>CM060921.1:55780000-58180000 GCA_030737875.1 Allium sativum
CTCGTTTTGGTTGGAGGTCACTAATGGGGAGCGTCCTGTTGATTCTTGGGCGGATTTCAGGCGTAGGTTTGAGGCAAAGTTTCTCTCAAGGGCAGAAGAGAATCTATATGTGGAAAGGTTCTTGACATTGAAGCAAGGAAGCTCATCAGTGAAAGAATATGTCAACAAATTTAATCAGTTAGCAAGGTTTGGCTTGGACTTGGTGAACACGCTGGAGAAGAAGGCTCTGAGGTTTGTAAATGGCTTGAATGAACCGTTGCAAGGGTTGGCTATGACCCACATCCCTATGGGGGGCACCTTTGAGAAACTAGTAGATATGGCACTCATGCACGAGGAGAAAGGCGCTAAAGCTGATAAGGCACCCGAGAAGAAAGGGGATTAAAAGAAACCACAACAGCAAAACAAGAAGGGTGGTAAAGACAATAATGGCAAGGGAAAGAAGAAATGTTTTAACTGTGGGACACCAGGCCATCTCACCAAGGATTGCCTAAAGAAAAAGAAGACTGGTTGTTTTCACTATGGTGAAGCGGGACATCTAGTGAAGGACTGCCCAAAGATGGGGCAGAGGGCAGGGTCTACCTCGGGAGGACAGGTGCAGGCTCTTATGGCACCAGGGCAGGCAAGGGAACAAGTTCAGGCTCTCGTGTTCCCACCGCTGCAAGAAAGAGGTAGAACCATTTCTGTTGAAAGCTTAGTTTTTCTGTTTGATCATTATGTCCTTACCTTATTCGATTCGGGCGCGTCGTATTTGTTTATCTCTACATCACTAGTTGAATCATTGCACTTAAACACCAATTTAGTAGAGGATCCCTTAGTTGTTTCGAATCCAATTGGGGGCTTAGCTCATTTGTCCATGATGTGTTTGGATTTGAAAATTTCTATACTTAGCATTGAGTTTAGATGTGATGCTTATGTTTTGGGCTTCACGGGCTATGGGCTAATTTTAGGCATGGATTGGTTATCCAGAAATGGGGCCGTTCTTGATTGTGAAAGGAGAGAAGTTAGGCTCATGACTCGCCTTGGCAACACTCTCGAAATCTTTTGTAATCCCATAAATTCCGTTATGCTAAGTTATTTAGAATCGCTTGACGCATCTGTGGAGAATCTACGATCTGTTAGAGTGGTCCGAGAATATTCGGATATGTTTGAGGTGGTGAAGGGCTTACCTTCGAAGCGGGAGATAGATTTTCGAATATATCTTGTGGATAATGCAAAACCAGTATCTTTACCAGCACACCACATGGCTCCTCGTGAAAGGAGGGAACTCAATATGCAAGTGAAGGAATTGCTTGAGAAGGGGTTCATAAGACGAAGTATATCGGAGTGGGGTGCTCCAGTAGTATTTGCCACGAAGGCGGATGTGTCCCTTAGACTTTGTGTGGACTATAGAGAACTTAATAAGCTTACTAAGAAAAACAGACACCCACTGCCGAGGATAGACGATCTCTTCGATCAGTTAGTTGGCGCCTCAGTGTTTTCGCAGTTGGACTTAGCCATTGGTTTTCATCAGTTGAGAGTTGCTGAGGATAGCATTGACAAGACTACCTTTAGGACTCCGGACGGTTTCTATGAATGGCTAGTGATGCCCTTCGGTTTGACAAACGCCCCCGCATACTTTGTTGATTTGATGAGTAGGGTGTTTAGGGAGTACCTTAACAAATTCGTGGTGGTCTTTGTAGACGACATCTTGATCTTTTCTAAGGATGAAGAAGAGCATGCCCTACATCTTAGGGAAGTGTTGGAGACCCTACGAGTGCATAACCTTAAAGGTAAATTTTCTAAGTGTCACTTCTGGAGAAAGGAAGTACGATTCTTAGGGCACGTGGTTTCCAAAGAAGGGATAGCGGTGGATCCCGCGAAGGTGGTGGCCATCCAAGATTGGAAGGTCCCTAAAAATGCTACCGAAGTGAGAAGTTTCTTGGGGTTGGCTGGCTACTATAGGAAGTTTATCAAAGACTTCGCAAAGATATCAGCTCCATTAACACGCTTGACGAAGAAGAACCTAGTTTTCACATGGGACGTAGATTGTGATGATGCGTTCCAACGTTTGAAGAGAGCTTTGACCTCAGCCCCAGTCTTAGTGCTGCTAGATGGGAGTAAGCCGTTTACTGTTTATACCGATGCTTGTGGGACAGGACTAGGCGCAGTCTTAATGCAAGAGGGAAGGGTAATAGCCTATGGTTGAAGGCAGTTGAGAGCGCATGAGAAAAATTACCCTACACATGACCTAGAGTTGGCCGCTATCGTTTTCGCGCTTAAGTCTTGGCGTCATTATCTTCTTGGCGAGAAATTCAAATTATTCACTGACCACAAATCTTTAAAATACTTATTCTCTCAGAAGGACTTGAACTTAAGGCAGCAAAGGTGGATGGAATTCTTAGCGTCCTACGACTTCGAAATAGCATATACCCCTGGCAAGGGTAACGTAGTGGCAGATGCCTTAAGTAGAAAAAGATTATCCTTAAGTCCTTTGTTTGTTGAGCGGCGAAGTTTAGAGTTCATCTCTATGTTTGATTTTAGACCTTCCGTTGACTTTGTACCCGGTTTGCTAGCATCCTTGGAGGTCAGACCTACGCTTTTGGGACGGATTGGCGAGGCACAGCGAGACGACCCACAGTTGGTTGAGTTAGTAGAAAAGCTCAAAAGAGGGGAGTCATCAAGCCATCTCCGTAGGTATACCCTAGATGATAAGGGTTGGTTACGTAGGGACGATATACTATGTGTACCAAAAGACGATGACCTAAGGAAGACCATTCTTGATGATGCACATCGTTCGAAGATGACCATTCATCCTGGCGGGGACAAGATGTACAAAGACATGAAGCGAGTTTTCTTTTGGGCCGGTATGAAGAGGGATGTGGCCGAGTATGTCGCTAGATGCTTGGTGTGCCAATAAGTAAAAGCGGAGCAAAAGAAACCCGGTGGGTTGCTTCACCCATTGGAGGTTCCACTATGGAAGTGGGAAAGTGTCTCGATGGACTTTGTGGATGGATTACCAAGATCAAGGAAGGGTAATACGGGGATTTGGGTTATAGTAGATAGACTTACTAAGAGCGCCCATTTCTTCCTTTGAAGAGTAAGAGGACTGCTCCATGGTTAGCTTCTGTATACGTCCGAGAAATAGTTCGTTTGCACGGTGTTCCTTCTAGCATAGTGAGCGACCGCGATCCTATTTTCACAATCGAATTTTGGAGAAGATTACAAGAGGCGGTAGGGACTCAGTTATGTTTCAGCACCGCGTATCATCCTCAGACGGATGGCCAGACCGAGAGGGTGAATCGTATTCTAGAGGACCTTTTGAGGCTATGTATCCTAGACTTTGGGGGTACGTGGGAAGAGTATCTTCCATTGGTAGAATTTGCATATAATAATAGCTTTCAGTCTAGCATTGGCATGGCACCATTCGAAGCTCTTTACGGACGGCCATGTCGTTCGCCTACATGTTGGTGGGAAGCTACAGATAAGATCTTGCTTGGGCCCTATATGATTAGGGAGACTTCGGAGAAGATCGATTTGATTCGAAGGAGGATGAAAGCAGCGCAGGATAGGCAGAAATCTTATGCGGATAAGAGGAGGACAGATCTTGAGTTTGATGTTGGGGACATGGTCTTTATCAAAGTGTCTCCATTACGGAACATTGTTCGCTTTGGGTCCGTTGGGAAGTTAGCACCAAGGTTTGCAGGGTCGTTTCCTATTAAGGAGAAGAATGGACAAATGGCGTATAGAGTGGAGTTGCCTGAGAGACTTAGTGGTGTACACGACATATTCCATGTGTCACATTTGAGGAAGTGCTTGCACGAGAACGCGGAGGTGGTAGAGCCGAACTTGCTTAGAGAGGTGGAGATAGAGTGTGATGTGACGATTCGACGAGCTCCTATGCGCATTCTTGGGTCAGAGATTAAGAAGCTGAGAAATCGAGAGGTCAGACTAGTCAAAGTACAATGGGGAGATGATGAGAGCAATGCTACTTGGGAGACAAAAGAGAAGATGCGTTCATGATACCCTTTTCTCTTCGAGGGTATGTCCTTTAATTTCTCCTTTATCGCTTATCTTGTACTTATCTTACCTTTAGAGTATCCTCTCGCTAGTATCCTTGTCCTTTAGTTAGGATAATCCTATGGTCGAAACATGTGTTTGAGACATGTTATGTATGATGGATGCAAAGTGGATGCAATTACTTGCTAGTGGTTGCTCGTGGACGCATATACACACAATGTTAGGCACTAGATCGTCTTAGTCACTTCATACTGCATATTGCATATAAATGGCTGTATTTAGTTAAATGGATGTATGATGATTGTATTATCATATGGATGCTGCATTCAGATGATGATTGTGCACGCATATAGAGATAATATGTAGCATTAAGGAATTTTTGCATACATAATAGACGCATGGCACTATCATGAATTGCATTAAGGAGGTCAACTGAATCAGTGGACCGCCTGATTTTGCATTAGATATTGACATATACACACACTGTGCATTTAAACATGAAAGCATTAGAAGTCTATAAGAACAATGGATGCCTATGATTGATGGTTGAGTAGATGGATGATTGGATGTTAGGATATACATTCTTCTTAACCTGAAGATTTCGGGGATGAAATCCTTTAAGGAGGGGAGAATGTAACACCCCATAATATTATTAATATTAATATTCACAAATTAAAGAATAACTAATCTCAGACGTGAGAATTGTGGGAAACGGGTTGCGTCATTGTGTTCATCTCAGAATTCTGGTTGAAATAGAGTCCGAGTTTGCGTGAATTGGACTTCGTATGAAGAAGTTATGGCCATCGGAAGTTTCAGAAAATTCAAAACAGATTTCAGAAAATTTAAAATTTAAAATTCGAAGTCAGACAGTCTAGGCAGGAAAATTCCCGCCCAGCACCCCAGGTCGATTGGGGAGTCGACTGGGCAGTCGACACCCTCCCAGGTCGACTGGGCAGTCGACTGGGCAGTCGACCTGGGTGTCGACCTGTCCAGGCGGCTAGGGTTTGGCTGAGCCCAATCTTGAGCTTCTGATGTGTCTTTAGGGCTGAGTTGGCAAATTTAACGGTTCAGTTTAGTTCTGAGTTGATCTGACGGTCTAAATAAATCCTAAACTCTATAAATACCTAGGTAGTCTCTCATTCTAATTCACATGAAAAATAGAATAGCCACCGTCATACCACCGCCATGGAACTCAGTGTAGCCGCCGCCAACTAAGAAGGAAGAAAAGCTAATCAAAACCCTAATCCTACTCAACTCTAAAGCAAATCAAGACTCTCTTTCTCTTCAAATTGTGAGTATGATGATCTTAACAAGATTATTATTAAACTAATTAGATTAAGTTATGAATGGATTATAAGTGAATGATGTGGATTGTCATATATGTTGTTGTAAGCCATATGCTATCATGTATGTTGTAAATCCTATGTTATGTGATGATGATATCCTATATGTTGTAAATCATGCTATGATGATGTTATATATGTTGAAAGTTTCTATGCTAAGTTGTGATAAATCATACATGTTATAAAGTCATGATGTTATTATCTATGCTAGTTAGTTCATGTTAATCAAATCATAATGTTTGGGCTATGTTGATCTATATGACAAATCATGTATGCAAGTTTAGATTGATTAGTAAAGATTATGAACATATGCCATGACATCTATTTAAATCTAGAATTATGACATCTAGAATCATGCTATGACATATGTGAATTCTATGTATTAGATGCTAGTTCACACCATTATCATGTTGCACAAAAACCCTATATGCAAGTTTATCCATGAATTTGGGTTATGATCATGTCATGTAAATTGTGACATTTAACAAGTTGACACCTTTAGATCCTTAACATGTGTAGTTTCATGCAAGTTCCACCCCTATCATGATTATGTCTATTTTATTTTTCTATATGTTGTGATAATTTATCTTTGTGCTATGGGTTAGATTATTCGAGTCTAAAGTATATTTTGGGTTGAATAAGCGAACATATAACGTGGGGTAGGGGTAATATTAAGGATTTAATATTAAGAAGTTAGGGTGCAATTGATATGATTTTGCATGCCATAAGTGGATGGCCATAATTGAGTCAATTATGGACATCATTAAAATTGGAAGTAATTAATAATTCGAACAGGCAATTATTAAAGCTGGGGTAAAAGATTATAAGTGTTAATCAATGTTTAGGACACGAGGTTGGACTCGTTTATGGCATAAACCTGCCCGGACCCGACCGGCAAATCCAGTGGTCACAAATGTCAGACCAATGTGAGAGGTCCTAGGCCCGACCTAAAGCATAACAGTTGTAAAGACACGAGGTTAGACTCTTTTATGGTGTAAGACTGCCCGGACCCGCCCGGCAAATCCAGCTGCCATAAATGCCAGTCTAATGTGAGAGGTCTTTATGAGGTTATGGCCTGAATGAATTAAGAAATACTTAACCAGATAAACATGTAAGGTGGGACATTGGGGTTAAGTAGGTGCCTTGTAACACCCCGTGTATTTTATAATAGTGAAATTCACGAATTAAAGTATAATAAATTTCAAATCAAAGTATTAAGGGAAACGGGATACGCCGTTGCGTTCGTCTCGGAAAATACGCGAAATAGAGTCCGAGTTTTCGAAAAACGGAGCCCGTATGACCAAACTATTGCCCGATGAAGTTTCAGAAAATTCAAATTTCGAAAACAGATTTGAATTTCAGCCCAATCAGAGTAGGCGGGAAAATTCCCGCCCAAACCCACCAGGTCGACCTGGGGGTCGACCCTAGGGTCGACCTTCCAGGCCAGGTCGACCTAGGAGTCGACCTAGGTGTCGACCTGCCCCAGGCAGGTCGACTCTAGAGTCGACCTAGCCCCTGAGCCAGGTCGAACCCAGCCCACCCTGGCTGGCCTAGTCTGTGTTGGGTCGATTTTCTGAGCCTTGCCTTGACACTAGGGCTAGGTGTCAGCTCCTGATTGGCCTCTCCTTTGAACGAACGACTATTATTAAACCAAGCTTCATCGACGGTCTAAATCAACTCACAAACTCTATAAAAAGGACCTAAGACTAACCCTAATTCACCCAAACTAAAATGGAGATGAGACCGTCATGTTGCTGAGGAGAGACTAAGGATAGCCGTCAGAAATAGAGAGACAATTAGGAGATAAATCAAAAGCTTAAAGCAACGTTAATTGAATCAAAGCAACGCCTACAACAAAGGATAGCATCTCCAAATTCAGAATTCAGATTCCTGAATTGAAGATTTGTCATACGTTGTAAGTAGAGTGCTATTTCGATATGAATTAAATAATTGTGTTGATTTGTGTAAAGTAAGAAATGGAATTGTGGCGATAATAATCTATATTTGTATGTTGCTTTGATGCTAAACGATTTGGGAATATTATGGTATACGATTGGATATTTGCAAGTATGCGATTTGCGTTGGAAGTTAACAACGAAATGGAATTGTGGCAATAATAACCTATATTTGTATGTTATTTTGATTATAAACGATTTGGAAATGCTATGGTGTACGATTGGATTCATACAAGTATATGGTTTATGTTGACAACCACATGTTGTGGAATTTTAATTGGGATTCATGCAAGCATATAATTCATATTGAAAACTACATGTTTGTGATAGTTATTTACAACACCCATTTGATAATTGCAAGTATATGATTCATGTTGAAAATAACAACTATGTGTTGTAATAATTTATTTAAAATTCATGCAAGTATATAATTTATTGTTATTCCAACATGATGTATAATTCTATGGTCATCTTTAGTGTAATTTGGTCCATTTGAGTATTATGATTCATATGATGTTATGTTGGAATTGGCATTATAGTTCAAGTATAAAAATCATGCTTTTGTGATAGTGACAAAAGCAAGCATCTTTGTGAACTTGTATTAATTTTATGAACATGACTAAACTATGTTTGTTATTATGCCCAATTGAAAAACATGTTTTTAGGCTTATGTTGTTATCATAATCATATGATAATATATGTGACACATAAGTTACATTGGAATTACATTAGAATTACATTCCACTTGCAAGTTTACGTAGATAAAATAAAAACCATGATTTAAGTTTAGGTATGTTTATGCTATAATTCTATAAATGGATTAAAAACCATGATTAATATAAGAATTAGGTTGGGATAATTCTAGTTGAATCATACTTTTGTATTAGTGACAAAAGTAAGTACCTTTTTGTTAGCATGTAGTGGTTTTATGAACATGATTAGTTTATATTATGCCTAAAGAAAAATATAGGCTTATACTTCTAGTCAAGACCATGTGCCAATAATAATGATATCTAATTTAGTTAGATTCTTAATTTCAAGTTTACATGGTTAGTTGAACCTATAATTCATGTTTAAGTATTATTTATGCCATAATCATATGAATAGAATAATTCGTGTTTAAGTACTGTTTATGCCATAATCATATGAATAGAATGATTCATGTTTGAGTATTGTTTATGCCACAATCATATGAATAGAATGATTCATGTCTAACTATTTTCTATGCCATAATCATATGAATAGAATGATTCATGTTTGAGTATTGTTTATGCCACAATCATATGAATAGAATGATTCATGTTTAAGTATTTCCTATGCCGTAATTATATGAATAGAATGATTCATGTTTGAGTATTGTTTATGCCACAATCATATGAATAGAATGATTCATGTTTAAGTATTTTCTATGCCATAATCATATGAATAGAATGATTCATGTTTGAGTATTGTTTATGCCACAATCATATGAATAGAATGATTCATGTTTAAGTATTTCCTATGCCATAATTATATGAATAGAATGATTCATGTTTGAGTATTGTTTATGCCACAATCATATGAATAGAATGATTCATGTTTAAGTATTTCCTATGCCATAATTATATGAATAGAATGATCCACGTTTAAGTATTGTTTATGCTATGATTATATGGATAAATTGATTCATGTTATGCCATGATTATATGATGTTACAATTACAAGTTCACATGTGCCTACTTTATGTTAATTGAATCGTTCGTTGCAAGTTCATGCGTTTACACTCCACTCTTTCATGGTACCTGATAAACACCATGTTATAAGCCTCCCCTTTTCATATGGCTAAATTGGGTTTAAGTGTTAAACCCAACACACCTTACATTGGAGCGAACGTATAAAACGGGGGTAATGACGTTTGAGCTAAAATATAGAACATATGTGTTGGCATGTTTGACGCATGCCAACAACCTTGAAAAACAATTAAGTGCCATAAATAAATCTTAATCAATAAAGATAATTTGAATAATGGGCCGCAAATATTTACATATAAAAAGAAAAGAGACAAAATATGTAAATGTAGAAAATACGATGTGTTTAACCCGAGGTTGGATTGAGTTGTGATGTAAACCTGCCCAGAACCGCCCGGCTATCCAGTAGTCACAACAATACCTATCCAATGTGGGTGGTTAAACACAGAGCCCAATAAGGACCCGAGGTTAGACTGAGTTGTGGCGTAAGACTGCCCGGACCCAACCGGCAACAGGCAGCCACAACAATACCTGTCTAATGTGAGAGGTCAAGGCTTTAATAAGACAATTAAGGCTGAGTCAGGATTGATAGGATTAAGTGAATTAAGACTTAATCAAAATGGAACATGCTAAACTAAACAGACTGATTGGGGGTTAGGTTTATAAAACACTTAACCAACTTAGCATGTTGGCTAGAAATAGAAAAACCTAGTAGCGGGGGACCCTTTTCAGCAGTAACCCTACAAGGTATCATGATACCCTGAAACTAGGCAGGGTGGGGCACGATTACTGGGCTGACTGTAAGAGGTCAAATCGACGGTGGTGGTGCAGCAGTGTAGGTTCTAACGGGGTGCGGGCGTGCACACACTCCGGCGCAGAAAAATAAGACACTGGGCACTAGTAGCATACCTGTGCATTCTAGGATTGTGTCGGGCCGCCACCATGGGACTTGATACACCCCATGGTGGGACCAGCATAGGTAACTACAACATCGGGGGCTGTAAGACACATGTAACTATGCGAGTAGGAGCCGATCATCATAAAATGGATCACTTCACCCTGACTATGGGGTGTCTGTTGGGAACTAGTTTATATGGGTACAGAGATTAATATGGGGTATGATAGTATATTCAACCCTAGACAACTTAACTTAGTTTATGGTGCTTTCCCATTTCTAGTTTATACTTATCATACCCAGTTCTTTATTCATAGACTGAATAGCCCTAGACTTACTCAGGCTTTATGTCTGACTCTACTTTTCTTTCGTCCCCCCCCCCCCCCCCCCAGGTCCACAGGGAGGGAATACCGCAGCTTGACCAGCCTTCATATCCAGCTTGAAGAGAAAGAATGTATTGCTTGGATCTTTTCGTTTCGGACTATGGTTTTGGACGGCAATTATGGGACTTTTTCAGTTTATTTATGTTTTCTTTATGCTTCTTTAAATAATGTAATCAAGGCAGTTATGATTTTGGAAGTATTGTAAGACAATTATGGCATGGTTTGTGCAACACGTATTTTGATGAAATAAAAGTTGTTGTTTTTCCGTTGTTCAAAAATATGTGTTATTATATCTGTCTTGTATATCTGTGACTTATACTTATAAACCTCCACCAAAATTAGGGCAATCCCTTTGAGAGTGACCCTAACGGAGGTGGGGTGTTTCACTTGGTATTAGAGCATAGGTTTACCGGATAAGATAAAAAGTTTTGAAAATTTATTTTTCAAAAAGAAATTTAAAGAAGCATTTTTAAAAGATAAAATATTATTTTATTTTAAAAGGCAAAGTCCCCCCCCCCCCACCCCAAAGCCATAGGTACTATCTCTTATCCTTCGTTTTGAATCTATCTTTTCTGTTTCAGCATGTCTGGAGACCTTACTCCCCAGCTGCTGACGCTTTCACTCCTCCTCCTCCACGTAAACCAGCAAGCGGAAGAGTCCTAGAGTAGGAAGACGAATAATAGTCAAACAAGAAAGGATCGTAACAGTAATGACAAGAAACGTGAAAAAAGGAAATGTTATTTCTGCGGAATTCTTGGACATCTAGAGGGAGACTGCAGGAAGAAGAAGGGGAGGATGAGTGCTACTTGCTTTCAGTGTAGGGAGACAGGCCACTGGGCTAGGGACTGCCCAAGGAAGAAGGAGACAAAGGCGGAAAGCTCTCAAAGGAAGAAAGAGGGTTTACAGCTTAAGAAGACAGACTTTAAGAAGGGCGGGAAAGGCAACAAGTCCCAAGAGAAGAGGAAGTGTAAATTCTATGGCAAAGTGGGGCACTTAGTGAAAGATTGCCGGAAAAAGAAGGCCAAGATGAACGGCGAGTGCTTTTCTTGCGGTGAGACATGCCACATGGCTAAGGACTGCCCAAAGAAACGAGGACAGTGGCAGAGGGTTGGATCCACCTCAGGGGCACAAGTTCATGTGCTTGATGCGCCACCTCTGCAACAGCGAGGTATAAATACTTCTGTAGAAAGTGTATTTTACCTTTATGATCACCCCGTTCGCACTTTATTTGATTCTGGCGCATCACACTCCTTTATCTCGTCTGCTTTAGTAGAATCTCTACACCTAAAAACTAGTATGGTAGAGGACCCCTTAATTGTTTCAAACCCAATTGGGGGTCCAGCTCATTTGTCTATGATCTGTTTGGGATCGAAAATTTCTATTCTAAGCGTAGAATTTAAATGTAGTGCCTTTGTTTTGGGCTTTTTGGGATATGGTTTGATTTTGGGCATGGATTGGCTATCCAGTAATGGGGCCATCCTTGATTGTGAAAAAAAAAATTGTTGTTAGGCTCCTGACCCAGCTCGGTAACACTTTGGAAATTACTTGTAATCCCTCGTATGCGGTTATGCTTAGTTATCTTGAATCGCTAGATGCCTCCGTTGAAAATTTTCAATCGGTTAGAGTGGTCCGGGAATATCCGGATGTCTTCGAAGAGATGAAGGGCTTGCCTCCGAAGCGGGAGATAGACTTCCGCATATACCTTGTAGGTAAAGCAAAGCCCGTTGTGCTGCCCGTTAGACACATGGCTCCACGGGAAAGGAAAGAGCTTAGTAAACAGATTAAAGAGCTTCTAGAAAAGGGGTTCATTAGCAGGAGCATTTCAGAATGGGGCGCTCCAGTGGTGTTCGCCACTAAGGCAGAAGGTTCATTTCGCTTATGCATGAGTTGTGGAGAATCACCTTAGTAAGTACATTTGGCAACATGGTTGGCATTTATTTCCGAGAGATAGTTCTTCTACGTGGAATACCTGATAATAAGTGGACGAGATCCAAGATTCACTAGTGAATTTTGGAGAGCTTGCATGAAACCATGAGTACGCCGTTATGTTTGAGCCGAGTATACTAGAAGTAGAGTAAGTGAAAGAGGAACGAGAGGCAACAGTGAAATAGGTTCTAACTCAAATTTTGGAAACAAGAATTAAGAAGCTACGAAATTGTGAAGTTAAAGACGGATAAAGCATAATGGAGTTAAGCTCAAGGAAATGCGACTTAGAAGATTGAAGACTAGATTCGTGCATCATATCTCTTCTTAAGAGTATATCTTTGATCCCTCTCTTCCTGTAGAGCTTACTTGCATGCTATCTTTTGTGTATATCCTCTCAGTCCCATTCTCAATCCAATTTCTGTTGCAAACCCCATAGGGAGTATGACTCATCTGTTAGCAACACATGTTGGGGCTTGAGGGTGTTCGTTGGTTTGACTAAACTTTTGGGGTTTTATAGGTTGGTCTTAGGAAGGGACTCCCTTGTGACCTAAAAGGAGTCCATCATGCTTAGTTTCCTAGAATCTAGTGGTTGGGTTGAGTAATTCTTTGGGTGTCAGTCTGATGTTGATTTCGGTCTTCGGGGCTGATGCTTAGAGAGTTCTTCTCCTAATCAATATATATGTGGCATAGATTTCCAGTTTTGACATTGCCTAATGGGCACAAAGTTTTAACTTGCTTCTATCATTCGACTATACCTTTAGGTAGGACCATTCCCTATTATTGAGGAACAATTGGGAAAATGGCCTATAGATTAGAGCTACCCGAAAGATTGGCCGGAGTTCACAACGTCTTTCACGTTTCACATCTCCGAAAATGTCTACATGAGTCTGCTGAAGTGGTAGAGCCAAATATCCTAGAAGAAGCTGAAGTGGAACGCGAAGCAACCATAAGGAAAGTTCCAACCCGAATATTAGGAACGGAAGTGAAGAATCTACGCAACCGCGAAGTCAAGCTCGTCAAAGTTCAGTGGGGCGACGCCGAAGAAGATGCAACTTGGGAAACTGAAGCTAGAATACGCGCAGCCTACCCTTTTCTTTTCGAGGGTACATCTTTGATCTTTCCTTTTTCCTTAAGTTGCGCTTTTATCTGTCTTTTTAGGTATATCTCCTCGACCCTATCTTTTAGGTAGAAACCCTTTGGATGAAAACATGTAATTGAAACATGTTATGGATGATGATTGCAAGTGGTTGCAAGTGATTTCTAGTGGTTGCTCGTGGTTGCATATACACACACAATCTAGGTTTTAGATTGGCTCAATCACTTCATATTGCATATGCATATATGTTTGCATTCGTATATGGTTGAACTTTAATATGTTGTCATATGGATGTTGCATTTGTATGAATGATTGTGCACTCATGTAGAATCATGAATAGGAGGATTTGCATACATAATGGATTCATAGCACTTACATAATTCGCATTAAGGAGGTCAACTGAATCAGTAGACCGCCTGATTTTGCATTAGATAAGTACATGTACACACACACTTCGCATATTATCATGAAGCATTAGAAGTCTTTTAAGGGCAATGGATGCTCGTGCTTGATGGATGAGTAGATGGATGTTTGGATGTTAGGATGTACATTCTTCCTGAACTTGAAGATTTCGGGACGAAATCCTTTTAAGTGGGGGAGAATGTAACACCCCGTGTATTTTATAACAGTGAAATTCACGAATTAAAGTATAATAAATTTCAAATCAAAGTATTAAGGGAAACGGGATATGCCATTGCGTTCGTCTCGGAAAAATACGCGAAATAGAGTCCGAGTTTTCTAAAAACGGAGCCCGTATGACCAAACTATGGCCCGATGAAGTTTCAGAAGATTCAAATTTCGAAAACAGATTTGAATTTCAGCCCAATCAGAGTAGGCGGGAAAATTCCTGCCCAAACCCACCAGGTCAACTTGGGGGTCGACCCTAGGGTCGACCTGCCAGGCCAGGTCGACCTGGGAGTCGACCTAGCTGTCGACCTGCCCCAGGCAGGTCGACTCTAGAGTCGACCTGGCCCCTGAGCCAGGTCGAACCCAGCCCACCCTGGCTGGCCTAGTCTGTGTTGGGTCGATTTTCTGAGCCTTGCCTTGTCACTAGGGCTAGGTGTCAGCTCCTGATTGGCCTCTCCTTTGAACAAACGGCTATTATTAAACCAAGCTTCATCGACGGTCTAAATCAACTCACAAACTCTATAAAAAGGACCTAAGACTAACCCTAATTCACCCAAACTAAAATGGAGATGAGACCGTCATGTTGCTGAGGAGAGACTAAGGATAGCCGTCAGAAATAGAGAGACAATTAGGAGATAAATCAAAAGCTTAAAGCAACGTTAATTGAATCAAAGCAACGCCTACAACAAAGGATAGCATCTCCAAATTCAGAATTCAGATTCCTGAATTGAAGATTTGTCATACGTTGTAAGAAGAGTGCTATTTCGATATGAATTAAATAATTGTGTTGATTTGTGTAAAGTAAGAAATGAAATTGTGGCGATAATAATCTATATTTGTATGTTGCTTTGATGCTAAACGATTTGGGAATATTATGGTATACGATTGGATATTTGCAAGTATGCGATTTGCGTTGGAAGTTAACAACGAAATGGAATTGTGGCAATAATAACCTATATTTGTATGTTATTTTGATTATAAACGATTTGGAAATGCTATGGTGTACGATTGGATTCATACAAGTATATGGTTTATGTTGACAACCACATGTTGTGGAATTTTAATTGGGATTCATGCAAGCAAATAATTCATATTGAAAACTACATGTTTGTGATAGTTATTTACAACACCCATTTGATAATTGCAAGTATATGATTCATGTTGAAAATAACAACTATGTGTACAGAGATTATATGGGTACTTCACCCTGACTATGGGGTGTCTGTTGGGAACTAGTTTATATGGGTACAGAGATAAATATGGGGTACGATAGTATATTCAACCCTAGACAACTTAACTTAGTTTATGGTACTTTCCCATTTCTAGTTTATACTTATCATACTCAGTTCTTTATTCATAGACTGAATTGCCCTAGACTTACTCAGGCTTTATGTCTGACTCTACTTTTGTTTCGTCTTCTTTTCTTCCGTGCCCCCCCCCCCCCAGGTCCACAGGGAGGGAATACCGCAGCTTGACCTGCGTTCATATCCAGCTTGAAGATAAAGAATGTATTGCTTGGATCTTTTCGTTTCGGACTATGGTTTTGGATGGCACTTATGGGACTTTTGCAGTTTATTTATGTTTTCATTATGCTTCTTTAAATAATGTAATCAAGGCAGTTATGATTTTGGAAGTATTGTAAGACAATTATGGCATGGTTTGTGTAACACGTATTTTGATGAAATAAAAGTTGTTGTTTTTCCGCTGTTCAAAAATATGTGTTATTATATCTGTCTTGTATATCTGTGACTTATACTTTTAAACCTCCACCAAAATTAGGGCATTCCCTTTGAGAGTGACCCTAACGGAGGTGGGGTGTTTCATGCCTTGGGTGGCATGAGGAGTCTAGTGGGTGCCCTTAGTGGCATGTGAAATACGATTAGTAAGACTTAACCAAACACACATGTAAATGAACATGACTAAGAGGGTTAAGTGGGATATACTAGTGGTGACAAGCTTAGGTGCGTAGCTGGTCGGGGCCCATTTCAACCAGTAACCCAAACATATCTTTGTGGGATCGACCCAAGTCGAGGACGGGACACGCATACTGGGCTTGACTATAAGAGGCCAAAACGGGGTAGCGGTGGCAACGCAAGTCCAACGGGTTTCATATGCGTGTGTGGACCCGGGCTGGTAGGTAAGACGTTGTTGCATCGTGTAGGTATAAGCCGTACATTCTCAAGTTGTATCGGGTTTCCACTTTAGGAGAGTGATACACCCCACTGTGGGGCCAGCACGGGTATCTACGAGTAGGGAGCCGATCGAAAGTGGGTAGTGGGGTACACCTAGTGGAGATAGGGGCACACGGCACCTATATAGTCAGTTGGGGGTACGTAAGGCTATTTATATAGTTTCTGTGTGAAGCAAGTGGGATCAACTTTGAGGGTGACTGGTGTGGTGCAGTGTAGTAATTATTCGTTAGTAATTAGGTACGCCTTTAACGTTATCTTTAACGTTATCTTTATCTGCTTTTCCATAACCAATAGTCCATAGACATTTCCTTGTTTTCCAGCTTATGCTTTAGTCTAGTTATTTTGATAATAGTATTGTTAGAATTATCATACTCGCCAGACTTTATGTCTGACCCCCTCCATTTTTATCCTTTTTCCCCCTCCAGGTCCTCAGGTTGGGCCCAGCTCTAGCGGAGTTTGATTGGATTACTCTATCTCTCTTTTGGAAAAGCTTGGACCATTGAAGTAAAGTCCAGCTTGTTATCTTCTTTAATGGCTATTTGTGTAATGGGGTTATGTATTTTGTTTTATCAAGATGGATATTGTTCTTGACTCTGATTTATGGTTTTATGATGTAACAAATATGTTTAATTTCCGCTGCAATAAAATGAAGTTTTAGATTTCCAAGTACTACTTATTATCTGTCTTGTTGTAATTTTTCTGTTCTATATTCAATTAAAACCTCCATAGAAGTTAATGCATTCCCTTTGTGAGTGACATTAATGGACGTGGGGTGTTACAAGAATGAGGTTTAATTTATTATAGACGAAGTTTAAACGTTTGCATTTTTAAATATAATTAAAACGAACTCGCCGCAGCACTGCAGTTCATAAATTGGCATTTCGAACTTCAATTTAGTGTACCAAACTCAATTGAAGTCGGAATTATTTGAAACAAGAAATGTCAGAACTGATTTGATAATAGTTTTCTAATGGAGGAAAAAAATCTGGATTCCGTCGAATAGATTTTGAGTTATATCAAAATCAAATTTTCATAAAAACAACACCATAACCATTTAAAAACCATAACGGTTTATTTAATTGTATAAAAGGATTTTAAGAAAATAAAATCCTAATTTCTATTTAGAAAATTTCAAATTTGAGTTGTAGATTATGTGTGAACTCAAGTGAAGTAATGAATTGATTTTTGAAACAGAAATCAGATTTTTGATTTTTGAATAGAATTAACTAATTTGAATAGTAATTACTTAATGAGATTTTGAATTGATATTGGGGTTTGAATAAGTGAATTTGATTTGAAAATTTATATTCGAAATCGAAAAGGAAAATAGAATTGAAATTGAAATTCAATTTGGTTATGAGCAAGTTAAATATTTTGTTTGAACATGTTGTGTTCAAACAAAGAAGTGGGATAGGCAAAATAGCGAATTAGAGAATAAATGGGCGAAACTGAATTCAACGAATGGATTGAGTTGAATTGAAAACAAGTGAACATGTGTTAGACAGGTATGGGATGAAGTATATGAAGATTTTAATTTATGTGCCAGACAAAAAGGTACATCTTTAAATTTATATATGAGATTTTATGTGCCGTATCGGCAAGCCGCTTGGCTTTTTTTTTTTTTGGATTGGTGAGGGCCATGGGAGGCTATTTGAAATATCCTGATGCACCCAGTACAAAGGAGGTTATGGCGAATTTTTCCAAAAATTTAACGAGTTAGAATATTTTTAAGAAAAATTTGATTGTTAGAAATAAATGTATCGATATATACAGAATTCGATAAGGAACGGATTTTAAAATAGAATAAGATAAACAAAAAGGGAAATCAATAGGCTGGTAATAGAAAGAGAAACATATATACGTTTAAAAATGAATAATTGGTTTTTATAATGTTCGAGGTAAGTGGTTTTGTCTGTTTTGAAGTTAATGATGTTTTCAGTCAAGGTCTGAGAGCTAAATTTGACCCCAACTTCATTGATTTCATTTTTAATTGATAAATAGCAAGATCCAGTCTTAAAGAGAAGTTTTTGAATAAGTGTTAGTTGAATAAAATAATTTGGGTTGTTGTAACGATGTTTACACAACATTCGTTTTTAACCCAAATGGTGGAATTTTGGAAATATAAAAGTAAATATTTCCTAAGTATAATTAAAGTAGTCGGGGAAGAGATAAGTGATTAAAATTGTTTCAATTTCAAGTAGAATATATTTTCTAAGTGTAGGAAATAAAAGCAGGCGAGATATAGAAATGTTTTCCAAAGAATGTAAGAGACCGAGATGATAATTGAAAATATTTGTTTAACAAATATTGATAAGGAAATGGAAAGTGTGATTTAATTAATGAATGGTAATCAAGGGGCCTAGTGATTGTTTGATTGTTTTGAATGGGTGTTTGTTGTTCTTCGATATTTAAATTACCGACTATCGAAGTATTTGCCAATACCGTTGTCAATATAGAGAGACCGGTTGGATTATTATCCGAGAACCACTCTGTATTGGCAATAGCGTTGCGAATCAGATTATGTGGAGATAATCAAGACGGAGTAAAGTGCAAGGGCTTTTTCTAATAATAGAAATTATGCCTTTGGTTTCGTTCAGTCCCAGAACGAACGTATATGGATGAATGTCTGACAGAGTATTTCCAATGATCGCATATGTTGGTCTGTATAGATATATATGGTGGCAACGGATTTATTCCCTTAGCATAATATCCAGAATATATTTGTGCAAATCAATTAATGATTAACGGATCTGACAATGTGGCATTCAAAGTGATTGTGTTATCAATGAATGGCAAGTAAGCGTAGCCTCAGGCCTCAACAATCGGGAAATGACAAAATTCGGGCAGGCAGCATGGCTATGTGGGTCGCTCCCATCAGGGTATATAATCACCTAACTAGAGAAATTCCTTTTACTTCTTAAATCTATCGATGTTGTCCCTTTTCGGGAAACGGTTGCTGATCCCAACCGTTGGTGATATGCATTCGATACACCCAAGCGAAATGAGTGATCGGTCATGTGTGGGGTGGGTTGCAAGACGTTCTTGTTGAACCCAGTGCATTCCACTCTAGATATACACTATCGGAAGGTGGTCCCATACCTTGTCATAGTCGAATCCAATCTCCAATAAGCGCCATGCGGTTTTTTATTTTATATTATATATGGAGCGTGAGATGCAAGCGTTCCACTAGATTCTATTTATTTGATTTAGATGTTATTATAATATCATTGGATTTGATATCAAAAATATTTTGGTTATCGTAAGTTAATAACCATCCATGTTTATGTGTGGGCTGGTCTTACTATCATCATTTATTTTGAAAGGATTTTGAAAGTTAAACAAATGGTTGGAGTTTACTCACACCAGTCCCATGACTGACCCAGAGTTTATTTTGTTTGTTTTCCTTTAACTCTTGGGTGCCCAAATTTGTATGGGCAGTCAAGTAGTCGGGATTTTTCAGATTCACTTGGGAGAGCTGGAAGCAGGAGGCTTCACCAGTTAGCTATAGACTATCATATTTCCGCTATGTACTATGTTGTATCTGGAACAGGTGTTAATAGCTGATCCAGGAATAACTGTTGTGCTCTGATAATGGTATGTATATACAGTTACTGGTTTGTATTTCAAAAGTTATGTTATTTAATATATTTTATTCGTTCTGCTGTGAGATTGTGATCTTCGTTATTTTCTTCTATTCTTATATTTCTTTCTTTCTATTCCTCATCCTCTAACTTCTTTCTAATAATGATTCGTATTTCTGTGCAATTTGGGTTGGATGTGTGGTGTTATTAGTCGACTCAGATAGTACGGATTTGCGGGTCGTTACACGACTAATAACAGCACACGTCCAACCCAAATGACACAGGAATACAAATCATTATTAGAAAGAAATTAGAGAATGCGAAATAGAAAGAAAAAAAATATTAGAATAGAAGAAAAATGAAGATCACAAACTCACAGCGGAACGAATAAAATATATTAGATAACATAAACTTTTGAAATACAAATTTGTTTTGCATATACATACCATTATCAGAGTACATCAATTTCTGGAACAGTTATAAACGCCTGTTTCCAGATATACACAGTGGAAAATATGATAATCTATAGCTAACTGTGGAAGCCTCCTGCTTCGAGCTACTCCAAGTGAATCTGAAAATTCCCAACTACTTGACTGCCCATACAAATTTGGGCACCCAAGAGTTTAGGGAAAACAAAATAAACTCTGGGTCAGTCATGGGACTGGTGTGAGTAAACTCTAACCACTGGTTTAACTTTAAAAATCCTTTCGAAAAGAATGATAATCGTAAGATCGATACACATATAAACACAGATAGTTTTTACCTTACGATAACTCAAAACATTTTGATATCAAAATCCGGTGATATTATAATAGTGTCTAAATCAAATAAATAGAATTTAGAGGAACGCTTGCATCTCACGCTCCATATATAATATAAAATCAAAAACCGCAAGGCGCTTATTGGAGATTGGATTTCAAACATGACAAGGTATGGGACCACCTACCGATAGTGTATCCCTAGAGGCGAATACACTGGGTTCAAAAGAACGTCTTGCAACCCAACCCTCACATGACCGACCACTCATTTCGCTTGAGTGTATCGAATGTATATCAACAACGATTGGGATCAGCAACCGTTTCCCGAAAGGGAAAGCATCGATAGATTAAAGAAACAATTGGAATTTCTCTAGATAGGTGATTATACATCCGAATGGGAGCGACCCACATACCCATGTTGCCTGCCCGATTTTTGTCAATTCCTGGTTGTGAGGCTTGAGGTTTGAACTATCTTCCAGAACATCTGGCCACCATTCACTTTGAATGCCGCATCGTCAGATCCATCAGAAATCACTAACTGATTCCCACAAAAATACTCAGATTGTTAGGCTAAAGAAGTTCCCCTTCTATGCCACCGGCTTCGTACGTTTGAAGGAATCAACGTACGTAATCACTTTGGAATACTCTGTCAGACACTCGTCCATACAAGTTGTCCTGGGTCTGGATAAACCGAAGGCACCGTTCTGTTATTCCATCTTTGGCAATTTCTACCTATGATTAACAGAACATCCCTTGCATTAACTCCGTCTTCAATTATCTTCAGCATAAGTTGATTCATAATGCTTATACCAATACGGAGTGTTTTTCAGATATCAAATCTGATCTCGGTCTCTCCATATCGATAACGAAGGTATAAAATAAATCAAAACTTTGATAGTCGGTGATTTAACTATCCAAGAAACATCCATACAATCAACGGTCCTATTCCCAATTGGAAATTTCTACCGATCAAGCATCGAACAACAGTGGGCCCCTTTTTATTTAATTTCTTATTAAATTATTATTTCCAATTCCCTTTTCTTAATTCCTCATTTTATTTTGGGAAAAACATTTCAAATCCTTTTAAATTAACGTGATGCTATAAGGCATCGTTATAATAACTCCAACCACTAATCATTATTAGCTAACCGTATTGCTAACCAAGTTTCACTAACGAACCTTAACCATTCCTCCATCGATCATGAAGTCAATCAAGTTGGTGTATAATTACCTCTCAGACCATAACTGAACAATATTCTCAACTTTGAAATAGCCAAGGCTCATAATTTTAAACCAAAGATCGCTTACGCGACCTTCGGATCCAATCTAAGAACAAACTTCCTTTAAGAAAAATATTGATTATAACGGTAGCGTTATAATCGCTGTTTCCAAATATTTGATTTATAAAACATTGCTTTTAACAATAGCGTTACAATCGCTGCGTAGTATTATAGAACATTTATTATAACAATAGCATTAAGATCGCAATATAACGACAGCGTTAAAAATCGCTGTTTAGATTTAACAAAACATTTATTTTAACGGTAGCATTTAAAATCGCCATTAAAAATATTTGGTTTATCAAAATGCAGCTTGTATTTATTTATTTCACTAAGTAAATAAATAAATAATTAAGTTATTAAATTTGTTTCAAACAGAAAGTAAAATAACTACTTCCCTAAATTCGATATAATTGAATTCCCATAACTAACCCTCATTCGAATCCTCTATATTCGATTTATATTCTGATCTTCAGAATTTATTTACCATTTCAGGTAAATTCAAATTTCAAATTCACCATTGAATTTATCCTTTAAATTCCTTTATAACCATTCCAATCTATGAACGTTATCACAAATTATTTTATACTCTGAATCTTGAATTAAACTCATCATTTTCTTTTAAAACGATTTCCCATTTCCCTTTTTACTCAATTTCCGGTTAGGGTTCATATTTCAAATCATCTAAATTTCCTTTATAGATATTTCATTTGCAAAATATTTCCTTTAAAACATTATTCACTTTAATCATAAATAGATTCCTTTTTCATATAATCAAATCAGTTTGATTTTCATACTTAAAATAATATCTTAAACCGAAATGCCATTTATAACCTTTATTCAGAGTTTTCATACAAATCTCATTCTTATTCCAATCATTTAAATTTTCGTTTATAATTCCCTTTATAATTTGCTAAGTTCAAATCTTATTTCAAATATTGGTTTCAAATCCCATTTCCACTTTCCCACATAAATTCATATTTGGACTTATATTTCAATTTATCCAACGATAACTAATTTACTTAATTTATATGCTTGTTTAAAATCAACTTCTTGTTTTAATAAAACAAGTTTCTACCTTTTAACTAACACTTCAACTTTTTGGAAAAAATATATTTTCTTTTTAAATCTCAAATTTCATTTTCTATTCGAGAATATTTTACGGTATTTAAATTCTAAAATTCTAGGGCTAGGGTAGCTCAAACAAAACAAAGTCAATCACTGACTATATATATCACACCACACATCAAAATCAAGGAAAAATAATAATATAAATATTGAGGAACCCAATTGGGTCCCTCCAACCTGTTTTCCTGCATCCACGATGTTAATCAACATCAATAATATTATTTCACATCAATATGAAATATTTGAACTAATAATTGATCGATGTAATCATATCAGCCAATTTTATCAACTATTCAACCAAGCAACCATCAGACAGTATAAAATAAATTTAAAAACTCGTTTATATAAAAAATAAACGAGTCAGAGTTAGTGAGTTTATTCACCTTGATTTGCAGATGAGGATTCTGCGTTTGTTTCGTTTACAATCAAACCAGTGTTTGATTTTATCACGAAATCCCAATTGCTCTGTTCTTTGTTGCATCAGCGCTATAACGTAGATTTTTTTGCTACGATTCCAATATGACCGATTTCGTCAGATTCTGTTAACATATGGCCATGTTATAACCGTTGTAATCTTATATCTTTTTATATGATAAGTGATTATATAATTATATTAAATTTTTATTCACTATTTCCTTAATATGTTATTATCTGCTAACTCCAAGATTAAGTTTACTGTTTTCCTTAGGTTTGGATTCAAACTCTTCATCACTTTCAGATGGCCACTGCACCTCCCATCGTATGTCGGTCGCCACCAACTACCACCGCGACAACCTCTCTAGCCTGTGTAACCCATGGACCAACTTCTGTCTATTTCGATGCCTGAAATCCCTCTCGCGAAATAAAGCAACAGCTCCATGAAAAATTGCCAGAAAAAATCCAAGTCCTCCTTGCCAACGTCAATTCTCATTTCCAGTAAGAACACCCCTCAACGTTATACTACAACATGCCTTTATCTACCTTCTTTATGGTGAAAGATGTTTAAAATGAACACCGCACCTTTCTCTTCCACATACTACCCTCGTCAAAGACCCTTAAAGACCACGTTGACCCCTTTTTCAAAACGTTTCTGCTAGACAAGGGTTTGAAACCCCTTATTTATTTCTTATGTTAATCAGTCCTCTTTTTCCAACTGTCTTCCTAATTCAAAGCATCTGCACCAACTGCTTCCTTCAGTTAACCAGAGGACGACCACCTTCCCACCGCCTCAATCTCTCCGAGATGCCCCACCAAGACTTTCCTCCTCCAGGGAAATCGACCTCCAACAGTATACCAAGTTGCCAGAAAGTCCAGTAGATCCGAAACCCTTGTGCTGTTGTGAAAATCGATCTCAGCCACACAAGTCACATGCCTTAACATATATATGGAATGAAAGATGTTCTCACAACAATTGAAGTTAATCTGATTTTGGAAATTTCCATTGAGGTTTTGATTTTAAATCGATTTATGAAGTGGAGATCCTTTTTGGTGGCTGCATTTTGGAACTTGGGCAAATGGTATGATTCAAATATTTACAGCAGAACGGGTTTGAAGTAGAAGAAATCAGGGAACCAACGGATCAAAAATCGGATTGATTTCGTGGAGTTTCAATTTTATAAGTATTTCTGAAGGAAATGTTGAGCTACCTTAAGAACGAGATTGGGGAATAAGATTTGGGGCTTAGGGATTGTTGGGGTTTAATTTATAGAGAGTAATATATTATTATTTATATAATAGCGAAACTTCGCGGTGAAGTATCAAGTAAAACTAACCGCAGTCGACTTCTGTCTATTGATAAAAAAGCTAATCTTGGTATAAAAAAGTATTCAAGACCCAATGGGACAAGTTTCGTCGAAATCCGAGGTCATTTGAAAACAATTCCTTTATAAAACCAGAAATAAACATGCATTTAATTTTTCCACGATCACTAGATAAATCAAATCAACTTGAAACTTTGATATCCTACAATAATTAATCAATACGAACCCAACGGCACCAGTTTCATTGCATTCTGAGACTATTTTCCGGGTAAGCTATTTTTACGCGCACCGAAATGCCATTTGGAACACCAAATTTGCCGGTCTCTAAAAATAACAAACTATATACCTATCCTGACTCTAATCGATGTTACGAATTCAACGGGACTGGTTACGTGGCCTAATTCGATCGTCTGCTCAAGTTACACTCAAATATCCATTTATTAAATTAATTACGCGTTATAGAAAATGAACGGACGTTTGTGGCTACCGTGGTCACATACGACATCGGTTTGCCACACAATTCAACACCATACAATAATTTAATGTTACGATCCCAATGAAATAGGTTTCGTCGTAAACGGTGTCCGTTTGCAAAACGGCTATTTTAACGTGTAATAACGATTTCCATAGCGACTATTTCAAATTTTGATTTGGCCATAACTTTCTATCTATAACATGAAATCTGGATTTTTCTCTTTCATCTGAAAATTATAATCAATACGGTTCCTACGTTTCTTGTTTCACAGAAATCCGACTTATATCGGATCCTTTATCCTCAGTTGAAGTTCAAAACCCCATATTATGAACTGCTGCGCCATTTCGAACTCGTTTTATAATTATATTATAAATTATACATTCAAACTTCATTTTATAAATAAATTCATTATAAAATCTTATATATAATTCAAATAAAATATTTAAACCAATTTAAATATTCAGAATTCAACGGCTGAAAAATCCGGGTCGTTACAATATCCAACAGTCGGATTTTTTTGAAAGCATCACATTTTGTATGAAATTTTAATATTTTTCTAACAGAAGAAACAGAAACCTTTTTCAATGGTCCAATTTTCCTGTAAGTCTAAATCGATGACCGGAAAATCTAGTTTCTACAGTTCAAGTACCAAATTCATATTTTTGGTAAAAAGGCTTTATAAAAATATGTAAAAACATGGAAAAATCAATTTAAATTATAATAAATTATTTGAAAGAATTTTGGATAAATAAATATTGTTTTAAAAAATAAACACCTATTTTGGTTGGATATGCCGGAACAACGAGTAAATTTGTCCAGATTGTGAGATCCGGAAAGGTAAACGAGGTGTTTAACAAGGTAAGGGATGCTACAACTAGTGCGCTGAACTTACCCAACCAATGTTTGTTTATCATGGCGAGGATCGGAATGGATCGAAAGGAAAGCCCAGATGTTCATTTAACAGTTTATTGAATGTAAGGAAGATATTTATTTTTGTATAATGAATCTGAAATAAAGGTGAGTGAAAACTGGAGTTTTCCAATTAATTAAATTAAATTGAGACTGAATGGAAACTATATCGGTTAACGGTTGAGATAAATCTCTATAGATGAAAACTTGGACCATTTGAGGAATTTGAAAGGCGCTAGCCAATTTTCCGCTTATAGTGTTGGTTGGATATGGAGATTAATATCAAAGGTACATCAATATGATTTCCGTGAAGATTCCATTTTTAAATGGAAATACGATCTTGGATTGGTTGTTGTAATAACCCTATTTTTCGATAATTTAGATTATTTAATTTAATATGACTTTTAGATATATATTTTGTTATAACTAAAACTTAATGATTTAATTATATAATTTTTGATATGTGAAATTAGTTAAAGAGAATTAGGTAATGAAGATTGTAAACTTAACTTTGATTTTGTTTGTAGTAATTAATATTGAAATTTGAAATCTTAAAGAATATTAATAGAATTGAGTCGAAGAATTTGTAGTTGAAATTCAATTGATTTGAAATTCAATTGAATTGAAATTCAATTGAATTAAAAAAAACAATGTTGGAATTGAATACAAATAAAATCGATTTGCAAAATTAGTTGAATTTTATTTTGATTTTTGTAAAATTAACATGTTTTGTAATCAAATTGAGATTAAATGTTTATTTGGAAGAAGTGTTTTAAATTGTTTAGAAATGTATTTGGGAATTGACAGCAAGTTACTTAAGGCATAAATTGAAATAATTATTTTAAATTTAGTTGCTTAATTCAATTTGCTGAAAAATCTTTGAAGATAATTTATGGTTTATGTAAATTACCCTTATAACTAATATAAGTCCTAGTTTGGATAAGAATTAATTTTTTTATATTTGGTATTAAACTTATGTTGATACTTTAATGATCAATTATAAAGATGGTATGGTAGAAATTCAGGTATATTGCTTAGGTAATTTAATCAAACTTATTTTGATAGGTAGTGACTGATATATATATTGCAAATAAACTTGTGATTTGTTTACATTGATTAATAGTGAATGTCGGAATTTAATATTTATATATTTAATGAGATTGACTGATGTAATTAATAACTAAAATAAAATTTTATTTACTAAGTTAAAATTAAATTTATTTTGATGTAAATAAAGTTGATTAGATTTTGAAATTTAATTAAAGATAATTATATGAATTGGGAATTTATGGCAAATTGTCAATACTTAAAATGAATTGAATACATAAAAACAGAAATGTTCAACTAAAATTTATTGAATAACTTAAATTGAGATTTTATTATGTAATTAATAAATATAACCAAATATAAACCCTATTTTATATTAGGATCAGATTTATGTCAATTGGAAATTGAATTATAGATGAATAAACGAGGTATTGAATATGGTATCTAATTAATTAAGCATTGAAAATTTGCCTATTAATAATCCTAATCACTAACCACAATTCGTTTCATATCTCTACCATTCCATTTCTCTCTGCAAATACAAATGGAAGCTTTTGTTTCTTTCATAATCAAAAATCAAATCATTTAGAAAAAAAATTGTCCAAGCTTGTATCCATGAGTTTGTTAGAGAAAGATCTTCATCATCATATGCTAGTAGAAGGGAACGGTCACTTTTGCTAGGTGGACAAATTTCGCAGCAATAAAATATAGGTGCTAGAGTTTGGATTTGTAGTATGTATAGAGTTTGGATTTGTAGTTTGTATAGAGACTTATTCACGAAATGGTGATTGTATATGAGTTCATGACGAGATTTAGCGACTGTTAGCAAAATTTTGTGAGATTTCATAAAAACAAGACACACAATTCTACTACCTTGCGTGAGGAAAGGAAAGACGTGATCTCCAGGAGATGGCCGAGCTTGAGTGACAAGTTAGAAGAGCTTGCGAAGAGATGATCGATGGATCCATGGGTTCACGATTTCGTGGAATGTTGAGGGAGATAGGGATGCTGAAAGGATCCGTAATGTTGGGTTTGTTTGTACAGGCTGTTCGTGTTTTTCACGTTTTGGAGAAGGTAGGAGATTATGACGTCGCACTGATGTAGTGGTAAGGATTGTTTTATTTATTTTATTTTTAATTGAATTGCAAATGTATAAACGTGTATAACTTTTTCATACAAGCTCCAACTGACATGTGGTTTGTTGCGTTGGAATCATATTGACGAGCTCTTCGCAACGACAATAGTTTGGAAAGTTTCTGAGACAGTTAAAATTTGGGCCTGTTTTGGATTTCAAAATGCATTTAGAACCAAACGTGAGTGATTAAACCCACTCACCCTGACTAAAATATTTGACTGTTAGTTAAATTGAATTCATGTTATGATATGATTGTTTTGGTTGTTGTTTGACTGTTTAAATTTATTATTTATGTTAAATTTGCGAAAACTGTATGATTTAATTTAATTGTTGATATAAAGTGTACAGTTATAATTTAATTTCTATTTAAGACCCTCATATCTAATGACTAGTAAACTGATATCACATTGATGTTTAGATGTAGTGATTTTGATTGATGCTGTGGAAACTATATATTTAATGTATTGATATGTAATTTATCTTGTTATCGACATCTATTTATATATGTTATTGATTTTGCTGATTAATCCCAATCATCACCCTAAATGTTATGGGCATCAAATAAACTTGATATTAATCATTAAAATGAATTAATAATGTAGGTTGAAATGATAAATACCTATGAACCAGATTTGGATTGAAATGATATATATCCTTTTCCAAATACAAAAATTAAATTTGAAGTACTACTTGGGCATAAGATAGAAAATTTTATACGGACACCGGTCGGTTATATAAAATTTGTTTAAACAACTCTTGAAATATTGTTTCAAAGATATTGTAGATGTTGTTTTATAAATCGATTTCTTTTGAACCTAAAGGTTGGATTCGAAATATAAAAGCTAAAGTAAAATTTTGATGTTGTGAATTGAAGTTAAAATGAATTGAACATAAATTGAATTTATTGAAATTGAATCATTTTATCCGTATTTGAAATTTACTTTAAATTAACTTGAGCTAAAGTTATATTTGTATTGTGAACTTGAGATTTTATAAATTGAAATATTTCAAACTGAGAATTATAATTGAAATTTCAAAAAATTTGAATCGAAGTGTCAAATCAAATTGTTTGAATCGAACTATTGAATTGAATTGAAATATGAATGGGAAGTTGAATCTTTTTGAGTTAAGATATCGAAATTTTGTCGAATAGAGTTGAAACTGGAATATGATTTACAGTTTGGTTAAATTTTGAAGAAACGATTCCAATTCCAACTATAGTATTTTAAACCATTTTATAAAATAATTTTATAATAATTATTTTCGTAAACTATTTTACCTTATAACTATTTTATTTTTAACTTATCTATATTAATTATTTTAGATAAACTACTTTTAATAATCAACTATATATTTTATAAACTACTTTAATATTTTACCTATAGATTTTATTAAATTTTGATAATTCTATTTTATATATAAACTATTTATTTTCGAACCATTTCGAAATTATATATAAACTATTTTTTTATACTTCTCAAGTATTTTAAATATTTAACTTATTTTAAGATTGGAATTGTTTAAAGATTTTTAAATTAGTTTAAATGGAGATTTTATTATCAAATATATTCTATCTTGAATATTGAAATGAATTTTAAGAAAATATGATATTTTGATATGAAGTACAAACCCTTTGAAATGTAAAGGAACTGACTGGTGAAAAAAATGTAAACGTTTGGTTGTTAAAGAGACCGTGATCAGATATTATCATACCCTCTACCAATATCGAAAACCACTTTAACAACTGTGTACGCGGTGGAGTTCCAGAATGAAGTAGGTTCATTTGGAGACGATTACTGGATTTGAAGAAAGAGAATGATGATGCATATCCTTGACTTTTGGGTCACAATTAAAATAACTGAAACAGGGCTATACCGGACCAAGTGGGGTTAGCTACCTCCGTCAGCAACCCTTCTTCCTTTATTAATATAGTCCCTCAGTTTGATTGATTTGATTTGATGCACATCCGTGGTTTGGGAGTGTTGTTCGAGGTGGGCAGTAATCGCGCCTGTGTGTTACCACCAGTCCGGGCGTGCAACTAGTATATTCCTACTCTGGGCATTTCTCATGTGCCTTGTCATATTATCCTGATCGAGCCCCCTACGACTTTGATTTGTACCGTACGTATAGAGTTCCCTCTGATAGCCACTGGATTATGGTGGGGGTATCTGTATAGAATACGGTATTGTAAACGGTGTAAGGATAATAATGGTAATCCCGCTTACACTATTTTAGTATTTTGTATTTAACCATAGACACTATTATAATAGTGTATTATGTTATATAGTATCTAGTTTAACGGATCCTTAGAAGATGGAAATTCCCATAACATCTCTTAAGTTATTGCACTCATATTATTGCATGAATTTGATTTAACTAATATGAGAATATTTTGGTTCTGATCCGAGTATTTTTCTTTTTTCATTTATGCTCGGGTCACCATGAGTATCAGTTATCGAAGACACTGTTTTGAAGATGAAGATGGAGCTTGCCAGAAGTATTATTATTATTATTTACTTTCGCTACAAATATTGATATTTTTATGATAGTTAACTCTAAAAATCGTTTATAAAATAAAATCAAATCTATGTTTTAACATGTTCATAAACTGTTATTTAATTATTATATTTTGTCCTTCCGCTATGAGATTTTGTGTTTTTTGTTCTTCTTCTCTTCTTTTTCTTATATAAATCCCAATAACTGTCTTCATTTTTGAATTTTTTTAAGTTGACATTCAGGATCATTGTCTATTTGAATGGTCAAAATTTTTGGAAGTTAAGTTGCGAGCGATATCTTAAATGACATTATTCGTTAACCCAGTTAAAGGAAAGATTATTTTCCAAGTTAAGAATAAATGAAATCTTTATTTAATTTGAATAAAGATTATTGAAAGAATAGACGTGTTGTCACAAAAAGAATAGACAAGTAATCAATAAGGATTATTCAAGGGATTTAACCGTTGAATTAGAAGTTAAGCAATCGTTCAATATGGTTTTGTGATATTAAAACTCAATATAGTTTTAATAAGAAATTTGAGTAAACGGATATTCCAAGATAAAATGAGATTCATAAGATCTTGAAACTGATTGGTAAAAAATGCGCTAATTACTTGGAAAGACCGAGTTTTTACCCAATCTGAATAATTATACGACGTGAAAAGAATAAGTTTTCAATGACGATGGTGGATGAACTGAATTTCTTCACATCAGATAGATTGACTATTGATTTTCTCATATGGCTTATCCCCATACAGAGATTTTTTAAGTAGCGAGATATCTGACCGTACTTGAAGCAATTCGGATTGCAAGGACTTGCACTCCTAGGCGGGGACGTGCAATCAAGTGCCTTCGGTATCGTTCCTATACCCGGAACAGACTTGTTGAAGGAAGTCATGTCTAACATAGAATGACTATGGGACATGTTAAGTGTTGAGTTGTGATCAAGGCTTTTGTTGAAAAGCATATCCTTGTGGTGATGATCGAAGCATGGCTTAAATGCATAGCTTTGTGTAATGTGACTTTGCGGACCTCACACACTGGAATGAGCCAAAACAGAATAATAGCCGGTAGGGTTAAGACTTACATTCCATCTAGCAAAAGGGTAGTACTATGGTATGGAGCCCTAGTATTTAATTATGTGGTTGTTGGATATGAGAAACCCTAGATAAATGGTCTGCATTCCTAACCGTAGGACATTATGTCCAGGAAAACCATGGTTGAAAGATATTGGGGTACTAATCCACGTATAAGAAGTGGACCAACTCTGTACTCACTATAGGGACGTTGGACATTCCTAGGACCTTGCTACGGGTGCCCGAATCGGATAATTAAGGAACTAATCCTTTGCTTATCTCATTGATGGAATCCATTTTCCAATACAAAACTTCTTTACGATATTTATTTGTACTTATGTAGCCAACATAGCGGGATGGGGCACTATGCGATCTAAGATTTATAAGTTTATTTTCGAAAGTGTTTTCACACCCTAGACATTATTAAAATATGAAATGTTTTGTTTTTAAAATCATATCAAGCATAATTTGTGATTATAAGGAAAACCTCTATCCTCCGGCTTGTGCTTGCATTGTGTGATGGGACCGAGGGCTTATAATCGTTCATTTTCTAAAAGTCATGTTTTCAAACTTGGTTTATGGTCGCTATGGATGAATGATTGTTGTGTTTGGATATGGTTGCAATGGTTAGGTTTGATTACATTATTTTATAACTGATATAACCCAAGCCTAATCTGAGAGTTTTTCGCTCGGGTCAGATCCGAGCGAGTGTTTTCAGGGTGAAAGCTTGAGGACTTAGAGTTCCGTAGAGAATCGAGACTTCATATGAAGGCTGGACGTACTCATTATTTGTATATTAGGTTAAGTCGACAAAGGTATGAAAAATCAGACTTTTATTTTAATGTGTTTTTGTTTCAAAACAATCTTTTGTTGCAATGGTGTTTTTATATTATATTTTATATGTTCCACTGTGAGCTTTGTATTCTGCTATGTTTTGCGTTGATGAAACCTAACGAAACATGTTTTTGCTTGCGTTGAATCGACGTGGGTTCGGGTTTTTATCGGTTTGAAGTGAGTAAAAGTGTGGGTCATTAAAGTTGGTATCAGAGCTTTGGTTAGATAAACCTTGGCTCTATGGAGTGAAAGGCTTAAGGTTAAGCGATAACCTTGGATTTGTGGAATACAGACTTGTCAAAGATCGAATCAGTCGTATCTTAGGACAAGTGACTCATTAGAAATAACGTTTGTGATACCCTAGAATGAGTTGGTTGTGAGAGTGTGTGTGTGTGTATATATACAAGAGACGTATTTGTAACTTGATATACAAATGGTTTTGTGTTGGATTGATTTGTTGAGTGAGTTATGAACAATGATCGATGCAGTAAGGTACCGCGGTATTGATAGGTGTTTCTAAACACTTAAACAGAGCAGTCTAACCTAGTTTTTTATGAAATAATTTTGTCTAAAGGTATATTTTCGTAAAAAGAATATATGTTTTGATGAAAGTTATGTTTTGGAAAATTTAATCCACTAATTGATTGCTGGAGATAATAATTAGTATAATTAATGAAGAAATTTGAATTCTCGACGATTTTGGATAGTCGAGGTATTTGTTAAGGAATTATAAAACTCTTTTGATAAAATATTAAATGTTGCAGGATATGGATAACTGCGATCCATCTGGAGTTAAACTTAGAAAGATGATGCGAAAATAAATGAGAAGGATTTATGAGCAGATAGAAGAAGAAAATAGGTTAGACCTGTGCAAGTATATTTGTAGCTACTCCAGGAAAGATAAAAGTAAAGGAAATTATAGGTATTTTCTGTTATAAATGCCATAAAAAGGGACATTGTGTAGTCATATCCCCAATGAAAAATAAGACTAAGAAGGAGAGTAAGGAAAAGGTACAAAAATACATAACTTGTTTCCGATGTAAGCAGAAGGGGCATTATGTCCATAATTGTCCAGAAAGGAAAAAGAAACCCAGATGGTAGATAAGATTCTTTCGGTGTAGAGAAGTAGGACATACTGTTAGTAACGTAATAAAGAAAAATCGAGTTTACCAGTTAATGACGAATTAGGATAAGAATCCTGGAGTAGGCCAGAAGGAAATGGTTGTTTAACTAGCAATATTATCCTAAGATTAAAACTAATATTTTGAGAATTTATGTAAATATACAAGGAAGTTTGTTCGGATGTATGTATTTGAATGGTTGTACGATATATGTGTGTGTATATATATATATATATATATATGTATATATATATATGTGTGTGTGTGTATGTATAATATTACAGTATCTTTTGGAGCTACTTTGTTATAACATGACTGAGTAAACAATCTCTGGTTCCATCTTCGATTTTGAAGAAAAAATCTTTTAAGTGAGGGAGAATGTAACGAACCGGAAATTTGAAACCAATTTAGAACTTACAAATTTCATAATAATCAAAATAAAATTGAAAATGAATAATGATATAATTGGAATAGCGTTATAATAAGGAGTTTTAATATAAAAGTAACACGTTTACAAAGGAAGTATAAGAAATGTTTATTTCCAGAGCCTGAAACTGGTTACATTGAATCCGGAATAATGAAACTAGGTAACCAGCCAAGTTTGGCAAAAAACAGAATCGGTTTAATATTGACTAAAGATTGAAAGGTTAATATTTGAACTAAAAACGGACTATTTTGAGGATATCTTGAGAACGGTATATCGCTAGATCGTGAGACCACCTCCATTAGATCTAGAATAGTGAATTTTAGTATTTAGGGAAGTTTCGCGTAAAATAGCATCCGTACGGGGAAAAGAAAAAAAAGAAAAGGCCAAAATTTGAACTAAATTTAGACAGTAACTGCAATTTGATAATGCTAACGACAAAAATTGAACCTAAGACCTATCCAGAAAAATTCTAAGTGTAGGATATTAGCTATGTATAAAGTTTGAGAAATTTCCTTATCAAATATAAAAAGTTATTAACAAAACAAAACTTAAATAAATTATTTGAAAATTCAAACGAATTAAGATTTTGGATCTGAATATATGGGATTGAAGTACATTAGAAACTGGACCTTATGGTTGAAGAATTTCTGAAAACTGTTATCATTTGATACTCGACAAGAGGCCGGAAGGTGCTTGAGAAAACACAAGTTACTATTCATGAAGATAAGGATGAATTTGAGCCATAAGATCTTCCATGTTTATCCACAAGACATGTGGCAAGCATCTATGCATTATCCCTTTATTATATATACCCTATTCCTTCCTCGTCACTTCATTCTTCTTCTTGGAAAATTGTTCCTCCCCTCTCCATGAATTTCTCAAGTTTTCCTCCTTATTAAATTAAAAAAAGATCTTTTTAGGAAAATAAAGAAGAAAGGAAGGACAAAAGCTAGGAGAAGGATCTATACATCCAAGGCTAAGTTCTAGAAGCTTCTGGGGTAGATTTAAAGTGTTTAAAACTAGTTTTATTAGCATGCACACAAGGTGTTGGTATAAATTCAAAGAGGAAAGTGATTTTATAGCGAATGTTCATGGATTAAGGTTATAATTAGTTGCTTAGTATTTCCATGAAGTATATATGTGAATATATGGAGATTTGGAACTTAATTTCTAAAAGTAGTAAGCAAAATTATTGGTAAAATTTGTATATGAAGTTAGAAAATTATAATAGGAATTGTGAATATTCCTAAGTGAAAATTTAAGTGATTTTAGGTTGGATTAAGGTTAATTAACACCTATGTGAAGTATTGATGTCATTTGAGCTGGATTTGAAATGGAAATCCTAATGGGAGTAAGGTGATTGTCTCTTTAAGTGGTTAGGAAAATTATAAGTGTTATTATGAGAGTTATAATGATTTTTGAAAATTGTAATCATGAATTTAAGTTAACTAAGTCCATGGAGAAGGCATTTTCATGTATGAATATAGTTAGATTTGGAATTCAATATATTTAAAAGTATATTCATGATAATTAGAAAAGGTATTAATATTACGAGGGATAATGTTAATTATAACCCTTAATGGCTAGGTTGTTAAACATTCGAGAGAGAGCGCAAAGATGTGATGGTCCTACAGTGAAGAAATTGAAGGAACCTACTGGGATGGTGAGTGGTCTATCCTGTAAGGACTCGTAACTTCCCCGGTAAGGAAAGAGAAGATACTTTGAGAACAACACACAAAAGAACGCAGACTGAAGAACATTTCATTGTATATTACAACAATTGCATCAGAACACAAGAATATACAGAGTATAAATCAATATTACACATTATAAAATATTAGAGATTACAATACATTACATAGCAGCGGAAAATAACACAAAACACAACTGAAAGTAACACACAGATACAGAGCTTTCCGAGCATCGTTCCAGCTGTAAATCAGGATCCTGTGAATATAAATCTACAAAACCAAAACTGCTTGCTGCCCGTTTCAGAAATAGGGGAACCCAGAGTTTAGGTTAAAATAATAAACTCCAGGTCAGTCATGAGACTGGTGTGAGAACTAAAACAGCTATTAACCTTTATTTTAAAGTTATGTAAATCAAGGGACCACGCCGCTAACGCGTTACGGGTTTCCTCCCAAGAATACCAGTGCATAAAACAACAGCGCAATGCTAAATAAAGAACAACGAAGCTGTTATAAGACCCAGGTCCCATCACACAATGCAACGCAAGTCGGAGGATATGGTTTTACCTTATAACAGCCAAAGAGTGCTTGATACGCTAAATTTCATCTTTTGATTCTTAATCAGAATCCAGCCGTAAATTAGTAAGAGAACGATTCCCTAATCATAACCCCGAAGGACGAAACCAACATCAGACTAATACCCAGGAAACCACCCATCCTAGCTCGTTTCCAGTTAATTTCTAATTTTATATACAATCATAAATATCAATCATAGACGGCATGAGCGACCCATCCCACTATGTCGCCATATATAGGATTACAACTAAAACCGAAACGTCATGTATTGGAATTTGGATTTCCATCTATGAAACGAGGTAAAAGATAGCCCTCTATCGATTCGAGACAATCTAGCCCAGTCTCAGGCAAGCGCGCAGACAAGCCTTGGATCGTCAGTGTAACAACCCGGAAAATCTGAACCAATTTAAAATTTTCAAATTGGCTATTTTAGTGGATTTTAAATATTTAAAATAAATATATTAAATAATAACGATGAAAAGTAAGTTTGAATCGACGTTTGAAAATAAATATAATTATTTCTAATTATAAACAAGGCCTGAAATGGCGCGGTAGTTTCAAAATTTGAATTCAAGCTCTGACTGACAGTACCGGGTGCAAAACAAAACGGATTCTAGGGAAACTAAAAATATTTAAATCTGTTAGTGGATATCTTTCTAACGAATCTGAAAAATCAAAGTTTCATAGCGGGAAGCAAAAATTATGGCTAAATGAATTTTCAGAAAGGTCGTTATAGAGTTTATATAGCCCGTGAAAATGGCCATTTTGCAAACCACCTCAGAATTCGACGAAACCACTTTTGTTGGATCCAGGATGTCAAATTATTGCTAGGTTTCAAATTTCATAATTTTTGAAGCTGGTATGTGAGCGTGGCAAAGAAAAATGTGTTTGGTCGATTTCTATTAAAATGGATCGACCAGAAAAGGGCCATATTTCAGACGATCTCAGAATTCGACGAAACTAGTTTTGTTGGGACCGTATCGTCAAAACATAGCTAGATTTATTTTTCGGGTATTTTTAGAATCAATATGTTGCCCCGGCAAATTGAAATGTAAGTTCAAATTAAATATTGAATGTTTTATATTTTAATTTGAAGGAAAACTGACTGAAACAGTCGAGTGGGCCTACGAAACATATCCCATTGTGTTCGAAATAAGGGTATTTGGCTAGGGACGACAGTCATTGGGTTTGGATTGGAGTTAGTACGTGAGGAGGGGTATTTTTGAGATTTTAAAAATATATAAAAAATATCAGCCAATCATCTCACTTCTCTCCCCCCGCTATTTCTTGCTCGACCCCCTGATGAACGACGGAAGCTCTTCAAAATTTCTCCCTTCGTTTTCTCCTCCCACACTCAACGAAACCCACCCCTCCATTGGAGTTTTTTGTAGTGCGTCAAGAGGGCTTTAAATCAAGACAAGAATCGGGTATTTCGTCGAGGATATAGGGAGAATCGACGCCAGGAAGTCTCCGACTTCGAGCCGCCGCCCAGCCTCACCACCGCCGTCGAGCTGGTCAACTCTGGTGGTGCCTGCAAGCCACTTCCAAGCCCTTTGATGCTGCGTAGCCCTGTCGTCCAACTCCTTCATGGATTTCGCAAAAAAATCAATACCTAGTTTTGAACAACTGTGAAAGGTAACGGCTGATTTTAAATTAAAATATATTATAGCACTTTAAAGCGCTACGGGTTTTGATTTCACTATAAAAATCATATCTTTTTTGTTTCTTGACGAAATTCAGTGAAACAAGAGACAATGGACTCGTGTGGACGTCTTCTACATTCTAGAAGAGACCGGATATTTTTCTGAGCCTTCTACTATTTTTGGTGGAGTGGAACCCAATGTGAGATTTCTGAATTATAAACGATGTGGAAAACGACGATGTATAAATTATATAGTCGATGTATGAGTTATATAAGCATTGTACACCTCATGTATAAGCGTTGTATAAGTTGTACGTTCGATGTATAAGTTATATATGCGTTGTAAAAATTATGTATGTGTTGAAATAGAAGTGAAATACTTATATATATATATGTATATATATATATGCCCCTCGTCCACAAACCATGGACGATATTTATTGGTTGTGATTGGTGTGAAATTTGGTTGATAGCGAATGGTTGATTAGAATTGTTTGTGGTTGAAATTGATTGATTGTGGTTGAAAAATACCCGTTTGTGGTTGAGAATTATTTGGTTGAAACCACATAGTATTAGTTTGTGGAAAAGAAAGAAAAAAACATATATGCCGCCTGCGTGCGAACTAGATGCATGAAATCGCCATTGTCAAAAGCTGCGAGGCTTTAAGGTAGAGCGAGGAGCCGTACTAGGGACGGCCCCGGTTTTAACTACCCTGCCGTTATGCTACCGAAATTTTGAATAATATTTATGTGTTAGAATTATTTTCATGTGTTGAAACTATATTCGTGTGTTGAATAGAAAACATGCATGTGTTGAATAGAAATTCATTCGTTGAATAGAAATTCATGTGTTGAATGGTATTCGTGTTTTAAATAAATTGTTTTAACAATAAAAATCACATTTTTATTTTATATATACGAACTATAGAAAACATTCATGTGCTGAATAGAAATTCATTCGTTGAATAGAAATTTATGTGTTGAATGGTATTCATGGTTTAAATAAATTGTTTTATAATAAAAATCATATTTTTATCATCTATATGAACTATATAAAATCGTTGTGTTTTGAAATAAATTGTTTTACAACAAAAATCACATTTTTATTATATACATGAATTGTTAAAAATAGTGAAGTGTCGAAATAAATGTCGATTGGATAAAAATATCATTTTTATCAAATGTATGAAAAGAAAATAGTTTTGAAATCGAAAAATAGATTATATATATATATATATATATAAATATAATTAAAAAGAATCGAATAACGAAGCTGAAGTTCGTGTTTTAAAACCGTGATTTCAAACGATTTGTCTGGGAGATCCGACTATCGGATTTTCCCGAAACCGAAACCGTTGGGTTCGCTTTGGAAATATCTTTCCAACGACACGTTTTTAAAAATCCAACAGTTGGATTGTATGGAATGTTTAATTCAAATACGAAGAAAAACAGTGCCAGAATCGATTATATTTATATATATATATGTATATATAAATATAATTAAATTAAATCGAATAATGACGCTGCAGTTCGTATTTTGAAATAGAAACTTCAAACGAGTGTACCGGGAGATCCGACCGTCGGATTTTCCCAAAACTGGAACCGTTGGATTCGTTTTGAAAAGAACTTTCTAATGATATAAATTTTTTAAAGATCCAATGGTTAGATTTTCAGATATGTGTATATCAAATCTGAAGACAAACAGCGCCACGGCCGCGTTATGGCCTGAAGCGTCATTTGAATAAATTGGCTATTTTTAAATAAATAAAATTAGCAATAAATCATTATAAACGATACAGAATGTGAAATTTAGAAACTAACTGAAGGTTAGCTAAGTCGAATGGTTTCCTGGGTTTTGATCTGATGTTGGTTTCGGCCTTCGGGGTTAATATTTGGAAATTGTTCTCTTACTATTTTACGGTTAGTGACTATTGAATTGGAATAAGGCGTATGTTACTTTTGTGTAGCACTTGTTTATTATATACGCGAGTTGCTCAAAAAGATCGGGTTTATCCCATTCTGAATAACTGAATCGACGATAAGAAATCGATGATGAAGACGGTGGTTGAAGACCGGAGATCTTCACCTCGGTTGGATGGTAACTGATGTCCTGATTGGGAGGCATCCCGGAATATGGATAATGAGTGGTGATCGTCCAGATGTACGTGTAGATCTATGGGTATTATTTGTACATTATCTGGTGTATTTATTTAATTCTGTTCTGCTGTTATCTGTTTATGTGTTATATTCCAAAGATTACCCTTGCCACCGCCAGTTCGGGGTTCGAGGTCATCACAACGTGGTATCAGAGCTTTGGTTAAGCTTAGCTCTGGTATATAACACATTAACGAACTCGTCAGAGATAGAACCAGTAGTGTTCTAGGACGAGTAACTCAATACATATGGGATCATTAATATCCTAGAATGAGTATAGCAGAATCGGAATAACTCGTTAGAGATGGGGTCAGAAATGCCCCAGAACGAGTTGAGAGTTATATGTTTATAAATAACGTATTTGTGATTATATATAAAGTCTGGTTTTAAAAATATGATTTTTGAATATATAGAAGATATATATTTGAAAAGTAAAAAAGTATATGAGTCGATTAGTATGATTTTGAAAAGTTAAAAATAAAATTGATTATTGTTTGTGTTATGTGATAGTGGATTTGATTAATTAAATTATTAGAACGATGGTTAATTTAATCAATAAGAGAATGAATGGTAGAATTTATTCGATTAAATCACACATTGAACTGAGTTAAAAATAGATAGAAATATATACATGTGCATTATATATGTTTCAACAGGTAAATGGATTAGCTGTTGAGTAAAGAATTTATTTGCGTGCCCAACAAATAGATAAACCTTAATGAGTTGGATGCGCAATTTTATTATTATATCAACTCCTGTGAATGCCATTGGATGCGGAGTGCTGGTTGTTCTGTGTGTAATAATAAATGTCGCCATAGGATAGTAACAATAAATTTTGAACTACATTACATGGCATACTTCTTGAAGATAGGCATACTTCATCATATACCACATAAGCATTTGGAGCTTGTGTGATGAGGTTGAAGATTTATCATACGAGCGAGAGGCTTGTATGGCGATGACTATATATTATAGGTTGAACTGATGACTGATATGGACCATATAAAATGTAACTATAAATTGCAAGAATAATAAAAACCCCACATGGGTCTGGAGATGACAATAAACACATCTCTCTAGTCATTAAGGCACAAAAACCATTTATTGGATGACGGGAATTTATTCTCTGGAGTTATGATCTATACACATTCCCCTGTGGACACCGGAATATATCATTATAAATATGTGCATGCTTATTGGGATTTATTGGTTACCTAATACGGCCCAATAAATTTCCAAACCCCTCCCCGTACAAAGGGGGTTATGGCGAAATTTTCGAAAATTTAGGGTGTTACCCAAATTTTTGAAGAATTAGAAAATTCTCAGAAACAGAAAAGTTGGAGAATGGAAGCCAGATTGAAAGTAGAGTTGATTAATCAATCAAACCACTTGCGACTTTGTTCCTTTTTGGGGACGAAAAGTTTTAAGTTGGGGAGATTGTAACAACCCGGAAAATCTGAACCAATTTAAAATTTTTAAATTGTCTATTTTAGTGGATTTTAAATATTTAAAATAAATATTTTAAATAATAACGATGAAAATTAAGTATGAATCGACGTTTGAAAATAAATATAATTATTTCTAATTATAAACAAGGCCTGAAATGGCGTGGTAGTTTCAAAATTTGAATTCAAATTTCGACTGACTATACCGGGTAAAAAAAACGAATTCTAGCGAAACAAAAAATATTTAAATCTGTTAATGAATATCTTTCTAACGAATCGGAAAAATCGAAGTTTCATAGCGGGAAGCAAAAGTTATGGCTAAATGAATTTTCAGAAAGGTCGCTATAGAGTTTATATAGCCCGTGAAAATGGCCATTTTGCAAATGACCTCAGAATTCGACGAAACCACTTTTGTTGGATCCGGGATGTCAAATTATTGCTAGGTTTCAAATTTCATAATTTTTGAAGCTAGTATGTGAGCGTGCAAAGGAAAATGTGTTTGGTTGATTTCTATTAAATTGGATCGACCAGAAAAGGGCCATTTTTCAAACGGTCTCAGAATTCGACGAAACTTGTTTTGTTGGGACCGTATCGTCAAAACATAGCTAGATTTATTTTTCGGGAATTTTTAGAATCAGTATGTGGCCCAGACAAATTGAAATGTACGTTCAAATTAAATATTGAATGTTTTATATTTTAATTTGAAGGAAAACTGACTGAAATAGTCGAATGGGCCTACGAAACATATCCCATTGTGTTCGGAGTGGGGGTATTTAGCTAGGGACGACAGTCATTGGGTTTGGATTGGAGTTAGTATGTGAGGAGGGGTATTTTTGAGGTTTTAAAAATATATAAATAAAAAAAAATATCAGCTAATCATCTCACTTCTCTCTCCCCGCTATTTCTTCCTCGACCCCCTGATGAATGACGGAAGCTCTTCAAAACTTCTCCCTTCGTTGTCTCCTCCCACACTCAACGAAACCCACCCCTCCTTTGGAGTTTTTTGTACAGCGTCAAGAGGGCTTTAAATGAAGACAAGAATCGGGTTTTTTCGTCGAGGATACAAGGAGAATCGACGCCAGGAGGTCTCCGACTTCGAGCCGCCGCCCAACCTCATGACCACCATCGAGCTGGTCAACTCTGGCGGCTCTGGAAAGCCAGTTCCAAGCCCTTCGACACTGCGTAGCCCGATCGTCCAACTCCTTCACGGATTTCGCGAAAAATCAATACCTAGTTTTCAACAACTGTGAAAGGTAACGGCTGATTTTAAATTAAACTATATTATAGAACTTTAAAGCATTACGGGTTTTGATTTCACTATAAAAATCATATCCTTTTCGTTTCTTGACGAAATTCTGTGAAACAAGAGACAGTGGACTCGTGTGGACGTCTTCTACATTCTAGAAGAGACCGGATATTTTTCTGAGCCTTCTGCTATTTTTGGTGGAGTGGAACCCAATGTGAGATTTCTGAATTATAAACAATATGGAAAACGATGATGTATAAATTATATAGTCGATGTATGAGTTATATAAGCGTTGTACACCTCATGTATAAGCGTTGTATAAGTTGTACGTTCAATGTGTAAGTTATATATGCATTGTAAAAATTATATATGTGTTAAAATAGAAGTAAAATACTTATATAAATACATATATACGCCCCTCGTCCAAAAACCATGGACGATATTTATTGGTTGTGATTGGTGTGAACTTTGGTTGATAGCGAATGGTTGATTAGAATTGTTTGTGGTTGAAATTGATTGATTGTGATTGAAAAATACCCATTTGTGGTTGAGAATTATTTGTTTGAAACTACATAGGATTAGTTTGTGGAAAAGAAAAAAAAAATATACATGCCGCCTACGTGCGAACTAGATGCATGAAATCCCCATTATCAAAAGCTGCGAGGCTTTAAGGTAGAGCGAGGAGTCGTACTAGGGACGACCCCGGTTTTAACTACCCTGCCGTTATGCTGCCGAAATTTTGAATAATATTCGTGTGTTAGAATTATTTTCATGTGTTGAAACTATATTCGTGTGTCGAATAGAAAACATTCATGTGCTGAATAGAAATTCATTCATTGAATAGAAATTCATGTGTTGAATGGTATTTGTGTTTTAAATAAATTGTTTTAACAATAAAAATCACAATTTTATTTTATATATATGAAAAATAGAAAACATTCATGTGTTGAATAGAAATTCATTCGTTGAATAGAAATTCATGTGTTGAATGGTATTCATGTTTTAAATAAATTGTTTTATAATAAAAATCATATTTTTATCATCTATATGAACTATATAAAATAGCTATGTTTTTTAAATAAATTGTTTTACAATAAAAATCACATTTTTATTATATACATGAATTGTTAAAAATAGTGAAGTGTCGAAATGAATGTCGGTTGGATAAAAATATCATTTTTATCAAATGTATGAAAAGAAAATAGTTTTGAAATCGAAGAATAGATTATATTTATATATATAATTAAAATGAATCGAATAACGAAGCTGCAGTTCATGTTTTGAAACCGTGATTTCAAACGATTAGTGCGGGAGATCCGACCATCGGATTTTCCCGAAACTGAAACCATTGGGTTCGCTTTGGAAATATCTTTCCAACGACACCAACTTTGTAAAAACCCAACAGTTGGATTGTCTGGAATGTTTAATTCAAATCTGAAGAAAAACAGCGCTAAAATCGATTATATATATATGAATATAATTAAATTAAATCGAATAACGACGCTGCAGTTCATATTTTGAAATCGAAACTTCAAACGAGTGTACCGGGAGATCTGACCGTCTGATTTTCCCAAAACTGGAACCATTTGATTCATTTTGAAAAGATCTTTCTAATGATATAAAATTTGTAAAGATCCAAAAGTTAGATTTTGAGATATGTGTAATTTAAATCTGAAGAAAAACAGCGCCACGGTCGCGTTATGGCCTGAATCGTCGTTTGAATAAATTGGCTATTTTTAAATAAATAAAAATAGTGATAAATCGTTATAAAATATTATAAACGATATGGAATGTGAAATTTAGAAACTAACTGAAGGTTAGCTAAGTCGAATGTTTCCTGGGTTATGATCTGATGTTGGTTTCGGCCTTCGGGGTTAATATTTGGGAAATCGTTCTCTTACTAATTTACGGTTAGTGACTATTGAATTGGAATAAGGCGTATGTTCTGTTTGTGTAGCACTTGTTTATTATATACGTGAGTTGCTCAGAAAGACCAGGTTTATCCCATTTTGAATAACTGAATCGACGATAAGAAATCGATGATGAAGACAGTGGTTGAAGACCAGAGATCTTCACCTCGGTTGGATGGTAACTGATGTCCTGATTGGGAGGCATCCCGAAATATGGATAATGAGTGGTGATCGTCCAGACGTACGTGGAGATCGATTTGTATGCGAGGTACATAGTGCCTTCGGTTTCGTTCAGACCCAAAATGGACTTGTAAATGGACTATGTGTCTGACATTGGAATTCATTCTGTGCGATTGATAGCCATCAGTTGAATGGTGTGAATTGCCTGTGTAGCATGCTAAGATGCAGTGATCAAGGCTTCTGTTGAAAAGCAAAGTCTTGTGGTTGATGATCAAAGCACCGCCTATGTGGCGTAGCTTGGTGTATAACGTGAATTCGCCAGCCCCACACCCCGGTATGAACCAGAAACATGAGAGGACCTCAGGGAGGGCATGCGTTTCCTTCTAGCTAGAGGTGGTGTCAGTGCTTAAACTGGCTGACATTTATATTATTTTCACCTGTGTGGTTGTTGTTGTTGCCAGGGAACTCGGATATATTGGTGACTATGTGAAGCCGATGGAGCAATTCATTGACTCATTGACGCCCCAAAGGGCAGGGAAACGCAGTGTTCAAGCATTTTAATCCATATCGGTGGACCGGCCCTGTCGCTCCAAGGGTTTATGCGTTCTGATCCTTAGACACGGGCTAGAGCGTCTCAAAGTCAGTAAGGACTATCTTTTGCCTTGGTTCATGATGGAAATCCAATTTCCAAATACGACATGTGCAGTTTTGATTGTATACCTATATATGGCGACATGATATATGGTACCCATGCCTTCTATGATTGATATTTATGATTGTTTTATAAAATTAGAAACTAACTGGAAACGAGCTAAGATGGGTAGTTTCCTAGGTATTAGTCTGATGTTGGTTTCGGCCTTCAGGGTTAATACTTAGGGAATCGTTCTCTTACTAATTTACAGTTGGAGTCTAATTAAAAATTAAATGACAAAACTTACATTTTAAGTGTTTTATTCGTATCGAGCATATTTTGGCCAATATAAGGTAAAGCTCTATCCTCCGGTTTGCGTTGCATTGTGTGATGGGAACTGAGTATTATAATGGCTTCATTTTTATAAAATGCATTACGATGTTTAAAAGATTTACTTGTTTAAAAGCACTGGCAATCCAATGGAGTAAAACCGTTCCGCGAAAGTGGCATGGTCCTGTGATTGGCCATATTATAAAATGTGTTAAGTAGATTTCTCATACCAGTCCCATGACTGACTCGCAGTTTGTTTCACTTACAAACTCGGGTGCCCTTATTTCTTCATGGGCAGCCTTGTATTCAGGTTTTAGGAGACTCTTTCTGGATAGCTGGAGCTAAAGATGGATTCTATCATTTATCTCTTTTTATGTTGTTCAGCTCCTATTGTACATATTATGTTTGTTTTCCGTTGTAGACACATATGTATAGCTGAACGGTATTTGTACTAAGTATGATCCTGTATACTGCGTAACTCTTATGATTATGTTTATCTGGTGTATTATTTGTACATTATCTGGTGTATTTATTTAACTTTGTTCTGCTGTTATCTGTTTATGTGTTATATTCCAAAGATTACCCTTGCCACCGCCAGTGCGGGGTTTGGGGTCATCACAGTCAGGGCCGGTCCACCGATGTGGATTATTATGCATGAACACTACGTTTCCCCGCCCTTTGGGGCGTAAATGAGCCAACGAATGACTCCATCGGCTTCACATAGTCACCGATATATCCGAGGCGCCTCGCAATAGCAACAACCACATAAGTCAAACTCGTCAGGGCATGTAAAACCACTGACACCACTTCTAACTAGAAAGAAACACATGTCCTCCCTAAGGTCCTTCTCCTGTTTCTGGTTCACAACTGTTTGATATCCATCAGTATATAACTCCTGAGCTTGTACGTCTCAGAGAAGGGCGTTAAGCAAGAGAATAATTCTCCATCGCCAAACAGATATATATTTAATAAAAATCAATCACACAAAATAAAATCTAATGTCACACACACATTCCATTTACAAGTTCGTTCTGGGTCTGAACGAAACCGGAGGCACCTTGTACCTCGCATATCCATCGATCTCCAAGTACGTCTGGACGATCACCAACTGATACCCTCCTCTTGGGTGTACGACCCAATCAATGTCATCAGTAATTATCCAAACGACGTGAAGACCTCTGGTCTTTGACCACTGTCTTCAACTTTGATTCATCGTCGAATCAGTTATTCAGAATGGGATAAACCCGGTCTTTCCGAATAACTCGCGTATATAATAAACAAGTGTTACACAAACACAACATATGCCTCATTCCAATTCATCAGTCACTAACCGTAAATTAGCAAGAGAATAATTCCCCAAATATTAACCCCGACGGTCGAAACCAACATCAGATCAATACCCAGGAAACCATTCTTCTTAGCCAACCTACAGTTAGTTTCTAAATTTCACATTCTTAGGGATAGGTTCCCATTAATTTTATCAAAGATAAATGCTTTTAATTTTATTCTTTAATCTTCCTTTGAATATCAATTCAAACTAGTCGGGATTAGCGAACCACACCAAAGTAATCATTTATTTTATTTCCCAATCCCAACCTATTCACCCCATGAAGTAAAACTGGTAATACTTCATATCTAACACCACAGTGTTATCGGTAAATTCAATTACCATTTCACGTACAAATCTAATTAAAGACTTAACTATCGCCAGGAGCAAAACTGGTGATACTCCATTCTCGATCTTTTCAATCTAATTAAAGATTCATTAAAACTCCACTTAGTTTTAATCTTTAACTGGATTAAAGAATCAATGTCATTTAAAACATGGTTCACGATAAACCTAAAATCACATTTCAATCAGTTCCTGACCGTAAATTAGCAAGTGAGCAATTCCCTAAGTACTAACCCCAAAGGCTGAAACCAACATCAGATCAGTACCCAAGAAACCATTCAACTTAAATAATCTCCAGTTAGTTTCTGATTTTCTTAACTCCGTTGGGTCTAAGAACAGTATTATTGAAGATATCGTTCACGACAACCCAAAATCACATTCCATTAATTATCGGGTTAAAGAACAAGTGTTATTTAAAACACTGTTCACGATAAACCCAAAAATCAATGCCAATTCAATTCCAATTAAATATTATTTAATTGGTACACTTCATTAAATTTAAATAAAAAGATTTAATCTTTTTCTCACCTAGGCTTAAAAACAGTGTTAATGAAGACACCATTCATGGCAAACCAAATCACATTTGATATTAAATACAAGGCTCTAAATAGAAAATATACCGGCTTATATTCAATATCAAATTCTACGACCAACAAATATCGTATTGGAAATAACGATATAAATATATCTTTTAAATTTCCATAACAATATCTGTCTAATAACGAAATCCAACATCAAAATATTCCAAAGGCAATTTTGATTCAAATCCATTCCAGTTCAATTATTGGAAATCCTGGTTACTTTTAAAACCCTTTCCAGTCCAATTTATTTATTTTAAAAATAAATAAATTATTATTCTAGTTCAAAACTAGTTCATTTTGATAAAAAACTATTTTATCTTTTCAAATATGGAAATTTTCCTCCCAATTCTTCACAAATCATTTCTTATGATTTTACACAAATTATTATTATTTTTAATAATTTTATCAAGGCCCGTAGAGTCATTTCATCAAGGGCCATCGAACCGCACTTACAGCGACCTTTTCCAAATTTGATTTGGACATAATTCCAAATCCAACCATTAGATTTCAAATTTCCAATATTCGCCAGAAAGCTCTTTTTGATACGAACCCAACGGTTCCGGTTTTAGAAGAATCTGACGGTCGGATCTCCAGTAATGTCCACTCGAAGTCAATGGTCGAAATTCGTGAACTGCCGCGGCGCGGCGCGTTCTATTCAGGCCATTATATTATATATATAATATATACATCGTCGATTTCCTTTCAAAACGTATTTTATAAATCGTTTTAAATTCGTTTTCAAAATGATTTCAACTTCTTATTCCATTTCTAATCAAAATTGAATATTCCATATCATCGATATACAAATGATAATATTTTCAAAATGTTATATTTTGAAATCACTTCCTTTTCTATATTCATTATAAAAATGAATAAAATCGATATAAATATCATTCACGTCAAAATGGCGCAATCTAATTTACCCGGCTTTTATTCAACACATGAATTTATTTTCTATTCAACACAGGAATATATATTTTCAATTCAATACATGAATTTTCTTTACTATTCAACAAATGAATTTTCTTTACAATTCAACAAATGAATTTTCTTTATATTCTCCAAATTGGAATGAGGCCCAATCAATTACCATATAACGTTAATTATATGGATTCCCTACGACACATGTATATAATAGCAATGATAAATCATCAGCCATCATCCAGAGTGCATTCTACACTGTATAAGCATCAAATATAAATATTCAACGCTTATAACAGCCTGTCAATCAATCGATCGATATACATCTAATTATTGGGATTAGTGTATGTCCAATTTCATCCCAATACCCATGTGGGGTTTCAAACAATCAAACACAGATTTTATTTGTGCAGTCGGGCGATGTGTAAAATTTATCGTCCCAATCAATATCAGTCAAATCAGTGTATATAAACAAATCGTCCAATTTGTTTATAAATATTTATTTTATATACACGTTAAAAATTATATTTTTAACTATAAAATATTTTCCATTATAAAATATTTTATTTCATTTCACATCACACAATCAAATTTCACAACATAGCAACCAAACAAACAAGCCATCCATGGTCTGTGGACGACGGGTGTCGGGTGCTACTAAATACTGTGTGCATCCTAGTATATATTTCAAACTAGAAGTAAAATTAAAAGTGAGGAGTTCTCACCGACAAACTAAACCAAACGCCACGACTTTTCAAATGTAGAAATCTTCGTCGTGCTCGCCTTTCGTCAATTTCATTGCCCATAGCCACTACATATATAAAAATCACATTTTTGTACTATTGCTATGTAAATAAAAATTCTATTTTTATACCGCTACTATATAGATAAAAATTCTATTTTTACCTCGCTACTATATAGATAAATATTCTATTTTTACACCGCTACTATATAGATAAAAATTCTATTTTTACACCACTACTATATAGATAAAAATTCTATTTTTACACCGCTACTATATAGATAAAAATTCTATTTTTACAACGGTGTTCATATAATAAAGATCATATTTTTATCACGCTATTCTATATAAAAATATTATGTTTTTATATCGCTCTTCTTCCAATAAAGATTATATTTTTATAACGCTCTAATATAAAGATCGAATTTTTATATGACCGCTATAAAAATCCCATTTTTATTTCACATATATATAATAAAATCATATTTTTATTTCCCTACATATATACAGATCAAATTTTTACTAACTATCGAATATACAAATCGTATTTTTATTCTTTCTATACTATAAAAATCACTTCTTTTATATGATAAAAATTACTTCTTTTATATAGGATAAAAATTACTTCTTTTCCCGAATAAAAATCCTAGCTCTACACAAATAAAAATCCTAACATTAAGCGAATAAAAATCCTAAATTTGAGGTGTTAAAAATCCAAGCTTTAAGGTGTTAAAAAAACCTATATTTAAGGTGTTAAAAAATCCTATATTTAAGGTGTTAAAAATCCTATATTTAAGGTGTTAAAAATCCTATATTTTCCTAAAACTAAAAATTAGAAATAAGTAATAAAAAAACTTACAGCATGTTGGAGGAGGGGGGATGATGTTCTTGACGCGGTGATGGTGGGTTTTGGTTAGGCGGGTGGTAGGTTGAAGGTCACGTCAGATTGAAAGGGGGTGTTTCACATTCGCGCTGAGCAGAAGGGGGGAAGCGGGAAGGAGAAGAGGAGGAGGGGAAGAAGAGGTGGAGGTGCAGGATGGGGGTTTCACCGATCACTGACGGTGGCTTAAGGGGGGCGTCGCGGTCCCCCCTCCCCCTCCCCCCCCCCCCCCCCCCCGTCCTTCTTTTTTTTATTTCTTTTGAGAAAAAGTAAACGGGGGGGCTAAAGTGAAAACGAGGGAGGGAGGATAGAGGGTACTTCATAAAATTTAATTATTTAAAATTTTCCAAAAAGGATACTTTTAATTTCGACCTCTAAACGAGACCCACCGCCTGTCGTCCCTAGCTAATTACCCCCATTCCAAACACAATGGGATATGTATCGTAAGTTGATTCGATCTTTTCGATCAGTTTTCATCAAAATCAACACATAACTCTATATATTGAATTTGAACAAGCATTTCAATTTACCGGGGCCACCTACGGACTCTAAAAATTTCCCAAAAAAATATTTTCTAGCTTCATATTGATGATACGGTCCTAACAAAACTAATTTCGTCAAATTCTGAGACCATTTGAAAATTGGCCATTTTCCGGTCGAATAAAATCAACTAAAACTGGTCAAACGCGTTTTCCTTCGCCACGCTCACATATTGATTCGAAAAATTATGAATTTTGAAACCTATCAATATCTTGACATCACGGATCCAACAAAAGTGGTTTCGTCGAAAACCGAGGTCGTTTGCAAAATTTCCATTTTCAAGGGCCAGAATTCCATAGCGACTATTCTGAATTTTCAACTGGGCATAACCTTTGATTCCAGTTATGAAAATTCACTTTTTCGGATTCGTTGGAAAGATATTCTCAAATAGATTCCAATATTTTTGGTTTCACTAAAATCCGGTTTATTTTGGATCCTATACATTCATTTGAACTTTGAAATTGAATTTTCGAACTACTGCACCATTTTCAATTCCTTTTATATATATAAATATATTTATATATTCTAACGACGATTCAAATAAATATATACGTTCTAATTCTATTCAAAATAAATTTATCGTCGTTATTATTTAAATTAATTCATTTTAAATATTCAAAATTCACTAAAATCGCCAAAATAAAAATTTTAAATTGGCTTGGATTTCCGGGTTATTACAATCTCCCCCACTTAAAACTTTTCGTCCTCAAAAAGGAATGAAGTCGAAAGTCGTTTAACTAATCAACTCAACTTCCATTATTTCCATTACGGCTTAAGTTCTTCAACTTTTCAGTTTCTAAGAACTTTTCAAATTTTTCAAAAATTTGGCTAACACACCAAATTTCGCCATAACCTCCCCTGCATCGGGGACTTCAGGATATTTTGTATAGCCTCCCATGGCCTTCTTCAATCCAAAAGAAAAAAAACAAAGCGGCTAGCCAATCGGCTCATAAAATCATCATCACCCAAACAAAATAGTAAATAATGCTAAACATGTACCTATTTGTCGGGCAAACAATTTTATTCTTTTTCTCGAGCCTCTTTGCAATGACATGTTCAATGTAAGTACATGTACATGCATGCAAATGCGATAAATTTTCAATACAATTTACTATTTAGTTCAAATTGGCTATATGGTTCAAATTTAAGAATCAAACAATAATCAAACAACACAATCAGCAATCAATTAGTTGATTAGCTTTTTAAATTCATAACTTTGATACATAGCATGAAAATCATATTTTTAATACCAAATCACAACAATAAGCCATATCTAGTTTCGGTTCTCACACCAGTCAATTGGAAATATATAGAAATCTCACTTTCGAAACTCGAAAATAAATACTGGCGATGGTGCCCCGTCACCAGAATTATCCCCAGGCAACTAGAGTGTGATTCTATAACCATCCCGTACATTAAAACTTCGAATACACGTTTGCAAGGAATATATGAAAAATCTTTATATATTGGATTTTCCAAATTAATTTAAAATAAATACTCAAATACGTATAAAACGATTTAAATTTCAAAACAAAACTTGTTTTCATTTTTAAAAATGTACTCTTCACACTCTTTCTAGGATACTACTGATCCTATCTCTAACGAGTCATTCCCATTGGATATTGCTAATCCAATTTCTGATGAATTTTTTCGTACGGTTCTAATGTGTCTTGTTCTCTGAGCTTTGTAAACCAAAGCTCTGATACCACTGTAAGGACCCGTAACTTCCTCGGTAAGGAAAGAGCAGATACTTTGAGAACAACACACAAAAGAACGCAGGCAGAAGAACATTTCATTGTATATTACAACAATTCTATCAGATCACAAGAATATACAGAGTAAAATCAATATTACACATTATAAAATATCAGAGATTACAATACATTACATAGCAGCGGAAAATAACACAAAACACAACTGAAAGTAACACACGGATACAGAGCTTTCCAAGCATCGTTCCAGCTGTAAATCAGGATCTTGTCAATATAAATCTGCAAAACCAAAACTACTAGCTGCCCATGTCAAAAATAGGGGCACCCAGAGTTTAGGTTAAAACAATAAACTCCAAATCAGTCATGTGACAGGTAAGAGAACTAAAACAGTTATTAACGTTTATTTTAAAGTTAGGTAAATCAAGGGACCACGCCGCTAAAGCGGAACGGGTTTCCTCCCAAGAATACCAGTGCATAAAACAACAACGCAATTCTAAATAAAGAATAATGAAGCTGTCATAAAACCCAGGTCCCATCACACAATGCAACGCAAGCCGGAGGATAGGGTTTTACCTTATAACAGCCAAAGAATGCTTGATACGCTAAATTTCATCTTTTGATTCTTAATCAGACTCCAACTGCAAATTAGTAAGAGAACGATTGCCTAAGTATTAACCCCGAAGGCCGAAACCAACATCAGACTAATACCCAGGAAACCACCCACCTTAGCTCGTTTCCATTTAGTTTCTGATTTTATTTAGAATAATAAATATCAATAATAGACGGCATGAGCGCCCCATCCCACTATGTCGCCATATATAGGATTACAACTAAAACCGAAACGTACCGTATTGGAAGTTGGATTTCCATCTGTGAACCGAGGAAAAAGATAGTCCTCTACCGATTCGAGACAATCTAGACCATGTCTCAGGAAAGCGTTCATACAAGCCTTGGATCGTCAGTGCCGGTCCATCGATGTGGATTATTATGCTTGAACACTACGTTTCCCCGCCCTTTGGGGCGTAAATGAGCCAACGAATGACTCCATCAGCTTCACATAGTCACCGATGTATCTAAGGCGCCTCGCAACAGCAACAACCACATAAGTCAAACTCGTCAAGGCGTGTAAAACCACTGACGCCACTTCTAACTAGAAAGAAACGCATGTCCTCCCTGAGGTCCTTCTCCCGTTTCTGGTTCACAACCGGGGTGTGAGACTCGCGAATTCACGTTACACAAAGCTTTTCCACACAGGACGTGCTTTGATCATCAACCACAATACTTTTGCTTTTCAACAAAAGCCTTGATCATTTGCATCTTAGCATGCCACACAGGCAAACCACTCCATGCGTTTGATATCCATCAGTATATAACCCCTGAGCTCGTACGTCTCAAAGAAGGGCGTTAAGCAAGTGAATAAATTCTCCGCTGCAAAACAAATATATATGTAATAGAAATCAATCACACAGAATAAAATCCAATGTCAAACACACAGTCCATTTACAAGTTCGTTCTGGGCCTGAAAGAAACCAGTGGCACCTTGTACCTCGCATATCCATCGATCTCCAAGTACGTCTGGACGATCACTAACTGATTCCCTCCTCTTGGGTGTACGGCCCAATCAAGATCATCAGTAATTATCCAAACGACATGAAGACCTCCGGTCTTCGACGACCGTCTTCATCTTCGACTCATCGTCGAATCGGTTATTCAGAATGGGATAAACCGGTCTTTCCGAATAACTCGCGTATATAATAAACAAGTGTTACACAAACACAACATACGCCTCATTCCAATTCGTCGGTCACTAACCGTAAATTAGCAAGAGAATAATTCCCCGAATATTAACCCCGAAGGCCAAAACCAACATCAGATCAATACCGAGGAAACCATTCTTCATAGCCAACCTACAGTTAGTTTCTAAATTTCACATTCTTAGGGATAGGTTCCCATTAATTTTATCAAAGATAAATTCTTTTAAATTTATTCTTTAATCTTCCTTTGAATATCACTTCAAACTAATCGGGATTAGCGAACCACACCGAAGTAATCATTTAATTTATTTCCCAATCCCAACCTATTCATCCCATGAAGTAAAACTGGTAATACTTCATATCTAACACCACGATGTTATCGGTAAATTCAATTACCATTTCACGTTCAAATCTAATTAAAGACTTAACTATCGCCTGGAGAAAAACTGGTGATACTTCATTCTCGATCTTTTCAATCTAATTAAAGATTCATTAAAACTCCACTTAGTTTTAATCTTTAACTGGGTTAAAGAATCAATGTCGTTTAAAACACGGTTCACGATAAACCCAAAATCACAATACATTTCAATCGGTTCCTGACTGTAAATTAGCAAGTGAGCAATTCCCTAAGTATTAACCCCGAAGGCCGAAACCAACATCAGATCAATGCCCAAGAAACCATTCAAATTAACTAATCTCCAGTTAGTTTCTGATTTTGTTAACTCCGTTGGGTCTGAGACCAGTATTATTGAAGATACCGTTCACGACAACCCAAAATCAAATTCCATAAATTATCGGGTTAAAGAACAAGTGTTATTTAAAACATTGTTCACGATAAACCCAAAAATCAATACCAATTCAATTCCAGTTAAATATTATTTAATTGGTACACTTCATTAAATCTAAATAAAAAGATTTAATCTTTTTCTCACCTGGGCTTAAAAACAGTGTTAATGAAGACACCATTCACGACAAACCCAAATCACATTTGATATTACATGCAAGGCTCTAAATAGAAAATATATCGGCTTTATTCAATATCAAATTCTATTACCAACAAATATCGTATTGGAAATAACAATATAAATATATCTTTCAAATTTCCATAACAATATCTATATAATCACGAAATCCAACATCGAAATATTCCAAAGACAATTTCGATTCAGATCCATTCCAATTCAATTGTTGGATATCCTGGTTACTTTTAAAACCCTTTCCAGTCCAATTTATTTATTTTAAAAATAAATAAATTATTATTCTAGTTCAAAACTAGTTCATTTCGATAAAAATCTATTTTATCTTTTCAAATATGGAAATTTTCCTCCCAATTCTTCACAAATCATTTCTTATGATTTTACACAAATTATTATTATTTTTAATAATTTTATCAAGGCCCGTACAGTCGATTTCCATCAACGACCATTGAACTGCACTTACAACGACCTTTTACAAATTTGATTTTCCAAATCCAACCATTAGATTTCATATTTCCAATATTCGTCAGAAAGCTCATTTCGATACAAACCCAACGGTTCCGGTTTTAGTAGAATCCGACGGTCGGATCTACCGCAATGTACGCTCGAAATCAATGGTCGAAATTCGCGAACTGCCGCGGCGTGGCGCGTTCTATTCAGGCCATTATATTTTATATATATATAATATATAATATATACTTCATTGATTTCCTTTCAAAACGTATTTTATAAATCATTTTAAATTCGTTTTCAAAACGATTTCAACTTCATATTCAATTTCAAATCAAAATTGAATATTCCATATCATCAATATACAAATGATAATATTTTCAAAACGTTATATTTTGAAATCACTTCCTTTTCTATATTCATTATAAAAATGAATAAAATCGATATAAATAACATTCACGTCAAAATAGCGCGATCTAATCAACCCAACTTTTATTTAACACATAAATTTATTTCCTATTCAACACAGGAATATATATTTTCAATTCAATACATGAATTTTCTTTACTATTCAACAAATGAATTTTCTTTACAATTCAACAAATGAATTTTCTTTACAATTCAACAAATGAATTTTCTTTATATTTTCCAAATTGGAACAAGGCCCAATCAATTACCATATAACGTTAATTATATGGATTCCCTACAATACATGTATATAATAGCAATGATAAATCATCAACCATCATCCAGAGTGCATTCTTCACTGTATAAGCATCAAATATAAATATTCAACGCTTATAACAGCCTGTCAATCAATTGATCGATATACAGCTAATTACTGGGATTAGTGTATATCCAATTTCATCCCAACACCCGTGTGGGGTTTCAAACAATCAAACACAGATTTTATTTGTGCAGTCGGGCGATGTGTAAAATTTATCGTCCCAATCACAGTCAAATCAGTGTATATAAACAAATCGTCCGATTTGTTTATAAATATTTATTTTATATACACGTTAAAAATTATATTTTTAACTATAAAATATTTTCCACTATAAAATATTTTATTTCATTTCACATCACACAATCAAATTTCACAACGTTGCAACCAAACAAACAAACCATCCATGGTCTATAGACGACGGGTGTCGGGTGCTACTAAACACCGTCTGCATCCTAGTATATATTTCAAACTAGAAGTAAAAATAAAAGTGAGGAGTTCTCACCGACAAGCTAAACCAAACACCATGACTCTTCATACATAGAAATCTTTGTCGTGCTCATCTTTCGTCAATTCATTGCCCGTAGCCACTACATATATAAAAATCACATTTTTATATTGTTGCTATGTATATATAAATTCTATTTTTGCACTGCTACTATATAGATAAAAATTCTATTTTTACACCGCTACTATATAGATAAAAATTCTATTTTTACACCGCTACTATATAGATAAAAATTCTATTTTTACAACGATTTTCATATAATAAAGATCATATTTTTATCACGTTATTCTATATATAAAAATTATATTTTTATACCGCTCTTCTTCCAATAAAGATTAGATTTTTATAACGCTCTAATATAAAGATCGAATTTTTATATCACCGCTACAAAAATCCCATTTTTATTTCACATATATATAATAAAATCAGATTTTTATTTCCCTACAGATATAGAGATCAAATTTTTACTAACTATAGAATATAAAAATCGTATTTTTATTCTTTCTATACTATAAAAATCACTTCTTTTATATGATAAAAATTACTTCTTTTATATTGGATAAAAATTACTTTTTTCCCCGAATAAAAATCCTAGCTCTACACAAATAAAAATCCTAACTTTAAGCGAACAAAAATCATAACTTTAAGGTGTTAAAAATCCTAGCATTAAGGTGTTAAAAAATCCTATATTTAAGGTGTTAAAAAATCCTATATTTAAGGTGTTAAAAATCCTATATTTTCCTAAAACTAAAAATCAAAATTAAGTAATAAAAAAACTTACAGCGGGTTGGAGGAGGGGGGATGACGTTCTTGACGCGGTGGTGGTGGGATTTGGTCAGGCGGGTGGCGGGTTGAAGTTCGCGTCGGATTGGAAGGGGGTGTTTCACCTTCGCGCTGAGCAGAAGGAGGGAAGCGGGAAGGAGAAGAGGAATTGGGGAAGAAGAGGTGGAGGCGTAGGAGGGGGTGGTTTCACCGATCAACAGCGGCGGCTTAAGGGGGGGCATCGCGGTTTCCATCCCCCCCCCCCCCGTTCTTCTTCTTCTTTTTTATTTCTTTTGAGAAAAAGTAAACGGAGGGGGGGGGAGGACTGAAGTGAAAAAGAGGGAGGGAGGGTAGAGGGTACTTCATAAATTTTACTTATTTTATTATTTAAAATTTCCCAAAAAGGCAACTTTTAATTTTGACCTCTAAAAGAGACCCACCGCCTATCGTCCCTAGCTAATTACCCCCATTCCGAACACAATGGGATATGTATCGTAAGCTGATTCGATCATTTCGATCAGTTTTCGTCAAAATCAACATATAACTCTATATATCGAATTTAAACACGCATTTCAATTTATCGGTGCCACCAACGGACTCTAAAAATTTCCGAAAACTATTGGAACTTAAATTCAAAATTTTGTTTTTCTTCGATTATTTTATTATTAAAATAATCGTTTAAAATTCAATTTCTAGAATGAGACTCCTTCGACTCCTGTATAACCCAAGAAATTAGGCATATACAAACATCCAATAAATATAAAGATGTCATGTGTCTAACGAGTTGCAACCAAACTCCACGAACTAATCCCATTCTGAGAAATTGTAATAAATTATTTGAAAGTATTTTGGACGAATAAATAGTGTATTAAATAATAAACACCTATTTTGGTTGGATTTGCAGAAAACATGAGTAAATTTGTCCCGATTGTGAGATCCGGAAAGGCAAACGCGGTGTTTAACTAGGTAAGGGATGCTGCAACTAGTGCACTAAACTTACCAGACCAACATTTATTTATCTAGGCGAGGATCGGAATGGATCGAAAGGAACGCCCGGATGTTCATTTAATCGTTTATTAAATGTAAGGAAGATATTTATCTTTGTATAAATGAATCCGAAATAAAGGTAAGTGAAAACTGGAGTTTTCCAATTAATTAAATTAAATTGAAATTGAATGGAAACCGTATCGGTTAACGGTTGAGATAAGTCTCTATAAATAAAAACTTAGACTATTTGAGGAATTTGAAAGGCGCTAGCCAATATTCCGATTATAGTGTTGGTTGGATAGGGAGATTAATATCAAATGTAAGCAGATATGATTTCCGTGAAGATTCCATTTTTTAATGGAAATATGATCTTGGGTTGGTTGTGAGCGATGTCTTAAATGACAATGTTCTTTAACCCAGTTAAAGGAAAGATTATTTTCCAAGTTAAGAAGAAATGTAATCTTTATTTAATTTGAATAAGGATTATTGAAAGAAATAGACGTGTTGTCCAGAAAAGAATACCTGAGTAATAAGTAAGAATTATTTAAGGGATTTAACCATTAAATTGGAAGTTAAGCAATTGTTCAATATGGTTTTGTGATATTAAAACTCAATATAGTTTTAATAAGAAATTTAAGTAAACGAATATTCCAAGATGGAATGAGATACATGAGATCCTGTAACCGGTTGGTAAAAAAATGTGTTGATTATTTGGAAAGACCAAGTTTTTAACCATTCCGAATAATTATACGATGAGAAAAGATTAAGTTCTCAATGACAATGGTGGAAGAACCAAATTTTTCACATCGGATGGATTGCATGTTGATGTTCTCATATGGCTGATCCCCATATAGAGAGTTTTAAGTAGCGGCATATTTGGCCATACATGAAGCGATTCAGATTGAAAGGACTTGCATTCCCAGGCGGAGACATGGAATCAAGTCCCTTCAGTTTCGTTCCTATACCCAAAACAGATTTATTGATGGAAGTCATGTCTAACATAGAATGGCTATGGGACATGCTAAGTGTTGAGCTGTGATCAAGGCTTTTTTTGAAAAGCAGAGCCTTGTTGTGATGATCAAAGCATGGTTTAAATATGTGGCTTTGTGTAACGTGACTTCGTAAACCTCACACTCCGGAATGAACCGAAACAGGATAATAGCTGGTAGGGTTTGAGACTAACGTTTCGTTGAGCAAAAGGGTAGTACTATGGCATGGAGCCCTAGTATTTTCTTATGTGGTGGTTGGATATGAGGCACCTCGGATGAACGGTCTGCATTCCTGACCGTGCGACGTTATGTTAAGGAAACACCCGGGTTTAAAGATATTGTAGTACCAATTCACGTATAAGAAGTAAATCGACTTTGTACTCGCTGAAGGGACATTGGATGCTCCTGGGACCTTGCTAAGGGTGCCTAAATCGGATAATTAAGGAACTAATACATAGATGTCTCATTGATGGAATCCAATTTCCAATACGAAAACTCTTTACGATTTTTATTTGTACTTATGTAGCCAACATAGCGGGATGGGGCACTATGCGAGCTATGATTTATAAGTTTATTGTCGAAAGTGTTTTCACCCCTAGACATTATTATAATATGAAATGTTTTGTTTTTAAATCATATAAAAGAATAATTTGCGATTATAAAGCAAACGTCTATCCCCTGGCTTGCGGTTGCATTGTGTGATGGGACCTAGGGCTTGTAATAGTTCATTTTTCTCAAATTCATGTTTCCAAACTTGGTTTATGGTTGCCATGGATGAATGGTTGTTGTGTTTGGATATGGTCGCTATGGTTAGGTTTGATTGCATTATTTTATAACTGATATAAACCAAGCCTTACCCGAGTGTTTATCGCTCGGGTCAGATCCGAGCGATTGTTTTTGGGATGAAAGCTTGAAGACTTGGAGTTCCACAGAGAATCGAGGCTTCATATGAAGGCTGGACGTACTCATTATTGGTATATTAGGTTAAGTCGACAAAGGTATGCAAAATTAGAATTTTATTTTAAAGTGTTTTTGTTTCAAAAAAATTTCCGCTATAATGATATTTTCATATTATATTTTATTTGTTCTGTAGTGAGTTTTGTATTCCGTTGTGTTTTTCTCTGATGAACCCTAACGAAATGTGTTTTTGCTTGCGTTGAATCGACGTGGGTTCTGGTTTTTGTCAATTTGAAGTGAGTAAAAATGTAGGTCGTTACATTTATAGATTTAGTTATATTTATATACAAAAAAACATATTTATATTTAAAAGTAAAAATACCTTCACTCACTATCTATATAGGAATACTAAACCTAGGCTTTAATACCAGATGTAACAACCCAAATTTCGACAGGCCAGAATTTTTTGCAAAAAAGATGAAATCAAAGTCCACTGAAACCAGAGTTGGTTTGTCTAGTATGCTGCAGAAAAGACAATATAAAATATATCAGATCTCGTAATAAAATATCTTTCGGCGGAACGAATAAAATATAATCGTAAGTACTTACCTGTATAATGACACTATCTAACAAGTGTCTCTAAACTGTATTCTCTAGCACCTGTCTAACCTGTAGATTTGTTATGAGGAGAGGGGTCAGAACAAAAGTTCTGGTGAATGGACAAATTATACTTTCTATAAATAATACTATATATACCGTTCTATCATAGAATTATCTTTATTAAGTTATTTTTGGTTTATTATACATTACACTTTCGATCTCAAGCATAAATCATACCAATCTACTCACAAGTAGATTAACCTAATAAACCATATATATGTAGTTATATACCTAATATATCGAGGTATTCCCGTATTACCCTCTACCAACAATCTCCATCACCATACTGCGAAAAGGTACAAGCCTCCATTGCCAAGCTATGAAAGCGTACTAGACCATGCTACGAAAACACACAATGTCTTGACCATTACACCACGAAAGCGTACTAAACCATGCTACGAAAGCGAATAGACTCCTACTGCTTGTAACAACCCGGAAATGCAGGCCAATTTAAATTTTTTATTTTGGCAATTTTAGTGAATTTCGATTATTTAAAATGAATTATTTTAAATAATAATGACGGGAAATTTATTTTGAATATAATTAGAACGTATATATTATATAGATCGTTGTTAGAATACAAATATTTATTTTAAATTATAAAAGGAATTGAAAATGGCGCGGTAGTTCGATAATTCGATTTCAAACTTTAATTGAACATACCAGGTGCAAAACAAACCGGATTTTAGTGAAACTAAAAATAATTGAGTCTAATTGAGAATATCTTTCCAACGAATCCGAAAAATTGAAATTTCATAGCGGGGATAAAAAGATATGTCCAGTTGAAATTTCAGAATAGTCGCTATGGAATTTCGGCCATTGAAAATAGCCTTTTTGCAAACGACCTCGATTTCGACGAAACCACTTTTGTTGGATTCGCGATGTCAAGTTATTGCTAGGTTTCAAATTTCATAATTTTTCGAATCAATATGTGAGCGTGGCAAAGGAAAGCGCGTTTGACCAGTTTCAGTTGATTTTAATCGACTGGAAAATGACCATTTTTCAAACGGTCTCAGAATTCAATGAAACTAGTTTTGTTAAGACCGTATCGTCAATACGAAGCTAGAAAATATTATTCGGGAAATTTTCAAGTTAGTATGTGGCCCCAGTAAATTGAAGTGTGCGTTCAAATTCAATATATAAAGATTTATAATTTGATTTAAACGAAAACTGATCAAAACGATAAAATTGGCTAACGAAACATATCCCATTGTGTTCGGAATGGGGGTAATTAGCTAGGGATGACAGTCGTTGGGTCTCGTTTGGTGTTCGGATTGAATGTCAACTTTTGGAATTAAAATATAATATAAAATTAAAATAAATAAACACCCCCCTCTCCTCTTTTCTCTCTCCCCGTTACTTTCAAAACAGAAAAAAAGGGCGACGGAAGCCCTAGCCGACCACCGCGCCGTCGACGTCCAGCCTCCCCTCCTCTGCCGCATGCAGCCAGCACCCCATCGCCACCCTTCTTTCCCTCCTCCAGCGCATCGCGCGAATCCCCATCACCCAACCCCAAATCGAAACACTAGCCGTGCCGCCACCCCCATTCCACCGCCAGCGTCCATCCGCCTTCCCCCCACGACCACCAACACTCCAGCGCCTCCATTCTACCCCCATACTCGCTGTAAGGTTTTTAATTCCTTTTCTTTTATATTATTTATTCAATGTTATTAAAAATATGATTTTTAAAAAGGAAATAACCTTGTTTTAGGAAAGTAATTTTATATATATCATAACTTGATAAAGTTTTGATTTTCCAACATCAAGGTTTGATTTTAATGATGAACAAGGATTGATTTTTATCAGGGAAAGGATTTGATTTTTGAAAGAAAAAGGTAGGTTTTTATATACTGAATAGCGAAGTAAAATTTAGATTTTTATATATTGAATAGTAAAGTAGAAATTCGATTTTTATATATTGAATAGCAAAGTAAAAATTCGATTTTTATATATTGAATAGCGAAGTAAAAATTCGATTTTTATATATTGAATAGCAAAGTAAAATTTTGATTTTTATATATTGAATAGCAAAGTAAAAATTCGATTTTTATATATTGAATAGCAAAGTAAAAGTTCAATTTTTATATATTGAATAGCAAAGTAAAAATTCGATTTTTATATATTGAATAGCAAAGTAAAAATTCGATTTTTATATATTGAATAGCAAAGTAAAAATTCGATTTTTATATATTGAATAGCCAAGTAAAAATTCGATTTTTATATATTGAATAGCAAAGTAAAAATTCAATTTTTATATATTGAATAGCAAAGTAAAAAATTCGATTTTTTTATATTAAATAGCAAATTAAAAACTCGATTTTTATATATTGAATAGAAAAGTAAAAATTCGATTTTTATATATTGAATAGCGAAGTAAAAATGTGATTTTTATATAGGTAGTGAATACGGATGACGAAGGTGACGAAAGAAGAAACGGCGAAGACTTCTACATTTGAAGAGTCGAGATGTTTGGATTAGCTAATCTGTGAGAACTCCTCACCTTTTATTTAATATACTATTAAAATATATACTAGGATGCAGACGGTGTTTAGTAGCACCCGACACCCGTCGTCCACAGACCATGGACGGCTTATATGCTTGTTTGTTTGATTTTGATGTGTAGTTGATTGTGTGATGTGATGTGAAACGAAATAAAATATTTATATAGTTGAAAATATTTTATAGTTAAGAATAGAATTTTTAACGTGTATGTAAAATGAAATAAAAATAAACAGATCGGACGATTTGTTTATATACACACATTTGACTGATATTGATTGGGACGGTAAATTTTACACATCGCCCAACTGCACAAATAAAATCTGTTTTTGATTGTTTGAAAACCCCACAAGGGTATTGGGGTGATATATGAAATACACTAATCCCAATAATTAGTTGTATGTCGATCGATTGATGGACAGACTGTTATGAGCGTTAAATACTTATATTTGATGCTCATACAGTGTAGAATGCACTTTGGATGATGGTTGATTATTCATCGCTGTTATTGTATACATGTGTTGTAGAAAATCCATATAACTAACATTATATGGTAATTGATTGAGCCTCATTCCAGTTTTGAAATAGAAATATTTGAAAAAGAAATACTTGAAATAGAATATTTGAGAATAGAAATATATGAAGCTGTGTTGATTAGATTGACGTCATTTTGACGTGAACGATATTTATATCGATTTTATTCATTTTATAATGAATATCGAAAGTGATTTCAAAATCTGATATTTTGAAAAGAATTGAAATTCGAACTGAAACTGAATAGAAATGAATTCGAATTGAAATCAAATAGAAATTAATTCGAATTGAAATTGAATTGAATTGAAAACGAACTGAAATTGAATTATAAATCAATTTGAATTGAAATCAATTTGAAATGAATTTAAAACGAATTTATAAGGAAAAATTCAATTTTGATTTGAATTTGAAATGAAGTTAAAATCGTTTTGAAAACGAATTTAAAACGATTTATATAATACGTTTTAAAAGGAAATCGACGAAGTATATATTATATATATTATATATAATATAATGGCCAGAATAGAACGCGCCGCGCTGCGGTAGTTCGTGAATTTCGACCATTGACTTCAAATGGATATTGCGGGAGATCCGACCGTCGGATTCTCCTAAAACCGGAACCGTTGGGTTCGTATCGAAAAGAGCTTTCTAACGAATATTAGAAATTAGAAATCTAATGGTTGGATTTGGAATTATGTCCAAATCAAATTTGGAAAAGGTCGCTGTAAGTGCAGTTCGATGGCCGTTGATGGAAATCGACTGTACGGGCCTTGATAAAATTATTAAAAATAGTAATAATTTGTGTAAAATCATAAGAAATGATTTGTGAAGAATTGGGATGAAAAACTCCATATTTGAAAAGATAAAAATAGATTTTTATCGAAATGAACTAGTTTTGAACTAGAATTCTAATTTATTTATTTTTAAAGTAAATAAATTGAATTTGAAAGGGGTTTTAAAAGTAACCAGAATTTCCAATAATTGAATTGGAATGGATTTGAATCGAAATTGTCTTTGGAATATTTCGATGTGGGATTTCGTGATTATACAGATATTGTTATGGAAATTTGAAAGATATTTATATCGTTATTTCCGATAGAATATTTGTTGGTCGTAGAATTTGATATTGAATATAAGCCGATATATTTTCTATTCAGAGCCTTGTATTTAATATCAAATGTGATTTGGGTTTGCCATGAATGGTGTCTTCATTAACACTGTTCTTAAGCCCAGTTGAGAAAAAGATTAAATCTTTTTATTTCGATTTAATGAAATGTACCAATTAAATGATATTTAATTGGAATTGAATTGGCATTGATTTTTGGGTTTATCGTGAACAGTGTTTTAAATAACACTTGTTCTTTAACCCTATAATTAATGAATGTGATTTTGGGTTTATTGTGGGCCGTATTTTAAATGACATTGGTTCTTTAACCCAGTTAAAGACAGGATATTGATTTCTGTGAAGATTAAAACTAAGTGGAGTTTTAATGAATCTTTAATTAGATTGAAATGATCGAGAATGGAGTATCACCAGTTTTGCTCCAGGCGATAGTTAAATCTTTAATTAGATTTGAACGGGAAATGGTAATTGAATTTACCAATAACACCGTGGTGTTAGGTATGAAGTATGACCAATTTTACTTCATGGGATGAATAGGTTGGGATTGGGAAATAAAATAAATGATTACTTCGGTGTGGTTCGCTAATCCCGACTAGTTTGAATTGATATTCAAAGAAGATTAAAGAATAAATTTAAAAGAATTTATCTTTGATAAAATTAATGGGAACTTTTACCAAAGTATATGAATATTTGAATAAAAGAATATTCTGAATTGGAATGAGGCGTATGTTGTGTTTGTGTAACACTTATTAATTATATACGCGAGTTATTCAGAAAGATCGGGTTTATCCCATTCTGAATAACTATTCGACGTGGTGTCGAAGATGAAGACGGTGGTTGAAGACCGGAGGTCTTCACGTCGTTTGGGTGATTACTGATGATCTTGATTGGGATGTACACCCATGAAGATGGAAACAGTTGGTGATCGTCCAGACGTACTTGGAGATCGATGGATATGCGGGGTACTAGGTGCCTCCGGTTTCATTCAGACCAAGAACGGACTTGTAAATGGACTGTGTGTCTGACATTGGATTTTAGTCTGTGTGATTGATTTCTATTAAATATATATCTGTTTGGCGGAAAAGAATCTATTCTCTTGCTTAACGCCCTTCTCTGAGACGTACGAGCTCAGGGGTTATATATCGATGGATATCAAACGCATGGAGTGAATTGCCCGTGTGGCATGCCTAAGTGGCGATATGATCAAGGCTTCTGTTGAAAAGCAGAGTCTTGTGGTGGATGATCAAAGCACGGCCTTTGTGGCGTAGCTTTGTGTAATGTTTACTTCGCGAGTTTCACACCCGGTATGAACCAAAAACGGGAGAGGACCTCAGGGAGGGCATGCGTTTCTTTCTAGCTAGAAGTGGCATCAGTGGTTTTATACGCCCTGACGAGTTTGACTTATGTGGTTGTTGCTGTTGCGAGGCGCCTCGGTTTGGTCGGACGATCCAGGTCCGATGGAGTCATTCATTGGCTCACTTACGCCACATAGGGCGGGGAAACGCAGTGTTCAGGCATTTTAATCCACATCGGTGGACCGGCCCTGACGATCCAAGGGCCCACCTGAGTCTGGGTCCAGAGGCTCGGGCTAGACAGTCTCGAATCGGTTGAGGACTATCATTTGCCTCGGTTCATAGATGGAAATCCAATTTCCAAATACGTGACATTTGCGGTTTTGATTGTAGAACTAGTATGGCAACATGATATATGGTACCCATGCCGTCTATGATTGATACTTATGATTTGAAGTTGTTTTATACACTATGCACTTATAATAGTATCAAATGATTTGTTTTAAATGTACTAAGCATGTTTGGCTATTATAAGGGAAAACCCTATCCCCCGGCTTGCGTTGCATTGTGTGATAGGACCTGGGGCTTATAATAGCTTCATTTTTCTTTATTTAGCATTGCGCTGTTGTTATATGCACTGGTATTCTTGGGAGGAAACCCGTTCCGTGTTATACGGCGTGGTCCCTTGATATATCTGATTTAAAGTAAAGTTTTAAATAACTGTTTTAGTTCTCACACCAGTCCCATGACTGACCTGGAGTTTATTGTTTTAACCTAAACTCTCGGTGCCCTTATTTCGACACGGGCAGCTAGTAGTTTTGGTTTTGCAGATTTATATTCACAGGATCCGGGTTTACAGCTGGAACGATATCCGGAAAGCTTTGTATCCGTATATCTCCTTCAGTTGTGTATTGTATTATTTTCCGCTGCTATGTATTTAAATGTAATTTAAATCTCTGATATTTCTGTGTAATATTCATTTATACTCTGTACATTCTTGTATTCTGATGGAATTGTTGTAATATACAATGAAATGTTCTCCCGTCTGCGTTCTATTTTGTCGTGTTCTCAAAACAATCAGGCATTTCGAACGGTATGGGTCGGTTTAGCGACTGATTCGGATCGGAGCAGAATTCCTGGTCATTACAGTTGGTATCAGAGCTTTGGTTTACAAAGCTCAGAGAACAAGACACATTAGAACCATACGAAAGAATTCATCAGATGATTGGATTAGTAATATCCAACGGGAATGACTCGTTAGAGATGGGATCAGTAGTATCCTAGAACGAGTGTGAAGAGTATTCTTTTTTAAAGATGAAAACAAGTTTTGTTTTGAAATTTAAATCAATTTTCGTATTTGATTATATATTTTATATTGAATTTGGACAATCCGATATATAAAGATTTTGCATATGCGTCTTGCAAACGTGTATTCGAAGTTTTAATATAATGGATAGTTATAGAATCATACTCTAGTGCCCGGAGATAATTCTTGTAATGGGGCACCATCGCCAGTATTTATTTTCGAGTTTCGAAAGTGAGATTTCTATATATTTCCAATTGACTGGTGTGAGAACCGAAACTAGATAGGGCCTATTGTAGTGATTTGGCACCAAAATCTAATTTTTGACTATGTATCAAAGTTATGGATTTCAAAAGCTAATCAACTAATTGATTGATGGTTGTGTTATTGATTATTGGTTGGTTAATTAAAATTTGTACCCTATAGCCAAATTGAATCAAATTGTGAGTTATATTGAAAATTTGTTGCATTTGCATGCATATACATGTACTTACATTGAACAGGTCATAGCAAGGAGGCTAGAGCAGAGAATAAATTTTGTTTGCCCGACAAATAGGTACTTGTTTATCATAATTTACTGTTTTGTTTGGGTGGTGATGATTTTATGAGCCGATTGGCTAGCCGCTTGGCTTTTTCTTTTTCTTTTTGAGATCAGAAGGCATGTATGGCAATTTCGGGATTTTCCCGTGCTCCTGGTGCAGGGGAGGTTATGGCGAAATTTTTCGAAAATTTAGGGTGTTACCCAAATTTTTGAAAAATTTGAAAAGTTCTTAGAAACTGAAAAGTTGAAGAACTTAAGCCGTAGTCAAAACAATGAAAGTTGAGTTGATTAGTTAAACAACTTTCGGCTTCGTTCCTTTTCGGGGACGAAAAGTTTTAAGTGGGGGAGAATGTAACAACCCGGAAATGCGGGCCAGTTTAAATTTATTATCTTGGCAATTTTAGTGAATTTCGATTATTTAAAATGAATTATTTTAAATAATAACGACGGGAAATTTATTTTGAATATAATTAGAACGTATATATTATATAGATCGTCGTTAGAATATAAATATTTATTTTAAATTATAAAAGGAATTGAAAATGGCGCGGTAGTTCGATAATTTGATTTCAAACTTTAATTGAACATACCAGGTGCAAAACAAACCAGATTTTAGTGAAACCAAAAATAATGGAATCTAATTGAGAATATCTTTCCAACGAATCCGAAAAATTGAAATTACATAGCGGGGATAAAAAGATATGTCCAGTTGAAATTTCATAATAGTCGCTATGGAATTTCGGCCATTGAAAATAGCCTTTTTGCAAACGACCTCGGATTTCGACGAAACCACTTTTGTTGGATCTGCGATGTCAAGTTATTGCTAGGTTTCAAATTTCATAATTTTTCGAATCAATATGTGAGCGTGGCAAAGGAAAACGCGTTTGACCAATTTCAGTTGATTTTAATCGAATGGAAAATGATCATTTTTCAAACGGTCTCAGAATTCAACGAAACTAGTTTTGTTAAGACCGTATCGTCAATACGAAGCTAGAAAATATTATTCGGGAATTTTTCAAGTTAGTATGTGGCCCCAGTAAATTGAAGTGTGCGTTCAAATTCAATATATAAAGATTTATAATTTGATTTAAACGAAAACTGATCGAAACGATAAAATTGGCTAATGAAACATATCCCATTGTGTTCGGAATGGGGGTAATTAGCTAGGGACGACAGTCGTTGGGTCTCGTTTGGTGTTCGGATTGAATGTCAACTTTTGGAATTAAAATATAATATAAAATTAAAATAAATAAACACCCCCTCTTCTCTTTTCTTTCTCCCCGTTACTTTCAAAACAGAAAAAAAAGGGTGACGGAAGCCCTAGCCGACCACCACGCCGTCAACGTCCAGCCCCCCTCCTCTGCCGCACGCAGCCAGCACCCCATCGCCACCCTTCTTTCCCTCCTCCAGCGCATCGCGCGAATCCCCATCACCCAACCCCAAATCGAAACCCTAGCCATGCCACCACCCCATTCCACCGCCAGCGTCCATCCGCCTTCCCCCCACAACCACCAACACTCCAGCGCCTCCATTCTACCCCCATACTCGCTGTAAGGTTTTTAATTCCTTTTCTTTTATATTATTTATTCAGTGTTATTAAAAATATGATTTTTAAAAAGGAAATAACCTTGTTTTAGGAAAGTAATTTTTATATATATCATAACTTGATAAAGTGTTGATTTTCCAACATCAGGGTTTGATTTTTAATGATGAACAAGGATTGATTTTTATCAGGGAAAGGATTTGATTTTTGAAAGAAAAAGGTAGGTTTTTATATATTGAATAGCGAAGTAAAAATTAGATTTTTATATATTGAATAGCGAAGTAAAAATTCGATTTTTATATATTGAATAGCAAAGTAAAAATTCGATTTTTATATATTGAATAGCGAAGTAAAAATTCGATTTTTATATATTGAATAGCAAAGTAAAAATTCGATTTTTATATATTGAATAGCAAAGTAAAAATTCGATTTTTATATATTGAATAGCAAAGTAAAAATTCGATTTTTATATATTTAATAGCAAAGTAAAAATTCGATTTTTATATATTGAATAGCAAAGTAAAAATTCGATTTTTATATATTGAATAGCAAAGTAAAAATTCGATTTTTATATATTGAATAGCAAAGTAAAAATTCGATTTTTTTATATTGAATAGCAAATTAAAAACTCGATTTTTATATATTGAGTAGCAAAGTAAAAATTCGATTTTTATATACTGAATAGCGAAGTAAAAATGTGATTTTTATAGAGGTAGTGAATACGGATGACGAAGGTGACGAAAGAAGAAACGGCGAAGACTTCTACATTTGAAGAGTCGAGATGTTTGGATTAGCTAATCTGTGAGAACTCCTCACCTTTTATTTAATATTCTATTAAAATATATACTAGGATGCAAGCGGTGTTTAGTAGCACCCGACACCCGTCGTCCACAGACCATGGACGGCTTGTATGCTTGTTTGTTTGATTTTGATGTGTAGTTGATTGTGTGATGTGATGTGAAATGAAATAAAATATTTATATAGTTGAAAATATTTTATAGTTAACAATAGAATTTTTAACGTGTATGTAAAATGAAATATAAATAAACAGATCGGACGATTTGTTTATATACACACATTTGACTGATATTGATTGGGACAGTAAATTTTACACATCGCCCAACTGCACAAATAAAATCTGTGTTTGATTGTTTGAAAACCCCACATGGGTATTGGGGTGATATATGACATACACTAATCCCAATAATTAGTTGTATGTCGATCGATTGATGGACAGACTGTTATGAGCGTTAAATACTTATATTTGATGCTCATACAGTGTAGAATGCACTTTGGATGATGGTTGATTATTCATCGTTGTTATTGTATACATGTGTTGTAGAAAATCCATATAACTAACATTATATAGTAATTGACTGAGCCTCATTCCAGTTTTGAAATAGAAATATTTAAAAAAGAAATATTTGAAATAGAATATTTGAGAATAGAAATATATAAAGCCGTGTTGATTAGATTGACGTGAACGATATTTATATCGATTTTATTCATTTTATAATGAATATCGAAAGTGATTTCAAAATCTGATATTTTGAAAAGAATTGAAATTCGAACTGAAACTGAATAGAAATGAATTCGAATTGAAATCGAATAGAAATGAATTCGAATTGAAATTGAATTGAATTGAAAACGAACTGAAATTGAATTAGAAATCAATTTGAATTGAAATCAATTTGAAATGAATTTAAAACGAATTTATAAGGAAAAATTCAATTTTTATTTGAATTTGAAATGAAGTTAAAATCATTTTGAAAACGAATTTAAAACGATTTATATAATACGTTTTAAAAGGAAATCGATGAAGTATATATTATATATATAATATAATGGCCTGAATAGAACGCGCCGCGCTGCGGTAGTTCGTGAATTTCGACCATTGACTTCAAATGGATATTGCGGGAGATCCGACCGTCGGATTCTCCTAAAACCGGAACCGTTGGGTTCGTATCGAACAGAGCTTTCTAACGAATAATAGAAATTAGAAATTTAACGGTTGGATTTGGAATATATCCAAATCAAATTTGGAAAAGGTCGTTGTAAGTGCAGTTCGATGGCCGTTGATGGAAATCGACTGTACGGGCATTGATAAAATTATTAAAAATAGTAATAATTTGTGTAAAATCATAAGAAATGATTTGTGAAGAATTGGGATGAAAAACTCCATATTTGAAAAGATAAAAATAGATTTTTATCGAAATGAACTAGTTTTGAACTAGAATTATAATTTATTTATTTTTAAAGTAAATAAGTTGAATTTGAAAAGGGTTTTAAAAGTAATCAGAATTTCCAATAATTGAATTGGAATGGATTTGAATCGAAATTGTCTTTGGAATATTTCGATGTGGGATTTCGTGATTATACAGATATTGTTATGGAAATTTGAAAGATATTTATATCGTTATTTCCGATAGAATATTTGTTGGTCGTAGAATTTGATATTTAATATAAGCTGATATATTTTCTATTTAAAGCCTTGTATTTAATATCAAATGTGATTTGGGTTTGCCGTGAATGGTGTCTTCATTAACACTGTTCTTAAGCCCAGTTGAGAAAAAGATTAAATCTTTTTATTTAGATTTAATGAAGTGTACCAATTAAATGATATTTAATTGGAATTGAATTGGCATTGATTTTTGGGTTTATCGTGAACAGTGTTTTAAATAACACTTGTTCTTTAACCCGATAATTAATGAATGTGATTTTGGGTTTATTGTGGGCCTTATTTTAAATGACATTGGTTCTTTAACCCAGTTAAAGACACGATATTGATTTCTGTGAAGATTAAAACTAAGTGGAGTTTTAATGAATCTTTAATTAGATTGAAATGATCGAGAATGGAGTATCACCAGTTCTTGTTGCTGGCCCAGTGTGGGCTGGGGTACGCATGATAGGGGGTTCTCGCTTCGCGGTTTGGTGGCGAACGGGAGACTCTTAACCCTACATGTCCCTGTAGAGGGTTAGTTAGGCAGCGGTCGGGAGACTCGAGAGGGACGCTGTAAAACAAGGAAATGGGGGACCACTTTGAGCCACGGTGGGTTTTACCTGCTGAAATGGAGGATGAAGGGATGGTTGCAAAGCCTACCGGATTTCGTGTTTTCGTTACACTACTATCCCTTAAAGGCGCCCAAAACCCGAGTTCTTCCACGGAACTCAGTTAGAGGCTTTACTTTATCTGTCAAGGATGGCCTCTGGAGGCCTAAAAATAAGGGCTTCGTTAAGCCAAAGTTACAGATATCAAAATTTGGTATTTTCTTTAGGTGACTCTTCTAGGCCCCACTCCACCTATCCCCTAACTAATGAAAGACCATTCAAAAAAATAAGGTGACCCATACTAAATAACAATCTAAACAACCAGGTGTCCCTTATCCAGTGACCCGATAGTGTAGATCATTGGACTCATGGTTTAGCTTTAGTCTTTCCCACACATGCTCCGACTGACTATGACATGTGTCCGACGACCAACTATCCTTTATTGGGTCCTGACCACAAATCCTCCCACTCAGAGACAGCCACTGAATAATCCTCGAAATTATTCCAATAAGTATTTAAGCTGCCCATAATGTTAGATGTGGTTAAGGCATGCTCATCGGATGTTACCGTGTAGATCATGCCCTTGAGGGTACAACCCAGGGCATATCACAGAGGACTATCACAAAGTATCCTTACATCCCATAGAAGTCCCGTACTTCCATCTAGTCCCTTCAAATAAGTTGGATTTGCTCGCACCATGTCTCCCGAGACCTTCGATGATTTGTCCCGTTAGGCTCTTCATCCTTACGGACCGAACTAAATGCATACCACCATATTAATTAGACCCTATGTTAAATTTATCATTATGCATTTCACTTACATTTCTTTTTCGTTGATTTACAATATTCATTAATCTATTTAATCGAATATTATTTATTCATAAATCAACTTTACTAGTTACCATATATCGCCTGGTCGCAAGGCCGACATAGAACATCTTTAAGCTTAATTACCAATATCCTATTTATTTGTAATAAGCTTTGTTCCTTTCCTATTTTCACTTTTCAAATTATAAGCTTTGTGTTATTATCTTTCTCATACATTATTTCTTCTGAACTGTGATTTTTATATACCAGTTATAAGTTTACATTAAGCCTTAGTTTTTTTATAACCTCTTTCATTTATGTTACCTTTTCATATCCTATCTTTACAATTTATTATTTTTAGGAAGTTAGATCTATTCCTAATTGATTGGTTACCAAAATTGTATAAGATCTATTTCCATAGTTTAAGGTAATGATAGCCATATGAATCAATAATTGCAAGACATCTCTTTATTATTTCTAATTTATTGAATAGTGTGCAATACGGCTAAGTCCTTATTTCGCACTAATTCATGCCTTTATTTATTTTTAAACTTGCAATTATGTTTTTCATTTCTTCTTCAAACCAAATTGTGGAAATATATTCTCTTTTTCCTAACCAATCAATCTAGGCTATTTTTGACTTCTTATTTTAAATAATACACATTAATTTCTATTTTTAACCTATCTTCTCCTTTTTACATAATTATGGTGAATTTGGACACAATTGAGTTATGTCACTTTTTCAATTCTGACAATTTACATATTTATTCATTCTAACTCTGAAAGGTAATCTTTTTAATTAACGTAGAAATTCTCAATTTTACTATTTAACTAAAAATTTACTGTCCAAAATATTAATCATGTCACATCCACAATTACCAAATCTTCTTTTGTCCATGATTCTAATTAAATTATGTTTTTCCAATGCGAAAAAAAAGGATTAAAACCAATCGGGTAAATTTGGCGTGCAATTCAATTATATATATATGCCAATGTTTCAAGCTAATGTATATTTTGCACATAGCTAAAATTCAGCATAAACTATATATGTTCTAACATAGAAAAGGGGAAAAAGAGAAAGAAGAGAACATATTATAAATTCTTACAGGAATCCAATGATATAATATACTATTATAAGAAAATACAATTTAGATCCACTCACCTAAATGCTCTCCAATTTCTGAATCTGATTTAGATTTATCGTCCGTTATCTTCCTAATTAAATTTATCACTGAAACAACCATGGATTTTCAAATCTAAGCCTAGAAAAACTAAAAGAATAGAAATAGAATCAAATTCACGGAACTTACTTTACACGGAAGAGAAATTTAAGCAGTCACAACCTAAATCTAATTTTAATTTTGAAATCTCAAATCTAAAGTCCAAGAGTAATATTTTATAATTCAGAAGTGTTTGGAGGAGAAAAGAAATGGCAGAGCTCTCGCATCCTCTTAGAAAATATGAGTTGGAGGCCAGGCCCTGTTGGTTTATTTATAGCTGCTCAGAAGAATCATGTCCATTAGATTGGTGGAGAATACATAAAAACCATCAAAAATGCACCAAATAGTGTCATCTGGCTCATATGGGTCGACCATCCATTGCTGTGTCGACCAATAGGTCGATACAGCTCCCTGGTGAGTCAACACATAGGTCAACCCACTATAGGGACCTGATGTATTCTACATCTGGTGTTTTCTTTCCTTTTATTGCTTTTATTTATTATTATCAACATCTGTGTTAGATTCTGTGATCATCTCATATATGTGATTTGCATCTCGTTCTGAATAACTCAAAAAGATTTCAAGAAATATATAAAATCTATCAAACACTATTCACCCCTCTAGTGTTTAGTTTTCCTTAAGACCCTTAATCTACATTCCCTAACATAAACCATTAGGTATCGTATATTAAATGGGTGTAGAAAAGAATTTACAATGTTATAATGTTTAAGAAATCAAAATTCACTTAAGCAAGGCATGTAATAGTTAATGATATGGCAATATTCATCTCAGCATTAATGGGTAAAACAAGTGTATTTTTTATGATAAAATAAATACAGCCAAAGGAAAATTTGTGACTATGTGACGACCCAAACTTCCCCGTGAATGAAAGCCTGGATTGCTTTGAGAACAAAACACGTCTGAACATAAAACAGAAGAACATTTTATTGCTGTTACAACAATTACATCAGAGTACTAGAAGGGAATACAAGGATACAGAGCCTTCTGAATATCGCTTCAGCTGTAGACCAGGATCCTGCGAATATAATATTCTCAAAACCATAACTACTAGCTGCCCGTGTGGAAAATATGGGCACCCAGAGTTTAGGTTAAAACAATAAATTCCAGGTCAGTCGTGGGACTGGTATGAGAACTCAAAAACAGTTATTAAGTTAATTTTAAAGTTAGGTAAATCAAGGGACCACGCCATAAAACACGGAACGGGTTTACTCCATTGGATTACCAGTGCATAAAATAAAGTAAATCGTTAAACAACGCAATTCTTTTCAGAAAAATGAGGCCATTATAAGACTCAAGTCCCGTCACACAATGCAACACAAACTGGAGGATAGTGTTTTACCTTAGAAAAATAATACGATAAAAAACGGATTTGATATTATTACTAGTGTATATGTATGTTTCGAAAACAATTTCAATCATAATGTATCAATCATAGACGGCATAGTACCCATCCTACTATGTCGCCATACTAGTTCTACAATCAAAACCGCATGGTGTCGTATTGGAAATTTGGTTTCCATCAAGAGTCAAGGCTAGGGAGGAGCTCCTTACCGATTCGAAGACACTCTAGCAAATGCCTCAGGATCACACCTATGGGCAACCCTTGGATATCTGCAGGGCCGGTCCCTACCTAACGGTAGTGGATTAGTTATGCCTGAACACACGTTTCCCGATCCCTTTGGACCTCCATATAGCCACTAACAACCTATAAAACCTGAGGTACCTCAAAATTCATCATCCACATAAGTAAAATGCCAGCCATTTTAAGCACTGACATCACTCTAGCTAGAAATAAACGTGTGCACTCCCTGCGTTCCCTTCTCCCATTTTTGACTCATACCGGGTGTGAGGCTCGTGAAGTAACGCTATATACAAAACTACGCCTAATCAAGCTATGCTTTTATCATCCCACAAGGCCCTGATTTTCAACAAGAGTCTTGATCATTTGCATCTTGGCATGCCACATTGTCAGACCATACCATATCATTGATCATCTATCAACATATAATCGGGTGCTAAGTGAAGAATAAATTCTCCACCACCAAACAGCTATACGTTAAACAGAGATCAACGAATACAATATAACGGAATACAATGTCAGACACGCAATCCATTTACAAGTCCGTTCTAGGTCTGAACGAAACCGGGGGCACCTTATTCCTCGCATTTCCGTCGATCTCCAAGTACGTTTAGATGATCACCACTTTTCCATCGTCTTGGGTGTACAGTCCAATCAAGATAGCAATAACCATCCAAATGACGTGAAGAACTCCGGTCTTCAACCACCATCTTCATCTTCGACTCTTGATTGACGTATTAATTATTCAGAATGTGTTAAACCCAGTCTTTCTGAATAATTCGCGTATTTTATAACAAGTGCTATCAAAACACATCCAACGCCTCATTCCAATTCAGAATATTCTTTTAATAAAATATTCTTATTTTTAGGGAAAGATTTCCATTAATTTTATCAAAGATAAAACCCTTTGAAATTATTCTATTCAATCTAACTAAGTATTTATTAAAACTCCAATTCGGTTTTAATATCCAAATTTAAGAAATAGTTCTTATCTTTAACTGGGTTAAAGAACTAGTGTCATTTAAAACACAGTTCGCGATAAACCCAAAATCATCTTCCATAAAATATGGAATCTTCACTGAAATTGGATCAACATATAATCGATATAAATTCCTGTATTAGACTAATGATATAAATGGAATAACGGCAAGGCCTTTTAAATTCCATATATAGTAACAGTCTTCATCCACAGAAGTTTATCTCAATTATAAACTAATCGAATTCCATTCAATTCCAATTTAACATATTAAATTGGAAAGCTTACTTTGGAAAAATTTCATTAAATCCAAATAAGAGATTCATAAATTCCAAATTATACTTCACTGTAAATTGGGTTAAAGAACAAATGTCCTCTAAAACACCATTCACGATAAACCCAATTCACATTTCATTTTATTCCAATTACTAAATGTAATTGGAACTCTAATAATCTTAATTAAAACATTTATCTTTTTCCAAATTTATATTTACTATTTAGTTCCAATTAAATATTAATTGGAAAACTTCATTAAATCTTATTTAAAAGATTTATTCTTTTCTAATAGGGGTTTAAGAACAATGTTATTAAAGACACCGTTCACGACAACCCAAAATCCAATTCTTTTTTTTTCAATTCCAATTTAATATATATTGGATTGGAAAACTTCTCTTTAGAAAATTCTATTAAAATTTATGTTAAAAGATTTCTAAATCACAAATCATATCTTAACATCAAATTCTTTTTAATGCAACACATTCAGTGAACATATAATCTTCGTAGTTAAATCTTTTCTTAAAAACATGATTCTTTATAACTGAAAACAAGACCATAATAAAAATATAATCTTTATTATCTTATCTTTTACTTGAAAAACATATTATTATGAAAATGTCATTCTTATTATCTAATCTATCTAATGAAACAAATTAACCATAAAAATGTGTTCTTTCTAATGTAATCAATTTTAAATAGAAATGAAATCTTTTTAATGTAATCTTTTTAATTCAACCTTTATTACACTGAAAAATGTAATATTTTTGATTCAAACTTTATTACATTGAAAAATGTAGTATTTAACTTTAATCTTTATTACAATGAAAAATGTAACAATTTCATCTCAATCTTTATTACATCGAGAAACGTAATAATTTCATCTCAATCTTTATTACATTAAGAAATGTAATAATTTCATTTCAATCTTTATTACATTGAAAATGGTAATAATTTCATTTCAATCTTTATTACATTGAAAAATATAATAATTTAATTTCAATCTTTATTACATTGGAAAATATAATAATTTAATTTCAATCTTTATTACATTGAAAAATATAATAATTTAATTTCAATCTTTATTCTAAAATGTTTATAAATTCGTTTATAAAACAATTCCAACTTTTATTTCAATTTTAAATCCAAATTGAATATTCTATCTATTATCATATTAAAATAATATTATTTTCAAAATATTAATTTTGAAATTAGCTCGTTTAATATTCATAACAAAATGGATAAAATAAATCGATAAATACGTTCAGGTTAAAATGGCGTTGCTATTTAAAACGGATTAAATATCCCAATTCATCATCTTATTCATTTATATTTTATACTGGGCCGGACCACCCACATTAAGCCTGCTACTTGTGGATGTTGGATATGCCGGTTGGTTCCGGGTAGACTTATCCAACAAGTTAGGCTTAACCTCGTGTCATGGCCCGTTTCGTATTTCCGCACTTGGACCCCTCACATTAGGCCCAACATTTGTGGTTGCTGGATATGCCGGTTGGATCCGGGAAGACTTCCACCACAAATGTAGCCTAACCTCGTGTCTAAGTACAATTATAATTCCTGATTATAATTAATTTACTAAAAATGTTATTTTAAAATATTCTTTATATTGAAATAACTTAATTTTGAAATACCCTTTATTTCAAAATATACTTTATATTAAAATATTTCCCTATTAAAAATGATCTTTATTTTACATTATCGTTTCTTTTATAAAATCTTTTGTTTTCAAATATTCTAACTTACCATTCAATTGTTAATAAAAATTGAACTTTTCATATTATTATAATAATATGATAATAACCTTTTCAAAGCGTTTCATCTTGAAATCAAATCTTCTAATTTCAACACATTGACAATAAAGTGTGATCTCTTTTAAATCTAATTCTTTATTGTCTTTTTAACAATAAAAGTATAATCTCTTCAATTCAAACTTTTGATTGTAACTTTTTGACAGTACAACAATAATCTTTTTAATTTAAAACACCAAAACCATAATTTAATTCTTTTAACGGAACATTGTATTAAAATATACTTTTAATTCTAAAATTGGAATGAGACCAAACCATCACCATATAATTTTAATTATATGGATTTCAAACATCGCATTAATTCCATAATAATGATAAAACATTCAACAACAGCCAGAGTGCAATTTAAACTAATCACAAGGGTGATGTGTAGTCAAAATATCAACCCAAGACCCGTGTAGGGTTTCAACCAACACAAATTCAAATAATGTATGTTTAATTGTGCTCTTGGACGATGTGTGAAAAATTATCATCCAATCAAAATAAACAAGTCAGGCAACTTGTTAATGGCAGTGTAAACATATTTCTAAATATCATAAATGACATAACATTATTTAACATGTTCAGATATTTCAAATTTTCAAACAATTCACACAGTCATCCCAATCAACATTTATCCAACAAACAATAATTCCAACACAGATAATTAACTTACTTTTGAATATAAAAATAAATAACTATTCAAACATTTAGTGAGAAAGAGTTCTCACCTTTTCCGGGCTTTAATTGACGGTTCGGGCCCAATTTTGGCCCAAAATCCAACATGCTCTAAAGTTGACAAAATTGATGTCTGCGCGAAGCTCTCGACGCCACGATCGCAGCAAATCCTGTTTCGTGTGATTTCGAGTTCGTATCAAAAAGATATGAATTTTCGAAGTTTGTAATAATTAAATAATTAATTTAAAGGGTCCGTTTGTCACAGGTCCCTATTAAGTTTCAAAATTAGGCTCACATCCGGTCCTAAACTTATTGTAAATTAGGTCCCTATTTTTCAAAAACATATAAAAAAATATAAAAAAAATATAAAAAAAATCACGAAAATTCATTATTAAATAAAACACGTTCACGCCAAAAAATCAGGTGGAAAAACAATCAAAAACCACGTCAAAACCCAAAATAACACAAATTCAGCGAAACAGCAGGTTTTTGCATCAAAAGATGCACCTATTGTAAATAGTTGCACACATTCATGCTAATATTTCAGTGTTGCGTCCAAACTGCAGTATAAATGCATACATGTATGCAGCTAAACAGCATTATACGCATCATTTCATGCATATATTCAAATATAACCTGTTTTTTCAAGCATTCGCCGTTTTCAGACATTGCTGCACACATTTATGCTCTTGTACAGAATAAATGCGTGCATTCATGCGCATATTCATAAGTCGTCGTCCATTTTAAATATGTTGCACACATGCATGCATATATACATAATAGTTGCATTCATGTATGCAACTTTTCGTAACACATGAATCTCAGTTCAACTTTGTATGCATACATTTATGCAGTTATTTGATAATAGTTGCATACATGCATGCATATATTGGTCCAGATTTTCAACAGAAGTACACTGTTTGAATATATGCATGTATGTATGCAACTATTGGCAATAGTTGCACAGATGTATGCAACTTTTTTTTGTTTTTTTCCGTGGACTGCTGTGGACATTTCCAGAATTTAGATTTTTTTTTTTTTTACCTTAAAGCGCCTTTTTTGGGTCAAAAAAGGCAAAACACGTAAGTTGGACAAGAAAAGGCGGAAGGGACCAAATATTTTGCGCGGCAGCTAAAAAGAAGGGCCGAATTTACATCAAACTTTGGACTGGACGTGGTGTACATTTTGAACTAAAATAGGGATGTGAGCCTAATTTTCACTAATTTAAATTATGAAAACTATCCAAAATTTCAAATTGCTCAGAATTAAACGTAGTTAGTGTCATTGCGATGACCTCGTCGCCACGATCGCAGCGGATCTGAAATCGTCAGATTCTGAATTCATAGGAGAGAGATATACAATTTCAAAGTTTGAGTTACAAAGTTACCCCAAATCTCGGTCAAACAGCCCCTAGCCACCTTTGACCGCACTTTTCTCCCTCCTCCGAACTCCGATTGACCTGAAACCACTGCCATCCTCTTCGTCTTCGAGAGATACATCCAAGCTCCAAGTTGTCGCCGCCGTTGATGCTCTGATCGCCGGAATTTCGCCAGAAAGCGAAATTCGTCTCGCGGGCTCCACAGGCCGCCACCCTCCACCAAAAAATCTGAAAAAATTATAGTAGCTAGATCTTGGGAAGACAAAGAACTTTTGCTTAGGTGCCACCACTTGATTCTTCCCCGATCGATGGGAAAAAATCGTTTTGTTTTCTGTTCTCAGTTTTTTTGTTGTTTTGCTTTTGTTCGGTTTTTCTCGATTTCCGTGCCTTCCTTCGACTTTCAGACGAAATAAACAAAGGCAAAGTTGTTCGTTTATCTCTTGGCTACATTTTCTCTAACTGGGCCATCGCCTAATTCTCGACGGCTTGGCCGGAATTCACTAAAATCCGAAACTGACTTTTTGCAATCAAACTCAGATCCCGACGAATCCATGTGTCAATAGGTCTTGAATTTTTCATGGTAGGTAGAGGATAATAAGGTGATCAAATCCCCGAAAGGGTTTGGTTTAATTCTATTCTGATTTAGAGATATAAATTATTGAAGATTCAGGGTGTTTTGTATAAAAAAAAATTAGTGGAGAAAGGAGCCGCCATTGAAGAAATGAAGATGGAGGATTAGGTTTAGGTTTAGAAAAGGGTTATGGGCTGCTAATGATATATTATATAGGCATAGGTAAATTTTAATTAAGTCCTTTTTTAATTTAACCCCTTTTATTAATAACCTTTATGTTATTAATGCCTTCAAATTTTAGTCCGTTTTAATGTTTAAAAGACCGTACGAATGCATACATACTTCAAATTTGCTGAAAATTGGAACATAACTATTTCTCGATGATACGAATCCAAAGAAACTGGTTTCGTTAAATTCCGAGTCTGTATGAATTATTCATGAATTCTTAAAGTTTGAAAATTGACCGTTTTCACTGAAAAATTTATAACGCCCACATACTGACTCCAAAAATTATAGAAAAATTATCTCTAGCTTTGTTTTGACGATATGGTCCCAACAAAACTAATTTCATCGAATTTGAAGACCGTTTGAAAAATGGCTATTTTTAAGGCGTAAATAAATTATATTAAAAATACATATATAAATAAATAAATTTTGAATCTCGAAATATATCAGTGTTTATACTTTTTCAATGCAGAAACATCATTTTGAACTCAATGGAAGTGGTTTCGAGTCCAAATTCATTCGTATGTAAAAAGTAGCGTTTTGGGTCCTATATATTATATATATAAATTCCATAGCGTTTTTCTGTGATTTTGAATTGGACATAACTTTTGATTCCCGCTATGAAATTTCAATTTTTCGGATTCGTTGGAAAGATATGTTTAAATAGATTCTAATATTTTTGGTTTCACTAAATTCCGATTTATTTTGCATCCTGTACAGTCAGTCAAAGTTAAAATTCAAATTTTAAAACTCCCGCGCTATTTCTAACTCCTTTTATAATTTAAATAAAATCTATTCGTTTTAACTTCGATTAAAATAAATTTATAGTTGTTATTATATGAAATAAATTATTTCAAATATTAAAAACCCATTAAAATAATTAAAATAAAAATTTTAAATTCGGCCCAAAATTCTGGGCCGTTACAGACTACTTATTGTGTTGAACTGTCCGATTAGTACTTTTAAAATTCTAGTCGATAGGTCTGATTAATGTTGTCGATAGGAATTTTTTAACATCGATATGAGACATTCAAACAAAGTATTTTTCTTAGTAGAAAAATTAATTGAAGAGAAATATTTAAATTAAAGTAGTGTTAAGCCATTGAGTGAATTGTTAAAGATAGAAAATATGCAAGGTTATAGCGATATCATATTGATTTTGAAGCCAAACGATTAAAGCATTATGAACTTAATGGCTTAATATTATTTTGTGACAAACTAAAGTCATGGTTTTAAGGTAAAATTATATTTGAGAAATAAAGAATAAATATGAGTGTACTTGTGTATAAAAGAAATATTTTAAAAGAGTAAAAGTCTTGAACATAAGCTATGTTTTCGAAATATACTCCCAAGGTTTAAAATTTTAGATGACATATGTAGCCATTTTATCTTAATAACGATGGGAAAAAGAGAATGGTGAAGGCATTTTGATTTCATAATCAAAATCACAGCAATATGCAGGAATAGGCTGCAATTTACTATGGAAATATGCAGAAGTGGAAATAATTAAGTTGATTATTTAATTATATAAGATATCAACAATTGAAAAATAGAACCACAATTATTATCTCTTCATTTAATATCATCAAAAAAGCATGACTATAGTGTATTGGCTATTATACTATAACGAATGGGTAGGTAGATTGCTTTTTAGCTTCTTTTTGTATTCTTTTCGTTAATTGTGGAGCTGCTTTTTCTAAACTTTTAGTAACTTGAGCTTTTTAGTAACTTGCGCTAATATTTATCTGTCAAAACTCAAATGTTTTGTTGATCTGTTAGTTTGGAAAATGGTAATTTATAGAAGCATAAAATGGAAATATGATTCGAATGATGTGTAGAGTTAATGACGTACTAATTGCAAGAACTTTGCATCTATGTAACGTACTAGTAGAGTACAACTGATTATTTAATCATATAGGAAATTAACAACTGAAAAATGGAACCACAACTATTATCTCTTCATTTAATATCATAAAAAAAGCATGACTATGCTAAGAACATATTTATGATGTACAATATTAACGACATGAGAATAAATACAATGGTAATATGAATAGGTATTTACCCATCCTCCTCATAATTATTTATTGAACCTCCATCCAAAACAAACATAAGTAGCAGTAAATGCCTTGTGAAACACCCCACCTCCGTTAGGGTCACTCTCAAAGGGAATGCCCTAATTTTGGTGGAGGTTTATAAGTATAAGTCACAGATATACAAGACAGATATAAGAACACATATTTGTAAACATCGGAAAAACAACAAACTTTATTTCATAAAGTCAAATACGTGTTACAACAACATCCTTTCCAAAAACATAACATAACACTTTCATAATCTGTCTTGATTACATTATTTAAAGAAGCATAAATAAAACATAGATAAACTGCAAAAGCCCCATAGTGGATTGTCCAAAGCCATAGTTCAAAGCGAAAAAGTCCAAGCAATACATTTCTCTTCTTCAAGCTGGATGTTAAGGCTGATCAAGCTGTTGTGTTCCCTCCCTGAGGACCTGGGGGGGGGGGGGGGAACGGAAGAAAGAAGACGAAAGAAAAGTAGAGTCAGACATAAAGCCTGAGTAAGTCTAGTACTATTCTGTCTATGAATAAAGAACTGGGTATGATAAGTATAAACAAGAAGTGGGCATGCATTATAACTTGGTTAAGTTGTCTAGGGTCGAATATACTATCGTACCCCATGTTAATCTCTAAACCCATATAAACTAGTTTCCAACTGGCACCCCATAATCAGGGTGAAGTGATCCATTCTACGATGATCGACTCCTACTCGCATAGTTACATGTGTCTTACGGCCCCCGATGTTGTAGTTACCTATGCTGGTCCCACCATGGGGTGTATCAAGTCCCATAGTGGCGGCCCGACACAATCCTAGAATGCACAGGTATTCTACTGGTGTCCAGTGCCTTATTTTTCTGCGCCGGAGTGTGTGCACGCCCGCACCCCGTTAGAACCTACACTGCTACACCACCGCCGTCGCTTTGACCTCTTACAATCAGCCCAGTAATCGTGCCCCACCCTACCTAGTTTCAGGGTATCCTGATACACCTTCTAGGGTTACTGCTGAAAAGGGTCCCCCGTTAATAGGTTTTCTATCTCTAGCCAACATGTTAAGTTGGTTAAGTGTTTTCTAACCTAGCCCCCACCAGTCCGTTTAGTTTAGCATGTTCTATTTTGATTAAGTCTTTAGTTCACTTAATCCTAACAATCCTGACTCAGCCTTAATTGTCTTATTAAGGCCCTGACCTCTCACATTAGACAGGTATTGTTGTGACTGCCTGTTGCCGGTTGGTTCCGGGCAGTCTTACGCCACAACTCAGTCTAACCTCGGGTCCTTATTGGGCTCCATGTTTAACCTCCCACATTGGATAGGTATTGTTGTGACTACTGGACAGCCGGGCGGTTCCGGGCAGGTTTACATCACAACTCAATCCAACCTCGGGTTAAACACATCGTATGTTCTACATTTACATATTTTGTCTTTCTTCTTTATTTTCTTATATGTAAATATTTGCGGCCCATTATTAGGTTAATGGTGTAAAGGTTACACCAATCATGGGCCCAACCCATACTTGAATTTGGGCCCTTCTATTTTATATTTTCATTTATTAGTAATTTTAACCCAACGTTATTTTCCCCCGTTTAACACGTCCGTTTATTATATATATGTTGGGCTTAGCCTTTTAAAGCCCAACTTTGCCATGCGAAAAGGGGAGGCTTAAAGCGTGATTATATACACAAAAAGGGGAAGGTGAGCGCATGAACTTGCAACATAACGTTGGAACTACAAAATAGAAACTGGTGTACTTGCATAGTGGTAACATATACTTTGGTCATAAAGCATAGGTGACATGAATCAAAGCATGTGAACTTGTAGTTGAGATAAGAATCTAAATTGGGTATCATTATTGACACATGAACCTATATTTTTATTTAGGCATAATGTCAAACATAAGCATGGCATAAATATTTCTAACGTAAGCATTGCATAATGCCAAACATAAGCATGGCATAATGTCAAACATGAGCATGACATAAGTATAGTTGAATTTGTTCACATAACCATGGCATAAGTATTTCTAACATGAAATCATGATTTTTACTTTAGTCATGCAAACTTGCAAAAAGGGATTTTTGAACCTAACCTAGCTATGTACCACATATGTCATCATATAATTCTTGTTAACAATTCCAATTATGCAAATTATCAATCATAGCCTAGTCATATTCATAAGTTTGCAAATAGGTTTTCTAGTACAAAAGCATGGCTTAATACATGATGCCAAACATAATTTCATATGGATTATAATAACCCAAACTTATTCCAATTACTTAACAAAAATGATGTTTGTATAAAAATACACATTATGATGGCATAATAGCAAAGCCCCAAACTTGCATGAATTTCAACCAACTACATACATGTAGCTTCAACATGGATTACAGAATTTGCGAATATTCCAAACGTATACTTGCATAGAACTACCGCATGTAGTTCTTTATAATGAATAACATAATTCGAGAATATCCAAACGTATACAATATTCCAAATCGATAAGAATCATAGTAACGCACAAATTATGAATTATTTATCACCACAACCAAGTATACAAACCAACACAGTTATTTGTTCATACCAAAGTAATACTCTACTTACAATGGTGTGGCGAATTCTCCAATTTAGGGATTTGGAGATACGATTCCTTGTTGAATTGATTTGTTTAGGTTGCTTTAGGCTTTAGAATTTTCCTCCTAATCCTCTCTCCAATTGGTGGCTACCCCTAGTCGTTCCTCAGCAACATGGCGGCTTTGTTCTTATTTTTGAATGAATAGATTAGGGTTAGTCTAGGGTTGTTTTTGTAGAGGTTAGGAACTGATTAGGACCATTGATGTTGCCTGGATTGATCGTAGCCATTCATTCAGAAGAGAGACCAATTAGAGCCTGCCACCTAGCCCTAATGACAAAGCAGACCACAGAAAATCGACTAACAGAGAATAGGCCAGCCGGGTTGGATTGGGTTCGACCTGGGTCTGGACCAGGTCGACATGCCTGTCGACAGCCCTGTCGACGGCCCTGTCGACCTGGCTAGACCAGGTCGACAGCCCAGTCGACCTGGGTGCATCAGGCGGGTGTTTTTCCGCCCTGGCCCATTGGGCCCCATTTTCGAATTTAAATTTGATTCATTCTGTTTGAATTTTAAACTTAATTCTCAAACTTCCGAAGGCCATATCTTCGTCATACGGACTCCGTTTTTCGAAAACTCGGACTCTATTTCGCGTATTTTTCCGAGACGAACGCAATGGCGTATCCCGTTTCCCTTAGTTCTTTGATTTGAAATCAATTATACTTTAATTTGTTAATTTCACAGTTATAGAATACACGGGGTGTTACATTCTCCCCCACTTAAAAGGATTTCATCCCCGAAATCTTCAAGCTAGGAGGAATGTATATCCTAACATCCAATCATCCATCTACTCATCCATCAAACACGAGCATCCATTGTCCTTAAAAGACTTCTAATGTTTCATGATCATATGCGAAGTGTGTGTGTACATGTACTTATCTAATGCAAAATCAAGCGGTCTACTGATTCAGTTGACCTCCTTAATGCGAATTATGTAAGTGCCATGAATCCATTATGTATGCAAATTTTCCTATTCATGATTCTACATGAGTGCACAATCATTCATTACAAATGCAACATCCATATGACAACACATTCAAGTTCAACCATATACGAATGCAAACATATATGCATATGCAATATGAAGTGACTGAGCCGATCTAAAACCTAGATTGTGTGTGTATATGCAACCACGAGCAACCACTAGCAATCACTTGCAACCACTTGCAACCATCATCCATAACATGTTTCAACTACATGTTTCCATCCAAAGGGTTTCTACCTAAAAGATAGGGTCGAGGAAATATACCTAAAAAGATAGATAAAAGCGCAACTTAAGGAAAAGGAAAGATCAAGGATGTACCCTGGAACAGAAAAGGGTAGGCAGTGCGTATTCTAGCTTCAGTTTCCCAAGTCGCGTCTCCCTCGGTGTCGCTCCACTGAACTTTGACGAGCTTGACTTCGCGGTTGCGTAGCTTCTTCACTTCCGTTCCTAAGATGCGGGTTGGAACTTTTCTTATGGTTGCTTCGCGTTCCACTTCGGCCTCTTCGAGGATATTTGGCTCTACCACCTCGGCTGACTCATGTAGACATTTTCGGAGATGTGAAACGTGAAAAACGTTGTGGACTCCAGCCAACTTCTCGGGTAGCTCTAATCTATAGGCCATTTTCCCAATTTTCTCGATAATAGGTAATGGACCTATGAACCTTGGTGCCAGTTTTCCTGTGGTTCCAAAACGAACAACGTTCCTTAATGGTGATACCTTGAGAAAAACTCTGTCTCCAACTTCAAATTCAAGGTTGGTCCTCCTTTTGTCGGCGTAGGACTTTTGTCTGTCTTGGGCCGTCTTCATCGTTCTTCGTATTAAGTCTACTTTCTCTGAGGTCTCTCGGATCATATCTGGTCCAAGTATGAGCTTATCCGTGGACTCCCACGAACAAGTGGGCGATCGGCACGGTCTTCCATATAAAGCTTCGAAGGGCGCCTTTCCGATGGTTGCTTGATAGCTGTTGTTGTAGGCAAATTCCACCAATGGAAGGTGGTCTTCCCATGTCCCTCCGAAGTCAAGGACGCATAGTCTTAAAAGGTCTTCCAAAACTCTGTTCACTCTCTCTGTTTGGCCGTCGGTTTGGGGATGATAGGCTGTGCTCAAGCATAATTGCGTTCCTACTGCTTCTTGCAGACTCCGCCAAAACTCGCTGGTGAAGATGGGGTCTCGGTCACTAACAATGCTAGATGGTATTCCATGGAGTCGGACGATTTCCTTGAGGTAAAGTGATGCTAGGGATGAGGCAGTTCTTTTACTTTTGACAGGTAAAAAGTGGGCGCTTTTAGTAAGCCTATCCACTATTACCCAAATGCTAGTGTTGCCTCTCCTAGACCTAGGCAGCCCATCGATGAAATCCATTGAGATGCTATCCCACTTCCACTGCGGGACCTCCAGAGGATGTAGTAGTCCGCCAGGCTTTTTCTGTTCCGCCTTAACCTGTTGGCACACCATACACTTAGAAATGAATTATGCCACGTCCTTTTTCATGCCGTTCCAGAAGAAAGTCCTTTTTATATCTTTGTACATTTTATCTCCGCCTGGGTGTATCGTCATCTTGGAGTGATGTGCTTCCTCGAGAACCTTCTTTATTAAATCTTTTGTCTGTGGGACGCATAGTCTTCTGTCTCGCCTTAGTAAACCCTTATCGTCAACGGAGTATCTGTTGAGGTGACTTGAAGTCTCACCCCTAATTAGCCTATCAATCATTTCCACAAGCTGAGGGTCTTCGCGTTGTGCTGCCCCTACTAAATCCACTAAAGATGGGCGCACTTCGAGAGATGCTAGCAAGCCTGGTACGAAATCGGAGGAGGGCCTAAAGTCGAAGCTGGCTATAAACTCTAGGCTTTGTCTTTCAACAAACAACGGGCTTAGGGTCAATTTCTTTCGGCTCAACGCGTCTGCCACTACGTTGCCTTTGCCCGGAGTGTAGGAGATTTCGAAATCGTACGAGGCAAGAAACTCCATCCATCTTTGTTGCCTCAAGTTAAGAACTTTCTGCGAGAAAAGATATTTCAATGATTTATGGTCAGTGTAAAGTTCGAACTTCTCACCTAGGAGATAGTGTCGCCAAGACTTGAGTGCAAAGACGATGGCGGCTAACTCAAGATCGTGGGTTGGGTAGTTCTTTTCGTGCACTTTCAACTGCCTCCCGACATAAGCTACTACCCTTCCTTCTTGCATTAAGACGGCGCCTAGCCCTGTCCCACATGCATCCGTATAAACAGTGAACATTTTGCTCCCATCTGGCAGCGTCAAAACTGGGGCTGTTGTAAGAGCCCTTTTCAGTCGTTGGAAAGCAAACTCGCAATCCAAATCCCAATTGAACACTAGATTCTTCTTAGTCAACTTCGTGAGCGGAGCTGAGATTTTCGCAAAATCCCTTATGAATTTTCGATAGAAACCTGCTAGTCCTAGAAAGCTTCGGACCTCAGTTGCATTCCTTGGTGTCTTCCAATCCTGTACCGCCACTACCTTAGCAGGGTCTACCGCTAACCCTTGTTTGGATATTATGTGCCCAAGGAACCTCACCTCTTCCCTCCAAAAGTGGCACTTGGAGAATTTGGCTTTTAGTTGATGGACTCGCAAAGTTTCCATGATTGCCCTTAAGTGCTGAGCATGTTCCTCTTCACTCTTTGAGAAGATAAGGATATCATCTACGAAGACCACTACGAATTTGTTGAGGAAATCTCTAAATACCCTACTCATTAGGTCCACGAAATAAGCAGGTGCATTTGTCAAGCCGAAAGGCATGACAAGCCATTCAAAGAAGCCATCTGGGGTTCTGAACGCCGTTTTATCGATGCTATCTTCAGCCACCCTTAGCTGATGAAAACCGGTTGCTAAATCGAGTTGGGAGAAAACAGACGCTCCTACAAGCTGGTCAAATAAATCGTCAATTCTAGGGAGAGGATGCCTATTCTTTTTCGTTAGCTTGTTGAGCTCCCTATAGTCAACACATAGACGGAGTGAACCATCCGCCTTCGTAGCGAACACCACTGGAGCGCCCCATTCTGAAATGCTTCTCCTAATGAACCCCTTTTCTAGAAGCTCTTTAATCTGTTTACTGAGCTCTTTCCTTTCTCGTGGAGCCATGTGTCTCACGGGCAACGCAACGGGCTTTGCATTATCTACAAGATATATGCGGAAGTCTATTTCCCGCTTTGGAGGCAAGCCCTTCACCTCTTCGAAGACATCCGGATATTCCCGGACCACTCTAACTGATTGCAAATTTTCAACAGAGGCATCTAGCGATTCAAGATAACTAAGCATAACCGCATACGAGGGATTACAAGAAATTTCCAAAGTATTACCGAGCTGGGTTAGGAGCCTAACAACCCTTTTCTCACAATCAAGGATGGCCCCATTACTGGATAGCCAATCCATACCCAAAATCAAACCATAACCCGAAAAGCCCAAAACAAAGGCACTACATTGAAATACTACACTTAGAATAGAAATTTTCAATCCCACACAGATCATAGACAAATGAGCTGGGCCCCCAATTGGATTTGAAACAATTAAGGGGTCCTCTACCATACTAGTTTTTAGGTGCAGAGATTCTACTAAAGCAGACGAGATAAAGGAGTGTGATGCGCCAGAATCAAATAAAGTGCGAACGGGGTGATCATAAAGATAAACTACACTTTCTACAGAAGTATTTATACCTCGCTGTTGCAGAGGTGGCGCTTCTAGCACATGAACCTGTGCACCTGGGGTGGATCCAGCCCTCTGCTCCTGTCCTCTTTTCTTTGGGCAGTCCTTAGCCCTGTGGCCTGTCTCACCGCACGAAAAGCATCCACCATTCTCCTTGGCCTTCTTTTTCCGGCAGTCCTTAACTAAGTGCCCCACTTTGCCACAGAAATTGCACTTCCTCTTCTCTTTGTTGCCTTTCCCACCTTTCTTAAAGTCTGTCTTCTTAGGCTGCAAACCCTCTTTCTTCCCTTGAGAGCTTTCTGCCTTTGTTTCCTTCTTGCCCTTATCCTCTTCATTCAGCAATGCCATTTGCACCAATCTTTCATACGTGGCTCCCATGGGTATATGGGTCATGGCCAAACTGTGTAATGGCTCATTCAACCCTTTGACGAAACGGAGAGCCTTCTTGTGCGGGGTGTTGACTAGGTCAAGCCCAAACCTAGCCAGCTCATCGAACTGATTCACATACTCTCTGACTGTCTTGTCCCCTTGCTTAAGAAATAAGAATTTTTCCAACTGCAAACTTCTTTCCGCATCTGAGAGAAATTTAGTCTCAAACCTTGCCCTAAAGTCCTCCTATGTCTCCACTGGTCTTTCAGCATTAGTGACTTCCCACCAGTAGGAAGCCTCGCCCTTCAATAGCCACACTGCCAATTGTACTTTTTGTCTATCCTCTACCTCAAAGATGATGAATAGGTCCTCCGTTTCTTTCAGCCAATTTCTAGCTACCACGAAGGACTCAGTTCCATGGAAATCCCTTCCTCCCATAGCTTTAAAATCTTTACATATCTTAGCAAACGTGTTTCCCCGAGGAGGAGGTGGAGGAAAAGGTGCCGCTGCAGCTGGATGATTTCCGACAGTTGGGGGAGGAGGAACGGTAGGACCTGGCTGAGTGGCCCTTGCTTCTAAGAACCGTCTAAACCAACCAGGTATTGTCACCCCTTCTGGCAAGTTAAGATCTTCGGACATGCTGAAACAAAAAGGATAGATTCAAAACGAAGGATAAGAGATAGTACCTATGGATTTGGGGGGGTGGACTTTGCCTTTTTAAAATAAAATAATATTTTTCTTTTAAAAATGCTTCTTTAAATTTCCTTTTTGAAAATAGATTTTCAAATCTTTTTATCTTATCTGGTAAACCTATGCTCTGATACCAAGTGAAACACCCCACCTCCGTTAGGGTCACTCTCAAAGGGAATGCCCTAATTTTGGTGGAGGTTTATAAGTATAAGTCACAGATATACAAGACAGATATAAGAACACATATTTGTAAACATCGGAAAAACAACAAACTTTATTTCATAAAGTCAAATACGTGTTACAACAACATCCTTTCCAAAAACATAACATAACACTTTCATAATCTGTCTTGATTACATTATTTAAAGAAGCATAAATAAAACATAGATAAACTGCAAAAGCCCCATAGTGGATTGTCCAAAGCCATAGTTCAAAGCGAAAAAGTCCAAGCAATACATTTCTCTTCTTCAAGCTGGATGTTAAGGCTGATCAAGCTGCTGTGTTCCCTCCCTGAGGACCTGGGGGGGGGGGGGGAAACGGAAGAAAGAAGACGAAAGAAAAGTAGAGTCAGACATAAAGCCTGAGTAAGTCTAGTACTATTCTGTCTATGAATAAAGAACTGGGTATGATAAGTATAAACAAGAAGTGGGCATGCATTATAACTTGGTTAAGTTGTCTAGGGTCGAATATACTATCGTACCCCATGTTAATCTCTGAACCCATATAAACTAGTTTCCAACTGGCACCCCATAATCAGGGTGAAGTGATCCATTCTACGATGATCGGCTCCTACTCGCATAGTTACATGTGTCTTACGGCCCCCGATGTTGTAGTTACCTATGCTGGTCCCACCATGGGGTGTATCAAGTCCCATAGTGGCGGCCCGACACAATCCTAGAATGCACAGGTATTCTACTAGTGTCCAGTGCCTTATTTTTCTGTGCCGGAGTGTGTGCACGCCCGCACCCCGTTAGAACCTACGCTGCTACACCACCGCCGTCGCTTTGACCTCTTACAATCAGCCCAGTAATCGTGCCCCACCCTGCCTAGTTTCAGGGTATCCTGATACACCTTCTAGGGTTACTGCTGAAAAGGGTCCCCCGTTACTAGGTTTTCTATCTCTAGCCAACATGCTAAGTTGGTTAAGTGTTTTCTAACCTAACCCCCACCAGTTCGTTTAGTTTAGCATATTCTATTTTGATTAAGTCTTTAGTTCACTTAATCCTAACAATCCTGACTCAGCCTTAATTGTCTTATTAAGGCCCTGACCTCTCACATTAGACAGGTATTGTTGTGGCTGCCAGTTGCCGGTTGGTTCCGGGCAGTCTTACGCCACAACTCAGTCTAACCTCGGGTCCTTATTGGGCTCCATGTTTAACCTCCCACATTGGATAGGTATTGTTGTGACTACTGGACAGCCGGGCGGTTCCGGGCAGGTTTACATCACAACTCAATCCAACCTCGGGTTAAACACATCGTATGTTCTACATTTACATATTTTGTCTTTCTTCTTTATTTTCTTATATGTAAATATTTGCGGCCCATTATTAGGTTAATGGTGTAAAGGTTACACCAATCATGGGCCCAACCCATACATGAATTTGGGCCCTTCTATTTTATATTTTCATTTATTAGTAATTTTAACCCAACGTTATTTTCCCCCGTTTAACACGTCCGTTTATTATATATATGTTGGGCTTAGCCTTTTAAAGCCCAACTTAGCCATGCGAAAAGGGGAGGCTTAAAGCGTGATTATATACACAAAAAGGGGAAGGTGAGCGCATGAACTTGCAACATAACGTTGGAACTACAAAATAGAAACTGGTGTACTTGCATAGTGGTAACATATACTTTGGTCATAAAGCATAGGTGACATGAATCAAAGCATGTGAACTTGTAGTTGAGATAAGAATCTAAATTGGGTATCATTATTGACACATGAACCTATATTTTTATTTAGGCATAATGTCAAACATAAGCATGGCATAAATATTTCTAACATAAGCATGGCATAATGTCAAACATAAGCATGGCATAATGTCAAACATGAGCATGGCATAAGTATAGTTGAATTTGTTCACATAACCATGGCATAAGTATTTCTAACATGAAATCATGATTTTTACTTTAGTCATGCAAACTTGCAAAAAGGGATTTTTGAACCTAACCTAGCTATGTACCACATATGTCATCATATAATTCTTGTTAACAATTCCAATTATGCAAATTATCAATCATAGCCTAGTCATATTCATAAGTTTGCAAATAGGTTTTCTAGTACAAAAGCATGGCTTAATACATGATGCCAAACATAATTTCATATGGATTATAATAACCCAAACTTATTCCAATTACTTAACAAAAATGATGTTTGTATAAAAATACACATTATGATGGCATAATAGCAAAGCCCCAAACTTGCATGAATTTCAACCAACTACATACATGTAGCTTCAACATGGATTACAGAATTTGCGAATATTCCAAACGTATACTTGCATAGAACTACCGCATGTAGTTCTTTATAATGAATAACATAATTCGAGAATATCCAAACGTATACAATATTCCAAATCGATAAGAATCATAGTAACACACAAATTATGAATTATTTATCACCACAACCAAGTATACAAACCAACACAGTTATTTGTTCATACCAAAGTAATACTCTACTTACAATGGTGTGGCGAATTCTCCAATTTAGGGATTTGGAGATACGATTCCTTGTTGAATTGATTTGTTTAGGTTGCTTTAGGCTTTAGAATTTTCCTCCTAATCCTCTCTCCAATTGGTGGCTACCCCTAGTCGTTCCTCAGCAACATGGCGGCTTTGTTCTTATTTTTAAATGAATAGATTAGGGTTAGTCTAGGGTTGTTTTTATAGAGGTTAGGAACTGATTAGGACCATTGATGTTGCCTGGATTGATCGTAGCCATTCATTCGGAAGAGAGACCAATTAGAGCCTGCCACCTAGCCCTAATGACAAAGCAGACCACAGAAAATCGACTAACAGAGAATAGGCCAGCCGGGTTGGACTGGGCTCGACCTGGGTCTGGACCAGGTCGACATGCCTGTCGACAGCCCTGTCGACAGCCCTGTTGACCTGGCTAGACCAGGTCGACAGCCCAGTCGACCTGGGTGCGTCAGGCGGGTGTTTTTCCGCTCTGGCCCATTGGGCCCCATTTTCGAATTTAAACTTGATTCATTCTGTTTGAATTTTAAACTTAATTCTCAAACTTCCGAAGGCCATATCTTCGTCATACGGACTCCGTTTTTCGAAAACTCGGACTCTATTTCACGTATTTTTCCGAGACGAACGCAATGGCGTATCCCGTTTCCCTTAGTTCTTTGATTTGAAATCAATTATACTTTAATTTGTTAATTTCACAGTTATAGAATACACGGGGTGTTACACCTTGAAAGATTAGTTCTCTTAGCTCATTGCCTCTATTTTCATTTCATTATATTTATATATTTTGACCGATTACTTACAAATAGATGGCAATGCATTGCCACTAATTTTTTGACAATTGAAAAACAAGTGTGTATTTTTGAAATATATGATATTTAAAAGATAAGATGTAAATTCTACTCTATTATGTATACTAGCTAGGATGGATGCTTAAATTTTGGAAACTGTGTATTTAGAAATTTGAAATATATTCTTCTAAAGGAAGAAATTTTTTAATGAATAATTAAGTTATGAAATTACAAATGTTTTATCATAAGGGAAATTGCGGGGCACAATTTCTTTAAGGGAGAGTCTATAACAACCCAAGTTTTTGGATACCTAGAAAATAAATTTTAATGAGATTTTAAATTTAAGAACAGAGAAAATAAAACATGATTTCAAAAATGGAGATCTCATGTAATCCACTAAGGTGAATAAACAGTCGATTTTGAGGATTTTGTGTGTAGTTATATTGGATTGAAGATAAGCCGGGTCTAACAATCAAATAAAAAGATTAAATTCAACAAGTTTTTGTTTGATAAACACAAAGAGAAATAAATCATGGGAAATTTTATAATGTGAATTTGGAGTTTTATAATGTGTATTTGGAGTTAAATTATGTGTTAATGATTTATTTTGTTAAATGCAATAATCTTGTAAATTATTGCTAAACAACAATTTGGTTGTTGAGGTGAATACTAAAAATATGAAATATTTATTAGATCAATATTTAAGTGTAAAATATTTTTAATATGACTTTTAAGTTGCTTTAAATAAACTAATAAGTTTTTGGGTAATATTATTGTTAAAATTAACGTTTTAAGTATTGGAAAATGTGAGATGAAAAGTTGTGTTTATAATTAAAAACCATATTTGAAAATGGTTAAATAAATTTGTTGAATGATAGTACAATATTTGGTTATGCCAAAATATAATAATTTTGTAAATTATTGTTAAAAAATTATTTTCGGTAATAACAATAGTATTTGTAAATCTATTCTAGGTGCAATTATAATAAAAAGTGTAAACTATTGATTGAGAATAAATAATTGAGTGCTAATTTTTTTTAAGTAGTGTGTATATTTGTTTTGTTAAAAACAGTGAATTTGTGAAATTGTAGGTTTTAATAAATAAGAGTGTAAAACAAAAATTTAGAGAAAAAATAAACTATATTGTGTTTGTAATGATCTTGTAAATTAGTTAAAGTGAGTTTTAAACATATTGTGTTAAATTTTGTAAATGAAGAACATTGAATCATAAGCTTTCTTTTTGAAAATTTAGTGTTAAAATGTGTTGTTAATGTAACATAGATAATTTGGTTAAACATACAATACTTAAGCCAATTAAGTGGATTGGGCTATAGAAATTAATTCTATTAACTAAAATTATGTAAGGGGTAAATGAAAGAGAACATAGTTTGTACCTTTTCTCTACCCATCCTATCTTCTTTCTTCCTATAAAATTCTGAAAATAGGACCTCTTCTCCAAATTATAAACCAAAGCCAAATTTGAAGTTAAAGTTTGAGAAAGAGCTCAGAAATAGGAAGTTAAGAATACACTTATTCAAATTATATACTAAAGGCAATTTTGAAGTTAAAATTTGAGAGAGTGCTTAGTAATCTTCTATCTATATGTAACCAACTACAAATTAGTGGTTTAATTTATCAATTTCTAGGTTTAGAGAGAAATCAACTTACCGTAACTTGCTTTTAGGTTGCATGTTTGTATTCTAGTTTTCTACAGGTTACTAAAATCTTTCTCAAGTATAGAATCACAATTTTGCAATCTAATTCGAGCTAATTCTCTCCATGCCATTCATGGTGAGTTAATCACACATCTTCTAGCTTAAACAAGGTATGCATGTTGTGAATTTTGTTTTAATGCAAATTCCTGTGAAATATTCATTTACTGTAAACTGGAATATTGTCTATAGTATATCATGTTGTACAATGATCTTCGTGGCCTTGTATCTTCTCTGATTCATGTTGTATTCATTTGAATTTTTTTGATTAATTATATAAATATTGAAACTTTCTTGTGTTTAAAATTGTTCTTGGAATCTACCAAAATCTATGTCAAACTTACGTTGAAACTTTGATTCGAACAATACTGAAAAGCCTGAGAAAAAAATGGATGCATTGGTCGATAAGAGCTTAGAGGAGTCTACCATTGGGTCGACCAAAAGCTATGTCGGGTCTACCCTTGGGTCGACCCATGTCTGGAGCTAGGTCGAACTAATGTGTGCTAAAACATTGCATTGGGTCGAGCTATTTGTGTGTGAATTTATCCTATTTTGTTGAAATGTGTTATCTGCCATTGCCTATTTTCCAACTTTAGGTTCCAATCTTTTGGATGATCTTGTGTACATTATTTTTTCCACTTTTGACGCTATGTAGTCTGGTTTTCTAATGACCAATTCAGATCTGTTGGAGAGCTGATATTAACTGCGATTCCAATAGTGAATTGGCAACTCGTAGTAAATTCTATGTATTGTGATTTTTGGAGTTCTTTGAGAATTTTGTTGAGTTGACACACATGTTTTACAAAACCAATTTCTAAAATATTTTAAATATATATATATATATATATATTTCTAAAGCTATTTAATAAATTAGCTTTATTTTAAAGGTATTTCATTATAAAAGTTTTTAAAATGATTTCAAACACATTTTCTCGATACAAGTAGTTTATGTATAAAATGCGCATTTTGGCACTCTTCAAAAAAATGAGAATGTGAGTTAAAAGATATAATAAACCATATGGTATGGAACACGTAGGTATATTATATTGGTTAATTCTAGACTTGTTGAATTTAAGTTATTTCAAGTGTTGAATTGGTTGTCTAGTAGTGTATTGAGAGGTGAGAATCTATGGTATGAGACCTACCGTTACCATTATGTGGGTTACTAAATAGGAAGTCTATGACACATTTTTCGATTTTGTGGAACCTTTGGGTTAGATATTTACTAGTAATAAGCCAAAATGGCGATTTATGATAGACTTACGAGTCTATCATATGTAGACCTAGGGTCTACCAATGTGGGGGTGACTGTGTGGGGGCCTATGAGCTAGTTGTATAAAACTTCTGGTAATTTGTGTGGGGAGCCAAATCTATATGGGTAGTACTTATAAGCCTCGCCAACACTATGTGGATCACGTGCGAGCATTGCTAGGACTCGCCTTTTTGGATCCAAACTGTGTGGTGTTCGGTTTTCTAGATTTTAAGTATTCTTTGATTTCTTGAATTTGTGATATTTTATGATGTTTTCACCATCTTCTAAATATTGGGTTTGACACGTATCTTTTGTGCTATTTGACGTTTTATTACATGGTGATTAAATTACCGCGTGGCAAACTCCTAATTGAGTTCAATGTGTTGTGTTTCCATGATTTCTGTTGTATGTTTCTATCTGATTTGAGATTTCTTTAAACCCTATAAGCCTTTGACTTTGGCCATTTAGTCAATAGAAATAGTTATGTTGTGGGGATCTTATCTTACATGAGAACCTTGACAATGATTTAGTGAACCTATCTTATGTATTTTAATTTGTTGTGTTTGTTGTATTCCTCCTTTATTGTGAGGGTTGTCCCCTATGCGATATTATATTTCATTTATCATGTTTTAATTGATATATTTAAGCTAGACTAACCCTTGTATTTCATGTACTCGGGCCAGACCAAGTTGTTACAATTAGCCACTTCTCGCATATTCATGCTTTTCTGCTTTTGCCATTGATCATTATATTGTCCTTTTGATGTTATCATGAGACTTGTAGTTGTTTTAGTCATACCAGTCATGTGTATTATTTAGTGAACTTATGAGTATGTATGGTTCATAATAACCAATCCCTTATTTGACTCATATCTGTTGTACTTTTAGCGTATATGTATATATACACACACACACACACACACATATAAGTTGTTACTATTGCATACGATGTTGTTATATTTGTTCGGAATAGATTCTTAACCATCATAGTTATATATTAAACATGAATTGAGTATGTCAATCCAGTAAAGGTAAGAAGAAAAATTAGTATACCTAGTTGACGTATTCGAAACTCGTTTAGTATAATATTACGGATGGTCGCTCCTAACCAGCCATATTCTCCACATTAGCAGTCGATATTAGTTGTTAATGTTCTTTGTTATTTTGGGTCTTCGGTTATGGTGCCAAGCTAATATTGTCCTTTATCTCGTAAGTACAGTCTCATTCTTCACTACATTATTAGGCACTTGTTAATCTGATTGTCTCGTTCCTTAGCTTTTTTTCTTCTTCTTTATCAGTGATAAAAACTGTTTGCCTAATACTAATCAAAGTCAGCTCCATCACTAGGCCTTCCAATGTGGCCAGAACAATAATATTCTATGGATCATGAAAACACGTCCTAAGATGAGAAACATAAAAAATATAGTGGGCTTCTACCAAGTTGTTCATTAATTATGTCTTATAGGAGAGTTCTTGATCCTCTTTTTAATATATAATTGCGCAATAAACCTAGGTATCAATTTTTTTGACTTTCCAAGTCAAGTTACACCTTTCATCAGTGATATTTTGATGAAAACCTAATCTTTGATTGAGATCTTCAAGTCTTTCCAACTTTTTTCTATGCAGCTCTTCTACCTAGACTAAGCTTCCTTCATTCTTGTTTGAATTATATTAATTCTTCCTATGGCTTATCTCGTCATATTTGGACCAAGAACTAATATATTACTCGTCTATAAACAACATACAAGTGATCTGCGAGGTCTTTCATACAAATCTTAAAATGAAGTCATCTCTGCACTAGTCCAATAACTATTATTATAGGAAAACTCAAATTAATGTATGTGATCTTGGCACATTCTATAAAATCTTGTACAAAAGCTATTAACAAATATTCTAATACATTGTTAACTCTTTCCATTTGATAATTCATCTACCAATAATAAATGATACTCATTCTAAGCGTAATACTTAAAATCTTTTGTAGATTCCTATAGAATTAACTATAAAATAAAATATCTCTATAGCTTACTACATTACTGGAAATCAAATGTAAGCAAACTATTTTCCTTATAAATAACTTATCCAAATAAAATGTTTTCATTGTTAACTTAACGGGAATGAAATGAGCATTCTTAGTTAATCTATCAACGATGACCCAAATATTATCATTTCACATATCTGACTTAGACGACCCTCATATGAAATGCATAGACATAGAATCTTATTTCCAAAATAATATATCCAAAGGTAGATGAAGTCAAATAGGATTTTGATGCTCGACTTAAATTTGTTGGCAGTTTAACCACTGTTTTACATATAGTCCGACATCCTTTCTCATACCTTCCTATTAGAAACTCCTCTTATTATGCCAATTGTATATCATGCTTCTTCTAGGATAAGTAGTAAGCTTTTGATCGTTCCTTGGCTACTTTTTCCTTCAGTCCCCAAAGTTTGGAACACATAATCAACCCTTATTCCTTAACTATATATTTTGATCTAGATGTAAACCTTTGAAATCATTCATCTTGTTTCCCCCTTTTAATATTCCTATCCATTCAACTGATACCAAATCATATTTTTGCTTAGAAGTAATATTTTTAATCACTACTGGTCGAACTTGTAAACATGACAACATAATGTTCCATGACTATAGCTAGCCTTAGATCTAAACAACTCACCACACATATTCAATGTATCTAAGTCTTTATATTTTACCATCATTGTTGACACTGCATTCTGATGTTTTTTGTTAAGTACATCTACTACTTTATTTCAATTTTTTTTGTGTATTTGACTCAAAAATCTTATGACATCAAAAAATCTAGTTATCTCAGTTGTCTTATGCTTAACTACTTCTAAGAGAATAAGTATCTCAATGGTATAAGATCCCTGGACAACTCGAATCTTTCTGGCAAAATATATTATCTTCACATCTTCGAAGAAAAGACCACAATAATTAATTCTAAATCATGGGTCAAATACCTAATGTAATGCCCGACCCCGTGACCTTCACTAAGTGTATTACAAAGTAATACCATTTAATAACACAAAGAACATAGCTGTTTAGGAGCAACAATCCGTAAGCTTTTCCTTAAACGAGTACCGAATACGTCAATTTGGTGCTCTATTTTTTCCTTACCTCTTGCGAGTCGATATAACCAATTCAAGTTTAACACAAAATTACTGTGGCTAAGGATCTTTCTAGAACAAAATATAATAATATCATATAGTACAGTTCACAGATTAGTGAAAATATAGATATATACAGACATAACGAAGTACAACATACAAGAGTAACATAAGAGATTGGTTCTTATGAACCAAGTATAAAACGAGTTTTCATTAAGAATATATGGATAAGATGTACAAATAAACAACTACTTGAGATATGCACTAGCATCAAAATGTAACAGGATAGTCCATAAAAGAAGCAAGCAATGCAAGAATCAATTAAAAGTGACAAACCTGTAACAACTCGGTATGACCCGGGTACATAAAATACACAGGTTAATCTAGCTAAAACAAGCTTAACAGCATATGATGAGTTAAGGTGATAGAAAATAAGAGATAATTCCTCTCATTAGAGGAGGAATACTATATGCTCATAAAATCTTAGTATACATGAGATAGGTTCACTAATCCACAATTAAGGTTCTCATGTAAGGTGATATCCACACAACAAAAATATTCCTATTGATCCAAATAACCAAGTCCCAATGTAAGGTACGCAAAGAAATCTTAAACTATATAGAAGATAAGATGGAAATCACAAAAATCTCAACACATAGAACATTAAATAGGAGTTCCACACACAGTAATGTAATTATCATGTTATAAATCATCAAATAGCTCATAGGCTATGTATAAAAACCATACGCTCGCAGAATGGTGAAAATGTTATAAAACCACCAATTTAAGAAATTAAGAAATAACGAAATATAGAAAGCACCACACAGATTAGGTCAAAAAAGGTGAGTCTAAGATATGCATGCACGTGCTCCACATAGATGGTCAAAGCCTGCAAAGCACTATCTATGTAGATTTGGCGCCTCACTCATGCCCCAAAGGTCCACATAAATGGACTGAAATCCCTACACAGAAGACCCTAAGTTCTAACATACATTTAGCCTAGTATTAGCAATACACACGACCTGAAGGTCAACAGAATGAGTCACAAACTTCCTAATAGTAATGCAAATAGTGATAATATTGCATCCCATACCATGCGTTGTCAATTATAGGGGTTACTACAAATCATCATTTCCACACTAGTGTGAAGTAGGGCTGTCAATGGATACCCGAAAAATCTAAAATCCGTCTACATTTGAAAAAGGATAAATACTTGATATCCGGAAAAGCAGATGCAGATGGGGATACAGGCACATCTGCTTCTTAAAATTATCCATCCACTTTTTTAATGATCATAGTTTAAATTATGTATATTTTAGAATAATCGAATATACTTATTTACTACATTATTAAGTTAAAAGTCTATGTTATACATGGTAAACTCATATTAATTGCTCAAGGCTATTCAAAATCATTATACTTATTTATTTTTAGCACTTTAATAATCAATTTGATTGAAAAAAAAATTAGTTAAGCTAAAATTTGCTATTTAAATTTCTTGATTTATCGATATTTGGAGGATCAAATAATTATCCTATATCTGTTTGCATCCGCAGATGCGAATATCCGATATCCGAAAAAGGGTTCGGATGTGGATGTAGATATAGCACAATCCATATCTGAAAGCATTAGTTGATAGCCCTAGTGTGTAGCTTCAATTGGACAAGTCTAGACTTAATCGATATAACAAACTGCATGTCCCATACCACCTAGTTTATTATATCATTCAACTCACTACCTCGTTCTCTCGAAGAGAGCAAAAATATATAATTCTTTATAAAGAAAATACTTTTTTCGAGAAAACGAGTTTTAAAATATTTTTGAAAACTATTGAGAAATCATTTCTTTGAAATTTCCTTTATAATAGGTATTGAACGTTGATCCTCTGGTGTTTGGGAAATAACATTTTGAATTAGCTCAAATAAAGCACCAAATATTACAGTAAAGTCACAGAGAAATGTTGTAGAAAAAAACTAGAGTTCCATGCATAAAATAGGAAATAAAGGTCAACCAAAACAAGACTACCGGGTCGACCAGCCATGACCTTGGGTCAACCTATAGGTCGATCCATACAGGTCTTAGGTCACCATGTAGGTCACGGTTCCTACAAGCGTAATCGCCTTGTTCGTTTCGATCTTTGGACCATCATGATGTCAAGTTGAACTACAACTTGGTTACAAACAAGATCATAAAACAACACTCAGAAAATGGTCCAGGAAAAATTTGACATGAATTTTAGGTAAAATGAGAGAGCATTAAGCTCACAAAGATCAACCTAGGCGTAAAATTAATGTATACTAGAAAATTTACTTTTACAGCAACCAATTCAACACCGAAAATCGCAAATCAGAGACATGCATACAAGTTTAAACTTGAAGAGTGAGTGAAAGTCACCTTAGATCAGAATTTCAGAGATTTTGCTTGATTTCGTTTACAAAGATGGAGCTTTTGGCATCAAAAACACCTCATACACTTGTTAAACACAAACAAGAAACCTAGAAAAGATAGTTACAATTAATCACTTCTCAAAACTAACAATTTACATGAAATGATTTCTTGTTCAAGTTGATTACCTATGAGATGATAGTTTTAGCAAGATTTTTCTTTGATTGTTGATCTAATTAGGCCATGGATTTGTAAATTTGGAGGAGGATTGTTGTTTCTTCCTCAAGCAATTAACAGAGAAGGGAAAAGAAGAAGGAGGAAGAAAAGAGGTACGTATTTCTCAAAAATATTCTTTGCCAATCAAATTTGCATTCGGATAAATGAGTTGTAGGCTTAAATTTTTACCCTTTTTGGCTAAGTGTGCTTAGTTACGCTTAATTAGGCTATAAACTTCTAACTAATACATTTTTTCACTACCTTGCACTATATTACACAAACTAGTTTACATTTTTCAAGCTCTACCTGTACGAAAATATTGTATAACATGTTTAAGATTTATTTAAACTAAATATATTAGATTTCTAAATAAGAACAAATTAAAAATTTACGTTTTAAAGTAAAAGTTTATTTTACCTTTTCATTTGTTTAAAACTCATATTTTTAATTGCAAAATTACACAAGATACATTATTATGACAATATACTTGTAAAAACCATGCAAATATTTTTAACTCTTAAATATTGATTTTCAACCAATATTTCACTTATTATATCTTAATTGCCAACCAATTAAATTTTACAAATTCTTTTTACAACAAAAAGTCATTGTTAACAATGCTTTTAAAGATTATTGCGTTTGAAAAATAAAATCATTCAAACATATTTTTACTGCAAATTCGCATTATAAAGTTTCCATTTTTTTATGTTTTTCAATATTTAAATTTTATTCAATAAATTAATATTAAATTGAATTCTTTTATCATGTTATTTAATTCAATTCAACCTTAAACTACATAATTACTCATTTTAACACAAAAATCTCTTATTTATTCAACCTAAATGATTATACAATTTTTTCTTCCCAAGTTTATTTTTATTTATCAACTAACAAACTATAAACATTATTATAATTCGTTTACATATGTACCCAAAAACTAGGATTGTTATAGACTCGCCCCTTAAAGAAATTGCATTCCAGAAATTTTCTTTATTATAATACAATTAGAGCCTAAATTTCCGAAAACTATTCCCAATTTTTCATCTTTCAAAAGAATATAGTTTAAATTCTTTCATATAAAGTTTCAAAATTTTAACACCCATCCAAATAATAAGTAAAGATACACAAATATATCATGTATTATCTTTTTTTTAAACATATTTTAAGAACTCACACTAAATTTTTCAATTATCAATAGTTTAATGACTTTACGTTGCCATCTACTTGTAGCAAATTGCTCGGTTATATGGCTGCAATTTTGATTACGTAATCAAAATAGTTTTGCCAATTCCCCCCAATATTACTAGGACTAGATGGCTGCATATGTCATCTAAAATATGAGAGTGCATTTTATAAAATACTACTTATGCTCTAGCTATTAGCATTTTTAATATCTTTATACTCAAGTATATATATTTAAATATTTTTCTTTTCAACAACACAGTTTCACTTAAAAACCATCTCTTTAACTTGTCTCATTATGCAAAATAATAATAAGCCGCTAAATTTTTAACGTTCCATTCCAAACATAACACAAACATTTTTCTTCAGTTAATTATTTCTCATTTCAAAATGTCACACAAGAGGTTTAGGAACCCTTATCAATAACATGGTGTCCCATAATCGACCAGAATCCTTAATCAACATTCGGACATATTAACACAATAGATAATCACATGTTTCCCTTAGCTGTACTTATTTATATTAAAACTAACAACTATATATTTTTCCAAATATAAATAATTAAACCTTAATGACTTATCAACCATATATATCCTCTTATTAATCCCGCATGTTAATTATTAAATTCTCAGCTCAGTCGAAACAATCTACTAGTTTATGTTGCACACTTTGATTAATTTCTAGATTATTTACAATTACTAACCAGAAATAAGCTAAAATTTGTTATCCTGGTTATTAATTCATTTTCCTATCCTATATAGATAATTAAAATAACTATGGGTATCAACACTGAAACCCCTCAAATCATCATCACAGGATTTAGAATTACAAAGGGAGATACGATGGATAAGATGTGGATCTTGCCTCTTAGTATCGGTAATACGATTCAATCGACTATGGGAAGCTTTCATATTAAATAGTAGAATAGAAGAATCTAATGCTAGGGAATGATTGTGAATATCACAAAGAGATACACATTCTAACATATTCCACCCAGCTAGCATCAAAGAAATAACAACTTATTGCTTGCGACTCAGCGTGTCTACTATTTGTTCCTCTTTCAAGGAGTACACTGGATATCTAAATTTGTAACACCCCTTGTATTCTATAACAGTGAAATTCACAAAATAAAGTATAACTAATTTCAAATCAAAGAATTAAGGGAAACGGGATATGCCATTGCGTTCGTCTCGGAATTCTGCTTGAAATAGAGTATGGGTTTGCATAAAACGGACTCCGTATGAGGGAGATATGACCTCCGGAAGTTTCAGAATTCAGTTTAAAATTCAAACAGACAAAAACAGCTCGGAAATCAGATTTAAATTTCAAAAATCGGGCCAGAGCGGGAATTTTCCCACCCAAGGCACCCAGGTCGACTGGGTAGTCGACCTGGGGCACCCAGGTCGACTACATAGTCGACCTGGGGGTCAACTGGGGGGTCGACCTGGCCCCTGAGCCAGGTCGAACCCAGCCCCTCCTGGCTGGCCTGGTCTGTGCTTGGCCGAATTTCTGAGTCTTGCCTTGTCACTAGGGCTAGTTGTCAGCTCCTGATTGGTCTCTCCTTCAAACGATCGGCTATTATTAAACCAAGCTCCATCGACGGTCCTAATCAACTCACAAACTCTATAAAAAGGACCTTAGACTCCACCTAATTCACACAAACAAAAATGAAGATGAGACCGTCATGCTGCTGAGGAAAGATTAGGAATAGCCGTCAAAATTGAGAGACAATTAGGAGACAATTCGAAAGCTTAAAGCAACGTCAATTAAATCAAAACAACGCCTACAACAAAGGATAGCATCTCCAAATTCAGAATTCAGATTCCTGAATTAAAGATTCGTCATACGTTGTAAGTAGAGTGCTATTCCGATGTGAACAAATAATTGTGTTTTGATTTGTGTAAAATGAGAAATAGAATTGTATTTGATTTGTGGTGATAATAATCTATATTTGTATGTTGCTTCGTTTCTAAACAATTTGGAATGTTGTGGTATAACGATTGAATATTTGCAAGTATGTGATTCATGTTGGAAGTTAACAACTACATGTTTGTGGTAGTTTAATTGAGATACATGCAAGTATATGACTCACTATTATGCCAACATAATATATATTATAATCACTTTTAGTGTAGTTGGATCCATTTGGGTATTATGACTTATGTGAATTTATGTTGGAATTGGCATCATGATTCAAGTGTAAAACCATACTTTTGTATTAGAGACAAAAGTAAGCATCTTTGTGAATTTGTGTTGACTCTATGAACATGACTAAACTATGCTTGGTGTTATGCCTAATTGAAAAACATGTTTTAGGCCTATGTTGTTATCAAAGTCTTATGAATAGATCAAAAACCATGATTTCATGTTTAGGTATGTTTATGCCATGATTATATGAATAGATCAAAAACCATGATTTCATGTTTAGGTATGTTTATGCCATGATTATATGAATAGATCAAAACCCATGATTTCATGTTTAGGTATGTTTATGCCATATGTTATTACAATGCAAGTTCACAAGTGCCAAACTTATGTTAATTAGTTCGCTATGTTGCAAGTTCATGCGTTCACACTCCCCTTTTTATGTTCTTAGAATATATAAACACCATGTTCTAAGCCTCCCCTTTTTCATGTGGCTAAGTTGGGTTTAAATGTTAAACCCAACATATGTTATATTGTAGCGAACGTATAAAACGGGGGAAATGACGATTGGGTTAAAATATAGAACATATGTGTTGGCATGTTTGACGCATGCCAACAACCTTGAAAAACAATTAAGTGGTATAAATTAATTTTACCCAATAAAGATGAATTTGAATAATGGGCCGCAAATATTTACAAATAAAAAGAAAAGAGACAAAGTATGTAAATTTAGAAAATACGATGTGTTTAACCCGTGGTTGGATTGAGTTGTGATGTAAACCTGCCCGGAACCGCCCGGCGGTCCAGTAGTCACAACAATACCTATCCAATGTGGGTGGTTAAACACGGAGCCCAATAAGGACCCGAGGTTAGACTGAGTTGTGGCGTAAGACTGCCCAGACCTAACCGGCAACAGGCAGCCACAACAATACCTGTCTAATGTGAGAGGTCAAGGCTTTAATAAGACAATTAAGGCTGAGTAAGGATTGATAGGATTAAGTAAATTGAATTAATACTTAAACAAAATGGAACATGCTAAACTATACAGACTGATTTGGGGGTTAGGTTTACAAAATACTTAACTAACTTAGCATGTTGGCTAGAAATAGAAAACCTAGTAGCGGGGGACCCCTTTTAGCAGTAACCCTACAAGGTGTATTAGGATACCCTGAACTAGGCAGGGTGGGGCACGATTACTGGGATGACTGTAAGAGGTCAAATCAACGACGGTGGTGCAGCAGTGTAGGTTCTAACGGGGTGCGGGCGTGCACACACTCCGGCACAGAAAAATAAGGCATTGGGCACCAGTAGCATACCTGTGCATTCTAGGATTGTGTCGGGCCGCCGCCATGGGACTTGATACACCCCATGGTGGGACCAGCATAGGTAACTACAACATCGGGGGCTGTAAGACACATGTAACTATGCGAGTAGGAGCTGATCATTAGAAATGGATCACTTCACCCTGAATATGGGGTGCCTGTTGGGAACTAGTTTATATGGATGCAGAGATTAATATGGGTTACGATAAGTACATTCGACTCTAGACAACTTAACCTAGTTTATAGTGCTTTCCCATTTCCAGTTTATACTTATCATGCCCAATTCTTTATTCATAGACTGAATAGTCCTAGACTTACTCAGGCTTTATGTCTGGCTCTACTTTTCTTTCGTCTTCTTTTCTTTCGTTTCCCCCCCAGGTCCACAGGGAGGGAATACTGCAGCTTGACCAGTTTTCACATCCAGCTTGAAGAGAAAGAATGTATTGCTTGGATCTTTTTCGTTTTGGACTATGGCTTTGGACAACAATTATGGGACTTATGTAGTTTACTTATGTTTTTATGCTTCTTTAAATAATGTAATCAAGACAGTTATGAAGATGTTATGTTTTTGGAAGTATTGTAAGACAAATTATGACATGGTTTGTGTAACACGTATTTTGTTGAAATAAAAATTGCTGTTGTTTTCCGCTGTTCCAAAATATGTGTATTTATATCTGTCTTGTGTATCTGTGACTTATACTTATAAACCTCCACCAAAATTAGGGCATTCCCCTTGAGAGTGACCCTAACGGAGGTGGGGTGTTTCACTTGGTATCAGAGCATAGGTTTACCAAATAAGATAAAAAGTTTTGAAAATTTATTTTCAAAAGAAAATTTAAAGAAGCATTTTTAAAGATAAAATATTATTTTATTTTAAAAAGGCATAGTCCCCCAAAGCCATAGGTACTATCCTTTATCCTTCGTTTTGAATCTATCCTTTTTGTTTCAGCATGTCCGAAGAACTTAACTTGCCAGAGGGTATACCAATACCTGGTTGGTTTAGACGATTCTTAGAAGCAAGGGCCACTCAGCCAGGTCCTACCGTTCCCCCTCCCCCAACTGCAGGAAACCATCCAGCTGCAGCAGCACCTCTTCCTCCACCTCCTCTGTGGGGAAATACTTTTGCTAAGATATGTAAAGATTTTAAAGCTATGGGAGGAAAGGACTTTCATGGAACCGAGTCCTTCGTGGTAGCCAGGAATTGGCTGAAAGAAACCGAGGACTTATTCGTTATCTTTGAGGTAGAAGATAGGCAGAAGGTACAACTGGCAGTATGGCTACTTAAAGGCGAGGCTTCCTACTGGTGGGAAGTCACCAATGCAGAAAGACCAGTGGAAACATGGGAGGACTTTAGGGCAAGGTTTGAGGCTAAATTTCTCTCAGAAGCTGAAAGGAGTCTTCAGTTGGAAAAATTCTTATTTCTTAAGCAAGGGAATATGACAGTCAAAGAGTATGTTAACCAGTTCGATCAGCTGGCTAGGTTCGGCTTGGACCTAGTCAACACCAAGAACAAGAAGGCTCTTCGCTTTGTCAAGGGGTTGAATGAGCCATTACACAGTTTGGCCATGACCCATATACCCATGGGAGCTACGTATGAAAGGTTGGTGCAGATGGCATTGCTGAACGAAGAGGATAAGGGCAAGAAGGAGACAAAGGCAGAAAGCTCTCAAGGGAAGAAAGAGGGTATGCAGCCTAAGAAGATAGACTTTAAGAAGGGCGGGAAAGACAACAAAGAGAAGAGGAAGTGTAATTTCTATGGCAAAGTGGGGCACTTAGTGAAAGATTGCCGGAAAATAAAGGCCAAGATGAATGGTGGGTGCTTTTCTTGCGGTGGGACAGGCCACCTGGCTAAGGATTGCCCAAAGAAGCGAGGGCAGGGGCAGAGGGCTGGATCCACCTCAGGGGCACAAGTTCATGCGCTAGAAGCGCCACCTCTGCAGCAGCGAGGTATAAATACTTCTGTAGAAAGTGTAGTTTATCTTTATGATCACCCAGTTCGCACTTTATTTGATTCTGGCGCATCACACTCCTTTATTTCATCTGCTTTAGTAGAATCTCTGCACCTAGAAACTAGTATGGTAGAGGACCCCTTAATTGTTTCAAATCCAATTGGGGGGCCCAGCTCATTTGTCTATGATCTGTGTGGGATTGAAAATTTCTATTCTAAGCGTAGAATTTAGATGTAGTGCCTTTGTTTTGGGCATCTCGGGATATGGTTTGATTTTGGGCATGGATTGGCTATCCAGTAATGGTGCCATCCTTGATTGTGAGAAAAGGGTGGTTAGGCTTCTGACCCAACTCGGTAACACTCTGGAAATTACTTGTAATCCCTCGTACGCGGTTATGCTTAGTTATCTTGAGTCGCTAGACGCTTCTGTTGAGAGTTTGCAATCGGTTAAAGTGGTCCGGGAATATCCGGATGTCTTCGAAGAGGTGAAGGGCTTACCTCCGAAGCGGAAAATAGACTTCCGCATATATCTTGTAGATAATGCAAAGCCAGTTGCATTGCCCGTCAGACACATGGCTCCACGGGAAAGGAAAGAGCTCAGTAAACAGATAGGTTCATTAGAAGGAGCATTTCAGAATGGGGCGCTCCAGTGGTGTTCGCTACAAAGGCGGATGGTTCACTCCGTTTATGTGTTGACTATAGGGAGCTCAACAAGCTAACGAAAAAGAATAGGCACCCTCTCCCCAGAATTGACGATCAGTCTGATCAGCTTGTAGGAGCGTCTGTTTTCTCCCAACTCGATTTGGCGACTGGTTTTCATCAGCTAAGGGTGGCTGAAGATAGTATCGATAAGACAGCATTCAGAACCCCAGTGTAACACCCCACCTCCGTAAAGGTCACTCACAAAGGGAATGCCTTAACTTTGGTGGAGCATTTTAGTAAACAGGACAGAAACTTACAAGACAGATAAAACAGTTCTTGAAAATTTTTAACTTTATTACAGCGGAAACAGAAATTAATATGGTTACATCCTTTCAATTTCAAAATTCAAGTACAAAATATCAGTCTTGTACAAAAGCCTTCAAAATACATAGTTTAAAATCATAATCCCCATGGAACGGAAGCTATACAGAGCCAAGCCATACTTTAAGCACTTCAAGCAAAGAGAAATCCGGATCAAGCTAAAGTATTTCCCTCCTTGGATAACCTGGGGGGGAAACGGAAGAAAGGAGGCAAAACAACAAGGGTCAGACAAAAAGTATGGCAAGTCCAGTGACTTTCAGCATATGAACAGATAATAATAATATGATATGAACATAAAACTGGATGTGAGATAACTATAACAGGTGTAGCAGATATAACAGAAAAACAGAATGATATAAACTATTGTTTTACACTTCTCTGCACTAATACTAGTATAGCAAAATTAGGTGTCACCCTAATGTCTAAATTGAAGCAGGAACGGGTACAGAATACTTTAACAGAAACAGAATGCTAATAATGGGCCTTTACTACCCGATCAGAAACAGACAGAAGAAGAAACATATTTATCCCTATGGAAACAGTATGTGGGATTAGGTGTACACTAGTAATGGGCCTTTACCACCCGAACAGACGGTACCATACAGAAACAGACAGGTGTTACCACCCAACAGAAACAGATGGTACCAACAGGAACAGACAGAACTAAGCGTACCCTAAAACCCTACCCCAAGCGATCGGCTCCCTAATACATAAATATCCTGTGTCGGCCCCACAGTAGGGTGTATCACTCCCTAAAGTGACAACCAATTGGCACAGACCTATTTACAGATGTCACGGCGTCTTACATCCTCAGAGGCAGACCGGGATCCATGCACGCACATGACCCGGTTGGAACGCACCATCAACACCCCTCGCCATTATCAGAATGAACCTCTTATAATTAGTTCAGTAAGCGTGCCCGGACCCTACTTACTGTTGGGTCAAAATTTTGATACCAGAAAGGGTTACTGACTAATATGGGTCCCAAACAACAGATGACACAAGTAATTCCCCTCCTAACCTTGTGTCCACAGACTAACAGATTTCAGATTAACTTGTTTACAAGTTCAGACATACAGAATTCAGATTTACTGATTCACAAATTAAGTTAACAAGTTTTCAGACTAACGGATCAGATGTACAGATTTTTCAGATTTGTCTAACTTTGTATTGGGCCTACAGATTCATGGACGGGTTTTACTACATCTATTAATCCCTTTGGTTTAACCCTATTTTTCCCCAATACGTTTTAGACGTCATTCTTATCTTAGATTTGCATTAATTAATTATTAATGCACAGACCTCTCACATTAGGTCGGTAGCTTGTGGCCGCTGGATATGCCGGGCGGTTCCGGGCAGACTTCTGCCACAAGCCAGACCTAACCTCGTGTCTTACGCATGTTATGACTAACTTCTCACATTAGAACCTATTGTTTGCGGCCACTGGATGTGCCGGGCAGTTCCGGGCAGATTTACGCCGCAAACTCATTCTAACCTCGAGTTAGCCATGTTTATCTTTGCGGCCAATTAATTAATAATTTACCGTTTATGCGCACGCCCAATATATATGCCAATTCAGATTATATCAATCACAGGATGATTATATCAACATAGCAGATAACAAATTTTATATGACTTAACGGGTTTAACAGATTTAGCAAATTAGCAGATTTTGGCATATAACAGGTTAGGCATTTCAACCGACAAATTTAACAGATTAGGCATTTCAATCTAATTAGCAGTCTAGGCAATATAACAAAACTAGTAGTTTAGGCAACTAGACAAATTAGCAGATTTAGCAAATTTAATATTTCTAAAAGTTCTATTTACATGCCTTGTCCAATCATAAATTGGCCTAAATTCATATGCTTACATAATTGTCATGATTCACAACATATACTCCATGTTTGCATAAAGTTACATAGCACAGAATATGGACATAATTTGCCATATAACATATGTTCCAATTTTTGTTAAACTAGCATCTTACAGCAGATTCACATATAAATTATACCAAATATAACCATTAATTTCAATACATGCCATATATCTAAAAATCCCTATTTAGGTGTAATCTAAATAATAGATATCCTAATTAATGTAAATCTTTACACCTAACTTTCCATATCCTTCTTCTTTTCATGTCATGAATCATTATGCAAACTATACCCAACAATATAAATCTTTAAATCATATCTTCTAAAAATCAGATCTTGACTTTTATATGCATTTTGTCCAAAGTCTCAAATCATATGTAATCTTACAATGGTTCCTCTTTTCTTCTATCATAGAATATGCATAGATCCAAATCTATGTTTACAACATATGCTCATTAATTACAGTTCTAAATTACAACATAGCTATGCATACAACATGCATAAATTATATGTTCATAGTCAAATTTATGCATATGTCCAATATATTTTATGCCCCAGACCTAAAGTCATACATTCAATTTAGTCTTGTCAAATTTCGCATCATTCATCCCAAAATTTGCGTTCATACGTTCATCTCTTATGAGATTAGGCACAGACTCGTGGTAGCCTGGCTATAAAAACAGAAAAGAAGAAAAGGGGTACAGAAAAACAGATCTGACAGAAGAGAATATATATGCAATCTCAGATTCAGAATCAAAAACATATCAAAATTATTATTAACGTTTATAGCGGAAAATAACTGTACTTGCCTTGATTGGATTAAAGAAAGAACTTTAACTTGTTGTAGAATCTTTGCAGAAACTTTAATCTCTAGTTTGAATTGCTTAGGCTGATGTTGATTATCTTCTAGTTTTAATTCCAGCAGAGCATCGACGCCATTTTTATTTTTTTATTAGAAGAAGAGAGCAATGGAGGCTAGAGAATTGTGTAGGAAACCTAGGTAGAGTCTAGGGTCATTTTTATAGAGTTTATGAACTGATTAGGACCATCGATGTTGCTTGGATTGATCGTAGCCATTCATTCGAAAGAGAGACCAATTAGAGCCTGCCACCTAGCCCTAATGACAAAGCATGCCTCAGGAAATCGACCAACATAGACTAGGCCAGCCAGGGTGGACTGGGTTCGACCTGGGTCTGGACCAGGTCGACAGCTCTGTCGACAGCCCTGTCGACAGCCCTGTCGACCTGGCTAGACCAGGTCGACAGCCCAGTCGACCTGGGTGCATTAGGCGGGAATTTTCCCGCCCTGGCCAATTGGGCCCGATTTTTAATTTTAAACTTGTTTTTCTGAGCTGTTCGAATTTTAAACTTAATTCAGAAACTTCCGGAGGCTATATCTTCTTCATACGGACTCCGTTTTTCGAAAACTCGGACTCTATTTCGCGTATTTTTCCGAGATGAACGCAATGGCGTATCCCGTTTCCCTTAGTTCTTTGATTTCAAATTAATTATACTTTAATTTGTTAATTTCACAGTTATAGAATACATGGGGTGTTACACCCAGACGGCTTCTTTGAATGGCTTGTCATGCCTTTCGGCTTGACAAACGCACCCGCTTACTTCGTGGACCTGATGAGTAGGGTGTTTAGAGATTTCCTCAATAAGTTCATAGTGGTCTTCGTAGACGATATCTTGATCTTCTCAAAGAGTGAAGAAGAGCATGCTCAGCACCTAAGGGAAATCATGGAAACTCTGCGAGTCCATCAACTAAAAGCCAAATTCTCCAAATGTCACTTTTGGAGAGAGGAAGTAAGATTTCTTGGGCATATAGTATCCAAAAATGGGTTAGCTGTGGACCCGGCTAAGGAAGTAGCGGTGCAGGACTGGAAGACACCAAAGAACGCAACAGAAGTCCGAAGCTTTCTCGGGCTAGCAGGCTTCTATCGGAAATTCATCAGAGACTTTGCAAAGATATCAGCTCTGCTCACAAAGCTGACCAAGAAGAATCTTGTGTTCAATTGGGACTTGGATTGCGAATTTGCTTTCCAACGACTAAAAAGGGCTCTTACAACAGCCCCAGTTTTGACATTGCCAGATGGAAGCAAGATGTTCACAGTTTATACGGATGCATGTAGGACAGGGCTAGGCGCTGTCTTAATGCAAGAAGGGAGGGTAGTAACTTATGGTGGAAGGCAATTGAAAGTTCATGAAAAGAACTACCCGACCCACGATCTTGAGTTAGCCGCCATCGTCTTTGCACTCAAGTCTTGGCGACACTATCTCCTAGGTGAGAAGTTTGAACTTTACACTGACCATAAATCGTTGAAATATTTTTTCTTGCAGAAAGATCTTAACTTGAGGCAACAGAGATGGATGGAGTTTCTTGCCTCGTACGATTTCGAGATCTCCTACACTCCGGGCAAAGGCAAAGTAGTGGCAGACGCGTTGAGCCGAAAGAAACTGACCCTAAGCCTGCTGTTTGTTGAAAGACAAAGCCTAGAGTTTATAGCCAACTTTGACTTTAGGTCCTCCTCCGATCTTGTACCGGGCTTGCTAGCATCTCTCGAAGTACGTCTGACTTTAGTGGACGCAATAGGGACAGCACAACGCGAAGACCCTCAGCTTGTGGAGACGATTGATAGGCTCATTAGGGGTGAGACTTCAAGTCACCTCAGCAGATACTCCATCGACGACAAGGGTTGGCTAAGACGAGACAGAAGACTATGCGTCCCACAGACAAGGGATTTAGTAAAGAAGGTTCTCGAGGAAGCACATCACTCCAAGATGACGATACATCCAGGCGGAGATATAATGTACAAGGACATAAAGAGAACTTTCTTTTGGAACGGCATGAAGAAGGATGTGGTAGATTTCGTTTCTAAGTGTATGGTGTGCCAACAGGTTAAGGCGGAACAGAAAAAGCCTGGTGGTCTGCTCCATCCTCTAGAGGTCCCGCAGTGGAAGTGGGATAGCATCTCAATGGACTTCATTGATGGGCTGGCTAGGTCTAGAAGAGGCAACACTAGCATTTGGGTAATAGTGGATAGGCTTACTAAAAGCGCCCACTTTTTACCTGTCAAAAGTAAAAGAACTGCCTCATCCCTAGCATCTCTTTACCTCAAGGAAATTGTTCGACTCCATGGAATACCATCCAGCATTGTTAGTGACCGAGACCCTATCTTCACAAGTGAGTTTTGGCGGAGTCTGCAAGAAGCAGTAGGCACACAGTTATGCTTGAGCACAGTCTATCATCCCCAAACCGATGGCCAGACAGAAAGAGTGAACAGAGTTTTGGAAGAACTTTTAAGACTGTGCCTCCTTGACTTCGTAGGGACGTGGGAAGACCATCTTCCTTTGGTGGAATTTGCCTACAACAACAACTACCAAGCAACCATCGGAATGGCGCCCTTCGAAGCTTTATATGGAAGACCGTGCCGATCGCCCACTTGTTGGTGGGAGTCTACTGATAAGCTCATACTTGGACCAGATATGATCCGAGAGACTTCAGAAAAAGTAGACTTAATACGGAGGAGAATGAAGACAGCCCAAGACAGACAAAAATCCTACGCCGACAAGAGGAGGACCGACCTTGAATTTGAGGTTGGGGACAGAGTTTTTCTTAAGGTATCTCCGCTAAGGAACGTTTTTCATTTTGGAACCACAGGAAAGCTAGCACCAAGGTTCGTAGGACCGTTTCCTATTATTGAGAAAATTGGGAAAATGGCCTATAGATTAGAGCTACCCGAAAAGCTGGCCGGAGTTCACAACGTTTTCCATGTTTCACACCTCCGAAAATGTCTACATGAATCTGCTGAAGTGGTAGAGCCAAATATCCTAGAAGAAGCTGAAGTGGAACGCGAAGCAACCGTGAGGAAAGTTCCAACCCGTATATTAGGAACGGAAGTGAAGAAGCTACGCAACCGCGAAGTCAAGCTCGTCAAAGTTCAGTGGAGCGACACCGAGGGAGACGCAACTTGGGAAACTGAAGCAAGAATACGCGCAGCCTACCCTTTTCTTTCTGAGGGAACATCTTTGATCTTTCTTTTTCCTTAAGTTGCGCTTTTATCTATCTTTTTAGGTATATCTCCTCGACCTTATCTTTTAGGTAGAAACTCTTTGGATGAAAACATGTAATTGAAACATGTTATGGTTGATGGTTGCAAGTGGTTGCAAGTGATTTCTAGTGGTTGCTCGTGGTTGCATATACACACACAATCTAGATTTTAGATCGGCTCAGTGACATCATATTGCATATGCATAAATGTATTTATATTCGTATATGGTTGAAGTTTAATGTGTTGTCATATGGATGTTGCATTTATATGAATGATTGTGCACTCATGTAGAATCATGAATAGGAGAATTTGCATACATAATGGATTCATGGCACTTACATAATTCGCATTAAGGAGGTCAACTGAATCAGTAGACCGCCTAATTTTGCATTAGATAAGTACATGTACACACACTTCGCATATGATCATGAAGCATTAGAAGTCTTTTAAGGACAATGGATGCTCGTGTTTGATGGATGAGTAGATGGATGTATGGATGTTAGGACGTACATTCTCCCTGAACTTGAAGATTTCGGGGACGAAATCCTTTTAAGTGGGGGAGAATGTAACACCCCGTGTATTCTATAACAGTGAAATTCACAAAATAAATTATAACTAATTTCAAATCAAAGAATTAAGGGAAACGGGATACGCCATTGTGTTCGTCTCGGTATTCTGCTTGAAATAGAGTCTGGGTTTGCGTAAAACGGACTCCGTATGAGGGAGATATTGCCTTCGGAAGTTTCAGAATTCAGTTTAAAATTCAAACAGACAAAAACAGCTCAGAAATCAGATTTAAATTTCAAAAATCGGGCCAGAGCGGGAATTTTCCCGCCCAAGGCACCTAGGTCGACCTGGGCTACCCATGTCGACTGGGTAGTCGACCTGGGGCACCCAGGTCGACTACATAGTCGACCTGGGGGTCGACTGGGGGGTCGACCTGGCCCTTGAGCCAGTTCGAACCCAGCCCCTCCTAGCTGGCCTGGTCTGTGCTTGGCCGAATTTCTGAGTCTTGCCTTGTCACTAGGGCTAGGTGTCAGCTCCTGATTGGTCTCTCCTTCAAACGAACGACTATTATTAAACCAAGCTCCATCGACGGTCCTAATCAACTCACAAACTCTATAAAAAGGACCTAAGACTCCACCTAATTCACACAAACAAAAATGAAGATGAGACCGTCATGCTGCTGAGGAAAGATTAGGAATAGCCGTCAAAATTGATAGACAATTAGGAGACAATTCGAAAGCTTAAAGCAACGTCAATTAAACCAAAACAACGCCTACAACAAAGGATAGCATCTCCAAATTCAGAATTCAGATTCCTGAATTGAAGATTCGTCATACGTTGTAAGTAGAGTGCTATTCCGATGTGAATAAATAATTGTGTTTTGATTTGTGTAAAATGAGAAATAGAATTGTATTTGATTTGTGGTGATAATAATCTATATTTGTATGTTGCTTCGATTCTAAACGATTTGGAATGTTGTGGTATAACGATTGGATATTTGCAAGTATGTGATTCATGTTGGAAGTTAACGACTACATGTTTGTGGTAGTTTAATTGAGATTCATGAAAGTATATGATTCACTATTATGCCAACATAATATATATTATAATCACTTTTAGTGTAGTTGGATCCATTTGGGTATTATGACTTATGAACCATACTTTTGTATTAGAGACAAAAGTAAACATCTTTGTGAATTTGTGTTGACTCTATGAACATGACTAAACTATGCTTGGTGTTATGCCTAATTGAAAAACATGTTTTAGGCCTATGTTGTTATCAAAATCTTATGAATATATCAAAAACCATGATTTCATATATGAATAGATCAAAAACCATGATTTCATGTTTAGGTATGTTTACGCCATGATTATATGTATAGATCAAAAACCATGATTTCATATTTAGGTATGTTTATGCCATGATTGTATGAATAGATCAAAACCCATGATTTCATGTTTAGGTATGTTTATGCCATGATTATATGCTATTACAATGCAAGTTCACAAGTGCCAAACTTATGTTAATTAGTTCGCTATGTTGCAAGTTCATGCGTTCACACTCCCCTTTTTATGTTCTTAGAATATATAAACACCATGTTCTAAGCCTCCCCTTTTTCATGTGGCTAAGTTGGGTTTAAATGTTAAACCCAACATATGTTATATTGTAGCGAACGTATAAAATGGGGGTAATGTCGATTAGGTTAAAATATAGAACATATGTGTTGGCATGTTTGACGCATGCCAACAACCTTGAAAAACAATTAAGTGGTATAAATTAATTTTACCCAATAAAGATGAATTTGAATAATGGGCCGCAAATATTTACATATAAAAAGAAAAGAGACAAAATATGTAAATTTAGAAAATACGATGTGTTTAACCCGAGGTTGGATTGAGTTGTGATGTAAACCTGCCCGGAACCGCCCGGCTATCCAGTAGTCACAACAATACCTATCCAATGTGGGTGGTTAAACACGGAGCCCAATAAGGACCCGAGGTTAGACTGAGTTGTGGCGTAAGACTGCCCAGACCTAACCGGCAACAGGCAGCCACAACAATACCTGTCTAATGTGAGAGGTCAAGGCTTTAATAAGACAATTAAGGCTGAGTAAGGATTGATAGGATTAAGTAAATTGAATTAATACTTAAACAAAATGGAACATGCTAAACTATACAGACTGATTTGGGGGTTAGGTTTACAAAATACTTAACTAATTTAGCATGTTGGCTAGAAATAGAAAACCTAGTAGCGGGGGACCCCTTTTAGCAGTAACCCTACAAGGTGTATTAGGATACCCTGAACTAGGCAGGGTGGGGCACGATTACTGGGATGACTGTAAGAGGTCAAATCGACGACGGTGGTGCAGCAGTGTAGGTTCTAACGGGGTGCGGGCGTGCACACACTCCGGCGCAGAAAAATAAGGCACTGGGCACCAGTAGCATACCTGTGCATTCTAGGATTGCGTCGGGCCGCCACCATGGGACTTGATACACCCCATGGTGGGACCAGCATAGGTAACTACAACATCGGGGGCCGTAAGACACATGTAACTATGCGAGTAGGAGCCGATCATTAGAAACGGATCACTTCACCCTGATTATGGGGTGCCTGTTGGGAACTAGTTTATATGGATGCAAAGATTAATATGGGGTACAATAAGTACATTCGACTCTAGACAACTTAACCTAGTTTATAGTGCTTTCCCATTTCCAGTTTATACTTATCATGCCCAATTCTTTATTCATAGACTGAATAGTCCTAGACTTACTCAGGCTTTATGTCTGACTCTACTTTTCTTTCGTTTCCCCCCCAGGTCCACAGGGAGGGAATACTGCAGCTTGACCAGTTTTCACATCCAGCTTGAAGAGAAAGAATGTATTGCTTGGATCTTTTTCGTTTTGGACTATGGCTTTGGACAGCAGTTATGGGACTTATGCAGTTTACTTATGTTTTTATGCTTCTTTAAATAATGTAATCAAGACAGTTATGAAGATGTTATGTTTCTGGAAGTATTGTAAGACAAATTATGACATGGTTTGTGTAACACGTATTTTGTTGAAATAAAAATTGCTGTTGTTTTCCGCTGTTCAAAAATATGTTTATTTATATTTGTCTTGTGTATCTGTGACTTATACTTATAAACCTCCACCAAAATTAGGGCATTCCCCTTGAGAGTGACCCTAACAGAGGTGGGGTGTTTCAAAATTGTAAGAGGCAAGGAACTCGAGACAACGTTGTGGTCGCATAATAAGTTATTTCTGAGTAAATGGACACCTCAAAGGTTCATAATCAATGAAAAGAATAAAGCACTCATTCCAAAAGTTAATGTCATCAAATCTTTATAGTAAAGACTATGTCAGCTAACTTAGATCATGGGTGGAACCGAATATCATTTAGACGCACTTGCTTAGAAACATAAGATTCCACCCAATATTTCTGCATAAAATTGGCACCAAGACCAAATCGACTAGCATTGATATAAATAACAAGATCTGAATTCATAAGATCAATAATAAAAGGAGTGTCCGTCAAACTAAACGATATAATAAGCCACTCTCAAGAACCGTAACGAGTGTGGAATGCGGTAAGAGAAATTTTATACTCCATAACTCGTAGAGGATGAAAACCAACGGTGAGATGAAGCTGAGAGAAAAATTTGGCACCACATAGCTAATCGAGCATATCGTTGATCATAGACAACAAATACTTATTCTTGATTATCAACTCACTAAGCTTGCAATAGTTAATGTAAAGCCTAAGAGTACCGCTAGATCTAGCAAACACGACTACTACTCCCCACAAAGATGATGTAGATTAGATGAATTGATTGGCTTCAAGCTTCATCAACTACTTCTTCATTTCCTTGTTTTCCATAGCGGACATCCTCATAGGAGGACAACTAATAGACCGAGTGATAAGAATAAGATCGATGCAGAACTCAGTTTCCTGCTTGGGTAACAAACTCAAAACGGATGAAACACATAAGGAAATTCACAAATACTGGGAATCCAAAATATGTCATCGTTATACCAAGATTCAAGTGAAAAATAAGAGATTTAGAAATCACAATCAATGCCCCGAAGTACAAGAGACAATAAGTCAAACGAATTGGGGTGTTTAAGATACAAGATTCTTTCTGAACATAGGATTCTAGCTTCATTTTGAATGATCCAATCTATACCTAAAATCATATAAAATCCAAGATAGTGAATAACATAAAGACTTGCACCATAAAACCCGCAAAGAACAACACATTTCAAAAAGCATACTATTGTTATGGACCCTTCAATTGGGTTCGCAATTTATAAAGAAGTCATAAGGCAAGATATTTTGAAAGTATGATATTTCAAAAGTAATAACATCCACATGCTCCTTCAATACAAATGATTGTGATGCACTTGTATTGAAGAGGACTCGAATAAAGCAGTCGCCATGAAATGAAATAGGGCCTTCAAGAAGAGAAGGTATATCTGGATGGAGAAATGATACATTCTCCCATACAATGCCTCAAATGGAGCCATGCCGATAGAAGAATAATAGCTATTATTATAAGTAAATTAAACTAATGGGAAATCATCATCCTAGCTACCCCCAAAATCAAAAATACAGGCTCGAAGAAGGTTCTTGAATATATGATTCACCTTCTCAGTCCGTCCATCAGACTATAGGTGGTAAGCACTACTGACGTTCAGCTTTGTACCCAAAGCTAACTGGATACATTTCCAGAAATGACTCGTAAAGAGCGTATCATGATCACATACAATAGAGCTAGGAACACCGTGCAATTGCACAATTTCCTAAATATAAAGATGCGAAAGATATAAGCTTTCCTATTAGACTTAATAGGAATAAAATGCCTAGACTAGGTGAGGTGATCAACAATAACCCAGATACTGCTATGGCCCTCGAACGACGCAAACCATCTATAAAATCCATGGATACCTGGTCCCAATTCCTCATCGGGATATCTAAGGGCTATAGAATACCGCTAGATCGCTGGTGTTTGGGTTTCACGAGCTAATAAGTCGTGCAATTGCTTACATAGCTTACCGCATCTCATATCATGCCATTCCAATAATAAAGGAAACACATGTCAGCATACATCTTGCTACTGCCTAGATACGTGATATAAATAGAACGATGACATTCTGCTAGAGTGTCTCACCTATGCTTTGAAATAGGATGCACAAAAAACCTACATTTCTTTCAAAGGCAACCATGATCATTGAGACTAAAATCACTTATCTCAACATCACTGTGAATCCATCCTTATATTTCTGAGCAAGAGATTAAATACCGGGATCATGCCGATGATCCTAGGAAATCAGATCCAAGAGAATAGGTCAATGTTCCAAATTACATAATATAATTGGAGAATCTGGAGGAATAGCACGATCATGAATATCACCACAAAGATATAAGCCCAAATCTTTCCATTCTTCTATCACCATGGAAACAACAGTTGCTAGCATATAGCTCAAAGCATCCCTACAGGATTACCATTCCTCAAGGTATATTGGATATCGAAGTCATAAGATGCAAGGAACTCAATCCAATGTTGCCGAGTCATATTGAGCAGCTTTTGAGAAAATATATACTTGAATGATTTATGATTGGTGTAGAGGACAAAATTCTCACCTAATAAATAATGGTGTCAAATCTTCAATGCGAAGACGATGGCAGCAAGCTCTAGATCATGTATGGCATAACAAAATTCATTAGAACGTAACTTCTTAGGAGTATTGGCAACCACTTGATCATGCTGCTTAAAAATAGGGCCAAGACCACTATGGCTCGCATCAGTATAGACAAAAAAATCTTGGTTCACTTCCAAAACCATTAAGATGGGTGCATGAATAAGAAGCTCCTCCAGTTGCTGGAATGAAGAATCACATGATCAAACCAAATAAGTTGAACAATTTTGCGAGTGAGATGGTAAGCTATAGCACAATACGAGAAAAATCTATGATGAAGCGACAATAATAACCTACTAATCCCAAAAAGCTGCGGATCTCAGAAACATTCCTAGGTCATTTCCAATTTTGAATGGCCTCGATTTTTAAGGGTCAGCCGAAATGCCATTGAAAGATACAACTTGGCCTTAGAACTTAACCTGCTTCACCCGAAAATGATACTTCAAAACTTTGGCTTTGAGCTGATGTTGTTGAAGGGTACTCAAAACAATTCTTAAATGGCTAGCATGCCCGTCCTCAGACTTGGAATATAGTAGAATGTCATCAATGAATACAAGCTCAGATTTATCATGATATTCTCAGAATACTCGATCCATAAGATCAACAAAATATGTGGGATCCTTCGTCAAACCAAATGGCATGACGAGCCACTTATAAGAACCATATCAAGTGCGGAATGCGATTAGAGAAATGTCATCCTTTGCAACTCGAAGCTAATGGAAGTTTATGGCTGGATCAAGCTGGGAAAAGATCTTTGCCCCCACACAGTTGGTCAAACATGTCGCCGGTCTTAGGCAACGGATAGCGATTCTTCATGGTTAACTCATTTTAGCTTGCGATATTCAACGCATAGCCTTAGTGTTTGTAACAACCCATATTTTTGGAGCCAATTTAAAATTTATTTTTAATTGATTTTCATAGACATTAAATACTTCAGATGAGTTATTTTGAGAATAAACGACTTAAAATTTGTTTTAATCGAAGTTAGAACGTATAAATTTAAAATTTAATTAAAACGATTTTGAAATAGCATGAAAATTCAACATTAAACTTTAAATGAATATACAGAATTCAATATTAATCAGAATTTGATAAAACAAGAAATGTTGGGATATTTTGAATTGTAATTTTCTAACGAATGTAAGAAATTGAGATTTCACTTTATAAATGGTAAGTTATGTATAAATTAAAATTTAGAATAGTTGCTATGGACTTTAAATATATTTTTAAAAAAGGTATATATATCCCATAGAAAACCCATATTTTGCATACGAATGAATTTGGACTCGAAACCACTTCCATTGAGTTCAAAATGTTGTTTGCGTGTTTGAAAACTATAAGCATCGATACCTTTGGAGTTGGAGAAAATTTTGGTCTTTTACGTTGGATATAAGACCAATATATCACTTTTTGAATATGGACGAATTTGGACTCGAAACCACTTCCATTGAGTTCAAAATGTCGTTTGCATGCTCGAAAACTATAAGCTTCGATATGTTTCGAGTTTGTGAAAATTAACACTTAGGTTGGGTCTTGGTTTGGCTAACCTAGCTCACCATATAACCCCTAAACTAGTGTCTCCCTCTCATTCACTTCCACACTTAGAGAAAAATTAGAAAATGGGTATAGGGAATGGGAATTAAAATTCCTAAGCTAGTGTTTTCAATTTGAAGCTCAAATCAAGAGGAAATCAAGCATAGAAACTAGTGTAAGTGTAACACCCCACGTCCATTAATGTCACTCACAAAGGGAATGCATTAACTTCCATGGAGGTTTTAAGTGAATATAGAACAGTAAAATTACAAGAAGACAGATATAAAATAGTACTTGGAAATTCAAAAACCTTATTTCATTGTAGCAGAAGTCAAAACATGTTTGATTACATCATAACACCATATTCAATGTCAAGTACAATATCTATCTTGATAAAACAAGTACATAATCCCATTACATGAATAGCCATTAAAAAGAAAGATAACAAGCTGGACTTTACTTCAGCAGTCCAAGCTTTCCAGTAGATAAGTGATCCAACTAGACTCCACTAGAACTTGGCCCAACCTGCGGACCTGAAGGGAGAAAAAGGATGGAAAAGAGGGGGTCAGACATAAAGTCTGGTGAATATGATAATTCTACAATACTATTACCAAAATAACTGGACTAAGGCATAAGCTGGAAAACAAGAAAATGTCTATGAAGAGCAGATTAAGGACATAGACAATCGCTAAAGGCAACGTTATAGGCGCTCCTAAATACTAAATGATAAACACTATACTGCATCACACCAGTCACCCTAAAGATTCATCCCACTTAGCTTCACTTAGAAATTTTCCCAATGGCTTTACGTACCCCTAGCTGACTACATAGGTGCCGCCTGCCCCTATCTCCACTAGGTGTACCCTACTTCCCATTATTCGATCGGCTCCCTAACTCGTAGATACCCATGCTGGCCCCACAGTGGGGTGTATCACTCCCCTAAAGTGGCAACCTGATACAACGGACATGCACGACTTATACCTACACGATGCAACAACGTCTTACCTACCAGCCCGGGCCCACACACGCATATGAAACCCGTTGGACTTGCGTTGCCACCGCTCCCTGTTTTGGCCTCTTATAGTCAAACCCAGTATGCGTGTCCCGTCCTCGACTTGGGTCGAGCCCACAAAGATACGTTTTGGGATACTGGTTGAAATGGGCCCCCACTATTTACCACAAGCATTCCACCTAAGCTTGTCCCCATTAGTCCATCCCACTTAACCCACTTAGTCATGTTCATTTACATGTGTGTTTGGTTAAGTCTAATCGTATTTCAAATGCCTCTAAAGGCAACCACCAGATTCCTCATGCCACCCAAGGCACCTACTTAACCCCCATGTCCCACATTACATGATTATCTGGTTAAGTATTTCTTAGTTCATTAAGGCCATAACCTCATAAAGACCTCTCACATTAGACTGGCATTTATGGCAGCTGGATTTGCCGGGCGGGTCCGGGCAGTCTTACACCATAAAAGAGTCTAACCTCGTGTCTTTACAACTGTTATGCTTTAGTTTGGGCCTAGGACCTCTCACATTGGGCCGACATTTGTGACTACTGGATTTGTCGGGCGGGTCCGGGCAGGTTTACATCACAAACGGGTCCAACCTCGTGTCCTAAGCATTGATTATTAATAATAATCCACTTTCCCCCAATTTTAATAATTCCCTACTTGAATTATTAATTACTTCCAATTTTTAACAATGTCCATAATTGACTCAATTATGGACATCCATTCATGGTATGCAAAATCTTACAAAATTACACCCAATTTATTAATTCCTAATATTACCCCTACCCCACGTTTGAACGTTTATTCGCAAAATATAAGTTAGACTCGAATAGCCTAACTCATAACATAAAAGAGATTATCATAATAACAACATGTATATGTGACCAAATGAATCATAATAAGGGGTGAAACTTGCATATGTCCAACTTGCATAGATTATACATGTCATGGACCTAAAGGTGTCAACTTGTTCAAAATTCACCTAATATAATCTCAATCAATTTTCAAAAACTTACATATGAACATGTGTGAATCAACATCATCTAATTTTTTAACAACATGGTTTTATATGGGTACACCTAACTCAATAGGCAAATTCCCATATTCAAGTTTTATTTAATTATAGTTTCAAGTTTATGGGTACACCTAACCTAATAGGAAAATTCCCATAAACAAGATCCATTTAAATTAAAAAAAAAACATAACTTTAAGCATGTTCCAACAACATCATGATTTTACAACATAATATAGCATGATTTATAACATGGCATAGTATGATAGTATAACATAGCTTGACATGATTCTCAACATAGCACGACATAGCATAAGAGAATTTACAACATAGCATGACATAGCATATATAATTTACATCATACGACAACATAATAACATAATAAGAGATCCACAATATATAGAATTTACAATTACAAATCACGTCACTTTCTTGTGATCCATTCATAACTGAGTCAAATTAGTTTGTAATAGTCTTGTGAGAATCATCATACTCACCAACAAAAGAAAAGAATTAGAGAAAGAGAGATCTTTTGATTTGATTTGTGTAGATTTAGTTGTAGATGATTAGGCTTCCTCTTCTTAGTTTGTGACGGCTATGCTGAACTCCATGGCAGCAGCATGACGGTAGCTTCTCTAATTTTACAAGTGATTTAGGTCTAGGGTCTACCCACTTATTTATAGATTTTAGAATTCATTTAGGCCATTAGATTTAACCTAGAAATAACCGCAGCCGTTCAGACAAGATGGGGTTTATCTTGTTGACTCAGCAATGAGTCAGAAGTGACTCAGCAAACACTCAGCATATTAATAAACTTCTATTCATGTCATAAATATATATATATATATATATTCTACAATGTACACATTATATACATCCGCCTTTACTTATTATTGTTTTTATATACATATTAGATACATCCCCTCTCTTACACACTTATTAATATTTTTATATTCATAATAGATACATCCCCTCTCTTACACACTTATTAATATTTTTATATTCATAATAGATACATCCCCTCTCTTACATACTTATTAATATTTTTATATTCATATTAGATACATCCCCTCTTCTACACACTTATTATTATTTTAGCAACTTTAGTGTTAATAGAAAATTTGGGGTGTTACATTCTCCCCTCCTTTTAGGATTTCGCCCCCGAAATCTTCAAGTCTGGAAGAATGTATATCCTACCATCCAAACGTCCATCTACTCATCCATCATACACAGGCATCCATTGTCCTTACAGACTTCTAATGCTTTCATGTTTAAATGCACAGTGTGTGTATATGTCCGTATCTAATGCAAAATCAGGCGGTCCACTGATTCAGTTGACCTCCTTAATGCAACTATGATCGTGCCATGCATCCATTATGTATGCAAAAGATTCTTAATGCTACATAATACTTCTATATGCGTGCACAACCATCATCTGAATGCAGCATCCACATGATAATACAACCATCGTTCATCCATTTTACTAAATACATCCATATATATATGCAATATGCAATATGTAGTGACTGAGCCGATCTAGTGCCTAAAGTGTGTGTATATATGCATCCACGAGCAACCACTAGCAAACACTTGCATCCATTTTGCATCCATCATACATAACATGTCTCAAACACATGTTTCAACCATAGGATTATCCTAACTAAAGGTCAAAGATACTAATGAGAGGACATACTAAAGATAAGATAAGATAAGCTAAGCGATAAAGGACAAATTAAAAGACATACCCTCAAAAAGAAAAGGGTACAACGAACGCATCTTCTCTTCTGTCTCCCAAGTTGTGTTGCTCTCATCATCTCCCCATTGCACTTTAACCAGTCTGACCTCTCGATTCCTCAACTTTTTGATCTCCGACCCAAGAATGCATGTAGGAGCTCGTCTAATTGTTGCATCACGCTCTATTTCCACCTCTTTAAGCAAGCTCGGCTCTACCACCTCCGCGGTCTTGTGCAAACACTTCCTCAAATGTGATACATGGAATACGTCGTGTACTCCACTAAGTTTCTCAGGCAACTCCACCCTATATGCCATCTTCCCAATCCTGTCTTTTACAGGAAACGGCCCTACAAACCTTGGTGCTAATTTCCCCACGGACCCAAAGCGAACAACATTCTATAACGGAGATACTTTGATAAAAACCATGTCCCCAATGTCAAACTCAAGATCTGTCCTCCTCTTATCAGCATACGATTTTTGCCTATCTTGTGCTGCTTTCATCCTCCTTCGAAACAACTCAATCTTCTCCGAGGTTTCCCTAACCATATCGGGCCCAAGTAGGATTTTATCGGTAGATTCCCACCAACATGTAGGCGAACGACAAGGCCTTCCATAAAGAGCTTCGAAAGGTGCCATGCCAATACTAGACTGAAAGCTATTATTATATGCGAATTCTACTAACGGAAGGTGCTCTTCCCATGTACCCCCAAAGTCTATGATACAAAGCCTTAAAAGATCCTCTAGAATGCGATTCACCCTCTCGGTCTGGCCGTCTGTCTGAGGATGATATGCGGTGCTCAAACATAGCTGAGTCCCTACCACCTCTTGTAAACTCTTCCAAAATTCACTAGTAAAGATGGGGTCACGGTCGCTTACTATACTAGAAGGAATACCGTGCAAACGTACTATCTCCTTAATGTATACAGAAGCCAACCACGGAGCAGTCCTCTTACTTTTCACGGGAATAAAATGGGCGCTTTTAGTAAGTCTATCTACTATAACCCAAATCCCCGTGTTACCCTTCCTTGATCTTGGTAATCCATCCACAAAATCCATTGAGATGCTTTCCCATTTCCATAGTGGAACTTCTAATGGGTGAAGCAACCCACCGGGTTTCTTTTGTTCTGCTTTAACTCGTTGGCACACCAAGCATCTAGCGACGTACTCGGCCACATCCTTTTTCATACCGGCCCAAAAGAAAACCCGCTTCATATCTTTGTACATCTTATCCCCGCCGGGATGAATGGTCATTTTTGAGCGATGAGCATCATCAAGAATGGCCTTCCTTAAGTCTTCGTCTTGTGGTACACAAAGTCTATTATCCCTTCGTAACCAACCCTTATCGTCTAGGGTATACCTATGAAGATGGCTTGATGACTCCCCCCCCCCCTTTGAGCTTTTCTACTATCTCAACCAACTGTGGGTCGTCTCGCTGTGCCTCACCAACCCGTCCTAGAAGTGTAGGTCTAACCTCCAAGGATGCTAACAGACCGGGTACTAAGTCAACGGAGGGTCTAAAGTCAAACATAGAGATGAATTCTAAGCTTTGTCGTTCAACAAACAACGGACTCAAGGACAACCTTTTCCTACTTAAGGCGTCTGCCACCACGTTACCCTTGCCCGGGGTATATGCTATTTCAAAATCGTAGGAGGCTAAGAATTCCATCCACCGTTGCTGCCTTAAATTCAAATCCTTCTGAAAGAATAAGTATTTTAATGATTTGTGGTCAGTGAACAGTTCGAATTTCTCACCAAGAAGATAGTGACGCCAAGACTTAAGCGCGAAAACAATTGCGGCTAGCTCTAAGTCATGCGTGGGGTAATTCTTTTCATAAACCCTCAACTGCCTTCCACCATAGGCTATTACTCTTCCCTCTTGCATGAGGACCGCGCCAAGTCCCGTCCCACAAGCATCAGTATAGATGGTAAACGGTTTATTCCCGTCTGGCAGCACTAAGACTGGGGCTGAAGTTAAGGCTCTCTTTAAACGTTGGAACGCATCATCGCAATCTTTGTCCCACGTAAAAACCAGGTTCTTCTTCGTTAACCGTGTTAATGGAGCTGATATTTTTGCGAAGTCTTTGATAAACTTCCCATAATAGCCAGCCAACCCCAAGAAACTTCTTACTTCGGTTGCATTTTTAGGGACCTTCCAATCTTGGATGGCCACCACCTTTGCGGGATCCACTGCTATCCCTTCTTTGGAAACCACGTGCCCTAAGAACCGTACTTCCTTCCTCCAGAAGTGACACTTAGAAAATTTTGCCTTAAGGTTATGCGCTCGAAGGGTTTCCAACACTTCCCTAAGATGTAGGGAGTGCTCTTCTTTATTCTTAGAAAAGACTAAGATGTCATCCACAAAGACTACCACGAATTTGTTAAGGTATTCCCTAAACACCCTACTCATCAAATTAACAAAATATGCAGGGGCGTTTGTCAAACCAAAGGGCATCACTAGCCATTCATAGAATCCGTCAGGAGTCCTAAAAGCAGTCTTATCTATACTATCCTCAGCCACTCTCAGTTGATGAAAGCCAGTGGCTAAGTCCAACTGCGAAAACACTGAGGCGCCAACTAACTGATCAAAGAGATCGTCAATCCTCGGCAGTGGGTGTCGGTTCTTTTTAGTAAGCTTGTTTAGTTCTCTATAGTCCATACAAAGTCTAAGAGACCCATCCGCCTTTGTGGCAAAAACTACTGGAGCACCCCACTCCGATATACTACGTCTTATGAACCCCTTCTCAAGCTAATCCTTTACTTGCTTATTGAGTTCCCTCCTTTCACGAGGAGCCATTGTGGCGCACTGGCAAAGATACGGGTTTAGCATTATCCACAAGATAAATTCGAAAGTCTATCTCCCGCCTTGGAGGTAAGCCCTTCACCTCCTCAAATACATCCGGATATTCCCGGACCACTTCTACCGATCGCAGGTTCTCTACAGACGCGTCAAGCGATTCAAGATAACTTAGCATAACGGAATTTATGGGATTACAAAAGATGTCGAGAGCATTACCAAGGCGAGTCACAAGCCTAACTACTCTCCTTTCACAATCAAGAATGGCCCTATTTCTAGACAACCAATCCATTCCTAAAATTAGCCCATAGCCCGTGAAGCCCAATACATAAGCATCACATCTAAATTCAACGCAAAGTATAGAGATTTTCAAATCCAAACATATCATGGTCAAATGAGCCGAACCCCCAATTGGATTTGAAACGACCAAGGGATCTTCTACTAAACTGGTGTTCAAGTGCAGTGATTTAACTAATGATGCAGAGATAAACGAATGAGATGCGCCAGAATCGAATAAGGTACGGACAGGATGATCAAACAGAAAAACTAAGCTTTCAACAGAAATTGTTCTACCTCTTTCTTGCAGCGGTGGGGCCGCAATAGCCTGAACTTGCCCCCTTGCCTGCCCTGGTGCCATAAGAGCCTGCACTTGTCCTCCCGAGGTAGACCCTGCCCTCTGCCCCTTCTTTGGACAGTCCTTTACTAAATGTCCCGCATCTCCACAATGAAAACAACCAGTCTTCTTTTTCTTTCTACAATCTTTGCTGAGATGGCCAGGCGTCCCACAATTGAAGCATTTCTTCTTCCCTTTGCCATTATTGTTTTTACCACCCTTCTTATTTTGCTGTTGGGGTTTCTTCTGATCCCCTTTCTTTTCAACTGCCTTATCCTCATGCATAAGTGCCATTTCTACTAGCTTTTCAAAGGTGGCTCCCATAGGGATGTGGGTCATAGCCAACCCTTGCAACGGTTCATTCAAGCCTCTAACGAACCTCAAAGCTTTCTTCTCTGGCGTGTTCACCAACTCCAAGCCAAACCTTGCTAACTGATTAAATTTATTGACATATTCCTTTACTGATGAGCTCCCTTGCTTTAGTGCCAGGAATTTTTCCATATTTAAGTTCTCCTCTGCCCTTGAAAGAAACTTTGCCTCAAACCTTCATCTGAAATCCGCCCATGAATCAACTGGACGTTCCCCGTTAGTGACCTCCCACCAAAACGAGGCCTCTCCCTTCATTAACCAAGCAGCTAAACGGACTTTCCTCCCATCTTCCACTTCAAAGATATCCAACAATTCCTCAGTCTCCTTAAGCCAATCTCTGGCCTCCACAAACGTCTCAGTCCCTTGAAAAGTTTTTCCTCCCATAGCCTTGAATTCCTTGCACGTCTTTGCAAAAGTGTCAACACGAGGAGGAGGAGGAGGAATGGGTGCAACTAGGGGTGGAGGAGTATCCGCTGGGCCTGCAGTGGTGGCCCTAGCCTCCAAGTATCTCCTAAACCACCCTGGAATCGTCACAACTTCTGGGAGATTAAGATCTTCAGCCATGCTGAAACGAAAAAGGAAAGATTCAAAATGGAGAATTCGAAAGATAAAGATAAGGATGTCGCTATTTGGGATTATGTTTTTCATAAAAGCTCTCTTTAAATAACATGTTTTTTTTTGAAAGCACTTCTTCCAAAAATACTTTAGAAAAAAAATATTTTTCTAAAAATTTTTTTTTATCTGTTCTGGTAACCTTATGCTCTGATACCACGTGTAACACCCCACGCCCATTAATGTCACTCACAAAGGGAATGCATTAACTTCCATGGAGGTTTTAAGTGAATATAGAACAGTAAAATTACAACAAGACAGATATAAAATAGTACTTGGAAATTCAAAAACTTTATTTCATTGTAGCAGAAGTCAAAACATGTTTGATTACATCATAACACCATATTCAATGTCAAGTACAATATCTATCTTGATAAAACAAGTACATAATCCCATTACATGAATAGCCATTAAAAAGAAAGATAACAAGCTGGACTTTACTTCAGCAGTCCAAGCTTTCCAGTAGATAAGCGATCCAACTAGACTCCACTAGAACTTGGCCCAACCTGCGGACCTGAAGGGAGAAAAAGGATGGAAAAGAGGGGGTCAGACATAAAGTCTGGTGAATATGATAATTCTACAATACTATTACCAAAATAACTGGACTAAGGCATAAGCTGGAAAACAAGAAAATGTCTATGAAGAGCAGATTAAGGACATAGACAATCGCTAAAGGCAACGTTATAGGCGCTCCTAAATACTAAATGATAAACACTATACTGCACCACACCAGTCACCCTAAAGGTTCATCCCACTTAGCTTCACTTAAAAACTTTCCCAATGGCTTTACGTGCCCCTAGCTGACTACATAGGTGCCGCCTGCCCCTATCTCCACTAAGTGTACCCTACTTCCCATTATTCGATCGGCTCCCTAACTCGTAGATACCCGTGCTGGCCCCACAGTGGGGTGTATCACTCCCCTAAAGTGGCAACCTGATACAACGGACATGCACGGCTTATACCTACACGATGCAACAACGTCTTACCTAGCAGCCCGGGTCCACACACGCATATGAAACCCGTTGGACTTGCGTTGCCACCGCTCCCTGTTTTGGCCTCTTATAGTCAAACCCAGTATGTGTGTCCCGTCCTCGACTTGGGTCGAGCCCACAAAGATACGTTTTGGGATACTGGTTGAAATGGGCCCCCACTATTTACCACAAGCATTCCACCTAAGCTTGTCCCCATTAGTCCATCCCACTTAACCCACTTAGTCATGTTCATTTACATGTGTGTTTGGTTAAGTCTAATCGTATTTCAAATGCCTCTAAAGGTAACCACCAGATTCCTCATGCCACCCAAGGCACCTACTTAACCCCCATGTCCCACATTACATGATTATCTGGTTAAGTATTTCTTAGTTCATTAAGGCCATAACCTCATAAAGACCTCTCACATTAGACTGGCATTTATGGCAGCTGGATTTGTCGGGCGGGTCCAGGCAGTCTTACACCATAAAAGAGTCTAACCTCGTGTCTTTACAATTGTTATGCTTTAGTTTGGGCCTAGGACCTCTCACATTGGGCCGACATTTGTGACTACTGGATTTGCCGGGCGGGTCCGGGCAGGTTTACATCACAAACGGGTCCAACCTCGTGTCCTAAGCATTGATTATTAATAATAATCCACTTTCCCCCAATTTTAATAATTCCCTACTTGAATTATTAATTACTTCCAATTTTTAACAATGTCCATAATTGACTCAATTATGGACATCCATTCATGGTATGCAAAATCTTACAAAATTGCACCCAATTTATTAATTCCTAATATTACCCCTACCCCACGTTTGAACATTTATTCGCAAAATATATGTTAGACTCGAATAGCCTAACTCATAGCATAAAAGAGATTATCATAATAACAACATGTATATGTGACCAAATGAATCATAATAAGGGGTGAAACTTGCATATGTCCAACTTGCATAGATTATACATGTCATGGACCTAAAGGTGTCAACTTGTTCAAAATTCACCTAATATAATCTCAATCAATTTTCATAAACTTACATATGAACATGTGTGAATCAACATCATCTAATTTTTTAACAACATGGTTTTATATGGGTACACCTAACTCAATAGGCAAATTCCCATATTCAAGTTTTATTTAATTATAGTTTCAAGTTTATGGATACACCTAACCTAATAGGCAAATTCTCATAAACAAGATCCATTTAAATTAAAAAAACATAACTTTAAGCATGTTCCAACAACATCATGATTTTACAACATAATATAGCATGATTTATAACATGGCATAGTATGATAGTATAACATAGCTTGACATGATTCTCAACATAGCACGACATAGCATAAGAGAATTTACAACATAGCATGACATAGCATATATAATTTACATCATACGACAACATAATAACATAATAAGAGATCCACAATATATAGAATTTACAATTACAAATCACGTCACTTTCTTGTGATCCATTCATAACTGAGTCAAATTAGTTTGTAATAATCTTGTGAGAATCATCATACTCACCAACAAAAGAAAAGAATTAGAGAAAGAGAGATCTTTTGATTTGATTTGTGTAGATTTAGTTGTAGATGATTAGGCTTCCTCTTCTTAGTTTGTGACGGCTATGCTGAACTCCATGGCAGCAGCATGACGGTAGCTTCTCTAATTTTACAAGTGATTTAGGTCTAGGGTCTACCCACTTATTTATAGATTTTAGAATTCATTTAGGCCATTAGATTTAACCTAGAAATAACCGCAGCCGTTCAGACAAGATGGGGTTTATCTTGTTGACTCAGCAATGAGTCAGAAGTGACTCAGCAAACACTCAGCATATTAATAAACTTCTATTCATGTCATAAATATATATATATTTTTTCTACAATGTACACATTATATACATCCCCCTTTACTTATTATTGTTTTTATATACATATTAGATACATCCCCTCTCTTACACACTTATTAATATTTTTATATTCATAATAGATACATCCCCTCTCTTACACACTTATTAATATTTTTATATTCATAATAGATACATCCCCTCTCTTACATACTTATTAATATTTTTATATTCATATTAGATACATCCCCTCTTCTACACACTTATTATTATTTTAGCAACTTTAGTGTTAATAGAAAATTCGGGGTGTTACAGTAAGCTTCTCCATCTCCTTCTCCATCTTCTCCATCTTGCTTTCTCTTTTATTTGTGAGATTTCCTATGACCTAATTTCTAAGAATATTGTGCATTCATGTCTAGATTGGAGATTATCAAGCTATGTTAGGAGAGAGGTTGTTCTCGCTTGTCATTGGATCGACTTTTTCTTATAACCATCAAAGGTGAGAGCTTTGTGAGTTCTTAGTGTCTATGCCACAAGCTATTAGCTTATATGGTGTAATTTAGAGTTCATTTGAGTTTTCATATGCATATGAATCGATTAGATACGTATACACTTCCCAGTTCATTAGTTTATGTTCCATTGAATTGAAAATTATGATAAGGATAGTTCATACTGTAATGGTAAGGAATTTCGCTCAATCCGAATCGATCGTTAAACCGACTAAGACCGTTCGAAACCCCTAATCGTTTTGAGAACAGGACAAATTGGAACGCAAACAGAAGAACATTTCATTGTTATTACAAAAATTCCATCACATACAAGAATATACAGAGTATAAATGAATAAAATACATTCGATGAATACCATAGATTACAATAAATTACATAGCAACGGCAAAATAATATAAAAACAACAGAAAGAAATACACGGATACAGAGCTTTCCGGGCATCGTTCCAGCAGTAAATCAGGATCCCGTGAGCATAAATCTGCAAAACCAAAACTACTAGCTGCCCGTGTAGAAAATAGGGGCACCCAGAGTTTAGGTTTAAAACAACAAACTCCAGGTCAGTCATGTGACTGGTGTGAGAACTAAAACAGTTATTTAAAATTTTACTTTAAAAGAGAGTAATTCAAGGGACCACGCCGTATAACATGGAACGGGTTTCCTCCCAAGAACACTAGTGCGTATAACAAAACAACGCAATGCTTTTTGGAAAAATGAAGCTATTATAAGACCCAGGTCCCATCACACAATGCAATGCAAGTCGGAGGATAGGGTTTTCCCTTATAATAGCCAAACATGCTTGGTACGTTTAAAACAAATCATTAGATACTATTATAAGTGTATAGTGTTAAAACAATTTCAATCATAAATATCAATCATAGACGGCATGGGTACCATATATCATGTCGCCATACTAGTTCTACAATTAAAACCGCAATATCACGTATTGGAAATTGGATTTCCGTCATTAGTTGAGGCAAGGGGCAAGCTCCTCTTCGTTCGAGACACTCTAGCAAATGTCTCAGGACCCCACTATGATCCTCAGAATCGGTTGGGCCGGTCCTCACCTAACTTTGGAGGATTGGCAATTCCTGAACGCACGTTTCCCGGTCCTAACAGACCTATATCCGAGGCGCCTCACATTCCAACATCCACATAGGTAATAAGTATATAAATGTCAGGGATGGTAGGTCACTGACATCACCCATAGCTAGAAAGAAACGTCGTGTTCTCCCAACGGTCCGTCTCCCGTTTTTGACTCATACCGAGGTGTGAGGCTCGCGAATTCACGTTATACACAAAGCTACGTCACACAGACCATGCTTTGATCATCAACCACAAGACTTTGCTTTTCAACAGAAGCCTTGATCAATTGCCACTTATGCGTGCCACACTGGCAATTCACTCCATGCGACTGATGTCCATCGATATACAACCTCTGAGCTCGTACGTCTCAGAGAAGGGCGTTAAGCAAGAGAATAAATTCTCCGTCGCCAAACAGATGTATATTTAATGGCGATCAATCAACACAGAATGAAATCCAATGTCAGACACACAATCCATTTACAAGTTCGTTCTGGGTTTGAACGAAACCGGAGGCACTTTCCTCGCATATCCATCAATCTCCAAGTACGTAAGGACGATCACCAACTATTTCCCTCATCTTGGGTGTACAACCCAATCAAGATTATCAGTAATCACCCAAACGATGTGAAGACTTCCGGTCTTCAACCACCGTCTTCATCTTCGACATCTCGTCGAATCGGTTATTCAGAATGGGTATAAACCCGACCTTTCTGAATAACCCACGTATATGATAAACAAATGTTACACAAACACAACAAACGCATCATTCCAATTAATAATATTCTTTTATTCACAAAATCACATTTTTAGGGAATAGGTTCCCATTAATTTTATCAAAGATAAATTCTTTTAAATTTATTCTTTAATCTTCCTTTGCATATCATTTCAAACCATATTATGGTTTTCCAAACTAGTCGGGATTAGCGAACCACACCAAAGTAATTATTTATTTAATCTCCCAATCCCAACCTATTCATCCCATGGAGCAAAACTGGTAATACTCCATATCTAACACCACGGTGTTATCGGTAAAGTTAATTACCATTTCACGTTCAAATCTAATTAAAGATTTAACTATCGCTTTGGAGCAAAACTGGTGATACTCCATTCTCGATCACTTTCCAGATTTGAAAATTTAAATTATCAATTCACTTTTCAATCTAATTAAAGATTCATTAAAACTCCACTTAGTTTTAATCTTCTCAAAAATCAATAATTTGTCTTTAACTGGGTTAAAGAACCAATGTCACCTAAAACACGATCCACGATAAACCCAAATCACATTTGATATTCAATACAAGGCTCTAAATAGAAAATATACCGGCTTATATTCAATATCAAATTCTGAAACCAACAAACATCGTATTTAAATAACGATATAAAGTATATCTTTCAAATTTCCATAACAATATTTGTATAATCATGAAATCCAACATCAAAATATTCCGAAGACAACTTCTATTCAAATCTATTCCAATTCACGTATTGGAAATCCTGATTATTTTTTAAACCAGTTTCAAATTCAATTTTTTACTTCAAAAATAAATTGATTTTAATTCTAGTTCAAAACTAGTTCATTTCGATAAAAATCTATTTTTATCTTTTCAAATGTGGAATTTTTCACCCCAGTTCTTTCTAATTCACATATTATGATTTTACACAAATTATTAATTTTTTTATTAATTTTATCAAGGCCCGTACAGTCGATTTCCATCAACGGCCATCAAACTGCACTTACAACGACCTTTTCCAAATTTGATTTGGACATAATTCCAAATGCAACCGTTTGATTTCAAATTTCTAGTATTCATGGGAAAGCTTGTTTCGATATTAACCCAACGGTTCCGGTTTTAGGAGAATCCGACGGTCGGATCTCCCGCAACGTCAATTCGAAGTCGATGGTCGAAATTCACGAACTATCGCGGCGCGGCGTTTTCTATTCAGGCCATTATATGTATTATATATATTTCATCGATTTCCTTTTTAAAACGTATTTTATAAATTGTTTTAATTTCGTTTTCAAAACCATTTCAACTCTATATTCAATTTCAAATCAAAATTGAATATTTCATATCATTACTATATAAATGATAATATTTTCAAAACGTTATATTTTGAAATCACTACCTTTTCTATATTCATTATAAAAACGAATATAATCGATATAAATATCGTTCACGTCAAAATAGCGCAACTCTAATCAACACGGCTTTATATATTTCACTAAATTCGTTATTCTATTCAACAAATGAATATATATTCTATTCAACACATGAATCTATATTTCTATCAACACACGACTAATCTCAACACATGAGTACCGTCAACACATGACTATTTTTGTTATGTAATATATTTTATAAAATCTTCGTATCTATCGTTTGATTTTTAATCAGACTCCGACTATAAAGTGGTTCTAATCTTAAATATGATAAAGATGTAAGTTTTATTGTTAAAATATTTTACTCAACACATGAGTAGTTTCAACACATAAATATTCTCAACACATAAGCATTTATTCTATTCAACACATGAATATATTCCATTATATTCTTTATTTTTCCGATTGGAATGAGGCCCAATCAATCACCATATAATGTTAATTATATGGTTTCCATACAACACATGTATATAAATAGCAAAGATAAATAATCAACCATCATCCAACGTGCACCACACAATTGCATAAGCATTAAATATAAATAATTAACGCTTACACAGCCTGTCGACTAATCGATCGACATACAATTAAATAATTGGGATTAGTGTACGCCCAATATCATCCCAACACCCGTGTGGGGTTTCAAATCAACAAACACAGATTTTTATTTGTGCAGTTGGGCGATGTGTAAAATTTATCGTCCTAATCAATACCAGTCAAATCAGTGTATATAAACAAATCGGCCGATTTGTTTATAAATATTTATTTATTCACATTCACTATATTCATATTCACGTTAAAAATTATAATTTTTAACGATAATTAATTTATTTCAACCATCTATAATTTTTTATCGATTTCACATCAATATCACAAACAAATTTCACAACACATCAAACAAACATAAAAGCCGTCCACGGTCTGTGGACGACGGGTGTCGGGTGCTGCTAAGCACCGTCTGCATCCTAGTATATATATATAACTAGAAAAAGAAATTTTAAGTGAGAAGTTCTCACCAAAGCTATCCCAACTCCATGACACTTCAAATGTAGGAAATCTTCACCTTTTCGTCTTTTGTCACTTTCGTTGCCCGTAGCCACTACATATATAAAAATCACATTTTTATATTCCTGTCTTTAAAATAAAAATCACATTTTCATTTGTTAACTTTCAATTTAAAAATCATATTTTTCCTTAACCACAAATATGATAAAAAAATTATTTTTACATTTCTACTATATACATAAAAATTCTATTTTTACATTGATGCTATATAGATAAAAAAATTCTATTTTTACAACGATGTTCATATAATAAAGATTATATTTTTATCACACTATTCTCTATATAAAGACTTCGCCTTTTCAAATAAAAAGATTTCGCCTTTTCTAATATAAAGATTTCGCCTTTTCAAATATAAAGATTTCGCCTTTCAAATATAAAGATTTCGCCTTTTTAAATATAAAGATTTCGCCTTTTCAAATATAAAGATTTCGCCTTTTCAAATATAAAGATTTCGCCTTTTCAAATATAAAGATTATATTTTTATAATGCTATTCTATATAAAAAGATTATATTTTTCTAATGCTATTCTATATAAAAAGATTATATTTTTCTATCGCATCGTTTCATGTATAACCATCGCATTTTTATTTCAAAGTAACGCGGATAAAAATCATATCTTTTCAAGAATAAAAATCCTAACTTTTCTTTTTATAAAAATAAAACCTTTCTCATATTAAAAATCAATTCTTTATCTAAACAATGATATTAAAAATAAAAACTGAATTTTTTCCTAAAACAATAGCATAAAAGAAATATAAAATAAAAAGAGAAATATAAACGCTTACTGCTTTCGATCGGAGGGGGTGTTTGGGGTTCGTCGGAAGGCTGGAAGGTCGGCGGTGGTGGCGGGGCGTCTCTCCATGTCGGCGGCGGCGGCTATGACTGGTGGGGTGCTGGCTAGGGCGTTTAAATGGAGAGGGAGGGAGAGAGAGGGTGTTCGACAGGGAAGAGGATGGGGAATCGGAGGGGGTCTCGATCGGCAGAGGCGGAGGCGGATTCGGCGGCGATGGGAGGAGCGGTGGAGCGGATGATTGGCATCGGTTTTCAGATGAGGGGGGGGGGGCTGAAATCGAAGGGAAGAGGAAGGAGGAGGGAGAAGGAGAAGGGGGAGGCGACGCGCCACTGGGGGGGCAGAGATGAAGTGGCGGCGGCGGTGGATCGCCCACCCCGTTGCCCCTTTTCTTTTTTCTTTATTCGTTTAAAATGAAACAGAGGGGGGCCTGAGTGGTTAAAGGAAGAGAGAGAGAGAGAGAGTTACACACATATATATATATTATTTTAATTTCAAAAAACAACTTTTTATTTCGACCTCGAAATTGAACCCACCGCCTGTCGTCCATAGCTAATTACCCCCATTCCGAACACAATGGGATATGTATCGCAGGCTGATTCGACTGCTTCGATCAGTTTCCGTCAAAATCAACATATAACTCTATACATTGAATTTGAACGCGCATTTCATTTTACTGGGGTCACATACTAACTCGAAAAATTCCAGAAAAATGTTTTCTAGCTTCGTATTGATGATACGGTCCTAACAAAAGTGGTTTCATCGAATTCTGAGACCGTTCGAAAAATGGTCATTTTCCAGTCGATTAAAATCAACTGAAACTGGTCAAACGTATTTTCCTTTGCCATGCTCACATATTGAATCGGAAAATTATGAAATTTGAAACCTAGCAATAACCTTACATTCCGGATCCAACAAAAGTGGTTTCGTCGAAATCCGAGGTCGTTTGCAAAATGGCTATTTTTAAGGGCCTGAATTCCATAGGTACTATTCAGAATTTTCAACTGGACATATCATTTTATCCCCGCTATGAAATTTCGAATTTTCGGATTTGTTGGAAAGATATTATCAAATAGATTCTATTATTTTCTGTTTCATTAAATCCGGTTTGTTTTGCACCCGGTATGTTCAATTGAAGTTTGAAATCGAATTATCGAACTACCGCGCCATTTTCATTTCCTTTTATAATTATAAATAATTATTTATATTCTAACGACGATCTATATAAATATATACGCTCTATTCCTATTCAAAATAAATTCCGCATTGATATTATTTAAAATAATTCATTTTTAAATAATCAAAATTCGTTAAAATTGCCAAAAAAAAAAAAATAAACTGGCTCGCATTTTTGGGTTGTTACAATCTCCCCCACTTAAAACTTTTCATCCCTGAAAAGGAACGAAGCCGAAAGTTGTTTTACTAATCAACTCAACTTTCATTATTTTCGTTACGGCTTAAGTTCTTCAACTTTTCAATTTTTAAGAACTTCTCAAATTTTTCAAAAATTTGGCTAACACCCTAAATTTTCGAAAAATTTCGCCATAACCTCCCCTGCACCGGGAGCACCGGGAAAATCCCGAAATTGCCATACAGGCCCTCTGATCTGAAAAAGAAAAAGAAAAAGCCAAGCGGCTAGCCAATCGGCTCATAAAATCATCATCACCTAAACAAAACAGTAAATCATGGTAAACATGTACCTATTTGCCAGGCAAACAAAATTTATTCTTCTGCTCTAGCCTCCTTGCTATGACCTGTTCAATGTAAGTACATGTATATGCATACAAATGCGACTAATTTTCAGTACAATTCAATATTCGGTTCAATTAGGCTAAATGGTTCAAAATTATCAAACGAATAAACAAACAACACGAACATCAATCAATTAGTGGATTAACGTTTCAAATTCATAATTTTTGATATATATACAAAAATCACATTTTTGATGCCAAATTACAACAATAAATCTATCTATATAAGTTTTGGTTCTCACACCAGTCTAATGGAAATATATAGATATCATACCTTCGAAACACAAACACAGATTCTGATGATGATATATCAATCATCTGAATCATCTCTGTGTGTCTAGAATGTGATTCTATATCTACCAGGTATATTAAAACTTCAATATACGTTCATGACGCATATATGCAAAATCTTTATATACTCGACTGTCCAAATTCAAACTAAATAAATATTCAAATACGTATAAAATGGTTTAAATTTTCAAAACAAAATTTGTTTTCATTTGAAAAATATATTCTTCACACTCGTTCTAGGATACTACTAATCCTATCTCTAATGAGTCATTCTAATTGGATATTACTAATCCAATATCTGATGAATTCTTTCGTTCGGTTCTATTGTGTCTTGTTCTCGAGCTCTGTAAACCAAAGCTCTGATACCAACTGTAACGGTAAGGAATTTCGCTCGATCCGAATCGATCGTTAAACCAACTAAGACCGTTCGAAACCCCTGATCGTTTTGAGAACAGGACAAATTGGAACGCAAACAGAAGAACATTTCATTGTTATTACAACAATTCCATCAGATACAAGAATATACAGAGTATAAATAAATAAAATATATTCGATGAATATCAGAGATTACAACAAATTACATAGCAGCGGAAAAACAATATAAAAACAACTGAAAGTAATACACGGATACAGAGCTTTCCAGGCATCGTTCCAGCTTTAAATCAGGATCCTATAAATATAAATCTGCAAAACCAAAACTACTAGCTGCCCGTATAGAAAATAGGGGCACCCAGAGTTTAGGTTTAAAACAATAAACTCCAGGTCAGTCATGTGATTGGTGTGAGAACTAAAACAGTTATTTAAAACTTTACTTTAAAAGAGAGTAATTCAAGGGACCACGTCGTATAACACGGAACGGGTTTCCTCCCAAGAACACTAGTGCATATAACAAAATAGTGCAATGTTTTTTTTTGGAAAAATGAAGCTATAATAAGACCCAGGTCCCATCACACAATGCAACGCAAGCCGGAGGATAGGGTTTTCCCTTATAATAGCCAAACATGCTTGGTACGTTTAAAACAAATGATACTATTATAAGTGTATAGTTTCAAAACAATTTCAATCATAAATATCAATCATAGACGACATGGGTACCATATATCATGTCACCATACTAGTTCTAATATTAAAACCGCAATATCACGTATTGGAAATTTGATTTCCGTCATGAGTCGAGGCAAGGGGCAAGCTCCTCTCCGTTCGAGACACTCTAGCAAATTTCTCAGGACCCCACTATGATCCTTGGAATCGGTTGGGCCGGTCCTCACCTAACTTTGGAGGATTGGCAATTCCTAAACACACGTTTCTCGGTCCTAACAGACCTATATCCGAGGTGCCTCGCATTCCAACATCCACACAGGTAAAAAGTATATAAATGTCAGGGCTGGTAGGTCACTGACATCACCCATAGCTAGAAAGAAACGTCGTGTTCTCCCAACGGTCCGTCTCCCGTTTTTGACTCATACCGAGGTGTGAGGCTCGCGAATTCACGTTATACAAAAAGCTATGTCACACAGACCATGCTTTGATCATCAACCACAAGACTTTGCTTTTCAACAGAAGCCTTGATCAATTGCCACTTACGCGTGCCACACTGGAAATTCACTCCATGCGACTGATGTCCATCGATATACAACCTCTGAGCTCGTACGTCTCAGAGAAGGGCGTTAAGAAAGAGAATAAATTCTCCATTGCAAAACAGATGTATATTTAATGGCGATCAAACAACACAGAATAAAATCCAATGTCAGACACACAATCCATTAACAGGTTCGTTCTGGGTCTGAACGAAACCGGAGGTACTTTCCTCGCATATCCATTGATCTCCAAGTATGTCTGGACGATCACCAACTGTTTCCCTCATCTTGGGTGTACAACCCAATCAAGATCATCAGTAATCACCCAAACGATGTGAAGACTTCCGGTCTTCAACCACCGTCTTCATCTTCGACATCTTGTCGAATCGGTTATTCAGAATGGGTATAAACCCGGCCTTTCTGAATAACCCACGTATATGATAAACAAATGTTACACAAACACAACAAACGCCTCATTCCAATTCAGAATATTCTTTTATTCACAAAATCACATTTTTAGGGAATAGGTTCCCATTAATTTTATCAAAGATAAATTCTTCTAAATTTATTCTTTAATCTTCCTTTGGATATCATTTCAAACCATATTATGGTTTTCCAAACTAGTCGGGATTAGCGAACCACACCGAAGTAATTATTTATTTTATCTCCCAGTCCCAAACTATTCATCCCATGGAGCAAAACTAGTAATACTCCATATCTAACACCACAGTGTTATCCGTAAAGTTAATTACCATTTCACGTTCAAATCTAATTAAAGATTTAACTATCGCTTTGGAGAAAAACTGGTGATACTCCATTCTCGATCAATTTTCAGATTTGAAAATTTAAATTATCAATTCACTTTTCAATCTAATTAAAGATTCATTAAAACTCCACTTAGTTTTAATCTTCTCAAAAATCAATAACCTGTCTTTAACTGGGTTAAAGAAACAATTTCACCTAAAACACAATCCAAGATAAACCCAAATCACATTTGATATTCAATACAAGGCTCTGAATAGAAAATATACCGGCTTATACTCAATATCAAATTCTGAAACCAACAAATATCGTATTGGAAATAACGATATAAAATATATCTTTCAAATTCCCAAAATAATATTTGTATAATCACGAAATCCAACATCGAAATATTCCGAAGACAATTTCTATTCAAATCCATTCCAATTCACGTAATGGAAATCATGATTATTTTTAAAACCACTTTCAAATTCAATTTATTTATTTCAAAAATAAATTGATTTTAATTCTAGTTCAAAACTAGTTAATTTCGATAAAAATCTATTTTTATCTTTTCAAATGTAGAATTTTTCACCCCGGTTCTTTCAAATTCCCAAAATAATATTTGTATAATCACGAAATCCAACATCGAAATATTCCGAAGACAATTTCTATTCAAATCCATTCCAATTCACGTAATGGAAATCATGATTATTTTTAAAACCACTTTCAAATTCAATTTATTTATTTCAAAAATAAATTGATTTTAATTCTAGTTCAAAACTAGTTAATTTCGATAAAAATCTATTTTTATCTTTTCAAATGTAGAATTTTTCACCTCGGTTCTTTCTAATTCACATATTATGATTTTACAAAAATTATTAATACTTTTTATAATTTTATCAAGGCCCGTACAGTCGATTTCCATCAACGGCCATCGAATTGCACTTACAGCGACCTTTTCCAAATTTGATTTGGACATAATTCCAAATCCAACCGTTAGATTTCAAATTTCTAATATTCATTGGAAATCTCTTCTCGATACGAACCCAACGGTTCCGGTTTTAGGAGAATCCGACGGTCGGATCTCCCGCAACGTCAATTCGAAATCGATGGTCGAAATTCACGAACTGCCGCGGCAGGGCGCGTTCTATTCAGTCCATTATATATATAATATATATATGTATTATATATATTTCGTCGATTTCCTTTTTAAAACGTATTTTATAAATCGTTTTAAATTCGTTTTCAAAACCATTTCAACAATATATTCAATTTCAAATCAAAACTGAATATTTCATATCATTACTATATAAATGATAATATTTTCAAAACGTTATATTTTGAAATCACTACCTTTTCTATATTCATTATAAAAACGAATATAATCGATATAAATATTGTTCACGTCAAAATAGCGCAACTCTAATCAACACGGCTTTATATATTTCACTAAATTCGTTATTCTATACAACAAATGAATATATATTATATTCAACACATGAATCTATATTTCTATCAACACATGACTAATCTCAACACATAAGTATCATCAACACACGACTATTTTTGTTATGTAATATATTTTATAAAATTTTGGTATCTATCGTTTGATTTTTAAACAGACTCCAACTGTAAAGTGGTTCTAATCTTAAATATGGTAAAGATGTAAGTTTTATTGTTAAAATATTTTACTCAACACATGAATAGTTTCAACACATAAATATTTTCAACACATGAGCATTTATTCTATTCAACACATGAATATATTCCATTATATTCTTTATTTTCCTGATTGGAATGAGTCCCAATCAATCACCATATAATGTTAATTATATGGTTTCCATACAACACATGTATATAAATAGCAACGATAAATAATCCACCATCATCCAACGTGCACCACACAACTGCATAAGCATTAAATATAAATAATTAACGCTTACACAGCCTGTCGACCAATCGATCAACATACAATTAAATAATTGGGATTAGTGTACGCCCAATATCATCCCAACACCCGTGTGGGGTTTCAAATCAACAAACACAGATTTTTATTTTTGCAGTTGGGCGATGTGTAAAATTTATCGTCCCAATCAATATCAGTCAAATCAGTGTATATAAACAAATAGGCCGATTTGTTTATAAATATTTATTTATTCACATTCACTATATTCATATTCACGTTAAAAATTATATTTTTAACGATAATTAATTTATTCCAACCATCTACAATTTATTATCGATTTCACATCAACATCAAAAACAAATTTCACAACACATCAAACAAACATACAAGCCGTCCATGGTCTGTGGACGACGGGTGTCGGGTGCTGCTAAGCACCGTCTGCATCCTAGTATATATATATAACTAGAAAAAGAAATTTAAAGTGAGAAGTTCTCACCAAAGCTATCCCAACTCCACGACACTTCAAGTGTTGGAAATCTTCACCTTTTCGTCTTTTGTCACTTTCGTTGCCCGTAGCCACTACATATATAAAAATCACATTTTTATATTCATGTCTTTAAAATAAAAATCACATTTTCATTTGTTAACTTTCAATTTAAAAATCATATTTTTCCTTAACCATTCTAATGATCAAAATCGTATTTTTGCTTTGCTACATATATGATAAAAATTCTATTTTTATATTTCTACTATATACATAAAAAAATTATTTTTACGTTGATGCTATATAGATAATAATTCTATTTTTACAACGATGTTCATATAATAAAGATTATATTTTTATCACGCTATTCTCTATATAAAGACTTCGCCTTTTCAAATATAAAGATTTTGCCTTTTCAAATATAAAAATTTCGCATTTCAAATATAAAGATTTCGCCTTTTTAAATATAAAGATTTCGCCTTTTTAAATATAAAGATTTCACCTTTTCAAATATAAAGATTTTGCTTTTTTAAATATAAAGATTTCGCCTTTTCAAATATAAAGATTTCTCCTTTTCAAATATGAAGATTTCGCCTTTTCAAATATAAAGATTATATTTTTATAATGTTATTCTATATAAAAAGATTATATTTTTCTAATTCTATTCTATATAAAAAGATTATATTTTTCTATCACATTGTTTCATGTATAACCATCGCATTTTTATTTCAAAGTAACATGGATAAAAATCATATCTTTTCAAGAATAAAAATCCTAACTTTTCTTTTTATAAAAATAAAACCTTTCTCATATTAAAAATCAATTCTTTATCTAAACAATGATATTAAAATAAAAACTGAATTTTTTCCCTAAAACAATAGCATAAAAGAAATATAAAATAAAAAGTGAAATATAAACGCTTACTGCTTTCGATCGGGGGGGGGTGTTTGGGGTTCGCCGGAAGGCTGGAAGGTCGGTGGTGGTGGCGGGGCGGCTCTCCATGTCGGCGGCAGCGGCTATGACTGGTGGGGGTGCTGGCTAGGGTGTTTAAATGGAGAGGGAGGGAGAGGGTGTTCGACAGGGAGTAGGAAGGGGAATCGGAGGGGGTCTCAATCGGCTGAGGCGGAGGCGGATTCGGCGGCGATGGGAGGGGCGGTGGAGCGGATGATTGGCGTCGGTTTTCAGATGAGGGGGGGCTGAAATCGAAGGGAAGAAGAAGGAGGAGGGAGAAGGAGAAGGGGGAGGCGGCGCGCCACAGGGGGGGGGGCAGCGATGAAGTGGCGGCGGCGGTGGATCGCCCACCCCGTTGCTCCCTTTTTTTATTCGTTTAAAATGAAACAGAGGGGCGGGAGCCTGAGTGGTTAAAGGAAGAGAGAGTTACATATATATATTTTTATTATTTTAATTTCAAAAAGCAACTTTTTATTTCGACCTCGAAATTGAACCCACCGCCTGTCGTCCGTAGCTAATTACCCCCATTCCGAACACAATGGGATATGTATCGCAGGCTGATTCGACTGTTTCGATCAGTTTCCATCAAAATCAACATATAACTCTATATATTGAATTTGAACGCGCATTTCATTTTACTGGGGTCACATACTAACTCAAAAAATTCCAAAAAAATATTTTCTAGCTTCATATTGACGATACGGTCCTAACAAAAGTGGTTTCATCGAATTCTGAGACCGTTCGAAAAATGGCCATTTTCCGGTCGATTAAAATCAATTGAAACTGGTCAAACGCATTTTCCTTTGCCACGCTCACATATTGAATCAGGAAGTTATGAAATTCGAAACCTAGCAATATCCTTACATCCCGGATCCAACAAAAGTGGTTTCGTTGAAATCCGAGGTCGTTTGCAAAATGGCTATTTTTAAGGGCCTGAATTCCATAACTACTATTCAGAATTTTCAACTGGACATATCTTTTTATCACCGCTATGAAATTTCGATTTTTCAGATTCTTTGGAAAGATATTATCAAGTAGATTCTATTATTTTTTGTTTCGTTAAAATCAGGTTTGTTTTGCACCCTGTATGTTCAATTGAAGTTTGAAATCGAATTATCGAACTACCGCGCCATTTTCAATTCCTTTTATAATTATAAATAATTATTTATATTCTGACGATGATCTATATAAATATATACGTTCTATTCCTATTCAAAATAAATTCCTCGTCGATATTATTTAAAATAATTCATTTTTAAATAATCAAAATTCGTTAAAATTGCCAAAATAAAATTTTTAAACTGGCTCGCATTTTCGGGTTGTTACACATACTGTCTAATTCATATGCTTCAAGTTAATTCATATGCTTATAATTCATAAGTCTTCACAATTCGCTTGAATCGCTTTTGCATGCTTTGATTTGTAATTTAGTTTGCATTTGAAATTGTAAGCCGAATCATTGCAAATCTCTTGTATGAATGTTTGTGTATGTGCATTTCAGTGTTATAAGTTGTTTTGGCAAGTCTTTGAAGTCTCATTTGCATGAACATAACATCATAGGCCTTCGGGCATTTGTAGAAATCATTTTGAGGTTGTTGTCTAGGCAAATTATGCTCTGGTTTAGGAATCAGACGTCTGAATATTATAGGTCAGACGTCTGACCTTGTAACATCCCGTATTTTTACTGTATAATAATTAATTAATTTAACTATTTAAACAGTGATTTAGAGATTTAAATGGTTATTTAATTAAATAATATTGAATATTTAATTAATATAAATAATAATATAATATATTTATATCCGAAATAGTCGAAAATAGTGGAATTCACAATATTGTGTGAACTGGATTATTTATAAGATTTAATTCAGTTTAGAATTTGAATTATAACAACGAATTTATTATTTAAATGAAGTTTGAATGTATAATTATAATATAATTTAATCGAGCTCGAAATGGCACGATAGTCCGTAATTTGGCGATTCTAACTTCAATTGAATATACATAATCCGTTTTAAGTCGGATTTCCGTGAAACAAGAAACATTCGAATCTGTTGAACAATATTTTTCTAATAAAAGAGAAAAATCGAGATTTCATCATGTAGATTGTGAGTTATATCCAAATCAAATTTCCATAAAGTCGCTATGGATTTCGTTTATAATTTATAATGATTTATTTATATTATAAATGGATTTTTAATATAAATGGAATATCGATTACTTGGATTTGAGAATATCGAGTTATAAATCCATGTGTGTCTACTATATACCTGTATGATATTCTATATGAATATATAGGATAATATTAATTTATTAATATTAAATAATTTTTTTAAATGTATTAGTATTTAATTGGTTTATTTAGACCTTATAAAAATAGCCATTTTTACAAATGACCTCCATTTTTGATGAAATTTATTTTGTTGGATCCGGAGTATTAAATTATTGTTAGATTTCAATTTTCGTAATTTTTTGGGTCAGTATGTGGCCATACAGGATTTTAATATGAAAAACATTCAATAATTTAACTTAAAAAATACATTGTATGAGAAAACGGACTCGGAGTTCGATGAAACAAGTATCGTTGGGTCCGTAATGCCAAAATGTAGGTGTATGTCCATTTTCATCGGATTTGGGTATCGTATGTAATCATACGTATTTTTAGAAGACAAATACAAGTAGCGGTAAGAATATAAATTAATATAAAAATATACGAAGCTTCTTAAGCAAGCCAACATATCCAGTAAATACACCACAAATTCTCTTAACCCCAAGTCATTTATTTCCTCTGGTCAAATAAAATCCGCCGCATGTTTTCTCCACAAACATACATATCGTGAGTTTCAAAAATCAAGATAAAATCATAGGAAAATCCAAAAATCATGAAACAACTTTATTTGGATTCGTATGAAGATTAGCTTCGACCGATGTCATTTTGGAAGAATTCGATCATGCTTTCGATCGCTGGAAATTTCACAGCGTTGGGTTTGCGGTTAGGGTTCGGATTCATGGAGTTTTGAAGTATCGATTAAGGTTTAGATCGTGATTTTGAGTTTGTAAGATCATTTGGCACTTGCGCCTGATTTTTTTGTGGAATCCGCGACAAAAGTTGTTGATCTTTTGTTTGAGCAGAGCGCGAGAAAGTGGTGTTCGTGATGACGTTACTATGTGCGAGTGGTAGTAGAAGAGCACGGGGGTAGTGAGATTTTAATGGAGAAGCCAACGATGATCTTGGTTTAGGAATTCATAGAGAAATGAAGGCCGATGGATTGGAGGAAGTTTGGCTATTAACGAAGGAACTGGGTTTCATATGTTGTAACGAATGGAAGAAGATACTGTTTACAGGTTTGAAGGGCGATGGGCTGAAAGGTCACTGAGGCCCAAAATAAACCTTTTAAATCAAGTTTTAATTTAAAGAAAATAGTGCATTAACTTGTAAAATGAATATCATTGTCATATGTTATCAGAAATTGACGAAACAGGATCCGTTGGGATCATATTGTAACAAACTGGAATTTCTGAACCAATTTAAAATTTTTATTTTAGCTATTTTAACGCATTTGAATATTTAAAATGATTTATTTCAAATAACAACGACTAAAAATTTATTTTAAATGAACTTTGAAGGGCTAAATTTATTTCAATTATAAAATGAACTCAAAATGGCACGGTAGTTTGAAAATTCGATTTTTAATTTCAATTGAGTATACAAAATTCATTTTAAATTGGAACTGGACGAAACGAGAAAGGTTCGAATCCATTTAACTATATCTTTCTAACAAATGTGAGAAACTGAGATTTCACTTTATAAATTGAAAGTTATGACCAGTTTAAAATTCAAAATAGTTGCTACGGAATTTATATATACATATATATATTATATATATATGTAGCCCTTAAAAATAGCCATTTTGCGAACGACTTCCGTTTTCGGCGAAACCACTTTTGTTGGAGACCGTTTGAAAAATGGCTATTTTCCAGTCGATTAAATTCAAACTGAAATTACCAAATGCGTTTAAATTCACCACGCTCACATATCAATTCCAAAAATTATGAAAATTGGAATATAGTTTTGCTAGAAAGCATAGAATTTGACGAGACCAATTTTGTTGAATTCATAACGACAAATCATTATTGAGTTCCAAAATGTGTGTCGAACTGAGTCAGTGTGTTGTCCCAGGAGCGACGGAGAATGAATTGGAAGGTGGCAGCCACGTTGAACTTTAAATTGAAGGTGAAATAAAATTTAATAATTTAATTAATTATTTAAATCATGTATTTAAAGTTCGTAACATTATATCTTTCACATAAGAGGTCGAAATATGATGATTTCAGATCCGTTACGATCATGAAGTCGAGAGCTTCACAACAAAATTGACTGGGTCTAATTTGGAGCAAGTTGCAATTTGGGGCAAATACAGACTCGAACAGTTCCAAAACCGTCAATTAAAGAGTGGCGGAGTAGAAACCAAAGGCAAGAACTCCCTCACTTAAACTATTTTCAATCTATTATTATATAACAGGTTGTAAATGGGGTTACTAGCTCCAGTCACTACATATTATATCAAAGCAATCCGGGCTTTCCCGTAAGGGGGATTTCGAGTCGTTTCAGTTTGGTATCAGAGCATGCAACATTGACAATCCATTTGCAAGTCCGTTCTAGGTCTGAACGAAACTAGAGGCACCTTATTTCTCGTTCCATATGTCCAATACAAGAGAGAGGCCCTCGCATATCCGGTCGATCTCTAAGTACGTCTGGACGATCACCACTTATTACGTTGTCTTGGGTTTACATCCCAATCAAGACGTCAGTAATCATCCAAACGATGTGAAGTTCTCTGGTCTTCAACCACCGCCTTCATCGTCGACTTTTAGTCATCGTATTAATTATTCAGAATGGGTTAAACCGGGTCTGTGTTATACGGCATGGTCCCGTGATTGACCTGGAGTTTATTGTTTCTACCTAAACTCTGGGTGCCCATATTTTCAATACGGGCAGCTAGTAGACTTGGTTTTCACGGATACTTCTTTTACTAGGATCCTGGATTACTGCTGGAGCTATATTTGGAAAGCTTTGTATTCATGCATCTCTTTCAGTTGAGTCTGTTGTTATTTTCCGCTACGTAGTGTACTTATGTATTATTTTCCGCTGCTATGTAAATTGTAAATCTCTGACATTTATTTTCCACTGTATAATATTTATTCGTACTCTAGAATATTCTTGTACTCTGATGTAAATTGTTGTAATAACAACGAAATGTTTTATTGTTTGTGTCTGATGCGTCATGTTCTCAAAGCAATCTGGGCTTTCCCGTAAGGGGGATTTCGGGTCGTTTCAGTTGGTCGATTAAATTTAAACTGAAATTGAAAACACGTTTAAATTTACTATGCTCACATATTAATTCCAAAAATTATGAAAACTAACATCTAGTAACAATTGACATTCTGCATCCAACAAAAGTGGTTTCATTGAAAAGGAGGTTGTTGGATCTAGATTAACCCTAGAGGGGGGTGAATAGGGTTTATCACAGTTTTTAAACTGAATTGAAAAACTGACAGGATATTAAAATAATAAACAGATCACAGAATGCAGCAGAAATAAAAGTGCAGAAAATAAATTACACACAGATATACCCAGCTTCGGCAAGACTCTGCCTACTGCTGCATTCCTAAAGTTTCTACTAGGTGATAGAACAGATCCCGCTTACAAGACCATGTAAACTTGCGAACCCCTCGCTCCTATTCTAACCCTACGCTCAAAACTCTAGACTGGTCTATATCCCCTAGACCAGATTTCCCCTAGTTTTACAGACGCTAGTAAACTGTCTAGTTTTAGGGATGAAACTAGAAAACCATCTAGATTTAACAGACTCTAGAAACTGCCAATTAATCCCCTAACTGAACCCCCTAGAATTTTACAGACTCTAGAAACTGTTCAGAATGGTTTACAAATAAAAATACAACAAAATGAATTTTAAAAAATAAATAAACCCTAAATCCCTTTTATAACATAAAAAGAAGAGCCTGGCCCATTCTTCTTTGCAAGCTCCTTCCTTTACAGATGTTGGCCGACTTTAAGAACGGAATTTGGGTTTTTCAAATCCCAAATTAAATTCGATCGTGATTGCTCTTGATTTGCTTCTCTGTTTAGCTTCAAAACTGGATGCTCTCTGATGCTTCTATTTGGGATAACGATGATCGAAAACACATGAGTATTACTGTTTTGATTTCTTTGATTTTCTCTTTGAATTGTTGGGTTGGTTTTCGATTCACTTGCCTGTGATGAATTGGTTGAATTTATAGGATTATGAAATCCTAAAATTACTATGATTTCATTCAGTGCCTTGATTTGATTTGCGCATGTGTTTGTTTTCCTCTTTTGAATTCTCTGCATTGACTGTGTTGTTGTGCGATTGAATCAATTTTGGAAAGTGAGTTACACCCCTTTTGGCCCCTGAATGAATTTCTGAAGCCATCATGTGAAAACCTTTGCCCCTCAACTAATTTTCTGGAAATAAATTTGAAAACAAATAAATGTTTTCCATGTGTGATTGATAGAAACGATTATGTCCCTTGTGTCGCCCATAAATTGGTTACTATGCCATATACAGATTGTTCTGCTCAAATCTGGAAATATATCTTTGGCCAAAAATGAATTTAACACTTGCCCAAAATACACTGTGATTAGAAAACTGGGATTAAACTTCTTGCCCCACTATTAATGATTTTGATCATTTCTGATATGCTCCATTTTCTTGCCTGTTTATAAAGAAATGAATTTTTGCCCAAAAAGAATTTTCTTGCTTCACTGCATTTCATATGTGAACACACCTTTTGAAAACATGCCATACAAACATGATTGATTGCGAAACTGTAATTCAAAAATCTTTTCATACATATATGTATGAACTGATTTGTTCACATATGCATCTCTAGAAATGAATTAATCACTTGCCAAAAATGTTGTTCACTGATTGAATAATTGCCACAATACATCTTTGCAAAGAATGCAAATTAAGCCCTTTCCAGTTTTTCTTATATGCCGCATGCTTGATGCAATTTACACTGCTTAAAAAAGATTTGTGCCAATCTTGCCACATTGTATATTTGGACAAAAAAAACTGAAATGATTTTCGCTAAATATATTCGTAGTGAGTTGAACTATGGAATTTCTTTCTTACCAAAAAAAAAGATGGAAATTTATCCTCTTGCAAAAAAAAATTCTCCATGTGTTGAAAAACTGCCCTGACTTGTGTTTTGCCAAAAATGAATTCCTGCATTCCTGAAATAAAAACACTACATGATTTGTTCAGAAAAGATTGTATAGTTGTCTCCATGCCAAGTTTGAAACGTTGATTAATTTCTTGCCGAAAACATTCTTGCTGAATTCATGGAACCAATTAAACACTATTAACTGCCATGAGTCATTTCTTTGATTTCTTTTGGTATGAATTCTTGCCAAAGAATCATTAATTCTTTTCCATGTTGATTGAAGCAGTGAATTAAAGAGGGAAGAAAACTTTCAATTTCGTTTTGCATGTATACTATATTTGCACTTGTGATAAATTGTACATTATCTCGAGATGCAAATGCAAAAATGACTTTGATTACATTTCAGATATGCACTGTGCCAAAAAAACTTGAACTTTTGCATGATTGAATATGCGTTATAAATCATTCCTTAAAATAGGCTTGTGCAGATTTGAAACTCTTGTATAATTTCTAGAAACATTTAAATGGTGCAATAAACCATTTTTCCAAATCTGATTAATCTTTCATTTCTGGAAAGCAATAATTCTTGGCAAATTTTGGACACAAATATTGCCATTCAAGTGTATCTTAGCTCTACCATTTTCCTATTCTTTGTACAATTTCTGATGCATCAAAAACTATTGCCCTGTTTGCTTAAAAAAAGTTCATGCTACATATAATTTGATTTGCACTTGTCTTGACTTTGAATATACATTGTTGAGCCACTTACCATTGTTGTGTGACTTATATGTGAAACTGTATATGAGAGAGTTTGTACAACTGAGTGTGAGTGTTGTAGTGAGGAACAAATGTACAGAATGAGAAAATTATACTGATATTTGTAATAAACAAATTTGATTGAAATAAAATATTATTTTATTGTGTTCAAACAAATTTGTCTATCGTATTCAATTTATATACAAGTACAATATCATGTTTAATATCTGTGAATGTGTACAAATAGTGGAGTCATATAATTTGTACTGTTTGAATGTTGAAATATTTATATTTAAATAAAATACTGTGCGAATATATAAAATTCTGTACAGTCATATTCTATTTAAATATAAATATTATATTCCTGTCCGTGAAGTTATATAACAGTACAATAACAAACACATTTAAAATAAATTATATTTGTTTGTTATCTTCAAACAAAAATCATATAATTGTGTATACAACAGCGTTATATACAACAATCTCCCCCTTTTGATGATGACAAACAAATATTAAGATTTTGAATACAGTAAATGTGTTTGACAGTGAATAACTAAACTCCCCCTATTTGAAAGCTCCCCTACAACAGAAACCCCCCTATAACTGTGAATGAGTGAAAATAATAAATTTGAATAGAATTTCAAAAATAAAAAATATTTATAAAATATTTGCTCATAAATCAAAATCTCAACTCATTCTCCCCCTTTTGTTATCATCAAAAGGATACAGAAGTTAAAAAATAGATGAAGACTGACTAAAAGTATAATTTTAGCTTAAGAGAAAGAACAGTCATCATAAATCTTATTCAGTCAAACAAAAATCATAATATACTGAGAACTAGTGGCATATTTCACATTGTGGATAATGACGGATTTACGATGAAATTCATATAAATGGGGAGAGTTAAAAAATGAGTTCAATTATTTTCCAAAATTTTTTTTAAAAAAAAATGAGAATAAAAAACAGTGATGGATTTTGGACTAAAGTTAATAATTCAATTTAAGTGAAAACGTCGTATAATCTCAAATCCCAATAGCTATCAATCAACAAATCATAATACGTCATAAGATATTAATACATTTCACAGATTAGAACATGGATTGATAGGCTGATTTTTACATACCAAGGAGAAATTCATATTAATTTATATTTAGTACATTATTTCCTTTTTCTTTTATTTTTCATTTAAGAGCACACTGACCATGCATAACCAGAGCTTGGATTTTTAAATGAGATCAGTTGCAGCTTAAGTATAAGTAATCTCATAACCATGCATAACCAGAGCTTGGATTTTTAAATGAGGTTAGAGAAATACTTAAGAATATTATATTTTTATTATTTTTAGTTTCAAAATGAAAAAACTCCTCAGTATGTAAAACCAAAAATGGATGATAGAAATGCGGTAGGTACTGAAATGGTTTGTGAAATAAATTTCTAAATTAATTATATTATGAAATATGCTCGACTGTATCGGGATCATTGAAAATTTTCAATTATCACTAATTCTGAATAATAACATAGTCCAATTTCTATCATAAATATTCTCACTATTTATTCAAAAGGATTTCTAAAAAATATTAACTCTCCATATTTATATAAAATCATAATGGATGATAGAAGGATGATAGATTATGAAAAAGGTCGGGAAATAATTGCCAGTTCAAAGATATTATAATAAACGTTCAACCATCATGAAAATCTAAATTGAGTCTCCTCTTGTTGTGAAATATACTGCAGTCACAATTCATCACAATTTAAAAATCTGATAATAATTTTGATGAATTATAAATACAGTTCAATTTGGATACTGATTTCAATTTCTGAATGAATAAAAAATAAATAATTTTAAAATTGAAAATCAATTTCAAGAGGAATATGAAGAGTTATACAGAACAAGAGGGAATAAAAATATATATACAAAAAAAAAATTAGCACATCTGGTACCAAATGGTGTCTCTATTTATAAGAATTTTAACATGACATGGGTGGCTAACACAGGTATTATAGACAATGATATCCAAACTCAGATCATAAGCATACAAGACAGATAAATTTAGCACATTTGTCAAAGCAGCCGACAGTATATACCAAGACAAGCAGTAATCAAAGAACAGTATCAGAGCAGCACAGAAAAATCAATATCATTGCAGACTTGTCAGACGATGTTTTTGAAGGTCACAAAAACAATATATTCCATGATTTATGATTATAAAATTTAGTTTATTTTAAATCATTTGAAGAAAAGTGAAAGTATTAGGATTTAACGAATCAATCACACCAGGTTATATTTCAGATTCAAAATTATGTGTGAGATTCAATAAATCAATAATTTCAAATGATGTTAAACAAACATATATTCAAATCAAATAATCATAAAATAACAGTGATATTTATGACCATATTTTCAAAAGAATTTTCACAAATATTTTTGACAAGTATAAAGAATATTCAGATCATTTACATCTAATTTGAATAATATTCGTGATCAAGAAAATTTATTTGAAATCACTTGAATCAATGTTAAGTTTTGAGATATAATGAATTATTCACACAAGATTGATAATTTCAAAATTAAGTGGTGTGTGATATTCAAAATACCTAGAATTTCAGATGATTTCAAACAAACAAATTTCAACCATAATAATCATGAATAAATGTGAAATTCAAGATGTATCACTGCGATTCAAGCCAATCCGAAAATCAATGAAATTATCACGAATGATAAGAAGCAGTGTACTGTAATGAGTATAATACTTTAAGCGTTTCCAAAATGAATTGGAAGAAACTCAAAACAGCATAAATGTGTGAAATTTCATTAATTATTCAGATCTTCAAAAATTTAGAATTCAAAATAACAATGTTCAAGATATAACAAGAATACGTCAACACTGTTAGGAATTTAGAACACAGGAAAAGAACTTCAAAACAATTGCAGATATTTACAAAATAAATTCAAGATCTGGAAAAGATTAAAAAACATTAGATTTTTATTCAAAAGAAGCAAATTTCTAGAAAAAAAACATGACTTCTGCAATTGGAAGTTAATGATGCCCATAAAGAAAAAAAATATGGCAGTGATAAATCAACAAAAAAAACTGAAGAAAAATAGAAGGTTTAGAGGAAGGAATAAGCACAGAAAATAAAAACAGAGAGAATATACAAAGACAAGTTCAGAGATCATACTTGAAATCAGTGTAAACCAGAATCTCTGACTCATCAGATCTTGACCGAAGAAACTGTGAATAATATAAAAGTATAGACAGCTTTGCTTCACATTTCTTTTTGCACAACAGTTCCTCAGCCTCATTTGGTACCTAACAGTTTAGGGGATTGAGTGGTCTAACAAAATTAGTAAAACCACTCACAGTTATGTTACCATCTTTTGGTACCCAAATCTGTTTGTATGACATCCCATTCGAATCTATCTTTGTGCCTTTAGGAACCCAAACTTGTTTAGTTTTTCCAAAAATCATTTTATTTCTTTTTGGGGTCCACAACTGTTCAACTGGATTGTTATCAAACCAATTCTTGTCTCGTTTGTGATTTAAAAACCTTTTGAAATTTTCACAATTCAAATTTTCAGAATGACCCGTCTTGAAGCAGTTTGAAGGATTTCTAAAATCACACGAGCTCAAAAAATCATTTCCTTTCCCAAAACCAATACCTTTTTATTTCTTGAAAATTGTTGATTTTTCAACAACATATTTAAAGATTTTTCTCCGCTAGAGAATTTGATTAGCGTTAATTCAAGTTGTTGAATTTTAGATTTAAGGTTAGAATTCTCTTTCATTAGATTCGAACAACGATTAATGCTAATCTTTCTCTTTTCAGTATCTTTCTGTTTCAAAATCAAATTTTCATTTTCAAGTAACTTGATTTTGTTCTTGGATTCAAGAATCTCAGATTCAAAATTAATTTGTTTTTCAAATTCAACTTTCTTGAAATTTTCAATCTCTTTTTCAAGCTCATTTAAAATCAAATCACTTTTCAACAAGCTTTCTTTTTCAGCAATTTCATGTTTGGAATTTTTGATGGCCTTAAAATTATTAAATTCTTTTTGCAAAGAATTGTTTGAATCTTTTAACTCAACCTCGTTATCTTTTAAAATCAAAATTTCCTCTTTAAGCCTTTGAATATTTTTATTGAGATGAACGACGTCAGTTTTCAACTTCAAACAACTTTCACAGTTAGAACTTTCTAATTCCACGACATTTGTAACTTCTGATTCCAAACAGTTAATTTTGCTATATAACTCGTGATTTTTTGATTTTAAAGATTTATTTTTACGATGGAGTTTATCAACGATTTTTGTCAAATCAGTACACATATAAACCAAATCTTCATATGAGAAGCTTTCAGTTTCATTGTCTATTGAGTCTCTATCATCTGATCTACTTGAATTTTCATCTGTTTCTTCTTCCGAGCATAGATCCGAATCTGAGTTGATCTTTTTGGGTTTTGAGCTGTTTTTGTCAATTTTTCCATACCTCGTATTGAGAGTATTCCATATTTCCTGCGCAGTTAAACAATAGGAGATAAGGCCATACTGAACATCATCAATATGGGAATATAAGATATGTGTAGCATGATTATTAAAACATTTATCTTCCTTATCATAACCATTAATAACAACATCCCAACATTTAAAATTAATAGATTTTAAAAAGGATTCCATTTCTGACTTCCAATTTGAAAAATCTGAACCATTAAAAATAGATGGAATGCGACTGGACTGACTCTCTAATGACTGACAACTAGAATGACCCATGACTCTAGAGTTAAAGAAATAACCTGCTCTGATACCACTTGTTGGATCTAGATTAACCCTAGAGGGGGGTGAATAGGGTTTATCACAGTTTTTAAACTGAATTGAAAAACTGACAGGATATTAAAACAATAAATAGATCACAGAATGCAGCAGAAGTAAAAGTGCAGAAAATAAAATAAATCACACACAGATATATCCAGCTTCGGCAAGACTCTGCCTACTGCTGCATTCCTAAAGTTTCTACTAGGTGATAGAACAGATCCCGCTTACAAGACCATGAAAACTTGCGAACCCCTCGCTCCTATTCTAACCCTACGCTCAAAACTCTAGACTTGTCTATATCCCCTAGACCAGATTTCCCCTAGTTTTACAGACGCTAGTAAACTGTCTAGTTTTAGAGATGAAACTAGAAAACCATCTAGATTTTACAAACTCTAGAAACTGCCAATTAATCCCCTAACTGGACCCCCTAGAATTTCACAGACTCTAAAAACTGTTCAGAATGGTTTACAAATAAAAATACAACAAAATGAATTTTAAAAAATAAATAAACCCTAAATCCCTTTTATAACATAAAAAGAAGAGCCTGGCCCATTCTTCTTTGCAAGCTCCTTCCTTCACAGATGTTGGCCGACTTTAAGAATGGAATTTGGGTTTTTCAAATCCCAAATCAAACTCGATCGTGATTGCTCTTTGATTTGCTTCTCTGTTTAGCTTCAAAACTGGATGCTCTCTGATGCTTCAATTTGGGATAATGATGATCGAAAACACATGAGTATTACTGTTTTGATTTCTTTAATTTTCTCTTTGAATTGTTGGGTTGGTTTTCGATTCACTTGCCTGCGATGAATTGGTTGAATTTATAGGATTATGAAATCCTAAAATTACTCTGATTTTATTCAGTGCCTTGATTTGATTTGCGCATGTGTTTGTTTTCCTCTTTTGAATTCTGTGCATTGACTGTGTTGTTGTGCGATTGAATCAATTTTGGAAAGTGAGTTACACCCCTTTTCGCCCCTGAATGAATTTCTGAAGCCATCACGTGAAAACCTTTGCCCCTCAACTAATTTTCAGGAAATAAATTTGAAAATAAATAAATGTTTTCCATGTGTGATTGATAGAAACGATTATGTCCCTTGTGTCGCCCATAAATTGGTTACTATGCCATATACATATTATTCTGCTCAAATATGGAAATATATCTTTGGCCAAAAATGAATTTAACACTTGCCCAAAATACACTGTGATTAGAAAACTGGGATTAAACTTCTTGCCCCACTATTAATGATTTTGATCATTTCTGATATGCTCCATTTTCTTGCCTGTTTATAAAGAAATGAATTTTTGCCCAAAAAGAATTTTCTTGCTTCACTGCATTTCATATGTGAACACACCTTTTGAAAACATGCCATACAAACATGATTGATTGCGAAACTGTAATTCAAAAATCTTTCCATACATATATGTATGAACTGATTTGTTCACATATGCATTTCTAGAAATGAATTAATCACTTGCCAAAAATGTTGTTCACTGATTGAATACTTGCCACAATACATCTTTACAAAGAATGCAAATTAAGCCCTTTCCAGTTTTTCTTATATGCCACATGCTTGATGCAATTTACACTGCTTAAAAAATATTTGTGCCAATCTTGCCACTTTGTATATTTGGGGAAAAAAAACTGAAATGGTTTTTGCTAAATATATTCATAGTGAGTTGAACTATGGAATTTCTTTCCCTCTTGCAAAAAAATAAAATTCTCCATGTGTTGAAAAACTGCCCTGACTTGTGTTTTTCCAAAAATGAATTCCTGCATTCCTGAAATAAAAACACTACATGATTTGTTCAGAAAAGATTGTATAGCTGTCTCCATGCCAAGTTTGAAACGTTGATTAATTTCTTGCCGAAAATATTCTTGCTGAATTCATGGAACCAATTAAACACTATTAATTGCCATGAGTCATTTCTTTGATTTCTTTTGGTATAAATTCTTGCCAAAGAATCATTAATTCTTTTCCATGCTGATTGAACCAGTGAATTAAAGAGGGAAGAAAACTTTCAATTTCGTTTTGCATGTATACTATATTTGCACTTGTGATAAATTGTACATTATCTCGAGATGCAAATGCAAAAATGACTTTGATTACATTTCAGATATGCACTATGCCAAATAAACTTGAACTTTTGAATGATTGAATATGCGCTATAAATCATTCCTTAAAATAGGCTTGTGCAGATTTGAAACTCTTGTATAATTTCTAGAAACATTTAAATGGTGCAATAAACCATTTTTCCAAATCTGGTTAATCTTTCATTTCTGGAAAGCATTAATTCTTGGCAAATTTTGGACACAAATATTGCCATTCAAGTGTATCTTAGCTCTACCATTTTCCTATTCTTTGTACAATTTCTGATGCATCAAAAACTATTGCCCTGTTTGCTTAAAAAAAAGTTCATGCTACATATAATTTGATTTGCACTTGTCTTGACTTTGAATATTCATTGTTGATCCACTTACCATTGCTGTGTGACTTATATGTGAAACTGTATATGAGAGAGCTTGTACAACTGAGTGTGAGTGTTGTAGTGAGGAACAAATGTACAGAATGAGAAAATTATACTGATATTTGTAATAAACAAATTTGATTGAAATAAAATATTATTTTATTGTGTTCAAACAAATTTGTCTATCGTATTCAATTTATATACAAGTACAATATCATGTTTAATATCTGTGAATGTGTACAAATAGTGGAGTCATATAATTTGTACTGTTTGAATGTTGAAATATTTATATTTAAATAAAATACTGTGTGAATATATAAAATTCTGTACAGTCGTATTCTATTTAAATATAAATATTATATTCCTGTCCGTGAAGTTATATAATAGTACAATAACAAACACATTTAAAATAAAATATATTTGTTTGTTATCTTCAAACAAAAATCATATAATTGTGTATACAACACCGTTATATACAACAGAGGTCGTTTGCAAAAAGGCTTTTTTTAATGGTTATATATAGCCCTTAAAAATAGTCATTTTGCAAACGACTTCCGTTTTCGACGAAACCACTTTTGTTGGATCCGGAATGTCAAATTATTTGTAGACTCCAGTTTTCGTATTTTATGGAATTAATATGTGAGCACTGTAAATTTAAACGTGTTTTCAATTTCAGTTTAAATTTAATCGACCAACTGAAATGACCCGAAATCCCCTTTATGGGAAATCTCGGATTGCTTTGAGAACACGACGCATCAAAAAACAAAAAGTAGAACATTTCATTGCTATTACAAAAATTACATCTAAGTACAAGAATACAAGAGAACAAATAATATACAACGGAAAATAATATCAGAGATTTAAATTATAAAACAACGGAAAATATAATACATGAATAAAATATGAAGTGGAAAATATCTACAACCACAACTGAAAGAGGTACATGGATACAAAGCTTTTTGAATATAGCTACAGCTGTAATCCAGGATCCTATGAAAAGTAATATCTGCGAAAACCAAAACTACTAGCTGCTTGTGTGGAAAATATGGGCACCCAGAGTTTAGGTTATAACAATAAACACCAAGTCAGTCATGGGACTGGTGTGATAACTAAAACAGTTATTAACTTGATTTTAAAGTTAGGTAAATCACAGGACCATGTCGTATAATACGGAACGGGTTTATCCTCTATGAATACCAGTGCACAAAAATAACCGCGCAATGCTAAAGAGAAATATGAAGCTATTATAAGACTGAGGTCCAATCACACAATAAACGCAGTCGAGGATAGAGTTCTCCCTTACAATAGCCAAATATGCTTAATACGCGAAATTTCATCTTTTGTTATTAGTATAAGTGAAGATATCAACTTCAAATATAAGTGGATCAATCATAGGCGGCGTAGGTACCATTATATTACGTCACCATATAGGTTTACAACTAAAACCGTAAAATCGCGTATTGGAAATGGGATTTTCGTCTATGAACCAGGGCAAGGGATGGTCTCCTTACAGATTCGAGACACACTAGCAATGCCTCAGGAACAAACCTACGGGAAACCCTTGGATCCTGTAGAGTCGGTCATCCATCGATAATTAGTTATACCATAAACTATATGGTAGCCGGTTCTATCGAACCTCCAAAATGGGTCAGTAACGTTGATCACTCCAGAGTCACTAGGGACTCAGATCATATCTGAGCCTTTCAGTCGGCCCGAATTCTGAGGTACCTCGCTTTCCATCAAATGATATGCAAATCCACATGAGTAAATAGCCTGGGCACCATACCATGGCGCTACTCGTAGCTGGAAACTAACATATGTCCATTTCACTATGTCCCTTATCCCGTTTTTGGTTCATACTGGGGAGTGAATCTCGCGAATTAACGCTATACAAAGCTAAGCTAATTAAAGCTATGCTTTGATCATCAACCACAAAGACTTGCTTCTCAACAAAAGCTTTGATCCATGCAACTCAGCATGCCACACTGTCAATCTAAACGGTACCATTGATTTCCACCAATATGTAACCTCTAAGCTCGTACGTCTCAGAGAAGAGTGTTAAGCAAGAGAATAAATTCTCTGCCACCAAACAGATGTATATATTTAGTAGAGATCAATGAAAATAGTATAAAGGAATACAATGTCAAACGCACTATCCATTTGCAAATCTGTTCTGAGTCTGAACGAAACCAGAGGCACCTTATTCCTCATCCCATATGTCCCATACAAGAGAGAGGCCCTCGCTTATCCGGGCGATCTCCAAGTACATCTGGACGATTACCACTTATTACCTTGTCTTGGGTGTACATCCCAATCAAGACATCAGTAATCATCCAAACGATGTGAAGATCTCTGGTCTTCAACCACCATCTTCATATCCTTGACATTAATCGTCGTATCAATTATTCAGAAAGGGATAAACCCGGTCCTTCCGAATAAATCGTGTATTTTATAATCAAGTGCTATAAAAACACGTCATACGCCTCATTCCAATCTAGAATATTCTTTTATTCAAATATCCACATTTTAGGGAAAGGTTCCCATTAATTTTATCAAAGATAAACTCTTTTAAATTTATTCTTTAATCTTCTTTTGGATATCAATTTCAAAATATTTTATTTTATTTTTCCACAATTCTAAACCAAATTAAGGTTTATAAAACTTGTCGGGATTATCGAGCCATACCGAAGTAATCATTTATTTATTAATCCCAGTCCCAACCTATTCATCCCATGGAGCAAAATTGGTAGTACACCATATCTAACACCCATAGTGTTATCGATAAATTTAATTACCATTTCACGTTCAAATCTAATTAAAGATTTAACTATCGCCTGGAGTAAAACTAGTGGTACTCCATTCTCGATCATTTCATGAATTTGATAAATTTAATTACCTTATTCTCATTCCAATCTAATTAAAAATTCATTAAAACTCTAATTCAGTTTTAATCTCAAAAATCATTACTTAATTTTTATTTAAATTTAAGAAATTAATCTAATCTTTAACTGGGTTAAAGAACTAATGTTATTTAAACACATTTCACAATAAACCCAAATCAGCTTCCATCAACTATGGAATCTTCACGGAAAACAGATCAATATATAATCGATATAAATTTCCGTATCCAATCAATACTATAATGGAATAACGTAAAAGCCGTTTAAATTCCATATATGGTAACGGTCTTCCTTCACAAAAGCTCATCTCGATTATTACCGAATCGAATTCCATTCAAATTCCAATTTAATATATTAAATTGGAAAACTTTACTTTGGAAATTTTCCATTAAATATTAATAAAAAGATTTATAAATTCCAAATTATCTCTTCACTATTAATTGGGTTAAAGAACAAATGTTATTTAAAACACCATTCAAGATAAACCCAAAATCTCATTTCAATTCAATTCCAAATAAGTGTTAATTAATTGCTAAATTTCTCTAAATCTTGATTAAAAGACTTATTCTTTTCTCATCGGGGTTTAAGAACAGTGTTAATAAAGAAACCATTCACGACAAACCCAAAATCCAATTTGGTATTAAACACAAGGCCATAAATAGAAATTATATCGGCTTATATTCAGTATCAAATTCTGAAACAACCAAATATCGCATTGGGAATAATGATGTAATAACCCGAAAATCTGGGCCAATTTAAATTTTTTATTTTTGCAATTTTAGCGAATTTTAACTATTTAAAATGAATTATTTTAAATAATATCGACGAGAAATTCATTTTGAATATAATTCGAACGTATATATTCATTTGAATCGACGATAGAATATAAATATATATTTATAATTATAAAAGGAATTGAAAATGGCGCGGTAGTTCGAAAATTCGATTTCAAACTTCAATTGAACATACCGGGTGCAAAATAAACCGGATTTTAGTGAAACCAAAAATAATGGAATCTAATTTTGACTATCTTTCCAACGAATCAGAAAAATCGAAATTTCATAGCGGGAATCAAAAGATATGTCCAGTTGAAAATTCTGAATAGTCGCTATAGAATTCAGGCCCTTAAAAATAGCCGTTTTGCAAACGACCTCGGATTTTGACAAAACCACTTTTGTTGGATCCATGATGTCAAATTATTTCTATATTTCAAATTTCATAATTTTTTGAATCAATATGTGAGCGTGGCAAAGGAAAACGCGTTTTGACCATTTCAGTTGAATTTAATCGACTGGAAAATGGCCATTTTTCAAACGGTCTCAGAATTCGATGAAATTGGTTTTGTTAGGACCGTTTTGCCAATACAAAGCTAGAAAATATTTTTCAGGAATTTTTCTAATTAGTATGTGGCCCCAGTAAATTGAAATTCGCGTTCAAATTCAATATATAAAGTTATATGTTGATTTTGACGGAAACTGATTAGCTAAGGGCGACAGTCGTTGGGTCTCGATTGGTGTTGGAAATAAAAGTCAACCCTCATGGAAAAATTAAAGAATTAAATTATTAATATATATATATATATGCTTAACTACCCCAACCCCTTTCCCCTTTTCTCAGAAAACCGATGGCCCCCCTTTCACCAAATCGATCCCGTCGCCCTTCTCCTCTGACACCGCCGGAGTCACCCACCACCACCGCTCACATGCGCGACCCCCCCCCCCCCCACCTCGTCGTCCAGCCTCCCTCTACCTACTCTCTTCTCGCGCCTCTGAAAGCCCCGTTGATCCCAAACCCTGCCTGAAATCGAGCCCGCCGCCTCCCCCACTTGAGCTGTCGCCATCCGCGAACCAGTCCTCTACCTCCTCCTCCGTTCGAGGCAGCATCGCCTCCTTCACCACAGCGTGCGAGGTGCCTCCACTCGAATCCGATAACCGTGAGTTTTTCATTTCGATTTTATTTATTAAGGTAATTAAAATATACGACTTTTATATATTATAACATAGGAGGAAAATCAAATTCTTTCACATATGATAATAGGAAAAAGAATAGATTTTGTTAGAAGAATAAAAGGTTAGATTTTTAATTGTTAAAAGATATAATTTTTATTATATAGATAGGTTAAAAATATAATTTTTAATTATGTAGGAGGTTAAAAATATAATTTTTAATAATGTAGGGATATTAAAAATGTAATTTTTATAAGGTAGAGATATTAAAAATAGGATTTATAATTTACAGAAGATATAAATATATGATTTTTATATAATTTAGATAATAAAAATATTATTTTTATATCATAGGAAGAATAAACACATAATTTTTATAAAGTAGAAGTAATAAAAATCTGATTTTTATTATATATGTGTTGAGATAAAAATGTGATTTTTATAGCGATGATATAAAAATTCGATCTTTATATTAGAAGCAGATTATAAAAATATAATTTTTATATGACAGAGATTATAAAAATGAACAGCGTGGAGAATACTGTATTGGAATGTCAAACAGATCCAGATGATTCAGCAGTTCATAAGCAAAGCATGGCGGAGTGGAACCCTTAGTGAGAACTTCTCACTTTTATTTTAATTTTCTAGTTAAAATATATACTAGGATGCAGACCGTGTTTAGTAGCACCCGACACCGTCGTCCACAGGCCATGGACGGCTTGTATGCTTGGTTGTCTGATTTTGATGTGTAGTTAATTGTGTGATGTGATGTGAAATGAAATAAAATATTTTATAGTGGAAAATATTATATATTTAAAAATAGAATTTTTAACGTGTATATGAAATGAAATTAATTAATATAGACAAATCGGGGATTTGTTTATATACACACATTTGACTGATATTGATTGGGACGATAAAATTTACCCATCGCCCAACTGCACAAATAAAATTTTGTTTGATTGTTTGAAACCCCACACGGGTATTGGGATGATAGACGACATACACTAATCCCAATAATTAGTTGTATGTCAATGGATTGATTGACAGACTGTTACAAGCGTTAAATATTTATATTTGATGCTTATATTGTGTAGAATGCACTTTGGATGATGGTTGATTATTTGTCATTGTTGATACATACATGTATTGTAGAAAATCCATATAATTAACATTATATGGTAGTTGATTGGGCCTCATAACAGTTTCGAAATAGAAATATTTGAAATAGAAATATTGGAAATAGAAATATTTGAAATAGAATATTTGAAAATAGGAATATATAAGCCGGATTGATTAGATTGACACCATTTTTACGTGAACGATATTTATATCGATTTTATTCATTTTATAATGAATATCGAAAGTGATTTCAAAATCTGATATTTCGAAAAGTATTGAAATTCGAATTAAAATGAATAGAAATGAATTCGAATTAAAATGAATAGAAATGAATTCGAATTGAAATTGAATATAAATGAATTCGAATTGAAAATGAATAGAAATGAATTCGAATTGAAATTGAATATAAGTGAATTCGAATTGAAATTGAATTGAATTGAAAACGAACTAAAATTGAATTAGAAATCAATCTGAATTGAAATCAATTTGAAATCAATTTAAAACGAATTTATAAGGAAAAATTCAATTTTGATTTGAATTAGAAATGAAGTTGAAATCATTTGGAAAACGAATTTAAAACGATTTATATAATACGTTTTAAAACGAAAATCGACGAAGTATATATTATATATATTATATATATAATATAATGGCCTGAATAGAACGCGTCGCGCCATGGCAGTTCGCGAATTTCGACCATTGACTTCGACCGGATATTACGGGAGATCCGACCGTCGGATTGTCCTAAAACCGGAACCGTTGGGTTCGTATCGAAAATAGCTTTCTAACGAATATTAGAAATTTGAAATCTAACGGTTGGATTTGGAATTATGTCCAAATCAAATTTGGAAAAAGGTCGCTGTAAGTGCAGTTCGATGGCCGTTGATGGAAATTGACTGTACGGGCCTTGATAAAATTATTAAAACTAGTAATAATTTGTGTAGAATCATAAGAAATGGTTTAGAAAGAGTTGGGATGAAAAACTCCATATTTGAAAAGATAAAAATAGATTTTTATCGAAATGAACTAGTTTTGAACTAGAATTAAAATTCTATTTATTTTTAAATAAATAAATTTGATTTGAAATGGTTTTGAAAATAACCAGAATTTCCAATAATTGAATTGGAATAGATTTGAATCGAAATTGTCTTCGGAATATTTCGATGTTGGATTTCGTGATGATACAGATATGGTTATGGGAATTTGAAAGATAAATTTATATCGTTATTTCCAATACGATATTTGTTAGTCGTAGAGTTTGATATTGAATATAAGCCGATATAATTTCTATTTAGAGCCTTGTATTTAATATCAAATGTGATTTGGGTTTGCCGTGAATGGTGTCTTCATTAACACTGTTCTTGAACCCAGTTGAGAAAAGATTAAATCTTTTTATTTAGATTTAATGAAGTGTACCAATTAAATGATATTTAATTGAAATTGAATTGGTATTGATTTTTGGGTTTATCGTGAACAGTGTTTTAAATAACACTTGTTCTTTAACCCGATAATTAATGAATGTGATTTTGGGTTTATTGTGGGCCGTGTTTTAAATAACATTGGTTCTTTAACCTAGTTAAAGACAGGATATTGATTTCTGTGAAGATTAAAACTAAGTGGAGTTTTAATGAATCTTTAATTAGATTGAAATCATCGAGAATGGAGTATCACCAGTTCTGCTCCAGGAAATAGTTAAATATTTAATTAGATTTGAACGGGAAACGGTAATTGTATTTACCGATAACACCGTGGTGTTAGATATGAAGTATGACCAGTTTTACTTCATGGGATGAATAGGTTGGGATTGGGAAATAAAATAAATGATTACTTCGGTATGGTTCGCTAATCCCGACTAGTTTGAATTGATATTCAAAGAAGATTAAAGAATAAATTTAAAGAATTTATCTTTGATAAAATTAATGGGAACTTTTCCCAAAGTATAGGAATAATTGAATAATAGAATATTCTGAATTGGAATGAGGCGTATGCTGTGTTTGTGTAACACTTATTTAAAGTATACGCGAGTTATTCAGGAAGACCGGGTTTATCCCATTCTGAATAACTGATACGACGATAAGTCGAAGGTGAAGACAGTGGTTGAAGACCGGAGGTCTTCACGTCGTTTGGATAGTTACTGATGATCTTGATTGGGCCGTACACCCAAGAATATGGAAACAGTTGGTGATCGTCCAGATGTACTTGGAGATCGATGGATATGCGGGGTACTAGGTGCCTCCGGTTTCGTTCAGACCCAGAACGAACTTGTAAATGGATTGTGTGTCTGACATTGGATTTTAGTATGTGTGATTGATTTCTATTAAATATATATCTGTTTGGCAGCGGAGAATTTATTCTCTTGCTTAACGCCCTTCTCTGAGACGTACGAGCTCAGGGGTTATATACTGATGGATATCAAACACATAGAGTGAATTGCCTGTGTGGCATGCCTAAGTGGCAATTGATCAAGGCTTCTGTTGAAAATCAAAGTCTTGTGGTTGATGATCGAAGCACATCCTTTGTTGCGTAGCTTTGTGTAACGTTTACTTCGCGAGTTTCACACCCGGTATGAACCAAAAAAGGGAGACGGACCTCAGGGAGGACTTGCGTTTCTTTCTAGTTAGAAGTGGCGTCAGTGATTTTACACGCCCTGACGAGTTTGACTTATGTGGTTGTTGCTGTTGCGAGGCGCCTCGGTTTGATCGGATGATCCAGGTCCGATGGAGTCATTCGTTGGCTCATTTACGCCCCAAAGGGCGGGGAAACATAGTGTTCAGGCTTAATAATCCACATCGGTGGACCGGCCCTGACGATCCAAAGGGTTGATGCGTTATGATCCTGAGGCTCGGGCTAGAGAGTCTCGAATCGGTAGAGAACTATCTTTTGCCTCGGTTCATAGATGGAAATCCAATTTCCAAATACGTGACATTTGCGGTTTTATTTGTAGAGCCTAGTATGGAGACCTAGTGGGATGGGGCGCTTATGCCGTCTATGATTGATACTTATGATTTGAAGTTGCTTTATGCACTATACACTTATTATAGTATCAAATTAATCTGTTTTAAACGTATCAAGCATTCTTTGGCTATTATAAGGTTAAAACCCTATCCTCCGGCTTGCGTTGCATTGTGTGATGGGACCTGGGTCTTATAATAGCTTCATTGTTCTTTATTTAGCATTGCGCTGTTGTTTTATGCACTGGTGTTCTTGGGAGGAAACCTGTTCCGTGTTATACGGCGTGGTCCCTTGATTTACCTAACTTTAAAATAAAGATTAATAACTGTTTTAGTTCTCACACCAGTCCCATGAGTGACCTGGAGTTTATTGTTTTAACCTAAACTCTGGGTGCCCCTATTTTGACACGGGCAGCTAGTAGTTTTGGTTTTGCAGATTTATATTCACAGGATCCTGGTTTACAGCTGGAATGATATCCGGGAAGCTTTGTATCCGTATATCTCCTTCAGTTGTGTATTGTATTATTTTCCGCTGCTATGTATTTAAATGCGATTTAAATCTCTGATATTTCTGTGTAATATTGATTTATACTCTGTATATTCTTGTATTATGATGAATTGTTGTAATATACAATGAAATGTTCTTCCGTATGCGTTCTATTTTGTCGTGTTCTCAAAACAATTCGTTCTTTCTCTTCTCTTCGGAGACCGGGGAAGTTCGGGTCGTTTCAGCGTGGTATCAGAGCTTTGGTTTACAAAGCTAGGGGACAAGACACATTAGAACCATACGAAAGAATTCATCAGAATTGGATTAGTAATATCCAACGAGAATGACTCGTTAGAGATGGGATCAGTAGTATCCTAGAACGAGTGTGAAGGGTATATTTTTGAAATGAAAACGAATTTTTGTTTTGAAAATTTAAATCAATTATGCGTATCTGATTATTTGCTATATATTGAATTTGGACAATCCGGTATATAAAGATTTTGTGTATACGTCTGATCCACGTGTATTCGAAGTTTTAATATACTGGATAGATATAGAATCACAATCTGGGCGCCCGGAGATGATTCTGATGATAGTTCGAACATCATCAGAATTGGTATTCGAGTTTCAAAGGTATGATATTTATATATTTCCTATTGACTGGTGTGAGAACCAAAATTAGATAGGGCTTATTGTTGTGATTTGGCACCACAAATGTGATTTTTGACTATATATCAAAGTTATGAATTTGAGATGATAATCAACTAATTGATTGATGGTTGTGTTGCTTGATTATTGTTGGATTGATTAAATTTGAACCATATAGCCAATTTGAACCAAAAGGTGAATTGTATTGAAATTTGGTCGCATTTGCTTGCATATACATGTACTTACATTGAACAGGTCATAGCAAGGAGGCTAGAGCAGAGAAATAAAATTGTTTGCCCGACAAATAGGTACATGTTTACCATAATTTACTGTTTTGTTTGGGTGATGATGATTTTATGAGCCGCTTGGCTTTTTCTTTTTCTTTTTGAGATCAGAAGACCTGTATGGCAATTTCGGGATTTTCCCGTGCTCCCGGTGCAGGGGAGGTTGTGACGAAATTTTTCGAAAATTTAGGGTGTTAGCCAAATTTTTGAGAAATTTGAAAAGTTCTTAGAAACTGAAAAGTTGAAGAACTTAAGCCGTAGTCAAAACAAAGAAAGTTGAGTTGGTTTTTAAAACAACTTTCGGCTTCATTCCTTTTCGGGGACGAAAAGTTTTAAGTGGGGGAGATTGTAATAACCCGGAAATCTGGGCCAATGTAAAATTTTTATTTTGGCAATTTTAGCGAATTTTAATTATTTAAAATGAATTATTTTAAATAATATCGACGAGAAATTTATTTTGAATATAATTCGAACGTATATATTCGTTTGAATCGACGATAGAATATAAATATTTATTTATATTTATAAAAGGAATTGAAAATGGCGCGGTAGTTCGATAATTCGATTTCAAACTTCAATTGAACATACCAGGTGCAAAATAAACCGGATTTTAGTGAAACCAAAAATAATGGAATCTAAATGTGACTAACTTTCCAACGAATCAGAAAAATCGAAATTTCATAGTGGGAATCAAAAGACATGTCCAGTTGAAAATTCTGAATAGTCGCTATAGAATTCAAGCCCTTAAAAATAGCCGTTTTGCAAACGACCTCGGATTTCGATGAAACCACTTTTGTTGGATCCGTGAAGTCAAATTATTGTTAGATTTCAAATTTCATAATTTTTCGAATCAATATATGAGCGTGGCAAAGGAAAACGCGTTTTGACAATTTCAGTTGAATTTAATCGACTAGAAAATGGCCATTTTTCAAACTGTCTAAGAATTCGATGAAATTGGTTTTGTTAGGACCGTATCGCCAATACGAACCTAGAAAATATTTTTTGGGAATTTTTCTAATTAGTATGTGGCCCTAGTAAATTGAAATTCGCGTTCAAATTCAATATATAGAGTTATATGTTGATTTTGACGGAAACTGATCGAAACGATCGAATCAGCCTACGATACATATCCCATTGTGTTCGGAATGGGAGTAATTAGTTGGGGGCGACAGTCGTTGGGTCTCGATTGGTGTTGGAAATAAAAGTCAACCCTCATGGAAAAATTAAAGAATTAAATTATTAATATATATATGCTTTACTACCCCAACCCCTTTTCTTAGAAAACCGATGGCCCCCCTTTCACCAAATCGATCCCGTCGCCCTTCTCCTTTGACACCGCCGGAGTCACCCACCACCACTGCTCACGTGCGCGACCCCCCCCCCCCCTTCGCCGTCCAACCTCCCTCTACCTACTCTCTTCTCGCGCCTCTGAAAGCCCCGTTGACCCCAAACCCTGTCTGAAATCGAGCCCGCCGCCTCCCCCACTGGAGCTGCCGCCATCCGCGACCTAGTCCTCTACCTCCTCCGCCGTTCGAGGCAGCATCGCCTCCTTCACCACAGCCTGCGAGGCGCCTCCACTCCAATCCGATAACCATGAGTTTTTCATTTCGATTTCGATTTTATTTATTAAGGTAATTAAAATATACGACTTTTATATATTATAACATAGGAGGAAAATCAAATTCTTTCACATATGATAACAGGAAAAAGAATAGATTTTGTTAGAAGAATAAAAGGTTAGATTTTTAATTGTTAAAGGTTATAATTTTTATTATATAGATAGGTTAAAAATATAATTTTTAATTATGCAGTAGGTTAAAAATATAATTTTTAATAATGTAGGGATATTAAAAATATAATTTTTATTAGGTAGAGATATTAAAAATATGATTTTTATAGATGATATAAAGATATGATTTTTACATAATTTAGATAATAAAAATATTACTTTTATATCATAGGAAGAATAAAAACATAATTTTTATAAAGTAGAAGTAATAAAAATCTGATTTTTATTATATATGTGTTGAGATAAAATTGTTATTTTTATAGCGACGATATAAAAATTCGATATTTATATTAGAAGCAGATTATAAAAATATAATTTTTATATGACAGAGATTATAAAAATGAACAGCGTAGAGAAGACTGTATTAGAATGTCAAACATATCCAGATGATTCAGCAGTTCAAAAGCAAAGCACGACGGAGTGGAACCCTCGGTGAGAACTTCTCACTTTTAATTTAATTTTCTAGTTAAAATATATACTAGGATGCAGATGGTGTTTAGTAGCACCCGACACCCGTCGTCCACAGACCATGGACGGCTTGTATGCTTGGTTGTATGATTTTGATGTGTAGTTAATTGTGCGATGTGATGTGATGTGAAATGAAATAAAATATTTTACAGTGGAAAATATTATATAGTTAAAAATAGAATTTTTAACGTGTATATGAAATGAAATAAATTAATATAGACAAATCGGAGATTTGTTTATATACACACATTTGACTGATATTGATTGGGACGATAAATTTTACACATCGCCCAACTGCACAAATAAAATCTGTGTTTGATTGTTTGAAACCCCACATAGGTATTGGGATGATAGATGACATACACTAATCCCAATAATTAGTTGTATGTCGATTGATTGATTGACAAACTGTTATAAGCGTTAAATATTTATATTTGATGCTTATACAGTGTAGAATGCACTTTGGATGATGGTTGATTATTTGTCATTGTTGATAAATACATGTATTGTAGAAAATCCATATAATTAACATTATATGGCAATTGATTGGGCCTCATTCCAGTTTCGAAATAGAAATATTTGAAATAGAAGTATTTGAAATAGAATATTTGAAAATAGGAATATATGAAGCCGTGTTGATTAGATTGACGCCATTTTGACATGAACGATATTTACATCGATTTTATTCATTTTATAATGAATATCGAAAGTGATTTCAAAATCTGATATTTCGAAAAGAATTGAAATTCGAATTAAAATGAATAGAAATGAATTCGAATTAAAATGAATAGAAATGAATTCGAATTGAAATTGAATATAAATGAATTCGAATTGAAAATAAATAGAAATGAATTCGAATTGAAATTGAATATAAATGAATTCGAATTGAAATTGAATTGAAAACGAACTGAAATTGAATTAGAAATCAATCTGAATTGAAATCAATTTGAAATGAATTTAAAACGAATTTACAAGGAAAAATTCAGTTTTGATTTGAATTAGAAATGAAGTTGAAATCGTTTGGAAAACGAATTTAAAACGATTTATATAATACATTTTAAAAAGGAAATCGACGAAGTTTATATTATATATATTATATATATAATATAATGGCCTAAATAGAACGCGCCGTGCCACGGCAGTTCGCGAATTTCGACCATTGACTTCGAACGGATATTACGGGAGATCCGACCGTCGGATTCTCTTAAAACCAGAACCATTGGGTTCGTATCGAAAAGAGATTTCTAATGAATATTAGAAATTTGAAATCTAACGGTTGGATTTGGAATTATGTCCAAATAAAATTTAGAAAAAGGTCGTTGTAAGTGCAGTTCGATGGCCATTGATGGAAATCGACTGTACGGGCCTTGATAAAATTATTAAAAATAGTAATAATTTGTGTAAAATCATAAGAAATGGTTTAGAAAGAGTTGGGATGAAAAACTGCATATTTGAAAAGATAAAAATAGATTTTTATCGAAATGAACTAGTTTTGAACTAGAATTAAAATTCTATTTATTTTTAAATAAATAAATTGGAATTGAAATGGTTTTGAAAAATCTAGAATTTCCAATAATTGAATTGGAATAGATTTGAATCGAAATTGTCTTCGGAATATTTCGACGTTGAATTTCGTGATGATACAAATATGGTTATGGGAATTTGAAATATATATTTATATCGTTATTTCCAATACGATATTTGTTAGTCGTAGAGTTTGATATTGAATATAAGCCGATATAAATTCTATTTAGAGCCTTGTATTTAATACCAAATGTGATTTGGGTTTGTCGTGAATGGTGTCTTCATTAACACTGTTCTTGAAACCAGTTGAGAAAGATTAAATCTTTTTATTTAGATTTAATGGATTGTACCAATTAAATGATATTTAATTGAAATTGAATTGGTATTGATTTTTGGGTTTATCGTGAACAGTGTTTTAAATAACACTTGTTCTTTAACCCGATAATTAATGAATGTGATTTTGGATTTATTGTGGGCCGTGTTTTAAATGAAATTGGTTCTTTAACCGAGTTAAAGACAGGATGAATAGGTTAATTGTGTGCCGTGTTTTAACTAAGTGGATTTTTAATGAATCTTTAATTAGATTGAAATGATCGAGAATGTAGTATCACCAGTTTTGCTCCAACCGATAGTTAAATCTTTAATTAGATTTGAACGGGAAATGGTAATTGTATTTACCGATAACACCGTGGTGTTAGATATGAAGTATGACTATTTTTACTTCATGGGATGAATAGGTTGGGATTGGGAAATAAAATAATTGATTGCTTTGGTGTGGTTCGCTAATCCCGACTAGTTTGAATTGATATTCAAAGAAGATTAAAGAATAAATTTAAAGAATTTATCTTTGATAAAATTAGTGGGAACTTTTCCCAAAGTATAGGAATATTTGAATAAAAGAATATTCTGAATTGGAATAAGGCATATGTTGTGTTTGTGTAACACTTATTTAAAGTATACGCGAGTTATTCGGGAAGACCGGGTTTATCCCATTCTGAATAACTGATACGACGATAAGTCGAAGGTGAAGACGGTGGTTGAAGACCGGAGGTCTTCACGTCGTTTGGATAGTTACTGATGATCTTGATTTGGCCGTACACCCAAGAAGATGGAAATAGTTGGTGATCGTCCAGACATACTTGGAGATCGATGGATATGCGGGGTACTAGGTGCCTCCGGTTTCGTTCAGACCCAGAACGAACTTGTAAATGGACTGCGTGTCTGACATTGGATTATAGTCTGTGTGATTGATTTCTATTAAATATATATCTGTTTGGCGGCGGAGAATTTATTCTCTTGCTTAACTCCCTTCTCTGAGACGTACGAGCTCAGGGGTTATATACTGATGGATATCAAACGCATAGAGTGAATTACCTGTGTGGCATGCCTAAGTGGCAAAAGATCAAGGCTTCTGTTGAAAAGAAAAGTCTTGTGGTTGATGATCAAAGCACGGCCTTTGTGGCGTAGCTTTGTGTAACGTTTACTTCGCAAGTTTCACACCCGGTATGAACCAAAAATGGGAGACGGACCTCAGGGTGGACTTGCGTTTCTTTCTAGTTAGAAGTGGCGTCAGTGGCTTTACACGCCCTAACGAGTTTGACTTATGTGGTTGTTGCTGTTGCGAGGCGCCTCGGTTTGATCGGACGATCCAGGTCCGACAGAGTCATTCGTTGATTTATTTACGCCCCAAAGGGCGGGGAAACGTAGTGTTCAGGCATAATAATCCACATCGGTGGACCGGCCCTGACGATCCAAAGGGTTGATGCGTTCTGATCCTAAGGCTCGGGCTAGAGAGTCTTGAATCGGTAGAGGACTATCTTTTGCCTCGGTTCATAGATGGAAATCCAATTTCCAAATACGTGACATTTGCAGTTTTATTTGTAGAGCCTAGTATGGCGACATAGTGGGATGGGGCGCTTATGCCGTCTATGATTGATACTTATGATTTGAAGTTGTTTTATGCACTTTACACTTATTATAGTATCAAATTAATCTGTTTTAAACGTATCAAGCATTCTTTGGCTGTTATAAGGTAAAAACCCTATCCTCCGGCTTGAGTTGCATTGTGTGATGGGACCTGGGTCTTATAATAGCTTCATTGTTCTTTATTTAGCATTGCGCTGTTGTTTTATGCACTGGTGTTCTTGGGAGGAAACCCGTTCCGTGTTATACGGCGTGGTCCCTTGATTTACCTAACTTTAAAATAAAGATTAATAACTGTTTTAGTTCTCACACCAGTCCCATGACTGACCTGGAGTTTATTGTTTTAACCTAAACTCTGGGTGCCCCTATTTTGACACGGGCAGCTAGTAGTTTTGGTTTTGCAGATTTATACTCACAGGATCCTGGTTTACAGCTGGAATGATATCCGGGAAGCTTTGTACCCGTATATCTCCTTCAGTTGTGTATTGTATTATTTTCCGCTGCTATGTATTTAAATGTAATTTAAATCTCTGATATTTCTGTGTAATATTGATTTATACTCTGTATATTCTTGTATTCTGATGAATTGTTGTAATATACAATGAAATGTTCTTCCGTCTGCGTTCTATTTTGTCGTGTTCTCAAAACAATTCTTTCTTTCTCTTCTCTTCGGAGACCGGGGAAGTTCGGGTCGTTTCAAATGATATATATATATATATCTTCAAATTCCTCAACAATATCTGTATAATCACGGAATCCTATACCGAAATATTCCGAATACTATTTCCACTCAAAGTCATTCCAATTCATACATTGGAAAATTTTGGTTATTTTAAAACCCATTATCAAATCCTATTTACTTATTTAAAAATCGTTTGGATTATTATTCTTGTTATTAACTAGTTCATTTCAATAAAATATATTTTTACCTTTTCAAAAATTTAATTTTTCATCCTAAATCTTTCCAAATCATTTATTATGATTTTACATAATTTTTCCATATTTTTTTAATAACTTTATTAAGGCCCGTATTGTCGGTTTCCAATAATGGCCACCAAACTACTTCTATTGCGACCTTTCCTGAAATTGATATGGACATATTTCCAAATCCAATAGTTAGATTTCAAATCTCTTATATTCATTGGAAAGCTCCTTTCGATACGAACCCAACGGTTCCGGCTTTAGGGGAATCCGATGGTCGTATCTCTTGTTACGTCCATTTGAAGTTAATGGTCGAAATTCGCGAACGGTCGCTATGCGACGCGTTCTATTCAGGCCATTATATATATACATATATATATCGCTAATTTCCATTTAAAAAATATTTTATAAATTGTTTATAAATTCATTTTAAAACGATTCCAAATTCATTTTTCAATTTTAAATCAAAATTGAATATTCTGTATCATTATAATATTATAATGATAATATTTTCATAATATCAGATTTTGAAATCCATTTCCCTTTTGATATTTATTATAAAATGAATAAATTCAATCGACACACCCATTCGGGTAAAAATGGCATTTAATTACATAACTCGGCTTCCATATTTCAATATTTTTGTGTCCATCCCAAATCGGATATCAAAATCATATTTTGATTCTTTTTTAAAATATTATATTATTTTAAAATATTCTTTATTTTAAAATATTCTTTATTTCTAAATCGGAATGTGACTCAATCAATTACCACATAATTTCAGTTATATGGATTATATACATTGCATGTATTCAACAATAATGATAAATAGTCATTACACATTCAAACATCATTCAGTATGCATTCTACTACAATATAAACGTTAAATAAATAAATAGCACTTATCACAGCCTGTCAACCCATCATTGACACACCACTAATTATTGGGATTAGCGTATGTCAAATATCATCCGAATACCCATGTGTGGTTTTCAAACAGCAAATATTGATTATTATTTGTGCAGTTGGGCGATGTGTAAAATTTATCATCCCAATCAATATCAGATAAATTGGTGAACATAAACAAGCCATCCGACTTGTAAATGAATATTTATTCCAATTTTATTATTTGAATTATAAGTGAATATTTATAATTTAATTTCAATTTTCATAATAATATTACCATTATTTTTAATATTTTAAACATTCCAACATCACAAACAAAACATAATACAATCAATTAAATTGTCCATGGTCTGTGGACGAGGAAGGTGAGCTAATAGGCACCGTATACAATTTATAATGATTAAACTAATAAAAATCGAAGGTGGCTACACTATGAAATTGGTTTGGAGTGATTTAGAGCTCGTCTCACTTTATTGTGAAATAAAACGCTTGAATCAGACCGACGATCGCTTATCATTATTTAATGATAACCGACCAAAGTGAGTAAAACTTACTAAACCTATCCAATGGATATTTTTGTAACATATTTCTAGAATGGTTAAATGATGGTTGATTTCTGTGTGCTGATTGTCTGGATGAACTGCTAAATAAATTGGTTGAAAATATAGATATATATATATATATCACTAATCAAACATTGATTCTATTAGCCAGAATATTTCATATTGAATGAAAGTGATGTTATTTATGTCGTTTAACATCTATAGATACAGGGAAACAGGTTGGAGGGATCCAACTGAATTCCTCAGTATTTAAAATAATGCTTTTTTTCATATATTGTGATATATAATCTGTGATTGATTATGATGACACTGGTCTTGTTATTTGGTATTTCAAATACCATAAGCAATACTTAAATGGTAAAAAGGGAATTTTCAAAAGTGTATATTGAACATAAAATGTTTATATAGAATCAATGTATTTTATATAAAGGAATTATTTAGGAATTTTAATAAGAACTTCTGTATAGGAATTATTAACAGTTATATGGAAGTTTTAAAAGTCCGATTTGATATAGATGTTGAATGAAGGTAGTAAGAGGTAAATAAATGAGTATATGGAGTAAATATAATATTTTGCAAATTTATAGAATATTTATAAAGGGAATTGCCAGTTCTAAAAGAATTATGGGAAAATTTATTTAAATTAAATATTTAATAGAAATATTTTTTTAATAGATAAATTGACAAGAATAATTTATAAATGATGTTTATAAATTAAGGAAAAATGTATCATTGGATAAATGAAAATATAAGTCTAAATTCATATAGAGAAGTGAAAAATCAGTTTTACACTGATATTTGAAATTGGAATGCAAACTTAACATTTATAAAGAGAATTATAGAGGATGGAATGTGAATTTGAAAAGGGAAAATCTATTTTAAATAGAAATGGAATATTGAATGGGATAGAAATAAATAAATTGTTTAATAATAAAAACAAGTAGTGTGAGTTATAAACAATGTCTATAAATGAAATAAAAATATTTATCAGTGGATAATTTGGATTATAAATTCAGCGATGACTTTAAAACAAGAAATTGGGAATTTATTTCAAAAAGGAAACGATGGATTTTATTTCGATGTTCGAAATGTGAATAGGATCGAAATAAAATCCATAAAGATTTGTAATTAGAACTCGACTAGGCCAAATGTTATAAAATAATTTATTTTTTAGAAATTACATATTGAATAAATCGAGATTTGATAAGATAATTAATATTCGGTTTGAAACCGATATTTTATAATCAAATACAAAGGCAGTAGAGAATTATAGGCTTATTAACTAAAATGAACTATGAAGTTGAAACGTAAACGAGATTTGATAAATAAAATGGAATATGAATAAGAAGTTATAAAATGACTCGATAATTGGAGTTTAAACCTGTATTAGTATTTAAATTATGAAATCAAGTTTCGATTTGATAAAACGAGTCCAGTTTTACGTAAAGCAATAATATTCACATTTTTAAGTGAATAACGATTTAAAAGAAAATGTTTTGCATAATTAAAATAGTTATAAAAGGAAATTTGTAATTGTTGGGAAGTACTAAATTCAAAAATGAATTTAGTAATTGAGTTGACCTAAAGGGTAAAATATGTTGGAGTTCGTAACGTAAATCGAATATAGTTTATTCGAAAAAGAGTTATCGAATATAGTTATTCGAAAGAGAATTATCGAATAGAGATTATTCAAGAGAGAATTATACATTGGGATTTGACCATATCGAATGTAGGAAAGTACTATTTACTTTCCGGTTTTTAAATCAAGATTTATTTATTTAATAAATTAGTTAATTATTATTTATTCAGGTTAATGAATAAAAGCTATATTTTAAAGTTAGATATTTCGAAAGTAGGGATTATAACATTATTGTTATAACTAGTGTTTTTCATAAAAGGATTGGATTGGTAAACAGAATCCGAGAATTGCGTAATAATTTGATAAGAAGTTAAGAAACGGAGTTAAGGAAATTAGAAACTGAGTGGAGATTCGTTAAGTCGAATGGTTTTCTGGGTGTCGCTCTGATGTTGGTTTTAGCCTTCGGGGTTGATATTCAAGGAATTGTTCTCTTGCTAGATTACAGTTAGAGATTGATAGAGGTGGGAAGATAGTGATGCATGAATAAGAAATGGAAATGTTTTCCAATGTTAATAACATATATTTTCTAAAGTTAGGAAGTAAGAATTTATGAAAATATGAAAAAAGGAAATGCAAAAATGAATAAATTAAATTAATTTAATGGGAAAAGTGTTGATTGATGATTGATCGATAAAGATTCCATTTGGAAATAAGATCATTATGTGTATGGATGTTTTCCTTTGATAGTTAAATTACCGACTGTCAAAGTTTTGACAATTTTCCGTTGTCAATACGGAGAGATCGGGATCAGATATATTATCTGAAAATCACTCCGTATGGGCATTGGCGTTGCAAATCAAATATGATGAAGAGAATTGAAGACCGAGTTTATGCAATGGCTATTCTGGCAAATCCTAGGTAGAAATTTCCTAAGATGGATTTACAAAATAGTGCGTTCGGTTTGTCCAGTCCTAGGAAAACCTATATGGAAGAGTGCCTGACAAAGTATATTTAATAGATCACGTAAGTTGATTTCTTCAAACATATTTACATTTGGTAGCGGAGAAATTCGTTTCTCTTAGCTGTATACCTGTGGTGTTTTTGGAGAAATCAATTTGTGATTTGGAGGGTATGATGTGGCATTAAAAGTGAATAAAGGTGTGATCTATCAAAAAGATATGTTATGGCCTCTAGCCTCACAACCGAGAAATGGTATAAAATCTGGTAGGTCACATGGCTAAGTGGGTAGCTCCTAATTAGGGTGTATTGTCACCTGAGCGAAAGAAATTTCATTTACTTCTTTAACCTATTTTGATGTTATCTCTTTTGGGAAACGATTGCTGATCCCAACCGTTGGTGATAATACATTCGATATACTCAAACTAAATGAGTGACCAATCATGCTTAGCCTGGGTTGTAAGATGTTCTTGTTGAACCCGGTGTATTCCTCTCTAGAGATACACTGTCAGAAAGTAGTCTAATACCTTGCCAATTGGAATCCATTACCCAATAAGCGTGAAACGACCCAAACTTCCCCTTACGGGAAAGCCCGGATTGCTTTGAGAACATGATGCATCAAAACACAAACAATAGAGCATTTCAATATTGCTATTATAACAATTACATCAGAGTACAAGAACATAACATAGTATGAATAAATAATATACATCAGAAAAATATCAGAGATTAAAATACATTACGTAGCAGCAGAAAAATAATACATAACACAACTGAAAGAGATACGTGGATACAAAGCTTTCTGAATATAGCTCCAGCTCCAAATCCAGGATCCTGTAAAAAGAAATCTACAGAAACCAAAACTACTAGTTGCCCATGCGGAAAATAGGGTCACCTAGAGTTTAGGTTAAAACAATAAACTCCAGGTCAGTCATGGGATAGGTGTGAGAACTAAAACAGTTAATAAATCTTTACTTTAAAAGTTGGGAAATCATGGGACCACGCTGTATAACATGGAAAGGGTTTACTCCATATGAATCTTAGTTTAAAATAAAACAAAGCAATGCTTTTTGGAAAAATGAAGCTATTATAAGACTCAGGTCCCATCACACAATGCAACGCAAGCTAGAGGATAGAGTTCTCCCTTATAATAGCCAAACATGCTTGGTATGTTTAAAAAAATCAGTTTGATATTACTATAAGTGCATTGTATCAAACAACTTCAAATATGAAAATAAAAATCATAGACGACATGGGTACCATATATCATGTAACCATACTAGTTCTACAACTAAAACCGAAGAAGGTCATATTGGAAATTGGATTTCCATCATGAGTTAAGGAAAGGGATGTACTCCTTACCGATTCGGGCCATCTCTAGCGGAATGACACAGGATCACACCTACAGGCAGCCCTTGGATTCTGCAGTGCCGGTCCACACATACTTTAGTGGATTAATTATTCCTTGTAACAACCTAGAAAATCCGAGCCAATTTAAAAAATTTTATTTGGCTATTTTAATGGATTTTAGATATTTAGAATAAATTATTTTAAATAATAACAAACAAAAAGTATATTTGAATCGATGTTTGAAAATAAATATAACTATTTTAAATTATAAACAAGGCCTGAAATGGCGCGGCAGTTTCAAAATTCAAATTCAAACTTTGACTGACTATACCAGGCGCAAAATAAAACAAATTTTAGTGAAACCAAAAATATTTAAATCTGTTAGTGAATATCTTTCTAACGAATCTGAAAAATCGAAGTTTCATAGCGGGAATCAAAAGTTATGGCCAAATGAATTTTCAGAAAGGTCGTTATAGAGAATACATAGCCCGTGAAAATAGCCATTTTGTAAACGACCTCAGAATTCGACGAAACCACTTTCGTTGGATCCTGGATGTCAAATTATTGCTAGGTTTCAAATTTCATAATTTTTGAAGTTAGTATGTGAGCGTGGCAAAGAAAAATGTGTTTGGTCGATTTCTGTTAAATTGGATCGACCAGAAAAGGGCCATTTTTCAAACAGTCTCAGAATTCGACGAAACTTGTTTTGTTGGGGCCGTATCGTCAAAACATAGCTGGATTTATTTTTCTGGAATTTTTGGGATCAGTATGTGGCCTCAGCAAATTGATATTTACGTTCAAAACAAGTATTGAATGTTTTATATTTTAATTTGAAGAGAAACTAACTGAAACAGTCGAATGGGCCTACGAAACAATCCCATTGTGTTCAAAATGGGGGTATTTAGCTAGGGACGACAGTCAATGGGTTTGGATTGGAGTTCGTATGAGATAAGGGGTATTTTAGAATTTTAAAAATATATAAATTAAATAAAAAAATTTGATTGGGCCTCACTCTCTCTCCCCCGTTTTCTCTCTCCCTGCTAACGATTAAAGGCGGAAACCACTTCCACCATTCCCACCCATTTTCCGACCAAACCAGGAAGAATCAGACCCTGCTCCAATTCAACTTTTTGATGAACTCTCTCTCCTCTCCAAATCCATATAAAGAGCATCATTTATCGTTGGGTATAGGAGGAGAACAATTGCCGAGAAGTCGAAGACTTCACAACGCCGCCGCCGCCTCCCTGGTGGATCGAACTGGCCATCTCCCCCCTGCACACGTGCGCCTCTACTCCCTCTTCCTCGTGGTGAAGACCGATCAACGAATCGCTGCACGAATTTGCATGAAAATCAAAACCTAATTTTGAACGAATAGTTGAGGAAATGGTTTATTTTATTTTAAACTGTTCTATAGCACTTTAAAGTGCTACGGTCTATGATTTCACTGTAAAAATCATATCTTTCTCGTTTGTTGACGAAATTCAGTGAAACTCGTGTGGACGTCTTCTACATTCTAGAAGAGACCGCATATTTTTTTGAGCTTCCTACTATTTTTGCTGGAATGGAACCCAATGTGAGATTTTTGAATTATAAATGATATGGAAACAACGATGTATAAATTATATGGTCGATGTATGAGTTATATAAGCATTGTACACCTCATGTATAAGTGTTGTATAAGTTGTATGTTCGATGTATAAGTTATATATGCGTTGTAAAAATGATATATGCATTAAAATAAATTGAAATGATATTGAAATGAAATCGAAATATAGTTATATACGTATATATATATATAATCCTCTCGTCCACAGACCATGGACGATATATATTGGTTGTGATATTGTTTGGATTATTGGTTGATGTGAAATTTGATGAATATCATGAATGGTTGATTTGAAATGATTGATTGTGGTTGAAATCCCAATAGGATTAGTATATGGGAAAATTCGTCTGCGTACGAACTAGATATTGAAAATCCCCATTGTCAAAAGCTGCGAGGCTTTAAGGTAGAGCGAGGAGCCGTACTAGGGACGATCCCGGTTTTAACTACCCTGCCGTTATGCTGCCGAAATTTTCTGAAATATTATTGTGTTTGATAAAAATTCTTGTGCTGAGATAAAATTCATGTGTTGAATAGAAATTCATGTGTTGAGTAGAAATTCATGTGTTGAGATAAAATTCATGTGTTGAATAGAAATTCATGTGTTGAATTAAGTTCATGTATTGAATAAATTCTTTGAAAAATAAAAATGACATTTTTATTATATATATAGACTATGTAAAATATTAGTGTTTTAAATAAATTGTTTTAACACCAAAAATAACATTTTTACCTTATGTATAAACTATATAAAATAATCGTGTTTGAAAATAAATTGTTTTACAATAAAAATCACATTTTTATGACATATATGAACTGTTAAAAATAAAATTCATGTGTTGAATAGAAATTCATGTGTTGAATAGAAATTCATGTGTTAAAATAAAATTCATGTGTTGAATAGAAATTAATGTGTTGAAATAAATAGCTGTTGGATAAAAATATCGTTTTTATCAAATGTGTGAAAGGAATATGGTTTTGAAATCGAAAAATGAATTATATTTATATATATATATAAATATAATTAAAATAAATCGAATAACAAAGCTGCAGTTCGTGCTTTGAAACCGTGATTTCAAACGATTGGTGCGGGAGATCCGACCATCGGATTTTCCCAAAACCGAAACCGTTGGGTCCGCTTTGGAAATATCTTTCCAACGACACCAACTTTGTAAAGATCGAATGGTTGGATTGTCTGGAATGTTTAATTCAAATATGAAGAAAAACAGTGCCAGAATCGATTATATATATATATAATAAATCGAATAACGACGCTGCAGTTCGTATTTTGAAATCGTAACTACAAACAATTGTACCGGGAGATCCGACCGTCGGATTTTCCCAAAACCGAAACCATTGGATTCGTCTTGAAAAGATCTTTCTAATGATATAAAATTTGTGAAGATCCAACGGTTAGAATTTTCAGATATGTGTAAATCAAATTTGAAGAAAAAGAGCGCCATGGCCGCGTTATGGCCTGAAGCGTCGTTTGAATGAATTGGCTATTTTTAAGTGAATAAAAATAGCGATAAATTGTTATAAAATATTATAAACGATATGGAATGGAAATAAACCGAATTTACCCGGTTTATTGGATATTTGATGGTTGAATGTGTTTGGCGTGAAAATTACATTTAAGAACATAATTATTGATGTCGAATAATTTAGCCATTGAAATGAATTGATTTAAATTCTAAATATACGTGAATTATTTGAAAAGGCTTAGCAAAATCTCATTTCAAATAATTGATTGGCGGCAAGAATTCGATGATGAAGATGGTGGTTGAAGACCGGAGATCTTCACCTCGGTTGGATGATAACTGATGTCTTGATTGAGAGGCATCCCAAAATATAGATAATAAGTGATGATCGTCCAGATGTACTTGGAGATCGATGGATATGCGAGGTATATAGTGCCTCCGGTTTCGTTCAGACCCAGAACGAAATTGTAATGGACTGTGTGTCTGACATTGGATTTTGTTCTATGCTGATTGATCTCTATTAAATATATATTTGTTTGGCGGTGGAGAATTTATTCTCTTGCTTAACGCCCTTATCTAAGACGTACGAGCTCAGAGGTTATATATCGATAGAAATCAGTCGCATGGAGTGAATTGCCTGTGTGGCATGCCTAAGTGGCAGATGATCAAGGCTTTTGTTGAAAAGCAAGGTCTTGTGGTTGATGATCAAAGCACGGCCTTTGTGGCATAGCTTTCTTTATAACGTTGATTCGCGAGCCTTACACCTCGGAATGAACCAGAAAGGGGAGAGGACCTCAGGGAGGACACGCGTTCCCTTATAGCTAGGGTGGTGTCAGTGACCTACTAGCCCTGACATTTATATTATTTTCAACTATGTGGTTTTTGCTGTTGCAAGGCGCCTCGGATATATCGGTGAATGTGTGGAGCCAATGGAGTCATTTGGCTCATTGACGCCCCAAAGGGCGGGGAAACGCAGTGTTCATGCATTTTAATCCACATCGGTGGACCGACCCTGACGATCCAAGGGTAACTCGAGCTCTGATCTTGAGACACGGGCTAGAGCGTTTCGAATTCGGTAAGGACTATCTTTTGCCTTGGTTCATGATGGAAATCCAATTTCCAAATATGACACCGTGCGGTTTTGATTGTATGCCTATATATGGCGACATAGTGGTGTGGGGCATTAATGCCATCTATGATTGATACTTATGATTTGAAATTGTTTTTGAAACATATAAGCACTAGTAATAATACCAAATGCTTTTGTTTTTATTCGTATCAAGCATATTTGGCCATTATAAGGAAAAAACTCTATCGTCGGTTTGCATCGCATTGTGTGATGGGAACTGAGTCTTATAATGGATTCATTTTTATAAAATGCATATGTTTAAAAGATTTACTTGTTTTAAAGCACTGGCAATCCAATGGAGTAAACCCGTTCCGCGAAAGTGGCGTGGTCCTGTGATTAGCCATATTATAAAATATGTTAAGTAGATTCATCATACCAGTCCCATGACTGACTCGTAGTTTGTTTCACTTGCAAACTCGGGTGCCCCTTTTTCTACACGGGCAGCCTTGTATTCAAGTTTTAGCAGGCTCTTTCTGGATAGCTGGAGCTAAAGATGGATTCTACCATTTATCTCTTTTTATGCTGTTCAGCTCCTATTGTACATATTATGTTTTGTTTTCCGCTGTAGACATTTATGGATAGCTGAACTGTATTTTGTACTAAGTATGATCCTGTATACTATGTAACTTTGATGATTATGTTTATCCAGTGTATTATTGTACATTATCTAGTGTATTTTTTCCTGTTCTGCTTTTATCTGTTTATGTGTTATATTCCAAAGATTACCCTTTCCACCATCGTACGGGGTTTTGGGGTCGTCACAATGTGGTGTCAGAGCTTTGGTTAAGCTTAGTTCCGGAATACAACATATTAACGAATTCGTCAGAAATAGAACCAGTAGTGTTCTAGGACGAATAATTCATTACAGATAGGATCAGTAATATCCTATTATGAGTATAGCAGAATGAAATACACTCCGGTAGGCACATTTACATTCAAGTTTATGTTTCTATGCTTTATAATATCTTTTCTGTTGACCTGACACTTGGTCTGCTATTTGCAGAAGTACTAGAAAATGAGTGTCAAAAACAGAAGAAGGGATACCGAACCAGATATTGAGGCTCCAGTAAAGAGGTATCAAAATTTAGGTGGATTACCATTCTTGGGCAAAGAATCCATTATGGAAACACAAGCCTGGATTCATTCTGCTGAGAAAATCTTTGAAAGTTTAAAGCTGAGAGATGACCAGAAAAGATTACTAGCGTCTTGGGCACCCAAAGAAGAAGCTTTGTTCTGGTGGGATTCGATTATTAAGGATAATCTAGAAGGTAATGTTACCTTGGGTCAATTTAAAGAGATGTTCAATGAAAGATTTATTCCTCCAGAAGCAACAAAGCGATTATGTGATGAATTTTGTTATCTGATACAAGGGGATATGACCATTCTAGAATATCATAAGAAATTCGATGAACTTTCTCATTTTGCCCCTTATCTAATTCAAAATCCGAAGAGGAAGAATCTGAGGTTTATTAACGGGCTTCAAAGAAAGTATCAAAGTAGTGTAATGGGGCATGTGAAGCTTCCTTTTTATGAAATGATATACATGGCTTATCAGTATGAAGATCTCCATAAGAAAGGTCTTTTGAATGACGAAGTAGAAGTCAGTTCTAGTATCAAAGTGGTGTCTGAAACTGATAGTCCTGAGGCCAGTACGATGCCTGAGGTTAGTAAGGAGCCCAAAGCCAAGAGGAAAAGGGTTAAATCTGAGAAAGTGCCAGTAACAACTGCCACCTGCTCTAACTATAATCGGAAAGGGCATTTGGCGATAAACTGTGGACCCTTAAAGAAGCGATTAAAAGGTGGACTTCAATCCAAGAAGGGATTTCAAGAGAACAGAAAATGCAGTCAATGCCATCAAGCTGGTCATCTTTCAAAGGCTTCCTAGCTATTCAATTAATCTGAAAAGGTTCATATAAATGAAGTGGCAGAAACTTCAGTACCCTCAGCTAGTCAGGGCAGGTCTGATGTTTTAGAAGGCACGTTACTGTCAAAAACATTCCAGTTAAAGTACTATTCGATACTGGCGCGTCGCAGAGCTTTATTGCAAAGAATGCAGTTAGGAAGCTGGATTTGAATTTGAAAAGGCTCAAAGAACCCATCACTGTCCATAATCCGGTTGGGGGTTCCCTCGATCTTAGTTGGGTATGTGGGGTGCCTGTCTCTTTTTCCAGATATCGGTTTCCTACCATCTCGATCGTCATGAATTTTACCGAATTCGATCTTATTTTAGGATTGGATTGGTTAACCAAATATGAAGCAGAGGTTAAATGTGCCGAGAGAGTGGTTAAGGCAAGGATTAAATCAGGGGATTATATCACAATACCATGTGAAGGTCCGAATTCAGACAGAAAAGACTTTTGGTCAGCTCTAGGTGTTTCTCCTGCTCAAATAGAAAATATCCCTGTTGTCACAGAGAATATTCTAGACCTCATAAAAGATATTCCTGTCGTTAAGGTTTATGTAGATGTGTTTGAAGAAGTTGTTAGCTTACCTCCGAAGAGAGAAATTGATTTCAAGATCGCTTTAATCCCGAATGCAAGGCCAGTAGTGCACGCTATTCGGAGAATGACTCTAAAGGAGAAAGAAGAATTAGATAATCAAACTCGACAACTTGTATGGAAGGGTCTGATCAGGCCTAGTTTCTCTGATTGGGGAGCAGCAGTGGTGTTTGTCCCGAAGTCAGACGGTACTCTTAGACTATGTGTGGATTATCGTGACTTGAACAAGCAGACACTGAAGAACAAATATCCATTACCGCGAATTGATGATTTGTTAGATCGATTGAATGGCGCACAAGTGTTCTCAAGGATGGACCTAGCTACAAGTTTCCATCAACTTCGTATTACCGAAGAGTACGTTCCTTTGACAGCATTCAGAGGTCCCGATTTATTCTATGAGTGGTTAGTAATGTCGTTTGGCATATGTAACGCTCCTGCCTATTTTGTGGATTTAATGAATCGAGTATTCCGCGATGTCTTGAATAAATTTGTTCTGGTTTTCATTGATGACATATTAATCTTTTCTAAGTCATAGAGCGAGCACGCGAAACATTTAGAACAAGTTTTAGAAATTCTGCGAAAGAATGTCTTGAAGGCCAAACTTTCCAAATGTATATTATGGCAAGAAGAAGTCAAGTTTCTTGGCCACGTTGTATCAAAAGAAGGAATTTCTGTGGATCCCAGTGAAATCACCGCTATTCAAAATTGGAACAGCCTAGTACTCCCACAGAAGTCCGTAGTTTTCTTGGAATGGCTAGTTATTATCGGAAGTTTGTTAAAGATTTTTCGAAGATATCTAGTTTCTTAACAAAGCTTACAAAGAAGCATGCAAGATTCAAGTAGACTCTCGAATGTGAGGAGGCTTTACAGAAGCTCAAATTAAGATTAACAACTGCTCCAGTGTTAACAATTATCAATGGAAATCAAGACTTGAAAGTCTGGACCGATGCTTCTAGAGAAGGCCTTGGTGCAGTATTAATGCAAGAGGTCAAGTGGTTGCTTATGCTAGCCGTCAGCTGAAACCGCATGAGAAAAATTATATTACTCATGATCTTGAGTTGTTAGCCATTGTATTTGCTTTGAAAATCTGGACGCACTATATTTTGGGCGAGAAATTTGAATTGTATACAGATCATCAGTCGCTAAAGTATCTGTTCACCCAGAAAGACTTGAATCTGAGGCAACAACGTTGGCTAGAATTTCTTGCAGCATACGATTTTGAGATTTTGTACACTCCAAGGAAAGCCAATGTGGTGGCCGATGCGCTAATTCAAAAGAATGCAATAATCGCCAGCTTTATTATTACGACTTCCTTGATTGACAAAATATCTATTCTTCAAAAGGATGATAATTTTATTAAGGATCTGATCAAAAGGATTCAGAAAGGCGAACCCTTGGGTTTTCAAATAGATAACGATGGGATCCTGGGATTGAGAGGAAGGATTTGTGTTCCCGACATCCCCGAACTCAAAAGAGAAGTGTTATACGAATGTCACAAGTCCAAGCTGAGTATGCACCCAGGTGTGAGCAAAATGTATAACAATATCAAGCGAACATTCTGGTGGAAGGCTATGAAAAGGGACGTTTCTATATATGTTAGCAAGTGTCCAACTTGCCAGCTAGTCAAAAGCGACCAACAGAAACTTACTGGATTGTTACACCCGCTGGATATTCCAGATTGGAAATTCGAATATATTTCCAAGGACTTCATAGATGGTTTGCCCAGATCCAAGAAAGGAAATGACAGTATGTGGGTGATCGTAGATCGCTTCACAAAGACCGCCCATTTTATACCTATCAGATCCAATAGAACCGCTCAAAGTCTGGAACAGATTTATTCCAAGGAAATTATTAGGCTACATGGAGTGCCGATTAGTGTAGTTAGTGATAGAGATCCAATATTTACTAGCAAATTCTGGGAGGCATTTCAAGCAGAACTGGGAACGATGCTGAATCTAAGCACCGCCTATCATCCTCAGACAGATGGTCAGACTGAGAGGGTGAATCGCATATTAGAAGATTTATTGCGGGCTTGTATCCGTGATTTTGGTGGATCATGGGAAGACCATTTGCATTTGGTTGAGTTCTCATACAACAACAACTACCAAGCGAGCCTGACAATGTCACCATTCGAAGCATTGTATGGTAGACCGTGCAGATCTCCTGCTTGTTGGGTCGAACCTGGAAATAGGCTTGTATTGGGACCAAATATGATTCGCGAAGTTGTAGATAAAGTCGATTTCATTAAGAAACGATTGCTAGCAGCCCAAAGCCGACAGAAGAGCTATGCAGACTCGAGGAGGAGGGATTTAGCATTTGATGTTGGTGACTATGTGTACCTAAGGGTTTCTCTGATGAGAGGAGTAATTCGATTTGGCAAAACTGGGAAGTTGGCGCCCAAATTTATTGGTCCATTCCCTATACTTGAACGGATTGGAACTCTCGCTTATAGTGTTCAATTGCCTGATTGGTTGCCTGGAGTGCATGATGTATTTCACGTATCTCAACTTCAAAAGCATGTTCATGATCCAGATTTGATCGTGGAAGAAGCAACACAATGGGATATAGAAATTACTCCAGAATTGGCCTTGAGAAGAGAGCCACTAAAGATTATTGGCAAAGAAACCAAAGAACTGAGGAACAAGAAGGTTGACTTAGTCAAAGTACAATGGAGGGGAGATCCACAAGATTGTACTTGGGAAACGGAGTAGAGCATTAAGAAAGCCTATCCTAAGTACAGGGTGGGTATCTTTGATTGACTCAGGTGCAAGGTACATTTACCATATCTTTGCATTACCATTTTGTTATCCACTTTGCTGTTGTTTTCTTTTCATGGATGTGTAACTTTTTAATTATATAGTCTGAATGATTTTAAAAGAGTATATGAATTAATTAGTATATTTTCGAAAGATAAAAAAACAAATTAATTGTTGTTTGTGTTGTGTGATAGTGGATTTGATTAATTAAATTATTAGAACGATAGTTAATTCAATCAATGAATGAAGGGTAAATCTATGCAATTAAATCAAGTATTGAACTGATTTAAAAATAGATAGAAATATATACAAGTGCATTATATATGTTTGAACAGGTAAATGGATTAGTTGTTGAGTAAAGAATTTATTTGCGTGCCCGACAAATAGGTAAACCTTAATGAGTTGGATGCGCAATTTTGTTATTATATCAACTCTTGTGAATGCCATTGGATGCGGAGTGCTGGTTGTTCTGTGTGTAATAATAAATGTCGCCATAGGATAATAATAATTAATTTTGAGGTACACTACATGGCATACTTCTTGAAGATAGGCATACTTCATCATATACCACATAAGCATTTGGAGCTTGTGTGACGAGGTTGAAGATTTACCATACGAACGAGAGGCTTGTACGACGATGACTGTATATTACAGGTTGAACTGATGACTGATATGGACCATATAAAATGTAACGGTAAAATTGCAAGATTAATAAAAACCCCACATGGGTCTGGAGATGACGATAAACACGTCTCTCTGGTCATTAAGGCACAAAAACCATTTATAGGGTGACGAGAATTTATTCTCTAGAGTTATGATCTATACACACTCCCCTGTGGACACTAGAACATATCACTATAAATATGCGCATGCTTATTAGGATTTATTGGGTACCTAATACGGCCCAATAAATTTCCAAACCCCTCCCCGTACAAAGGAGGTTATGGCGAATTTTTCAAAAATTTAGGGTGTTAGCCAAATTTTTGAAGAATTAGAAGATTCTTAGAAACTAAAAAATTGAAGAATGGAAGCCAGGATGAATGTTGACTTGGTTAATTAAACAACTTTCGACTTCGTTCCTTTTCGAGGATGAAAAGTTTAAGTGGGGGAGATTGTAACAACCCGGAAAATCCGAGCCAATTTAAAAGTTTTAATTTGGCTATTTTAGTGGATTTTAGATATTTAAAATAAATTATTTTAAATAATAACGATGAAAAGTATGTTTGAATCGATGTTTGAAAATAAATATAATTATTTTAAATTATAGACAAGGCCTGAAATGGCGCGACAGTTTCAAAATTCGAATTCAAACTTTGATTGACTGTACCGGGTGCTAAATAAAACGGATTTTAGTGAAACCAAAAATATTTAAATCTGTTAGTGAATATCTTTCTAACGAATCTGAAAAATCGAAGTTTCATAGCGGGAATCAAAAGTTATGGCAAAATGAATTTTCAGAAAGGTCGCTATAGAGAATATATAGCCCGTGAAAATAGCCATTTTGCAAACGACCTCAGAATTCGATGAAACCACTTTTTCGATCCAGGATGTCAAGTTATTTCTAGGTTTCAAATTTCATAATTTTTGAAGTTATTATGTGAGCGTGGCAAAGGAAAATGTGTTTGGTCGATTTTTGTTAAATTGGATCGACCAGAAAAGGGCCATTTTTCAAATGGCCTCAGAATTCGATGAAACTAGTTTTGTTGGGACCGTATCGTCAAAACATAGCTAGATTTATTTTTCTAGAATTTTTGGGATTAGAATGTGGCCCCGGCAAATTGAAATGTACGTTCAAAATAGGTATTGAATGTTTTATATTTTAATTTGAAGAGAAACTGACTGAAACAGTCGAATGGGCCTACGAAACATATCCCATTGTGTTCGAAATGGGGATATTTAGCTAGGAACAACAGTTGTTGGGTTTGGATTGGAGTTCGCATGAGATAAGGTGTATTTTAGAATTTTAAAAATATATAAATAAAATAAATAAAATTGATTGGGCCTCACTCTCTCTCTCTCCCCGTTTTCTCTCTTCCCGCTAACGATTAAAGGCAGAAACCACTTCCACCGTTCCCACCCGATTTCCGACAAAACCAGGAAGAATCAGACCCTGCTCCAGTTCAACTTTTTGAAGAACTCTCTCTCCTCTCCAAATCCATATAAGGAGCATCATTTATCGTTGGGTGTAGAAGGTGAATGTTCGCCGAGAAGTCGAAGACATCACAGCGCCGCCGCCGCCTCCCTGGTGGATCGAACTGGCCATCCCCCCCTGCGCAAGTGCGCCTCTCCTCCCTCTTCCTCGTGGTGAAGACCGATCGACGAATCGCTGCACAGATTTTTGTGAAAATTAAACCTAGTTTTGAACGAATAGCTGAGGTAACGGTTTATTTTATTTTAAATTGTTCTATAGCACTTTAAAGTGCTACGGTTTAAGATTTCACTGTAAAAATCATATCTTTCTTGTTTGTTGACGAAATTCAGTGAAACAAGAGACAGTGGACTCATGTGGACGTCTTCTACATTCTAGAAGGGACCGCATATTTTTCTGAGCTTCCTGCAATTTTTGGTGGAGTGGAACTCAATGTGAGATTTCTGAATTATAAACAATATGGAAACAGCGATGTATAAATTATATAGTCGATGCATGAGTTATATAAGTGTTGTACACCTCATGTATAAGCGTTGTATAAGTTGTATGTTCGATGTATGAGTTATATATGCGTTGTAAAAATGATATATGCATTGAAATAAATTGAAATGATATTGAAATGAAATCGAAATATAGTTATATATGTATATATATATATATACACACTCCCCTCGTCCACAGACCATGGACGATATATATTGTTTGTGATATTGTTTGGATTACTGGTTGATGTGAAAATTTGATGAATATCATGAATGGTTGATTTGAAATGATTGATTGTGGTTGAAATCCCAATTGGATTAGTATATGGGAAAATTTGTCTATGTACGAACTAGATATTGAAAATCCCCATTGTCAAAAGCTGCGAGGCTTTAAGGTAGAGCGAGGAGCCGTACTAGGGACGATAACGGTTTTAACTACCCTGCCGTTATGCTGCCGAAATTTTCTGAAATATTACTGTGTTTGATTTAAATTCATGTGTTGAGATAAAATTCATGTGTTGAATAGAAATTGATGTGTTGAGATAAAATTCATGTGTTGAATAGAAATTCATGTGTTGAATTAAGCTCATGTATTGAATAAAATTTTTGAAAAATAAAAATAACATTTTTATTATATATATAGACTATGTAAAATATTAGTGTTTTAAATAAATTGTTTTAACACCAAAAATAACATTTTTACCTTATGTATAAACTATATAAAATAATCGTGTTTTGAAACAAATTGTTTTACAATAAAAAACACATTTTTATGATATATATGAACTGTTAAAAATAAAATTTATGTGTTGAAACAAAATTCATGTAATGAATAAAAATTCATGTGTTGAATAGAAATTCATGTGTTGAATAGAAATTCATGTGTTGAAATAAATAGCTGTTGGATAATAATATCGTTTTTATCAAATGTGTGAACTGAATATGGTTTTGAAATCGAAAAATGAATTATATATATATAAATATAATTGAAATAAATCGAATAACGAAGCTGTAGTTCGTGTTTTGAAACAATGATTTCAAACGATTGGTGCGGGAGATCCGACCATCGGATTTTCCCGAAACCGAAACCGTTGGGTTTGCTTTGGAAATATCTTTCCAACGACACCAACTTTGTAAAGATCCAATGATTGGATTGTTTGGAATGTTCAATTTAAATTTGAAGAAAAACAACGCCATATTCGATTATATATATATATATATATATATATATATTTAATTAAAATAAATCGAATAATGACGATGCAGTTCGTATTTTGAAATCGTAACTTCAAACGATTGTACCGGGAGATCCGGCCGTTGGATTTTCCAAAAACTGAAGCCGTTGGATTCATTTTGAAAAGATCTTTATAATGATATAAAATTTGTGAAGATCCAATGGTTAGATTTTCATATATGTGTAAATAAAATCTGAAGAAAAAGAGCGCCACGGCCGCATTATGGGCTGAAGCGTCATTTGAATGAATTGGCAATTTTTAAGTGAATAAAAATAGCGATAAGTCGTTATAAAATATTATAAACGATATGGAATGGAAATAAATCGAATTTACCTGGTTTATTGGATATTTGATGGTTGAATGTGTTTGGTGTGAAAATTACATTTAAGAACAGAATTATTGATGTTGAATAATTTAACCATTGAAACGAATTGATTTAAATTCTAAATATACGTGAATTATTTGAAAAAGCCGAGTTAAATCTCATTTCAAATAATTGATCGGCGGTAAGAAGTCGATGATGAAGAAGGTGGTTGAAAACCGGAGATCTTAACCTCGGTTGGATGATAACTGATGTCTTGATTGGGAGGCATCCCGAAATATAGATAATAAGTGGTGATCGTCCAGACGTACTTGGAGATCGATGGATATGCGAGGTATATAGTGCCTCCGGTTTCGTTCAGACCCAGAACGAACTTGTAAATGGACTGTGTGTCTGACATTGAATTTTGTTCTGTGCTGATTGATCTCTATTAAATATATATCTGTTTGGCGGCGGTGAATTTATTCTCTTGCTTAACGCCCTTCTCTGAGACGTACGAGCTCAGAGGTTGTATATCAATAGAAATCAGTCGCATGGAGTGAATTGCCTGTGTGGCATGCCTAAGTGGCAGATGATCAAGGCTTTTGTTTAAAAGCCAAGTCTTGTGGTTGATGATCAGAGCAAGGCCTGTGTGGCATAGCTTGGTGTATAACGTTGATTTGGAGCCTCACACCCCGGTATGAACCAGAAACGGGAGAGGACCTCAGGGAGGACATGCGTTTCCTTCTAGCTAGGGTGGTGTCAGTGACCTACCAGCCACGACATTTATATTATTTTCACCTGTGTGGTTGTTGCTGTTGCGAGGCACCTCAGATATATCGGTGATTGTATGGAGCCGATGGAGTCATTTGGCTCATTTACGCGCCAAAGGGCGGGGAAATGCAGTGTTCAGGCATTTTAATCCACATCAGTGGACCGGCCCTGACGATCCAAGGGTCACTCGAGCTCTGATCCTGAGACACGGGCTAGAGCGTCTCGAATTCGGTAAGGACTATCTTTTGCCTTGGTTCATGATGGAAATCCAATTTCTAAATACGACACCGTGCGGTTTTGATTGTATACCTATATATGGCGACATAGTGGTATGGGGCATTAATGCCGTCTATGATTGATACCTATGATTTGAAATTGTTTTTGAAACATATAAACACTAGTAATAATACCAAATGCTTTTGTTTTTATTCTTTTCAAGCATATTTGGCCATTATAAGGAAAAAACTCTATCCTCGGTTTGCGTTGCATTGTGTGATGGGAACTGAGTCTTATAATGGCTTCATTTTTATAAAATGCATATGTTTAAAAGATTTACTTGTTTTAAGACACTGGCAATCCAATGGAGTAAACCCGTTCCGCGAAAGTGGCGTGGTCCTGTGATTAGCCATATTATAAAATATGTTAAGTAGATTTCTCATACCAGTCCCATGACTGACTCGTAGTTTGTTTCACTTGCAAACTCGGGTGCCTCTTTTTCTACACGGATAGCCTTCTATTCAGGTTTTAGCAGGCTCTTTCTAGATAGCTGGAGCTTAAGATGGATTCTACCATTTATCTCATTTTATGTTGTTCAGTTCCTATTGTACATATTATGTTTTGTTTTCCGCTGTAGACATTTATGTATAGCTGAACTGTATTTTATACTAAGTATGATCCTGATACTGTGTAACTCTGATGATTATGTTTATCCAGTGTATTGTTGTACATTATCTGGTGTATTTATTCATTTCTGTTCTGCTGTTATCTGTTTATGTGTTATATTCCAAAGATTACCCTTGCCACTGTCGTACGGGGTTTTGGGGTCGTCACATGAACACATGTTTCCCGATCCTATCAGACCTCTAAAATGGTTAGTAAGTCGACCATATCAAGAGCCACTAGGGACTCCAATTGAGGCGCCTCATTCCATCATCCACATAAGTAAAAATGTCTAGACTCCATACCATGACACCACTCCTAGCTAGAAAGAAAGGGGTTCACTCACTTCGTCCCTTATCCTGTTTTTAACTCATACCTAAGTGTGAGGCTCGCGAATTAACGCTATACACAAAGCTATGCTAATTAAAGTCGTGCTTTGATAATCTACTACAAGACTCTGCTTTTCAACAAAAGCCTTTATCATTTGCATCTCAGCATGCCACACTGACAATTTACGCCATATAACTGATGTCTATCAATATATAACCTCTAAGCTCGTACGTCTCAGAGAAAGGTGTTAAGCAAGAGAATAAATTCTCCTCCACCAAAAAGATATATATTTAATAGAAATCAATCAATACAGAATGAAATCGAATTTCATACACAAGTCCATTTACAAGTCCGTTCTGGGTCTGAATGAAACCCGAGGCACCTTATTCCTCGTCCCATATGTCCAGTACAGGAGAGAGGTCCTCGCATGTCTGGTCGATCTCCAAGTACTTCTGGACGATCACCACTTATTACCTTGTCTTGAGTGTACGACCCAATGAAGACATCAGTAATCATCCATATGATGTGAAGATCTCCGGTTTTCAACCACTGTCTTCATCGTCGACTTTTAGTCGTCGTATTAATTATTCAAAATGGGTTAACCCGATCTTTCTGAATAACTCGTGTATTTCATAATCAATAATCAAGTGCTATAAAAACAAAAAATACACCTCATCCCAATTCAGAAAATTCGTTTATTCGAATATTCACATCTTTAGGGAAAGGTTCCCATTAATTTTATCAAAGATAAATTCTTTTAAATCTATTCTTTAATCTTCCTTTGGATATTAATTCAAAACCAAATTAAGGTTTATCAACTAGTCGGGATTATCGAGCCTTACCGAAGTAATCATTTATTTATTAATCCCAATCCCAACCTATTCATCCCATGGAGCAAAACTAGTAGTAACCCCATATCTAACACCTACGGTTTTATCGGTAAATTTAATTACCATTTCACGTTCAAATCTAATTAAAGATTTAACTATCGCCTTGAGTAAAACTGGTGGTACTCCATTCTCGATCACTTCCCAAATTTGATAATTTAAAATATCACATTCTCATTTTGATCTAATTAAAGATTCATTAAAACTCCACTTAGTTTTATTTTTCCAATAACCATTATTTTATTATTATTTAACTTTGGAAACACAAACATGCCACACTCGACAATCTACACCGTACCACTGATTCCTACCAATATATAACCTCTAAGCTCATACGTCTCAGAGAGGGGTGTTAAGCAGGAGAATAAATTCTCCGCCACCGAACAGATATATATTTAATAGAGATCAACAATACGGTTCGAAATACAATGTTAGACATGCAATCCTGTCTTTAACTGAATTAAAGAACCTATGCCATTTAAAACACAGTTTACAATACACCCAAAATCACATTCCATTAACCATGGAATCTTCATGGAAAACAGATCAATATATAATCAATATCAATTTCCGTATCCGACTAATAGTATAAATGAAATAATGGCAAAGCCTTTTAAATTCCATATATAGTAACAGTCTTCCTCCGCAGAAGCTCACTTCGATTATCACTAAATCAAATTCCATTCAATTCCAATTTAATATATTAAAATGGAAAACTTTACTTTGGAAAATATCCATTAAATCTTAATAAAAGATTTATATATTCCAAATAACATTTCACTGTTAATCAGGTTAAAGAACGAATGTCGTTAAAAAAACAGTTCACAATAAACCCAATTCACATTCCATTTTATTCCAATTACTAAATATAACTGGAAACTCTAATAATCTTAATTAAAAGATTTATTCTTTTCAAACGGGGTTTAATAACAGTGTTACTGAAGACACCGTTCATAACAAACACAAAATACACTTTGATATTAAATATAAGGCTCTAAAAAGAAATTATATTGGCTTACGTTTAATATCAAATTCTGAAACCAACACATATCGTATGGGAAATAACGATATATATCTACCATCTAAATTCCTCTACAATATCCGTGTAGTTACAGAATCCAATTTCGAAACACCCTGAAGACGATTTCTATTCAAATCCATTCCAATTTATATATTGGAAAATTCTGGTTAGATTAAAACCATTCACAAATACAATTTATTTAATTAAAAACGTTAGATTATCTTTCTACTTGTTACCTAGTTCATTTTGATAAAAATATATTTTTATCTTTACAAACGTGGAATTTTTCATCCAAATTCTTTTCAAATCATTTATTATGATTGTACACAAATTAGCAATATTTTTAATAATTTTATCAAGGCCGTACAGTCAGTTTCCAATAACAGCCACCGAACTGCATCCATAACGACCTTTTTCGGATTCGATTTGGACATAATTCCAAATCCAAACATTAGATTTCAAATCTCTTATATTCATTGGAAAGCTCTTTCCGAAACAAACCCAATGGTTCTGGTTTTAGGAGAATCCAATTGTCGGATCTCCCGTAATGTCAATTCGAAGTCAATGGTCGAAATTGGCGAACAGTCGCGGCGCGACGCGTTCTATTTAAACCATTATATACATAATATATATATATCTACTATTTCCGTTCAATACGTATTTTATAAATTCGTTTTAAAAATGATTCCCACTTTCATTTCCATTTTAAATCAAAATTGAATACTCCTTATCATTATAATGTTTAAATAGTAATATTTTCAAAATATCAGATTTTGAAATCATTTTCTTTTTTATATTCATTATAAAAATGAATAAAATCGATATAAATATCGTTTGCGTTTAAATGGCGCATAACCAATCAACACGGCTTCACGTACTTCAATATTTTCGTGTCCATCCAAAATTGGACATCAAATTCACATTTTAATCCTTTACTAAATATTATTTTAAAATATTCGTTATTTCTGAATTGAAATCAGACCCAACCAATTGCCATATAATGTTATTTATATGGATTTCATATAACACATGTATGCAACAACAATGATAACCAATCATCCATCATTAAGAGTGCATTACACAAATGCATAAGCATTAAATATAATTAATTAATGCTTACTGCAGTCTATCAACCAATCGATTGGCATACAACTAAACAATTGGAATTAGTGTACGTCAAATATCATCCCAATACCCGTGTGGGGTTTCATCCAACAAATACTGAATATTATTTGTGCAGTTGGGCGATGTGTAAAATTTATCATCCTAATCAATGTCTGGTAAATGGGTGTACATAAATAAATCGTCCGATTTGTAAATGAATATTTATTTTCATTTCCGGAGAATTTTATGTCGTTCATATATTCGTTAAAAAATATATTTTTACAAAATAAAATATTTATTTCAACACTTGACTATTTTATATAGTTTGTTTGAACAATAAAAATGATATTTTTATTGTTCAAACATTTTATTCAACACATGAATATTTTATCTTGTTCATTTCAGAAAATTTTGCCATTATAACGGCGTGATATTAGAACCGGAATAATGTCTAGCATTATCCCTCTCCTGATACTAGCTCACGCCATACATAACCATCAATCCAATCAACAAAACCACAATACAATCATTTCTCAACACAACCAAATTTACAACCACAATTCAATCCATACAAACAACCATGGTTTGTACAAATAAATAGTGTCGGGAGCTACTAAGCCCTGTGTGAGGTAAGGGTTGTGTGAGGTGAGTATATTGGGTCTATATATTGTCAAAAATCAGCATATGCCCAGATTCGAGTTTCGGAGATATATCCAAAACTGAGATTCAAAAGCAAGACTGTATATCAAAATGAATACATAACAAGATACTCAACTAGATTAAGAGGAACGGTAGCCAACCTTCTTGTTTTATGACAACTAATATATATATATATAGTAAATCTTTACCTCAGGTTTGTCAAATATAAGAATTCAAAACCCATATGTTTATAGTATTTAAATCTGAAAACAGTGTAAGGAATGAAATTTATCTATGTGAATATTCATGCAAGTACTAAACTATTAGTACGGCATTCAACATGAACAGTAAAATATGAAAATCAGTTTGTATAACTTATCATAGATGAAACAGGGTAAACAATAAAAATGCAGTATCAACAGCGAACCAATTATATTTTGTAAACTGAAGTAGAGAAACTTGAAATCAGTTTAATCAAAAGGAAAACTTACTTTTGGTGGAGACAAAATGTATAAAGGACGGAAAAGGCAGTGCATGCCACTGACCATTTGGGATCAGTGTGCGGTCCTTGTGGAGTTCGGACGAGATATCGGGGTTGACTGACGCTGGATGAACTCGACCTGAGGCAGGCTGCGAAGGAATAGAGTTCTACTGGAGGCGTTGTGCTGAAGAAGAGGATTTTAGTTTGGTTTTTGAAGGGGAAGCTCCATCTCGCTTTGGGTGGACTGACGTTGGAGATTCCCAGTGCGGTGAGCACTGCCAGGGCGGTGGCTAGCAGTAGTCACCGGAGGCGAGGCGATGGCAATTCAACCGAGTTCGATTTGAAAGGAGGGAGCCATATGGACATAACTCCAGTAGGTGGCACGGAGTCATGCAGTGTTGGAGGTGGAGCTATGATTTCAAGCAACAGAGCGGACTGAAATGGCAGAGTGATTTGGGGATTTAAAATTTCCAGTGGGGACCTAAATTTTATTTTGGGGAAAACTTGATTTGGGAAAGTGAAGCAAACCATCGGCTGTTCAAATGATAAAGGAAAGGAAGTTTTGTGGTGCGGTGAAGCTTACAATGAGGGGTATGCGTTTTATAATAGAAAGAAGGGAACCAGACACAGAAACACAACACCTGTAGTACACATCAGAGCAGCAAGGCCAAGTGGAGAAAACTTTCCACCGCCCAAATTTGAAAAGAGATTTCTAGGTGTTGCTGCCAAATATTTAACAAGATTTATGTCTCATATGGTTAGATCCAAATCTTTGGCTGAACTGAAGAAGGTGGTTTTGAACAACGTTGCATAACGAGTGGACACAGCTGCAATGAACAACGCTGTTTGCGCGCTTTACTCATGTTATAAATTCAACGTGATAAATTAGATTTAGCTTAAAATTAAACTACTAGCCGATAAATCAAACTTGATGTGAACGGATTAAATATGTAAACTTACTCCTTTCATTACGTCGATCGTACTCCTTATTCTGAAATAACTTTATACTTCTCAAAATCAATTAGTGGTTTCAATAAAATTTCAACTTTATACTTAATGCCTCTTTCGCAACAAAACTTACCAACCAATTATCTTAAAACTTCGATTATATATTCAACAAAATTAATGTTAATTATTAACGGCAATAACATTTGATGTTCATATTTAACAACATAGAATTCTAACACTGCATGTTCAACTTAGTTGATAATGTAAATAATGTTAAATTTCGGACATTCAAGGAAAACTGAGTTATTTGAGATGTTAAAATAAAATGTTTATAAATTTACCAAAAGAATTAAATTTAGAAGTCACTCAAATCACATTCAAATAAATTACAAATTTCACGTAAAATATAAACATTTACTTCAGCATAAAATCTTAATTATTTTCCCAATAAATTCAAATTATCTATCAAATGTCAATAACGTTTTCTTTAACAAACATTCACATGAATCTACAAAAGTAAATTTTCTTTATACGTTCAAAATAAAACTTAAAATTCAAATTATTCATCCAAATAATAAGTATGTTCAAAATAAATTTCAAATGCTACATCAAAATCCACAATATTTTTTTTAACTATAAACTCTAAATTAATTTCATATTCTAAATGTCGAAAATTCTGGTTTGTTACAACCTCCCCCACTTAAAACTTTTTGTCCTCGAAAAGGAGAGTTGTAGAATTTATACATAAGTAAAACAAATCTTACTTACATAATTTATTAAAACTAAATATAAATAGAAGTTATCAAATCAAAATATTTACAATTCTACTAAGCCTGAAATTTATAGAAAGGTTCTTAATAGATTAACAAATTTTTATCATACAATTAAATTGGAAAAGTTCTTATATTAACTATTATTAAATCAAAACTTAAACCATTGTATAAACTAAATGAAGAAATTTGCTATATAATGTAGAAGAAGACTATGTTCAAAGTACAAGATAATTTAAGGGAAAATAGTTAAAAAATGATAAAGTTACTTTGAAATTAAAAGTAGATTTAATAAAATCCGAAAAATTTAAGGTAAGATAGCTTTAAAAGCTACAATAAAATTATTAAATATAAGCAATTTTTTAGAAAACCTGGTAGAAAATAGATAATTTTTAAAGTAAAAGAGTTTGAAATGGACAAATCATAGGTACAAATGCGAAATATAATAGTTTAAATGAGATGATAAGTTAAGTAAATGAACATATTAAATAAGTTAAATTAAAATACTATATAAGTTACTACATCTTGAAATCATAAATTTCAAATCCTTCAAAAGCTTCAAAATGATTTTTCTAAACTTAGAATCCCATTTTATTTCAAACCATCGAAGTACTATATATATATTTCTTTTATATAGAATCATACTTCACTTCGGGGTTTCAAAACCAAATTGCTTTCAAAACATATATGATAAGTCGAAGCCTAACAAGTTCATCATCATCCTTGGAGACTTTAGACATGCGTTGATCAGGCGCATGACTAAAATATACAAGTACTAAATATACTTGGTTCAACTTCAAGTCAAAACTTTGTTCATTTCCTTAATTTTCCCATGACAAGGCCTAAGGGAAGCCAATCGCAATAATATAGATAATTAAGATCGCTCCGGACACCTAAAGCAGAACATCGTCGCGGGTTCTCAAGCGAAGTGTACATCACGGTTTTCGTCCAGACTCGTACCCCCAAGCACAAAATCGCAGAGCACATATAACTCGATTTTCATCCAGACACGGATACCGTATATGCCTAGGTTGATCTACCCAAATACCATCATCAAGGGATCCCAAGCGAAATATATCTCCTGGCTTTCATCTAGACATGGACCTCCAAGTACAAAATCGCGGAGCACATATAACTCGGTTTTCATTCATACACGGATACCTTATATGCCTAGGTTGCTCACCCTAAATCACACACGTCCTTCTTTTAGTCACGGGTCCCCCGAGTCCATGAAAATATATCAAATCATTTTGTATCCTGAAGTTGTAAATTATTTCGCAATAATATTTCGCAAATACTTTTAGTCATAGTATTATTATTTTTCAAACATTTCAAACATCAGGATTCAAGTCATAGAAATTTTCTTGGTTCATAATTCAATTTATAAACTATTCATCATATCAAAAATAATTTGGAAGAACAATTACAAACAATTGAAAATGCAATTTCAATTTCCAAACATATAACTTATGCTTTATATTTCGAAATTAATGATCTTATTCAAACATTTTAAGTCTTTCAAATTCTTCAGATTAAAGACTTTAAGGATCATTATATCAAGCTTTATAAGTTTCAATTTATTTCAAAATAACAATTTCGACAATTATACATAAGTTGATATCTTCTAAGAGATACATTTTTTCCCATAAAATTTTTCCTTTCAATAACTAGAAATCAAATTCGATCAATATGAATTTCTTATCGTTCTTTCAAATCGATTAAGCTTTTCAAATTTTAAAAGCTTATGAAAATCGTTTACACAAATCATATCAATCATTCCTTAGATCAAATTTCATTTAACTAGCTTTGAATATTTCCATATTTCATATTCTCATTATATAAGATGTTCAAGAGTTTCAAATCAATATCTTAGAAATGATTTACAATTTAGATAGTCAAATAACCTTTTCTTTCAAATTTCAATGTCAAATCTTATTGAAAAGTTTGCACTATTCAATCTAGTTAGAAAACCTCTTGAACATTTTTTTATTCAAAATACCGTCACGCTTCCGTTGCGCACTCTAATTATGCATATACATATTCAAACTAGTATTGGTAAAACATTCCAAAATGTTGGTTCCAAAAAATTTCGGAGCCCAATTCTCAAAATTAATATTTTCCAAAATCCAACTGTCTTGCATAAGTTGGATTCTATATTTCAAACACTTTTAATTACTATGGAAAGCTCATTGGTTCCATTACATAATGTCTTGGAAAAAAAATCAAAATTACCTAGTTTGAATTATACCTTAATTACGTTCGATACATGGCATAAAGGGTATGCACTCATGGATCAAATCAGATTCCATGTATTAAAATAGAAGTTCAAGGTCAAATGAGTATCAAAAGGCATGATGGCTCAAATCAAAACTGTGAAAACCCGTAACTTCCCCGTAAAGGAAAGCGTCGGATAGTTCGAGAACAAACCACAACAGAACACATACAGAAGAACGTTTCATTGTATATTACAACAATGCATCAGATTACAAGAATATACAGAGTACAAACGAATATTACACAGAAATATCAGAGATTTAAATTACATTTAAATACGTAGCAGCGGAAAATAATACAATACACAACTAGAAGTAGATATACGGATACAAAGCTTTCCGGATATCGTTCCAGCTGTAAACCAGGATCCTGTGAATATAAATCTGCAAAACCAAAACTACTAGCTGCCCGTGTCAAAATAAGGGCACCCAGAGTTTAGGTTAAAACAATAAACTCCAGGTCAGTCATGTGACTGGTGTGAGAACTAAAACAGTTATTAATCTTTATTTTAAATCATTAGGTAAATCAAGGGACCACGCCGTATAACACGGAACGGGTTTCCTCCCAAGGATACCAGTGTATAAAACAAACAGCGCAATGCTAAATAAAGAAAAATGAAGCTGTTATAAGACCCAGGTCCCATCACACAATGAAACGCAGCCGAGGATAGGGTTTTCCCTTATAACAGCCAAAGAATGCTTGATACGTTTAAAACAAATCATTTGATACTATTATAAGTGCATAGTGTATAAAACAACTTCAAATCATAAGTATCAATCATAGGCGGCATGAGCGTCCCATGCCACTATGTCGCCATATATAGGTTTACAAATAAAACCGCAAATGTCACGTATTTGGAAATTGGATTTCCATCTATGAACCGAGGCAAAAGATAGTCCTCACCGACTTCGAGACAATCTAGCCCATGTCTCAGGCAAGCGCGCAGGCAAGCCTTGGAGCGACAGGGCCGGTCCACCGATGTGGATTATTATGCCTGAACACTACGTCTCCCCACCCTATGGGGTGTAAGTCTGGTCCGTCAGCCGACCAGAATGCATCGGCCGAAACCGATATAACCGAGGCGCCTCGCAACAGCCACAACCACATAAGTCAAACTCGTCAGGGCGTGTAAAACCACTGACGCCACTTCTAGCTAGAAAGAAACGCAAGTCCTCCCTGAGGTCCGTCTCCCGTTTTTGGTTCATACCGGGTGTGAAACACGCGAGGTAAACGTTACACAAAGCTACGCCACAAAGGCCGTGCTTTGATCATCACCACAAGACTTTGCTTTTCAACAGAAGCCTCGATCATTTGCATCTTAGCATGCCACACAGGCAAACCACTCTATGCAACCGATATCAGTCACACAGAATGAAATCCAATGTCAGACACACAGTCCATTTACAAGTCCGTTCTGGGTCTGAACGAAACCGGAGGCACCTAGTACCCCGCATATCCATCGATCTCCAAGTACGTCTGGACGATCACCAACTGTTTCCATCTTCTTGGGTGTACAGCCCAATCAAGATCATCAGTAATTACCCAAACGACGTGAAGACCTCCGGTCTTCGACCATCGTCTTCATCTTCGACTTATCGTCGTATCAGTTATTCAGAATGGGATAAACCCGGTCTTTCCGAATAACTCGCGTATATTTTATAAAAGTGCTACACAAACACAACATACGCCTCATTCCAATTCATCAGTCACTAACCGCAAATTAATCAAGAGAATAGTTCCCCAAATATTAACCCCGAAGGCCGAAACCAACATCAGATCAATATCCAGAAAACCATTCTGCTTGGCTAACCGACAGTTAGTTTCTAAATTTCACATTCATAGGGAAAGATTCCCATTAATTTTATCAAAGATAAATTCCTTGAATTTATTCTTTAATCTACTTTTGAATATCAATTCAAAACTAGTCGGGATTAACGAACCTTACCGAAGTAATAGTTTGTTTTAATTTCCCAATCCCAACCTATTCATCCCATGAAGTAAAACTGGTCATACTCCATATCTAACACCACGGTGTTATCGGTAAATTCAATTACCATTTCACGTTCAAATCTAATTAAAGATTTAACTATCGCCTGGAGCAAAACTGGTGATACTCCATTTTCGATCATTTCAATCTAATTAAAGATTCATTAAAACTCCACTTAGTTTTAATCTTCGACTGGGTTAAAGAATCGGTGTCATTTAAAACACGGTTCACGATAAACCCAAAATCACATTCATTAATTATCGGGTTAAAGAACGAGTGTTATTTAAAACACTGTTCACGATAAACCCAAAAATCAATATCGACTCGATTCCAATTAAATATTATTTAATTGGTACATTTCATTAAATCTAAATAAAAAGATTTAATCTTTTCTCCACTGGGTTTAAGAACAGTGTTAGTGAAGACACCATTCACGACAAACCCAAATCACATTTGATATTCAATACAAGGCTCTGGATAGAAAATATCCCGGCTTATATTCAATATCAAATTCTACGACTAACAAATATCGCATTGGAAATAACGATATATATATATATCTTTCAAATTTCCATAACAACATTTGTATAATCACGAAATTCAACATCGAAATATTCCGAAGACAATTTCGATTCAAATCCATTCCAATGCAACCATTGGAAATTTTGGTTGATTTCAAAACCATTTCAGATTCAATTTATTTATTTAAAAATAAATAGAATTAAAATTCTAGTTCAAAACTAGTTCATTTCGATAAAAATCTATTTTTATCTTTTCAAATATGGAGTTTTTCATCCCAATTCTTTCTAAATCATTTCTTATGATTTTACACAAATTATTACTATTTTTAATAATTTTATCAAGGCCCGTACAGTCGATTTCCATCAATGGCCATCGAACTGCACTTACAGCGACCTTTTTCGAATTTGATTTGGACGTATCTCCAAATCCAACCGTTAGATTTCAAATTTCTAATATTCATTAGAAATCTCTTTTCGATACGAACCCAACGGTTCCGGTTTTAGGAGAATCCGACGGTCGGATCTCCCGCAATGTCCGTTTGAAATAAATGGTCGAAATTCACGAACTGCCGCGGCGCGGCGCGTTCCATTCAGTCCATTATATTATATATAATATATATAATATATATTTCGTCGATTTCTATTTAAAACGAATTATATAAATAGTTTTGAATTCGTTTCAAAAACATTTTCAACTTCCATTTCAATTCAAATCAAAATTGAATTCTTCTTTATAAATTCGTTTTAAAATCCATTTCTATTCAATTCAAATTTCAATTCAATTTGAATTCATTTCACTTCGCTTTCAATTCAATTTGAATTCGTTTTCAATTTAATTCATTTCGAAATCGTTTTCAATTCATTTCATTTCGAAATCGTTTTCAATTCAATTCATTTCGAAATCGTTTTCAATTCAATTCATTTCGAAATCGTTTTCAATTCAATTCATTTCGAAATCATTTTCAATTCAATTCCTTTCGAAATTGGTTTCAATTCAATTCATTTCGAAATCGTTTTCAATTCAATTCATTTCGAAATCGTTTTCAATTCAATTCATTTCGAAATCGTTTTCAATTCAATTCATTTCGAAATCGTTTTCAATTCAATTCATTTCGAAATCGTTTTCAATTCAATTCACTTCGAAGTCATTTTCAATTCAATTCACTTCGAAATCGTTTAAAGTCGATATAAATATCGTTCACGTCAAAATGGCGTCAAACTAATCAACACGGCTTCATAAATTTCTATTTTCAAATATTCTTTTTCAAATATTTCTATTTCAAATATTTTCACTTCAAATATTTCTTTTTCGAAACTGGAATGAGGCCCAATCAATTACCATATAATGTTAATTATATGGATTTTCTACAACACATGTATATATCAACAACGATGAATAATCAACCATCATCCAAAGTGCATTCTACACTGTATAAGCATCAAATATAAATATTCAACGCTTATAACAGTCTGTCAATCAATCGATCGACACACAACTAAACAATCGGGATTAGTGTACGTCAACTATCATCCCAACACCCGTGTAGGGTTTCAAACAATCAAACACAGATTTTATTTGTGCAGTTGGGCGATGTGTAAAATTTATCGTCCCAATCAATGTCCTTCAAATAGGTGTACATAAACAAACCGTCTGGTTTGTAAATTAATATTTATTTATTCACATTCACGTTAAAAATTATATTTTTAACGACAAAACATTTTATTCCAACATATGAATTTCTATTCAGTTCATTCTTTAAATAAAATGATATTTTTATTTTCTAACTTATTTTAGAAAATTTCGGCGGCATAACGGCACGATACTAGAAACGGGACGAGGCCTAGCCTTATCCCCGGTCTAGTGAAGGCCCACGCCATTCACACATCAATCAAATCAATTTCATCTCACCCAACAATTCAATTCAAACAAATAATTCAACTAATCTATGCAACCAAACAAACAAGTCCATGGTCTGTGGACGATTGTGTCGGGTGCTACTAAGCACCGTCTGCATCCTAGTATATATATATAACTAGAAAAATTAAATTGAAAGGTGAGAAATTCTCACTTATAGCTATCCTAGCTCCACGGCTCTTCATTTGCAGAAGTCTTCGTCGTTTCGCCTTTTTGTCACCTTCGTTGTCCGCTTTCACTACATATGTAAAAATCGAGTTTTTACTTCAAAGTTCAATATATAAAAATCGAATTTTTACTTCAAAGTTCAATATATAAAAATCGAATTTTTACTTCAAAGTTCAATATATAAAAATCGAATTTTTACTTCAAAGTTCAATATATAAAAATCGAATTTTTACTTCAAAGTTCAATATATAAAAATCGAATTTTTACTTCAAAGTTCAATATATAAAAATCGAATTTTTACTTCAAAGTTCAATATATAAAAATCGAATTTTTACTTCAAAGTTCAATATATAAAAATCGAATTTTTACTTCAAAGTTCAATATATAAAAATCGAATTTTTATTTCAAAGTTCAATATAAAAAAATCGAATTTTTACTTCAAAGTTCAATATAGAAAAATCATATTTTTACTTCAAAGTTCAATATACAAAAATCGAATTTTTATTTCAAAGTTCAATATATAAAAATCGAATTTTTATTTCAAAGTTCAATATATAAAAATCGAATTTTTATTTCAAAGTTCAATATATAAAAATCGAATTTTCATTTCAAAGTTCAATATATAAAAATCGAATTTTTATTTCAAAGTTCAATATATAAAAATCGAATTTTTATTTCAAAGTTCAATATATAAAAATCGAATTTTTATTTCAAAGTTCAATATATAAAAATCGAATTTTTATTTCAAAGTTCAATATATAAAAATCGAATTTTTATTTCAAAGTTCAATATATAAAAATCGAATTTTTATTTCAAAGTTCAATATATAAAAATCGAATTTTTATTAATATAGATTCCGCCTTTTCCATTTCAAAGATCTTATCTTTTCTTTTACTTTTTAAAGTTTAAATCTTTTAAAAATTCAAATCTTTTTAAACCTTTTAAAAATTCAAATCTTTTACCTTTTAAAAATTCAAATCTTTTTAAACCTTTTAAAAAAAAAATCTTTTTTAAACCTTTTAAAAATAAAAAGAATCAGTTTTAAATTTCTTCTCAAATCAGATCAAATTTTATTTAAATAAGTACTTTATATATATATGAAATAAAGAAATAAAAGTAAGGAAAAAAAAACTTACAGGGGGGCTATGCGGCTTCGTCGGTCATCAGGGGGGGGGGGGGGGTTTCGGGTTCGGGTATGGGTAAGGTCGGGGGTCGCAGGCGAAGGGAAGGGGAGGAGGAGGAAGAAGGAGGGGCGGCGCGATGGTTTGTGGGAGGCGTTGCGGTCGATTTCTGATGGGGGTGGGGTCTGCGATGCGGCCAAGGAGGAGAAGGGGAGGAGGAAGAGGGAGGGAGGACGGCGAAGGGGCGCGCGACGGTGATTGGGGCGGGGAGGCTGGCCGTCGGCGTTCGCTTGGGTTCTCCCTTTTTTTTTTTATACTGTGAAATGAAATCGAAAAAAATAAATAAAAGGGGGGCCAGAATATAAAGGAGGAAGAGATATTATTTAATTTTTTTTTATTTTAATTTGTTAAAAGTTGACTTTTACTACCGAACTCGAAACGAGGCCCACCGCCTGTCGCCCATAGCGTTTCACCCCCATTCCGAACACAATGGGATATGTATCGTAAGCTGATTCGGCTGTTACAATCAGTTTTTGTTAGATTTACATTTAAATCGCTATATTGAATTTTAAACGTACATTTCAAATTACCGGGGTCACATAATAACTAGAAAAATTCTAGAAAAATATTTTCTAGCTTCGTATTAACGATACGGTCCTAACAAAACTAGTTTCGTCGAATTCTGAGACCGTTAGAAAAATGGCCAATTTTCAGTCGATTTAAAATCAACTGAAACTGGTCAAACGCGTTTTCCTTTGCCACGCTCACATATTGATTCGAAAAATTATGAAACTTGAAACCTATCAATAACTTTACATCCCGGACCCAACAAAACTGGTTTCGTCGAAATCCGAGGTCATTTGCAAAATGTCCATTTTTAAGGGCCTGAATTCCATAGCGACTATTCAGAATTTTCAACTGGACATATCTTTTGATTCCCGCTACGAACTTTTAATTTTTCGGATTCGATAGAAAGATATCATCAATTAGATCCTAACATTTTTGGTTTCACTAAAATCCGAATTGTTTTGCACCCGGTACTTTCAATTGAAGTTTGAAATCGAATTATCGAACTACCGCGCCATTTTCAATTCTATTTATAATTATATATAAATATTTATATTCTAACGACGACGTATATAATATAAACGTTCGAATTATATTCAAAACAAATTTCACGTCGATATTATTTAAAATAATCTATTTTAAATATTAAAATTCGCTAAAATTGCCAAAATAAAAATTTTAAACTGGCCCAGATTTTACGGGTTGTTACAATCTCCCCCACTTAAAACTTTTCGTCCCCGAAAAGGAACAAAGTCGAAAGTGGTTTGACTATTCAACTCTACGCTCGATCTGGCTTCCATTCTCCAACTCTTTAGTTTCTGAGAATTTTCAAAATTTCAAAAATTTGGCTAACACCCTAAATTTTTGAAAAATTTCGCCATAACCTCCCCTGCAATGGGAGCATCGGGGAATTTCAAATAGCTTCCCCGGTCCTTCAGATCTCAAAAAGAAAAAGAAAAAGCCAAGCGGCTAGCCAATAGGCTCATAAAATCATCATCACCCAAACAAAACAGTAAATCATGTAGTAAACATGTACCTATTTGTCGGGCAAACAAATTTTATTCTCTGGCTCTAGCCTCCTTGCTATGACCTGCTCAATGATATATATGTATATGCAAGCAAATACGACCAATTTTCAATACAATTCATTATTCGATCAAATTAGGCATAATGGTTCAAAATTATCAAACAACTAAACAAACAACACAAACATCAATCAATTAGTGAATTAGAGTTTCAAATTCATAACTTTGATATATAGTCAAAAATCAGATTTTTGATGCCAAATCACAACAATGTATTCTAGCTATATTAGTTTTGGTTCTCACACCAGTCTAATGGAAATATATAGAAAATCACACCTTCGAAACTCGAATACCAATTCTGATGATGTCTAGACTATCATCAGAATCATCTCCGGGCGACTAGAGTGTGACTCTATATCTATCCAGTATATTAAAACTTTGAATATACGTTTGCAAGGCGTATATGCAAATTCTCTATATACTGAACTGTCCAAATCAATACTAATAAATAATCAAATACGAATGATTGATTTAGATTTTCAAAACAAAATTTGTTTTCACTTTAAAAATATAACCTTCACACTCGTTCTAGGATACTACTGATCCTATCTCTAACGAGTCATTCCCATTGGATATTACTAATCCAATATCTGATGAATTCTTTCGTATGGTTTTAATGTGTCTTGTTCTCTAAGCTTTGTAAACCAAAGCTCTGATACCAACTGTGAAAACCCGTAACTTCCCCGTAAAGGAAAGCGTCGGATAGTTCGAGAACAAACCACAACAGAACACATACAGAAGAACGTTTCATTGTATATTACAACAATGCATCAGATTACAAGAATATACAGAGTACAAACGAATATTACACAGAAATATCAGAGATTTAAATTACATTTAAATACGTAGCAGCGGAAAATAATACAATACACAACTAGAAGTAGATATACGGATACAAAGCTTTCCGGATATCGTTCCAGCTGTAAACCAGGATCCTGTGAATATAAATCTGCAAAACCAAAACTACTAGCTGCCCGTGTCAAAATAAGGGCACCCAGAGTTTAGGTTAAAACAATAAACTCCAGGTCAGTCATGTGACTGGTGTGAGAACTAAAACAGTTATTAATCTTTATTTTAAATCATTAGGTAAATCAAGGGACCACGCCGTATAACACGGAACGGGTTTCCTCCCAAGGATACCAGTGCATAAAACAAACAGCGCAATGTTAAATAAAGAAAAATGAAGCTGTTATAAGACCCAGGTCCCATCACACAATGAAACGCAGCCGAGGATAGGGTTTTCCCTTATAACAGCCAAAGAATGCTTGATACGTTTAAAACAAATCATTTGATACTATTATAAGTGCATAGTGTATAAAACAACTTCAAATCATAAGTATCAATCATAGGCGGCATGAGCGTCCCATGCCACTATGTCGCCATATATAGGTTTACAAATAAAACCGCAAATGTCACGTATTTGGAAATTGGATTTCCATCTATGAACCGAGGCAAAAGATAGTCCTCACCGACTTCGAGACAATCTAGCCCATGTCTCAGGCAAGCGCGCAGGCAAGCCTTGGAGCGACAGGGCCGGTCCACCGATGTGGATTATTATGCCTGAACACTACGTCTCCCCACCCTATGGGGTGTAAGTCTGGTCCGTCAGCCGACCAGAATGCATCGGCCGAAACCGATATAACCGAGGCGCCTCGCAACAGCCACAACCACATAAGTCAAACTCGTCAGGGCGTGTAAAACCACTGACGCCACTTCTAGCTAGAAAGAAACGCAAGTCCTCCCTGAGGTCCGTCTCCCGTTTTTGGTTCATATCGGGTGTGAAACACGCGAGGTAAACGTTACACAAAGCTACGCCACAAAGGCCGTGCTTTGATCATCACCACAAGACTTTGCTTTTCAACAGAAGCCTCGATCATTTGCATCTTAGCATGCCACACAGGCAAACCACTCTATGCAACCGATATCAGTCACACAGAATGAAATCCAATGTCAGACACACAGTCCATTTACAAGTCCGTTCTGGGTCTGAACGAAACCGGAGGCACCTAGTACCCCGCATATCCATCGATCTCCAAGTACGTCTGGACGATCACCAACTGTTTCCATCTTCTTGGGTGTACAGCCCAATCAAGATCATCAGTAATTACCCAAACGACGTGAAGACCTCCGGTCTTCGACCATCGTCTTCATCTTCGACTTATCGTCGTATCAGTTATTCAGAATGGGATAAACCCGGTCTTTCCGAATAACTCGCGTATATTTTATAAAAGTGCTACACAAACACAACATACGCCTCATTCCAATTCATCAGTCACTAACCGCAAATTAATCAAGAGAATAGTTCCCCAAATATTAACCCCGAAGGCCGAAACCAACATCAGATCAATATCCAGAAAACCATTCTGCTTGGCTAACCGACAGTTAGTTTCTAAATTTCACATTCATAGGGAAAGATTCCCATTAATTTTATCAAAGATAAATTCCTTGAATTTATTCTTTAATCTACTTTTGAATATCAATTCAAAACTAGTCGGGATTAACGAACCTTACCGAAGTAATAGTTTGTTTTAATTTCCCAATCCCAACCTATTCATCCCATGAAGTAAAACTGGTCATACTCCATATCTAACACCACGGTGTTATCGGTAAATTCAATTACCATTTCACGTTCAAATCTAATTAAAGATTTAACTATCGCCTGGAGCAAAACTGGTGATACTCCATTTTCGATCATTTCAATCTAATTAAAGATTCATTAAAACTCCACTTAGTTTTAATCTTCGACTGGGTTAAAGAATCGGTGTCATTTAAAACACGGTTCACGATAAACCCAAAATCACATTCATTAATTATCGGGTTAAAGAACGAGTGTTATTTAAAACACTGTTCACGATAAACCCAAAAATCAATATCGACTCGATTCCAATTAAATATTATTTAATTGGTACATTTCATTAAATCTAAATAAAAAGATTTAATCTTTTCTCCACTGGGTTTAAGAACAGTGTTAGTGAAGACACCATTCACGACAAACCCAAATCACATTTGATATTCAATACAAGGCTCTGGATAGAAAATATCCCGGCTTATATTCAATATCAAATTCTACGACTAACAAATATCGCATTGGAAATAACGATATATATATATATATCTTTCAAATTTCCATAACAACATTTGTATAATCACGAAATTCAACATCGAAATATTCCGAAGACAATTTCGATTCAAATCCATTCCAATGCAACCATTGGAAATTTTGGTTGATTTCAAAACCATTTCAGATTCAATTTATTTATTTAAAAATAAATAGAATTAAAATTCTAGTTCAAAACTAGTTCATTTCGATAAAAATCTATTTTTATCTTTTCAAATATGGAGTTTTTCATCCCAATTCTTTCTAAATCATTTCTTATGATTTTACACAAATTATTACTATTTTTAATAATTTTATCAAGGCCCGTACAGTCGATTTCCATCAATGGCCATCGAACTGCACTTACAGCGACCTTTTTCGAATTTGATTTGGACGTATCTCCAAATCCAACCGTTAGATTTCAAATTTCTAATATTCATTAGAAATCTCTTTTCGATACGAACCCAACGGTTCCAGGTTTAGGAGAATCCGACGGTCGGATCTCCCGCAATGTCCGTTTGAAATAAATGGTCGAAATTCACGAACTGCCGCGGCGCGGCGCGTTCCATTCAGGCCATTATATTATATATAATATATATAATATATATTTCGTCGATTTCTATTTAAAACGAATTATATAAATAGTTTTGAATTCGTTTCAAAAACATTTTCAACTTCCATTTCAATTCAAATCAAAATTGAATTCTTCTTTATAAATTCGTTTTAAAATCCATTTCTATTCAATTCAAATTTCAATTCAATTTGAATTCATTTCACTTCGCTTTCAATTCAATTTGAATTCGTTTTCAATTTAATTCATTTCGAAATCGTTTTCAATTCATTTCATTTCGAAATCGTTTTCAATTCAATTCATTTCGAAATCGTTTTCAATTCAATTCATTTCGAAATCGTTTTCAATTCAATTCATTTCGAAATCATTTTCAATTCAATTCCTTTCGAAATTGGTTTCAATTCAATTCATTTCGAAATCGTTTTCAATTCAATTCATTTCGAAATCGTTTTCAATTCAATTCATTTCGAAATCGTTTTCAATTCAATTCATTTCGAAATCGTTTTCAATTCAATTCATTTCGAAATCGTTTTCAATTCAATTCACTTCGAAGTCGTTTTCAATTCAATTCACTTCGAAATCGTTTAAAGTCGATATAAATATCGTTCACGTCAAAATGGCGTCAAACTAATCAACACGGCTTCATAAATTTCTATTTTCAAATACTCTTTTTCAAATATTTCTATTTCAAATATTTTCACTTCAAATATTTCTTTTTCGAAACTGGAATGAGGCCCAATCAATTAACATATAATATTAATTATATGGATTTTCTACAACACATGTATATATCAACAACGATGAATAATCAACCATCATCCAAAGTGCATTCTACACTGTATAAGCATCAAATATAAATATTCAACGCTTATAACAGTCTGTCAATCAATCGATCGACACACAACTAAACAATCGGGATTAGTGTACGTCAACTATCATCCCAACACCCGTGTAGGGTTTCAAACAATCAAACACAGATTTTATTTGTGCAGTTGGGCGATGTGTAAAATTTATCGTCCCAATCAATGTTCTTCAAATAGGTGTACATAAACAAACCATCTGGTTTGTAAATGAATATTTATTTATTCACATTCACGTTAAAAATTATATTTTTAACGACAAAACATTTTATTCCAACATATGAATTTCTATTCAGTTCATTCTTTAAATAAAATGATATTTTTATTTTCTAACTTATTTTAGAAAATTTTGGCGGCATAACGGCACGATACTAGAAACGGGACGAGGCCTAGCCTTATGCCCGGTCTAGTGAAGGCCCACGCCATTCACACATCAATCAAATCAATTTCATCTCACCCAACAATTCAATTCAAACAAATAATTCAACTAATCTATGCAACCAAACAAACAAGTCCATGGTCTGTGGACGATTGTGTCGGGTGCTACTAAGCACCGTCTGCATCCTAGTATATATATATAACTAGAAAAATTAAATTGAAAGGTGAGAAATTCTCACTTATAGCTATCCTAGCTCCACGGCTCTTCATTTGCAGAAGTCTTCGTCGTTTCGCCTTTTTGTCACCTTCGTTGTCCGCTTTCACTACATATGTAAAAATCGAGTTTTTACTTCAAAGTTCAATATATAAAAATCGAATTTTTACTTCAAAGTTCAATATATAAAAATCGAATTTTTACTTCAAAGTTCAATATATAAAAATCGAATTTTTACTTCAAAGTTCAATATATAAAAATCGAATTTTTACTTCAAAGTTCAATATATAAAAATCGAATTTTTACTTCAAAGTTCAATATATAAAAATCGAATTTTTACTTCAAAGTTCAATATATAAAAATCGAATTTTTACTTCAAAGTTCAATATATAAAAATCGAATTTTTATTTCAAAGTTCAATATATAAAAATCGAATTTTTACTTCAAAGTTCAATATAGAAAAATCATATTTTTACTTCAAAGTTCAATATACAAAAATCGAATTTTTATTTCAAAGTTCAATATATAAAAATCGAATTTTTATTTCAAAGTTCAATATATAAAAATCGAATTTTTATTTCAAAGTTCAATATATAAAAATCGAATTTTTATTTCAAAGTTCAATATATAAAAATCGAATTTTTATTTCAAAGTTCAATATATAAAAATCGAATTTTTATTTCAAAGTTCAATATATAAAAATCGAATTTTTATTTCAAAGTTCAATATATAAAAATCGAATTTTTATTTCAAAGTTCAATATATAAAAATCGAATTTTTATTTCAAAGTTCAATATATAAAAATCGAATTTTTATTTCAAAGTTCAATATATAAAAATCGAATTTTTATTAATATAGATTCCGCCTTTTCCATTTCAAAGATCTTATCTTTTCTTTTACTTTTTAAAGTTTAAATCTTTTAAAAATTCAAATCTTTTTAAACCTTTTAAAAATTCAAATCTTTTACCTTTTAAAAATCCAAATCTTTTTAAACCTTTTAAAAAAAAATCTTTTTTAAACCTTTTAAAAATAAAAAGAATCAGTTTTAAATTTCTTCTCAAATCAGATCAAATTTTATTTAAATAAGTACTTTATATATATATGAAATAAAGAAATAAAAGTAAGGAAAAAAAACTTACAGGGGGGCTATGCGGCTTTGTCGGTCATCAGGGGGGGTTTCGGGTTCGGGTATGGGTAAGGTCGGGGGTCGCAGGCGAAGGGAAGGGGAGGAGGAGGAAGAAGGAGGGGCGGCGCGATGGTTTGTGGGAGGCGTTGCGGTCGATTTCTGATGGGGGTGGGGTCTGCGATGCGGCCAAGGAGGAGAAGGGGAGGAGGAAGAGGGAGGGAGGACGGCGAAGGGGCGCGCGACGGTGATTGGGGCGGGGAGGCTGGCCGTCGGCGTTCGCTTGGGTTCTCCCTTTTTTTTTTATACTGTGAAATGAAATCGAAAAAAATAAATAAAAGGGGGGCCAGAATATAAAGGAGGAAGAGATATTATTTAATTTTTTTTTATTTTAATTTGTTAAAAGTTGACTTTTACTACCGAACTCGAAACGAGGCCCACCGCCTGTCGCCCATAGCGTTTCACCCCCATTCCGAACACAATGGGATATGTATCGTAAGCTGATTCGGCTGTTACAATCAGTTTTCGTTAGATTTACATTTAAATCGCTATATTGAATTTTAAACGCACATTTCAAATTACCGGGGTCACATAATAACTAGAAAAATTCTAGAAAAATATTTTCTAGCTTCGTATTGACGATACGGTCCTAACAAAACTAGTTTCGTCGAATTCTGAGACCGTTAGAAAAATGGCCAATTTTCAGTCGATTTAAAATCAACTGAAACTGGTCAAACGCGTTTTCCTTTGCCACGCTCACATATTGATTCGAAAAATTATGAAACTTGAAACCTATCAATAACTTTACATCCCGGACCCAACAAAACTGGTTTCGTCGAAATCCGAGGTCATTTGCAAAATGTCCATTTTTAAGGGCCTGAATTCCATAGCGACTATTCAGAATTTTCAACTGGACATATCTTTTGATTCCCGCTACGAACTTTTAATTTTTCGGATTCGATAGAAAGATATCATCAATTAGATCCTATCATTTTTGGTTTCACTAAAATCCGGATTGTTTTGCACCCGGTACTTTCAATTGAAGTTTGAAATCGAATTATCGAACTACCGCGCCATTTTCAATTCTATTTATAATTATATATAAATATTTATATTCTAACGACGACGTATATAATATAAACGTTCGAATTATATTCAAAACAAATTTCACGTCGATATTATTTAAAATAATCTATTTTAAATATCAAAATTCGCTAAAATTGCCAAAATAAAAATTTTAAACTGGCCCAGATTTTACGGGTTGTTACAAAAACGCTTGGCCGAATTCATAGGGCATAGGGGAAAGACTTTCATTACTCAAGAACATTGTTCAGATTTCAATGATTGACCTAGGTTAAGATAGAAAAGTCACATGCACACAAGGATACGAATATCGGCAGTTCAATCATGGGATACTTGATTTTTTTTCTTATTAATTTTTTTTCTTGAGTAAATCTTTCTTCAAAAATTCCACTTTCCTTTGCGTCGTAAGTGGTTCTTTGTCAAGATATTTCCATTCCATTCATTCATACAATTTCAATAGGGGAAAAGCAGTTTTCTCCCCTACTTTGACATTTATTATAATTAAACGCAATATGGCATAACATTCTCAACATGTTTTGATTACGATTACTTACAAATATACTCACTTACGTGCATCGTCAAAATTTCACCTTCCAATGTACTTTTATTTTTTGAAATCCACTGATTCTACCATTAATTCTGCTCATTATAAGGTATTTCTACCTTATCTCAAATGAATTTTTAAACCAAATAAGCCAAGCTTTGCATGAACCAAAGCTCTAATACCAGATGTAATGATTTGGCATTTTGCCCGTCTCAAGTTGGTAATTAAACCAACTCAAAACGATCAAAATGACAGATTATTATTTGCTTACACGGTTTAAACAGAATTAACACAGAATCATAGAGTACAATAATTGCAACAGAACAAAATTTCTAAATATCATAGTTGTATAACATTTACAGCGGAAGGTAAATCAAAATGTATACATAAATTTTAACAGAATAGATTTTTTTACCTTTTTTTAGCGTGCGCGTGTCTTCACATCTTCGCATTCTCATTGCGTGCCTTTCCCGTTCGTTGCGAGATGAAATATCTAAACCTGGAACACTTAGGTCCTAACCTGAGCGTTCCATGCAAAAACACAAAACACCCGAGTTAGGATTAAACTTATTTCAAGTCAGTACTTCGATAAACATGAAAATATACTTAGTTTAACCCCACGACAATATTAGAAAAATTCTAGTATTTAACCCATGAGCGGCTGAAACATAATAAGCTGAAATATTTGCATGATTCAAGCATAAAATATGCGGCAATCAAAGAGTGACATGTAGTATGGTCAAAAATGGCTCAACTCTAAATGTAGCAAAATATATAGTTGGAATGAGGGAACAAGCATGTAGTGGCTTAGCCAAAGGAAAGTATGGACCCAAAATGTGCATCATACATGAAGGCAGGAGAGTGGTTGGCTACTAAGTTTCACAATTTTACATGCATGCATGTGTAACGACACGGATTTTGCCCGACCCGATCGATCACAAAATCGACCTAGACCGTTCAAATCCCGCATACGTTAACTTTGGGAATACAACAACATCAGAACAGATAACAAAGACTTTTATAACATCAATAATAAATGTTACATCAGAGTACAGAATATATCAGAGTACATTAAATATAATACAGCGGAAGGTAAAATTACAATAATTAATAAAATACACAGGGGAAGACTTCAATGCTCTGGACACATCTTTAAGCTTCGATCCAGGATCCTGCTAAAGAGATAAAGATATCTGCAAAAAGCTACTCGACTGCCCATGTGGAAAGAGGGCACCCAAGTTCCCAAAGTGAAACAAACTACGGGTCAGTCATGGGACTGGTATGAGAAATCTAACTAACTTAACTAATAAGTTGGCTAATCACAGGACCATGCCGCTAACGCGGAACGGGTTTACTCCATTGGATTGTCAGTCCATAAGATAAGTAAATCGTCAAATAACGCAATGCTTTTTAGAAAAATGAAACCATTATAAGACCCAAGTCCCATCACACAATGCAACGCAAACCGGAGGATAGGGTTTTACCTTATAATGGTCAAAAGATGATAAATACGTAAAACGATATTATTATTAGTGTGTATATGTTTTAATAAAAACATTTCAAAATAAATATATCAATCCTAGACGGCATGGGTACCATATATCATGTCTCCATACTAGTTATACAATCAAAACCGCATGGGGCGTATTGGAAATTGGGTTTCCATCATGAGTCAAGGCTAGGAAGGAGCTCCTGACCGATTCGAGACACTCTAGCAATGCCTCAGGATTCGAACGCTGGCGAACCCTTGGATACAGCAGGGCTGGTCCACAAATACTTTAGTGGATTAGTTATGCCTGAACACACGCTCCCCGATCCTATTGGACCTACAAATCGGCCGAGGGCGACCGATGTAAAGACCCGCAACTTCCCCGTAAAGGAAAGCGTCGGATAGTTCGAGAACAAGCCACAACAGAACGCATACAGAAGAACATTTCATTGTATATAACAACAATGCATCAGATTACAAGAATATACAGAGTATAAAAGAATATTACACGGAAATATCAGAGATTTAAATCACATTTAAATACATAGCAGCGGAAAATAATACAATTACACAACTAGAATGAGATATACGGATACAAAGCTTTCCGGATATCGTTCCAGCTGTAAACCAGGATCCTGTGAATATAAATCTGCAAAACCAAAACTACTAGCTGCCCGTGTCAAAATAAGGGCACCCAGAGTTTAGGTTAAAACAATAAACTCCAGGTCAGTCATGTGACTGGTGTGAGAACTAAAACAGTTATTAATCTTTATTTTTAAATCATTAGGTAAATCAAGGGACCACGCCGTATAACACGGAACGGGTTTCCTCCCAAGAATACCAGTGCATAAAACAAACAGCGCAATGCTAAATAAAGAAAAATGAAGCTGTTATAAGACCCAGGTCCTATCACACAATGCAACGCAAGCCGGGGGATAGGGTTTTTACCTTATAACAGCCAAAGAATGCTTGATACGTTTAAAACAAATCATTTGATACTATTATAAGTGCATAGTGTATAAAACAACTTCAAATCATAAGTATCAATCATAGGCGGCATGAATGCCCCATACCACTATGTCGCCATATATAGGTTATACAATCAAAATCGCAAAGTCACGTATTTGGAAATTGGATTTCCATCTATGAACCGAGGCAAAAGATAGTCCTCAACCGATTCGAGACTGCCTAGTCCGAGTCTCAGGATCAGAGCTCGAGTGACCCTTGGATCGTCAGGGCCGGTCCACACGGAGTGGATTAAAATGCCTGAACATGCGTTTCTCCGCCCTATGGGGCGTAAACGAGCCAACTAAATGACTCCATCGGTTCGAGAACGACCGATCAATCCGAGGCGCCTCGCAACAGCAACAACCACATAAGTCAAACTCGTCAGGGCGTGTAAAACCACTGACGCCACTTCTAACTAGGAAGAAACGCATGCCCTCCCTGAGGTCCGTCTCCCGTTTTTGGTTCATACCTGGTGTGAAACACGCGAGGTAAACGTTACACAAAGCTACGCCACAAAGGCCGTGCTTTGATCATCACCACAAGACTTTGCTTTTCAACAGAAGCCTTGATCATTTGCATCTTAGCATGCCACACCGGCAAACCATCCTATGCAACCGATATCAGTCACACAGAATGAAATCCGATGTCAGACACACAGTCCATTTACAAGTCCGTTCTGGGTCTGAACGAAACCGGAGGCACCTAGTACCCCGCATATCCATCGATCTCCAAGTACGTCTGGACGATCACTAACTGTTTCCATCTTCTTGGGTGTACAGCCCAATCAAGATCATCAGTTATCACCCAAACGACGTGAAGACCTCCGGTCTTCGACCATCGTCTTCATCTTCGACTTATCGTCGTATCAGTTATTCAGAATGGGATAAACCCGGTCTTTCCGAATAACTCGCGTATATATTATAAAAGTGTTACACAAACACAACATACGCCTCATTCCAACTCATTAGTCATTAACCGTAAATTAATCAAGAGAATAATTCCCCAAATATTAACCCCGAAGGCCGAAACCAACATCAGATCAATATCCAGAAAACCATTCTACTTAGCTAACCGACAGTTAGTTTCTAAATTTCACGTTCAAATCTAATTAAAGATTTAACTATCGCCTGGAGCAAAACTGGTGATACTCCATTCTCGATCTTTTCAATCTAATTAAAGATTCATTAAAACTCCACTTAGTTTTAATCTGTGACTGGGTTAAAGAATCAGTGTCATTTAAAACACGGTTCACGATAAACCCAAAGTCACATCCCATTAATTATCGGGTTAAAGAACAAGTGTTATTTAAAACACTGTTCACGACAAACCCAAAAATCAATATCCATTCAATTCCAATTAAATATTATTTAATTGGTACACTTCATTAAATCTAAATAAAAAGATTTAATCTTTTCTCAACTGGGTTCAAGAGCAGTGTTAGTGAAGACACCATTCACGACAAACCCAAATCACATTCATTAATTATCGGGTTAAAGAACAAGTGTTATTTAAAACACTGTTCACGATAAACCCAAAAATCAATATCAATTCAATTCCAATTAAATATTATTTAATTGGTACACTTCATTAAATCTAAATAAAAAGATTTAATCTTTTCTCAACTGGGTTCAAGAATAGTGTTAGTGAAGACACCATTCACGACAAACCCAAATCACATTCGATATTCAATACAAGGCTCTGAATAGAAAATATATCGGCTTATATTCAATATCGAATTCTACGACTAACAAATGTCGTATTGGAAATAACGATATCAATATATATCTTTCAAATTTCCATAACAACACCTGTATAATCACGAATTCCAACATCGAAATATTCCGAAGACAATTTCGATTCAAATCCACTCCAATGCAATCATTGGAAATTTTGGTTATTTTTAAAACCCTTTTCGAATTCAATTTATTTATTTAAAAATAAATAGAATTATAATTCTAGTTCAAAACTAGTTCATTTCGATAAAAATCTATTTTTATCTTTTCAAATATGGAGTTTTTCATCCCAATTCTTTCTAAATCATTTCTTATGATTTTACACAAATTATTACTATTTTTAATAATTTTATCAAGGCCCGTACAGTCGATTTCCAACAATGGCCATCGAACTGCACTTACAGCGACCTTTTTCGAATTTGATTTGGACATAATTCCAAATCCAACCGTTAGATTTCAAATTTCTAACGTTCATTAGAAAGCTCTTTTCGATACGAACCCAACGGTTCCGGTTTTAGGAGAATCCGACGGTCGGATCTCCCGCAATGTCCGTTTGAAATAAATGGTCGAAATTCACGAACTGCCGCGGCGCGGCGCGTTCTATTCAGGCCATTATATTATATATATAATATATATAATATATACTTCGTCGATTCCTATTTAAAACGAATTATATAAATAGTTTTAAATTCGTTTCAAAAGCAATTTCAACCTCCTTTTCAATTCAAATCAAAATTGAATTCTTCTTTATAAATTCGTTTCAAAATTCATTTCTATTCAATTCAAATTTCAATTCAATTTGAATTCATTTCAATTCGTTTTCAATTCAATTCATTTCGAAATCGTTTTCAATTCAATTCATTTCGAAATCGTTTTCAATTCAATTCATTTCGAAATCGTTTTCAATTCAATTCAATTCGAAATCGTTTTCAATTCAATTCATTTCGAAATCGTTTTCAATTCAATTCAATTTCGAAATCGTTTTCAATTCAATTCATTTCGAAATCGTTTTCAATTCAATTCAATTTCGAAATCGTTTTCAATTCAATTCATTTCGAAATCGTTTTCAATTCAATTCTTTTCGAAATCGTTTTCAATTCAATTCATTTCGAAATCGTTTTTCAATTCAATTCAATTCGAAATCGTTTTCAATTCAATTCATTTCGAAATCGTTTTCAATTCAATTCAATTCGAAATCGTTTTCAATTCAATTCATTTCGAAATCGTTTTCAATTCAATTCAATTTCGAAATCGTTTTCAATTCAATTCATTTCGAAATCGTTTTCAATTCAATTCATTTCGAAATCGTTTTCAATTCAATTCATTTCGAAATCGTTTTCAATTCAATTCATTTCGAAATCGTTTTCAATTCAATTCATTTCGAAATCGTTTTCAATTCAATTCAATTCGAAATCGTTTTCAATTCAATTCATTTCGAAATCGTTTTCAATTCAATTCATTTCGAAATCGTTTTCAATTCAATTCATTTCGAAATCGTTTTCAATTCAATTCAATTCAAAATATTCGATTTCGAAATCACTTTTCAATATTCATTTTTAAGATGAATAAAATCGATATAAATATCGTTCTCGTCAAAATGGCGTCAATCTAATCAACACGGCTTCATAAATTTCTATTTTCAAATATTCTATTTCAAATATTTCTTTTTCCAAAATAGTTGTTATTATAAAAATATTTTGTTCAACACATGACCAATCTCAATGAATGAGTACTGTCAACACATGAACTTTTATTTTATAATATTCTTTATTTTTCAAATTGGAATGAGGCCCAATCAATTACCATATAAAATTAATTATATGGATTTTCATACAACACATGTATATAATAACATTGAAAATAATCAACCATCAACCAAAGTGCACTACACTGTAAAAGCATCAAATATAGATATTCAACGCTTATAACAGCCTGTCAATCAATCGATCGACATATTCAATCAATCAGGATGAGTGAACTTCAAATTTCATCCCAACACCCGTGTGGGGTTTCAAACAATCGAACACATATTTTATTTGTGCAGTTAGGCGATGTGTAAAATTTATCGACCCAATCAACGTCATTCAAATAGGTGTACATAAACAAACCGTCTGGTTTGTAAATGAATATTCTATTTTATTCACTTCACGTTAAAAATTATATTTTTAACGATAAAACATTTTATTTCAACTTATGAATTTCTATTCAATTCATTTATTCAATAAAATGATATTTTTATTTTTCTAACATATTTTAGAAAATTTCGGCGGCATAACGGCACGATACTAAAAACGGGATAAGGCCTAGCCTTGTCCCCGGTCTAGTGAAGGCCCACGCCATTCACTCATCAATCAAATCAATTTCATTTTGCAAACCACAAAATTTGGAGTAAGAGTCTAACCTAGTCTTACTCCTTCGCCTTATAACGGCGCACGTCTAATCCTAACCAATTTATCGATTCGATTTTTCACACCACAAACCACATTCAAACCAATATCTCAATCAATCACCAAACAATCCAAACAAACAAGTCCATGGTATGTGGACGGGTGTCGGGTGCTTCTAATAAGCACCGTCTGCATCCTAGTATATATATAACTAGAAAAGTAAATTTGAGTGAGAAGTTCTCACATATAGCTATCCTAGCTCCACGGCTCTTCATCTGCAGAAGTCTTCCTCGTTATCGCCTCTTCGTCATCTTCGTTGCCCGTAGTCACTATATATATAAAAATCGAATTTTTACTTCAAAGTTCAATATATAAAAATCGAATTTTTATTTCAAAGTTCAATATATAAAAATCGAATTTTTATTTCAAAGTTCAATATATAAAAATCGAATTTTTATTTCAAAGTTCAATATATAAAAATCGAATTTTTATTTCAAAGTTCAATATATAAAAATCGAATTTTTATTTCGATGTTCAATATATAAAAATCGAATTTTTATTTCGATGTTCAATATATAAAAATCATATTTTTATTTCAAAGTTCAATATATAAAAATCGATTTTTTATTTCAAAGTTCAATATATAAAAATCGATTTTTTATTTCGATGTTCAATATATAAAAATCATATTTTTATTTCAAAGTTCAATATATAAAAATCGATTTTTTATTTCAAAGTTCAATATATAAAAATCGATTTTTTATTTCGATGTTCAATATATAAAAATCATATTTTTATTTCTACCTCATTATAAAAACCCAATGCTAAATTTAATTTAAAACAATGTACATTTTTATATTTCTAAACAAAATATATTTTCCTAAACAAGGTATATATATATTTTGTCTTAGCAAAGTTTTTATATTTTTCTTTAACAAATTTATATATTTCTTAATCAATGCTATATACAAATTTAAAAACCAATTCTAATTTTATTTTCAAAAGAGTTCTAATTTTATTTCTAACCCAAAAAAAATCAGTTTTTATTTTTAACCAAAAATCAGTTTTTATTTTTAACTAAAAAATCAGTTTTTATTTCTTTTTACAAAATCATTTTTACTTTTATAAAAAATCAGTTTTACTTATATATAAAAAAAAAAAAAAATCAGTTTCAATCCTAATTAAATAGAACAGTTTTAAAATCATTAAAATAACAAAACAAAACAAAAATAAAAAAAAAAAAAACTTACATTTCTGCGAAGAGAGAGGGGGGGGGAATCAGTGGCTGTCGGCGGTGGAAAGATCGTCGGCTGGGGGGGCTTCGGTCCTCGTCAGGTGGTTCGACGAATTGGGGGGGGCGGCTGCAGTCGATTCAGGGGGGGGTTGCTTCGCGATAGGGGGGGGTGCTCTGGTGGCTCGCCGCGGCACTGGGGGGGTGGGGTTTCGATGGGGGAGCTGCGGTGGTCGCCGCCGCCTAGGGGCGCGACGAATTCCGCCTCCGTCTCCTTTTTTTTTTTTTTTTTTCCTTCCTGTAAAGTGAAATCGGGGGGGGGGGGGGGGGGCAGAAGAAAGATAAAGGGGAGGGAATTTAAAAATATTATTTATTTTTTTATTTTTTTTTTTTTTTTTTTTTTTTATTTAAAGTTGACTTTTACCCAGGACCACGAAACGAGGCCCAACGCCTGACGCCCATAGCGTTTCACCCCCATTCCGAACCCAATGGGATATGTATCGCAAGCTGATTCGATAGTTACAATCAGTTTCCGTTGAATCTACATTTAAATCTCTATATTGAATTTTAAACGTACATTTCAAATTACCGGGGTCACATGCTAACCCTAAAAATTCTCGAAAAATATTTTCTAGCTTCGTATTGACGATACGGTCTTAACAAAACTAGTTTCGTCGAATTCTGAGACCGTTGGAAAAATGGCCAATTTCCAGTCGATTAAAATCAACTGAAATGGTCAAAACACGTTTTCCTATGCCACGCTCACATATTGATTCGAAAAATTATGAAATTTGAAACCTAGCGATAACTTGACACTGCGGATCCAACAAAAGTGGTTTCGTCGAAATCCGAGGTCATTTGCAAAATGTCCATTTTTAAGGGCCTGAATTCCATAGCGACTATTCAGAATTTTCAACTGGACATAACTTTTGATTCCCGCTACTAACTTTTGATTTTTCGGATTCGTTGGAAAGATATTCACTATTAGATTCCATTATTTTTGGTTTCACTAAAATCCGGATTGTTTTGCACCCGGTACATTCAATTGAAGTTTGAAATCGAATTATCGAACTACCGCGCCATTTTCAATTCTATTTATAATTATATATAATTATTTATATTCTAACGACGACGCGTATAATATATACGTTCGAATTATATTCAAAATAAATTTATTGTCGATATTATTTAAAATAATTCATTTTAAATAATCAAAATTCGCTAAAATTGCCAAAATAAAATTTTCAAACTGGCCCAGATTTTCCGGGTTGTTACAATCTCCCCCACTTAAAACTTTTCGTCCCCGAAAAGGAACAAAGTCGAAAGTGGTTTGATTATTCAGCTCTACGTTCGATCTGGCTTCCATTCTCTAACTTTTCAGTTTCTGAGAATTTCCAAAACTTCAAAAATTTGGCTAACACCCTAAATTTTCGAAAAATTTCGCCATAACCTCCCCTGTACCGGGAGCATCGGGGAATTTCAAATAGCTTCCCCGGTCCTTCAGATCTCAAAAAGAAAAAGAAAAAGCCAAGCGGCTAGCCAATAGGCTCACAAAATCATCATCACCCAAACAAAACAGGAAATTATGTAGTAAACATGTACCTATTTGTCGGGCAAACAAATTTTATTCTCTGCTCTAGCCTCCTTGCTATGACCTGTTCAAAGATATATATGTATATGCAAGCAAATGCGACCAATTTTCAATATAGTTCAATATTTGATTCAATTAGGCTAATTGGCTAAAAATTAGCAAACAAATAAACAAACAACACAAACATCAATCAATTAGTGAATTAGAGTTTCAAATTCATAATTTTGATACATACTGAAAATCTTGTTTTTGATGCCAATTCACAACAATAGGCCCTATCTAATTTTGGTTCTCACACCAGTCCATAGGAAATATATAGAAAGCCCACTTTCGTCACTCGAACATAAATTCTAATGATGGAGCTCCATCATCAAAATCATCTCCAGGCGATTAGAGTGTAATTCTATATCTATCCAGTATATTAAAACTTCAAATACACGTTTGCAAGGCGTATATGCAAAATCTTTATATACTGGACTGTCCTAATCAATATAAATAAATAATCAAATACGAATAAGTGATTTAGATTTTCAAAACAAAAATTGTTTTCATTTGAAAAACATACCCTTCACACTCGTTCTAGGATACTACTGATCCTATCTCTAACGAGTCATTCTCATTGGATATTGCTAATCCAATATCTGACGAATTCTTTCGTATGTTTCTAATGTGTCTTGTTCTCTAGCTTTGTAAACCAAAGCTCTGATACCAACTGTAAAGACCCGCAACTTCCCCGTAAAGGAAAGCGTCGGATAGTTCGAGAACAAGCCACAACAGAACGCATACAGAAGAACATTTCATTGTATATAACAACAATGCATCAGATTACAAGAATATACAGAGTATAAAAGAATATTACACGGAAATATCAGAGATTTAAATCACATTTAAATACATAGCAGCGGAAAATAATACAATTACACAACTAGAATGAGATATACGGATACAAAGCTTTCCGGATATCGTTCCAGCTGTAAACCAGGATCCTGTGAATATAAATCTGCAAAACCAAAACTACTAGCTGCCCGTGTCAAAATAAGGGCACCCAGAGTTTAGGTTAAAACAATAAACTCCAGGTCAGTCATGTGACTGGTGTGAGAACTAAAACAGTTATTAATCTTTATTTTTAAATCATTAGGTAAATCAAGGGACCACGCCGTATAACACGGAACGGGTTTCCTCCCAAGAATACCAGTGCATAAAACAAACAGCGCAATGCTAAATAAAGAAAAATGAAGCTGTTATAAGACCCAGGTCCTATCACACAATGCAACGCAAGCCGGGGGATAGGGTTTTTACCTTATAACAGCCAAAGAATGCTTGATACGTTTAAAACAAATCATTTGATACTATTATAAGTGCATAGTGTATAAAACAACTTCAAATCATAAGTATCAATCATAGGCGGCATGAATGCCCCATACCACTATGTCGCCATATATAGGTTATACAATCAAAATCGCAAAGTCACGTATTTGGAAATTGGATTTCCATCTATGAACCGAGGCAAAAGATAGTCCTCAACCGATTCGAGACTGCCTAGTCCGAGTCTCAGGATCAGAGCTCGAGTGACCCTTGGATCGTCAGGGCCGGTCCACACGGAGTGGATTAAAATGCCTGAACATGCGTTTCTCCGCCCTATGGGGCGTAAACGAGCCAACTAAATGACTCCATCGGTTCGAGAACGACCGATCAATCCGAGGCGCCTCGCAACAGCAACAACCACATAAGTCAAACTCGTCAGGGCGTGTAAAACCACTGACGCCACTTCTAACTAGGAAGAAACGCATGCCCTCCCTGAGGTCCGTCTCCCGTTTTTGGTTCATACCTGGTGTGAAACACGCGAGGTAAACGTTACACAAAGCTACGCCACAAAGGCCGTGCTTTGATCATCACCACAAGACTTTGCTTTTCAACAGAAGCCTTGATCATTTGCATCTTAGCATGCCACACCGGCAAACCATCCTATGCAACCGATATCAGTCACACAGAATGAAATCCGATGTCAGACACACAGTCCATTTACAAGTCCGTTCTGGGTCTGAACGAAACCGGAGGCACCTAGTACCCCGCATATCCATCGATCTCCAAGTACGTCTGGACGATCACTAACTGTTTCCATCTTCTTGGGTGTACAGCCCAATCAAGATCATCAGTTATCACCCAAACGACGTGAAGACCTCCGGTCTTCGACCATCGTCTTCATCTTCGACTTATCGTCGTATCAGTTATTCAGAATGGGATAAACCCGGTCTTTCCGAATAACTCGCGTATATATTATAAAAGTGTTACACAAACACAACATACGCCTCATTCCAACTCATTAGTCATTAACCGTAAATTAATCAAGAGAATAATTCCCCAAATATTAACCCCGAAGGCCGAAACCAACATCAGATCAATATCCAGAAAACCATTCTACTTAGCTAACCGACAGTTAGTTTCTAAATTTCACGTTCAAATCTAATTAAAGATTTAACTATCGCCTGGAGCAAAACTGGTGATACTCCATTCTCGATCTTTTCAATCTAATTAAAGATTCATTAAAACTCCACTTAGTTTTAATCTGTGACTGGGTTAAAGAATCAGTGTCATTTAAAACACGGTTCACGATAAACCCAAAGTCACATCCCATTAATTATCGGGTTAAAGAACAAGTGTTATTTAAAACACTGTTCACGACAAACCCAAAAATCAATATCCATTCAATTCCAATTAAATATTATTTAATTGGTACACTTCATTAAATCTAAATAAAAAGATTTAATCTTTTCTCAACTGGGTTCAAGAGCAGTGTTAGTGAAGACACCATTCACGACAAACCCAAATCACATTCATTAATTATCGGGTTAAAGAACAAGTGTTATTTAAAACACTGTTCACGATAAACCCAAAAATCAATATCAATTCAATTCCAATTAAATATTATTTAATTGGTACACTTCATTAAATCTAAATAAAAAGATTTAATCTTTTCTCAACTGGGTTCAAGAATAGTGTTAGTGAAGACACCATTCACGACAAACCCAAATCACATTCGATATTCAATACAAGGCTCTGAATAGAAAATATATCGGCTTATATTCAATATCGAATTCTACGACTAACAAATGTCGTATTGGAAATAACGATATCAATATATATCTTTCAAATTTCCATAACAACACCTGTATAATCACGAATTCCAACATCGAAATATTCCGAAGACAATTTCGATTCAAATCCACTCCAATGCAATCATTGGAAATTTTGGTTATTTTTAAAACCCTTTTCGAATTCAATTTATTTATTTAAAAATAAATAGAATTATAATTCTAGTTCAAAACTAGTTCATTTCGATAAAAATCTATTTTTATCTTTTCAAATATGGAGTTTTTCATCCCAATTCTTTCTAAATCATTTCTTATGATTTTACACAAATTATTACTATTTTTAATAATTTTATCAAGGCCCGTACAGTCGATTTCCAACAATGGCCATCGAACTGCACTTACAGCGACCTTTTTCGAATTTGATTTGGACATAATTCCAAATCCAACCGTTAGATTTCAAATTTCTAACGTTCATTAGAAAGCTCTTTTCGATACGAACCCAACGGTTCCGGTTTTAGGAGAATCCGACGGTCGGATCTCCCGCAATGTCCGTTTGAAATAAATGGTCGAAATTCACGAACTGCCGCGGCGCGGCGCGTTCTATTCAGGCCATTATATTATATATATAATATATATAATATATACTTCGTCGATTCCTATTTAAAACGAATTATATAAATAGTTTTAAATTCGTTTCAAAAGCAATTTCAACCTCCTTTTCAATTCAAATCAAAATTGAATTCTTCTTTATAAATTCGTTTCAAAATTCATTTCTATTCAATTCAAATTTCAATTCAATTTGAATTCATTTCAATTCGTTTTCAATTCAATTCATTTCGAAATCGTTTTCAATTCAATTCATTTCGAAATCGTTTTCAATTCAATTCATTTCGAAATCGTTTTCAATTCAATTCAATTCGAAATCGTTTTCAATTCAATTCATTTCGAAATCGTTTTCAATTCAATTCAATTTCGAAATCGTTTTCAATTCAATTCATTTCGAAATCGTTTTCAATTCAATTCAATTTCGAAATCGTTTTCAATTCAATTCATTTCGAAATCGTTTTCAATTCAATTCTTTTCGAAATCGTTTTCAATTCAATTCATTTCGAAATCGTTTTTCAATTCAATTCAATTCGAAATCGTTTTCAATTCAATTCATTTCGAAATCGTTTTCAATTCAATTCAATTCGAAATCGTTTTCAATTCAATTCATTTCGAAATCGTTTTCAATTCAATTCAATTTCGAAATCGTTTTCAATTCAATTCATTTCGAAATCGTTTTCAATTCAATTCATTTCGAAATCGTTTTCAATTCAATTCATTTCGAAATCGTTTTCAATTCAATTCATTTCGAAATCGTTTTCAATTCAATTCATTTCGAAATCGTTTTCAATTCAATTCAATTCGAAATCGTTTTCAATTCAATTCATTTCGAAATCGTTTTCAATTCAATTCATTTCGAAATCGTTTTCAATTCAATTCATTTCGAAATCGTTTTCAATTCAATTCAATTCAAAATATTCGATTTCGAAATCACTTTTCAATATTCATTTTTAAGATGAATAAAATCGATATAAATATCGTTCTCGTCAAAATGGCGTCAATCTAATCAACACGGCTTCATAAATTTCTATTTTCAAATATTCTATTTCAAATATTTCTTTTTCCAAAATAGTTGTTATTATAAAAATATTTTGTTCAACACATGACCAATCTCAATGAATGAGTACTGTCAACACATGAACTTTTATTTTATAATATTCTTTATTTTTCAAATTGGAATGAGGCCCAATCAATTACCATATAAAATTAATTATATGGATTTTCATACAACACATGTATATAATAACATTGAAAATAATCAACCATCAACCAAAGTGCACTACACTGTAAAAGCATCAAATATAGATATTCAACGCTTATAACAGCCTGTCAATCAATCGATCGACATATTCAATCAATCAGGATGAGTGAACTTCAAATTTCATCCCAACACCCGTGTGGGGTTTCAAACAATCGAACACATATTTTATTTGTGCAGTTAGGCGATGTGTAAAATTTATCGACCCAATCAACGTCATTCAAATAGGTGTACATAAACAAACCGTCTGGTTTGTAAATGAATATTCTATTTTATTCACTTCACGTTAAAAATTATATTTTTAACGATAAAACATTTTATTTCAACTTATGAATTTCTATTCAATTCATTTATTCAATAAAATGATATTTTTATTTTTCTAACATATTTTAGAAAATTTCGGCGGCATAACGGCACGATACTAAAAACGGGATAAGGCCTAGCCTTGTCCCCGGTCTAGTGAAGGCCCACGCCATTCACTCATCAATCAAATCAATTTCATTTTGCAAACCACAAAATTTGGAGTAAGAGTCTAACCTAGTCTTACTCCTTCGCCTTATAACGGCGCACGTCTAATCCTAACCAATTTATCGATTCGATTTTTCACACCACAAACCACATTCAAACCAATATCTCAATCAATCACCAAACAATCCAAACAAACAAGTCCATGGTATGTGGACGGGTGTCGGGTGCTTCTAATAAGCACCGTCTGCATCCTAGTATATATATAACTAGAAAAGTAAATTTGAGTGAGAAGTTCTCACATATAGCTATCCTAGCTCCACGGCTCTTCATCTGCAGAAGTCTTCCTCGTTATCGCCTCTTCGTCATCTTCGTTGCCCGTAGTCACTATATATATAAAAATCGAATTTTTACTTCAAAGTTCAATATATAAAAATCGAATTTTTATTTCAAAGTTCAATATATAAAAATCGAATTTTTATTTCAAAGTTCAATATATAAAAATCGAATTTTTATTTCAAAGTTCAATATATAAAAATCGAATTTTTATTTCAAAGTTCAATATATAAAAATCGAATTTTTATTTCGATGTTCAATATATAAAAATCGAATTTTTATTTCGATGTTCAATATATAAAAATCATATTTTTATTTCAAAGTTCAATATATAAAAATCGATTTTTTATTTCAAAGTTCAATATATAAAAATCGATTTTTTATTTCGATGTTCAATATATAAAAATCATATTTTTATTTCAAAGTTCAATATATAAAAATCGATTTTTTATTTCAAAGTTCAATATATAAAAATCGATTTTTTATTTCGATGTTCAATATATAAAAATCATATTTTTATTTCTACCTCATTATAAAAACCCAATGCTAAATTTAATTTAAAACAATGTACATTTTTATATTTCTAAACAAAATATATTTTCCTAAACAAGGTATATATATATTTTGTCTTAGCAAAGTTTTTATATTTTTCTTTAACAAATTTATATATTTCTTAATCAATGCTATATACAAATTTAAAAACCAATTCTAATTTTATTTTCAAAAGAGTTCTAATTTTATTTCTAACCCAAAAAAAAATCAGTTTTTATTTTTAACCAAAAATCAGTTTTTATTTTTAACTAAAAAATCAGTTTTTATTTCTTTTTACAAAATCATTTTTACTTTTATAAAAAATCAGTTTTACTTATATATAAAAAAAAAAAAAAAATCAGTTTCAATCCTAATTAAATAGAACAGTTTTAAAATCATTAAAATAACAAAACAAAACAAAAATAAAAAAAAAAAAAACTTACATTTCTGCGAAGAGAGAGGGGGGGGGGATCAGTGGCTGTCGGCGGTGGAAAGATCGTCGGCTGGGGGGGCTTCGGTCCTCGTCAGGTGGTTCGACGAATTGGGGGGGGCGGCTGCAGTCGATTCAGGGGGGGGTTGCTTCGCGATAGGGGGGGGTGCTCTGGTGGCTCGCCGCGGCACTGGGGGGGTGGGGTTTCGATGGGGGAGCTGCGGTGGTCGCCGCCGCCTAGGGGCGCGACGAATTCCGCCTCCGTCTCCTTTTTTTTTTTTTTTTTTCCTTCCTGTAAAGTGAAATCGGGGGGGGGGGGGGGCAGAAGAAAGATAAAGGGGAGGGAATTTAAAAATATTATTTATTTTTTTTATTTTTTTTTTTTTTTTTTTTTTTTATTTAAAGTTGACTTTTACCCAGGACCACGAAACGAGGCCCAACGCCTGACGCCCATAGCGTTTCACCCCCATTCCGAACCCAATGGGATATGTATCGCAAGCTGATTCGATAGTTACAATCAGTTTCCGTTGAATCTACATTTAAATCTCTATATTGAATTTTAAACGTACATTTCAAATTACCGGGGTCACATGCTAACCCTAAAAATTCTCGAAAAATATTTTCTAGCTTCGTATTGACGATACGGTCTTAACAAAACTAGTTTCGTCGAATTCTGAGACCGTTGGAAAAATGGCCAATTTCCAGTCGATTAAAATCAACTGAAATGGTCAAAACACGTTTTCCTATGCCACGCTCACATATTGATTCGAAAAATTATGAAATTTGAAACCTAGCGATAACTTGACACTGCGGATCCAACAAAAGTGGTTTCGTCGAAATCCGAGGTCATTTGCAAAATGTCCATTTTTAAGGGCCTGAATTCCATAGCGACTATTCAGAATTTTCAACTGGACATAACTTTTGATTCCCGCTACTAACTTTTGATTTTTCGGATTCGTTGGAAAGATATTCACTATTAGATTCCATTATTTTTGGTTTCACTAAAATCCGGATTGTTTTGCACCCGGTACATTCAATTGAAGTTTGAAATCGAATTATCGAACTACCGCGCCATTTTCAATTCTATTTATAATTATATATAATTATTTATATTCTAACGACGACGCGTATAATATATACGTTCGAATTATATTCAAAATAAATTTATTGTCGATATTATTTAAAATAATTCATTTTAAATAATCAAAATTCGCTAAAATTGCCAAAATAAAATTTTCAAACTGGCCCAGATTTTCCGGGTTGTTACAATCGATAAGAATAAACCGAGGCCTCGCAAAAAGTCCATCAACCACATAAGCAAATGTCAGCCAGTTTAAGCACTGACACCACTTCTAGCTAGAAAGAAACGTGTGCACTCCCTGCGTTCCCTTCTCCTGTTTTAGACTCAACCGGTGTGTGAGGCTCGCGAAGTTACGCTACACAAAGCTATGCCAAAATAGGCTATGCTTTGATCATCCCACAAGGCCTGCTTTGCAACAAAAGCCTTGATCATTTGCATCTTGGCGTGCCACGTTGACATTTCACGCCATGCAATTCATAACTATTAATACACAACCTCTAAGGGTGTTTAGCAAGAGAATAAATTCTAAGCCACCAACGGTTGTAAATTAATAGAAATCAATTTACATAAAATGAAATTCAACGTCAGACATGCATCCATTTATAAGCTTATGCTCTGGGTCCGAGCGAAAGCCAAATCCGTACAAATCAACACTACGTCCGGATAACTACCACTTTATCCCCGTCCTGGGTGCAAATCAGTCCAGGGCGTCAGTAGTCCTCATCTATTCGATGTGAAGATCATCGGTCTTCAATCACCGTCTTCGACTCTTCGACTTAGATCGTCGTATAATCATTTGAAATGGGTTAAACCTGGTTTTTCCAAATAACTTGCGTATTTTATAATTGAAAATCAAGTGTTATAAACACATTCAACGTCTCATTCCAATTCAGTATATTCTTTTAATAGAATATTCATATTACTAGGGAAAAGTTCCCATAAATTAAATCAAAGATAAATTCTTATAAATTTACCCTTTTAAACATTCATTACAACTCTAACTTGATTTTTTTTATATCAAAAATCATTACTAAATGATTATTCAATTCTTAAGGAATTAACCTTGTCTTCAATTTGGGTTAAAGAATCAATGTCATTTAAAAACATTGTTCACGATAAACCCAAAGTCATATTCCATTAAATATGGAATTTTCATAGAAATCAAGCCAATAAATAATCGATATAAATTTCTGTATCAGACCGATAATATAAATGGAATAACGGCAAAGCCCTTTAAATTCCATATACATTATCAGTCTTCTTTTACATAAGTCTATCTCGATTATTATCAAATCGAATTTCCACTCAATTCCAATTTAATGTATATTAAATTGTAAACCTTGTCTTTAGAATATTTCTCTTTTAAATCTTAATAAAAGATTTATAATTCCTAAATCATATTTTCACTGTAAATTGAGTTAAAGAACAAATGTTGTTTAAAACATAGTTCACGATAAACCCAATTCACATAACAATTTATTTAAATTACAAAATATAATTAAAACTCCAAAAATCCTAATTAAAAGATTTAAATTTTAGTTAAAAACTAGTTTACTTCACTAGAGATATATTTTCTATTCCTTTGTCCATCCAAGAACAAACAGAGAAATCACCATTTTATTCTTTGATAAATATTATTTAAAATATTCATTATCTTAAAATTATTCTTTATATAAAATGTCCTTTATGGTGCATTATTCTTTATCTTAAAAGATATCATTATTTTTAAAAGATATTCTTTATTTAAAAGAAATCCTGAAGTGGAATGTGACTCAATCAGTTACCATATAACTTGGTTATACGGATTTCACACATCGTATAAATATGACAACAAATGATACATAATTATCAAACCTCCATTCACATCCAGAGTGAAGTTTATAACTGTGTGAGTATTAAAATGAAATAATAACACTCATCGCAGCCTGTCAATCTATCGATCGACATATAACTAAATATTGGGACTAGTATGTGTCAATTCATCCCAACACCCGTGTGGGGTTTTCAGGCAATAACAATTCATGTAAATAAATGATTGGTTAATGAATTTAACCAATCTAATACTAATAACATGTTGATGAAAATGAGATAACATGTTATTTATTTCCAATACCGAATAAAAATGTATTTTTATTCGTATAATTTCCCTATTCATTTCTAATGTATGTTTAACCAATAATATGATTCTTATATTTGAATATAACGTCAAATGTAAGTTTATAAATAAAGATTGATTTTTATCTTTAGTTATAAATTCTATTACATGCTATACAAATAAAAATAATTATTACATATGCATATATGTTATGCAAAATAAAAATGATTACAATATTCGCATATGAGTTCTAATCAGAATGTATATAAGATAATTATTTTTATTCTTTTTCATCATATTTTATTTGCAATGAAGGATGCAAATAAAAATGTGTTCTTTTTAAATCATATTTTATTTGCAATGGAGAATGCAAATAAAAATGTGTTCTTTTTAAATCATATTTTATTCGCATTGGAGAATGTAAATAAAAATGTGTTCTTTTTAAATCATATTTTATTTGCATTGTGAATGCGAACAAAGAAAGTAAATTTTATTTTTAAAGTTTTATTCGCATTGTAAATGCGAACAAAAAGTAAGTTTTATTTGCATTGTGAATGCGAACAAAAAGTAAATTTTATTTTTTTAATATTTTATTCACATTGTGGATGCGAACAAAAAGTAAATTTTATTCTTTATATTTTATTTACATTATAAAATGCAAATAAAAAGTAAGTTTTGTTTTCAACTTATATTTGCATTATAAAGTGCGAATGGAAATGTAAGTTTTGTTTTCAAGTCATATTTGTGTTTTGAGAACACAAATAAAAATATAAGTTTTGTTCTCAAGTTATATTTGTGTTTTAAGAACACAAATGAAAATGTAAGTTTTGGTTTCAAGTCCTATTTGTGTTTTTAAATTTCTACCATATTGTTTTCATCTACAATTGCAAACAAAAATATGTTTTTATCTTCGCCGTTTTGTTCCCTATTTTCTTTTCTATTAATGAGTTTGAAAAAAGAATGTAAATTAAAGTACATTTTGTTTTCTATGTATATTTGCATCGAGGGATGCAAATAAAGAAAAAAAAAATTTGCATAAAAGAAATGCAGGTAAATTACATTTCTTTATCTTTAAATGTATTTGCATAAGGGAATGCGAATAAATAACATTTTAATTTCTTAAATATATTTGCATAAAAGAAATGCAAATAAAATAATATTTTATTTAAAAGTAACTCTTTTATTTTAATGTGAATCTTTATTTTAAATTAAATCTTTATTTTAATGAAAATCTTTATTTTAACATTTTGTTCGCGTCAAGGGATGCAAACAAAATATAATTCTTTTTATTTTAAAAGTAAATCTCTATTTTGACATTTTGTTCGCATCGAGGAATGCAAATAAAAGATAATCTTTTTATTTTTTTGTAAATTTCTATTTTGACATTTTGTTCGCATCGAGGAATGCAAACAAAATACAATCCTTTTATTTAAAGAGCATTTGTGTTGTTAACATAAACAAAGAGTTAATCTTTTTATTTAAAAAGCATTTGTGTTGTTAAAATAAATAAAAGTAAATCTTTTTATAGTTCTATGTTGAATTGACAAACTAAGCCAATTCAAAATAAAAAGACAATTTTATATTTTCCACTATTGAATTGACAAACTAAGCCAATTCAAAATAAAAAGACAATTTTATATTTTTGATAACATAAAATGATAAATCATGTTTCTCTATTTTTTTTTGAATTGATAAAATATATCAATCCAATACAACAAAGGTGATAACATAAAAAGGTGACAATTTTTATTTCCTTTATTTTTGAATTGATGAAATGGATCAGTTCAATACAAACAAGATGATAATATAAAATGTGAAAATTTCATATCTTTTACATTTGCAATTGATGAGATAAATCAATTCAGTACAAATAAGGTAATAACATAAAAGGTGTAGATTTTATATTTTGAATTGATAAAATAAATCAATTCCTTACAAACAAGTGTGATACAATAAAGGTGTCAATTTTATATTTTGAATTGATAAAGTAAATCAATTCCATTAACATGACCACATAGTATTTTTATTTTGAATTGACAAAATAAATCAATTCCAACTATAATGACAAATCAATATTTTCATCTTTATCGAAATGGAAATTCTAATCCAAATCAATACTTGAACAAAATGGTAATTTTTATCGATTTGGAAATTCTAGTCCAAATCAATAAATAAACAACATGGTAATTTTATTTTATTGAAACACAAACAAATATGTGTTTATATATCACCAACAAACAATATAAACATCCACAACAAACAAAATAAACATCTACAACATCATCACATAACAGATCTGAATTATACACCTTTAAATCACACCATAACAATTAAATTAAATAATTAATTATTTATATAAAAGAAGAATTCTCACAACGCTTTTAATTTCTGATCTAAAATTTGGTAAATTCCCAACGTCCTCTGTCTATGCTCTAGTCAGCTTCATGTCGTAGTGCTCGGAAATACGAATCCAATGCAAGTCGTTTCGTTGAATTTTTGTTAAACAAATCAAGGTCTCTCTAACTCATAGATCTTTGATTGATTTTCCTTTTTCTTGAATTTGCAATGGGCGAAGGGAGGTAAGTGGAGCTAACGGATAGGAAAAATAATTTAAGTGAGGAGAAGAAGAGAATTGGTTGGAGGAAGGAAGAAGAGAGGAAGGGCGGCTATGGCTTGGAGATTAGGTTTAGGAACAATAGGGGATATTATACAGGAGTTGGATATTTCTAATTAAGCCCTTGTGTTTTTCCTTTTTCTTTTTTTTTACCTATCCTTGAACGGATGCTAAAAATCATTAACAATGCTTTTTATCAATTAACATTATCTAAGTAAAAGCAATTAAAGATTTTATGATATGAATAAAACAAGAATAATATATACAATAGATTTGGACATTTGAAATCAGTCTCATGTATTTATTTATAGAGTGTCCATATTATTGTGTAGATGCTCCAAAATTTTAATTGCAGTGTGAGTAAAGTTACCCTAGTACGCTTAAAATGAGACTTTGGGGTTTTAATTTATTTAAAGCAGTTTCTTGCAGATTCCATAAGTTATTCAATTTAAAACAATATATATAAAAAAAAATCATTGAAATCTCAAACAAAGTAGGAACCTTATTTTTGGTTAATTTATGAAAGAAATACAATGATAATCTTTTTACGAGGATAGCTCAAATAAACTAAAATATAAAAAGGAATATTATAGTTTGGAAATTGACAAATAATAATTAAAATTTAGAAATATATATATAGCGAAATTTACAACGGTATTCCTATTAATGAATAAACAATGTAATAATTATAGGACTAAGACTTATGTACATTAATTACATATTTAATTGAAATAATTTGTAATCAACATTCCTAATATGGTATTTGTAAAGGAATTGAGTAGGCATAATATGTGGACTTTAATACTGGTCAATGTGTAAAAAAAAAATTAAGGATTGACAAGAGAAAGTCTATTTTGGAATTAATGACCAGTAATTATGATTAATGTGTATTTATTAATACCAAGAAAAAGAACTAAGGAGGGTTGGTTGATTGATTTACGTTTAATGTGTACATGGTTATTTATAAAGAACTAAAAGGCATGCATTTAAACAAATCATATACAATATTAAATGAAGAAACTTATGAGAATTTATGGTCTTAATTAGATATTTTCCAAAATATATTAATTTAAAAGTAAATTGTCAAGATTGTAAAATTACATGAATAACATCATGAATTCCACAAATTAACTTATAGAATATTTTTCTGAAAAATTGAATTTGTCATAATTAACAAATTATGAAACAAAATTTAAATTTATTGAATTCATTACATAAATATCATCAATACAAACCTAGAGTTTCTTGTTTTATCCAAATCCGATTTGAAACCAATTTTATATAATTTCTCAAAGTTCAAAATCAAATTTTGAAATTATCGCGCCATTTCAGTTTTAGTATTATAAACTTAAAATTTCAGCCATTATGATTTAAAATAAATTATTTAAAAATAGAATTTCTAAATTCTATCTCATTTCCTAATCAAAATTTATTAAAGTAAAAATTTAAAAATTGGCCCCAAATTCCGGGTTGTTACAATCTCCCCCACTTAAAATCTTTTCGTCCTCGGAAAGGAAATGAGATGTGAGTTGTTTATTTAACTAATTTAATTTTCATTTTTTTTTAGTTGAATTAAATATCCACACAGCACCATCATCAATCAATTGGTTGATTAAATTTCAAATATATATAACCTTTATATATTAAAAATCATATTTTCTAAAAATGAATTATATATTTAATTACAAGTACGTTAATTATTAACTTTTCACTCTGAACTCAATCTAGGGCATTACTAACCCCATCTCCAATGAGTTTTCTCATTCTAGGATACTGCTGATCCTATCTCTAATGAGTATTATTATTGGATATTACTAATCCAACCTCTGATGAGTCTTTTGTTAGGTTCTAACAAGTTGTACCCAAAAGATTTGAGCTAACCAGAGCTCTGATACCAACTGTAACGACACGGATTTTGCCCGACCCGATCGATCACAAAATCGACCAAGACCGTTCAAATCCCGCGTACGTTAACTTTGGGAATACAACAACATCAGAACAGATAACAAAGACTTTTATAACATCAATAATAAATGTTACATCAGAGTACAGAATATATCAGAGTACATTAAATATAATACCGCGGAAGGTAAAATTACAATAATTAATACAATACACAGCGGAAGACTTCAATGCTCTGGACACAGCTTTAAGATTCGATCCAGGATCCTGCTAAAGAGATAAAGATATCTGCGAAAAGCTACTCAACTGCCCGTGTGGAAAGAGGGCACCCAAGTTCGCAAAGTGAAACAAACTACGGGTCAGTCATGGGACTGGTATGAGAAATCTAACTAACTTAACTAATAAGAAGGCTAATCACAGGACCACGCCGCTAACGCGGAACGGGTTTACTCCATTGGATTGCCAGTGCATAAGATAAGTAAAGCGTCAAATAACGCAATGCTTTTTAGAAAAATGAAACCATTATAAGACCCAAGTCCCATCACACAATGTAACGCAAACTGGAGGATAGGGTTTTACCTTATAATGGTCAAAAGAAGATAAATACGTAAAACGATATTATTATTAGTGTGTATATGTTTTAATAGAAACATTTCAAAATAAATGTATCAATCCTAGACGGCATGGGTACCATATATCATGTCGCCATACTAGTTATACAATCAAAACCGCATGGGGCGTATTGGAAATTGGGTTTCCATCATGAGTCAAGGCTAGGAAGGAGCTCCTGACCGATTCGAGACACTCTAGCAATGCCTCAGGATTCAGACGCTGGCGAACCCTTGGATACAGCAGGGCCGGTCCACAAATACTTTAGTTGATTAGTTATGCCTGAACACACGTCCTCCGATCCTATTGGACCTACAAATCGGCCGAGGGCGACCGATAAGAATAAACTGAGGCCTCTCAAAAATTCCATCAACCACATAAGCAAATGTCAGCCAGTTTAAGCACTGACATCACTTCTAGCTAGAAAGAAACGTGTGCACTCCCTGCGTTCCCTTCTCCCGTTTTAGACTCAACCGGTGTGTGAGGCTCGCGTAGTTACGCTACACAAAGCTATGCCAAAATAGGCTATGCTTTGATCATCACACAAGGCCTGCTTTGCAACAAAAGCCTTGATCATTTGCATCTTGGCGTGCCACGTTGACATTTCACGCCATGCAATTCATAACTATTAATACACAACCTCTAAGGGTGTTTAGCAAGAGAATAAATTCTAAGCCACCAACGGTTGTAAATTAATAGAAATCAATTTACATAAAATGAAATTCAACGTCAGACATGCATCCATTTATAAGCTTATGCTCTGGGTAGGAGCGAAAGCCAAATCCGTACAAATCAACACTACGTCCGGATAACTACCACTTTATCCCTATCCTGGGTGCAAATCAGTCCAGGGCGTCAGTAGTCCTCATCTATTCGTTGTGAAGATCATCGGTCTTCAATCACCCTCTTCGACTCTTCGACTTAGATCGTCGTATAATCATTTGAAATGGGTTAAACCCGGTTTTTCCAAATAACTTGCGTATTTCATAATTGAAAATCAAGTGTTATAAACACATCCAACGTCTCATTCCAATTCAGTATATTCTTTTAATAGAATATTCATATTACTAGGGAAAAGTTCCCATAAATTAAATCAAAGATAAATTCTTATAAATTTACCCTTTTAAACATTCATTACAACTCTAAATTGATTTTTTTAATATCAAAAATCATTATTAAATGATTATTCAATTCTTAAGGAATTAACCTTGTCTTTAATTTGGGTTAAAGAATCAATGTCATTTAAAAACATTGTTCACGATAAACCCAAAGTCATATTCCATTAAATATGGAATTTTCATAGAAATCAAGCCAATAAATAATCGATATAAATTTCTGTATCAGACCGATAATATAAATGGAATAACGGCAAAGCCCTTTAAATTCCATATACATTATCAGTCTTCTTTTACATAAGTCTATCTCGATTATTATCAAATCGAATTTCCACTCAATTCCAATTTAATGTATATTAAATTGGAAACCTTGTCTTTAGAATATTTCTCTTTTAAATCTTAATAAAAGATTTATAATTCCTAAATCATATTTTCACTGTAAATTGGGTTAAAGAACAAATGTTGTTTAAAACATAGTTCACGATAAACCCAATTCACATAACAATTTATTTCAATTACAAAATATAATTAAAACTCCAAAAATCCTAATTAAAAGATTTAAATTTTATTTAAAAACTAGTTTACTTCACTAGAGATATATTTTCTATTCCTTTGTCCATCCAAGAACAAACAGAGAAATCACCATTTTATTCTTTGATAAATATTATTTAAAATATTCATTATCTTAAAATTATTCTTTATATAAAATGTCCTTTATGGTGCATTATTCTTTATCTTAAAAGATATCATTATTTTTAAAAGATATTCTTTATTTAAAAGAAATCCTGAAGTAGAATGTGACTCAATCAGTTACCATATAACTTGGTTATACGGATTTCACACATCGTATAAATATGACAACAAATGATACATAATTATCAAACCTCCATTCACATCCAGAGTGAAGTTTATAACTGTGTGAGTATTAAAATGAAATAATAACACTCATCGCAGCCTGTCAATCTATCGATCGACATATAACTAAATATTGGGACTAGTGTGTGTCAATTCATCCCAACACCCGTGTGGGGTTTTCAGCCAATAACAATTCATGTAAATAAATGATTGGTTAATGAATTTAACCAATCTAATACTAATAACATGTTGATGAAAATGAGATAACATGTTATTTATTTCTAATACCGAATAAAAATGTATTTTTATTCGTATAATTTCCCTATTCATTTCTAATGTATGTTTAACCAATAATATGATTCTTATATTTGAATATAACTTCAAATGTAAGTTTATAAATAAAGATTGATTTTTATCTTTAGTTATAAATTCTATTACATGTTATACAAATAAAAATAATTATTACATATGCATATATGTTATGCAAAATAAAAATGATTACAATATTCGCATATGAGTTCTAATCAGAATGTATATAAGATAATTATTTTTATTCTTTTTCATCATATTTTATTTGCAATGAAGGATGCAAATAAAAATGTGTTCTTTTTAAATCATATTTTATTTGCAATGGAGAATGCAAATAAAAATGTGTTCTTTTTAAATCATATTTTATTCGCATTGGAGAATGTAAATAAAAATGTGTTCTTTTTAAATCATATTTTATTTGCATTGTGAATGCGAACAAAGAAAGTAAATTTTATTTTTAAAGTTTTATTCGCATTGTAAATGTGAACAAAAAGTAAGTTTTATTTGCATTGTGAATGCGAACAAAAAGTAAATTTTATTTTTTTAATATTTTATTCACATTGTGGATGCGAACAAAAGGTAAATTTTATTCTTTATATTTTATTTACATTATAAAATGCAAATAAAAAGTAAGTTTTGTTTTCAACTTATATTTGCATTATAAAGTGCGAATGGAAATGTAAGTTTTGTTTTCAAGTCATATTTGTGTTTTGAGAACAAAAATAAAAATATAAGTTTTGTTCTCAAGTTATATTTGTGTTTTAAGAACACAAATGAAAATGTAAGTTTTGGTTTCAAGTCCTATTTGTGTTTTTAAATTTCTACCATATTGTTTTCATCTACAATTGCAAACAAAAATATGTTTTTATCTTCACCGTTTTGTTCCCTATTTTCTTTTCTATTGATGAGTTTGAAAAAAGAATGTAAATTAAAGTACATTTTGTTTTCTATGTATATTTGCATCGAGGGATGCAAATAAAGAAAAAAAAAATTTGCATAAAAGAAATGCAGGTAAATTACATTTCTTTATCTTTAAATGTATTTGCATAAGGGAATGCGAATAAATAACATTTTAATTTCTTAAATATATTTGCATAAAAGAAATGCAAATAAAATAATATTTTATTTAAAAGTAACTCTTTTATTTTAATGTGAATCTTTATTTTAATGTAAATCTTTATTTTAATGAAAATCTTTATTTTAACATTTTGTTCGCGTCAAGGGATGCAAACAAAATATAATTCTTTTTATTTTAAAAGTAAATCTCTATTTTGACATTTTGTTCGCATCGAGGAATGCAAACAAAAGATAATCTTTTTATTTTTTTGTAAATTTCTATTTTGACATTTTGTTCGCATCGAGGAATGCAAACAAAATACAATCCTTTTATTTAAAGAGCATTTGTTTTGTTAACATAAACAAAGAGTTAATCTTTTTATTTAAAAAGCATTTGTGTTGTTAACATAAATAAAAGTAAATCTTTTTATAGTTTTATGTCGAATTGACAAACTAAGCCAATTCAAAATAAAAAGACAATTTTATATTTTCCACCGTTGAATTGACAAACTAAGCCAATTCAAAATAAAAAGACAATTTTATATTTGTGATAACATAAAATGACAAATCATGTTTCTCTATATTTTTTTTTTTGAATTGATAAAATATATCAATCCAATACAACAAAGGTGATAACATAAAAAGGTGACAATTTTTATTTCCTTTATTTTTGAATTGATGAAATGGATCAGTTCAATACAAACAAGATGATAATATAAAATGTGACAATTTCATGTCTTTTACATTTGCAATTGATGAGATAAATCAATTCAGTACAAATAAGGTAATAACATAAAAGGTGTAGATTTTTTATTTTGAATTGATAAAATAAATCAATTCCTTACAAACAAGTGTGATACGATAAAGGTGTCAATTTTATATTTTGAATTGATAAAGTAAATCAATTCCATTAACATGACAACATAGTATTTTTATTTTGAATTGACAAAATAAATCAATTCCAACTATAATGACAAATCAATATTTTCATCTTTATCGAAATGGAAATTCTAATCCAAATCAATACTTGAACAAAATGGTAATTTTTATCAATTTGGAAATTCTAGTCCAAATCAATAAATAAACAAAATGGTAATTTTATTTTATTGAAACACAAACAAATATGTGTTTATATATCACCAACAAACAGTATAAACATCCACAACAAACAAAATAAACATCTACAACATCATCACATAACAGATTTGAATTATACACCTTTAAATCACACCATAACAATTAAATTTAATAATTAATTATTTATATAAAAGAAGAATTCTCACAACGCTTTTAATTTCTGATCTGAAATTTGGTAAATTCCCAACGTCCTCTGTCTATGCTCTAATCAGCTTCATGTCGTAGTGCTCGGAAATACGAATCCAATGCAAGTCGTTTCGTTGAATTTTTGTTAAACAAATCAAGGTCGCTCTAACTCGTAGATCTTTGATTGATTTTCCTTTTTCTTGAATTTGCAATGGGCGAAGAGAGGTAAGTGGAGCTAATGGATAGGAAAAATAATTTAAGTGAGGAGAAGAAGAGAATTGGTTGGAGGAAGGAAGAAGAGAGGAAGGGCGGCTATGGCTTGGAGATTAGGTTTAGGAACAATAGGGGATATTATACAGGGGTTGCATATTTCTAATTAAGCCCTTGTGTTTTTCCTTTTTCTTTTTTTTACCTATCCTTGAACGGATGCTAAAAATCATTAACAATGCTTTTTATCAATTAACATTATCTAAGTAAAAGCAATTAAAGATTTTATGATATGAATAAAACAAGAATAATATATACAATAAATTTGGACATTTGAAATCAGTCTCATGTATTTATTTATAAAGTGTCCATATTATTGTGTAGATGCTCCAAAATTTATAATTGCAGTGTGAGTAAAGTTACCCTAGTACGCTTAAAATGAGACTTTGGGGTTTTAATTTATTTAAAGCAGTTTCTTGCAGATTCCATAAGTTATTCAATTTAAAACAATATATATAAAAAAAATCATTGAAATCTCAAACAAAGTAGAAACCTTATTTTTGGTTAATTTATGAAAGAAATACAATGATAATCTTTTTACGAGGATAGCTTAAATAAACTAAAATATAAAAAGGAATATTATAGTTTGGAAACTGACAAATAATAATTAAAATTTAGAAATATATAAATAGTGAAATTTACAACGGTATTCCTATTAATGAATAAACAATGTAATAATTATAGGACTAAGACTTATGTACATTAATTACATATTTAATTGAAATAATTTGTAATCAACATTCCTAATATGGTATTTGTAAAGGAATTGAGTAGGCATAATATGTGGACTTTAATACTGGTTAATGTGTAAAAAAAATTAAGGATTGACAAGAGAAAGTCTATTTTGGAATTAATGACCAGTAATTATGATTAATGTGTATTTATTAAAACCAAGAAAAAGAACTAAGGAGGGTTGGTTGATTGATTTACGTTTAATGTGTATATGGTTATTTATAAAGAACTAAAAGGCATGCATTTAAACAAATCATATACAATATTAAATGAAGAAACTTATGAGAATTTATGGTCTTAATTAGGGGTGAGCATTATTCGGTTAAACCAAATAAACCAACCAAACCAATTTATTTTGGTCGGTTTGGTTCGGTTTTAAAATTAAATCGGTTTGTAATCGGCCTGAAAAAATATAAAGTTCGGTTATCGGTTTAACCAAATTAACCGAATTTTTACAATATTTTCAAGATTATCAGTATTATAATAAATATTTTAGTTTAGTTATTTAAGTATATATTAATCATCACCTATGTGTCAAAAGTAATATTAAAAAGCATAAAAAACGAAAATAATAATACCGTAATCATATATTAATAATTTGTTTCAAATTATAGTGAATATTTCAAACACAAAGTGTAAAACATTCTTAGTTCGGTTTAATCGGATAACCAACCGAACCAACCAAACTTAACTTGGTTGGTTTGGTTTGGTTTTCATTTTTATTGGTTTTAGTTTGGTTTGACAAATTTATTATCGGATAAACCAAACCAACCAAACGCTCACCCCTAGTCTTAATTAGATATTTGCCAAAATATATTAATTTAAAAGGAAATTGTCAAGATTGTAAAATTACATGAATAACATCATGAATTCCACAAATTAACTTATAGAATATTTTTCTGAAAAATTGAATTTGTCATAATTAACAAATTATGAAACAAAATTTAAATTTATTGAATTCATTACATAAATATCATCAATACAAACCTAGCGTTTCTTGTTTTATCCAAATCCGATTTGAAACCAATTTTATATAATTTCTCAAAGTTCAAAATCAAATTCTGAAATTACCGCGCCATTTCAGTTTTAGTATTATAAACTTAAAATTTCAGCCATTATGATTTAAAATAAATTATTTAAAAATAGAAATTTTAAATTCTATCTCATTTCCTAATCAAAATTTATTAAAGTAAAAATTTAAAAATTGGCCCCAAATTCAGGGTTGTTACAGCATGGGTATAAATAGTTTCCCATTTTTATGGGTTCCTAAATTGTTCATGCATGAGGGTTGTATATAATTTAGCATGTATTAAGACCAGCATAGAACATACCCAAGACAAAGGCACTAAGGATCCCAAAGATAGACAGTAGCATGTGTGTATATTCCTTTTATAAGGCCAATATTGCAGGTGGACGCTAACATATAAGCAACTGTTTCGGTATACATCCAAAAAGGCAATGATAGGTCGACAAAATGTAAATAAAACAAATGCAAGCAAGACTAGTTGAATTAATACATGCAATAAAATGAATGGAATCAATGCATGTGAATAAAATCAATATATGCGTGATATTTTCCAAAGCACAATAGGTAGGGCAAATGCAAACAGGTGAATTGAATTAAATGCATGGATGCAGGTTTCAGTCCTCTTTTCTTTCCTTTTCTAAGCAATGCAGCAGATGTATACATCTGTGGAGTAAATAAAGAATAGGAGCCACCCTTGTCATGTCATGTCAGTTCTTAAGTAAATTCATGTTTATAGCAACGGGGTTCCCTTGATTTTGATACAACTATGAAACACTCAGGAACGACAAGGCAACCGGGTGAAACTACATCTCAGCTCATAATAAAGAAATGAGGTGAAATTTACAAGTCCGGTATGTAGTCCGGTTCAAATCAGGTAAGCCAATATATGTTTATCAAGTGTACAAACTCAAGCCAATCTACAAGTTACATGCATCTAGGCATTCGAAAAAAAGGCAAAGATTGTGTGAGGTGAGTGGACATATTGGGTCTATATACTATCAAAAATCTACATATACCCAGATTTGGGTTTCAGGTGTATAGTTCAAAAGAAAGACTGTATTTCAAAATGAATACACAACAAGACACTCAACTAGATTAACAGGAACAGTAGCCAACTTTCTTGTTTTATGAAAACTAATATATATATATATATATATATATAGTAAATCTTTACCTCAGGTTTGTCAAAATTAAGAATTCAAAACCCATATGTTTATAGTATTTAAATCCAAAAACAGTGTAAAGAATGAAATTTATCTACGTGAATATTCATGCAAGTACTCAACAATTAGTGTGGCATTCAGCATGAACAGTAATATATGAAAATCATTTTGCATAACTTGTCATAGATGAAACCGGGTAAATAATAGAAATGCAGTATCAACAGCCAAACCAATTATATTCAGTAAACCGAAGTAGAGAAACTTGAAATCAGTTTAATCGTAAGCAAAACTTACTTGTAGTGGCGACAAAACGGATAAAGGACGGAAAAGGCAGTGCATGCCACTGACCGTTTTGGATTAGTGTGCGGTCCTTGATCGACGAAGAGGGGTGCTGGAGTTCGGACGAGCTATTGGGGTTGACCGATGTTGGTTGAACTTAACCTGAGGCGGGTTGCGAAGGAACAGAGTTCGACTGGAGGCGTTGTGCTGAAGAAGGGGATTTGAGTTCGAGTTTTGAAGGGGAAGGTCCAGCACGCTTTGGGTGGACTTACGTCGGACTTTGTCAGTGCTGTGTGTACTGCCAGGGCGGAGGCATATAGTAGTCAACGGAGGCGAGATGATGGCAGTTCAATTGAGTTCGATTTGAAAGGAGTGAGCCTTATAGATGTAGCTCCAGGACATGGCACATAGTAATGCAGCATTGGAGGTTGAGCTGTGGTTTCAAGTGGCGGAGCGGACTGAAATGGCAGAGTGATTTGGGGATTTCAAATTTCCAGTGGGGACCTAAATTTTATTTTGGGGAAACTTGATTTGGGAAAGTTAACCAAACCATTGGCTGTTCAAATGTTAAAGGAAAGGAAATTTTGTGGTGCGATGAAGCTTACGAAGAGAGGTATGAGATTTATAATAGAAAGAAGGGAACCAGACACAGAAACACAACAACACGTGTAATGCACAACAGAGCAGCAAGGCCAAGTAGAGAAAACTTTCCACCGCCCAAATTTGAAAAGTGATTTCTAGGGGCTGTTGCCAAATATTTAACAAGATTTATGTCTGATATGGTTAGATCCAAAACTTGGGCTGAACTAAAGAAGGTGGTTTTGAACAACGTTACATAACGAGTGGACACAGCTGCAATGAACAGTGTTGTTTGCGCGCTTTACTCTTGTTATAAATTCAACATGATAAATTAGATTTAGCTTAATAATTAAACTACTAACCGATAAATCAAACTTGATGTGAACGGATCAAATATGTAAACTTACTCCTTTCATTACGTCGATGGTGCTCCTTGTTCTGAAATAACTTAATACTTTGCAAAATCAATTAGCAGTTTCAATAAAATTTCAACTTTATACTTAACGCCTCTTTCGCAACAAAACTTACCAACTAATTGGCTTAAAACTTCAATTATATATTCAACAAAATTAGTGTTAATTAATAACGGCAATAACATTTGATGTTCATATTTAACAACAAAGAATTCTAACACTACATGTTCAACTTAGTTGATAATGTAAATAATGTTAAATTTCGGACATTCAAGGAAAGCTGTGTTATTTGAGATGTTAGAATAAACCGTTTATAAATTTACAAAAGAATAAAATTTAGAAGTAACTCAAATTACATTCAAATAAATTACCAATTTCATATAAAATATAAACATTTACTTTAACATAAAATCTTAATTAATTTTCCCAATAAATTCGAATTATCTAACAAATGTCAATAATGTTTTCTTTAACAAACATTTATATAAATCTACAAAAGAAAATTTTCTTTTTACGTTCAAAACAAAAATTAAAGTTCAATTTATTCATCCAAATAATAACTATGTTCAAAATAAATTTCAAATGCTACATCAAAATCCACTATAAATATATATTTTTTAACTATAAACTCAAATTAATTTCATATTTTAAATGTCGAAAACTATGGTTTGTGACATTTGAATTAAAACAAATTAAACAGAAATGTGTGAAAGCAAATAGGAATTGAATTGAAGACTAGTTAAGTGGCAATTGAAATAGAATGATATCAAGAAAATTGGATTCTTAAATATAATTGGACCCATGTGAATTGTAATGGATTGACTTTTGAAATAAAAATCAGATTTGAGTTATGGGATAAAGATAACTGAATAAAGAAATTAACTAGCCAATGAAATATGTGGATGGAGCTTAACTTGTTTAAGTATATGAGATTGGTGAGTTAAGAATTTGAAAATCAAGAATGGTACTTGATATTGAGAATGGAATTTGACTTGGATAAGCAAATGATTGGGTTTGAGGATAAAAACGGATTGGCTTTTGATTGAGATGACATTGGTATATGCTGAATTGGTAGCAGATGGAAAGGATAGAATGATATGCCCGACAAAAAGGTACAAGTTTATATTTTATATGAGTACGAGATTTTTATGAGTTGATTTGGCAAGGCACTTGGCGTTTTGATTTTCTTTTGGAATGGAGAAGGCCTAGAAAGGCGAGTTGTAGTTGTACCAATTGATTCGTACAAAGGAGGTGCCGGAGAAATTTTTCAGAAATTTAAGTTGTTAGAAAATTTTCAGAATTTCTGAATATTTACATTAGTCGAAATGAGTTAATATTTTAATTAAAATTAATTGGTTCAATTGAAACTGAAGTTAAGAAGTAAACAAATAATTTTTAACCCAGTTAATAGGGTTTGTTTCTACCTTGGCAATTTCGAGGACGAAATTATGGTAAGGGGAAAGAACGTAACATCCCTTATTTTTACGGTATAATAATTAATTAATTTAATTATTTAAATAGCGATTTAGAGATTTAAATGGTTGTTTAATTAGATAATATTGAATATTTAATTAATATAAATAATAAAATAATATATTTATTTTCGAAACAGTCGGAAATACTGGAATTCGCAATATTGTGTGAATTGGATTATTTATAAGATTTAATTCAGTTTAGAATTTGAATTATAATAACGAATTTATTATTTAAACGAAGTTTGAACGTATAATTATAATATAATTTAATCGAGCCCGAAATGGCGCATAGTTCGTAATTTGGCGATTCGAACTTCAATTGAATATACATAATCCGTTTTAAGTCGGATTTCCGTGAAACAAGAAACGTTCGAATCTGTTGAACGATATTTTTCTAATGAAAGATAAAAATTGAGATTTCATGTTATATATTGTGAGTTATGTCCAAATCAAATTTCTAGAAAGTCGCTATGGATTTCGTTTATAATTTATAATGATTTATCTATATTATAAATGGATTTTTAATATAAATGGAATATCGATTTAACTTGGATTGAGAATATCGAGTTATAAATCCAAGTGTGTTTGTTTTATAGTTGTATGATATTCTATGTGAATATATATGGTAATATTAATTTATTAATATTAAATTAAATTGTTTTTAAATATATTAATATTTAATTGGTTTATGTAGACCTTAGAAAAATTGCTATTTTTACAAATGACCTCCATTTTCGATGAAATTTATTTTACTGAATCCAAAATATTAAATTATTGTTAGATTTCAATTTTCGTAATTTTTGGAGTCAGTATGAGACGCCCATACTACCCCTTACGGGAAAGTCGGATTGAATTTGAGAACACGACAAATCAGAACACGAACAATAGAACATTTCATTGCTTATTACAATAACTACATCAAAGGACAAGAATATATCAGAGTATGAATAAATATTACGCAGAAAAATATCAGAGATTAAAATATATAGCAGCGGAAAATAATACATAAGTACAATGCGTAGCGGAAAATAACAACTGACACAACTGAAAGAAATATACGGATACAAAGCTTTCCGAATATAGCTCCAGCTGTAATCCAGGATCCTAGGAAAACAAATATCTGCGAAAACCAAAATTACTAGCTACCCGTGTGGAAAATATGTTCACCCAAAGTTTAGGTTAAAACAATAAACTCCAAGTCTGTCATGGGACTAGTGTGAGAAATAAAAACAGTTATTAAAACTTTACTTTAAAATATGGTAGATCACGGGACCACGCCGCATGCCATGGAATGGGTTCATCCCCACGAATACCAGTGCATAAACAATAACCAATAATAGGCATATGGATCTGCAATGCATCAATCAACATGCAATTTTCCAATCTACCCATTTAGGATTAATCCCCAGACTTAGATTTTCCAAATCCAATCCACTTTACAGAAATTATTCCTTTGGACTTTATTTCCCGATTCATATTTCAAATCATTTGAAATACATATCTAGATTTATATCAAAGTAGATTTCACTTTGGGATCTCAAACCAAAATCTTTGGAAATATGAATTCCAACACATCACAATGCGTATAAACAAGTATGCAACCAAATATCGCGCTCCACGGCGACAAGACAAAGGGTACATACCTTACCAACTCGATATATATATATATATGTGTGTGTGTGTGTGTGCGCACCTCCCACGATGGAGCAGGCTGCACTAACGATGCTCCATTCCACACTATGGGGAACTACACGGCCATCTCACCATACCTTTAGTCCGTGGGTTACTCGAATCTTTAGCCACATGCTAAATCATTTCATATCCCGAAGTAGGGAAAATCATTTCACAACATAATAATCACAAGTACTTTCCAAAATATAGTACTTTTCATTAGTAATTCACACATATGATCAGCCACTATTAATCACATAACCTTTGAGCTCGTACGTCTCAAAGAAGGGTGTCAAGCAAGAGAATAAATTCTCCGCCACCAAACAGATACATCATCAATAGCAACTAATCAGTTACATGATGAACCACAATGTCAAGCCCATAATACATTTCGAAATCATCGGGTTAGCCCTTGAAATCCTTTCTGTTTTATAAAACATTTTTATAAAACATTCTCTATCCAAAATCGGGAATACATTTCTTTTCACTTAAGAAAAATATCATTTCAAAATCATTCATTAAATTGAAATGAACTCAACAACCACGCTGCACATCTCATAGTCAATTCATGAAGTGTTTCACAAGATGTTAGCATACAAATATTTCTACCCAACCCAATGCTAAATGTAAAAGCATATCTTGCCCATAAACTGGTCGACCACAATCCAAACAATCAATCACAATCAATATCAACAACCAAGCATATTTGGTTTTATACCACTTCTCGTGTTTTGGCCAATATAATTACAATCCGTTCATTCAAATCTAATTGAAGATTTATTAAAACTCCAATTGGTTTTAATCTCACAGATCATTACTTAATGATTACTCAATCTTAGGAAAATTAATTCTACTTTTAATTGGGTTAAAGAACCAATGTCACTTAAAACATAGTTCACAATAGACCAAAATCATCTTCCATAAAAATGGAATCTTCACGGAAATCATAACAGTATATAATCGATATAAATTTATGTATCAAACTAATACTACAAGTGGAATAGCGGCAAGGCCTTTTAAATTCCATGTATAGTAACGGTCTTCCTTCACAGAAGCTCATCTCGATTATTACCAAATCAAATTTCATTCAATTCCAATTTAATATTTTAAATTGGAAAACTTTACTATGGAAAATTTCCATTAAATCTTAATAAATAGATTTATAACTTCCAAATCATATCTTCACTGTTAATTGGTTTAAATAATGGTTGTTATTTAAAACATTGTTCACTATAAACCCAAAATCCAATTTGATATTAATTATAGGGCTCTAAATAGAAATAATATCGACTTATATTCAACATCAAATTCTGAAATTAACGGATAACGTATTGGGAATAACGGTATCTATATCTTCCAAATTCCTCAAAAATATCTATATAATCACGGAATCCAATATCAAAATATTCCGAAGATTATTTCCATTCCAATTCATACGTTTGAAAATTCTTGTTATATTAAAACAATTTCAAATTCAATTTATTTATTTAAAACATTGGATTATTATTCTAGTTAATACCAAGTTCATTTCGATAAAAATATATTTTTATCTTTCCAAACTTGGAATTTTTCATCCAAAAACTTCCCAAATTATTTATTATGATTTTACACAATCTTTCCATATATTTTATAATTTTATTAAGGCCTTTACAGTTGGTTTCCAATAACGGCCACTGAATTGCATCCATAGCGACCTTTTTTGAAATTGACTTGGACATATTTTAAAATCCAAACGTTCAAATTTAAATCTCTTATATTCATTGGAATGATCTTTTCGAAACGAACCCAACGGTTCCTGTTCGGTCGGATCTCCCATTACATCAATTTGAAGTTAATAGCCGAAATTCGTGAATGGTTGCTGGGCGACACGTTCTATTCAGGCCATTAAATATATATAATATATATCGTCAATTTCCATTTAGAACGTATTTTATAAATTGTTTATAAATTCGTTTTAAAACGATTTCAACTTCCTTTTCAATTTCACATCAAAATTGAATATTCCATTACATGGAAATTTTATATCCTGCATATATATGTTTAAAAATTTATTTTTAACAATCCAATAATTTTCCCATTACATGAAAATTTTATATATCTCATATATAAGTTAAAAATAATATTTTTAACCAACCAATATTTATTACAATACATGACCATTTTATATATCGTATATATATTGTTCACATCGCACATAAATTTTATTCACATCGCATATAAATATTTTATTCACATTTCATATATATATATATTATTCACATTTCATACATATATTTTACTCACATCGCATATATATATTTTATTCACATTTCATATATATATTTTTCACCCTTCATATATATATTATTCACATCTCATATATGTATTATTCACATTTCATATGTATATATATATATTTCACTTCATTTCACATCACGATCACAACACAATATAATAAATCATGGTTTGTACAAAAAAAAAATTGTGTCAGGAGCTACTAAGGCCCATCTGCAACTTATTATATAATAAATGTAAAATAATTTGAGTGAGAGAGAGTTCTCACAATCGTTACCACTCTGCCATTCTTTATTTGAAGATTTTATTTTTAAACTGAAATTAAACAGACATTTAATTTCAACTAAAAATCCAATTTGCTCCTTTTTCGTTTTGGTCAGTTCCATTGCGTAAATCACGATTTTACGGTTCCAACGGAGCCGGGTTTGCTGAATTTTGTCACCGTTTGACTGAGATATGGCATTTTAAATATTAATAACATTAATGAATTAATTAAATATATAATTAAGTGAATTATATTCCTTAATCACCCAAATTATCTGCTCCTTATCTTCTCCGTTGGTTCTTCAGTAAAAATCCAACATTCACAAAACCCATCACGCAATACCTTTGCTCCACCATGCACGATGCCAGAGTTGACCGACATCCGATCAGAAGATCCCCTTCTGACCGCCTTGCGCCGCCATAACGCTTACTGCACCTCTGATCCAACGCCACCAGGTCGAAGCCCTATGCACCCTCTCCCATCGCCATGAGCATGGCGAAACTCGGCCCTTCCTGTAGCTCAAAAAACGGGCCTCAAGTCCGCGCCTTAGAGCGCAGTTTTCGATCCAATTACTTAGCTAAAACTGATCATATTGACATGGATTTGAAGAGCTCGGGATTGTCTTCCATTTTCGTTTTATAGGTTTCTGAAATTACAACATGATTTGGAGATTTTTGGGATTAAAAATCTGAACGATTTCCATCCTTGTTTTAGAGATGGCGGCGACAAACATTAATGAGCTAGGGTTTCCCTTATATATATATAATTTAATTCTAAATGAAACCCAATGAATGTCGTCCCTTGCTAAATACCCCCTTTCCGGACACTACAGCATATGTTTCATAAGCCAATCTGATTGTTTCGATCAGTATTCCTTTAAATTAAAATATATATTGAATTTATATGTATATTTTAATTTATCGGGGCCACATACTGGCTCCAAAAATTACATAAAAATAAATCTAGCTATGTTTTGACAATACGGTCCTAACAAAAATAATTTCATCGAATTTGGACACCATTTGAAAAATGGTCATTTTCCAGTCGATTAAATTCAAACTAAAAATACCAAACGCGTTTAAATTCACCACACTCACATATTAATTCCAGATATTATGAAAATTGGAAATTAGAAATAATTTGACATTCCGGATCCAACAGAAGTGGTTTCGTTGAAAACGGAGGCTGTTTTCAAAATGGCTATTTTTAAAGGGTATATATTATATTAAAATATATATAAATTTGATAGCGACTATTTTAAATTTTAAACTGGACTAACTATCAATTTATATAATGAAATCTCAATTACTTACATTCATTAGAAAGATATAATTAAACAGATTAAAATGTTTCTTGTTTTACTGAAATACGGTTTGTTTTGAACTCTGTACATTCAGTTGAAATTTAAAATCGAATTTTCAAACTGCCACGCCATTTCAAACTCTATTTATAATTAAAATAAATTTATACATTCTAACTTCGATTCAAATAAATTTTAAATCGTTATTATTTAAAATAAATCTTTTTTAAATATCCAAAATCCATTAAAATAGCTAAAATATAAATTTTATATTGGTTCTGAAAACCCGGGTTGTTACACACTATGTGGCCGTACGGGATTTTAATACGAAAAAGAGTCAATAATTTGACTTTACAAATACACTGTATGAGCAAACGGTCTCGGAATTTGATGAAACAAGTTTCGTTGGGTCCGTAATGTCAAACTGAAGGTGCAAGTCCATTTTCATTGGATTTGGTTACGGATTTTTAGAAGACAAATACAAGTAGCGGTAACAATATAAATTAATATAAAAATATACGAAGCTTCTTAAGCAAGCCAACATATCCTATAAATACACCACAAATTCTCTTAACCCTAAGTCATCTATTTCCTCTGGTCAAATAAAATCCGCCGCATGTTTTCTCCACAAACATACATATCGTGAGTTTCAAAAATCAAGATAAAATCATAGGAAAATCCAAAAATAATGAAAAACCTTTATTTGAATTCGTATGAAGATATGCTTCAACCAATATCAGTTTAGAAGAATTCGATCATTGGAAATTTCACAGTGTTAGGTTCGCAGTTAGGTTTCGGATTCGTGGAGTTTTGATGTATAGATTCGAAGTTTAGATCGTGATTTTGAGTTTGTAAGATCATTTGGCATCTACGCCTAATTTTTTTGTGGAGTCCACGACAAAAGTTGTTGATCTTTGGTTTGAGCAGAACACGAGAAACTGGTGTTCGCGATAACGTTACTATGTGTGAGTGGTAGGAGAAGAGCACGGGGCAGTGAGATTTTAATGGATAAGCCAACGGTGACCTTAGTTTAGGAATTCATGGAGAAATGAAAGCTGATGGATTAGAGGAAGTTTGGCTATTAACAAAGGAATTGGGTTTCATATATTGTAATGGATGGAAGAAGATACTATTTACGGTTTGAGGGGAGACGGGCTGAAACGTTAGTGTGGCCCAAAGTAAACCATTTAAATCAAGTTTTAATTTAAAGAAAACAATGCAATAACTTGTAAAATGAATATCATTGTCATATATTACTAGAAATTGGCGAAACAGGATCCGTTAGGATCGTAAAGACGGTGGCTACACCATGAAATTGGTTTGGAGCTCGTCTCAATTTATTGCAAAATAAATAGCTTGAATCAGACCAACGATCGCTTATCGTTATTTAACGATAACTGACCAAAGTGAGTAAAACTCACTAACTCTGTCCAATTTATATTTTTATAATGTATTTTTAAAGTAGTTAAATGATGGTTGATTTCTGTGTTTGATTGTTTAGATGAACTACTAAATAAATTAGTTGAAAATATAGATATAGTTATATATATCGTTAATCAAGTATTGATTCTATTTATCAGAATATTTCATACTAAAGTGAAATTAATGTTATTTATATCGTTTAACATCTGTGGATGCAGGGAAACAGGTTGGAAGGATCCAACTGGTTTCCTCAATAGTTAAAATACTGTTTTTTTATAAATTGTGATATATGATGTGATATATAATCTATGATTGATTATGATGACACTGGTCTTGTTATTTGGTATTTGAAATACCATAAGTAATAATGAAATGGTAAAAAGAGAATTTTCAAAAGTGTATATTGAAAATAAAATGTTTATATAAAATCAATGAATTTTATAAAAAGGAATTTTTTGGGAAATTTAGTAAGAAATTCTGTATAGGAATTATTAACAGTTATATGGAAGTTTTAAAAGGCTGATTTGGTATAAATACTGAATGAAGGCAGTAAGAGGTAAATAAAAGAGTATATGGAGTAAATATAATATTTGGGAAATTTATAGAATATTTATAAAGGGAATTGCCAGTTACAAAAGAATTACGAGAAAATTTATTTAAAGTAAATATTTAATAGAAATATGTTTTTAACAGATAAATTGAGAAGAATAATTTATAAACGATGTATATAAATTAAGGAAAAATGTATTATTGGATAGATGAAAATATAAGTCTGAATTTATATAGAGAAGTGAAAAATTAGCTTTAACACTAATATTTGAAAATGGAATGCAACATTTATAAAGGGAATAATAAAGGATGGAATATGAATTTGTAAAGGGAAAATCTATTTTAGAAATAGAAATGGAATTTCGAATGGGCTAGAATTAAATAACTTGTTTAATAATAAAAACAAGTAGTGTGATTTATAAACAATGTTGATAAATGGAAATTAAATAATTATCAGTGGATAATTTGGATTGTAAATTCAACAGTGAATTTAAAATAGAAAATTGGGAATTTGTTTTAAAAAGGAAATGATGGAATTTACTTCGATGTTCGAAATGTGAAAAGGATTAAAATAAAATCCATAAAGATTTGTAATTAGAATTTGACTAGATCAAATGTTATAAAATAATTTATTTGAAGAAATTATATATTGAATAAATCGATATTTGACAAGATAATTAATATTCCGTTTTTAACCGATATTTTATAATCAAATATAAAGGAAGTAAAGAATTATAGACTTATTAAATAAAATCAACTATGAAGTTGACACGTAAACAAGATTTGATAAATAAAATGGAATGTGAACAAGAAGTTATAAAATGACTCGATAATTGGAGTTTAAACCTGTGTTAGTATTCAAATTATGAAATCAAGTTTTGATTTGATAAAACGAGTCCACTTTTATGTAAAGGAATAATATTCACATTTTTAAGAGAATAACGATTTAAAAGAAAATGTTTTGCGGAATTAAAACAGTTATAAAAGGAAATTGGTAATTGTTGGGAAGTACTAAATTCAAAAATGAATTTAGAAATTGGGTTGACCTAAAAGGGTAAAATACGCTGGAGTTTGTAACGTAAATCGAATATAGTTTATTGGAAAAAGAGTTATCGAATATAGTTATTCGAAAAAGAGTTATTGAATAGAGATTATTCGACAGAGAATTATACATTGGGATTCGACTATATCGAATGTAAGAAAGTACTATTTACTTTCCGGTTTTTAAATCAAGATTTATTTATTTAATAAATTAATTAATGATTATTTATTTAGATTAATGAATAAACTTATATTTTGAAGTTATATATTTCGAAAGTAGGGATTATAACGTTATCGTTATAACCAAGGTTTTTCATAAAAGAATTGGATTCGTAAACTGAATCCGAGAGTTGCATAAGCAATGATTTGATAAGAAGTTAAAAACAAAGTTAAGGAAATTAGAAACTGACTGGAGATTAGTTAAGTCGAATGGTTTTCTGGGTGTCAATCTGATGTTGGTTTCGGCCTTCGGGATTGATATTCAGGAAATTGTTCTCTTGCTAGTTTATAGTTAGAGACTGATAGAGGTGGGAAGATAGTGATGCATAAATAAGAAATGGAAATGATGTCCAATGTTAATAACGTATATGTTCTAAAGTTAGGAAGTAAGAATTTATGAAAATATGGAAACAAAATATGCAAAAATGAATAAATTAATGATAAATTAATTTAAAGGGAAAATTGTTGATTGATTATTGATCGATAAAGATTCCATTTGGAAATAAGATCGTTGTATGTATGGATGTTTTCCTTTGATGGTTAAATAACAGACTATCAAAGTTTTGGCAATTTTCCGTTGTCAATATAGAGAGACAGGGATCAGATTTATTATCTGAAAACCACTTTGTCCAGTCCTAGGACAACCTGTATGGAAGAATGTCTGACAGAGTATATTTAATAGATCGCGTAAGTTGATCTCTTTAAACGTATTTATGTTTGGTGGCGGAGAAATTCGTTTCTCTTAGCAGTATACCCATGGTGTTTTTGGAGAAATCAATTTGTGATTTGGCGAGTATGGCGATGTGGCATTCAAAGTGAATAAAGGTGCGATCTGTTAAAAAGATATGTTATGGCCTCTAGCGTCACAACCGAGAAATGGTATAAAATCGGATATGTCGCATGGCTAAGTGGGTAGCTCCCAATTAGGGTGTATTGTCACCTGATTTAGAGAATCTTCAGTTACTTCTTTAACCTATTTCAATGTTGTCCCTTTCGAGAAACGGTTGTTGATCCCAACCGTTGGTGATAATACATTCGGTACACTCAAGTGAAATGAGTGACCGGTCATGTTTAGCCTGGGTTGCAAGATGTTCTTGTTGAACCCGGTGTATTCCTCTCTAGAGATACACTGTCGGAAGGTGTTCCCATACATTGCCAGTTGGAATCCATTACCCAATAAGCGCCTGCGGTTTTTGATTATATATTATATATGTGGAACGTGAGATGAAAGCGTTCCACTAGATTGTTATCTATTTTGATTTAGACATTATTATAATATCAGAAGAGTATTGATTTAAAAGAATGTCTTGGGTTATCGTAGGGTGAAAACCATCCGTGTTTGTGTGTGGATTGGTCTTATGATTATTCTTTCTTTTAAAAGGATTTTAAAAGTTAAAAAAATGGTTGGAGTTTACTCACACCAGTCCCATGACTGACCCAGAGTTTATTTTTTTTTGTTTTCCCTAAACACTAGGGTGCCCAATTTTGTATGAGCAGTCAAGTAATCGGGATTCTACAAATATACTGGGAGGAGCTTGGAGCAGGAGGCTTCGACAGCATTTATATATATATATATATATATATATAGCTATTGTTTATTTCCGTTGTGATGCAAGTGTTGTACTCAAATGATGGTATGTTTATACAATGAAAATTTTGTATTTTCAAAGTTATCTTGTATGCTATATGTTATTCGTTCCGCTGTGAGATTCGTGTTACTCTGATTCTGTTGTCCTTATATTATTCTTCTTTTGTTCAAACTTTCTTTCTTCCTATTTCTCACCCTCTAACTTCTTTCTATTAATGATATGATATGTTTGATGCTCAAATAGATGACATGAGTTTTATGTTGATTTTCGAGGTCAAAAATCCCCTTTCGTTACATACTTGCTTCAAATAATTATGAAACAAGTAGAGCAATTTAGACATCTGAAACTTTTAATTCAGGTGTCTGAATTTTAATTCAAACATCTAACCAAAAAACTTCAGATATTTGAAATAGCTCAAAAATGAACTAAATCCTTGCTGGTTCAGGAAATTGCAAATTCAAACGTTTGAATTTTTAATTCATACGCCTGAATCTTGTTTTTGAATTGTTGACCAGCGGAGACCACAGTCAACAGTTTAAATCCATCCAGGCTCTTTCTCGGCAGAGTTTTGGCCCATTTCGACTTCGTTTGTGACTTATCGGTTTCACTAACTCGCAGATTTCAGTAGACCGATTCTTACGAAATCGTTTTATAAATCATCAGTTAAAGAATGACGGAGTGGAAACCAATGGTGAGAACTCTCTCAGTCAAGTATTCTTATATAGTTATATATTTTTATAACTAAATATATATTGATTTCCTATTATTGCAATATTTGTTTGTTGTTTGATGGATGTTTACAGTTTTAATGTTATCATTATTAAACTATGATTATAAATAAAACGTTTATATTATAAGTGATTGGGATGACAATTTATCCACCCGTCTCCCGAATATTAGATAAGTTTACATGGATTGTGATGTAAACCCTACACGGGTATTGGGACGATAATTTTATACATCACCCGAGTATGCAAATAATAATCATTGGTTGTTGATTGAAAACCCCACACGGATCTGGAGATGATAGTAACTTCACACATCTCCCTTGTGTTTAGTTGTATGTCAATCGATTGATTGACAGACCGTAGTAAGCGTTATTTAACTATTTATGCTTATACAGTCATAGATTACACTCTGGATATGAATTAGATGTTTGATAGTTGTTTATCACTATTTTTGAATACATGCGATGTATGTAATCCATATAAATAAAATTATATAGTAATTGATTAAGTCACATTCTAATTCAGAATATGAATGAATATTTTGATATAATATTCAGTGAAGAATCAAAATATGATTTTGATGTCTGATTTTGGATGGACACAAAAATACTGAAATACTCTAATTTTGAAGAGACAAAAGATATTTTTGTCTAAGTGAAACGGTTAACAACTAGAATAAAGAATTGATATGGTTTTAATTAATCAGAGTTTTTCCGATGTATGAATTGAAAAGGATTTGAATGGAAATAATCTCCGGAATATTTGTTGGTTTCAGAATTTGATATTGAATATAAGTCGACACGATTTCTTTTTAAAGCCTTGTATTTAATATCAAATGGGATTTTGGGTTTGTCGTGAATGGTGTCCTTAATAACACTGTTCTTAAACTCAGTTGAGAAAAGGATAAATCTTTTAATTAAGATTAATGAAGTTTTCCAATTAGCAAATATAACTGGAATTAAATGGAAGTTGATTTTCGGTCGATTGTGAACAATGTATTAAAAAACATTAGTTCTTAAACCCGATTAACAGTGAAGTTGATATTTGGAATTTATGAATCTTTATCGTAGGATTTAAAGGAAGATTTCCAAAGTTAAGTTTTCCAGTTTAATAAAAGAAATTGGAATTAAATGGAATTCGATTTAGTGATAATCGAGATGAGCTTCTGTGAAGGAAGGCATTTACTATTTATGAAATTTAAAAGGGTTTGCCATTATTCCGTTTATAGTATTAGTCTGATATGGAAATTTATATCGATTATATACTGTTATGACTTCCGTGAAGGTTCCATTTTTATGGAAAGTGATTTGGGTTAAACATGAACGGTGTATTAAATGACACTAGTTCTTTAACCCAGTTAAAGACAGGATTAATTTTCCTAAAGTTGAATAATCATTAAGTAATATTTTTTTTAGATTAAAACTAAGTAGAGATTTAATGAATCTTTAATTAGATTGAAATGGGGATGAGGTAAGTAAATTTACGAAGCTCAAGAAATGTTCAAGATCGAGTATCACCAGTTTTACTCCATGCAATAGCTAAATCTTTAATTAGATTTGAAACGTGAAATGGTAATTAATTTTACTGGTAACACAGTGGGTGTAAGATATGGAGTACCACCAGTTTTTCTCCATGGGATGAATAGGTTGGGACTGAAAAAAATAAAATAAATGACTACTTCGGTAAGGCTCGATAATCTCGACTAGTTTGGTAAACCTTAATTTGGTTTAGGATGGTTAAAAGATAATACAAAATCTTTTGCAATGGTTTTCAAAGAAATATTTAAACAAGAGATTTAAATGAATTAAATCTTTGATAAGATTTGGAGGAATAATTCCCAATGTAATGAATATTTGAATAAAAGAATATTTTGGATTGGAATGAGACGTATGATCTGTTTTATAGCACTTGAATATAAGATACGCGAGTTATTCGGAGAGACTGGGTTTAACCCATTTTAAATAACTGATACGACGAATAAGTTGAAGATTTGAAGACGGTGGTGGAAGACTGGAGGTCTTCACATTGTTTGGATATATTACTGATGTCTTTATTGGGCTGTACACCCAAGACGAGGTAATAAGTGGTGATCGTCCAGATGTACTTGAAGATCGACCGGATATGCGAGGGCCTCTCTCCTGTATGGGACATATGGGACGAGGAATAAGGTGCCTCCGGTTTCGTTCAGACCTAGAACGGACTTGCAAATGGATTGTATGTCTGACATTATATTTCGTGTTATATTCATTGATCTCTGTTATATATATATATATATATATATATATGTTTGGTGGTAGAGAATTTATTCTCTTGCTTAACACTCTTCTTTGAGGTGTGCTTAGAGGTTATGTATTGGTGGAAATCAATGGTATAGTATGGATTTGACAATGTGGCATGCTGAGATGCATGGATCAAAGATTTTTTTGAAAAGCAAGGCTTTGTTGTTGATGATCAAAGTGCGGCTTTAAATAGCATAGCATTGTGTAGCGTTAATTCGTGAGCTTCACACCCCGATTTGAACCAAAAATGAGATAGTGACTATAGGGAAATGGACATACGTTAGCTTCTAGCTAGAAGTGATGTCATGGTATGGAGACCAGACATTTACTTATGTGGATGTTGGGTATTATTTAATGGATAGCGAGGTACCTCGGATTTGATATCAGGACCGACTAAAAGGTCCTAGATGGTCGACATTACTGACCATTTTATAGGTTCGATAGAGCCGGCTAACGTACAGTTTATGGTATAAGTAAATAGCGACGGCTGACCGGCCCTGAAAATCCAAGGGTCGCCAGTGTCTAAGTCCTGGGCATCCTGCTAGAGCTGGCCCGAAATCGGTGAAGAAGGTCCCTTGCCTCATTTCATAGATGGAAACCCAATTTCCAATACGCGACTTTTCAGTTTTAGTTGTAAAATTATATATGGTGACATAATATATGGTACCGATTCCGCCTGTGATTGATACATTTATATTTGAAGTTGATTTCTTCACTTATATTAATAATGAAAGATAGATTTCACATACCAAGCATATCTTGCCATTATAAGGTGAAACTCTATCCTCCAGCTTGCATTGCATTATGTGATGAGACCTGAGTCTTATAATAACTTCATGTTTCCTTGTTTAGCATTGCGTTGTTTGTTTATGGTATTCTTGGAAGAAAACCCGTTCCGTGTTATACGGCATGGTCCCTTGATTTACCTAACTTTAAAATAAAGTTAATAACTATTTTAGTTCTCACACCAGTCCCATGACTGACCTAGGTGCCCATATTTTCCACACGGGCAGCTAGTAGTTTTGGCTTTGCAGATTTCTATTTAGCAGGATCCTGGTTTACAGCTGGAGCTATATTCGGAAAGCTTTGTATCCGTGTATTCCCTTCAGTTGTGTTAGTTGATGTATTTCCACTGTACATTGTATTTATACATTTTAAGTTTATGTATTTTAATCTCTGATAATTATCCATTATATATTATTTATTTGAACTCTGATATTCTTGTATTCTGATGTAAATTGTTGTAATAGCAATGAAATGTTCTTATGTTTTTGTTTTGATGTGTTGTGTTCTTATTACAATCTGTGTTTTCCTGTCTCCTCGGAGGTCGGGTGAATTCGTTGTGTGATAGTGTCCCCTCAGACTTCCTCACAAATACCACCACAACACCCCACAATGATAGAAAAGATTGAATACAATGGTTTGATTCAAGCTCGAGAAGTTGCTTCCTAAGTTCTACAATCTCTTTAGTCGATATCCTAGTTAAAAGCCGACTCACTGGCTGAGCACCATGAACTAAGTCGATGTGGAACTCGGTAGCCCGTTTGGGTGGTAGACCTGAAACTAGCTCCAAAAAAATCAATAAAATTACACACTATTGGAATACAAGACACATTATTCTCATCGTCGCGGTCTCGAGACTCAAGAGAAAACAAAGTTGCCTTGGAGTCAAAATTGATGTCCCGAAGAACAAAAGTGATAACTGATCGGGTGAGTTGGGATGTCAAAGGTACAGACTCTCACAACACAAATAATTCTAGCCTCGTATTGCACGACCTAGTCCATTCCCAGAATCATATCAAACCCCTAAGTATAAATCATGTGCATATTTGCACGGAAAGAAAACCCAAACAGAAATAGCTTCACATCTTCATATATCAAACTAAGCTTTGTGGACCCTCTAATAGGATTCAGAATCTGAAGAGAAGTCAACATGCACACAACATCCAAAGATAAGGCATTGGCGAGTTCCTTTGATACAGATGAAAACTTGAACTGATTGATCTCAAAATAGTAATAAGCCCTCAAGAATAAAAGGCGTACTTCTAGGCTATGACGAACCAGTTAAAACTCTTTCCACATTAAGCTTGCTCGAATTGTTCCCCCTTAGACTCCTAGGACAAGAATACTTTTCATGACACTCTTCCTTACAATATTGATATATATGAAGCTTAGGACATGCCTTGGCAAAATGACCAAATGATATTGAAACATCTCTTCGTTGAAGCCGAAGGTGGTGACACATGAGGCTGAGGATTAGAACCACTATTCTTCTTCTTCTTGCTATGGTGAAAAAGCTTCGGTTTGGAGAAAGGAAAGTGCTTCTTGTTTGGATACCCCCAAACAATAGCCTCATCGTCACTGTCTTTCTCCCTCTCCACTTCCTCAAGATGGAGGATTGCACCTACTAATTCTTCAAAAGTTAATTTGAGATGCAACATGAGAGGCATTTGAGATATTTCTTGAGTCTACCACGAACTTAAGATTCTTATTATATGAGATAGAAATATGTTCTATGCCATACTTAGACAAGGCCTAAAAAGATGCGACAAACTCAGAAATGGTCGACTACCTTTGCTTAAGGTCAAGGAAGCAATGAGCAATAGTCTCCTTCTCGGACTCGGTCACAAACTTGAGTTCGAATCTCTCCTTAAACTGCTTCCACTCTAAGGTGGACTCATCAACTTCAGCTGCCAACAACTTGTACCAATCAAGCACATGATATTGTAGCATGCTCGAAGCTACAAGAACCCGGTGATGGTTTGATATATCCATATACATAAAAATACGTTTGCAAGTGCGAAGCCATGCTTGAATCTCAAAAGTGGTCTCGATGCCTTTGAAAGGCTTCCCACCAAGATGAGTGAAACCACTACACATTCATGCAAATGCGGATTTGCGCGGAGGAGAAGAACAAGGAGGAGCAAGTTGCTGAGTGCTCTTGATAAGATCTAGAATCTGATTGGTGGACATATATACCCCTTCAGGGTGGGGATCACTAGATGGCTTGACTCTCTCTTCGGGGCCTGAACCACTGGATGACCCAGCACCCGAAGTATGCCCTCCGCCTCTAGTGGACATAAGCTGAATGTTGAAATAAGATAGGGTTATTCACATGGATAAGATATTATTAATGAAATTAAATATGGAAGGAGTACTATGAATTTTAAAGTTACACATTCCTAGACGTATAAAACTACTCCAATTGGATACAAGGAAGGTTAAAGACACAAAAAATGTCACTTTACACTAGTACAAAATAGGCTTGTTGCTTCGCCTCATTTGCATCGGTTGTTAATACAACCGAAGCAATTGACACTATATGCTTCAGTTGTTAATACAACCAAGGCAAATGGAATGAACCAAATGATGTAACTTCCAGTTACTTCACTGCATTTGCTTCGATTGTATTACAACCGAAGCATATAGTATCAATTGCTTCATTTGTATTAACAACCGATGCAAATAGGGCGAAGCAATTTATGCAAATTTACTTTAGTTGTTCTTACAACCGAAGAAAACAGTGCTAATTGCATCGGCTTCATAAGAACCAAAGCAACTGCGGGGAAGCAAATATTTTTATTTGCATCGATTTCTTAGGAGCCGAAGCAACTGTAAATCTATAAAAATGCACATATTAATAACTATTTAGCTTACGTATGTTAGTATTTATAATTTATTATAATTAATGATAATCAATAAATACTTTACAACCACTAATTAATTGTTATAAATAATCGATAATTATCTTTACATATTAATACTTAGTAAATTATAATTATAATTTAATAATTACGCTTAACAATTAATTAATAAATCGATAATTAATATTAAATATTTATTAATTAATATTAAATATTATTGTAAATTTAATAATATTTATTAATTAAATTATATTAATTGAATTTAATAATTAATAAATGAATTAATAATTGATAATCATTAATTAATAATTAATCATTACATTATTAGTTATAGTTAAATTGTACTCCCTCCAGTTCATAATATAAGATGTTTTAAGTTGTTTGATTTGTTTCAAAATATAAGATATTTAAGCTTGTTATTCCTATTTTATCCTTGATCTATAATAAATGCTAGAGGCTCAATAGTTGTCTTTTATGCTTGAAAAGAGAAGTAATAATTAGTCTACACATAAAAAGAGAACTTAACTAATGGGACCTACTTATTTAAGTATGGGCTAAAGTGTCAATATTTTTTTCCCTTAATTAACATGTACATTTGTAAAACATCTTATATTGTGAACCGGAGGGAATATTAATTATAAATAATTACTGTTATTAATTATAGTCAAATTTTATTAATTAAAAATTAATTATAGTTAAATTTTATTAATTATAATTAATTATACTTAATCATTGAATTATTAATTATGGTTAAATTTTATTAATTATAATTAATCGATAATTATTAATTATAGTTAAATTTTATTAATTAATTTTAATAATTATTCAGTAAATTAGTAATTAATAATAATAAATAGTAATAATTAATTAATAATCAATCAATAATATTTTAACTAACAATTACCATTAAGTAATACTTAATTATTATTATTTATTTACTAATTAAGACTAATATTTGATAATTAATAATAAAATTTAATATTTATAATGTGAAAATTAGTATAATAATTAAATTTAAAATATTAATAATAACAAATGACTATTTGAAGATTACTAATTAATAATTAATAACTAACAGTTAATAAATTGGAAGTAAGTAAGTAATAAATAATGTTTAATAACTAAAAAAGGCAGAAGTAAATTAGCAAAATGTAGTTGCTAAACTAAAAACTAGTAAGTTCATATATATGTATATATATTATTGTAAATAAGTAATAGTAAATAATATTTAATAATTGTTTATTTTTTAAAATTGCAATTAATTAAAATGAAATAATAGTAAAAAACCTGAAATACATCCAAATTTAATTTAGGTTGGGTGAGTTTGAAACAAAACATAATTTGGTCTGCTTTTTCACGTATTCCTTGGAATTAACTTTTCTGTTTTGCAAAAAGAAGACGAGCAAGTACACAAGGTATTGACATTATTGGACCAAATGTAAGCCCCACGTGACTAGTGCCGCCCATGCTCCAGTTCAAAATTAACGTAATTTTCACCATTTTAAAAATAAACTAATGCAAAAGATACTTCAAAATTATAATCTAACACCTCGCTTTCTAATGCAAATTATGGACAAAAATAAAATGATAAAAAGCATATTTAAACATCTAATCAAGAAATCATAGGGCCAACTTAAACTATTAACATAAAAATAAAAACCATTAACATTATTTTATAACATAATAATTAAAAGAAATGTACAAAACAGTACAAAGAATGGATACAAATCTTTGTCGTTACCAAATAAATAAGGCTGAGTAAAGAAGATTGGCCACAACAATGCACAATTGCATTTTCCAAACTAAATAATGTTACATGCCCGCTTAACTTTTCACGTTCCCTCCAAAATAACTTTTCATTTCCCGCTTAACTTTTTGTTTCCCGCTTTCTTCTTCATCTTCTTTGAATTCTTTCTAACAAAAACCCATTGCTCAAAATCAAATCCACCTCATCTTTAAAATGGAATTTTCATTCTCAAATATAAAGAGTTGATGCGAGATCGGTCTCCGTCCCTTTCATCCTCCCACCTCCTCATCCCGTTCACCACCATCTCCACTCCCATCACCAGCAAAAGCAGTTCCTTCCCAGCCCGTCCGGTGCTGTACTGGGGTCATCGTCGATGATGTCATTTGGAGGAGGGGGAGACAACAGCGGGGCGGAGCGACAAAGGAGTCGTCGAGCGAGGAAGGGTTGAAAGCCGGAGGGTGTGAGCCATTGAGAAGTAGCCACGAGGAAAATGCTGATGAGCAGTGCGATGTCGTCCAAGAAGAGGTTCAGGACGAAGTTCGGATGGAGGTTCCAGAAAACGATTGTAGTTTTGTGTAGCAGTAACGTCTGTTGTAATCATGGAGGTAGAGCTATATTAAATGTTGCTATTCCTTAAAAACGATTATGTGCGTATATACTTGGTTAAATCACTTGAATGATTAACACGCCATTCCAACATGACAATATAACCCATGTTAATTTTAATTTCACATCCTGTTTTTCTACTTATTTGGTGTTTCATATTGGATAATGATGGAAATTATATCATGAATTAAATATATATTTCATACTGATAATGGTATCTTTCAACTTCTTTTTATTTCTAAAGGAAACAGAAGGGAGAAAGTTCATCGATGGCCGCTTCTTCTTCCTCTCTCCAACTCGCTCCTTTTCGCCCGGCCGCCATCTCAGTCTCCAACCTTCTCTGAATCCAATTACAAACGCTCCTTCAATTGCTTTGTGTTGGAAATATTGGGTGAATTATTAAAATATTGAGATAAGTGTATGAATGGCTCCTTTATTGAATAGTCCATATCATGGGATTATATCGAAGAGGCAAGTATTTATACTTGTTTCTAAGAAATCATGTTGGGGCCTTGGGATCCCAATACATGCTTTGTTGTGAGGAGGGAGGCCATGCATCATGACCACCACACGCGCGCGCGCGACCGACTCGATTCGACCCGACCCGGTTGGTTCGGGCTCGGGCTTGGGCTCGGGCTTGGCTTTGTGGTGTAAACACTTTTATTTTTAAGCCAGAAAACACTGCATTTTTCGAACTATGTTTTTAAATACAAAAATATTTTTGTGCCGACTTTTATTTTGAAGCGGTAAACTATTGACCCGATATTTTAGCAGATTTTATTACTGCAAAGTATTTTCGTTCAGCCCTAATCCCCGTCTATATATTACCTTCTGTTGTAGATGAAAAAAATATACCTTACCTCCGCCATTAAAATTATTATCCAGAAATCTTCGAGCAGTAATTTTATTTCGAAAGTGCAAATCTGCACTGATTTGTTGTGCAAAGCAAATCAGTTATTAGTTTCAGAGGCTGTTTTATCCTAAAGTCGACGGCAAAAGTACGAACTGGTTTTGCGCCACTGACCAGATCGCCGAATCGTCTTCAAGGAAGCAACCAAGTACGTGACTCAGCCATTGTTTCCCAACAATTTGAAGATGATCTGAAACAATGGCTTCGACATCAAACATGTATGATGCTGCTCCTCCCTTTGCCTTCCAGATCCCACTGGTGACTGCTGCCCCCATTCGTTTCAAAGGTCTGCACTTCAAACGATGGCTTCAAAAGATGGAGTTTTACTTGACGATGAGAAAGGTGGTTGCTTCTCTGACCACCGACAAACCGTAGTTGCCAGACAAACCTGACGGAACTGATGAAGCGCAGATGGCTTCCTGGACTGAACAATCCAAACATCAACAGAACTGGATTGAGCAGGATTATCTATGCAGAAATTTCATTCTCAATGGCCTCAACGATGATCTGTATGATTACTACAACTCGGACGAAAAGACAGCGAAGGAGATCTGGGAAGCGCTGAAGAAGAAATATGATACAGAGGAGGCAGGGGCAAAGAAGTATGCTGTGAGCCGCAATCTCAAGTATCAGATGACAGACAACAAGTCAGTAGAGATGCAGTCTCATGAGCTTCAGAAAATAGCTCATGAGATCATCTCCGAAGGTATGGTTTTGGACGAACAGTTTCAAGTTGCTGTTATTACTGATAAACTGCCCCCGGTTGGAAAGACTTTAAGAATTTATTACGACATAAGACTAAGGAATTTTCCTTAGAGAGCCTGATCACTCGCCTCCGTATTGAGGAGGAGGCATGCAAACAGGACCAGAAAGAGGAAGTGATGGTTGTCTCAAACAAGAGCACTAAGAAGACCACATCCGCTGTTCTAAAACCGAATCAGAAATCATTTAAGAATCAGAACAGGCGCGCAACAAACAGAATGGTAATCCGCAAGTAAACCCAAAAGGACAGCAGAAACCAGCTCAAAATAATGACTCTGGACAGTTGTTTCTATGTTACAACTGTGGAAAACCAGGTCATATGGAACACAAGTGTCGGAACAGGCCAAGCTCTACACCGCAGGCGAACCTGACAGAAGAGCCTCTTACGGCTATGATTACTGAGATTCACCTTGTTGGTGGATCAGAGGGTTGGTAGGTAGACACTGGTGCTTCTCGCCATGTCTGCTATGATCGTGATAAGTTCACCACATACACGGTTGTTGATGATCAAAAAGTGCTATTGGGAGATTCTCATACCACTAACGTTGCAGAGGTTGGAAATGTGGAGATCAAGTTTACCTCCAGAAGGACTGTGATTCTTAAAGATGTTTTGCATACTCCAGAGATGAGGAAGAATCTGGTTTCTGGGTTTCTTCTTAATAAGGCAGGATTTACTCAATTTATTGGGGCTGATGTGTATACCATAGGTTATAAGGGATCTTTTGTAGGAAAGGGTTATGCTTGTGAGGGAATGTTTAAATTAAATGTTGAATCTAATAAAGTGAATAATTCTGCTTATATGTTGTGTGATTTTAATATTTGGCACTCTAGATTATGTCATGTTAATAAACGAATAAGTCATAACATGAGCACTCTAGATATGATACCTAAGATGTCAGAATCTGAATCTGGTAAATGTGAATTCTGTACACAAGCAAAAATCACTAAGAAATCTCATAAAACTGTTGATAGAGAATCTGAACCCTTAGTTTGATTCACTCTGACATATGTGAACTTGATGGTACTTTAACTTGACATGGACATCGGTATTTTATCACTTTTATTGATGACTGTTCTGATTTCACATATGTATACCTTATGAAAAATAAAAGTGATGCTTTTGACATGTTTAAAACATTCAAAACTGAGATTGAGAATCAAACAAATAGGAAAATTAAGAGATTTCATAGTGATAGAGGAACAAAATATGAATCCAATTCAATTCTGGATTTCTATAAATTACATGGTATTGTACATGAGAGAACTGCACCCTATTCACCTGAAATGAATGGTAAAGCTGAAAGAAAAAATAGGACTTTTACCGAATTAGTAGTTGCCATCCTACTAAATTCTGGTGCAGCAAAACATTGGTAGGGGATATTTTATTGACTATATGTTATGTTCTAAATAGAATCCCCAAATCTAAGAATAAATTTTTTCACCTTGTGAAATTTTAAAGAATCATAAACCCAATGTGTCATACTTTAGAACTTGGGGTTGTCGAATAAAATTGGCAAGTAGAGCATATGAATGTGTATTTATAGGCTATGCTATTAATAGCAAAGCATATCGATTTTATGACATAAATGCACATAACATAATTGAATCAAATGATGCCGATTTTTATGGAACAAAATTTCCTTTTAAATTAAGGAATAGTGGGGGCACCTCAAGTAAGCCTATTAGAACAGAACTTAATAAAAGTTACGAAGCTGAACCTAGAAGAAGTAAAAGAGCAACAACCGAGAAAAATTTTGGTTTGGATTTCTGTGCTTTTACTATAGAGGAGGATCCCTTAAACCTCCGAGAGGCCTTATCTTCTTTAGATGCCGATTTTTGGCAAGAGGCTATAAATGATGAGATGGATTCTCTGGAATCCAATAAGACTTGGCATTTGGCAGATTTACCCCCTGGTTGTAAATCTATAGGCTGTAAATGGGTGCTTAAAAAGAAATTAAAACCTGATGGTACTATAGATAAATACAAAGCATGACTGGTAGCTAAAGGTTTTATAAAAAAGAAAATATAGATTTCTTTGACACTTTTTCACCTATAACTAGAATCCATTCGGGTATTAATCTCACTCGCTTCCATTCATAATTTACTAATACACCAAATGGATGTTAAAACCGCATTTTTAAATGGTGAATTAGAAGAAGAAATCTATATGGACCAGCCTGAAGGATTTGTTGTACATGGTCAAGAACATAAAGTATGCAAATTAGATAAATCATTATATGTTTTAAAACAAGCACCTAAACAATGGCATGAAAAATTTGATAACTTAATTATTTCACATGGTTTTTAAGTTAATGAAAGTGACAAATGCATTTATTACAAATCTGAGAATGACATTTGCACTATTATATGCCTTTATGTAGATGACCTACTCATCTTTGGGTCAAACATTCATGCCATAAATTCAGTCAAATCCTTATTAAGTGCCAATTTTGATATGAAAGATCTAGGTGAGGCGAGTGTAATCCTTGGTATTAAGATTACTAGGTCAGAAAAGGGAATTTCTTTGGATCAATCTCATTACATTGAGAAGGTACTGAAGAAATATAATTACTTTGACTGTAAACCTGCATGTACACCATATGATCCAAGTGTAAAGTTATTTAAGAACACGGGTGAAGGTGTAAGACAATCTGATTATGCGAGCATCATTGGCAGTCTTCGGTATGCCACTGATTGTACTAGACCCGACATTGCCTATGTCGTGGGATTATTATGCAGGTTTACCAGTAGACCAAGTATAGAGCACTGGCATGCTATTGAAAGGGTCATGAGATACCTTAAACGAACTATGAACCTTGGATTACATTATGAGAAGTTTCCAGCTGTACTTGAAGGATATTCAGATGCAGATTGAAATACTTTATCTGATGACTCTAAAGCGACCAGTGGCTATATATTTAGCATTGTTGGAGGAGCTGTTTCTTGGAAATCCAAGAAACAGACTATTTTGGCTCAGTCTACTATGGAGTCTGAGATGATAGCACTAGCCACGGCTAGTGAAGAAACAGAGTACTTGAGAAATCTGCTAGCTGAGATTCCCCTATGGGAAAAACCGATACCAGCTGTGTTGATACATTGCGATAGTACCGCGCTATTGCAAAAGTTCAGAACCGTTATTATAACGGTAAGAGACGACAAATACGTCGTAAGCACAACACGGTTAGAGAACTACTTTCCTCAGGTACCGTTAGAGTGGATTACGTACGTAGTGATGAAAATTTGGCAGATCCTTTGACGAAAGGACTGTCCAGAGAGAATGTCCTTAATTCTTCTAAAAGAATGGGACTATTTCCCTTAGATTGTTGAGTCACGCACAATGGTAACCCGACCTAAATGACTGGAGATCCCAAGAAATAGGTTTAATGGGTAAAAACAGGTTGTGTAGTGATAGGAGTTGAACATGCTATTTAATAAACCAAGAAGCATGTATTTCTGAAGTGATTAGAGGATGAGTTGATAATAACTCTTAATGAGATCTATACTCTATTTGGAGTGGAGTGCCTACCTTCAGGAGTACTCTTGATAGACTCACCTATGTGAATGTGGAAATGTGGCCGTTTCTTATGGAGTTTTGGGCAAAACTTCTAGAGCGTAAACTAGGATGGACGTGCATGGCCATAAATGCACGGGCTTATTTGATCGCACTATAGAAAAGATTGTGTGTGGTTTGATGTCAGGAATAGAGTTCAAGACTGCATGTCACTCTAGTATAAACTGAATCTTATTCACTATGCAAAGGTTCAAGTCGGATGACACCTTTGTTTATGCACAGTCTTATGTTTCTAGAAGACTGCCCGATAATATTTTAAAAATTCAAGTGGGGGATTGTTGGAAATATTGGGTGAATTATTAAAATATTGAGATAAGTGTATGAATGACTCCTTTATTGAATAGTCCCATTTCATGGGATTATATGGAAGAGGCAAGTATTTATACTTGTTTCTAAGAAATCATGTTGGGCCTTGGGCTCCCAATACATGCTTTGTTGTGAGGAGGGAGGCCATGCATCATGACCACCGCACACGCGCGCGCGACCGACCGACTCGACCCGACCCGGCCCAGTTTGGTTCGGGCTTGGTTTTGTGGTGTAAACACTTATATTTTTGGGCCAGAAAGCACTGCATTTTTCTAACTATGTTTTTAAATACGAAAATATTTCTGAGCCGACTTTTATTTTGAAGCGGTAAACTATTGGCCCGGTATTTTAGCAGATTTTATTACCGCAAAGTATTTTCGTTCAGCCCTAATCCTCATCTATATATTACCTTCTGTTGTAGACGAAAAATATATACCTTACCTTCGCCATTAAAATTATTATCCAGAAATCTTCGAGCAGTAATTTTATTTCAAAAGTGCAAATCTGCCCTGATTTATTGTGCAAAGCAAATTTGTTATTAATTTCAGAGGCTGTTTTATCCTAGAGGCGGCGGCGAAAGTACGAACTGGTTTTGCACCACCGACCAGATCGCCGAATCGTCTTCAAGAAAGCGACCATGTACGTGACTCAGCCATCATTTCCCAACACTTTGCTATACCTCAAGTTTATTCATTTGGATTAAAATCTTCAAAGTGTAGATGGACACAAGTTGTTAATGGTACAGTTGCATGTGGCACAAAAAACACGGCTCAAGCAAGCCCCACAACTACTCAAGAAACATATTGGAATGGGTAAAGAAGGATAATCAAAGGCTACTTCGTGTTGTTTATCGTGTTGGAGATATAGACAAAACTATAAAGTTTTATACAGAGTGTTTGGAAATGAAGTTGTTGAGAAAACGTGATATTCCAGAAGAGAGAATCAGAGATACACAAATGCATTCCTTGGATATGGCCCTGAGGACTCACAATTTGTTGTTGAACTAACATACAATTATGGAGTCGACAACTACAACATTGGTACTGGTTTCAGTCACTTTGGTATCGCAGTTGAGGATGTGGCAAAGACTATTGATCTTGTAAAAGCAAAAGGAGGCACAGTGACTAGGGAACCGGGGCTAGTAAAAGGACGGAAAACTTTAATCGCTTTCATCAAGGATCCTGATGGTTACAAATTTGAGCTTTTAGAGAGGGGTCCTACACCCAAACCTTTGTGTCAAGTAATGCTTCGGGTGGGAGATCTTGATAAATCCATAGATTTCTGTCAAAATGCATATGGTATGGAGCTTCTGAGGAAACGAGATAATCCTGAGTATGAGTATACGATAGCGATGATGGGGTATGGACCTGAAGAAAAAAACACAGTACTGTAATTGACTTATAATTATGGAGTAAAGGAACATGACAAAGGGAATGCATATGCTCAGATTGCAATAGGTACAGATGATGTATATAAAACAGCTGAGGCTATAAAGTTTTATGGAGGCAATATTTTACGTGAACCTGGTCCACTGCCTGGTTAATACAAAAATAACTGCATGATTGGATCCTGATGACTGGAAAACGGTTTTTGTTGATAATATAGATTTCACCAAAGAATTGGAATGATACATCAATCTGAAGTCTTATGCCAGAGATTTTTCCATGATGGCTCTTCGTTGGAGGTCTGTTTGATCTCTCATTAATCATCATCTGTAAAAATCAGCACCCTCGGATCGCATCTGTGGATGAGTCGTTTGTTGAAATTAATGATTCAAATATTTGTAGAGAAGAAAAGAAATTGATTGATTTTCAATCAATTAATTGGCTCATATATGGGAAGATATAAGAGGAAGTTTGTGGAAGAAAAATAAAAGGCCAATCAATCAATTAATGAAAAATCAATTTATTTAGGAAAAGAGATTGGGATCATAATTGCACCATCCATTTACGCTCCAATCAAATCAAGGAAAATATTATTTATTTTCCCTTCATGTCCAAGTAATCTAGAAACTTCAATTTTTTATCCCCAAGAAATCCCTCTATATAAATAGGGGTCATGTTATTGTATAAAAAAATCCACCATTAGTTTTCTCTCTGTTGTAATATTTTATACTCATTTCTTCATTGAGAAATAAAAGTTGTTGGGTCTCCTTGGACGTAGGCAAAGCCGAACCACGTTAAAAATTGGTGTGCTCTTTTCTTTATTTTCTATTTTTGTTCTCTCTATAATTTGTGTCACTCATTTTTATTTTTGGCTTTGTTGAAATTGCTGACAGATTAGATCATTGGGTTTATTTGTATTTCGCTGCCTAGATCTCTGATTTTGCACTACAGATTGGTATCAGAGCTAGTTGTCCAATTCAAAGACTTTTTCAACCATGTCAAATTTCGCAAAGATTAACGGTGGTAGAAGCGTTACAAATTATGGAGTCGCTAGATTTATGGAAAGGGGAATTTTGGCACATGGAAGATGAAGATGGAAGCGGTGTTGAAGAAAGAGAGGACATTTAAAGTTGTCTCAGATCCAGAGAAATTGAAGAAATTAGCACCTAAAGAGTTAGAAGAATTGGAAGAGGGTGCTCTTGCTACCATCCAGCTTAGCCTTTCTAATGAAGTACTTAGAGAGTTTTCTCATGTGAAAACTGCTAAGGAATTGTGGGATGCTCTTCAGAGAAAGTTCTACGACAAGTCTCTCACCAACCGCATCATCTTACAATAACAACTATATTCTTTCAAAATGAGGCCCGGAACAGATGTATTTACTCATACAGATGCCCTTAACACACTTGTCATGAATCTTCGAGCAGCTGATGTAAAGATTGAGGATGAGGCGCAAGCTGTTATTCTTTTTTGTTCTTTACCTACAGAGTATAACACTTATGTTAACTCTATGATCTATGGACGTTCGTATATTTGCTTGGAGGATGTGAAGAAAAATGTGCATAACGAGATGTTGAGAGGAAAGTTAGCAAGCCTGAGCACGGAGAACGATTCTGAAAGCCTTGTTGCACAGAGACGGAGAAGTAAAAGTAGACCCAATTATGGTGGAGATAGAGCTAAGTCCAGATCTCAGTGAAGAGGAGCATGGAAGGGAGTTTGCCATTATTGCAGAAAACCTGGACATTATATTGCAAGTTGCCCCAAGTTGGAGAATAAAAACAAAGCTGTTCCCCAGAAGGCTTCAGCAACTACAGCGGAGACATCAGATTCAGATAATGATCCTGGCATTTTTACAGTTTTCACCTCTCCTATAAAGAGTACTTTGTGGATTATTGACTCGGGGGCATCCTATCACATGACACCTGATAGGCACTTTTTTCCACTTATCGTCAACTTGATGGAGGAGAGGTTCTCATGGGAAATAATGCTTCTTGTCGCATGATTGGTATTGGAACAGTAAAAATCAGGATGTTTGATGGTGTTGTTCGTACTTTATGTGATGTCAGGCATGTGCCTGATTTAAGGCGTAGTTTGATTTCTATTGGAGCATTATGCAATTTTGGATTAAAGTGTGTAATAGAAAAAGATTCATTAAAAATTACAAATGACTCATTGATAGTAATGAAAGGGGTAAAAGCTGGAAATCTATATTTGCTGAAGGGTTCGACTGCTGTTGCAGAGTCTGCTTCAATTGTTGATTCAGTTGATTCCGATTCTACCAGATTGTGCCATTTTCGTATGGGCCACATTGGAAAGCGCAGTTTAGAAGTATTCAGAAAGCGAGGCTTGATTGACAGTGTTCATTATTCAAAACTTGACTTTTGTGAAGGATGTGTACTTGGAAAGAAGACGGAGGTTTCTTTTGGCATTGCAGAGCATAAGTCTAAAGATGTCTTAGAGTATGTTCATACTGATGTTTGGGGCCCCGCACCATGCCTATCTTATGGAGGAGCCAGGTATTTCGTTTCATTTGTTGATGATTTTTCTAGAAAAATATCGGTTTACTTTATGAAGTTCAAAGATAAAACTTTTGATAGGTTTCAAAGTTGGAAATATCTTGTTGAGAAGCAGTCTGGAAATAAAGTGAAGGTTCTTCGTTCAGATAATGGTCGTGAATTCACTTCTCAAAAATTCATCAAATTTTGTGAGTCCGAGGGAATCAAAAGACATTACACCACACCAGGAGACCCTCAGTCAAATGGGGTTGCAGAGAGAATAAATCAGACTTTGTTGGGCTGACTGCGGGATTAAATAAGAGATTTTGGGCAGAAGCATTATCTACGGCGGTTTTCCTTATCAACCGCACACCTTCTACCGCCATAGATATGAAGATTCCTGAAGAAGTATGGAAGGGAGGGCCTGTATCATATTCCTTTCTTAGAGTATTTGGTTGTCCAGCTTATGTGCATGAGAGAAAAGGGAAGTTGGATCCAAGATCGCGCAAGTGTATTTTCTTGGATATAAGAAAGGAATTAAGTGGTATAGGATGTGGTCTCCTACTACCCAGAAGATTGTTACTAGCAGGCATGTTACATTTGATGAGAAGGCTATGTTGAAGGTGGAGCTTTCTTCTTCAGTTAATGATGATGTTGAGAGGATAAATTCAGAATACCAAACACAAGGCATTTCATCAGACTTCCATACAAGTAAAAATGGCGATTTCGATGACACCGTGGTTGATAGGGAAGAGACAGAAGATCAACCTTAAGGTGGAGCTCAAATTCAAACTCGACCAACGAGAGAGAAGAAAAGAACTACATGGCTCGATGATTTTGTGGGATTAAGCATTGAAGATATTGACTTTGATGACATGGCCGCTTATGCATTAAGCATATTTCATGATGAACCAAGAGACTACAGAGATGCCATTAGTTCAGTTGATAGCTCCAGTTGGCTAGTAGCAATGGAGGAGGAGATTGAGTCTTTGCACAAAAAATCACATTTAGGATTTAGTGCCACTTCCTTCCAGCAAGAGAGCAATTGGATGTAAATGGATCTATAAGGTGAAAGATGGCAGCAATGGTGACTTGAGGTATAAAGCAAGACTAATGGCGAAGGGTTATGTTCAGAAGAAAGATGTGGAGTTTCATGATATTTTTTCTCCAGTTGCTAGACACACTTCCATTCGCATTCTTTTGGCATTAGTTGCTCACTTCGACAAGGAGTTGGAACAACTAGATGTAAAGATAGCATTCTTGCATGGTGATCTTGAGGAGGACATTTACCTACAGCAGCCAGAGGGGTACATTGATAGCAGCAGGCCAGGTCATGTCTGTAAACTTAACAAATCTCTTTATGGCTTAAAGCAGTCTCCTAGACAGTGGTATAAGAAATTTGATAAGTTTATGATCACACATGGTTACTCTAGAAGCTTTAAGGACCAATGTGTCTATTTTAAAAAATGTAATGATGACATCATTTATTTGTTACTTTATGTTGATGATATGTTGATAGCTTCTAAGAGCATGTATAAAATTTCGGAGTTGAAGATGGAGCTCAATAAGGAATTTGAGATGAAAGATTTGGGAAACGCACAGAGAATTTTGGGTATGGAGATTCAGAGGGATAGAAAGCAAAGAGTTTTGAGGCTCACTCAAACTCAATACATAGAGAAAGTCCTATATCGATTCGGTATGGAGAATGCTAAACCGGTGGCTACTCCATTAGGCTCTCAATTCAAGCTATCCAGAGATATGTGTTGTAACACCCCACGTCCATTAATGTCACTCACAAAGGGAATGCATTTACTTCCATGGAGGTTTTAAGTGAATATAGAATAGAAAAATTACAACAAGACAGATAATAAGTAGTACTTGGAAAAAAAATCTAAAACTTCATTTTATTGCAGCGGAAATTAAAAATGTTTATTACATCACAAAACCATTGATCAGAGTCAAGTACATTATCCATCTTCATAAAAACAAAATACATAATCCCATTACACAAATAGCCATTAAAGAAGATAACAAGCTGGACTTTACTTCAAGGGTCCAAGCTTTCCAAAGAGATGAAGCAATCCAATCATACTCCACTAGAGCTGGGCCCAACCTGAGGACCTGGAGGGGGAAAAAGGATAGAAATGGAGGGGGTCAGACATAAAGTCTGGCGAGTATGACAATTCTAACAATACTATTATCAAAATAACTAGACTAAGGCATAAGCTGGAAGACAAGTAAATGTCTATGAATTATTAGGTATGGAATGAACAGATAAAGATAACGTGAAGGATAACGTTAAAGATAACGGTAAAGGCACACCTAATTACTAACGAATAATTACTACACTGCACCGCACATTACTACACTGCACCGCACCAGTCACCCTAAAGGTTGATCCCACTTGCTTCACACAGAAACATATAAATAGTCTTACGTACCCCTAGCTGACTACATAGGTGCCGTCTGCCCCTACCTCCACTAGGTGTACCCCACTACCCACTATCGATCGGCTCCCTACTCGTAGATACCCGTGTTGGCCCCACAGTGGGGTGTATCACTCCCCTAAAGTGGCAACCCGATACAACTTGAGAATGCACGGCTTATACCTACACGATGCAACAACGTCTTACCTACCAGCCCGGGTCCATACACGCATATGAAACCCGTTGGACTTGCGTTACCACCGCTCCCCGTTTTGGCCTCTTATAGTCAAGCCCAGTATGCATGTCCCGTCCCCGACTTGGGTCGAGCCCACAAAGATACGTTTGGGTTACTGGTTGAAATGGGCCCCCACAAGCTACCCACCTAAGCTTGTCAACAATAGTATATCCCACTTAACCCTCTTAGTCATGTTCATTTACATGTGTATTTGGTTAAGTCTTACTAATCGTATTTTTCATGCCACTAAGGGCACCCACTAGATTCCTCATGCCACCCAAGGCACCTACTTAACCCCCATGTCCCACATTACATGTTTATCTGGTTAAGTATTTCTTAATTCATTCAGGCCATAACCTCGTAAAGACCTCTCACACTAGACTGGCATTTATGGCAGCTGGATTTGTCGGGCGGGTCCGGGAAGTCTTACACCATAAAAGAGTCTAACCTCATGTGTTTACAAATGTTATGCTTTAGTTTAGGCCTAGGACCTCTCACATTGGGCTGACATTTGTGACCATTGGATTTGCCGGGAGGGTCCGGGCAGGTTTACGTCACAAACGAGTCCAACCTCGTGTCCTAAGCATTGATTATCACTTATAATCTTTTACCCCAGTTTTAATAATTCCCTATCCAAATTATTAATTAAGTCCACTTTTATTGATGTCCATAATTGACTCAATTATGGTCATCCACCCATGGTATGCAAAATCGTATCAATTGCACCCCAACATCTTATTATTAAATCCTTAATATTACCCCTACCCCACGTTTATACGTTCGTTTATTCAATGCATAATATAGGCTAGACTTGAATAGTCTAACACGTAGCACAAAGATAAATTAACATATAGACAATAAAATAAATCTAATCATAATAGGGGTGAAACTTGCATAAACTACACATGTTAAGAATCAAAAGGTGTCAACTTGTTAAATGTCCCAATTTACATGATATGATCATAGTCCAAATCTATACATAAACTTGCATATGGGGTTTTTAGGCAACATAATGATGGTGTGAACTAGCATAGGATATCACATATGTCATAGCATAATTCTAGATGTCATAATAGATGTCATGGCATATGTTCATAACTTTTCTAATCAATCTAACTTGCATATGAGACTTGTCATATAGATCAACATAGGCCAAACATGATGATTTAATTAATATGAACTAACTAGCATAGATAGTAACATCACGACTTTTTAACATGTATGATTTATCACAACTTAGCATAGAAACTTTCAACATACATAACATCATCATAGCATGATGTACAACATATAGGATATCATCACCACATAGCATAGGGTTGATAACATACATGATAACATATACGGCAATTCAAATCATCTACTCATAATTCATTCATGACTTAACCTAATTAAAATGATAATAATCTTGTTAAGACTATCATACTCACAATTAGAGAAGAAAAGAGAGTTTTGCTTTGCTTTAGGGTTGAGAGAATTAGAATTGAATTAGCTTTTCTTCCTTCTTAGTTGGCGGCGGCTCCATTGATTTCCATGGCGGCGGTATGACGGTAACTATTCTATTTTTCTTATGAATTAGGGTGAGAGACTACCTGGGTGTTTATAGAGTTAGGGTTTATTTTAGACCGTGAGATCATCTCAGAACTAAACTAAACCGTTAAATTTGCCAACACAACCCTAAAGACACATCAGCAGCTCAGGATTGGGCTCTGCCCAAACCCTAGCCGCCAAACCAAGTCGACACTCAGGTCGACACTACAGTCGACCTGGGGGGGGGGGGGGAGTCGACATTGTAGTCGACTTGGGGGGGGGGGGGGAGGTCGACACTAGTGTCGACTCCCCAGCCGACCTGCCTGGGCGGGAACACTTTTCTGTTTGAATTGTTAAATATCCTGCGAGCTGTTTTGAATTTTCTGAAACTTCCGATGGCCATAACTTCTTCATACGAAGTCCAATTCACGCAAACTCGGACTCTATTTCAACCAGAATTCCGAGATGAACAAAATGGCGCAACCCGTTTCCCACAATTCTCACGTCTGAGATTAGTTATTCTTTAATTTGTGAATATTAATATTAACAGAATTACGGGGTGTTACATTCTCCCCTCCTTAAAGGATTTCGTCCCCGAAATCTTCAAGTCAAGAAGAATGTATATCCTAACATCCAATCGTTCATCTACTCAATCATCAAACACAGGCATCCATTGTCCTTATAGACTTCTAATGCTTTTATGTTTAAATGCACGGTGTGTGTATATGTCCCTATCTAATGCAAAATCAGGCGGTCCACTGATTCAGTTGACCTCCTTAATGCAAACCATGATAGTGCCATGCGTCCATTATGTATGCAAAAGAACTCTACCGATACTTATTATTTCTACATGCGTGCACAACCATTCACCAAAATGCGGTATCCCTATGATAGCACAACCATTATACATCCATTTTACTAAATACAACCATTTATATGCAATATGCAGTATGAAGTGACTGAGTCGATCTAGTGCCTAATAGTGTGTGTATATGCGTCCACGAGCAAACACTTGCATCCATCATACATAACATGTCTCAAACACATGTTTCAACCATAGGATTATCCTAACTAAAGGTCAAAGATACTAGCGAGAGGATACTTCTAAAGATAAGATAAGTACAAGATAAGCAATAAAGGAGAAATTAAAGGACATACCCTCAAAAAGATAAGGGTATCGTGAACGCATATTCTCTTCTGTCTCCCAAGTAGCGTTACTCTCATCATCTCCCCATTGTACTTTGACTAGCCTGACCTCTCGATTTCTCAGCTTCTTAATCTCCGACCCAAGAATGCATGTAGGAGCTCGTAGAATCGTCGCATCACGCTCTATATCCACCTCTCTAAGCAAACTCGGCTCTACCACCTCCGCGGTCTCGTGCAAGCACTTCCTCAAATGTGATACATGGAATACGTCGTGTACACCACTAAGTCTCTCCGGCAACTCCACTCTATACGCCATTTGTCCAATCTTCTCCTTAATAGGAAACGACCCTACAAACCTTGGTGCTAACTTCCCAACGGACCCAAAGCGAACTACGTTTCGTAATGGAGACACTTTGACAAAGACCATGTCCCCAACTTCAAATTCAAGATCCGTCCTCCTCTTATCCGCATATGATTTCTGCCTATCTTGCGCTGCTTTCATCCTCCTTCGAATCAAGTCGATCTTCTACGAAGTCTCTCTAATCATATCGGGCCCAAGTAAGATCTTTTCCGTAGATTCCCACCAACATGTAGGTGAACGACAAGGTCGTCCATAAAGAGCTTCGAAAGGTGCCATGCCAATGCTAGATTGAAAGCTGTTATTATATGCGAACTCCACTAACGGAAGATGCTCTTCCCATGTACCCCCAAAGTCTAGGATACATAGCCTCAAAAGATCCTCTAGAATGCGATTCACCCTCTCGGTTAGGCCGTCCGTCTGAGGATGATATGCGGTGTTCAAACATAACTGAGTCCCTACCGCCTCTTGTAAGCTTCTCCAAAATTCGCTAGTGAAAATAGGATCGAGGTCGCTCACTATGCTAGAAGGAACACCGTGCAAATGAACTATTTCTCGGACGTATACAGAAGCTAACCATGGAGCAGTCCCCTTACCTTTCATGGGAATAAAATGGGTGCTCTTAGTAAGTCTATCTACTATAACCCAAATCCCCGTATTACCCTTCCTCGATCTCGGTAATCCGTACACAAAGTCCATCGAGACACTTTCCCACTTCCATAGTGGAACCTCCAATGGGTGAAGCAACCCACCGGGTTTCTTTTGCTCCACTTTAACTTATTGGCACACCAAGAATCTAGCGACATACTCGGCCACATCTTTCTTCATGCCGGCCCAAAAGTAAACTCTCTTCATGTCTTTGTACATCTTGTCCCCGCCGGGATGAATGGTCATCTTCGAACGATGTGTATCGTCAAGAATAGTCTTCCTTAGGTCATCGTCTTTTGGTACACAAAGTCTACCGTCCCTACGTAACCAACCCTTATCATCTAGGGTATACCTACGGAGATGGCTTGATGACTCCCCTCCTTTGAGCTTTTCTACTAACTCAACCAACTACGGGTTGTCTCGCTGTGCCTCGCCAATCCGTCCCAAAAGCATAGGTCTGACCTCCAAGGATGCTAGCAAACCGGGTACGAAGTCAACGGAAGGTCTAAAATCAAACATAGAGATGAACTCTAAATTTCGCCGCTCAACAGACAAAGGACTTAAGGGTAATCTTTTTCTACTTAAGGCATCGGCCACCACGTTACCCTTGCTAGGGGTATATGCTATCTCAAAGTCGTAGGACGCCAAGAACTCCATCCACCTTTGCTGCCTAAAGTTCAAGTCCTTCTGAGAGAATAAGTATTTTAAAGATTTGTGGTCAGTGAATAATTCAAATTTCTCCCCAAGAAGATAATGACGCCAAGACTTAAGCGCGAATACAATAGCGGCCAACTCTAGGTCATGCGTGGGGTAATTCTTCTCATGCGCTCTCAACTGCTTTCCACCATAGGCTATTACCCTGCCCTCTTGCATTAGGACTGCGCCTAGTCCTGTCCCACAAGCGTCAGTATAAACGGTAAATGGCTTACTCCCATCTGGCAGTACTAAGACTGGGGCTGAGGTCAAAGCACTCTTCAAACGTTGGAACGCATCATCACAATCTACGTCTCATGTGAAAACTAGGTTCTTCTTCGTTAAGCGTGTCAATGGAGCTGATATCTTTGCGAAGTCTTTGATAAACTTCCTATAGTAGCCAGCCAACCCCAAGAAACTTCTCACTTCAGTAGCATTTTTAGGGACCTTCCAATCTTGGATGGCCACCACCTTCGTGGGATCCACAGCTATCCCTTCCTTGGAAACCACGTGCCCTAAGAATCGTACTTCCTTCCTCCAGAAGTGACACTTAGAAAATTTTGCCTTAAGGCAATGCGCTCGAAGAGTCTCCAACACTTCCCTATGATGTAGGGCATGCTCTTCTTCATCCTTAGAAAAGATCAAGATGTCTTCTACAAAGACTACCACGAATTTGTTAAGGTACTCCCTAAACACCCTACTCATCAAATCAACAAAGTATGCGGGGGCATTTGTCAAACCAAAGGGAATCACTAGCCATTCATAGAAACCGTCTGGAGTCCTAAAGACAGTCTTGTCTATGCTATCCTCAGCCACTCTCAACTGATGGAAACCAGTGGCTAAGTCCAACTGCGAAAACACTGAGGCGCCAACTAACTGATCGAAGAGATCGTCAATCTTCGGCAGTGGGTGTCTGTTCTTCTGAGTAAGTTTATTAAGTTCTCTATAGTCCACACAAAGTCTAAGGGACCCATCCGCCTTCGTGGAAAATACTACTGGAGCACCACACTCCGATATACTACGTCTTATGAACCCCTTCTCAAGCAACTCCTTCACTTGCTTATCGAGTTCCCTCCTTTCACGAGGAGCCATGTGGCGTACTGGCAAAGATACTGGTTTCGCATTATCCGCAAGATATATTCGAAAATCTATCTCCCGCTTCGGAGGCAAGCCCTTCACCTCCTCAAACACATCCGAATACTCTCGGACCACTCTAACAGATCGTAGATTTTCCTCAAACGCGTCAAGCGATTCTAGATAACTTAGCATAACAGAATTTACGGGATTACAAAAGATTTCGAGAGTGTTGCCAAGGCGAGTCACGAGCCTAACCACTCTCCTTTCACAATCAAGAACGGCCCCATTTCTGGATAGCCAATCCATTCCTAAAATTAGCCAATAGCCCGTGAAGCCCAGCACATAAGCATCACATCTAAACTCAACGCTAAGTATAGAAATTTTCAAATCCAAACACATCATGGACAAATGAGCTGAGCCCCCAATTGGATTCGAAACAACTAAGGGATCCTCTACTAAACTGGTGTTTAAGTGCAGTGATTCAACTAATTATGTAGAGATAAATGAATGCGATGCGCCCGAATCGAATAAGGTACGGACAGGATGATCAAACAGAAAAACTAAGCTTTCAACAGAAATGGTTCTACCTCGTTCTTGCAGCGGTGGGACCGCGAGAGCCTGAACTTGTCCCCTTGCCTGCCCTAGTGCTATAAGAGCCTGCACCTGTCCTCCCGAGGTAGTCCCTGCCCTCTGCCCCTTCTTTGGGCAGTCCTTCACTAGATGTCCCGCATCTCCACAATGAAAACAACCAGTCTTCTTTTTCTTTCGGCAGTCCTTGCTGAGATGGCCTGGGGTCCCACAGTTAAAACATTTCTTCTTTCCCTTGCCATTATTGTCTTTACCACCCTTCTTGTTTTGCTGTTGGGGTTTCTTCTGATCCCCTTTCTTCTCGGGTGCCTTACCAGCTTTAGCACTTTTCTCCTTGTGCATGATCGCCATTTCTACTAGCTTCTCAAAGGTGGCCCCCATAGGGATGTGGGTCATGGCCAACCCTTGCAACGGTTCATTCAAGCCAATCACGAACCTTAGAGCCTTCTTCTCCGGCGTGTTCACTAAGTCCAAACCAAACCTTGCTAGCTGATTAAATTTGTTGACATATTCTTTCACTGATGAGCTTCCTTGCTTCAATGTCAAGAACCTTTCCATATATAGATTTTCTTCCGCCCTAGAGAGAAACTTCGCCTCGAACCTACGTCTAAAATCCGCCCAAGAGTCAGCAGGACGCTCCCCATTAGTGACCTCCCACCAAAACGAGGCCTCTCCCTTCATCAACCAAGCTGCTAAACGAACTCTCCTCCCTTCTTCTACTTCAAAGATTTCTAGCAATTCTTCCATCTCCTTAAGCCAATCTCTAGCTTCCACAAACGTTTCTGACCCTTGAAAGGGTTTTCCACCCATAGCCTTGAATTCGTTGCACGTCTTTGCAAAAGTATCTACGTGAGGAAGAGGAGGAATGGGTGCAACTGGTGGTGGAGGAACATTAGCTGGACCTGTAGCGACCCTAGCCTCCAATAACCTCTTATACCATCCTGGTATCGTTACACTGTCGGGTAGATTAAGATCTTCAGCCATGCTGAAACGAAAAAGGAAAGATTCAAAATGGAGAATTCGAAAGATAAAGAATATGGCTATTTGGGGATTATGTTTTTCATAAAAACTTCCTCTTTAAATTTCTCATTAAAACATGTTTTTGAAAACATTTCTTCCAAAAATAACTATTTTTCTAAAGTATTTTTATCTGTTCTGGTAACCTTAAGCTCTGATACCACGTGTAACACCCAACATCCATTAATGTCACTCACAAAGGGAATGCATTAACTTCCATGGAGGTTTTAAGTGAATATAGAACAGAAAAATTACAACAAGACAGACAATAAGTAGTACTTGGAAAAAAATTCTAAAACTTCATTTTATTGCAGCGGAAATTAAACATGTTTATTACATCACAAAACCACTGATCAGAGTCAAGTACATTATCCATCTTCATTAAAACAAAATACATAATCCCATTACACAAATAGCCATTAAAGAAGATAACAAGCTAGACTTTACTTCAAGGGTCCAAGCTTTCCAAAGAGATGAAGCAATCCAATCAAACTCCACTAGAGTTGGGCCCAACCTGAGGACCTGGAGGGGGAAAAAGGATAGAAATGGAGGGGGTCAGACATAAAGTCTGGCGAGTATGACAATTCTAACAATACTATTATCAAAATAACTAGACTAAGGCATAAGATGGAAGACAAGTAAATGTCTACGAACTATTAGGTATGGAATGAACAGATAAAGATAACGTGAAGGATAACGTTAAAGATAACGGTAAAGGCACACCTAATTACTAACGAATAATTACTACACTGCACCGCACATTACTACACTGCACCGCACCAGTCACCCTAAAGGTTGATCCCACTTGCTTCACACAGAAACATATAAATAGCCTTACGTACCCCTAGCTGACTACATAGGTGTTGTCTGCCCCTATCTCCACTAGGTGTACCCCACTACCCACTATCGATCGGCTCCCTACTCGTAGATACCCGTGCTGGCCCCACAGTGGGGTGTATCACTCCCCTAAAGTGGCAACCCGATACAACTTGAGAATGCATGGCTTATACCTACACGATGCAACAACGTCTTACCTACCAGCCCGGGTCCACACACGCATATGAAACCCGTTGGACTTGCGTTGCCACCGCTCCCCGTTTTGGCCTCTTATAGTCAAGCCCAGTATGCGTGTCCCGTTCTCGACTTGGGTCGAGCCCACAAAGATACATTTGGGTTACTGGTTGAAATGGGCCCCCACAAGGTACCTACCTAAGCTTGTCAACAATAGTATATCCCACTTAACCCTCTTAGTCATGTTCATTTACATGTGTGTTTGGTTAAGTCTTACTAATCGTATTTCTCATTCCACTAAGGGCACCCACTAGATTCCACATGCCACCCAAGGCACCTACTTAACCCCCATGTCCCACATTACATGTTTATCTGGTTAAGTATTTCTTAATACATTCAGGCCATAACCTCGTAAAGACCTCTCACACTAGACTGGCATTTATGGCAGCTGGATTTGCCGGGCGGGTCCGGGCAGTCTTACACCATAAAAGAGTCTAACCTCGTGTCTTTACAACTGTTATGCTTTAGTTTAGGCCTAGGACCTCTCACATTGGGCTGACATTTGTGACCACTGGATTTGCCGGGCGGGTCCGGGCAGGTTTACGTCACAAACGAGTCCAACCTCGTGTCCTAAGCATTGATTATCACTTATAATCTTTTACCCCAGTTTTAATAATTCCCTATCCAAATTATTAATTAAGTCCACTTTTATTGATGTCCATAATTAACTCAATTATGGTCATCCACCCATGGTCTGCAAAATCGTATCAATTGCACCCCAACATCTTATTATTAAATCCTTAATATTACCCCTACCCCACGTTTATACGTTCGCTTATTCAACGCATAATATAGGCTAGACTTGAATAATCTAACACATAGCACAAAGATAAATTAACATATAGACAATAAAATAAATCTAATCATAATAGGGGTGAAACTTGCATAAACTACACATGTTAAGGATCAAAAGGTGTCAACTTGTTAAATGTCCCAATTTACATGATATGATCATAGTCCAAATCTATACATAAACTTGCATATGGGGTTTTTAGACAACATAATGATGGTGTGAACTCGCATAAGATATCACATATGTCATAGCATAATTCTAGCTGTCATAATAGATGTCATGGCATATGTTCATAACTTTTCTAATCAATCTAACTTGCATATGAGACTTGTCATATAGATCAACATAGCCCAAACATGATGATTTAATTAATATGAACTAACTAGCATAGATAGTAACATCACGGCTTTTTAACATGTATGATTTATCACAACTTAGCATAGAAACTTTCAACATACATAACATCATCATAGAATGATGTACAACATATAGGATATCATCACCACATAGCATAGGATTGATAACATACATGATAACATATACGATAATTCACATCATCTACTCATAATTCATTCATGACTTAACATAATTAAAATGATAATAATCTTGTTAAGACTATCATACTCACAATTAGAGAAGAAAAGAGAGTTTTTCTTTGCTTTAGGGTTGAGAGAATTAGAATTGAATTAGCTTTTCTTCCTTCTTAGTTGGCGGCGGCTCCATTGATTTCCATGGCGGCGGTATGACGGTAACTATTCTATTTTTCTTATGAATTAGGGTGAGAGACTACCTAGGTATTTATAGAGTTAGGTGTTATTTTAGACCGTCAGATCATCTCAGAACTAAACTGAACCGTTAAATTTTCCAACACATCCCTAAAGACACATCAGCAGCTCAGGATTGGGCTCTGCCCAAACCCTAGCCGCCAGACCAAGTCGACACCCAGGTCGACACTACAGTCGACCTGGGGGGGGAGGAAGTCGACATGGCAGTCGACTTGGGGGGGGGGAGGTCGACACTAGTGTCGACTCCCCAGTCGACCTGCCTGGGCGGGAACACTTTTCTGTTTGAATTTTTAAATTTCCTGCGAGCTGTTTTGAATTTTCTGAAACTTCCGATGCCATAACTTCTTCATACGAAGTCCAATTCACGCAAACTCGGACTCTATTTCAACTAGAATTCCGAGACGAACACAATGGCGCATCCCGTTTCCCATAATTCTCACATCTGAGATTAGTTATTCTTTAATTTGTGAATATTAATATTAACAGAATTACGGGGTGTTATGTAACACCCCACTCCCGCTATGATCACTCACTAAGGGAATGCCATAGCATCGGTGGAGTATTTTAGTGAATATAGAACAGAAAAATTACAACAAGACAGATATAAATAGTACTTGAAATTTAAAACATCATCTCATAACAGCGGAAGTAAAACATGTCTGGTTACATCATAAAACCACAATAAAAGTCAAGTACAATATCCATCAAAATAAAGAAGTACATAATCCCACTCTCATACAATAGCCATGACAAAAGAAAAGATAACTGGGTAACTGGAGCTTTACATCTATCCAAGCTCCTAAAGACTGGAACAGCAATCCGATCAAGCTCCACTACTGCTAGGATCCACCGTAGGACCTGAGGGTTGGGAAAAAGATAAAAACAACGGGGTCAGACATAAGTCTGAGCGAGTCCTATAACTTTAACAATACAATCGTTAAAGTAACCAGAGACTAAGTAGACGCCACGGGGCCCTACAATCCACTAGGTGTACACACTACTCCCCATTCGATCGGCTCCCTAACGTAGATACCCGTGCTGGCCCCACCGTGGGGTGTACCATTCCCCAACGTGGCAACCTGATAAAATTAACGGTGCACGACTTATATCTACACGATGCAACAACGTCTTATTTACCAGCCCGGGTCCACACACGCATATGAAACCCGTTGGTCATGCGTTGCCACCGCTAACCCATTTTGGCCTCTTATAGTCAAGCCCAGTATGCGTGTCCCGTCCTCGACATGGGTCGAGCCCACTAAGATACGTATGGGTTACTGGTTGAAATGGGCCCCCAGCACAAGCCATCCCCCTAAGCTTGGCCCACACACTAGTGTTTCCCACTTAACCCTTTAATCATGTTTAATTACATGTTTTATCTTGGTTAAGTATTTAATCATATTTTCTATTGGCAACCACTAGCAATTTCCACATACCACCCAAGGTACCCATTTAACCCCCATGCCCCACTACATGCTTATCTGGTTAAGTGTTTCTTAATTGATTAACACCATAACCGTGTAAAGGACCCCTCACATCGGACCGTCATTTGTAGATGCCTGGTTAAGCCGGTAAACTCCGGGCAGTCTTACACTACAAACGGGTCCAACCTCGTGTCATTTACCCTTGTTACGTATTTAATTTATGATTAAGACCTCTCACATTGGACCGTCATTTGTAGATGCCTGGTTAAGTCGGTAAACTCCGGGCAGTCTTACACTACAAACGGGTCCAACCTCGTGTCTTAATCGATTAATTACTCCTAATTAATCACCCCCATAATTTGTGTTAATTATCATGTTTATTTTAGGAATATGGGTACACCTAACTTAATAGGCAAATTCCCAACTCCAAAGTGTGGGTACACCTAACTTAATAGGCAAATTCCCAACACATAGTATGGGTACACCTAACTTAATAGGCAAATTCCCATACTATGTTTATTTATTTATTTTATGTTATGCATAATTATATTAATTTCACACATTCTTATTAACATATGCATTTAATTAACCCCATCGTTCCCACGTAAATTCGTTCTCGTGACATAACACATATAAAAGGTGTCAACTTGCATATGTATGAACATGTTTCAAAGGTGCCATCATGCATATTAACAAACACATAACTTGCATATGGACTTGCATAACATGTCACATAACTTGCATATAATCTTGTATAACATGTCACATAACTTGCATATAATCTTTTATAACATGTCACATAACTTGCATATAATCTTGTATAACATGTCACATAACTTGCATATAATATGTCACATAACTTGCATATAATCTTGTATAACATGTCACATAACTTACATATTAACTTGCATAACATGTTACATAAACTTACATATTAACAAATACATGACTTGCATATAATATGTCACATAACTTGCATATGAACTCATAAACTTGCATATGAAGAAACATACAACTTGCATAATTATCATACATGTAACTTGCATATTATCATACATGTAACTTGCATATTAACATATGATCACAAAGCACAAAACTTGCATAACCCACATATATTAGCAAACTAACATCATGTCATATGACTTAAAACCCATTAATCCCCAAACAAAACCATATGATCTCATCATATCTCATCTACTTAGTTTAGCAATTGATCATTAGAGTGATAGAAACTCACAACTAGCAAATTTGCACTCCAAATGAAGAAGATTAAGATGCTTAGAATGGATTAGAGGTTGATTAGAGAGTGATTAGCTTGCAACCCTCTTCATAAATTAGTGGAGGCTACTTCTAAGATTTAATTTGGCGGCATGTAGCTCTCAATTCTATTTTTAGTATGGATTAGGGTAGATTTAGGGTGTATTTATAGAAAAGGTGTGTGTTTTAGGCCCTTAGATTAACCCTAAATTAGATTAGGACCCTTAGATTTCGGAACCTTCCAGAAATCAGCCCTAAGACCAGGCCCAAACCCCAAACTGGTGCACCCAACCACAGAACTCTCTAGAAACTGTGCAGGTTTTCTGTCCCGACATGGGCGCACTTCCCAAGTGCGCCAGTGTATTTTTGTACTGGCGCACTTCACAAGTGCGCCAGTGCATTTCTGGCCTGTTTCGGGTTTTTCTGCCTAACTTCGTTCGTCCATATCTCTTTCATACGGTACCCGTTTTACGCAAACTCGGACTCTATTTCGCGTATTTTTCCGAGACGAACGCAATGACGCAGCCCGTTTCCCCTGATTCTCATATCTGAGATTAATTATACTTTAATTACTAACCATTAGTGTTAATTGAAATTTGGGGTGTTACATTCTCCCCTACTTAAAGGATTTCGTCCTCGAAATCTCTAATTCAAGAAGAACGTATCCTACCAACCAAACAACCATCTACTAAACCATCAACCACAAGCAACCATTATCCTTAGAAACTTCTAATGATGTATGAACATATGCAGAATGTGTGTGTATATGTCCGTATACTAATGCAAAATCAGGCGGTCTACTGATTCAGTCGACCTCCTTAATGCAAACCATGATAGTGCCATGCATCCAATATGTATGCGAAACCCTATTGACACATACAATTTTTATATGCGTGCACAACCATACACAAAAATGCATCATCCACATGATAACACAGCCATGATACATCCATCAATCTAACTACCACATCCATTTATGCGATATGCAACATGAAGTGACTGAGCCGATCTAGTGCCTAATGTGTGTGTATATGCATCCACGAGCAACCACTAGCAAACAATTGCATCCACATGCATCCATCAACCATAACATGTTTCAAACACATGTTTCAACCATAGGCTTTACCCTATCCAAAGGTCATAGGTACTAGCGAGAGGATATACTAAAGATAAGATAAGTACTAGACAAGCGATAAAGGAGAAGTTAAAAGACATACTCTTAAAAAGAAATGGGTACAAAGAACGCATCTTCGCTTCCGTCACCCAAGTAGCATTGCTTTCGTCATCTCCCCATTGCACTTTAACTAGCTGAACTTCTCTGTTCCTCAACTTCCTAGTTTCTGACCCAAGGATGCGAGTAGGAGCTCGTCGAATCGTCGCATCACGCTCTACCTCTACATCTCTAAGCAAGCTCGGCTCTACCACCTCTGCGGTCTCATGTAAGCACTTCCTCAAATGTGATACATGGAATACATCATGAACACCACTAAGTCTGTCGGGCAACTCCACCCTATATGCCATCTGTCCAATCCTTTCCTTAATAGGAAATGGCCCAACAAACCTCGGTGCTAACTTCCCAACGGACCCAAAGCGAACAACATTTCTCAACGGAGATACTTTGACAAAAACCATGTCCCCAACCTCAAACTCAAGATCCGTCCTTCTCCGATCCGCATAAGATTTCTGTCTATCTTGCGCTGCCTTCATCCTTCTTCGATTCAAATCAATCTTCTCTGAAGTCTCTCTAACCATATCTGGCCCAAGCAAGATCTTATCCGTAGATTCCCACCAACATGTAGGAGATCGACAAGGCCTTCCATAAAGAGCTTCGAAAGGTGCCATGCCAATACTAGACTGAAAGCTGTTATTGTATGCGAACTCCACCAAAGGAAGATGTTCTTCCCATGTACCTCCAAAATCCAAGATACAAAGCCTCAAAAGATCTTCTAAGACACGGTTCACCCTCTCGGTCTGACCGTCCGTCTGAGGATGATATGCGGTGCTCAAACACAACTGAGTCCCTACCGCCTCTTACAAACTTCTCCAAAACTCACTAGTGAAGATAGGATCTCGATCCCTCACAATGCTGGATGGTACGCCATGCAATCTAACAATCTCTCTAACATAGACTGAAGCAAGCCATGGAGCGGTCCTCTTACTCTTCACGGGTATAAAATGGGCACTCTTTGTAAGTCTGTCTACCACAACACAAATTCCCGTATTGCCCTTCCTCGATCTCGGTAACCCATCGATGAAATCCATCGAGACACTATCCCACTTCCATTGCGGAACTTCCAATGGGTGTAGCAACCCACCGGGTTTCCTTTGCTCCGCTTTAACTTGTTGGCACACTAAGCATCTAGCCACATACTCGGCCACATCTTTCTTCATACCGGCCCAGAAGAAAACTCTCTTCATGTCTTGGTACATTTTGTCTTCACCGGGATGAATAGTCATTCTTGATCGATGTGCATCATCCAAAATAGCCTTCTTCAAACCCTCATCTTGCGGTACACAAAGTCTACCGTCTCTATGCAACCATCCCTTATCATCTATGGTGTATCTACCCAAATGGCTGGACGACTCCCCCCTTATAAGCTTCTCTACCAACTCAACCAACTGTGGGTCGTCTCGCTGAGCCTCGCCAATCCGTCCCAAAAGAGTAGGTCTAACCTCCAAGGATGCCAACAAACCAGGTACAAAGTCAACAGAAGGTCTGAAGTCGAACAAAGAAAGAAACTCCAAGCTTCGCCGTTCCACGAACAATAGACTCAAAGATAGCCTTTTTCTACTCAAGGCGTCCGCCACTACGTTACCCTTACCAGGGGTATACACCATCTCGAAATCATAGGATGCTAAGAACTCCATCCACCTTTGCTGTCTTAAGTTTAAATCCTTCTGAGAGAATAAGTACTTCAATGATTTATGGTCAGTGAACAACTCGAATCTCTCACCAAGAAGATAATGGCGCCAAGACTTAAGTGCGAAAACAATCGCGGCCAACTCTAGATCATAGGTAGGGTAATTCTTCTCATGCACTCTCAATTGCCTCCCTCCATAGGCTATTACCCTTCCCTCCTGCATCAAGACTGCGCCTAATCCTATCCCACAAGCATCGGTATAAACAACAAACGGCTTACTCCCATCTGGAAGCACTAAAACTGGAGCGGTGGTCAAAGCTCTCTTTAACCGTCGGAAAGCATCATCACAATCTACGTCCCATGAGAAAACCAGATTCTTTTTCGTCAAGCGGGTTAATGGGGCTGATATCTTCGCGAAGTCTTTGATGAACTTCCTATAATATCCTGCCAACCCCAAGAAACTTCTTACTTCGGTAGCATTTCTAGGAACTTTCCAATCCTGGATAGATACTATCTTTGCGGGATCCACAGCTATCCCTTCCTTAGAGACCACATGCCCTAAGAATCGCACTTCTCTTCTCCAAAAATGACATTTAGAGAATTTAGCTTTAAGACTATGTGCTCGAAGAGTCTCCAACACTTCTCTGAGATGTAAGGCATGCTCTTCTTCACTCTTGGAAAAGACCAAGATGTCATCCACAAAGACTACTACAAACTTATTCAGATACTCTCTGAACACTCTACTCATCAGATCAACAAAGTATGCAGGGGCGTTTGTCAACCCAAATGGCATCACAAGCCACTCATAAAAACCATCCGGAGTCCGGAAAGCAGTCTTCTCTATACTGTTCTCCGCCACTCTCAACTGATGAAACCCTGTAGCTAAGTCCATCTACGAAAACACTGAGGCGCCAACCAACTGATCAAAGAGATCATCTATCCTCGGTAATGGGTGTCTATTCTTCTTCGTGAGCTTATTAAGTTCTCTATAATCCACACAAAGTCTGAGGGACCCATCCGCCTTCGTGGCAAACACTACTGGAGCTCCCCACGCCGATATACTTCGCCTTATGAACCCCTTCTCAAGCAACTCCCCTATTTGCTTATGAAGTTCTCTTCTCTCACGAGGAGCCATATGGCGCACTGGCAAAGACACTGGTTTGGCATTATCCACCAAATAAATTCGGAAATCTATCTCCCGCTTCGGAGGCAAACCCTTCACTTCTTCAAACACATCCGGATATTCCCGGACCACTCTGACAGAACGCAAACTCTCGACCGAAGCATCGAGCGATTCAAGATAACTTAGAAAAACAGATTCCATGGGATTACAAGAGATCTCGAGAGTATTACCCAAGCGGGTCATAAGCCTGACAACTCTCCTTTCACAATCAAGAACGGCACCATTACTGGATAACCAGTCCATGCCCAAAATCAACCCATAGGCCGTGAAGCCCAATACAAAAGCATCACATCCAAACTCAACGCTAAGTATAGAAATCTTCAAACCCAAACATATCATAGACAGATATATGGAGCCCCCAATTGGGTTTGAAACAACCAAGGGATCATCAACTAGACTGGTGTCTAAGTGCAGTGACTCAACTAACGATGACGAGATAAAAGAATGCGATGCGCCAGAGTCAAACAAAGTACGAACTGGATGATCAAACAGAAAAACCAGACTTTCAACGGAAATAGTTCTACCTCTCTGCTGAATCGGTGGAACTGAGAGAGCCTGAACTTGCCCCCCTGCCTGAGCTGGTGCCATAAGAGCTTGTACCTGACCTCCTGAGGTAGACCCCATCTTCTGCCCCTTCTTTGGGCAGTCCTTCACAAGATGTCCTGCTTCACCACAATGAAAGCAACCGGTCTTCTTCTTTTTGCGACAATCCTTGCTGAGGTGGCCTGGGGTCCCACAATTGAAGCACTTCTTCTTCTTCCCCTTGTCACCATTGCCTTTTCCACCTTTGCCTTGTTGTTGTTGTTGCGGTTTCTTCTGATCCCCCTTCTTCTCTGGTGCCTTAGAACTCTTATCATCCTCATGCATAAGTGCCATGTAGACAAGCTTCTCAAAGGTGGCCCCCATAGGAATGTGAGTCATAGCTATTCCTTGCAATGGTTCGTTCAAGCCTCTAATGAACCTCAAAGCCTTCTTCTCCGGTGTATTAACCAACTCTATGCCAAACCTTGCTAATTGATTGAATTTGTTGACATTTTCTTTCACCGTGAGATTCCCTTGCTTCAAATTCAAGAACTTCTCCATAAACAGATTCTCTTCCGCCCTTGAGAGAAACTTAGCCCAAACCTTTGCTTGAAATCTACCCAAGATTCAACAGGGCGTTCTCCATTAGTGACCTCCCACCAGAATGAGGCCTCTCCCTTCATTAACCAAGCCGCCAACTTGACTTTCTTTCCTCTTCCACTTCAAAGATATCTAGCAACTCTTCCACTTCCTTAAGCCAATCTCTAGCCTCTACGAAAGTCTCTGAACCTAGAAAAGGTTTTCCTCCTATAGCCTTAAACTCCTTGCAAATCTTAGCAAAATTATCCACTCTAGGCTGAGCAGGAGGAGCGGTTGCCTCTGGTGTAGTAGCATTGGCTGGACCTGCAGCCGCGGCCCTAGCCTCTTGTAACCTCCTATACCATAGTGGTATAACTAAGCCCTCCGGGATGTTAAGATCTTCAGCCATGCTGAAATGAAAGAGGAAAGATTCAAAAAGGAGATTCCGAAAGATAAAGATATGGCTATTGGGGATTATGCTTTTCTTTTTCAAAAAAAACTTTTCTCTTAAAAGACATGTTTTTGAAAATACTTTTTCCAAAAATAATACCTTTACTATTTTCTAAAAAAATGTATTTTTCTCAAAAATTTATCTGTTCCGGTAACCTTAAGCTCTGATACCACGTGTAACACCCCACTCCCGCTATGATCACTCACTAAGGGAATGCCATAGCATCGGTGGAGTATTTTAGTGAATATAGAACAGAAAAATTACAACAAAACAGATATAAATAGTACTTGAAATTTAAAACATCATCTCATAACAGCGGAAGTAAAACATGTCTGGTTACATCATAAAACCACAATAAAAGTCAAGTACAATATCCATCAAAATAAAGAAGTACATAATCCCACTCTCATACAATAGCCATGACAAAAGAAAAGATAACTGGGTAACTGGAGCTTTACATCTATCCAAGCTCCTAAAGACTGGAACAGCAATCCGATCAAGCTCCACTACTGCTAGGATCCACCGTAGGACCTGAGGGTTGGGAAAAAGATAAAAACAACGGGGTCAGACATAAGTCTGAGCGAGTCCTATAACTTTAACAATACAATCGTTAAAGTAACCAGAGAAGACATAAACTGATATACGGTAACTAATGGGGATGAATGGCTACACTAAGCAGTCAACTAAACTAAGATAAAAGATAAAGACGCATCTACCCTTCCAAAGGTAAATTACTAAACTGCACCACACCAGTCGTTCCTAACTTAAAGGTTGATCCCACCCATGGACTTATAAAATTAACTTAACAGTTCTCGCGTACCCCTAGGTGACAAGTAGACGCCACGGGGCCCTACAATCCACTAGGTGTACACACTACTCCCCATTCGATCGGCTCCCTAACGTAGATACCCGTGCTGGCCCCACTGTGGGGTGTACCATTCCCCAACGTGGCAACCTGATTAAATTAACGGTGCACGGCTTATATCTACACGATGCAACAACGTCTTATTTACCAGCCCGGGTCCACACACGCATATGAACCCCGTTGGTCATGCGTTGCCACCGCTAACCCATTTTGGCCTCTTATAGTCAAGCCCAGTATGCGTGTCCCGTCCTCGACATGGGTCGAGCCCACTAAGATACGTATGGGTTACTGGTTGAAATGGGCCCCCAGCACAAGCCATCCCCCTAAGCTTGGCCCACACACTAGTGTTTCCCACTTAACCCTTTAATCATGTTTAATTACATGTTTTATCTTGGTTAAGTATTTAATCATATTTTCTATTGGCAACCACTAGCAATTTCCACATACCACCCAAGGTACCCACTTAACCCCCATGCCCCTACTACATGCTTATCTGGTTAAGTGTTTCTTAATTGATTAACACCGTAACCGTGTAAAGGACCCCTCACATCGGACCGTCATTTGTAGATGCCTGGTTAAGCCGGTAAACTCCGGGCAGTCTTACACTACAAACGGGTCCAACCTCGTGTCATTTACCCTTTTTACGTATTTAATTTATGATTAAGACCTCTCACATTGGACCGTCATTTGTAGATGCCTGGTTAAGCCGGTAAACTCCGGGCAGTCTTACACTACAAACGGGTCCAACCTCGTGTCTTAATCGATTAATTACTCCTAATTAATCACCCCCATAATTTGTGTTAATTATCATGTTTATTTTAGGAATATGGGTACACCTAACTTAATAGGCAAATTCCCAACTCCAAAGTGTGGGTACACCTAACTTAATAGGCAAATTCCCAACACATAGTATGGGTACACCTAACTTAATAGGCAAATTCCCATACTATGTTCATTTATTTATTTTATGTTATGCATAATTATATTAATTTCACACATTCTTATTAACATATGCATTTAATTAACCCCATCGTTCCCACGTAAATTCGTTCTCGTGACATAACACATATAAAAGGTGTCAACTTGCATATGTATGAACATGTTTCAAAGGTGCCATCATGCATATTAACAAACACATAACTTGCATATGGACTTGCATAACATGTCACATAACTTGCATATAATCTTGTATAACATGTCACATAACTTGCATATAATCTTTTATAACATGTCACATAACTTGCATATAATCTTGTATAACATGTCACATAACTTGCATATAATATGTCACATAACTTGCATATAATCTTGTATAACATGTCACATAACTTGCATATTAACTTGCATAACATGTTACATAAACTTACATATTAACAAATACATGACTTGCATATAATATGTCACATAACTTGCATATGAACTCATAAACTTGCATATGAAGAAACATACAACTTGCATAATTATCATACTTGTAACTTGCATATTATCATACATGTAACTTGCATATTAACATATGATCACAAAGCACAAAACTTGCATAACCCACATATATTAGCAAACTAACATCATGTCATATGACTTAAAACCCATTAATCCCCAAACAAAACCATATGATCTCATCATATCTCATCTACTTAGTTTAGCAATTGATCATTAGAGTGATAGAAACTCACAACTAGCAAATTTGCACTCCAAATGAAGAAGATTAAGATGCTTAGAATGGATTAGAGGTTGATTAGAGAGTAATTAGCTTGCAACCCTCTTCATAAATTAGTGGAGGCTCCTTCTAAGATTTAATTTGGCGGCATGTAGCCCTCAATTCTATTTTTAGTATGGATTAGGGTAGGTTTAGGGTGTATTTATAGATTAGGTGTGTGTTTTAGGCCCTTAGATTAACCCTAAATTAGATTAGGACCCTTAGATTTCGGAACCTTCCAGAAATCAGCCCTAAGACCAGGCCCAAACCCCAAACTGGTGCACCCAACCACAGAACTCTCTAGAAACTGTGCAGGTTTTCTGTCCCGACATGGGCGCACTTCCCAAGTGCGCCAGTGTATTTTTGTACTGGCGCACTTCACAAGTGCGCCAGTGCATTTCTGGCCTGTTTCGGGTTTTTCTGCCTAACTTCGTTCGTCCATATCTCTTTCATACGGTACCCGTTTTACGCAAACTCGGACTCTATTTCGCGTATTTTTCCGAGACGAACGCAATGACGCAGCCCGTTTCCCCTGATTCTCATATCTGAAATTAATTATACTTTAATTACTAACCATTAGTGTTAATTGAAATTCGGGGTGTTACATGTTACATGTGTCCTACGCACATCGGATGAAGACAAAAGGGATATGCGTAATATTCCTTATTCTTGTGCGGTTGGAAGCCTTATGTATGCTATAGTATGCACAAGGCCTGATTTAGCTCATGCAGTTGGAGTTGTCAGTGGATATATGTCTAACCCAGGTAAAGAGCATTGGAAAGCAGTGAAGTGGATAATCAGATATCTTCGTGGCACTTCTTCGGTTGGTGTAACAACCCGCAAATTCTGGGCCAGTTTAAATTTTTTTTATTTTGGCAATTTTAGCGAATTTTGATTATTTAAAATAGATTATTTTAAATAAAATCGACGAGAAATTTATTTTGAATATAATTCGAACGTATATATTATACGCGTCGTCGTTAGAATATAAATAATTATATATAATTATAAATAGAATTGAAAATGGCGCGGTAGTTCGATAATTCGATTTCAAACTTCAATTGAATGTACCGGGTGCAAAACAATCCGGATTTTAGTGAAACCAAAAATAATGGGATCTATTTGATGATATCTTTCTAACGAATCCGACCAATCGAAATTTGATAGCCGGAATCGAAAGATATGTCCAGTTGAAAATTCTGAATAGTCGCTATGTAATTCAGGCCCTTAAAAATGGACATTTTGCAAATGACCTCGGATTTCGACGAAACCACTTTTGTTGGGTCCGTGATGTCAAGTTATTGCTAGATTCCAAATTTCATAATTTTTCGAATCAATATGTGAGCGTGGCAAAAGAAAACGCGTTTTGACCATTTCAGTTGATTTTAATCGACTGGAAATTGGCCATTTTTCCAACGGTCTCAGAATTCAACGAAACTAGTTTTGTTAGGACCGTATCGTCAATACGAAGCTAGAAAATATTTTTCTGCCATTTTTAGAATTCGTATGTGGCCCCGGTAATTTGAAATGTACGTTTAAAATTCAATATAGTGATTTAAATGTAAATTAAAAGGAAACTGATCGAAACGGTCGATTCAGCTTGCGGTACATATCCCATTGTGTTCGGAATGGGGGTGAAACGCTATGGGCGACAGGCGGTGGGCCTCGTTTCGAGGTCGTATGGGAAAGTCAACTTTTAGAAATTAAATAATAATAAAAAAAAAAAAATATTCCCTCCTCCCCTTTAACCCTCCTGCCCCCCCCCCCTTTTCAAAAAAAAATGAAATCAGAATAAAAAAAAAAGAAGAAGAAAAAGAGGGCGGAGCCCTAGATGGCTCGACGGAGCCACCGTCGCACCCGCCACCTCTTCTCCTTCCTCCTTCATCGTCTCCGACCGCCACCCGCCTCCTATCGCGCTTCCCTCCTCTGCTGTGCGACCATCCCCAAACCCCCCCTCGTGAAAACAACCGAGCGCCGCCCACTTCTAGACCCCCCCTCCGATCTGCAACCCTCCGAAGCCACCCACCTCCCTCCAGCGAGGCAGCCGCCGACGCCCCCCCCTTCGAAAAAAAAAACTGTCTGTAAGTTTTTTATTATTTATTTATTTATTTTATTTTTATATACAGGGTTTTAAAAACTGTATTTTTAAATAATTTAAAAACTGCTTTTTTTAAAAGAAAAGAAACTGATTTTTGTTTTAGGAATTTTAAAACTGTTTTAAAAGGATTTTAAAAAAAACTGGATTTTAAAAAAAAAAAAGGGGATAAAAACAGATTTTATAAAAGGTAAAAACTGATTGGTTAAAGCTTTAAAAACTGATTTGAGAAGAAATAAATAAAACTGAATTTTATAAAAAGATTAAAACTGTTTTTTTTTAAGTTAAGTAAAAACTGTTTTTTTTTAAGTTAAGTAATAAAAAGATTAAAACTGTTTTTTTTTAAGTTAAGTAAAAACTGTTTTTTTTTTAAGTTAAGTAAAAACTGTTTTTTTTAAGTTAAGTAAAAACTGTTTTTTTAAGTTAAGTAAAAACTGTTTTTTTAAGTTAAGTAAAAAACTGAATTTTATAAAGGTATAAAAACTGATTTTTAAGATGATTTAAAAAAAAAATGATTTATAAACTAAAAGGAGATTAGGAAGTCGAAATAGAAAAATAGAATTTTTATACATTGAATTTCGATAGAAAAATAGAATTTTTATATATTGAACTTCGATAGAAATATAGAATTTTTATATATTGAACTTCGATAGAAAAATAGAATTTTATATATTGAACTTTGAAATAAAAATTCGATGTTTATATATGGAACTTTGAAATAAAAATTCGATTTTTTTATATTGAATAGCGAACTAAAAATTCGATTTTTATATATTGAATAGCGAACTAAAAATTCGATTTTTATATATTGAATAACGAAGTCAAAATTCGATTTTTACATAGGTAGTAAAAGCGGACGACGAAGATGACGAAGATGCGATAGCAATGAAGTTTTCTATCAATGAAGAGCCGTGGAGCTAGGATAGCTATATGTGAGAATTTCTCACCTTTCAATTTAATTTTTCTAGTTATATATATACTAGGATGCAGACGGTGCTTAGTAGCACCCGACACAATTGTCCACAGACCATGGACTTGTTTGTTTGACTGTTTGGTGATTGATTGCGATATTGGTTTGAATGTGGTTTGTGGTGTGAAAAATCGAATCGATAAATTGGTTAGGATTAGACGTGCGCCGTTATAAGGCGAAGGAGTAAGGCTAGGTTAGACCCTTACTCCAAAGTTTGTGGTTTGCATAACGAATTGATTTGATTGATGTGTGAATGGCGTGGGCCTTCACTAGACCGGGGATAAGGCTAGGCCTTGTCCCGTTTCTAGTATCGTGCCGTTATGCCGCCGAAATTTTCTAAAATATGTTAGAAAAATAAAAATATCATTTTATTTGTGTAAATGAAGAATAGAAATTCATATGTCAAAATAAAATGTGTTATCGTTAAAAATATAATTTTTAACGTGAATGTGAATAAATAAATATTCATTTACAAACCAGACGGTTTGTTTATGTACACCTATTTGAATGACGTTGATTGGGTCGATAAATTTTACACATCGCCTAACTGCACAAATAAAATATGTGTTTGATTGTTTGAAACCCCACACGGGTGTTAGGATGAAATTTGAAGTTCACTCATCCTGATTGATTAAATATGTCGATCGATTGATTGACAGGCTGTTATAAGCGTGGAATATCTATATTTGATGCTTATACAGTGTAGTGCACTTTGGTTGATGGTTGATTATTCATCGTTGTTGATATATACATGTGTTGTAGAAAATCCATATAATTAACATTATATGGTAATTGATTGGGCCTCATTCCAGTTTTGAAAAAGAAATATTTGAAAAAGAAATATTTGAAATAGAATATTTGAAAATAAAGGAATATATGAAGCCGTGTTGATTAGATTGACGCCATTTTGACGTGAACGATATTTATATCGATTTTATTCATTTTAAAATAAATATTGAAAGCGATTTCGAAATGAATTGAATTGAAAACGATTTCGAAATGAATTGAATTGAAAACGATTTCGAAATGAATTGAATTGAAAACGATTTCGAAATGAATTGAATTGAAAACGATTTCGAAATGAATTGAATTGAAAACGATTTCGAAATGAATTGAATTGAAACGATTTCGAAATGAATTGAATTGAAAACGATTTCGAAATGAATTGAATTGAAAACGATTTCGAAATGAATTGAATTGAAAACGATTTCGAAATGAATTGAATTGAAAACGATTTCGAAATGAACTGAATTGAAAACGATTTCGAAATGAACTGAATTGAAAACGAATTCAAAATGAATTGAAAACGATTTCGAAATGAATTGAATTGAAAACGAATTCAAATGGAATTGAAAGCGAATTGAAATGAATTCAAATTGAATTGAAATTCGAATTGAATAGAAATGAAATTTAAAAATGATTTTATAAAGAAGAATTCAATTTTGCTTTGAATTGAAATAGAAGTTGGAATAGAATTTGAAACGATTTCAAAACTAATTATATAATTCGTTTTAAATAGAAATCGACGAAATATATATTATATATATTATATATATAATATAATGGCCTGAATAGAACGCGCCGCGCCGCGGCAGTTCGCGAATTTCGACCATTGACTTCGAATGGACATTACGGGAGATCCGACCGTCGGATTCTCCTAAAACCGGAACCGTTGGGTTCGTATCGAAAAGAGCTTTCTAACGGATATTGGAAATTAGAAATCTAACGGTTGGATTTGGAATTATGTCCAAATCAAATTCGAAAAAGGTCGCTGTAAGTGCAGTTCGATGGCCATTGATGGAAATCGACTGTACGGGCCTTGATAAAATTATTAAAAATAGTAATAATTTGTGTAAAATCATAAGAAATGATTTAGAAAGAATTGGGATGAAAAACTCCCTATTTGAAAGGATAAAAATAGATTTTTATCGAAATGAACTAGTTTTGAACTAGAATTATAATTCTATTTATTTTTAAATAAATAAATTGAATTTGAAAAGGGTTTTGAAAATAACCAAAATTTCCAATGATTGCATTGGAGTGGATTTGAATCGAAATTGTCTTCGGAATATTTCGATGTTGGAATTTGTGATTATACGGATGTTGTTACGAAAATTTGAAAGATATATATTTATATCGTTATTTCCAATACGACATTTGTTAATCGTAGAATTTGATATTGAATATAAGCCGATATATTTTCTATTCAGAGCCTTATATTGAATATCAAATGGGATTTGGGTTTGTCGTGAATGGTGTCTTCACTAACACTGTTCTTGAACCCAGTTGAGAAAAGATTAAATCTTTTTATTTAGATTTAATGAAGTGTACCAATTAAATAATATTTAATTGGAATTGAATTGATATTGATTTTTGGGTTTATCGTGAACAGTGTTTTAAATAACACTTGTTCTTTAACCCGATAATTAATGAATGTGATTTGGGTTTGTCGTGAATGGTGTCTTCACTAACACTGTTCTTGAACCCAGTTGAGAAAAGATTAAATCTTTTTATTTAGATTTAATGAAGTGTACCAATTAAATAATATTTAATTGGAATTGAATTGATATTGATTTTTGGGTTTATCGTGAACAGTGTTTTAAATAACACTTGTTCTTTAACCCGATAATTAATGAATGTGATTTGGGTTTGTCGTGAATGGTGTCTTCACTAACACTGTTCTTGAACCCAGTTGAGAAAAGATTAAATCTTTTTATTTAGATTTAATGAAGTGTACCAATTAAATAATATTTAATTGGAATTGAATTGATATTGATTTTTGGGTTTATCGTGAACAGTGTTTTAAATAACACTTGTTCTTTAACCCGATAATTAATGAATGTGATTTGGGTTTGTCGTGAATGGTGTCTTTACTAACACTGTTCTTGAACCCAGTTGAGAAAAGATTAAATCTTTTGATTTAGATTTAATGAAGTGTACCAATTAAATAATATTTAATTGGAATTGAATGGATATTGATTTTTGGGTTTATCGTGAACAGTGTTTTAAATAACACTTGTTCTTTAACCCGATAATTAATGGGATGTGACTTTGGGTTTATCGTGAACCGTGTTTTAAATGACACTGATTCTTTAACCCAGTCACAGATTAAAACTAAGTGGAGTTTTAATGAATCTTTAATTAGATTGAAAAGATCGAGAATGGAGTATCACCAGTTTTGCTCCAGGCGATAGTTAAATCTTTAATTAGATTTGAACGTGAAATTTAGAACTAACTGTCAGTTAGCTAAGTAGAATGGTTTTCTGGATATTGATCTGATGTTGGTTTCGGCCTTCGGGGTTAATATTTGGGGAATTATTCTCTTGATTAATTTACGGTTAATGACTAATGAGTTGGAATGAGGCGTATGTTGTGTTTGTGTAACACTTTTATAATATATACGCGAGTTATTCGGAAAGACCGGGTTTATCCCATTCTGAATAACTGATACGACGATAAGTCGAAGATGAAGACGATGGTCGAAGACCGGAGGTCTTCACGTCGTTTGGGTAATTACTGATGATCTTGATTGGGCTGTACACCCAAGAAGATGGAAACAGTTAGTGATCGTCCAGACGTACTTGGAGATCGATGGATATGCGGGGTACTAGGTGCCTCCGGTTTCGTTCAGACCCAGAACGGACTTGTAAATGGACTGTGTGTCTGACATCGGATTTCATTCTGTGTGACTGATATCGGTTGCATAGGATGGTTTGCCTGTGTGGCATGCTAAGATGCAAATGATCAAGGCTTCTGTTGAAAAGCAAAGTCTTGTGGTGATGATCAAAGCACGGCCTTTGTGGCGTAGCTTTGTGTAACGTTTACTTCGCGAGTTTCACACCCGGTATGAACCAAAAACGGGAGGGACATCAGGGAGGACTTGCGTTTCTTTCTAGCTAGAAGTGGCGTCAGTGGTTTTACACGCCCTGACGAGTTTGACTTATGTGGTTGTTGCTGTTGCGAGGCGCCTCGGATTGATCGGTCGTTCTCGAACCGATGGAGTCATTTAGTTGGCTCGTTTACGCCCCATAGGGCGGGGAAACGCATGTTCAGGCATTTTAATCCACTCCGTGTGGACCGGCCCTGACGATCCAAGGGTCACTCGAGCTCTGATCCTGAGGGGCGGGCTAGAGCGTCTCGAATCGGTTGAGGACTATCTTTTGCCTCGGTTCATAGATGGAAATCCAATTTCCAAATACGTGACATTTGCGGTTTTATTTGTAAACCTATATATGGCGACATGATATATGGTACCCATGCCGCCTATGATTGATACTTATGATTTGAAGTTGTTATATACACTATGCACTTATAATAGTATCAAATGATTTGTTTTAAAGGTATCAAGCATTCTTTGGCTGTTATAAGGGAAAACCCTATCCCCCGGCTTGCGTTGCATTATGTGATAGGACCTGGGTCTTATAACAGCTTCATTTTTCTTTATTTAGCATTGCGCTGTTTGTTTTATGCACTGGTATTCTTGGGAGGAAACCCGTTCCGTGTTATACGGCGTGGTCCCTTGATTTACCTAACTTTGAAATAAAGATTAACTGTTTTAGTTCTCACACCAGTCACATGACTGACCTGGAGTTTATTGTTTTAACCTAAACTCTGGGTGCCCTTATTTTTGACACGGGCAGCTAGTAGTTTTGGTTTTGCAGATTTATATTCACAGGATCCTGGTTTACAGCTGGAACGATATCCGGAAAGCTTTGTATCCGTATATCTGCTTCTAGTTGTGTATTGTATTATTTTCCGCTGCTATGTATTTAAATGTAATTTAAATCTCTGATATTTCTGTGTAATATTCATTTATACTCTGTATATTCTTGTAATCTGATGCATTGTTGTAATATACAATGAAATGTTCTTCTGTATGCGTTCTGTTTTGTCCTGTTCTCAAACGATAGGGCGTTTCGAACGGCCTGGATCGGTTTAGCGACTGGTTCGGACCGAGCGAAATTCCTTGCCGTCACATTGTTATATGGTGGAGTAGATGGAGACAACACTCTTAGAGGATACTGTGATTCAGATTATGCTGGGGATAGAGATGGATGGAAGTCGGTGTCGGGCTATGTTTTTACACTTGGCATAAGCCCGATTTCATGGAGATCAAAGTTGCAGTCTATCGTAGCTTTGTCGACTACCGAAGCAGAGTTGTTATCGATTGTGGAAGTAACATAGGAAGGATTGTAATTACTTCAGTTGTTGAATGATCTTTCAACGGCGCAGCAGACAGTGGAGCTATTTTCAGACAGTCAGAGTGCGATTCAACTTGTTGAGAACCAGGCTTATAGTTCACGGACGAAGCACATTGATGTTAGAGGCTTCTTTCTCATGCTTGAGGAAGAACGAAGCAAGATCACATTATTGAAGGTGGGTACTTCGGATAATCCTTCAGATATGATGACCAAGTCACTTCCAAATGACAAGTTTGAGCATTACTCAAACTTGATCAGTTTGCTTCCTATTACTTGAGCACCATGGGGCACTGGGCCCAACAACTTCTATGTTGATTGTTGAAGATGAGATAATGAAGAAAGATTGCCATATTTGAATCAAGGTGGAGTGTTGAAATTAAAGATTCAAATATTTGTAGAGAAGGAAAGAAATTGATTGATTGTCAATCAATTAATTAGCTCATATATAGGAAGATATAAGAGGAAGTTTGTGGAAGAAAAATAAAAGGCCAATCAATCAATTAATGAAGAATCAATTTACTTAGGGAAAGAGATTGGGACCATAATTGCACCATCCATTTACGGTCCAATCAAATCAAGGAAAATATTATTTATTTTCCCTTCATGTCCAAGCAATCTAGAAACTTCTTTTTTATCCCCAGGAAATCCCTCCATATAAATAGGGGTCATGTTATTGTATGAAAAAAGAAATCCACCATTAGTCTTCTCTCTATTGTAATCTTTTGTACTCATTTCTTCATTGAGAAATAAAAGTTGTTGGGTCTCCGTGGACGTAGGCAAAGCTGAACCACGTTAAACATTGGTGTGCTCTTTCCTTTATTTTCTATTTTTGTTCTCTCTATAATTTGTGCCACTTGTTTTTATTATTGGCGTTGTAGGAATTGTTGACAGACTAGATCATTGGTTTTATTTGTATTCCGCTGCCCAGATCTCTGATTTTGCAGTACATCGTTCATCTACAATGTAAAGGTAGTTCAAGTTAATCAAATATTATTCCATAATATAAATCAGTGTACATGTGCAACCGTTTTGATATGTTATTTAATATTCATTTTCATCAAGTAAATTATGTATATAAAACATCTCGTCAATTGCATTTTTATTGTTATCATCAAAATCATTACCGAAAAAAAATCTTCTTTTTATTTCTAGAACTAGAAGTTATATTGTTTGTGGTTTTCCATATGCAGATTTGTCTTTGTGAAATTAGCGGATATTCGGAAAGAAGTGCCATGCCCAATTTGCTTAGGTATGAAATTTTCACAAAATATTATATACATGGTATAACTTTGATCTAAGACCTGTTGTTTCATTTGCTTATGTCTTCGATTAGTAAAAAAAGGCCTTATGTATCATTGCTTACTGATTTCCTTTTCAATGTTCAATCACAAATCATCTACACATTGCAAACGTGTCTTAATTCATTTCAATGTTGTTTATGTGGCAGGAATAATCTGTAAAACAAGGACAGTTATGGAATGCCTACATCATTTTTGCATAGAATGCATTAATAAACCTATGCAGGTATGTTACCCTGTGTTTACCACAATTTTTTTTGCTGATATGGAACACTACAGAATGATATCCATGTAGTATTTTCATTGGTTTTTTTACATTTATTTTTGCGAACTTAAACCTGCAGAAACCATGAATGCCCTGCATGTTGAACTCACTATCCAAGTAGGCATTCATTAAGGGATGATCCAAATTATGATGCCTTAATTTCTGCCAATATGAACACAAAATGAGAAGTTATCTTCAAGACTTGTTATTTACTAAGGTTAGCGTGCTTAACGTCTCAATTCAGTTCTTCATGTTCATATTGTGATGTGAACTTACTTTGTAAACATATGTATTTGCTGTTTTTAATTCTTTGACCTGAGACCTGCTGGTCACTATCATGTTCTACATAATTTAATGTAGTATCCTTGACCCTTTTTTTGTTTTTTAATGTACTCTAGGAGAACGAGATGGATTGGCGAAGTTATGAAGGGTTAAGCTATACTACTATCAATAGGATACTTGCATTAGAGAGTATCCTTCCGTTACAATGGAAAACTTTTTTGGAGCAAGAACAGTTTCCAAATCCGATGTTTCTCACTTGGAATTAGTTGTACTGCTGTTAATAAGGCCTGCTTACCGTTTATCTTTGCATACATGCATTTGAGGGTTCTAGCAGTTTACTTCATTTTACACTGTCATTGTACAAACAGTGAGTCGATTCTTTTCTCAGGCAATTATTAAGTTGGTATAAACCTTGTTGAAAAGAACTCAAATGAGCTGGAAGCAACATGGTATGGTATATTGACTGCTATTACAATAATTAAGCATCTAAATGAGAAATGAAGAAGGCGGGAAAGTATGAGTCGAAGAGGTGCCTGGTAATGCGGCAAGCATGATGATCATAGAGTGTGCAGGTTCGTTGGTGAAGCACAACATAATGCAAAACATAAGATCCATAGCGATGGAAGGCAAAGTAGATAAGTGTAAGTTTATGAGTTGTTCAATATAATGTTGAACCAGTTAAGGAGCAAGAACGCCAACCAAATTCGGTAACAGATGAGTCGACACGGAAGGCGCCGGAGTTTAGCCAAAAAAGGGGCGACTTTGACACATATGACGTTGTGTAGGTTCCTTATTTTTTCCATTATTTACTATTTTGCCCCATATTTCTTGTTATTTTGTGTATGATTTGATAAACTTAATTATAATGCAGTACTTCAACTATATGGGAATGCTAGCAGTTGAAGGCACATACGATAAAATGGAAGTGCTTCTAAATCGAAACATTCATCCAGTAGATATTTTGCTACTATTAGCAGCATCGAAAGGCGACCTACTAAAAAGTGAAGATCATTTGAGAGCAGGTGCAAAATGTACAGTGAATGATGCATATGGAAGAACAACCATTGATAGAGCATCAACCGAAGAGGTTAAAAACTTCATTCTAGGATTTTCTGTTAAAAGCAAATGATCCAATTTTATACCAATTGGTTTTGCATAACAACAAGCATTCTATGAGGAAGCATCAAGAGCTGCTGCAGCACACCATCATTTATGTTCTTGTTTTGGATTGAAATTGTCGCTTAGAAGGATGACATCTATGGATAACACGTTTATTAAGTAATGGGTACTACGTAATTATATTGGTGTAGCTAACAATGTGAATTATATTACATCTTAATGATTGTACTGACGATCTGAATCATATTACTATTTTGTATGGATTACCAAAACCTTATACATGAAATATATATATGTTTAACTGTTATATATGTTCAATTTGTATGTCATTTAGTTGTATTTTAAATGATTATGCAATTACCAGCTTGTCTACTATTATATACATATATGTATGTATGTATGTATTACTTGAGAATTTCGGTGATTTCGATAGAAGGAGGTTTCTGCAGAAGATGTACATTTTGCATAGGTTGTTAGATTAGCCGATGCAAAAATAAATATTGAAAATAATACTTTTTTTAGCATCGGTTACAAATAAAATTCGATGCAAAATTGTAATTTTTTTGCATCGAATTTTTAAACCGATGCAAAATTTAAAACTTTACTAAACATAAGAATCATTTTTGCTTCGTCTGATACTGAAAACTGGTGCAAAAAAGTCATACATTGCATCGGTTGATTTCAAACATTCGATGCAAATAATTAATTTTGCATCGGTTTTACAACCAATGCAACAGAAAAATGTTTTTTTCATCATCTGCAATTGCATCGGCTATTGATATGCTAAATTTAAAACTTTACTAAACATAAGAATCATTTTTGCTTCGTCTGATACTGAAAACCGGTGCAAAAAAGTCATACATTGCATCGGTTGATTTCAAACATTCGATGCAAATAATTGATTTTGCATCGGTTTTACAACCAATGCAACAAAAAAATGTTTTTTCATCGTCTGCAATTGCATCGAGTGTTGAACCGATGCAATAAGGGGGTAAACAACCGAAGCAATTGATTTATTTTTTTACTAGTGTTAATAGGGATGACTCTTTAACTAGTATTATACATTGATGTATTGTTATGTGCAAACGGTTATGTACTTATATCACATTTTGTTTGAACACTACTTTGATAGAAAGTTATGACTCCCCACCCCGAGACCCATATTAACAGAGAGTGTTAACGAGTAATACTTCTTGTTAATACAGAGAATATTGCTTGTTAGGAGCGACCCTCTGAAATATTGTATCAAATAAGTATTAAATATGTCCAGTTTTTTTCTTTACTACATATTGACATACTTAATCCTTATAATATACACTACATTGGATACATGATTTATTCATAACAAAACACTATATAATGATTTGCACAGATTACGAAATAGTAGACACAGATATATATATATATATATATATATATGTATGTATGTATGTATGTATGTATATATATGTATATATAACTACATTATGTACAATACATCATATTACATAGATGGTCAGGTAAGACACTACACACACACACACACATCATAAACCCCATAAAAGAATAAACATTATCGTATCCAATAACATCTACAGAAGGCTATTACAAAAACTATGCGATCCAAAAGGGTAGAATATGATATCCAAAAGCGATCAACAAAGCATATGCCAAATGTACCTAACCCACGACTCGGTCTAACTTGAGTAATAAACACACAGGTGTAATGACCCGGATTTTGAGCGACTTTGGTTATCGACATAAACACGATGTTGATAACCAAAACGTCGAAAAATCCTGGTAATTAGTGAAAGAAATTAAAGGGTGAGGAAAGATAAGATAGAAAATTAGAATAGAAGAAGAAGAAGAACACAACATCAGAGTAACACGAATCTCACAGCGGAACGAATAAAATATAATAGATAACATATCCTTGAAATATACATCTGTATTTGAATATACATCATTATCAAAGTACAGCACTTACAACACAGCGGAAATAACTATAGCTATATGATCCTAAAGCCTCCTGCTCCAGCTCTTCAACTATATCTGTAAAATCCCGACTACTTGACTGCCCGTACAAATTTCGGCACCCAAGAGTTTAGGGAAAACAACAAAGTAAACTCCGGGTCAGTCATGGGACTTGTATGAGTAAAATAGTTTAAAATAGGTTGAATAAGTAAACGATATCTCATAAGACCACGCCGCATAACGGAACGGGTTTTTCCCTTATGAGAATCCAAAATATCTTTTATATCAAAAACCTTTTGATATTATAATAATGTCTATCAACCATAGTATATATATATATTCATCTAGCAGAAACGCTTTCATCTCACGTTCTACATATATAGTATACAATCAAAACTGCAAACACGTATTGGGTAATGGACTTCCAACTATGACAAGGTATGGAACCACCTATCGCTCGTGTACCTCTAGAGAGGAATACACTGGGTTCAACAAGAACATCTTGCAACCCGGCCACACATGACCGACCACTCATTTCACTTGAGCGTATCGAATGTATATCACCAACGGTTGGGATCAACAACCGTTTCCCGAATGGGACAGCATCAACAATAGATTTTTAGAAGTAAATGAAACTCTAGATCAGGTGATTATACACCCTACTTCGGTGCGACCGACTTAGCCATGCTGCCTGCCCGATTTCTGTCATTTACCGGATGATGAGGCTAGAAGCTACGCTTTTTCATCATACCAGATTCACTTTGAATGCCACATCGTCAAATACATCAAATCACCGATTGACGTCCTCAACCATACATTACGCGTTAGCTAAAAGAAGTTTCCTTCTCCGCTTCCACTCTTGGTACAGTTGGAGAAATCAATATATGTGATCGTCTGGAAATACTCTGTCAGACATCCGTCCATACAAGTCATCCAGGAACAGGATGAACCGAAGGCACTACTCTGTAAACAGATAGCCCTTGCATAACTCCGTCTTCAATTTCCTTTGGCATATATGATTCGCAACGCTTATGCCAATACAGAGTGGTTCTTTGGATAATAATCCAACCGGTCTCTCCATATTAACAATGTTAAAATGGTCAAAACTTCGATAGTCTGTGATTTAACTATCGAATAAAAACAGGTGTGCAAACAACGATATTATTTCCAAATGGAAATTATATCGATCAAACATCATTTAACATTCATCTCCTTAGTTCATTTTTCATCTCCTCTTTCCCTATATTCAACATTTCTTATTTTCTAAATTTAGAAAATATACGTTATTTACAATGGAAAACATTTCCATTTCTCATTTTCTTTATTAGAAAACATTTCTGGTTTCTTCTTTGGAAAACATTTCCAAAGCTTCTTCATTGGACTTAGAAAGATGTTTAAACAAACATCGCTATGCCAACTCAAACCATTTCCTTTACTGCCGAACTTTAACTATTCCCTTAGTTAAAAATGAAGCCAATCAAGTTGGGGTAGAACTACCTTTCAGACCTTAACTGGACAACATTTCTAACTTTGAAATAGGCAAAGTTCACTTTATATTCCTTTTTCTAACTTCCTTACTTAACCCTCTTCGAATAGCTATATTCGATTAACTCTTTTCACTTAACTCTATTCGATTTACCCTTTGGATTAACTCTATTTAACTGACGCTATTGGGTTAACTCTATTTGACTAACACTATTGATTTACTCATTCACTTACTCCTTTCGAATACTATATTCGATAACTCCTTTTTCTTTCTTCGAATAAACTATGTTCGATTAACTCCTTTGCTTCTATTCGAATAAACTATATTCGATTAACTCATTTTACTTTCTATTCGAATAAACTATATTCGATTAACTCATTTTACTTTCTATTCGAATAAACTATATTCGATTAACTCCTTTGCTTTATATCTAATCGATTAAACTAACATCGATTAACTCCCTTTTAACTTTATTCTCTAATCGATTAAACTAACATCGATTAACTCCTTTTCGAATACTATTTCATTCATAAAGATTTACTTTTAGTAACAGTTCTTCACTTTACAAATGATTTCCCTTTTATAAAACTCTATTCGTTTTAAAAACATTTTTCCCTTTTATTTAATTTCGAAATATTTCCTTTTATAAAATCTGTTGATTTTATAAAATCCCTTTATTTCAATATACATTGAAATAATCCTTTTTACATCCCAGGGTCTTTTATGATATTTAAAATATCGAATAACAACGATCAACATCATTCTAACACCCATAATCCATAACAGATTATATAACACATCATATATAACAATATATGAAAATAGTAAAATAAATGTTGAGGAATCCAGTTGGATTCCTCCAACCTGTTTCCCTGCATCACAGATGTTAAACAATATTGATAACATCACTTTTCAGTTCCATATGATATATTCTGTTAAACAGAATCAATATAGAAAATTCAACTAACTGACTAGCAGTTCAATCAAATAGTCAACATACAGTCAATCAGCCAATATCTAACAGTTCTAAAAATACAACATGAAATTATAAACTGTTCAGAGTTAGTGAGATTTACTCACTTTGGCAGTTCATCGTTAAATAACGGTTTGCGTTATTTGATTTCGACGGACAATTTATTTCGCCATAAATTGTAACGAGCTCAGATTCACACCCAGACAGCTTCATTGTGAAGCTCTCGTCCGTACGATCCTAACGTGACTGACCGTTCGCGATTCTGATTTCATATGACCGAGATATAGCCTTTACAAGTTGGTACCAATTTTAATTAAATAAAAATTCAATTTCATTTTAGATAAATGGGCTTAACCTTGAAAATAAGGCCCATCTCCACCTTTACATCTGCTCATGCAAAAAGTCCACTGCCATATGCGGTATACTGCAACTCCTTCTTCTTCTTTTAAATGCCGAGACCCCCTGTACCCAATACGTGGCCTTTTCTGCACCTTTTATCCACCTCGTTCTACATCTATAACCCACCGACAACAAAAAGGAACGCACCTACTTTATCTCCTCCTTCCTTGTACATGTTGCGCCCACAAACTCCACGTCCAAACACCTGCAACTGCACCCTTCTACCAAATCCCGGTCCTTCCTATTCGAATCCGTGAGGACAAACTGCATGGCTCCCCGTTTATATATTTCACACATCTCCAGTTCCGCAAGTGCTCCGATCGCATCCTCCTTCACCAACACTTTCGCACTCCAGTATCATCCCATGCCCCATCTTCTTGTCACCTTCTTCCTCTTATATCACGTCCAGAACCATTCTCAACACAGAAACCAACGTGCTTTTCCCTCTCCTTTTCATGGCTCACCGTACATGCTTTTCTCCTCCTTTGATGTACTGTACTCATACACCTTTGGTTGCACCCAAGACCCCATGCAGTTTTCTCTTTTAAAAATAGGTTTCTAGTTTTGAGTTTCTATGTTTGGTGGCGGCTCGTTTGTTTGGAGATGAGTGATAGTTATATATAGGAGTCTTAGATATTTTTTCTTTTGGTGAAGGGGTTTCCACGTTTGAGATGGACATGGCTTAATGTGCATTGGAGAACAAATCATGGATCCCTTGCTTACCACGTTGCTTTCAAGAAATACTTATATATGTAATTGTTTTTGCTCGATTCTGATACCATAAAGTTGCAACATATATGTATCATACAATCCAAAAATGAGGTAAACCCATAAGAGCAAGTTGCCAATACCAGGTCTTATTTATGTTATCTCATTCCGTAAATTTCGTTCACGTACTGATTGTTACGGACAGAAATATAAATACCATGTTGTCGAGCTCAGTGCCACGATCCCAAAAATATAAAAATACTGGTAGATGGACTCATATTTTGAAACTTCAAAATATTGATTTCAGGGTGCGAAATACTTCAAATAAAAAGTCGCTTATTAAATTAATTAAAAATTACAGTAAAATTCTAAAAATTAAATTATCGCTATGTCTCTAAAGAACCTTGTCTAAATTCAAACCCGATCTCTAGTTATATCGAATAAACCGTTACGATCGATAAACGATTCTATAGCGACTATTTTAAAATTTTATTTGGACATATCTCAAAATCTACACGACGAAAACCCGATTTTTCTCTTCCACCAGAAAATATACTCCACCAGCTCCACACGTTTCTTGTTTCACAGAAATCCGATTTAAAACGAATCCTGTACATTCAGTTGAAGTTCGAATCGCCAATTTACGAACTGCAGTACCATTTCGAGCTCGATTATAATTATATTATAAACTATGCGTTCAACTGTCGACGATTGAATATATTCGTTATTCAAATTCAATTCCAAGCTGAATTTAATATCACAGATGATCCGGTTCACACCATATCGCCATTTCAGCCAATTCTGATTATTTCAGAATTAAATATATTATTTAATTTATTATTTTAATTAAATATTCATCCTTATTTAAATTCCACGACCATTAAATTCACTAATTACCATTTATATAATTAAATAAATTAATCATAATACCTCTGCCAATGCGGGTCATTACAATCTTCCCCACTTAAAATAATTTCGTCCTCGAAATTGCTAAAAGGTAGAGAACGACCCTATCGACTGGTTAGAACATATTTGTTCATTTCTTAACTTCAGTTTCAACTGAACAATTTAATTTCAATTAAATTATTAATTAATTCTTACCAACGAAAATTTTCAAAAATCCTGAAAATTTTCTAACTCCTTAACTCTTCGAAAAATTTTGCCAGCACCTCCTTTGTACTGGTCAATCGGTCAAACTCCAACTCGCCTCTCTGGGCCATCTCCAACCCAAAAGAAAATCAAACAGCCAAGCGGCTTGCCAATTCGGCTCATAAATCTTATATCCAATAGAAATATAAACTTGTACCTTTTGTCAAGCATATCAACTCTATCACTTCCATATGCTATCAATTCAGCGGATACAAGGGTCATCCCAATCAAATCCCCATCTGCTTTTATCCACAACACAACCATTCGCTTATATCCGAGCCAAACATCATTTCAAACTCGAGTTTCTCCTCGATTCCCGACTCTTATCTTGATTATCACATTACACTTCATATTTGAATCTCACAATCCAATTTGTCTTGATATCATTCTAATTCAATCTCAGTTACCACTTTACTGGCTTTACTTTAATTCAAACTTGCTTTCACAAATTTATGTTAAATTTGTTTTTAATTCAAACAGTCTTTTCCTGGGAGTTTTCAAACAGTTTACCTTTTTCAAAAAAAATCAAATTTTCCTTTTGAACATGTCACTGAGCCCTTAATTAATATTCTATTAGTTAAATCACTTCTCTATTTCTTTATCAATATTTGTTAACCAAATATTTTCAATAACCATATTGGCCCTTTTATGTTATATGGAAAACATTTCCGAATATCGCCTTCCTTTATTTTCTAAACTTTTAGAAAATATATGCTATTTATAATTGGAAAATATTCCAGTTACTTATCTATTTCCGATCTCGTTTTATTTCTATGCTTACGAAATATTCTATTCTATTTCCAAGCTTACACTTATTTGGGTTAAAACAGATGTTGTGTAAAACATCGTTACGACAACCCAAATACTATATTCAACTAACTCTTATTCAACATTGATTTTCGAGCCTGAAATCTTACTATTTATTTGTTAATAATGAAATCAATCAAGTTGGGGTATAACTACCTCTCAGACCTTGACTGAATAACATTTATAACGTCAAAACAGATATGACTACTTACTCGAAAAATCAATACCATACAACTACTTCTTCACTTTTAAACACGTATACGGTTCCTCTTTCTATTCTTACTGGATTTTATTCTTAGTCTTCCTTTTTTATTACACTATCCTATTTTTAAGTTCGCTTCCTTATCGACTTCCATATACATATATATCGATACGTTGATTTCTAACTATCAAATTATCTTAAAAATATTCTATCTCCTTAAATTCCCGGAAAAATTCGCCATAACATCCTTTGTACCGGGAGCTTCGGGATATTTCAAATAGCCTCCCATGGCCCTCACCAATCCAAAAGAAAAGGAAAAAGCCAAGCGGCTAGCCGATACGGCGCATAAAATCTCATATGTGAATTAAATACATACCTTTTCGTCGAGCATTCTATTTATATACCTTCATACCTTATCCATACCTATCTCATGTATATTTATACATGCCCAATCTATTTTAACTATACCTGATCATTTTAATTCAATTCGTTAATTAATTTGTTAATTAACTCTTTAGTCTATTTCACTTTTATACTTGAACATGACATGTTCAAATATAATTTAACTTACTTATAAACTAATCAAATTCTACTTTTTCAAACTCAGGTTTCATATTCGATTTCAAATATAAATTTACCAGTCCCCTTTACTTATCTAAAGTTCAACTTCAATTCAAGATCCATTTACTAATGGCTAATTAACTGGTTTACCTATTTCACCTTTTTATTTGAATATACATGTTCAAATATAGGTTTAACTTGTTTATCAACTAATTGAATTTCATTTCAATTCTCTTTGAATTTCCCATATTCAAATTCCATTTCAAATCTCTTATTCAAATTCCATATATGAATTTCATTATTCAAATCTCTTATTCAAATTCCATTCGATTTCTCTTATGTCAAATTTTATTCGATTTCTCATATGTCAAATTCTATTAGATTTCTCATATGTCAAATTCTATTCGATTTCTCATATGTCAAATTCTATTCGATTTCTCATATGTCAAATCCTATTCGATTTCTCATATGTCAAATTCTATTTTGAAATTCTATATTCACTTTTCCATTATTTAAATCTTCTTTATTCAAATCTCATTTGAATTTCTATATTCAAATCCCCTTTTGAATTTCTATATTCAAATCCCCTTTTGAATTTCTATATTCAAATTCTATGTTTGAACTTCCTTTCTTCAAATTCCTTTAAATAAGTCTCGATTTCAATTCCTTTTGAAATCGATATTTATACCTTTGGAAAATAGATTTCCCTTTCAATTTCACACTTGTATTTTTTTATTTCTGAATTATCCAATGATAATTCTTTTCACTTCATTTTATAAACTTCGTTTATAAAAGAACTATTTATAAACTTCGTTTATAAAAGAACTATTTATAAACTTCGTTTATAAAGGAACTTCTCGTTTTATTTCTTTTAAAACAAGTTAATATTTCAAATCTATTTCAAAATTCAAATTCTATATTTTAAATTCTATTTTGAAATTCAACACACTTGTCTTTCCCAAAAAAAATTCAAAACATTATCTCTGGTAGTAATTCATCACTTACAACTCGAAAATGAATACTGATGATGCAGCTGTCATCATCAGAATCTATTTTCCAGCAATCGAAGTGAGTTCAATACTATAAAACCATTTCTAAACACTTCCACTTTGAAATCCATTTCAAAAATATAATTCACCTAGCTTGTAAAACAATTTAAAATCTCCCAGGATCTTAAATTTTCCTTATTTTTAATCCAAATCCATTTACAAACACTTATCCAATTCTCCAGAATTCTAATTAAATTTCTGGTTTTAATTTCAGATTTAACTCATCTGATTTCACGTATTTTACTTATATGAATTCTGATTGGTTATTTACATAACCATTTCACTTTATAATCTTACTCGATTATAATAACAACCAATGTATCCATTATATTATAATTTTGATATATATATCTTCTCTATATCAGGATATACCTTGGGTAAACTTATTTTAATTTACCCTCCTTTCAAAACATACTGTGCCGACCCATCGTACTCGAGTGTTTAGTAACTCCTACCGATACAGTGGATCAAACTGGTCGACCAGAACTCATAAACAACTCAACCAATGAATCCCCACAATATAAAACAAATTTTTATATCGAATAACAAATACGTTCACTCGTATATATACACTCAACTCAATCTAGGGTATTATTAACCCTATCTCTACCGAGTCACGCCACAGAGCCAAGTAATTCTTAACTTAAGCTCTGATACCAACTGTAATGACCCGGATTTTGAGCGACTTTGGTTATCGACATAAACACGATGTCGATAACCAAAACGTCGAAAAATCCTGGTAATTAGTGAAAGAAATTAAAGGGTGAGGAAAGATAAGATAGAAAATTAGAATAGAAGAAGAAGAAGAACACAACATCAGAGTAACACGAATCTCACAGCGGAACGAATAACATATAATAGATAACATATCCTTGAAATATACATCTGTATTTGAATATACATCATTATCAAAGTACAACACTTACAACACAGCGGAAATAACTATAGCTATATGATCCTGAAGCCTCCTGCTCCAGCTCTTCAACTATATCTGTAAAATCCCGACTACTTGACTGCCCGTACAAATTTAGGCACCCAAGAGTTTAGGGAAAACAACAAAGTAAACTCCGGGTCAGTCATGGGACTGGTATGAGTAAAACAGTTTTAAAACAGGTTGAATAAGTAAACGATATCTCATAAGACCACGCCGCATAACGGAACGGGTTTTTCCCTTATGAGAATCCAAATTATCTTTTATATCAAAAACCTTTTGATATTATAATAATGTCTATCAACCATAGTATATATATATTCATCTAGCAGAAACGCTTTCATCTCACGTTCTACATATATAGTATACAATCAAAACCGCAAACACGTATTGGGTAATGGACTTCCAACTATGACAAGGTATGGAACCACCTATCGCTCGTGTACCTCTAGAGAGGAATACACTGGGTTCAACAAGAACATCTTGCAACCCGGCCACACATGACCGACCACTCATTTCACTTGAGCGTATCGAATGTATATCACCAACGGTTGGGATCAACAACCGTTTCCCGAATGGGACAGCATCAACAATAGATTTTTAGAAGTAAATGAAACTCTAGATCAGGTGATTATACACCCTACTTCGGTGCGACCGACTTAGCTATGCTGCCTGCCCGATTTCTGTCATTTACCGGATGATGAGGCTAGAAGCTATGCTTTTTCATCATACCAGATCCACTTTGAATGCCACATCATCAAATCCATCAAATCACCGATTGACGTCCTCAACCATACATTACGCGTTAGCTAAAAGAAGTTTCCTTCTCCGCTTCCACTCTTGGTACGGTTGGAGAAATCAATATATGTGATCGTCTGGAAATACTCTGTCAGACATCCATCCATACAAGTCATCCAGGAACAGGATGAACCGAAGGCACTACTCTGTAAACAGGATAGCCCTTGCATAACTCCGTCTTCAATTTCCTTTGGCATATATGATTCGCAATGCTTATGCCAATACAGAGTGGTTCTTTGGATAATAATCCAACCGGTCTCTCCATATTAACAACGTTAAAATGGTCAAAACTTCGATAGTCTGTGATTTAACTATCGAATAAAAACAGGTGTGCAAACAACGATATTATTTCCAAATGGAAATTATATCGATCAAACATCATTTAACATTCATCTCCTTAGTTCATTTTTCATCTCCTCTTTCCCTATATTCAACATTTCTTATTTTCTAAATTTAGAAAATATACGTTATTTACAATGGAAAACATTTCCATTTCTCATTTTCTTTATTAGAAAACATTTCTGGTTTCTTCTTTGGAAAACATTTCCAAAGCTTCTTCATTGGACTTAGAAAGATGTTTAAAAAAACATCGCTATGCCAACTCAAACCATTTCCTTTACTGTCGAACCTTAACTATTCCCTTAGTTAAAAATGAAGCCAATCAAGTTGGGGTAGAACTACCTCTCAGGCCTTAACTGGACAACATTTCTAACTTTGAAATAGGCAAAGTTCACTTTATATTCCTTTTTCTAACTTCCTTACTTAACCCTCTTCGAATAGCTATATTCGATTAACTCTTTTCACTTAACTCTATTCGATTTACCCTTTGGATTAACTCTATTTAACTGACGCTATTGGATTAACTCTATTTGACTAACACTATTGATTTACTCATTCACTTACTCCTTTCGAATACTATATTCGATAACTCCTTTTTCTTTCTTCGAATAAACTATGTTCGATTAACTCCTTTGCTTCTATTCGAATAAACTATATTCAATTAACTCATTTTACTTTCTATTCGAATAAACTATATTCGATTAACTCATTTTACTTTCTATTCGAATAAACTATATTCGATTAACTCCTTTGCTTTATCTCTAATCGATTAAACAAACATCGATTAACTCCCTTTTAACTTTATTCTCTAATCGATTAAACTAACATCGATTAACTCCTTTTTGAATACTATTTCATTCATAAAGATTTACTTTTAGTAATAGTTCTTCACTTTACAAATGATTTCCCTTTTAAAAAACTCTATTCGTTTTAAAAACATTTTTCCCTTTTATTTAATTTCGAAATATTTCTTTTTATAAAATCTGTTGATTTTATAAAATCCCTTTATTTCAATATACATTGAAATAATCCTTTTTACATCCCAGGGTCTTTTATGATATTTAAAATATCGAATAACAATGATCAACATCATTCTAACACCCATAATCCATAACAGATTATATAACACATCATATATAACAATATATGAAAACAGTAAAATAAATGTTGAGGAATCCAGTTGGATTCCTCCAACCTGTTTCCCTGCATCACAGATGTTAAACAATATAGATAACATCACTTTTCAGTTCCATATGATATATTCTGTTAAACAGAATCAATATAGAAAATTCAACTAACTGACTAGCAGTTCAATCAAATAGTCAACATACAGTCAATCAGCCAATATCTAACAGTTCTAAAAATACAACATGAAATTATAAACTGTTCAGAGTTAGTGAGATTTACTCACTTTGGCAGTTCATCGTTAAATAACGGTTTGCGTTATTTGATTTCGACGGACAATTTATTTCGCCATAAATTGTAACGAGCTCAGATTCACACCCAGTCAGCTTCATTGTGAAGCTCTCGTCCGTACGATCCTAACGTGACTGACCGTTCGCGATTCTGATTTCATATGACCGAGATATAGCCTTTACAAGTTGGTACCATTTTTAATTAAATAAAAATTCAATTTCATTTTAGATAAATGGGCTTAACTTTGAAAATAAGGCCCATCTCCACCTTTACATCTGCTCATGTAAAAATCCCACTGCCATATGCGGTATACCGCAACTCCTTCTTCTTCTTTAAATGCCGAGACCCCCTATACCCAATACGTGGCCTTTTCTGCACCTTTTATCCACCTCGTTCTACATCTATAACCCACCGACAACAAAAAGGAACGCACCTACTTTATCTCCTCCTTCCTTGTACATGTTGCGCCCACAAACTCCACGTCCAAACACCTGCAACTGCACCCTTCTACCAAATCCCGGTCCTTCCTGTTCGGATCCGTGAGGACAAACTGCATGGCTCCCCGTTTATATATTTCACACATCTCCAATTCCGCAAGTGCTCCGATCGCATCCTCCTTCACCAACACTTTCGCACTCTAGTATCATCCCATGCCCCATCTTCTTGTCACCTTCTTCCTCTTATATCACGTCCAGAACCATTCTCAACACAGAAACCAACGTGCTTCTCCCTCTCCTTTTCATGGCTCACCGTACATGCTTTTCTCCTCCTTTGATGTACTGTACTCATACACCTTCGGTTGCACCCCAGACCCCATGCGTTTTCTCTTTTAAACTTAGGTTTCTAGTTTTGAGTTTCTATGTTTGGTGGCGGCTCGTTTGTTTGGAGATGAGTGATAGTTATATATAGGAGTCTTAGATATTTTTTCTTTTGGTGAAGGGGTTTCCACGTTTGAGATGGACATGGCTTAATGTGCATTGGAGAACAAATCATGGATCCCTTGCTTACCACGTTGCTTTCAAGAAATACTTATATATGTAATTGTTTTTGCTTGATTCTGATACCATAAAGTTGCAACATATATGTATCATACAATCCAAAAATGAGGTAAACCCATAAGAGCAAGTTGCCAATACCAGGTCTTATTTATTTTATCTCATTCCGTAAATTTCGTTCACTTACTGATTGTTACGGACAGAAATATAAATACCATGTTGTCGAGCTCGGTGCCACGATCCCAAAAATATAAAAATACCGGTAGATGGACTCATATTTTGAAACTTCAAAATATTGATTTCAGGGTGCGAAATACTTCAAATAAAAAGTCGCTTATTAAATTAATTAAAAATTACAGTAAAATTCTAAAAATTAAATTATCGCTATGTCTCTAAAGAACCTTGTCTAAATTCAAACCCGATCTCTAGTTATATCGAATAAACCGTTACGGTCGATAAACGATTCTATAGCGACTATTTTAAAATTTGATTTGGACATATCTCAAAATCTACACGACGAAAACCCGATTTTTCTCTTCCACCAGAAAGATATATCCACCAGCTCCACACGTTTCTTGTTTCACAGAAATCCGATTTAAAACGAATCCTGTACATTCAGTTGAAGTTCGAATCGCCAATTTACGAACTGCAGTACCATTTCGAGCTCGATTATAATTATATTATAAACTATGCGTTCAACTGTCGACGATTGAATATATTCGTTATTCAAATTCAATTCCAAGCTGAATTTAATATCACAGATGATCCGGTTCACACCATATCCCCATTTCAGCCAATTCTGATTATTTCAGAATTAAATATATTATTTAATTTATTATTTTAATTAAATATTCATCCCTATTTAAATTCCACGACCATTAAATTCACTAATTACCATTTATATAATTAAATAAATTAATCATAATACCTCTGCCAATGCGGGTCATTACAACAGGTCAGTCTAACTTGAATCAGATAATTAGTATGAAGTGAGATAAAAATAATAATTTACTAATGGGGAACATTCCTTTAAATCAGAAAGGAATGGAATGTCATGATTTTCCATAAGGATTACTTCTACGAAGTTACACTAGTAATATCACCGGAATCACAAGATGGAAACACAAACCATAAAAATCACGGAAACATATAAACTTTTTAAGAGTTTAAATCCACAAATAAATTTACCAAAAATAATAATAGTCATCTCACTATGGTGAAATAATTAATAAACACAAAACACAAAAACAACATGATTCTGGATTTAACCAAAATTACAATATTTGGATCTACTAAAAATTAACTAGTTGAAGCTATGCTTGCACGTGCTAACAACACGATGGCTCGAGGCCATAGTAGTGGATCTACCCAGAATTACAACAATATTGACCTGATGGTTATAATACAACATGATTGACCCGAAGGTCCACAAAACAACATGATTGACGGGAAGGTCTAGTACTGCCTAAACAACATCAATGTGTCATAGACTCACAGAAAGTAACCCGTTCATTAGTAACTTGTATCCCATACCACATATTCTCACTAATGGTTTACTCACTGCTAGTCAACTCCAAACCAGGAATCACAGGAAAACATAAGAAATCACAGAGAATCACAACTTCAATTAGACATGTTTGGGAGTAATCGATTTCGTATTTCATTCTGCCCTATACCAAGGAGTTTATGATATCATTTAATCACCATCGCGCCATTTGAAGGGTGCAAGAATGTGTGATTTTATATTATAAAATATATTTTAGAAAAATGTCTGAAAATTTGTTTTATGGAAAATATTTAAAAATCGTTAAGTCATAAAATTCTTGTATAAATTAAATTATTTATAAATTTATAAAACCTTGTTATAAAAATAATTATTTTCAAAACAAGATTTCTTCACTCAAAACATTACAAAAACAATTAAAAATATGTGCATGTGTATTCGAAAAAACAGGGAAATGTCGCTAGAATGCACACCAAACATGTCCACATAACTACTAGGAATCCCTGATATGCAATGCTTCTTTATTGTTGAAGTAAACCACAGAATTATCACAAGAATTCTTGAATATAACACTGGATTACGAGTGCTAATATATGTATGAAAAAGCAAATGAATTTCAGTACTTAAACTGGCTTAGGATTGCAAGAAATAAGGGTAATAAGCAACGTGTTTCACTGGATAGCATAGGAAATTGCCTGGGCATTTTTCCAGGAAGTGTAACACCCCGTAATTTTATAACATTAAAATTCACAAATTAAAGTATACTTAATTTTTAGAAAAGAATTAAGTGAAATGGGTTGCACGGAGAAATATATATATTGATATATATATATATATATATATATATATATATATAAATTAAAAATTAAATAAATAAATATGCGAAAAAGTTCAAAACAGCGAATTGGGAGGGGGAATAACCGAACCGGCCCATTTTTGAGGTCGACCCGAGCTCTGCTGGGTCGGCTAAGGGTTAATCCAGGGTGTTTGTATGTCAACCCGTAGGCCGATTCGCTCAAATGCAGATTTTGCATTTGATTGGTTCTCATGGTTCAGGGTTAATCTAATGGTCCTAAATAACTTCCTACACCTATAAATACATCCTAATGTTAACCCTAAACCTAATTAAAATAGAATAGTTACCGTCGACATGGAAATCAATGGAGCCGCCGCCAACTAAGAAAGAAGAAAAGCAAATTCAATTCTAATTCTCTCAACCCTAAAGCAAAGCAAAACTCTCTCTTTTCTTCTCTAAATTGTGAGTATGATGATCTTAACAAGATTATTATTATTTTAATTCGATTGAGTTATGAATGGATTATGAGTAGATGATGTGAATTATCATATATGTTGTTGTAAACCCTTTTTGCTATCATGTATGTTGCAAATCCAATGTTATGTGATGATAATGTCTTATATGTTGTAAATCATGCTATGATGATGTTATGTATGTTGAAAGTTTCTATGCTAAGTTGTGATGAATCATACATGTTAAAAAGGCCATGATGTTACCATCTATGCTAGTTAGTTCATAATAATTAAATCATCATGTTTGGGTTATGTTGATCTATATGACAAGTCACATATGCAAGTTAGATTGATTAGAAAAGTTATGAACATATACCAAGACATCTATTATGACATCTAGAATTATGCTATGACATATGTGATATCCTATGCTAGTTCACACCATCATTATGTTGCCTAAAAACCCCATATGCAAGTTTATGTATAGATTTGGGCTATGATCATATCATATAAATTGAGACATTTAACAAGTTGACACCTTTTGATCCTTAACATGTGTAGTTTATGCAAGTTTCACCCCTATTATGATTAGATTTATTTTAATTGTCTGTATGTTGTGATAATTTATCTTTGTGCTAGGTGTTAGACTATACAAGTCTAGCCTATATTATGCGTTGAATAAGCGAACGTATAAACGTGGGGTAGGGGTAATATTAAGGATTTAATATTAAAAAGTTGGGGTGCAATTGATATGATTTTGCATGTCATAAGTGGATGGCCATAATTGAGTCAATTATGGACATCATTAAAAGTTGACTTAATTAATAATTTGAATAGGGAATTATTAAAACTGGGGTAAAAGATTTTAAGTGTTAATCAATGCTTAGGACACGAGGTTGGACTCGTTTGTGACGTAAACCTGCCCGGACCCGCCCGGCAAATCCAGTGGTCACAAATGTCAGCCCAATGTGAGAGGTCCTAGGCCTAAACTAAAGCATAACGGTTGTAAAGACACGAGGTTAGACTCTTTTATGGTGTAAGACTGCCCGGACCCGCCCGGCAAATCCAGCTGCCATAAATGCCAGTCTAATGTGAGAGGTCTTTATGAGGTTATGGCCTGAATGAATTAAGAAATACTTAACCAGATAAACATGTAAGGTGGGACATGGGGGTTATGTAGGTGCCTTGGGTGGCATGAGGAATCTAGGGGGTGCCCTTAGTGGCATGTGAAATATGATTAATAAGACTTAACCAAACACACATGTAAATGAACATGACCAAGAGGGTTAAGTGGGATATACTAGTGACAAGCTTAGGTGGGTAGCTTGTGGGGGTCCATTTCGACCAGTATCCCAAACGTATGTTTGTGGGCTCGACCCAAGTCGAGGGCGGGACACGCATGCTGGGTTCGACTGTAAGAGGCCAAAACGGGGAGCGGTGGCAACGCAAGTCCAACGGGTTTCGTATGCATGTGTGGACCCGGGCTGGTAGGTAAGACGTTGTTGCATCGTGTAGGTATAAGCCGTGCATTCTCAAGTTGTATCGGGTTGCCACTTTAGGGGAGTGATACACCCCACTGTGGGGCCAGCACGGGTATCTACGAGTAGTGAGCCGATCGAAATTGGGTATAGGGGCAGACGGCACCTATGTAGTCAGCTAGGGGTACGTAAGGCTATTTATAAAGTATCTGTGTGAAGCAAGTGGGATCAAACAATAGGGTGACTGGTGTGGTGCAGTGTAGTAATGTGCGGTGCCGTGTAGTAATCATTCGTTAGTAATTAGTTGTGCCTTTACTGTTATCTTTAACGTTATCTTAAACGCTATCTTTATCTTCCTAAGAGTTCATAGACATTTACTTGTCTTCCAGCTTATGCCTTAGTCTAGTTATTTTGATAATAGTATTGTTAGAATTATCATACTCGCCAGACTATATGTCTGACCCCCTCTATTTCTGTCCTTTTTTCCCCTCCAGGTCCTCAGGTTGGGCCCAGCTCTAGTGGAGTTTGATTGAATTGCTTCATCTCTCTTTGGAAAGCTTGGACCGTTGAAGTAAAGTCCAGCTTGTTATCTTTTTAATGACTATTTATGTAATGGGATTATGTATTTTGTTTTTATGAAGATGGATACTGTACTTGGTTATGATCTATGGTTTTATGATGTAACAAACATGTTTAATTTCCGCTGCAATAAAATGAAGTTTTAGAATTCCAAGTACTATTTATTATCTGTCTTGTTGTAATTTTTATGTTCTATATTCACTTATAACCTCCATGGAAGTTAATGCATTCCCTTTGTGAGTGACATTAATGGACGTGGGGTGTTACATGTGGTATCAGAGCTTAAGGTTACCAGAACAGATAAAAATACTTTAGAAAAATAGTTATTTTTGGAAGAAGTGTTTTCAAAAACAAGTTTTAAAGAGAAATTTAAAGAGAAAAGTTTTTAAGAAAAACATAATCCCCAATAGCCACATATCTTTATCTTTCGAATTCTCCATTCTGAATCTTTCCTTTTTTCGTTTCAGCATGGCTGAAGATCTTAATCTACCCGACGGTGTAACGATACCAGGATGGTATAGGAGGTTATTAGAGGCTAGGGCTGCTGCAGGTCCAGCCAATGTTCCTCCACCACCAGTTGCACCCGTTCCTCCTCCTCCTCCTCGCGTAGATACTTTTGCAAAGACGTGCAAGGAATTCAAGGCTATGGGTGGAAAACCATTTCAAGGGTCAGAAACGTTTGTGGAAGCTAGAGATTGGCTTAAGGAGGTGGAAGAATTGCTAGAAATCTTTGAAGTAGAAGAAGGGAGGAGAGTTCGATTAGCAGCTTGGTTGATGAAGGGAGAGGCCTCGTTTTGGTGGGAGGTCACTAATGGGGAGCGTCCTATTGACTCTTGGGCAGATTTCAGACGTAGGTTCGAGGCGAAGTTTCTCTCAAGGGCGGAAGAAAATCTATATATGGAAAGGTTCTTGACATTGAAGCAAGGAAGCTCATCAGTGAAAGAATATGTCAATAAATTTAATCAGTTAGCAAGGTTTGGCTTGGACTTAGTGAACACGCCGGAGAAGAAGGCGTTGAGGTTCGTGAATGGCTTGAATGAACCATTGCAAGAGTTGGCTATGACCCACATCCCTATGGGGGCCACCTTTGAGAAGTTTGTAGAAATGGCGCTCATGCATGAGGAGAAAAGCGCTAAAGCTGATAAGGCACCCGAGAAGAAGTGGGATCAGAAGAAACCACAACAGCAAAACAAGAAGGGTGGAAAAGACAATAATGGCAAGGGAAAGAAGAAGTGCTTTAACTGTGGAACCCCAGGCCATCTCAGCAAGGATTGCCGAAAGAAAAAGAAGACAACCTGTTTTCATTGTGGCGATGCGGGACATTTAGTGAAGGGCTGCCCAAAGAAGGGGCAGAGGGCAGGAGCTACCTCGGGAGGACAGGTGCAGGCTCTTATGGCACCAGGGCAGGCTAGGGGACAAGTTCAGGCTCTCGCGGTCCCACCGCTGCAAGAACGAGGTAGAACCATTTCTGTTGAAAGCTTAGTTTTTCTGTTTGATCATCCTGTCCGTACCTTATTCTTCGCGCGCATCACATTCGTTTATCTCTACATCATTAGTTGAATCACTGCACTTAAACACCAGTTTAGTAGAGGATCCCTTAGTTGTTTTGAATCCAATAGGGGGCTCAGCTTATTTGTCCATGATGTGTTTGGATTTGAAAATTTCCATACTTAGTGTTGAATTTAGATGTGATGCTTATGTGTTGGGCTTCACGGGCTATGGGCTAATTTTAGGAATGGATTGGTTATCCAGAAATGGGGCCGTTCTTGATTGTGAAAGGAGAGTAGTTAGGCTCGTGACTCGCCTTGGCAACACTCTCGAAATCTTCTGTAATCCCATAAATTCGGTTATGCTAAGTTATCTAGAATCGCTTGACGCATCTGAGGAAAATCTACGATCTATTAGAGTGGTCCGAGAATATTCGGATGTGTTTGAGGAGGTGAAGGGCTTACCTCCGAAGCGGGAGATAGATTTTCGAATATATCTTGTGGATAATGCGAAACCAGTATCTTTGCCAGTACGCCACATGGCTCCACATGAAAGGTGGGAACTCGATAAGCAAGTGAAGGAGTTGCTTGAGAAGGGGTTCATAAGACGAAGTATATCGGAGTGGGGTGCTCCAGTAGTATTTACCACGAAGGCGGATGGGTCCCTTAGACTGTGTGTGGACTATAGAGAACTTAATAAACTTACTAAGAAGAACAGACACCCACTGCCGAGGATTGATGATCTCTTCGATCAGTTAGTTGGCGCCTCAGTGTTTTCGCAGTTGGACTTAGCCACTGGGTTCCATCAGTTGAGAGTGGCTGAGGATAGCATAGACAAGACTGCCTTTAGGACTCCGGACAGTTTCTATGAATGTCTAGTGATGCCCTTCGGTTTGACAAACTCCCCCGCATACTTTGTTGATTTGATGAGTAGGGTGTTTAGGGAGTACCTTAACAAATTTGTGGTAGTCTTTGTAGATGACATCTTGATCTTTTCTAAGGATGAAGAAGAGCATGCCCTACATCTTAGGGAAGTGTTGGAGACCCTATGAGCGCATAGCCTTAAGGCTAAATTTTCTAAGTGTCACTTCTGGAGGAAGGAAGTACGGTTCTTGGGGCACGTGGTTTCCAAAGAAGGGATAGCCGTGGATCCCGCGAAGGTGGTGGCCATCCAAGATTGGAAGGTTCCTAAAAATGCTACTGAAGTGAGAAGTTTCTTGGGGTTGGCTGGCTACTATAGGAAGTTTATCAAAGACTTCACAAAGATATCAGCTCCATTGACACGCTTGACGAAGAAGAACCTAGTTTTCACATGGGACGTAGATTGTGATGATGCGTTCCAACATTTGAAGAGAGCTTTGACTTCAGCCCCTGTCTTAGTATTGCCAGACGGGAGTAAGCCGTTTACCATTTATACTGATGCTTGTGGGACAGGACTAGGCGTTGTCTTAATGCAAGAGGGTAGGGTAATAGCCTATGGTGGAAGGCAGTTGAGAGCGCATGAGAAAAATTATCCTACACATGACCTAGAATTGGCCGCTATTGTTTTCGCTCTTAAGTCTTGGCGTCATTATCTTCTTGGCGAGAAATTCGAATTATTCACTGACCACAAGTCTTTAAAATACCTATTCTCTCAAAAGGACTTGAACTTAAGGCAGCAAAGGTGGATGGAGTTCTTTGGGTCCTACGACTTTGAGATAGCATATACACCTGGCAAGGGTAATGTAGTGTCCGATGCCTTAAGTAGAAAAAGATTATCCTTAAGTCCTTTGTTTTTTGAGCGGCAAAGTTTAGAATTCATTTCGATGTTTGACTTTAGACCTTCCGTTGACTTCGTACCCGGTTTGCTAGCATCCTTGGAGGTCAGACCTACGCTTTTGGGACGGATTGGCGAGGCACAGCGAGACGACCCGCAGTTGGTTGAGTTAGTAGAAAAACTCAAAGGAGGGGAGTCATCAAGCTATCTCCGTAGGTATACCCTAGATGATAAGGGTTGGTTACGTAGGGACGGTAGACTTTGAGTACCAAAAGACGATGACCTAAGGAAGACTATTCTTGACGAAGCACATCATTCGAAGATGACCATTCATCCTGGCGGGGACAAGATGTACAAAGACATGAAGAGAGTTTACTTTTGGGCCGGCATGAAGAAAGATGTGGTCGAGTATGTCGCTGGATGCTTGGTGTGCCAACAAGTAAAAGCGGAGCAAAAGAAACCCGGTGGGTTGCTTCACCCATTGGAGGTTCCACTATGGAAGTGGGAAAGTGTCTCGATGGATTTTGTGGATGGGTTACCACGATCAAGGAAGGGTAATACGGGAATTTGGGTTATAGTAGATAGACTTACTAAAAGCGCCCATTTCATTCACGTAAAGAGTAAGAGGACTGCTCCATGGTTAGCCTCCGTATACGTTCGAGAAATAGTTCGTTTGCATGGTGTTCCTTCTAGAATAGTGAGCGACCATGATCCTATTTTCACTAGCGAATTTTGGAGAAGCTTACAAGAGGCGGTAGGGACTCAGTTATGTTTGGGCACCGCATATCATCCTCAGACGGACGGCCAGACCGAGAGGGTGAAATGCATTATAGAGGATCTGTTGAGGCTATGTATCCTAGACTTTGGGGGTACGTGGGAAGAGCATCTTCCATTGGTGGAGTTCGCATATAATAACAGCTTTCAGTCCAGCATTGGTATGGCACCATTCGAAGCTCTTTATGGACGACCTTGTCGTTCACCTACATGTTGGTGGTAATCTACAGATAAGATCTTACTTGGGCTCGATATGATTAGGGAGACTTCGGAGAAGATCGACTTGATTCTAAGGAGGATGAAAGTAGCACAGGATAGGCAGAAATCTTATGCGGATAAGAGGAGGACAGATCTCGAGTTTGAAGTTGGGGACATGGTCTTTGTCAAAGTGTCTCCATTACGGAACGTTTTTCGCTTTGGGTATGTTGGGAAATTAGCACCAAGGTTAGTAGGGCCGTTTCCTATTAAGGAGAAAATTGGACAGATGGCGTATAGAGTGGAGTTGCCCGAGAGACTTAGTGGTGTACACGATGTATTCCATGTGTCACATTTGAGGAAGTGCTTGCACGAGACCGCGGAAGTGGTAGAGTCGAGCTTTCTTAGAGAGGTGGAGATAGAGCGTGATGCGACAATTCGACGAGCTCCTACGCGCATTCTTGGGTCGGAGATCAAGAGGTTGAGGAATCGAGAGGTCAGACTAGTAAAAGTGCAATGGGGAGATGATGAGAGCAACGCTACTTGGGAGACAGAAGAGAAGATGCGTTCATGATACCCTTTTCTTTTTGAGGGTATGTCTTTTAATTTCTCCTTTATCGCTTGGCTTGTACTTATCTTATCTTTAGTATATCCGCTCGCTAGTATCATTGACCTTTAGTTAGGATAATCCTATGGTTGAAACATGTGTTTGAGACATGTTATGTATGGTGGATGCAAAGTGGATGCAAGTGTTTGCTAGTGGTTGCTCGTGGATGCATATACACACACTATTAGGCACCAGATCGGCTCAGTCACTTCATATTGCATATTTCATATATATGGATGTATTTAGTAAAATGGATGTATAATGGTTGTATTATCATATAGTTGCTGCATTCGGGTGGATGGTTGTGCACGCATATAGAATTAATATGTATCATTAGGAACCTTTGGCATACATATTGGACGCATGGCACTATCATGAATTGCACTAAGGAGGTCGACTGAATCAGTAGACCGCCTAATTTTGCATTAGATATGGACATATACACACACTGTGCATATAAACATTAAAGCATTAGAAGTCTTTTAAGGATAATGGATGCTGGTGTTTGATGGTTGAGTAGATGGACGATTAGATGGTAGGATATACATTCTTCTTGACTTGGAGATTTCGGGGACGAAATCCTTTAAGGAGGGGAGAATGTAACACCCCGTAATTTTATAACATTAAAATTCACAAATTAAAGTATACTTAATTTTTAGAAAAGAATTAAGTGAAATGGGTTGCGCAGAGAAATATATATATATTGATATATATATATAAATTAAAAATTAAATAAATAAATATGTGAAAAAGTTCAAAACAGCGAATTGGGAGGAGGAATAACCGAACCGACCCATTTTTGAGGTCGACCCGAGCTCTGCTGGGTCGACTAGGGGTTAATCCAGGGTGTTTGGCTGTCAACCCGTGGGCCGATTCGCTCAAATGCAGATTTTGCATTTGATTGGTTCTCATGGTTCAGGGTTAATCTAATGGTCCTAAATAACTTCCTACACCTATAAATACATCCTAATGCTAACCCTAAACCTAATTAAAATAGAATAGTTACCGTCGCCATGGAAATCAATGGAGCCGCTGCCAACTAAGAAAGAAGAAAAGCAAATTCAATTGTAATTCTCTCAACCCTAAAGCAAAGCAAAACTCTCTCTTTTCTTCTCTAAATTGTGAGTATGATGATCTTAACAAGATTATTATTATTTTAATTAGATTGAGTTATGAATGGATTATGAGTAGATGATGTGAATTATCATATATGTTGTTGTAAACCCTTTTTGCTATCATGTATGTTGTAAATCTAATGTTATGTGATGATGATATCTTATATGTTGTAAATCATGCTATGATGATGTTATGTATGTTGAAAGTTTCTATGCTAAGTTGTGATGAATCATACATGTTAAAAAGGCCATGATGTTACCATCTATGCTAGTTAGTTCATATTAATTAAATCATCATGTTTGGGTTATGTTGATCTATATGACAAGTCACATATGCAAGTTAGATTGATTAGAAAAGTTATGAACATATACCAAGACATCTATTATGACATCTAGAATTATGCTATGACATATGTGATATCCTATGCTAGTTCACACCATAATTATGTTGCCTAAAAACCCCATATGCAAGTTTATGTATAAATTTGGGCTATGATCATATCATATAAATTGAGACATTTAACAATTTGACACCTTTTGATCCTTAACATGTGTAGTTTATGCAAGTTTCACCCCTATTATGATTAGATTTATTTTAATTGTCTATATGTTGTGATAATTTATCTTTGTGCTAGGTGTTAGACTATACAAGTCTAGCCTATATTATGCGTTGAATAAGCGAACGTATAAACGTGGAGTAGGGGTAATATTAAGGATTTAATATTAAAATGTTGGGGTGCAATTGATATAATTTTGCATGCCGTAAGTGGATGGCCATAATTGAGTCAATTATGGACATCATTAAAAGTTGACTTAATTAATAATTTGAATAGGGAATTATTAAAACTGGGGTAAAAGATTTTAAGTGTTAATCAATGCTTAGGACTCGAGGTTGGACTTGTTTGTGACGTAAACCTGCCAGGACCCGCCCGGCAAATCCAGTGGTCACAAATGTCAGCCCAATGTGAGAGGTCCTAGGCCTAAACTAAAGCATAACGGTTGTATAGACACGAGGTTAGACTCTTTTATCGTGTAAGACTGGCCGGACCCGCCAGGCAAATCCAGCTGCCATAAATGCTAGTCTAATGTGAGAGGTCTTTATGAGGTTATGGCCTGAATGAATTAAGAAATACTTAACCAGATAAACATGTAAGGTGGGACATGGGGGTTAAGTAGGTGCCTTGTGTGGCATGAGGAATCTAGGGGGTGCCCTTAGTGGCATGTGAAATACGATTAGTAAGACTTAACCAAACACACATGTAAATAAACATGACCAAGAGGGTTAAGTGGGATATACTAGTGACAATCTTAGGTGGGTAGCTTGTGGGGGTCCATTTCGACTAGTATCCCAAACGTATCTTTGTGGGCTTGACCCAAGTCGAGGACGGGACACGCATGCTGGGTTCGACTGTAAGAGGCCAAAACGGGGAGCGGTGGCAACGCAAGTCAAACGGGTTTCGTATGCGTGTGTGGACCCGCGCTGGTAGGTAAGACGTTGTTGCATCGTGTAGGTATAAGCCGTGCATTCTCAAGTTGTATCGGGTTGCCACTTTAGGGGAGTGATACACCCCATTGTGGGGCCAGCACGGGTATCTACTAGTAGGGAGCCGATCGAAAGTGGGTAGTGGGGTACACCTAGTGGAGATAGGGGCAGACGACACCTATGTAGTCAGCTAGGGGTACGTAAGGCTATATATAAAGTTTCTGTGTGAAGCAAGTGGGATCAAACAATAGGGTGACTGGTGTGGTGCAGTGTAGTAATGTGTGGTGCAGTGTAGTAATCATTCGTTAGTAATTAGGTGTGCCTTTACCGTTATCTTTAACGTTATCTTAAACGCTATCTTTATCTTCCTAAGAGTTCATAGACATTTACTTGTCATCCAGCTTATGCCTTAGTCTAGTTATTTTGATAATAGTATTGTTAGAATTATCATACTCGCCAGACTTTATGTCTGACCCCCTCTATTTCTATCCTTTTTCCCCCTTCAGGTCCTCAGGTTGGGCCCAGCTCTAGTGGAGTTTGATTGAATTGCTTCATCTCTCTTTGGAAAGCTTGGACCGTTGAAGTAAAGTCCAGCTTGTTATCTTTTTAGTGGCTATTTATGTAATGGGATTATGTATTTTGTTTTTATGAAGATGGATATTGTACTTGGTTATGATCTATGGTTTTATGATGTAACAAGCATGTTTAATTTTCGCTGCAATAAAATGAAGTTTTAGATTTCAAGTACTATTTATTATCTGTCTTGTTGTAATTTTTCTGTTCTATATTCACTTATAACCTCCATGGAAGTTAATGCATTCCCTTTGTGAGTGACATTAATTGACGTGGGGTGTTACAGGAAGTGTCGATCTTTCAAGGGCATGAATCAACCCCTGGGTCGATCCAGCTCTATTTTGGGTCGACCTGAGCAAGCAAAATTGACCAGGCCAGAATCACAATGGAAGTTCAACTTTCCGACTAGTTCCAAGCAACCAAAACACCATAGAACTTGATCAAATTTCACATGTAATCACTAGAAACACACAGGAAAAAGAATTTCGTGATTTTGTTGAGAAGTTGTGCAGCCTCAAACATGGGCCTATGCCACGTTTTGTTGCCTTAGAAAACTTTGATTTTGCAGTGAACGAAAATCAACAAAACAAGGATAAATTCAACTATTTCATACTGAATTCAAATTAGAGAGTGAGGAACAATTTATCTTGATTTTCAACGAGTTTGAATGAAAATAGGCTCTAAGATTAAACATGAGATTTTGAGGCCTTTATTTGAGCTTCAACACCTGTAGGATTAGCTACAGAGATATGCATAACATACAATGAATAATTTCTCAACCTGGACATAATTAGGCAAACTGAGATGAAATGCTACTCTTAGAATGGATTAACTATTATGACCCAAGTCTAGATTTTCAATTTCTCTTTAATTTTTGATTTAGAAAGCCAAAGAATTAAAATTGACATAGAGAGGCCATGATTTTCGTTTACAGTGAGGAGGAAGATAAACTTGTTTTCTCCATAAAAAGAAAAATATGTACTCTTCCAGAAAACTCCTCACAAATCCCCAATAACAGGCTGATTGGACCCAAATTAGGAATTAACTAAAGTTTTAGGCTTAGTAATGCAATTAGGGGCATTAAGGTCGTATTTACACTAGTTTTAAGTGTTTTTCTTTCTTCAAATTACACCAATTCAACTAAACCATCATTGTACATTACAAAAGCATGTTTTCAATACATTCTAACAATGGTTGTTATCATTTTTAACTCAATCTCATTTAAATTTACATTTTTTTCCAAAATGAGCCTTTTATTAAAATTTGAACAAAATGAATATTTATAAGATTTTACTTGTTTATAACACGTTATTTTAACCCAAGAAAATCCCTAAACACAAAATATTCCTATTAACAGACATACAAATATTATTCAATAATTTTTATACATCTTTAACATTCATTTCAACATAAACTTTATTTAAATGCATATTTTTCACAAGAATTTCCTTGTTGTTGATTTATTGCAACTTTAAGTAATAACTTGTAGGAATTATATAAATCCTTACTTATTAACAACTTTTACACTTCTAATGTTCCAAAGTCCTCATTTTCCTATATGTATTATTTTCCAACCTTTAAATAAACAATATTGGAATTTAAACATAACTTATTACAAAACAACATTTTTTAGCGCAAATTGCACATATTTACCCAAATTGACACAAAATGCATTGTTGAGCTTATTTTTCAATAGCTTATATCCACTCAATATGAATTACATATATTTACGCTTCTACTCATTTTATTAAATTACCATCCAATTAAGAAATAACACTTTGCTTATAATTTATCATCTCGTTACAATTTATTATTGTAGTTAAAAAAGGAAATCACGTAAGACCAGGTTGTTGCACCTTTTCTCTCAAAACAGAATAGATACAAAAATTTCCATATATATATATATATATATATATATAATACATATATCTCAAGTTATTTATTTGTTATAAGTTTCAAGTATGGAAAATGATTTCTTCCACCACTCTTTTATTTATTAAAATTTGACTTATTTTCTCTATAACAAATTTTATTTGCTAAAAGTTTGCAAATGTAAATCATATAATATTCAAAATAAATATTACATAAACAAATACCTTAAGTTGACTTTGTTTAATAGACAAATTGATTTTTATTATAATACCTAAGTTCGCATCAAAATCATGATTACTAGTTTTTTCTTTCAAATTGATGTTTGCAAACTAAAAATGAATGGATTTAAAACATTATCTAGATCTAATTTTTTGTATAAGTTCCATAAATGTTTGGATCTAAAATAAACAAAAGAGAATGAGTTTTTAGATTTGAAATTGAGAAATTGAAATTTATCTTTCATGATTGATGATCTGATTAGAAAAGCGGAAATAAAGATTGGAAAATTTGTTTGCAAACCTGATTTTGGATTTAGATTTCTACCATAATTTTGTTTGTTGAGAATTTCTAAGAGGAGGAAGAAATAGATCTAGAGATTGAGAAGAAATACGATAGGAAAGGGAAGAACGAGTATTGTTAATGCCACTCCAAAAATGGATAAGGCAAGTCATATTTTATTTTCACTCCAGTAAAAATTAAATTGTTAATGAGGGCTAAACACAATGGAAAAAAAATAAAAGAACCCAATTTTACTATCTATTTAAATACACAAAACACGGTAAAAATCGACAAGGACACATCGAAATCCATTACAAAGTTTGGAAATAACATGCCGAAAATAGATTAACTGAAGAAAAATTAAAATCCTACATATTCGACAATAGTACATTGGAAAACACAATTTTATTTGGTAGTCTGTCGTCGAATTTGTGTTATTGTCATAACCTGATGCATTCACCAAATTCAGTGAGTATATGCCATTTCAGTTGTTAAACTTCGGCTCGTCAAGAAATATAATGTAACGGGCCTCTGTATTTAGTAAATTGTTACATTTTCGCTGGTTTCTTCAACACTTAGTTCTTTTTTTGAGTAAAAATCATGTTGTCTTCTTTTTCAAAGTTAGAAATTTCGTTAGAAATTGGTACCTCCATGAAAATAGTAATTAAATGTTTACTTTGAGAAGAAGAGGATGATTATGGTTTAACGAACAGTTAAATGTAAGGGTAAAATAATAAAAGGGCGTTTTGGTCTATATTTTACAAATTATTAAGGGGAGTCTATGTTAAATGATCCTCCCCTAAGTATATTTAGAATATAATAATCCCCCCTTAACCATTTTTGGAGTGACATAAATAATACTCGGAAGAATACATACATATTCTCAAGAGAGAAGGCCATCAGATGCTAAACATATGTAACCCACCATTAAAGCAGATCATAATCAAACAAGCCTAATAAGCATAATGAAAATCCTTTGGACAATATGCTATATACTATCATACAAATCAAAGAGGCATACAAGTAGGGATACACACAAATACGTCGTCAATAATGCATGTTTATGTAGTGTAAATCGCACATTTTGAGCAAATGAAAATGGATTTTGATGAAACGAAACTTGATGATCTACTAGAATTCACAGTAGAATAGAAAAAAACAAGGTTTCAAATATTTAATATTTTTAAATTTTAGCCCTAATTTAAATTTTGATCAACATTAACTTTTGAAATTATTTCTATTTTAGTAGGTTTGGAAAATAAATGGCTGAATAGTACAATTTTAATATTCAAATTTAAAATTTTAAGAATGAATTCAAATTCAAATAATAATCTTGATTTAGTGTGTTCAACAAATAAAATCTAAACTGACAACTATCCAATTTCTGTTATCAAACTTATATTTGCATCAAAACCAAATTTATTTATTTCATAAAATTCAAAATATATTGAATTTTAAATTAAAAAAATCAAAATTTAAGTTCAATCATTTATAAAAAAATCACTTAAACATTCAAGTTGTTACAATCTCCCCCACTCAAACCTTTTTGTCCGTGAAAAGGAACAAGACAGAGAAAATGGAAATTAAATATTTTAATACGTTTACAATTGATGATACAATGAATCCCCATTATTGGATTATCTTGCAAATTCCACCTCACAAAAAATCTAATGATCCAGATCTTTTGTGTCATCGATTATATTTTATTTTGTGTCCAAATAGCGAGCCGTTTTAAAAAAAAAATGATTTTTTTTATTCTTTTGCTAGTTTTTTATCGCCAGTCATCAAATTATGTTTACATGGACTTTTTAATTTTATAATTTTTTATATGCTAGGTACCTTAATTACACAATGCAACCATTGCATTGTTTAGAAAAGTCTTTGAAATAGAGAGTTGATTTGAATTTTGTTACATTTTGAAACAACGGAAGGGTTCTTGATTTACACAATGCAACCATTGCACTGCAAAAAAAAGCTTTAAAAATATGGTTGATTCAAATTTTGATATATTCTGAAACGATCAAAGGGTCCTAAACTACTTTTGATATTTTTAAGGGTGGAAAATTTATTTTTCGTTTTACTTCTATATGACTGCATGATTACAGTGATTTCCTAGGTTAAAGGAATATACCTTAGAATTAACATTTACTATTAATAAATGGGTTGTAAAATGAACGTTGGGCTGGTGTTTAGGAAGAATAAATTGCGGGTGATTACATGATAAAATGGAAGATAAATATATAATAAATTAAAATGAATGTGCGTTAAATGGAGTAGTACATATGGATTAATATCAGTTAAACAAGAAGTTCAATACAACTAATTTTAATTCTTAAACGTATCATGCGTACTGAGTTTTTTTTTTTTAATATCTAGAACATACACTAAATTTGCATAAATTTTGTTTAGTCCATAAGTCATTGGTACATCCATTAGTTTAGATATCCAAAAGGATGAACAAGACCATAGGATTCATACATATTACTAAAGATAGAAGCAGGGTCGGCCAAGAGGGTAGGCGACCTAGGCGGTCTCCTGAGAAACACCACCCATGTCAAGGAAGAGAGTGGCAACAAAAGGTGTAGCAGTCTTTGCATATCATCAAGATAATAAAGATATAGGGAAGCAAGTAAATCAATTACAGCTACAGCTCAATGGTATCAAACCTAGGCAAAACATATTTTCACGCAAGTTCAATTCTGGTAGCTTGCATTTTTTTCAAACTTCCTTTACTTTGCATTTGCATTTTTCTGAGGCAACGTTGCAGCTTGGGCTGGCACTAGGTAGAAGCATTGAATTGAACAAAAGAAAACATCTTCAAAATAATTGAAAAAGACATCACATTACATCTCCTCCCATCATAGAACCCAATGCTCATACTAAATAGTACAATACTTCTGATTTTGGGTTGAACCTAAGTACAGTGATCCTTGCCCCCGGTAATTACAGCAACACATAGTTGTTGCAACATGTTTTTTTCCTTGGTTGAAACAGAAGATTTTGGAAAAAAACTACAAGGGCTCATGAGCGTAAACTTCAAGATTGGCCACAATCGTCGTCTTAGGTTCTTCTTGATGAGAGTGGGGTAGAAAGATCATGTTATTAAGTCATTTAGTAGACTGTAGGGACTTGAGAGATAGGGTAGATCCAAGAAACAAGCTTCGGCAACACAAATCAACAGTCTCTTTCAAGACCATCTTCTTTGGATCAAGAAGAAGCAACTGAATCCTTCTCCCATAGTTTTTGACCCGAACCTCCATCACTGTACCAATCCAAGCAACAAGGTAGTAGCAATAGGGGATATCATCCTCCTTATCATATTTGTTCATGAACTCAACACTGTAAATGTCCCAAGACGGTTTTAATAAATCGAAGACTCCTACTCTGCCGCCTTTGGTAATCAAGCAGTAGAATCGACCACCACAATACACTAAGTTCGATGACATGTAAAATGGATGGTTATCGTTGTCGTACACCAAAACCAAAGTTCAAACTTCCCAATGGTACAAGTGCATGGTGATATGGTTCTCATAGGATGTGTCGATTATAAATATTGTGTACGAGTCATGATGTGATGCTATAGCAGTGCCACTGAAGGATATGTTGCTAGTTATGTTAGCAAAAAATTTCGAGTACCCAAGTAAAGGGTCGACCAACCTCATCAGCATTTCATCCTGGTTATACACCAATAGAGTTCCATCTGTTGCATTAATGATTTCGTACCCTCTCAAGTTCCAAACGCGTTCCACTTGGAATGTTTTGTTTAAGAACGAGCTATAGTAATGGTAAATGACTAACTTGTCCCCTTCTTCTTTGAATTTTACATGGATCAACAGGGGGCTTTTGCCTACCGGATAAAAGGGTTGTACTATTTTATTTATGTCTCTCCACTGCTTGCACATGCATGCAAATTTTGCCTCGTCCTCAAATGGCAGCACTGATAATATCAATCTTACAACATCAATGGGCAGACCTAACTATGAGAATTCTTACAAATCCAGTGCTTCTTTACACTTCGCTTGATCGCATTTTCCATTCACACCTCTTCTAACAAAGCCACACCACATCATCAGCTGTGTTCTAACCCGTGTTAAAATTCTTCCTATCATCAGTGCTTGATGCTTAGGTCTTTCCGAAACATTGGGAAATTGAAGGATGAAGATGATTGAAAGTACTGACTTGGGGAGGGGGGTAATCCCAATAAGTAGGTGATGGGGGAAGGTTGGGCATGTCCTTTTCCCCAAATCCAAGCTGCATCATGCATACTAAGATTATTGCTTTCCTAATTATGACTGCCTCTTACAATGAAAGTACCCACGGAGCTTAGCATTAGATAAGTTAATTATGGAAAGATAGAATATTTCCAACCCAAACAATTTGAACAATTTATTCCAAGCAATTGTGAAAACCTCGTAATCACCACGACCAATAAATTTAAGACTATTCATTAATATTAAATGTAACAACCCGAATTCCGATAGACCGATTTTTTTTTTAAAATCTTAATCCATCGAAACTCGTGCTGGTTTGTTTGGTATCCTGCAGAAAAGACAGAGATACAAAATATATCAGAGCTTAGAAAACATCTCACAGCGAATGGATAAAATATAATATAATCAAAATATACCCTTACCCAAATAATAATACAGCCTAACCTGTATCCAAAGCTATCATATCTCTGTCACAAATCTAACCTGCGAGTATGTTATGAGGAGGGTGTCAGAACACTAGTTCTGGTGACTAGACTTACACTACACACTTTGGATAACCCTACACATATCATTCAGTTACATTTTCTTGTTTATTAGTTTACTTGTGTTAACAACGCTCATGGCTTACATGCACGTCATTCCCATCTACTCCCCAGTAGATTAACCTAATACAATATATATATATATATATGTAGCTACCCCCAAATTAAGGTACACCCCATGGTACCACACTCGCACGGTCTCCGCCGAACGCCACAGAAATGTACGCAGTCCCTCATCCTACGCCAGAGTGACGCATGGATCTCTGTAACAACACTACGTTCCTCATAGAACCGCCATCGCCATGCTACGTAAGCGTACGGACTACCACCTTTGATCGAATCAGATCATAAAGTAATGCCATAGAGTCTATGATACACCACCTAGAGCATTCATGCATGTATCTAGACTTTCCCATGCACGTATCGTCAATCGTACTCGATGTCATAACCTTTATGATACACCATCCGGAAGTGGTATGCATGTATTTGCACTATCTATTGTGCATCGATTCCCACAACAGGGCTGTATCAGAAACACGGAACTTAGTCGGGAGCTTTTCAGATATCTGTATACACAAATGCTAAGGTCTGCATTTTCAGTGGCTATGGTCCCACCCGACCCCTCCCTCAACTAGTGAAAGACGAACAGAATTGAGAGCTAGTGACCTAGCCCCAGAGAAAACAGCAAACAATAAATCCTAATTGGCATGTCCCTTACCCATAGCCTTGATAGCAGATGTCTATGGTCTTTTGGTTAAGCTCTCAGTCTTATCGCATCGCGTATCACGTGCCACGCTGAATGTCGATGGTTGGTATCCGACGTCTTGCTATCAACAGATGGTTAGACCGACCGGTAACTCAATAAAAATGGTCCTAACCTAGCCTAGTCACAAGGTAATTGGATCGTCGAATCACCTATGCCACCCAATAGCCTTCTGACGACTCCTAATGGCGATCAAGGTATATTCACTGGGTAGTGACATGCATACCTAATCTCTGTGAGCACAGTCGAATGTTGTCACAACACAGAAGACAACCAGGAGTACACTCCACATCCTAGGAAGCCACGTGCTTCCCCTTCCCGTCCTTCGGAGCCAGCCGAATATCAGTAGAACAACAGGCAGAACAGGAAGAATAATCGGATGGGCGTGCGCTCCCCTTGTGTCCTATGACACCACGATGATCTACCCTGTTGGGTTATTCACCTTTAGACGTACGGACTAGTCCAAGTGCCTTAATGTGTTATTAGACCCTATATCTAACCGTTTTATTTACGCGCTTTCTCTACCTTGTCAGATTTCCAGTTAATTTTGTTATTATTCACATTGACTTCTTATTCAAGTTACCAAGTTCCTCTTGCTTATTAATTTCAGATATATAACTTAATCCATTTAATTTTATTAATAAGCCCATAACATGTTATACTCTAGATTGTAATCCAAAATCTGTAATCTACAATCTCTTTATATTATTCATTATCTGATTCGATAGTCATAATAACATGATCTACTTAATATGTAATTAAGTATACTTCATCTCAATTCATCTGTTTTCTATTTAACATGTTACTTATCATTTATGATTAAATATAACTTATTTCATCCCATATATTCACCTCGTTATTTCTTATTTAATCATAATCCCATCTTACAATGTCACTACAACTTGTCGTTGTTTACTTATTAACTTAATTCTCTTAACTAAGGTTTACTAATAAGTTCCCTTTCCATTTGTTATAACTTATGTTATAATTTCCACCTGTCCCAAGGACAAGCCCTTAACATGTTATTCTTATCAGAAGATTTCAGATTCTCAAGTTTACAGATTACTTAATTTATAATTAAGTACAACTTATTGTATTTCATAAGTTTTCCCCCTTTTCGTTACTTACTACGAACAATAGGTTTCACGTGGCCAAATTTACTAATTACTTATTTATTAAGTGCAACTTATTTCATTACATAAGTTATCACATTCCTTCTATCATTTATTATAACCTAAGTTATAATTTCTACTTGTCCCTTGGACAAGCATACCTATTATCTTTCCTATTCCCCTTCCAGTTTATTGTAATAAGTTATTATCATTCCCCGTTCGTTCTGTTTCTTTTACTGTTGTAACTTCCATTCATTTCCATTAATCACAATTAGTGCCTTTTATTCCTATCCTTTTATGTACATATATTCATATATATATATATATGTGTGTGTGTGTGTGTGTGTGTGTGTGTGTGTGTGTATGTTCAAGCACTAGTCCTCGCACATTAAGCCGACCATTTGTGGATGCTGGATTTATCGAGCGATTCCGGGTAGACATCTACCACAAGTTGGACTTAACCTCATGTCTTAGCATTGTTACATGTATATTACGCACTAGAACCCTCACATTAAATTAAAAACTTGCGGATGCTGGATTTGTCGGACGGTTCCGGGCAGACTTCTACCCCAAGATGAATTTAACCTCGTGTTTAAGTGCGGTTTTAGTTTTCTTGTAAATTTTTCATATAATTTAGGCGTATCCATTCTTCCAAATTTCTACTGTAATTCTATTTTAACATCTCATATTTAATATCATATTAAGTTTATTTCAATTGATTATCATGTCGCATATTCTTCCTAACATGTAATTAACTAACATGTAATCATCAATCGTGTAATTATTCCAATCTACCAAATCAACACGTAATTATCTCAATTCTTACAGTTAAGCGTTCAAGTACATAATATGTCACAGATTAATATGTAATTAGAACATGTATGTATACAACAGAAATCGTTTCCACATATTTTAACAGATCTATACATTTCAGCAGATTTACATTTCAATATATTAACATTTCTAGCAGATTTACATTGCATATTAACGGGGAATGCCAAATGATAAATATACCGTTATAAAAAAGGTATAACTTAAATCCAATCACCTAATTGCTTTCCAAATCTTGAATATGGTTCAGATATAGTATTCCATGGTACTCCTAACTGAATTTAGAACCTAAACAACCATGGATCCACAATTCTCAACTAAAAGAAAAAGGGGAAGAAAGAGGAGAAAATTAAATTAATCAGATACAAGAATTTACCTTACTTCGAATAGAATTCTGAACACCTTCTCTTTTAATATACATCCTTTTCTTCCATATCTTGAATCAGTATTTTCCTAAACTAGTTATTCTATTTTTCTAAAGAGATTTGAGGAGGAAGAGGAATGACAGAGCTTAGGCAGCCTCTCAGAAAATGCAAGATTTAGGCTAGGCTATGCTAGCCTATTTATAGATGTTCTGAATCATATCGTACATGCAGCGCTGAGTCGGCAATGAATTTGGTTAAGAAAACAGTTCAGATTCATCAATGAATCTGCCCGGATCTTAGGTGGATCGACCCCACGATCGACCCTAGGGTCGACATACCCTTGTAGTGGTCGACCCATGGGTCGACCACGTGAGGGTGTCAGTCGACCCCCATGGGTCCGGATGCTAGAAAATTACACTGGCGCACTTCACAAGTGCTCCAGTGTAAATTAATCCTAGCGAACTGCTAAGTGCGCCAGTTACACTGGCCCGCTTCTCGCTCTCTTAGTCAAACTTGTACCATCCATAACTTCTTCATATGTTATCTGTTTTATGCAAACTCGGAGTCTATCTGAACTAGAATTACGAGAATGGTATAGTTCGTTTTACTTAATTCCCAATATTAAATTAATTTATCCCTAATTTATTATCTTTAATTAAAAATATGGGGTGTTACATTAAAGCTAACTAAAGATAGTTGCAAAATAACTTCCATAGATATTTATCCAAAATCATGTATGAAATAACATGTACATGGATTAATAGTATGAAAGAAAATATTCGCAACATAAAAGGGTGATTATTAAGTGTACAAAATGCCAATTGGACACAATGAAAAGCTATATGTATTATACCTAGAAACCTTGAGAACATATGTTAAGAGAAGAATAAGAAATGAATACCAACATGTACCTCACCCTTGTGTTGAGAATAACAGAAGTGGAAATAAAAGCTAACGAGATGCATAAAACTAGGAAAACAAAACTAAATGTGCTAATTATCCCTAAAAACTAGGAAAAACGACGACAAAGTCATTATTTCTAATACCCTCCCTTAAACTGGATGTGCTAACATCCACTTTACAACATGCACCTACCACTACAACAAAAAACAATTTTCGCAACAGGCGATATCTGTTGCAGTAGACTTATTGCAACAGGCCTGGGCCTGTTGGTATAGCCGAAGTTGCTAAAAGTCTACAACATTTTCTGCCTGTTGCAATAAGATGTTGCGGTATCCTTTTTTGCAACAGGTTTTTGCTGTTGCAACAGATCATTTTGCAACAGTATATGCCTGTTGCAATAGATCCATAAATCTATAAAAATAAAAAATTACAGCTTAAATATATGACATATTAAATGTATTCGTTGTTGTAATAGTGTATATCACAAAATATCATAAACAAATAAAAAATTTATTTTAACAAAGTTTTAATACTACAAACAATTACAACAAAAGTTTCTACAATTTTCATACACCACTCATGTATAACAATTTCTTCTCTCGCACAACACATTTTTTTCAAATAGAATATTTTCTAATCATATTTCTGTTTGTTCGCAACAACTACGGAAGCCTCTTTTTTTCTTGGACGGCGATATCCATATCGATTAATATTAGACTACTTCGGTCTCATTATCAATATCATGAACAACATATGTAGATTGCGCCTTGCTTCAAAAGATGACTTTCTTTGGGGATATTCATCCTTAAGTGCACCAGGATCAACATCAGCATCAGGGTTAAGCACTAATATCCATATAGGCCTGCCCAACATGATTCACTAATATACAAACTTACCTGAAATGAATGTGATGAACAAACAGGAACAATAAATATAACCTCATATATTAATCTACTACTGCATATAAAGCCAGGTGATGAGGACAAGGACTACCTTTTCAACTATGATGATGATCCAGACTTAGACTCTCTTTAGTTGAATCTGCAATATTACAATCTTAATTTGAAAGAATAGTTTTACTACTTGACTTTTAAGGCTTTGTAGACAACCCTTCAATTGTATGTGGAAAATTGCAAACTGAATGTACAGATGTGTTACATGCAGTAAACAATTTAATCGATTTAACAAGCGTGTAATTCAAATGACCAAAAAAAAACTACTTTATAAAATACAAAGGGAGTTACCTTAAACAATGACTAGATAATTGAACTGACATATCAAACACATATGAACTGACATATCAAATACATATGAATATCATCAATTTGTTTACTGAAATCAACAGTGGATCCACGGCAAGGCAGCACGCAACAAATCAGAACCAAATTATTCTCATGAAATCAGAGATTTAAGGGTTTTCTAAACACTATTTATACCCATTCATCATCGGCAAGTTTCAGCTCCCTTCCATTAATTGTTTCGCAAACAGTTTTAATTTCTATCTAAATACCTGCACCGGTTTCTTTGTACGTGCCTTCAAAAGGCTACTCCAGACCAAAATATTACACACTTACGGTACAGTAATCCAGGTAGCATAATCCTTTTCATTATTTCAAGTTTTTTATTTCATGGTTTAATTTTGCATGCTGTCCTAGATGAACACAGTTAAAGCTGTTGCGATGGCAAGAACTACAACAAATAAATCGGAAAGAACATCACTCAATAACAGGAGATCATCAAGTTCACAGGCTGTAGCATCTAAGCCCAAAAAGTCTACCAACGAAGCTTCATCAAGTTCACAGGCTGTAGCATCTAAGCCGAAAAAAATCTACCAACGTAGCTTCATCAAGTTCGCATGCTATAGCATCTAAGCCAAAAAAGTCTACCAACGACGCAGCATCAAGTTCACGGGCTGTAGCATCTAAGCCAAAAAAGTCTACCGACGAAACTTCAAGAGGGAAGAAGTCAGTAACGACGAGGAAAGAAAAGGAAGAAGAGAAGATAACTGGATATGACTGCAGCATTTGTTGGGATGTGGCTAAAGAACCCGTGGTGACTACCTGCGGTCACCTGTACTGCTGGCCATGTCTTTTTCGGTGGATGCAAACGCTTTCCAATGAATGCCCTCTGTGTAAAGGCATTATTACTGGAAATATATTTCCGTTATATGGAGGAGAGAGTTCAAGTTCTAATAAAAAGGTGAAATATGACGGTTTGAAGGTCCCGGCAAGGCCTCGGGGTGGACAAGTTGAAAACTTCAGGCGACCAGTACATTAGGAGGGCGTGGTTTGTTTATTCAAGTAGTACTTGGACTCTTTGCAACGATTCGCAGGAGAGTATGGGCGGGGACATGTAAAATGAGAACAGAGATATGGGCGCTTGCTCAGTAATTTTTTCCTAGAGTAACATATCAACAGATAATGATTCCTTTTGTAAACTGTTTTTTTCCTAAATATAAATAAACATTTAGGAGACTATTTAGCGATTTTTCCACAAAAGTTAGCCCAAGTTTATTATGATATGTCCTACTCTAGCAATACATTCAAAAGATAGACTAGCAGATTCAACCCCATACACATCTACCTGCATATGACAACTTTCTTTTAAAGATGAGGCTTTTTGATATAGTCCGTAACGTAGAGAAGAGATAGTCATTGAAACTTTATAATAACAATTTTAATGTTTACAGACCATGATGCTTAACCAAAATAATTATTAATAAGTTGTTCAATCCTCCTGGATGTTACAATTGTAGTGGTGCCAATGAAAAAAGCCATAAAATACAAATCTTACTATATACATATATACAAATATATATCCATATCTGTCAATTAAATATTCAAATTCATTGTCAATCCTTCAAACTCTTACAATATACGTGTGAACTATATCTTAATCAAACTCATAGACGTTCTTTTTTATGACAAAAACCATGATAAAAGTAGTTATGTAATTCTTTGTATGTCAGATACAATTAATGAAATAATATGTATTAATGTGACTAAACAATGTTAATAATGCTTATCATGTACATTACTAACATTTACTTTTGTTTTCCTCTCATAAACTCAGAATTCATAAAACTTGATTATGCTAAGTTCCCCAATTTAGATGAATCAATTAATCTGTGTGCTGACAAACTTTGAGGAATGGTTGTGATATAACAAGTGAAATAAGACTAACTTGTCCAATAAACAATATACTGATAAGCACTGTGCTTATTTATGAAACTCAAATTCCTCTACTGTAACATCTGAAGTGGATTACCACTGTGCTTATTTATGAAACTGTGCTAATAACATGAAAGAGAAAACGTATATGCAACTGTGCTCAATGAATGCCAAATTGTAAGAAAATGGTACTGGAAGAAAAAAAAACGTACCATAGGATTAACGATTTAAAGCTATTTCTCCAGCAAACAAAACGCCTACACTTCCTTACCTAATCTCAAAAACATCAACAATCACTACCGCATCTGCGCTCTATCTGCCGCCGGGCTTGTGCTGATCGAGTACCTCCACTTCACCCGCAATCTTCCCTTTTTCTTCTCTGAGCAAATCGCCTCCAACTCCCCCATCACCGATCCACCGATTCCTTTCCTACCACCCACCGACGAGTTCGATTTCTTCTCGTAGTCCATCGCCAGTCCGATCAGAAGCATAGTTGCGGATTTGGGGGCTAATAAAAAACACCGAGGCTGTAAAAAATGGAAAACCGATAAGGAGGTAAAGTGATGGCGGATACTTTGAATGCAAAGTGAAGAATGGGGGCAGAAGTAGCTAGATTATAGGGTTACGGGGGTAAAAGCGGCAAACGAAATTACCGAGGAAAATGGGGGCGGGAATGTATGTGTATGACCCAATTAGGAGATGTACGGCTGCAAATCAAGGGAGTAAATTAGAGAATGGTGGATAATTTTGTAGCCGATGGCAAAGTCGGTAGAATTAGCATTTGCGTTTTGTAAATTTATTTGAAATCAAAACATAGATTTGAAAGGAAAAAAATAGGTTGAAACAAAAAACTTGTGCTGCCTTGTGTAATCCAAATTTGTAAGGCTTCAATGCACATTACAACAACTTATATTTTAAAATATAACTTCTTATTGAAAATTCAAAATTTTACTTTTAAATTTTATGAATATTACAACATTGACGTTTTCTCTTATAGTGTTACATTGTTATTTTAATTTTTTTAGTTTAATGAAAATTTAAAGAAAAAAAATAAAGTTTTATGAATATTTTGTAGTTTTATTTTAGTTATAAGTTTGAAATTATTTAAATTACTGAATATTTAATATAATTATCAATTACAAGTATTGAATCCTAAGTAACAAAAATACATATTAATATTAATTATCAAATACAATTATTAAATTACTTTTAATTATTTATTAATTATTTCATAATCAATATTATTTATTTATTAATTATTATTATATTTAATTAAGTTTGAAATAAATTTACCTTTGGTAAACTTAATTGAAAAGAAATATTATACTTAATACTTCTTCTATTATAACCAAGTATTACTTGGGGAAAAAATAATTTTTAAAAATAATTTTTTTGCAAGTGGCTTTACCAGTTGCAAAAAAATTACAGTTATCGCAACTGGCATGAACAGTTGCTAACTATATATTTTTTGCAACTAGCTTGGAAGCGCAGTTGCAAATTATATGTCTATTGCAACTGTAATGGAAGTGCAGTTGCTAAAAATATGTTTTTGCAACAGGTAGGAAAGCACAGTTGCGAAAAATATGCTTTTCGCAACGGGAGAAAAAGGTCTGTTGATAAATCTTATCTATTGCAACTGGTACAAAAGGTTTGTTGCTAAATACCATTTACTACAACTGTCATTTGACGCCAGTTGCAAATAGCTAGTTGCAATAGGGTATTTTTCTTGTAGTGTACTAACATTCAAGAAACTAAGGTTCTTGATTGCTTCGTCTCTCACATTGACAATCTTCATAGAGGTTTTGATCTTCTATGAGATTGGACACACTCAACTGCTTCACATTCAATGATTCACCACTTGTAAATCATTTTTAAACTCTTGTGGTTTCATTCGAGGAATTCACTAGGCCTCTCCAATTAAGTCATCCTCTAATACTGTTGTATCTGTCATCCCCCCAACAAGTGAGAACCGTGGCTCTTCTTCACGTACTTGTTGGATGACGCAAAACCACACCTTCTTCACGTACTGATTTTACCTACTACACTTGTAGGCATACCTATCTTCTCTTAGGCATCAAACAGTTCATGAGCAATCAACGAATTGTTCAACCTCACAACCGACATCGACTACTCCAATATCAACATTCATAATCAACGTTCTGTAGAACGCCTTATTCATGCTCACATCAGCATCACCATTGCGAAAAGTGTAAACAGACCCAGTCTTCATGCGGACAACCACTTTTAAACATTGTAACTCTTCACATCCGCTGCCTCGATCAAAACAACACTGTCAATCCTACATTCCCACATCTCACCACTGTTAACTGCAAGAAACAATTCACTTCCTGATTCACAAGAAACTTATTTCAAGTTCAGCCCACAACCCTTCTTCAGAACTACATTCCATCACAAAACTTCCATCATTAAAACGCTCTCCACCAAAAACAAGCTCCATCATCTGACTGCCTCACCAAACAAACCTTCACAAATTGTCTTTCCTCAAAAGATTACCTGGAAACTGCAGCAACTTCACCACATGTTATACTGCCAACACCATATATTCATGTCTACAAACTCTTCAAAACATGTCACTATCAGTGCCATCTCCAACAAACCACCTGCTTCAGCTGCACTTCCACATTTATCCCAAACTTTCGTTTACCTCACCTTCAGGCAAACACAACCGACTCCTCTTCAGCACTCCAAAATAGCCACTGCCAATCAATCAAACTCAAGCATTTCACTCCACCACCACTCAACAACCCATAGTTGCATTGTAAACCTCCTCATATTACCATTTCGCTTAGTCTCTCAATCACTACTTCCAAGACGAAAAACCTCCCTACTACTACTACATACATTCATAAACATGCGCACACCACCTACAGTCTCCATATTCATCTCCCTATGCTCACCACAGGCTACAAACCGCTGCTCATAAAACAACTTCACATGCATGTTTAGTGCTGCACCTCTATTCAACCATCTCGAAATCAACTTTTTTTACCGTCCACAAGTGCTTTTGCTGGTTTCATATCATGTGAATGAAATATCCAATTACTAGGATATTTGTTACTATCTGCTTCTACTTCCAAGACTTTTCAATATATTTTCTATTGATCAAAGGTTCTACAAATTCATTACTACTTGTTGGTTCAAGAAGACCTATTGGATTGGGTCATTCAAAAAAATAAATATAGTGGCAGTTTAGGATAAGACAAGTACAACTAGCCAGAAATGGTCAAAAAGAGTTGTTGCAGCGTTAGGAGCGGATGCTTAAGTTACTAGGTGGGTACTACATAGTGCAAGTGTCTAGCTCTAAATAATTTACTTGCTGAAGGAGAAGGAAGCATCAGCACTCTAACATGTAAGGCACAATCAAATCATCATAGATCTCAGATTTCATAGAAAGAGTAGTTGTTGAATGCATGTGCACCTTTGTGAAAAGTCACATCACCTTATACTCATTGAATGAACCATCCGCACCATTAAACTCCTTCTAACCCTCAAAACAAACACCTTCCACCTTTGCAACTTCACAAGATCTAGCCTCCACGATGGAGCAACATCAACCTGCAGTAGCATATCGCCAAAACACCCTCAATCCAAAATCCAAACCAAAAATCGAACATCACCGAACTCCGCTTTAGCAAAGGCACCAACAAATCACCTTCCTCTACATCTGCTAACAAATTGCCATCGTCATATCCACATTTCTCAACCTCAAACTCATCTATAGGAGAACCGCATGACCATCTCTATTCTCATCCGCATATTTAGACAAGGTTACCTCAAACTACAACATAACAATATCTTTGCAAAGCCTTATAATGATATCATCATATAAAACAACAAGAGAATTAACAAGCATGCAAATCCATCTGTCTTCTCGGATCTGATGGTGCATCCTTTTTGGAATGTGCTACTGCAGTTTGATGCCACTGAGATATGGAGAAGACTCAAGCACTAAGCTCCATAGTGGCTCATCTTTTCACGACAACGACGACTGGTTATAGCAGGCGGCAGATCTCAGCTGGCATCGGCAGCAACATCAAATTACATTTATGATCTAACACAATATGGATGACTCTAACCTGATGGATGATAGGCTTAAATGGTGGCTACTGCCGCCAGACAAAATGGAACACCAAGATCTACTCTAGTGTTAAGTTTATGGCTCTTATACCAATTGTTGAGAATAACAGAAGTGGAAATGAAGGTTAAAAGATTTCTTTGTTTGTTATTCAAGGGAAGCTTTGTAAAGAGGCAGTAAACAAACTTGAATGTGAAAAAAAAAATTGAGGCGCATAAAACTATGAAAATAAAACTAAATGTGCCAATTATCTCTAAAGACTAGAACAAATAATGACAAAGTCAATATTTCTAACACCTTGCTCTCCTGATCAGTGTAGCAGCAATAGTCCTCAATGCATCTCTTAAAGATGTATGCAACCAAGTCCTCGCAAGCAAAAACGATCTAAGATTTATCAGTTTCTGCGTTACCTCTTTGAAAGTTGATCCAAAAATCCAGATTGCTGACACTAAAGGTATAAATTGTATTACATGATCTTTAAACTGTGAACATAGAAATTGATTATAGGCGTGTTTTTTAAATATTTGGCAGGTCTTGCACTGATATCATGCACATTGATCAAAGCAGAACTTGACCATAACCTAGATAAAGTGAAGGAGCTATTGAATAGTAAAAGTGTTCCTGAAAAGAGTAGTCTTGAAGACTACAGGGAACTATATGAAGACTCCATAAAAGATGTATGTGAAGCAATTATTGCCTTGAACAAAGGAACTGCATAGACGATGTTGAGTACATTGCTAACTAGTATTGATACCTGCATGGACTCCTTGAAGGAAGCGAATACTCCACTAGTGTTGGATAAAGAGAACAATGATGCTGATAGGATTTGCAACGTTTCTCTTGCTATCAAAAATCTCACATAATGATTTTTATTTTCTTTGGTAAAACGTTTATTTTTTGTGTTCTAGCACTACAAGAAAGGGGCTTAAATTCGACGGTTTCCGACGGCTTTTTCCGACGGCTTTCGACGGGCCGTCGGCGGCCGTCGGAAACCGTCGATTATAAACGTATTATCTTCCAGCCGAACAGAACACGCATTCACTTCCCTCCTCAAACCCATTTTCCAGCCGAATTTCCAACCCTTACACCCCCAAATTCGCGATTTTCCACCTCCAAACACCAATTTTTTCACGTCCAGATCACTCCCGACTCCTCCTCAAGCTTCCAGCAACATCAATTTAAGGTATAATTCGTTTTTTGGTTAAAATTTCAATTTTTGACCTAAACCTAAATTTGGTAAAATTAGTAAATTAAGCTTAATTGTTGATTGCAATTGGTTCCTATGGTGTTGTAGTTGTTATATCATCATATTATATGTGTGTTTCATTTGCTACACTGAAATTGAAAAAGTTATGTCAAATATTTGCATATTTGTGTATTTGACATCAAAATTTAGGCATGTTTTGGATATATTGTTGTTTGTAGTGGTCATAAAAAATTGTTTAAAAACCCAGATATTTACAAATTGGTTTAAGTGTGTGTATGTGTTTCAATTTAGATTGTTTATGTCGTTGTATAATTTAGGATATTTTTGTACATGTGTGCCGTTATGCGCTCGTCATTCTTGCATGTGTTATTTGACATACGAATAATTGAATGGATGAACTATGAAAAGTACATCGTGCAAATTTTGATTTATGCACAAAAACGCATGATTCTAAATTCTAGTTGTGTGCCTATTGAATCGACGGTAATAATATTGTTTTAAGTTGATTGAAATGTTAGCAGATGTGATAAAATATAAAATATTTTTTTGTTGCAGTAAAACGTACTTTATATTAATATGCGCACATATAATTGAGTAATATCCCCTAGAGTGTTTTCGACCCCGTCCGACGAGTGTTGTACATGATCGTTATATAAATAGTTGTTTTTTTTCAAATTAAAAAACGAATGTTTATATTCATCTGGTACAATATTTGTTGGATTTGTCCTTATATTGGACAAGTTATAAACGCAATAAGCATCTACATTTTGTATACTACTTCGTTTCAAAAGATTCACAAAATTTTGGTTCCATTTTCCCTTTTGTTTCCTGCGTACATGTGTACAGTGCAGGAAACAAAAGGGAAATGCTGCCGAAATTTTGTTGAATCGTTTGAAACGAAGTAATATACAATTGTAAATGTTTACTGTGTTTATAATGGGAAGTAGGATGCCTGACCATGTAAAAGAATTGCATTAAAAAAAGTGTCAAATTTAACTGTGTTGGGTTATGGATATTTAAGATTATTTATTTTAAATAACAACGATTGATTTTTTGTTATTTAAGTTAGATTTTATAAATTAAAATAATTTATATTCCAAGACTAAAATGGCGCGGTGGTTTCAAAATTTAATTTTGAACTTTGGAAAATTATATAAAATTCATTATAAATCGGATTTGGACGAAACAAGAAACGCTAGGACCGTATTGAAAATATTTTTCTAACGGATATAAGAATTTGAGATTTTAGTTCATAATTTGTAAGTTACGACAAAATCAAAATTTCAGAAAAACGCTATGGAATTAATATATAAAATACAAATGGACCAAAACGCTATGGAATTAATATATTTTTAATATTAAATATATATGCCTTAAAATGAAAATATTGCAATATACGTGCGTTTTATTACCATAAGTACAAGTTTTTTTTTGTAATTTGAATTCTTAAATAAATATTAATTTTTGGACTTATGACTGAATTTCTCAACTAGGAAAAATGATTGATTATTTTGTTGATCGGAGGAGTTGGATGTACCAAAGAAGAGGACAGAGAGGTTCAATAAAAGAAGATTTTTATAATGGTATAAATGTCTTTGTTGACTTTGCTTTAAGTAATAATGGAAGCGATCCTGAAATTCGTTGTCCGTGTAGCAAGTGTAAACATTTGAAATATTTGTTACCCGATGTTGTGAAAGTCCATTTGTGCAAAAACGGATTCGTACCCGAGTATTATTTTTGGGATCGTCATGGAGAAGTTGTATCAAATACTCCTGTTGAGACTGAGGTCGACAATCCTGTTGAAGAAAATGTTAGCACGACCTGTATTGAAAATATGGTGGAAGATGCAGCTCGATCTATGTTTCCTATGATTGCAGCCGACGACGACGATGGAAATGATGAAGAACCGAATATTGAAGCTAAGAAAATTTATGATTTGCTGGATAATGCTAAGAAACCTATTTGGGATGGTTGTACAAGCGGCACTCAGCTATCGGTAATCGCGGAATACATTGCGATGAAATCTAAATACAACATCACTGAAGTTGGGTTCACAGCAATTGTACAAGCTGCAAAAAGGCACATGCCGCCGGATAATTTAATGTGTGAAAATCACTACGAAGTTAAAAAACTTATGTCGGCATTTGGTTTACCTTATCAAAAAATAGATACATGTGTAAAAGGATGTATGTTGTTTTGGAAAGATGACGTAAACCTTAGAAATTATAAAATTTGTAATGAAGAAAGATATAAACCACGAAAAAAGAAGGGAAAGGAAGTTCCATATAAACGTATGCATTACTTACCTCTTACTCCAAGGCTTCAAAGATTATATGCATCTTCTGCAACTGCATCTCATATGAGATGGCATAAGGTGAGATCGGAGCAAGAAGGCACGTTGACCCATCCAGCCGATGGGGAAGCATGGAAGCATTTCGATAAAACTTATCCCAATTTTGCAGCGGAGAGTCGTAATGTCAGACTAGGATTATGTACGGATGGTTTTTCACCATTTTCTCAGTTTGGTTCTAAATACTCATCATGGCCCATTATCATCACACCTTATAATTTACCTCCATGGATGTGTATGAAAACACAATATATGTTTCTTACTGTTATTGTTCCTGGGCCCGATGATCCAGCACAAGGAATTGATGTTTATTTACAACCGTTAATTGAAGAATTAAAAACATTGTGGAACGAAGGAGTAGAAACGTACGATGTTGAAAGAAGAAAAATTTTCGCATGTTTGCTTCTTTGTTGTGGACTATAAGTGATTTTCCTGCATATGCAATGCTTTCAGGATGGAGTATTGCTGGTCTTCTATCATGTCCATATTGCATGGAAGAGACACGAGCGTTTTCCTTACCGCATGGTAGGAAAATTTCATGGTTTGACTATCATCGATGTTTTCTCCATGTAAATCATGTTTTTAGAGCAGACAAGAAAAACTTTTTGGTTAATAGAGTAGAAACCAGACAACCTCCAACGTTATGGACTAGCGAAGAAATATATGAAATGGTTCGAAATCATCCAAAGATATATCAAACTGGAGTTCAAACAGAAATTGAAGGCAAATCGATTTATCATAATTGGTGCAAACAGTCTATTTTTTGGGAGTTGCCGTATTGGAAACATCTTCTGCTTCGTCATAACATTGATGTGATGCATAATGAGAAAAATGTATTTGATAATGTCTTTAACACGATTTTGAATGTTAAAGGGAAAACTAAAGATGATTTGAAATCAAGGCGCGATATAGAAGAATTATGCAAACGTCCCGAGCTTCATATGAAACCTAATGACAGTAAAAAACCCAAAGCATGTTATGAATTAGATAATAATCAGGTTAACGTTGTTTTAAAATGGGTTGAAGGGTTATGATTTCCTGATGGGATTTCCTCAAACCTTCGTAGGTGTGTTGACTTCAAAAATGGTAAATTGAGCGGAATGAAAAGCCACGATTGTCATATTATGATGGAGCATCTATTCCCAGTTATGTTCAAAGAACTACTGCCGTTAAAAGTTTGGAAGGTAATAACGGAGCTTAGTTTGTTTTACAAAGAACTTTGTTCAACTACTTTGAAAGTGGAACGTTTACGTAAATTTGAGGTAGATATTCCAATATTGCTTTGCAAATTAGAGAAAATATTCCCACCAGGTTTTTTTAATGTAATGGAACATTTACCTGTTCACCTTCCAACTGAAGCACGATATCGAGGTCCTGTCCAATATGGATGGATGTATCCATTCAAGAGGTAAATATAGACATATTAACGATTAATTTAATTGAATTTAAAACTATTAAATAATGTAATTTAATATTGCATAGGTATCTGAATCATTTGAAGAAAAAAGTGAGACAAAAAGCACGAGTTGAAGGTTTGATATGTAAATCTTACATCGAAGAAGAAGCTTCGTTCTTTTTCTCTCATTATTTCAGTGATCATGTGAATATATCATTTGAAAGTGTTCCAAGAAACGACGAAGGAGACGAACAAGAATCGTCTCAAACTGTTTTGTCTATTTTTAGACAACATGGTCGACCTTCTGGAAAATGTGTTGACGTCTGGCTAAATGATAAAGATCTTCATGTAGCTCACACTTATATTCTTCTAAATTGTGCTGAAGTTGCACCATTCGTTAGGTAATCTGAAATATCAATTACTGCATTTTTATTTCTACATCTTTACGTGTGTATAATCTAATGCAAAACACTATTTCTATTTACAGCGTTTATGAACGTGAACATCCAAATGGAGATATCAGTAAAGAATTTTCTGCTTGGTTTACAAATTATGTTTATGAACCCAAAAATTGTGTTGTTGATGAAGGGTTGAAACATCTTGCAATGGGACCAAAAAGATTGGTTAAGACATATCCAATATATTTTGTTAATGGATATAAATTTAACACAAAAGAATACGGTGCTGAAAAATCAACGAACAATACTGGTGTATTCGTTAAAGGCAGTGACGATCCTGAGAATCACATCAAAGATTTTTATGGCGTTTTAACACAAATTTTGCAATTGACATATTTCTCACGACCCGCAGAGGAGGTGTTTCTATTTAAATGCGATTGGTTTAGCAATGTTCCGGGTTCTGGGATTAATGTACATAAGGATTATAATCTGATTGAAATAAAGCATACATCGCGTTATTACAAGTATGATCCTTTTGTACTAGCCAAACAAGCATTACAGGTTTATTATGCTCCTTACCCGTCTCTAAAAAGAGATAAAGCAGATTGGTCGGCAGCTTTTAAAACAAAGGCCAGATTTACGTTTGATGGGAAGAATATTCCAGACGAAGGAGCCTATCAGGCAGAACTCGAACAGAACAATGAAATAATAATTGAAGATGATCATGCAGATTTCGGACCTCTATTCGATGAGGCAAATGCTTTGGAAGATGGTTTGAGAGTGCGGAGGAAGATAGTATGCAATCTGAGGATGAATTTGAATCTGAAGAAGATGATGATTGATATAGATGATGATCGAGTACTATCTATCTATTGTAATGTAATTATGTAGTAAACCCGGCTTATTTTGCAATTCATGTAACTCTATTAAATTTTTAACTTTTATGATCGTTTTTACATCTTTTGTATCATATGCAGTTTTGCTTATTTATTTGTCTTAAATCTGCAATAATGTAAAAATGTTAATCTTTGGAATATGAGACCAAATCAAATACAGGTATAAACAATTTCTCTTTTATGTCATTTTTTGCATCTTTTATGTCACTTATTTAGCAGCTTATATCGTTTGTTTAAGTTAGCTTAAATCTTTGAAATGATTTGTATGTGACAGGTATGTCATCTAGAGGAAATTCGTCTGGCGAGGGTTCTGGATCGCATCCCCACGTGCGTCCAGTCGTGTCCTTAGTTCCTACGAGTACTGGGTAAAAATTAAACTTTATTTAGCATGTTTATTATTTTATACAGCACACTTATATGTTTTTCACATTTAATGCAGGACTTTCGATCTTCAGCCTTCGAAGACTATTTTGACCGCTTCGACAGCAGCAGATAAGGCGAGGATGTCGGGATGTTGGCCTAAGTGGGATTTGATACCACCTCACATGCAGGAGGTCATTTGGCAGGATGTGCTAGTAAGTATTTTCTTTTATATTTTTTGCAATATAATTTATGTTAATCGCTGAGATATACTGTACATATTTTACTACTAATGTTTGTTTAACGTGAAATACAGGCTGAGGTTGATATACAGACTCATGATTTGGCATTGCCTAGGACGTATTGGATGCAAAAGATGAGGAAAAACTATAAAGATGCCATATCAACAATGAAAAAAAATAGGAAAAAACCTACGTGGATGGGAGATAATGTTTGGAGTGGGTTTCTGAAGTATTGGGATAGTGATACAGCGAAGGTTAGTGTACTAATTTTTTTTTAAGAAATATTAAAATATTTAGTCTGATAATTATAAAATTTTAAATGTGAAGGCGGAGTCACAAAGAAACAACGCGAATAGGAATAAAAATCCAGTCACGCATAGAGGAGGATCCAAGTCATTCCAGCAGTATCGGCAGGAGTTGGTAATTTTTTTTTAAATGCGACTTATTATGCTGTATATAGTTTCGAACATTTAATAATTTTGTTTAATAATCTAATTCAGGAGGCTGAGGGGCAGGGTCTAGTCTCCTATATGGATGTGTTCACACGTATGCATGCCATAGAGCATGTCGACTCAGACGGGAACATCACATACTCATGGCATGACGAGAAATCCAGGAAGAGTCACGTAAGATTTCATTTTATGTAGAAGTTTATGTAGTAATTGTTAAATTAATATAAAATACGATATCATGATATTAATTTTATATACATTCCTATTGGGCTTGCAGGAGAAGTTCATGGAGAAACGTCAGTTGCGTCTAGCTGAGACTGGAAATGAGCAGCTTACGACAGATGAGGAGGACATTATCTTCCAGTCAGTGATGGATCCACAGACGCGTAACAGACGATATGGATTTGGAAATCAAGTGGTAAAACATTTTTAGTTTAGTTTAATTTTTATGCGTTTTATTTTTATCTAGAAAGCTTAAGCCTCAAGTTCTTTAATTTTGTGATAAATATATCTTTCATGATACCAATGTTGCGTGCATTCAATGTTATCATTTGAGAGATCAATAATTATTGCTCTAAATTAACTCGATGAAGTGCATAGTTTACGGTATTAAATTATGCCATTTAAAGCATATCAAATTTCTTTAACATTTGATATCACACCTGTCATTGGTTGTTGTTATAATTTAAAGCATATCAAATTTCTTTAACATTTGATACCAACAAGTAAGCATTAACTATGTTATTGTAATTTATATACGTTTTATAATCAGTGTTATGCGTTGGCTTGGAATAGGTTCATTTATGGTCTTATTTACCATAATAGTTAAAAGAGGATATATGATGTAATGATATAGTCGATAACCTTTTTATGTCAACGAAGATTATAATGTATTACTCCCAACTCTTTAATTACATATTTTTACGCCGTGCAGATTATTAAAATAATTGTAAATGATTAAAAGAATTTTAAATAATTGTTACAGTCCACCAGTCAGCAGGCACGGGCCAGACATGCTAGAGAAGCTATGGACGCCGCAGAGATCGAGGACTTGAGAGCTAGGGTGGCACAGCTTGAGGAACAGAATCGCCGCCAAGCCATCGAGATGACTCAGATAGTGGATCGACGCATAGCAGAGTTCGAGCGGCAGTATGGACGCTTTCCCTCATCAGCTGGCTCTACAGAGGAGGGCGACCAGTGATGTTGCTTGTTAGGTATGTTTTTTTAGTTTGACATATGTACATATATGACTAGAGATGCGCTATATATATATGGGGGTGTATGACTGAACATTGGTTGACATTTCGTATGTATTTTGATGGTAGACAAGATGTGGTGGATTGATGTAGTAAATGTGATGTATTATATAGTGTGCAATCGTAGAAGTGTTATGTTTTATATGTTTTTTTATCATTTTTATGAATTTTTGGTTGAATTGGTTTGGTTTTGATGATTTTTTGGTTGAAATGGTGTGGTTTTGATGGTTTGTGTATTAAATGTTGTGATGGAGTTAAAGACCGACGGTCTGAATTAATGAATTGAGTGGAATGTGGGTTTGATGGTTAAATAGCAGCTGTAATATAAAAAAAAAGTAGCAGTATTTCCGACGGCTTCCGACGGCTTACAGGTTCAAAAGTCTATAACGGTTTCCGATGGCTTGCGACGGCTTCCAGGCAAACGTCTCTAACGGTTTCCGACGGTTTCCGACGGCCGTCGAAAGCCGTCGGAAATTGACGAAAACCATAGGAAACCATAGGAAAAATATTCGACAACAGCCGTCGAAAACCGTCGGAAACACTGTGTGCCGACGCCTTTAATTGTGACGGGGATTTCCGACGGCTTCCGACCATTTCCGACGGCCGTCGACGGTTTTCAGCCGTCGGAAATCCGTATTATTCTTGTAGTGTAGTGGAAAGATTATTTTTAGGTATGATGAGAATTACTGAATAAATGGAATTTTTATATCTCGTTGACTATATATTTCCTTTGGAGCCGATTGCATAAACTAGAGATTTGATATTGGACAGTAATTTTTGTGTAATGTTATAGTTTTCGTGGATGATGTTCTCTGGGTACAATGGTAATAATTTAAATCTCAATTTTCATAGATTATTTCCTTTTGAATTTGTTATAGTTTTGTTATGTAATTTGTAGCATTAAACCATAATGGAAACTCTACCAAGCTATGAGAAATCTATCTATTACCTGTAATAGAAAATAAATAAGAAAAACGCTTAGTTAGAATGTGTATGCTTATTTTAAATCCAATGTGGCACACAACGACAACCCCTCCCCACTTTCCAAAAAAAAAAAAATTCAACTTCATTAATCAGTTACTAAAAAAACACCACCCTCTTTCAACTTCATTTTTTGCTCATCATCAACTTTATTTCCTTCCTTCTCCCAGTATCTTCCCACAGTTCCTACTATTGTCCATTATACGTCGGCCAACCCAAGATTTAGCACCCAAATTCAATATCTCACGACATACAGATTTGCTTACTACTTCCAGATCTAGTGGAAGCAGTTTTTCCGAGGTCGTATGTGCTCCAATTTTCTTCATTTTGCACCGCAAGATCGAGTTGCGGAGTAGTTACAAATCATAATTTAGTTGAGACTATCTCTTCCGGTGGTACGAAGTATGTTAAATTCTTCACTTTTTTTATTCTTATATTTATGCTTCTAAATTGGAACTGTATGGTTAGAAGTAGAAGCATGGAGTCCAAGATAGATTATAGACTAAATGCGAAAATGTATGACCGAGTTTAGCGACTTCGTGTATTACTTCTCGATTTTGTCCAAAACATTTGTTAAGTTTTGGTTTGCAACTGGAGGTTCGCACTTTTTTGCATTGCTTTCACTACAAATTAATGCAGTATGAATTTGATTAATATTTACTTTTTCATATTATATAATTGTGAGTGTGGGTACTTTAAACTGTGTTTCAACTTGGAATATGAATTCACTGTATAGTCCCTGTATTTGTCGGTACACTGTGTTGCTTGGACATATGAGTTAGATTTGTAAACTATGTATTCACAATTTCTGTAACTAGTTTATATGTTGTAGTTCATATTTTAATTTTAATCAGCCTTTTCATAAGATATTCATAACCCTTGTAATATGCAACTTTTACCATGACTTCATGATCGATATCTAACCCAATGGCATGTGTGGTGGTGCACACTGTATATTACCATAAGTTTATATTTTAGACGCAAATACCCCATGAATTGTAATAATGGAAGTTTACATGCCTATAACTTCAAATCAGGCTATAGAAAGAACATATTCATATGTCATTTGACGATATGACCAAATAGGGGGACATAAAAGTTTTCGAAGATTTAGAAATTATCTAGTTTAATTTTACCAGTATATCTTTTTAAGCTAGGTTTTCTTAGTTTGTGTTAAATGAGCATTTAAAATGAAACATTTGTAAACCAAACAATCAAATGAGTAGTCATCCCATATGCATCTATGATTCAAACTTTGTATTTATTTGATATTTGGACAGAGAAACAAATCACATACTTCATTGTAACGACCCAAGGATTTTCGGCCTCGAAGATCGACAAAAATACATTTACTGTATCACATGCCAACCTTCCAAACACCGAAAACACCGGAACGTTTATAAAAATAAATCAGAGGGTGAGATAAGAGAGAAAGAAATATAAGAACATAAGAAGAAGAAGAATAAGAACCAACAGATCACAGAATCTAACATCGCAGCAGAATAAAATATAATACAGAGATAAATCTTAATTGAGGGCTTTTAAAAATACTTACAATATCATAGTACACTATCACAACTGGACAGTTATAATAACCTGTCCTTATATACAGCATATAGCGAAAAATATCTTATAATATCATGCGTCTGAACACCTTCAGCTCGTCTTTGGACTTCGCAGCATCGGATAACTTGGACCTGTACACTCGGTATAACCTGAACATTACAAACACTGGGCCAGTCTGGTGAACCAGAGTGAGAAAAACTCGTAAAGTTTAAAGGGGAATCATCCAACTTGATTTTAAAGTTCAAAATCTTTTCGAAAGAAAAAGATAATCGTCAGTTTGGTGGCCCTAATAGTAAGAAGGAGAGGCATGTAGCTTGGTGGGAATGGTGCTGCCTGGAGGAGTCCGCGAAGCTAAAGGTGTCAGGGAAAGTTAGTGGCACGTGTGAATACACTGTGGGAGGATAAGCTCATCAGCGAATGGAGAAGTGTAGTGCCAGTTGTAATCAAAGTGAAGCCATTTCATAGTGTCAGAAATGGTGAAGTGGAAAATGGCGAAGAACTGGACGTAAAAGGACATGAAAGAAAAAAAGGGGGTATAAGTAAATAAGCTTGCGAACGGTTGTAAGGGGAGGAATTGAGTTTTGAGGAGGGTTTGTTGTGCATGCTTTTGAATACGAGGACACGTGTAGGATCAAGTTTAGTAACGGCGGGTATACATGAGAGCTGCGTTCGAAAAATACCCCGTGGACGATGATACAGTGTACAAGTGGGCGGTGAAATATATATATTTGGGCCGATTTTAAATTTCGAGGCCCGGGAATTAAAATATGCCAAATGGAAATAGCATAATGGGAACCGACGTTCTTTTTGGTAGGAGATGATACCATTTTAAATGGGTGGGAGAATATGGTGGGATGGTTTCTTTTCTGGAAATGGAAGCAAACGTTCAACATACAGGTGGATGAGAAGTGGGCTACTCTAAAATGATTTATGAGTCGTCCGTCGCTTTGGAGTCGTATGGAAGTTGGCGACGCTATGAAGTTGGTTTGGAGAAATTGGAAACACGTTTGAATTTATGGCAAAATTGAACGCTGGTTTAATCGACGGACGCAAATCGTTATTTAACGGTTAACGCGCCAAGGTGAATAAATTCACTAACTCTGATCTATTTGAAAATATTATAATTATATTTTAATAATGGTTGAATGTTGTGTGATGGTCGTTTAGGGGAATTACAGTTCAATTGGTGGAATTATAGATATATCGTTGCATATATACATCATTAGCTGGATACCAATTCGATCAATTAAAATATTCCATATTATAGAATTTATGTGATTTGTGTTGACTAACATCTGTGGATGCTGGAAACCGGTTGGAGGAATCCGACCGGATTCCTCAATATTTATATGTACTGTTTGTTTTATATGCACTGTTTGAACTATAACAATATAATAACGTTGTTGACTAGGCTTAAGCATGATTGTTATGTCAAGATTAGTCATAAATGGGAATATTACAGTGTATTGTATTAGTTATAAAAGGGGGAATATTACAGCGTATTGCATTAGTTATAAAAGGGGGAATATTACAGCATATTGTATTAGTTATAAAAGGAGGAATATTACAGTGTATTGCATTAGTTATAAAAGGGGGAATATTACAGCGTATTGTATTAGTTATAAAATGGGGAATATTACAGCATATTACATTAATTATAAAAGAGGGAATAATACAGCGTATTGCAAGTTTTCTTTAAAACTATAACGATAAATTTACGCTGTTAACCAAGCTTAAAGCATGATTACTATATATAACACTATTCCCTATAAAGGTTTAAATAACTGGAAATGTTGTCCAAGAAATATGAAGGGCTAAATGGGTTTTGGGATATATCTGGGAAGATATGAAAACTAGAAAGGTAATGTTTAATAAAAGGGCCAGTGATTTGTTTGATGCTTAGCGTAAATTTAAATGGATGATTGTTTTACTTCGATAGTTAAATAACCGACTATCGAAGTGTTTTCACCATCGTTGTCGATATGGGAAGACCGGTTGGAATTATTAGCCGAAAACAACTCCGTATAGTCATGAGCGCTGCGAATTATATTATGCTGAAGAAAATTGAAGACGGAGTGAAATGCAAGGGTCGTCCTGTTCATAGGGGTGCTTTCGTTTGTCCAGTCCCAAGACAACTTGTATGGACGAGTGTCTGACAGGGTATACCTAAAAAATCACGTATAGTTGATCTTTTAAAGGTATTACGTCTGGTGGCGGAGGAATTCGTTCCTCTTAGCTTTTTATACCCGTAATATTTTTGGAAATCGATCAGTGAATTAACGGGTTTGACAATGTGGCATTCAAAGTGAATGGTGATAAGATGTTCTGAAGATAGACGTAGCCTCTAGCCATACAAACCGGATATGACAGAAGTTGGGCTGGGCAGCATGGCTAGTTGGGTCATACCCAAGCAGGGTGTATTGTCACCGATCTAGAGAAAATTCATATTTGTTCTTCTTTTCGACTCAGTATCTTCGGATGATGGTTGGATGGCCAACAACCGTGGGTGGCAAAATATTCGATACACTCAAGCTAAATGAGTGGTCGGTCATGTGAGGCCAGGTTGCAAGACGTTCTTGTTGAACCCAGGTGTATACCCTCTAAAGTACACTGATCAGAAGGTGCTCCCATACCTTGTCTGTTGGAATCCAATCTCAATAAGCACCCTGCGGTTTATGATTTTATACTATATATATGTGGAGCGTGAGATGCAAGCGTTCTGCTACTTGGATATTTATATTGATTAGACATTACATTAATATCACTAGATTTTGATATTAAAGTGTTTTGGGTTATAGTAAGGTAAAAACCGTCCATGTTTATGTGTGGGCTGGTCATACTATTATCCTTTTGTTTCAATAGGATTTCAAAGTTAAACAAATGGTTGGAGTTTACTCACACCAGTCTCATGACTGACCCAGAGTTTATTTTGTTTGTTTTCCCTAAACTCTTGGGTGCCCAAATTTGTACGGGCAGTCAAGTGTTTCAGGCTTTTATAGATTCACTTGGAGGAGCTCAAAGCAAGAAGCTTCGCCACTAATTATTTAGAGATTATTTCCGCTGTGATGTAAATGAGTTATACTCTGATATGGTATGTATATACAAATTCAGATTAGTATTTCAAAGTTATGTTATATTATACATTTTATTCGTTCCGCTGTGAGTTTCGAGTTCACTCTGATTCTGTTCAATTGAGTTCTTCTTCTTCTATTCTATTAGTTCTATCTTATCAGTCTCATCCTCTTAATTCTTTCTATTAATGAACTGAATTTTTTGGTATGGATTTTCGGGCCACTACAGTTGGTATTAGAGCTGAAGATTAAGTTATTACCTTGGCTTTGTGGCGTGACTCAATAGAGATGGAGTTAGTAATACTCTAGATTGAGTTTGAGTGTATATATATATATGAGCGCGTATTTGTAAATTTATATACAAACTGTTTTATATTGTGTTGACTGGTCAGTCAAGTGGTTTATGAATTCTAGTCGAAACAGTAACGCAAACTGTGTCGACAGGTGTTTCTAAACTCTTGAACAGAGTAATTCGACACAGTTTGTTTGAAAAAGAGGGTAAATGAAATAATTTTACCCAAAATATATTTTGATATAAAAGAAGTATATATCTTGAGATTATTATAGTATATTCGATGTGTTGATCGTTATTATGATCGAACAAGTTTATAATTCAGTTGGTTATATAAATAACCAATCAAAATATTATATAAGTATAATATGCAAAATCAGATGAACTTAATCTGAATTTAAAACCAGAATTGAAATAAGACTCTGGAAACTTAGAAAAGAGTTGGAAATAATATTTGGATGAAACATATGAGAATTTTAAAATCCTAGGAGATTTGAAATTGTTTTCCAAGTGCTGTAAAAGATATTTTGAGGAAATTTTCAAATATAAGTGTTTAAATATGAGTTTTGAAAATTATATAGTATTGAACTCACTTCGATTACTGGAAAATAATTCCGATGATGGAGCGCGCCATTATCGGTGTTCATTTTCGAGTTGTTAAGTGACGATTACTACCAAAGATTGCGTTTTGAATTATTGTGAGGAAACAAGCTGTCAAAAATTCAAATATTTTGAATTGCTATTATGATATGTAATATATATGATTTCAAACTAATTTGAAATAAAAACCCCAGGAATTTGAATTCTGGAATTTAAAATTTTACTTATGAAATAAATAGGAATTCAACTAAGTTGAATAAAAGTGGCTTGGATTAGAGATAATCTAGAATGAAATTGAATTGATGGATCAAGAGTTGGAAATTGAGTTTGGAATAGAAGTTTGAATGGAGTTTGGCTTGGTTATAAGTGGATGATTTGGTTCAAGGAAAATTTGATTGGAAATCGGTTGGAAATGAAATTGTTTATACTGAAGAGATAGCAAATGGAAGAGATAGAGTTGGTTACCCGACCAAAAAGGTACATGTTTATATTTTATACGAATATGAGATTTGTATGAGTCTGTTTGGCAAGCCAATTGATTGTTTGATTTTCTGTTGGATTGGAAAAAGCCCAGAGAGGCAAGCTGAAGTAGTACCGATTGAGCCATGCGAAGGAGATGCTGGCAAAATTTATCGAAAATTTAAGGCGTTAGAAATTTTTAAAATTTTTGGAAATATTCGTTAAGAAGGAATTAATATTCTAATTAAAGTAAACTGATTCAGTTGAAACTGGAATCAAGAAGTCAAATAAAGACCTTTAATCTAGTTATGATAGGATTCATATCATTTTTCCTACGATGGTATTTCGGGGAAGAAATTCTTTTAAAGGGGAAGGAATGTAACGTCCCGCATTTTTATCAGTTTGTATTTGAATATTTAAATCAGTTTAAATATTGAAATCGTAATATAAGTGGATTTATATATTAATTAAAACGAAGTTGAACGTATAAAAATATATATTAAATAAAATCGAGCCCGTAATATCGCGGCAGTTCGTAATTTAACGTTCTGAACTTCAACTAAGTGTACTGGATCCGTTATTAGTCGGATTTCTTCGAAACAAGAAAAGATGGGATCTGTTTAAATGTGTCTTCCTAACAGAAGTGAAAATTCGAGATTTCGAATTATAGATTCTGAGTTATATCCAAATCAAATATTCAAATAGTCGCTATAGAATCGTATATCGACCGTAACGGTTTATTTGATATAACTGGATACCGGTCACAAATTTGAACAAGGTTCTTTTGAGACATAGTGATAATTTAATTTTTAGAATTTTACTATAATTTTTAATTAATTAAATACACCACTTTATATTAGGAGTATTTGACACCCTATAACAACATTTTGGGGTTTCAAAATATGAGTTAATCTACCGGTATTATTATATTTTTGGGATCGGGGCACCTTGCTGAACACGACTGTATTCTTATTTCTGTCCGTAGTGGCATAGACATGAACGAAACCTTTAACATGGTGCACTAAAACTTTAAAACATAAAATAGTATATGTTTACATTTGTTCGGTGGCTACTTTTGGGTGCACAGTGCAAAGAAATGAAAGGCACCATTTGTATTCATGTGGCTGTGAAATTTCAAGAACTTATGCACCTAATCAATTGCAACTGACAGAGCATTGAAAACAAAAGGTTATTCAACTCCAGCAGACGCAATTTCAAAATGTTCATGCAATGAAGGAGATAGTATAGAAAGTAGGTATTAGTTTATATTATTACCTTATACACCTGTAACGTTCAGAATTTGCCCGACTTGTGGCATGTTTTTCTGTATGGCATAAGTAAAGAAACTAGTGGAGTAACATAGGAATTTAATCAAAAGGAAAACCGAATACGAAGTTTAACATTAACACATTAAAAAGAAGGATTAAATAACTTCAATCAACACCTCAGATCCATGCACCTAACTTAGGGTAGCCACTGTACAAACGTGCAGAATATACTCACCACATCGCTACGTTGAAAAAAGAAAACCTATGCTGTACAAGTGAAAGCGACCCTCTCATTTTTCTCCTTTATAATATAACCGCATACCCCATACTGTGTACAAGCTGAAACGACAGGCATACAAACCCATCCCTCCATGCAGCTCTACTCTATCTAAATCTACAAACCTATACAAATTGCTTAACCATGAAGGCCCATACCCTAAAGAAGATCTATATAAATAAAGAAATCATACTCCTATGTAATAATGAAGCGTATTGCTTACGCTGTTTCCTCTATAAATAATATCTCTGATTTCGTTCCTCACGAGCTGTCTCTTTCTTTCGAAACCCACTGTCTCCAATAAAAATCAGAACGTAAGTAACAACGGGGGAGGGGAAGACTTGTTTCTTTTTATTTCATCATGAAGCAAGAAGACTACCTCTTCGCCACCAAAATAAATAACCAACGAAGGATAAAGATATCGGATCCACTTTCGAACGCAAGTAGGTATACGGGATCGTCAGTGTTGGCAAAGGATGTTGAGGAGCCAGGGACGTTAACAATGGTCAGAACCAGCGGGGGTCTGGCTGTCAAGGACAACAACGTAAAGGTCACCACCATTTCAGCCGCCTTCTTTTTTCTAATCCTTTTCCTCTTAATTTTGCATCTTCTTCACGCCTCCTTCCTTTCCACTACGGCGTCTTCCTTACTCCCCTTTCTAGATCTATATTTATCTGTTACCGCGGTGTGTTAGAAAAGTTTTTGACAAACTTGTTTTTTTTAAGAAAGGAAAATGATGATTTGTTTTGTTATTAAACTGAAAAGAAAAGATTACAAATGGATACAAAGTGATGCAAATATATAGGCGTTATAGCCTTGTACAAACAGGCTCTCAGCAAACAAGAAAAAAAAGAAATTGTGAAAAGCTTTGAAGGCCCAGCCCATTATCGTTCAGCCCATTGTTGAAGGAATGATATACATATTGTATTGATCTGTTTAGCAGCCGACGACTCATTTTATTACGCCTCCTCAAAACTTAGGGTTCCTGAAACCCTAATTTTGCCATGTTCGGCTGGCGATTAGAAGAATTCAGGCGAGAGATACATCGATCTGAGCTGCGCCACCGTTCTTTTTGCTAATTTATGCTTCCTTTTTATCATCTCTCTTCTCTTTGTTGTTCCCTGATGCTTTCCTTGTTTTTGTCAGTGATGTTGCTAAGACGTCAGCTTCGGCTTTGACAATCTGAGCTTTGCGAGACTTTTCCTTGATCGTCGAGGTACTGTGTTTGATTTTATCTCCACTGACGTCTTCTGGATAACTAGTCTGCTTCACGACATTGAGTTCTTCTCTAAATCTGGTAAAAATTTTCAATGATATAGCTTTAGTTAGAATATCTGCTCTTTGGTAAGAACCTGGTATATGATTGACTTGTATTTCTCCCTTTTGAACTGCTTCTCGAACAAAATGAATATCTATTTCGATATGCTTTGTTCTTGCATGTTGTATTGGATTTTCAGACATGTACACAGCACTTCTATTGTCACACCATAAGATTGGCTTAGTTGTGGGCTGTAGCTTGAGTTCAAACAGTAGAGGTTGTAGCCATTTAATTTCGGCTGTCGCATTGGCTATACTCCTGTACTCAGCTTCAGTGCTAGATCTAGATATTGTAGGTTGTTTCTTTGAGCACCATGATATTAGACTTTGACCAAAGTAGATGCAGTAACCACTGGTTGATCTTCGATCATCTGGATCTGAAGCCCAGTCAGCATCTGCATATCCTGTTATATGTAGATGTTGGCTGGCTTTTAATTTTAGGCCAAAATTGATTGTCCCTTTCAAGTAGCGCAAAATTCTTTTAACTGCCTTCCAGTGTAAGTCCATGGGTTTCTGCATAAATTGAGATAGCTTATTTACACTGTATGAAATATCAGGACGAGTTATTGTTGCATACTGAAGTGCACCAATAATACTCCTGTATTCTGTTATATTTGTAATTGCTTCACCTCTATATTTTGAATAATTCTGACTGCTTACCATTGGAGTAGGCTGGGAATTGGCATTCATCATTTTTGTTTTGACAAGTAGCTCAGTTAAATATTTTTTTTGACATAGGATCATTTCAGATTCTGTTCTAGATACTTCTATGCCAAGAAAGTAATTTAATTCTCCCAAATTTTTGATAGAAAACTGTTCATTTAAAAACTGAGTCAACTTGTCAATATCATCAATATTACTGCCAGTTATAATGAGGTCATCTACATATATTAGTATGTAGACTGTTGAAAAGCTATTTATTTTGATGAATAATGAACTATCTGATTTGGTAGATTGATATCCTAACTTGCTTAGTGTATTTTTCAATCTGTCAAACCAAACTCTAGGGGCCTGTTTTAGCCCATAAATAGCTTTCTTCAATTTACATACTAAATTTTGATTGAGATTGTAACCTTGAGGCTGTCTCATATATATTTCTTCCTCAAGAACACCATTCAGAAAAGCATTATTAACATCTAAATGTCTGATATGCCACTTTTTACATAGGGCAATAGTAAGTATAAGTCTGATTGTTGTGGGTTTTACTACAGGTGAGAAGGTTTGATTAAAGTCAAACCCGTATTCCTGAGTAAACCCCTTTGCAACCAGCCTGGCCTTGTACTTATTTATTGAACCATCTGGATTTCTCTTGAGCTTGTATGTCCATCTGCACCCCACAATGTTTTTATTGGCAGGTGGACATACAAGTTCCCAAGTTTTATTTTTGATGAGTGCATCATACTCCTCATTCATAGCTTTCCTCCAATTCTTGTCTTTGATAGCCTGTTCAAAGGAATTAGGTTCACAGTTAGTGGATAAAGCTATATATATTTTTGGTTTAAAAATACCACTTTTTGCCCTAGTAATCATAGGGTGGCCTGTCTGGATTGGTGATTCTGATGATGGTGAGCTGCTATCATTATCTGAACTTGATGAGTATTCTGATCTTGTACTTTGAGAACCTGCATCTCTCTCTAATTCTTGATTATCTGAATTTTCAGGACTGTGCATGGCAAGGCTGAGTTGCTGTGAATCATCATGCTCTTCAGAGTAAGATTGTGATGCTTGACTGGATTCAGCAGCCTCACTTTCATCATTATTGTCCCATTTTTCAGAATAGACTGGGATCTCAGGTATAGATGTGTTTGGGTTTCTTACTTTACTAGTAGTAGTAATATTTCTGATATTAAAAGGAAACACCATCTCATCAAATATAACATGTCTGCTTATGTAGATTTTACCTGTTTCATCCAGACATTTGTATCCCTTTTGTCTGGTAGTATACCCCAGAAAAGTACAGGGTTTTGATCTAAAATCTAATTTGTTTGAATTATATGGTCGCAAATATGGAAAACACAAACATCCAAAGGGTTTTAGACTGTCGTAATCTGGTTTGACATTATATAATTTTTCTAGTGGAGCTATGTCTTTCAGTATCTTTGTTGGTTGTCTATTTATAAGATACACAGAGGTACTGAAGGCCTCTGGCCAAAACTTTAAGGGTAATTTTCCTTGAGCTAATAATGTCAAACCTGATTCAACAATATGTCTGTGTTTTCGTTCAACTAGACCATTTTGCTCAGATGTATATGGGCAAGTGATTCTATGAACAATTCCTTTCTTAGTAAAGTATTGGCTCAAGCTTTTGAATTCACTTCCACCATCAGATTGGATAGTTTTAACTTGAGCATTAAATTGTCTTTCAACCATAGAGATAAAATTCATCACTGCATTAATAGTTTCAGACTTGGTTTTTAAAAAATAAATCCATGTGTATCTCGAATAAGCATCTACAAAGGCAATATAGTACTTGAAACCAAAGTCTGAGCTTATAGGTGAAGGACCCCATAAGTCAGTTGCTATTAACTCTAATGGTTCAGTATAGACAGTCTCAGAGTCGATGAAAGGTAATTTATGACTTTTACCAACTTGACAATATTCACAGATGTATGGTAATGGGACATTATTATATTGAATATGATTCTTATCTAGAATTTTCATTACAATCTTAGCACTTGGATGTCCAAGTTTGTAGTGCCAGAGATCAAAAACTTTTTTGCTGCTATCAGCATTGTCAAGAATATTCAGATTACAATGTTTTTCTCTTTTTGTCTCACTGTTATGCTTGATAGTGTCAAACTTGTATAGGCCTCCTGTCATGTTACCCTGTAGAATGGGTTCTTTAGTTAGAATGTCCCTAACTAAGCAGTATGTAGGGTAAAATTCAAAGTATACATTATTGTCATGAGCAAATTGAGAAACACTTATTAAGTTTTTCTTGATCTTTGGCACTCTTAAAAGATTATGTAAGTATAACTGCCTCTTACCACTTAAACTAGCATTGCCAATGTGAGTAATAGTAATACTTTTGCCATTGCCTAATAAAATAGAATTATTACCTCTGTAGTCTCTGTTCCCAAGATTCAAATTGTCAAGATTGTTGGTAATGTGATGTGTAGCTCCTGAATCTGGGTACCAACCATCATCTTGCACAGTTTCCAGCTTGGCTATGTCATTTTGATTTCCTCCTTTACTTGAATTATCTTGATTACCATTTTCAGACTGAGATAATACCATATTCACACTAGGATTGCCAGTATTTCTCTGATTTTGATTAGATGTGTAATTGGTATTAAATCTAAAATAGCAGTTTAGGGCTGTGTGTCCCACTCTTTCACAAATTTGGCACTTTGGTCTGTTGGTATTAGTCCATCTACCTCTGCCACGACCTCTTCTAGCACTACCACCTCTTTGGTAAGTCTGATCATTTCGGTTATTATTAAAGTTTTGATTCTTGCCTTTAAAACCGGTAGTCAGGTTCACGCTATACTCTGGTTCTTGAGGTTTCTTGGCGTTTATTCTGGCCTCATGAGAAAGTAAAATAGAATGAACCTCATCTATGGATGGCACTATCTTTTGAGATGTTATGACTGCAATTACTGCTTCATAATCACTATTAAGTCCATTAACCAGATATAATACATGATCACTGTCAGGCACTCTGTTTCCGGTGGCATTTAGTAGATCACATAGCCTTTTAACTTTAGCAATATACTCCCTCATAGATAAATTCTCCATTTTAACACTTTGCAATTGATTCTTGTAATGAAGAACTTTGGCTGAACATTGATTATTAAATTCTTTCTCAACTGTAGTCCAAATGTCAAAGGCAGAAGTACATCCTATGACTTGTGGTAACAAACTTGCACTTATAGATGACAGCAACCAAGAACTGATAAGTCTGTCTTGCCTGTGGTACTGAACATACTTTTCATTAGCAATTGTTCTGTTGCTTGCATCTGTAATGTACTTGGCTGGTATATCAACAGTGCCAAGTATATATCCTTCAAGGCCATATCCTTGAATGGCTGTTTCAACTTGCAATTTCCAGAGAAGATAATTATCCTCTTCTAGATGTATAGTGATTAGTTGACTTTTAAGACTAATCACGGTTTTTGTTGTTGGATCTACAGGTCCAGTTCCAGTCGAAACATTATAGCTATTGTCAGATGTCGAAGATGGTGTTGTCTCAACCATTATAAAAGAAAGATGATGACAGATTTGATCAAGAAATCAGTGCAAAGAATGCTGTTATGAACCAAGAACTGACGAACTCTCTAACAGGTAAGAAGCAGCCAGAGAGATCTAGTGATGAAAGCTAGTTAGATCTGAAAGTACCTTATTCTGAAGGTTTCTCTCGGCGAGGCTCTTATTTGTTTTGATGTTTTTCTTGATTCTTGGTTATTCCTTGGCGATCTTTGACACTGATTATAGAAGATATATTGTATTTGGTCAGATGCAGCCTTGAAACTTTTTAGTTTCTGGCGAGGTATTGCTCAAATATGGTGTATCTTCTCTCATATGATGAGGAATCTCCTCTGATGAGTCATATCCAAATGATGATAATAAACTCTGATGGATATGAGAAACAACAAACTCTGATTCAGGATCTTGATAAGCCGTGTGGCTATTTTGAGTTGGCTCTGATACCAAGAAAAGTTTTTGACAAACTTGTTTTTTTTAAGAAAGGAAAATGATGATTTGTTTTGTTATTAAACTGAAAAGAAAAGATTACAAATGGATACAAAGTGATGCAAATATATAGGCGTTATAGCCTTGTACAAACAGGCTCTCAGCAAACAAGAAAAAAAAGAAATTTTGAAAAGCTTTGAAGGCCCAGCCCATTATCGTTCAGCCCATTGTTGAAGGAATGATATACATATTGTATTGATCTGTTTAGCAGCCGACGACTCATTTTATTATCCAATTTCCCTTGGGTTTTCTTTACCTTCTCAAACTTACCCTTGCATTGCATTGTGGATCCCTATAATTTGACTTTTCAAGCTCCTCTACGTCTGCTTTGTCGGTAAGTTCACGACTTAGCTGGAACATTGAGTGTTTTCTTGGGACTGATTTGCTCAAGCCAACGCATGGTATGAGAGGAGCTCAACAAATGTTGATGCCTTTGGGTTCTTCGTGGATCGGTTTTGGTCTTTGACTCTTGTTGGCTTGCAGATGATGTCTCGATGATTGGTTTTTGAGTGTTGGTGTTGTTTGCTTTTCGACTTGTGATGTCCGATTGCTTTGTTTTTCCTGTAGAATTTCCGTTGATGTTTTTAATATTTTTAAATTTTTAATATTTTTAAATTTTGGCTCTTGTTTTCGACTTGTGATGTCCGATTGCTTTATTGGCTGTCAAGGACAACAACGTAAATTTTTAATATTTTTAAATTTTAGCCCTAATTTAAATTTTGATCAACATTAACTTTTCAAATTATTTCTATTTTAGTAGGTTTGGAAAATAAATGGCTGAATAGTACAATTTTAATATTCAAATTTAAAATTTTAAGAATGAATTCAAATTCAAATAATAATCTTGATTTAGTGTGTTCAACAAATAAAATCTAAACTGACAACTATCCAATTTCTGTTATCAAACTTATATTTGCATCAAAACCAAATTTATTTATTTCATAAAATTCAAAATATATTGAATATTAAATTAAAAAAATCAAAATTTAAGTTCAATCATTTATAAAAAAATCACTTAAACATTCAAGTTGTTACAATCTCCCCCACTCAAACCTTTTTGTCCATGAAAAGGAACAAGACAGAGAAAATGGAAATTAAATATTTTAATACGTTTACAATTGGTGATACAATAAATCTCCATTATAGGATTATCCTGGAAATTCCACCTCACAAAAAATTTAATGATCCAGATCTTTTGTGTCATCGATTATATTTTATTTTGTGTCCAAATAGCGAGCCGTTTTAAAAAAAAAATTGATTTTTTTATTCTTTTGCTAGTTTTTTATCGCCAGTCATCAAATTATGTTTACATGGACTTTTTAATTTTATATTTTTTTATATGCTAGGTACCTTAATTACACAATGCAACCATTGCATTGTTTAGAAAAGGCTTTGAAATAGAGGGTTGATTTGAATTTTGTTACATTTTGAAACAACCGAAGGGTTCTTGATTTACACAATGCAACCATTGCACTACAAAAAAAAGCTTTAAAAATATGGTTGATTCAAATTTTGATATATTCTGAAACGATCAAAGGGTCCTAAACTACTTTTGATATTTTTAAGGGTGGAAAATTTATTTTTCGTTTTACTTCTATATGACTGCATGATTACAGTTATTTCCTAGGTTAAAGGAATATAACTTAGAATTAACATTTACTATTAATAAATGGGTTGTAAAACGAACGTTGGGCTGGTGTTTAGGAAGAATAAATTGCGAGTGATTACATGATAAAATGGAAGATAAATATATAATAAATTAAAATGAATGTGCGTTAAATGGAGTAGTACATATGGATTAATATCAGTTAAACAAGAAGTTCAATACTACTAATTTTAATTCTTAAACGTATCATGCGTACTGAGTTTTTTTTTAATATCTAGAACATACACTAAATTTGCATAAACTTTGTTTAGTCCATAAGTCATTGGTACATTCATTAGTTTAGATATCCAAAAGGATGAACAAGACCATAGGATTCATACATATTACTAAAGATAGAAGCAGGGTCGGCCCGGAGGGTAGGCGACCTAGGCGGTCGCCTGAGGAAACACCACCCATGCCAAGGAAGAGAGTGGCAACAAGAGGTGTAGCAGTCTTTGCATATCATCAAGATAATAAAGATATAGCGAAGCAAGTAAATCATTTACAGCTACAGCTCAATGGTATCAAACCTAGGCAAAACATATTTTCACGCAAGTTCAATTCTGGTAGCTTGCATTTTTTCAAACTTCCTTTACTTTGCATTTGCATTTTTCTGAGGGTAACGTTGCAGCTTGGGCTGGCACTAGGTAGAAGCATTGAATTGAACAGAAGAAAAAATCTTTAAAATAATTGAAAAAGCCATCACATAATATCTCCTCCCATCTTAGAACCCATTGCTCATACTAAATAGTACAATACTTCTGATTTTGGGTTGAACCTAAGTACAGTGATCCTTGTCCCCGGTTATTACAGCAACACATAGTTGTTGCAACATGTTTTTTTCCTTGGTTGAAACAGAAGATTTTGGAAAAAACTACAAGGGCTCATGAGCGTAAACTTCAAGATTGGCCACAATCGTCGTCTTAGGTTCTTCTTGATGAGAGTGGGGTAGAAAGATCATGTTATTAAGTCATTTAGTAGACTGTAGGGACTTGAGAGATAGGGTAGATCCAAGAAACAAGCTTCGGCAACACAAATCAACAGTCTCTTTCAAGTCCATCTTCTTTGGATCAAGAAGAAACAACTGAATCCTTCTCCCATAGTTTTTGACCCGAACCTCCATCACTGTACCAATCCAAGCAACAAGGTAGTAGCAATAGGGGATATCATCCTCCTTATCATATTTGTTCATGAACTCAACACTGTAAATGTCCCAAGACAATTTTAATAAATCGAAGACTCCTACTCTGCCGCCTTTGGTAATCAAGCAGTAGAATCGACCACCACAATACACTAGATTCAATGACATGTAAAATGGATGGTTATCGTTGTCGTACACCAAAACCAAAGTTCAAACTTCCCAATGGTACAAGTGCATGGTGATATGGTTCTCATAGGATGTGTCGATTATAAATATTGTGTACGAGTCATGATGTGATGCTATAACAGTGCCACTGAAGGATAAATTGCTAGTTATGTTAGCAAAAAATTTCGAGTACCCAAGTAAAGGGTCGACCAACCTCATCAGCATCTCATCCTGGTTATAAACCAGTAGAGTTCCATCTGTTGCATTAATGATTTCGTACCCTCTCAAGTCCCAAACGCGTTCCACTTGGAATGTTTTGTTTAAGAACGAGCTATAGTAATGGTAAATGACTAACTTGTCCCCTTCTTCTTTGAATTTTACATGGATCAACAGGGGGCTTTTGCCTACCGGATAAAAGGGTTGTACTATTTTATTTATGTCTCTTCACTGCTTGCACATGCATGCAAAATTTTCCTCGTCCTCAAATGGCAGCACTGATAATATCAATCTTACAACATCAATGGGCAGACCTAACCATGAGAATTCTTACAAATCCAGTGCTTCTTTACACTTCACTTGATCACATTTTCCATTCACACCTCTTCAAACAAAGCCACACCACATCATCAGCTGTGTCCTAACCCATGTTAAAATTCTTCTTGTCATCAGTGCTTGATGCTTAGGTCTTTCCGAAACATTGGGCAATTGAAGGATGAAGATGATTGAAAGTAATGACTTGGGGAGGGGGGTAATCCCAATAAGTAGGTGATGGGGGAAGGTTGGGCATGTCCTTTTCCCCAATTCCAAGCTGCATCATGCATACTAAGATTATTGCTTTCCTAATTATGACTGCCTCTTACAATGAAAGTACACACGGAGCTTAGCATTAGATAAGTTAATTATGGAAAGATAGAATATTTCCAACCCAAACAATTTGAACAATTTATTCCAAGCAATTGTTAAAACCTCGTAATCACCACGGCCAATAAATTTAAGACTATTCATTAATATTAAATGTAACAACCCGAATTCCGATAGACCGAATTTTTTTTAAAATCTTAATCCATCGAAACTCGTGCTGGTTTGTCTGGTATCCTGCAGAAAAGACAGAGATACAAAATATATCAGAACTCAGAAAACATCCCACAGCGTAATGGATAAAATATAATATAATCAAAATATACCCTTACCCAAATAATAATACAGCCTAACCAGTATCCAAAGCTATCATATCTCTGTCACAAATCTAACCTGCGAGTATGTTATGAGGAGGGTGTCAGAACACTATTTCTGGTGACTGGACTTACACTACACACTTTAGATAACCCTACACATATCATTCAGTTACATTTTCTTGTTTATTAGTTTACTTGTGTTAACAACGCTCATGGCTTACATGCACGTCGTACCCATCTACTCCCCAGTAGATTAACCTAATACAATATATATATATATATATATATATATATGTGTGTGTGTGTGTGTGTGTGTGTGTGTGTAGCTACCCCCAAATTAAGGTACACCCCATGGTACCACACTCGCACGGTCTCCGCCGAACGCCACAGAAATGTACGCAGTCCCTCATCCTACGCCAGAGTGACGCATGGATCTCTGTAACAATGCTACGTTCCTCATAGAACCGCCATCGCCATGCTACGTAAGCATACGGACTACCACCTTTGATCGAATCAGATCATAAAGTAATGCCATAGAGTCTATGATACACCACCCAGAGCATTCATGCATGTATCTAGACTTTCCCATGCACGTATCGTCAATCGTACTCGATGTCGTAACCTTTATGATACACCATCCGGAAGTGGTATGCATGTATTTGCACTATCTATTGTGCATCGAGTCCTACAACAGGGCTGTATCAGAAACACGGAACTTGGTCGGGAGCTTTTCAGATATCTGTATACACAAATGCTAAGGTCTGCATTTTCAGTGGCTATGGTCCCACCCGACCCCTCCCTCAACTAGTGAAAGACGAACAAAATTGAGAGCTAGTGACCTAGCCCCAGAGAAAACAGCAAACAATAAATCCTAATTGGCATGTCCCTTACCCATAGCCTTGATAGCAGATGTCTATGGTCTTTTGGTTAAGCTCTCAGTCTTATTGCATCACGTATCACGTGCCACGCTGAATGTCGATGGTTAGTATCCGACGTCTTGCTATCAACAGATGGTTAGACCGACCGGTAACTCAATAAAAATGGTCCTAACCCAGCCTAGTCACAAGGTAATTGGATCGTCGAATCACCTATGCCACCCAATAGCCTTCTGACGGCTCCTAATGGCGATCATGGTATACTCACTGGGTAGTGACATGCATACCTAACCTCTGTGAGCACAGTCGAATCTTGTCATAACACAGAAGACAACCAGGAGTACGCTCCACATCCTAGGAAGCCACGTGCTTCCCCTTCCAGTCCTTCGGAGCCAGCAGAATATCAGTAAAACAACAGGCTGAACAGGAAGAATAATCAGATGGGCGTGCGCTCCCCTTGTGTCCTATGACACCACGATGATCTACCCTGTTGGGTTATTCACCTTCAGACGTACGGACTAGTCCAAGTGCCTTAATGTGTTATTAGACCCTATATCTAACCGTTTTATTTACGCGCTTTCTCTACCTTGTCAGATTTCTAGTTAATTTTGTTATTATTCACATTGACTTCTTATTCAAGTTACCAAGTTCCTCTTGCTTATTAATTTCAGATATATAACTTAATCCATTTAAGTTTATTAATAAGCCCATAACATGTTATACTCCAGATTGTAATCCAAAATCTGTAATCTACAATCTTTTTATATTATTCATTGTCTGATTCCATAGTCATAATAACATGTTCTACTTAATATGTAATTAAGTATACTTCATCTCAATTCACCTGTTTTCTATTTAACATGTTACTTATCATTTATGATTAAATATAACTTAATTCATCCCATATATTCACCTCGTTATTTCTTATTTAATCAAAATTCCATCTTACAATGTCACTACAACTTGTCGTTGTTTACTTATTAACTTAATTCTCTTAACTAAGGTTTACTAATAAGTTCCCTTTCCATTTGTTATAACTTATGTTATAATTTCCACTTGTCCCAAGGACAAGCCCTTAACATGTTATTCTTATCAGAAGATTTCAGATTCTCAAGTTTATAGATTACTTAATTTATAATTAAGTACGACTTATTGTATTTCATAAGTTTTACCCCTTTTCGCTACTTACTACGAACATAGGTTTCACGTTCCCAAATTTACTAATTACTTATTTATTAAGTGCAACTTATTTCATTACATAAGTTATCACATTCCCTCTATCATTTATTATAACCTAAGTTATAATTTCTGCTTGTCCCTTGGACAAGCATACCTATTATCTTTCCTATTCCCCTTCCAGTTTATTCATAATAAGTTATTATCATTCCCCGTTCGTTCTGTTTCTTTTACTGTTGTAACTTCCATTCATTTCCATTAATCACAATTAGTGCCTTTTATTCCTATCCTTTTATGTACATATATTCATATATATATATATATATATATATATATATATATATATATATATATATATATCTGTGTGTGTGTGTGTGTATGTGTTCAAGCACTAGTCCTCGCACATTAAGCCGACCACTTGTGGATGTTGGATTTATCGGGCGATTCCGGCTAGACATCTACCACAAGTTGGACTTAACCTCATGTCTTAGCATTGTTACATGTATATTACGCACTAGAATCCTCACATTAAATTAAAAACTTGTGGATGCTGGATTTGTCGGACGGTTCCAGGCAGTCTTCTACTCCAAGATGAATTTAACCTCGTGTTTAAGTGCGGTTTTAGTTTTCTTGTAAATTCTTCATATAATTTAGGCGTATCCATTCTTCCAAATTTCTACTGTAATTCTATTTTAACATCTCATATTTAATATCATATTAAGTTTATTTCAACTGATTATCATGTCGCATATTCTTCCTAACATGTAATTAACTAACATGTAATCATCAATCGTGCAATTATTCCAATCTAACAAATCGACACGTAATTATCTCAATTCTTACAGTTAAGCGTTCAAGTACATAATATGCCATAGATTAATATGTAATTAGAACATGTATGTATACAACAGAAATTGTTTCCACATATTTTAACAGATCTATACATTTCAGAAGATTTACATTTCAATATATTAACGTTTCTAGCAGATTTACATTGCATATTAACGGGGAATGCCAAACGATAAATATACCGTTATCAAAAAGGTATAACTTAAATCCAATCACCTAATTGCTTTCCAAATCTTGAATATGGTTCAGATATAGTATTCCATGGTACTCCTAACTGAATTTAGAACCTAAACAACCATGGATCCACAATTCTCAACTAAAAGAAAAAGGGGAAGAAAGAGGAAAAATTAAATTAATCAGATACAAGAATTTACCTTACTTCGAATAGAATTCTGAACACCTTCTCTTTTAATATACATCCTTTTCTTCCATATCTTGAATCAGAATTTTCCTAAACTAGTTATTCTATTTTTCTAAAGAGATTTGAGGAGGAAGAGGAATGACAGAGCTTAGGCAGCCTCTCAGAAAGTGTGAGATTTAGGCTAGGCTATGCTAGCCTATTTATAGATGTTCTGAATCATATCGTACATGCAGCGCTGAGTCGGCAATGAATTTGGTTAAGAAAACAGTTCAGATTCATCAATGAATCTGCCCGGATCTGAGGTGGATCGACCCCAGGGTCGACCCTAGGGTCGATATACCCTTGTAGTGGTCGACCCATGGGTCGACCCCGTGAGGGTGTCGGTCGACCCCCATGGGTCCAGATGCTAGAAAATTACACTGGCGCACTTCACAAGTGCGCCAGTGTAAATTAATCCTGGCGCACTGCTAAGTGCGCCAGTTACACTGGCCCGCTTCTCGCTCTCTTAGTCAAACTTGTACCGTCCATAACTTCTTCATATGATATCTGTTTTATGCAAACTCAGAGTCTATTTGATCCAGAATTACGAGAATGGTATAGTTCGTTTTACTTAATTCCCAATATTAAATTAATTTATCCCTAATTTATTATCTTTAATTAAAAATGTGGGGTGTTACATTAAAGCTAACTAAAGATAGTTGCAAAATAACTTCCATAGATATTTATCCAAAATCATGTATGAAATAACATGTACATGGATTAATAGTTTGAAAGAAAATATTCGCAACATAAAAGGGTGATTATTAAGTGTACAAAATGCCAATTGGACACAATGAAAAGCTATATGTATTGTACCTAGAAACCTTGAGAACATATGTTAAGAGAAGAATAAGAAATGAATACCAACATGTACCTCACCCTTGTGTTGAGAATAACAGAAGTGGAAATAAAAGCCAACGAGATGCATAAAACTAGTGAAACAAAACTAAATGTGCTAATTATCCCTAAAAACTAGGAAAAACGACGACAAAGTCATTATTTCTAATACCCTCCCTTAAACTGGATGTGCTAACATCCACTTTACAACATGCACCTACTAACATTCAAGAAACTAAGGTTCTTGATTGCTTCGTCTCTCACATTGACAATCTTCATAGAGGTTTTGATCTTCTATGAGATTGGACACACTCAACTGCTTCACATTCAATGATTCACCACTTGTAAATCATTTCTAAACTCTTGTGGTTTCATTCGAGGAATTCACTGGGCCTCTCCAATTAAGCCATCCTCTGATACTGCTGTATCTGTCATCCCCCCAACAAGTGAGAACCGTGGCTCTTCTTCATGTACTTGTTGGATGACGCAAAACCACACCTTCTTCACGTACAGATTTTACCTACTACACTTGTAGGCATACCTATCTTCTCTTAGGCATCAAACAGTTCATGAGCAATCAATGAATTGTCCAACCTCACAACCGACATCGACTACTCCAATATCAACATTCATAATCAACGTTCTGTAGAACGCCTTCTTCATGCTCACATCAGCATCACCATTGCGAAAAGTGTAAACAGACCTAGTCTTCATGCGGACAACCACTTTTAAACATTGTAACTCTTCAAATCCGTTGCCTCGATCAAAACAACACTGTCAATCCTACATTCCCACATCTCACCACTGTTAACTGCAAGAAACAATTCACTTCCTGATTCACAAGAAACTTATTTCAAGTTCAGCCCACAACCCTTCTTCAGAACTACATTCCATCACAAAACTTCCATCATTAAAATGCTCTCCACCAAAAACAAGCTCCATCATCTGACTGCCTCACCAAACAAACCTTCACAAATTGTCTTTCATCAAAAGATTACCTGGAAACTGCAGCAACTTCACAACATGTTATACTTCCAACACCATATATTCATGTCTACAAACTCTTCAAAACATGTCACTATGAGTGCCATCTCCAACAAACCACCTGCATCAGCTACACTTCCACATTTATCCCAAACTTTCGTTTACCTCACCTTCAGGCAAACACAACCGACTCCTCTTCAGCACTCCAAAATTGCCACTGCCAATCAATCAAACTCCAGCATTTCACTCCACCACCACTCAACAACCCATAGTTGCATTGTAAACCTCCTCATATTACCATTTCGCTTAGTCTCTCAATCACTACTTCCAAGACGACAAACCTCCCTACTACTACATACATTCATAAACATGCGCACACCATCTACAGTCTCCATATTCATCTCCCTATGCTCACCACAGGCTACAAACCTCTGCTCATAAAACAACTTCACATGCATGTTTAGTGCTGCACCTCTATTCAACCATCTCGAAGTCAACTTTTTTTACCGTCCAAAAGTGCTTTTGCTGGTTTCATATCATGTGAATGAAATATCCAATTACTAGGATATTTGTTACTATCTGCTTCTACTTCCATGACTTTTCAATATATTTTCTATTGATCAAAGGTTCTACAAATTCATTACTACTTGTTGGTTCAAGAAGACTTATTGGATTGGGTCATTCAAAAAAAAAATATAGTGGCAGTTTAGGATAAGACAAGTACAACTAGACAGAAATGGTCAAAAAGAGTTGTTGCAGCGTTAGGAGCGGATGCTTAAGTTACTAGGTGGGTACTACATAGTGCAAGTGTCTAGCTCTAAATAATTTACTTGCTGAAGGAGAAGGAAGCATCAGCTCTCTAACATGTAAGGCACAATCAAATCATCATAGATCTCAGATTTCATAGAAAGAGTAGTTGTTGAATGCATGTGCACCTTTGTGAAAAGTCACATAACCTTATACTCATTGAATAAACCATCCGCACCATTAAACTCCTTCTAACCCTCAAAACAAACACCTTCCACCTTTGCAACTTCACAAGATCTAGCCTCCACGATGGAGCAACATCAACCTGCAGTAACATATCGCCAAAAACCCTCAACCCAAAATCCAAGCCAAAAATCGAACATCACCGAGCTCCGCTTTAGCAAAGGCACCAACAAATCACCTTCCTCTACATCTGCTAACAAATTGCCATCGTCATATCCACATTTCTCAACCTCAATCTCATCTATAGGAGAACTGCATGACCCTCTCTATTCTCATCCGCATATTTAGACAAGGTTACCTCAAACTACAACATAACAATATCTTTGCAAAGCCTTATAGTGATATCATCATATAAAACAACAAGAGAATTAACAAGCATGCAAATCCATCTGCCTTCTCGGATCTGATGGTGCATCCTTTTTGGAATGTGCTACTGCAGTTTGATGCTACTGAGATATGGAGAAGACTCAAGCACTAAGCTCCATAGTGGCTCATCTTTTCATGACAACGACGACTGGTTATAGCAGGCGGCAGATCTCAGCTGGCAACGGTAGCAACATCAAATTACATTTATGATCTAACACAATATCGATGACTCTAATCTGATGGATGATAGGCTTAAATGGTGGCTACTGTAACAACCCGTATTTTCAATAACCTGTAATAACATAAATCGAGGCAGAATTTAATTCTAAAATGGGAATCAAGGGAAACGGGCTATGCCATTGCGTTCGTCTCGGAAAAATACGCGAAATAGAGTCCGAGTTTTCGAAAATCGGAGTCCGTATGACCAAGATATGGCCTCGCGAAGTTTCACGAAAATTCCCAAATTAAAGTATACTTAATTAAGTGAAATGTGTTGTGTAGATATATATATATATATATATTGATATATATATATATATATAATTGAAAATTTAATAAATAAATATGCAAAAATGCTCAAAACAGCGAATTGGGAGAGGGGAATAACCGAACCGGCCGATTTTTGAAGTCGACCCGAGCCCGCTGGGTCGACTAGGGGTTAATCCAGGGTGTTTGGCTGTCAACCCGTGGGCCGATTCGCTCAAGTGCAGATTTTGCATTTGAATGGTTCTCATGGTCCATCTTTAATCTAAAGGCCCTAGATGGTTCCTACACTTGACTTCTTCCCCAAGACATGCTTTGATGGCTTGGATTGAATCTAGGGTTAATCCTATGGCCTAAAACACTTGCCTAATCTATAAATAAGACCCTAACCTACCCTAATTCATTCATAATTAAACCTAGTGACTAAACTATGGCAAAATGCTAGCTCTCATGGCCTCCACTAATTTTATGAAGAGGGTTGCATACTAATCACTCTCTAATCAACTTCTAATCCCTTCTTAGCATCTTAATCTTCTTCATTTGGTGTTCAAAGTTGCTAGTTGTGAGTTTCTATCACTTTGATGATCTTTTGGTAAACTAATTAGATGAGATGTGATGAGATTTATGGTTTTGTATGTGGGTTAATGAGCTTTGAATCATATGATATGATGTTAGCATTAATCTTATGTTTATGCATGTTGAGTATGTAAGCTTATGCAAGTTTAATATGATGTATGTTATGTTTGCATGATGCTAAATATGCAAGTTGTGGGCTATGTAATCATATGCATGTTATGCAAGTTCATGGTAATATGCTATGCAAGTTACATGTTTGTTAATATGCAAGTTACATGTTTGTTAATATGCAAGTTACATGTATGTAAATATGCAAGTTACATGTTTGTTAATATGCAAGTTACATGTTTGTTAATATGCAAGTTACATGTATGTAAATATGCAAGTTACATGTTTCTTTATATGCAAGTTACATGTTTGTTAATATGCGAGTTACATGTATGTAAATATGCAAGTTACATGTTTATTAATATGCAAGCTCATGATGACACATTATGCAAGTCTATAAGCTAATATGCAAGTTTGTTATGCAAAATGAATATGTAAGTTATGTGACATATTATATGCAAGTTATGTGACATGTTATGCAAGTTCATATGCAAGTTATGTGTTTGTTAATATGCAAGATGGCACCTTTGAAACATGTTCATTCATATGCAAGTTGACACCTTTTATATGTGTTATATCATGAACGAAATTACGTGGGAACGATGGGGTAATTAAATGCATAAGTTAATAAGATTGTGTGAAATTAATATAATTATGCATAACACAAAATAAATAAACATAGTATGGGAATTTGCCTATTTGGTTAGGTGTACCCATACTATGTGTTGGGAATTTACCTATTGAGTTAGGTCTACCCCATGGGAATTTACCTATTAAGTTAGGTCTACCCATGTTAAGAAAACTTGATTAATTAGGGATAATTAATATAAAATTATGAGGGTGATTAATTAGGTGTAATTAATTGACTAAGACACGAGGTTGGACTCAGTTGTAGCGTAAAACTGCCCGGACCCAACCGGCTTAACCAGTTGCTACAAATATTAGCCCAATGTGAGAGGTCTTAGGCACAAACTAAATACGTAATTAATGTAAAGACACGAGGTTAGACTCTGTTATGACATAAGGCTGCCCGGACCCAACCGGCTTAACCAGCGGTCATAAAAGACAGTCTAATGTGAGAGGTCTTTACAAAGGTTACGTTCTTAATTAATTAATTAAGAAACACTTAACCACATTAGCATGTAGAGGGACATGAGGGGTTAAGTGGGTGCCTCGGGTGGCATGAGAAAATCTAGTGGTTGCCTTGGGTGGCAATAGAAAATACGATTAGAATACTTAACCAAAATAGAACATGTAATTAAAACATGATTAAAGGGTTAAGTGGGATATACTAGAAAAAGGGACAAGCTTAGGTGGGTAGCTTGTGGAGGCCCATTTCAACCAGTAACCCATACGTATCTTTGTGGGCTCGACCCATGTCGAGGACGGGACACGCATACTGGGCTTGACTGTAAGAGGCAAACGGGTTAGCGGTGGCAACGCAAGTCCAACGGGCTTCATATGCGTGAGTGGGCCCGGGCTGGTAGGTAAGCCGTTGTTGCATCGAGTAGATATAAGCCGTGCACCTTTAGTTTCATCAGGTTGCCACATTGGGGAATGATACATCCCACGGTGGGGCCAGCACGGGTATCTACGTTAGGGAGCCGATCGAATGGGAAGTAGTGTGTACACCTAGTGGATTGTAGGGCCCCGTGGCGCCTACTTGGTCACCTAGGGGTACGCAGGTACTAATTAGTAAATTTTATAAGTCCTTGGGTGGGATCAACCTTTAAGTTAGGAACGACTGGTGTGGTGCAGTTTAGTAATTTACCTTAGGGAGGGTAGATGCGTCTTTATCCTTTATCTTCGTTTAGTTGACTGCTTAGGGTAGCCATTCATCCCTATATGTTACCGTATATCAGTTTATGTCTTCTCTGGTTACTTTAACGATTGTATTGTTAAAGTTATAGGACTCGCTCAGACTTATGTCTGACCCTGTTGTTTTTATCTTTTTCCCAACCCTCAGGTCCTACGGTGGATCCTAGCAGTAGTGGAGCTTGATCGGATTGCTGTTCCAGTCTTTAGGAGCTTGGATAGATGTAAAGCTCCAGTTATCCAGTTATCTTTTCTTTTGTTTGGCTATTGTATGAGAGTGGGATTATGTACTTCTTTATTTTGATGGATATTGTACTTGACCTTTATTGTGGTTTTATGATGTAACCAGACATGTTTTACTTCCGCTGTTATGAGATGATGTTTTAAAATTTCAAGTACTATTTATATCTGTCTTGTTGTAATTTTTCTGTTCTATATTCACTAAAATACTCCACCGATGCTATGGCATTCCCTTAGTGAGTGATCATAGCGGGAGTGGGGTGTTACACGTGGTATCAGAGCTTAAGGTTACCAGAACAGATAAAATTTTTGAGAAAAACTACTTTCTAAGAGTATTTTCGAAGAAAGTATTTTTAAAAGCATGTCTTCTAAGAGAAAAAGTTTTTGAAAAAGAAAAGCATAATCCCCAATAGCCATATCTTTATCTTTCGGAATCTCCTTTTTGAATCTTTCCTCTTTCGTTTCAGCATGGCTGAAGATCTTAACATCCCGGAGGGTTTAGTTATACCACTATGGTATAGGAGGTTGCAAGAGGCTAGGGCCGCGGCTGCGGGTCCGGCCAATGCTACTACACCAGAGACAACCGCTCCTCCTCCTCAGCCTAGAGTGGATAATTTTGCTAAGGTTTGCAAGGAGTTCAAGGCTATAGGAGGAAAACCTTTTCTTGGTTCAGAGACTTTCGTAGAGGCTAGAGATTGGCTTAAGGAAGTGGAAGAGTTGCTAGATATCTTTGAAGTGGAAGAGGGAAAGAAAGTCAAGTTGGCGGCTTGGTTAATGAAGGGAGAGGCCTCATTCTGGTGGGAGGTCACTAATGGAGAACGCCCTGTTGACTCTTGGGCAGATTTTAAGCAAAGGTTTGGGGCTAAGTTTCTCTCAAGGGCGGAAGAGAATCTGTTTATGGAGAAGTTCTTGAATTTGAAGCAAGGGAATCTCACGGTGAAAGAATATGTCAACAAATTCAATCAATTAGCAAGGTTTGGCATAGAGTTGGTGAATACACCGGAGAAGAAGGCTTTGAGGTTCGTTAGAGGCTTGAACGAACCATTGCAAGGAATAGCTATGACTCACATTCCTATGGGGGCCACTTTTGAGAAGCTTGTCTACATGGCACTTATGCATGAGGATGATAAGAATTCTAAGGCACCAGAGAAAAAGGGGGATCAGAAGAAACCGCAACAGCAACAACAAGGCAAGGGCGGAAAAGGCAATGGTGACAAAAAGAAGACGAAGAAGAAGTGCTTCAATTGTGGAACACCAGGACACCTCAGTAAGGATTGTCGCAAAAAGAAGAAGACCGGTTGCTTTCATTGTGGTGAAGCAGGGCATCTTGTGAAAAACTGCCCAAAGAAGGGGCAGAAGACGGGGTCTACCTCAGGAGGCCAGGTGCAAGCTCTTATAGCACCACCTCAGTCAGGGGGGCAAGTTCAGGTTCTCTCAGTTCCACCGATTCAGCAGAGAGGTAGAACTATTTCCGTTGAAAGTCTGGTTTTTCTGTTTGATCATCCAGTTCGTACTTTGTTTGACTCTGGCGCATCGCATTCTTTTATCTCATCATCGTTAGTTGAGTCACTGCACTTAGACACCAGTCTAGTTGATGATCCCTTGGTTGTCTCAAACCCAATTGGGGGCTCCATATATCTGTCTATGATATGTTTGGGTTTGAAGATTTCTATACTTAGCGTTGAGTTTAGATGTGATGCTTTTGTATTGGGCTTCACGGGCTATGGGTTGATCTTGGGCATGGACTGGTTATCCAGTAATGGTGCCGTTCTTGATTGCGAAAGGAGAGTTGTCAGGCTCATGACCCGCTTGGGTAACACTCTCGAGATCTCTTGCAATCCCATGGAATCTGTTTTGCTAAGTTATCTTGAATCGCTCGATGCTTCAGTCGAAAGTTTGTGTTCTGTCAGAGTAGTCCGGGAATATCCGGATGTGTTTGAAGAAGTAAAGGGTTTGCCTCCGAAGCGGGAGATAGATTTCCGAATTTATTTGGTGGATAATGCCAAACCAGTGTCTTTGCCAGTACGCCACATGGCTCCTCGTGAGAGAAGAGAACTTCATAAGCAAGTAGGGGAGTTGCTTGAGAAGGGGTTCATAAGGCGAAGTATATCGGAGTGGGGAGCTCCAGTAGTGTTTGCCACGAAGGCGGATGGGTCCCTCAGACTTTGTGTGGATTATAGGGAACTTAATAAGCTCACGAAGAAGAATAGACACCCATTACCGAGGATAGATGATCTCTTTGATCAGTTGGTTGGCGCGTCAGTATTTTCGCAGATGGACTTAGCTACAGGGTTTCATCAGTTAAGAGTGGCGGAGGACAGTATAGAGAAGACTGCTTTCCGGACTCCGGATGGTTTTTATGAGTGGCTAGTGATGCCATTTGGGTTGACAAACGCCCCCGCATACTTTGTTGATCTCATGAGTAGAGTGTTCAGAGAGTATCTGAATAAGTTTGTAGTAGTTTTTGTGGATGACATCTTGGTCTTTTCCAAGAATGAAGAAGAGCATGCCTTACATCTCAAGGAAGTGTTGGAGACTCTTCGAGCGCATAGTCTTAAAGCTAAATTCTCTAAATGCCATTTTTGGAGAAGAGAAGTGCGATTCTTAGGGCATATGGTCTCTAAGGAAGGGATAGCTGTGGATCCCGCAAAGATAGTATCTATCCAGGATTGGAAAGTTCCTAGAAATGCTACCGAGGTAAGAAGTTTCTTGGGGTTGGCAGGATATTATAGGAAGTTCATCAAAGACTTCGCGAAGATATCAGCCCCATTAACCCGCTTGACGAAAAAGAATCTGGTTTTCTCGTGGGATGTAGATTGTGATGATGCTTTCCGACGGTTAAAGAGAGCTTTGACCACCGCTCCAGTTTTAGTGCTCCCGGATGGGAGTAAGCCGTTTGTTGTTTATACCGATGCTTGTGGAACAGGATTAGGCGCAGTCTTGATGCAGGAGGGAAGGGTAATAGCCTATGGAGGGAGACAATTGAGAGTGCATGAGAAGAATTACCCTACCCATGATCTAGAGTTGGCCGCGATTGTTTTCGCACTTAAGTCTTGGCGCCATTATCTTCTTGGTGAGAGATTCGAGTTGTTCACCGACCATAAATCATTGAAGTACTTATTCTCTCAGAAGGATTTAAACTTAAGACAGCAAAGGTGGATGGAGTTCTTAGCATCCTATGATTTCGAGATAGCGTATACCCCTGGTAAGGGTAACGTGGTGGCAGACGCCTTAAGTAGAAAAAGGCTATCTTTGAGTCCATTGTTCGTGGAACGACGAAGCTTGGAGTTTCTTTCTTTGTTTGACTTCAGACCTTCTGTTGATTTTGTACCTGGTTTGTTGGCATCCTTGGAGGTTAGACCTACTCTTTTGAGACGGATGGCATATAGGGTGGAGTTGCCCGACAGACTTAGTGGTGTTCATGATGTATTCCATGTATCACATTTGAGGAAGTGCTTACATGAGACCGCGGAGGTGGTAGAGCCGAGCTTGCTTAGAGATGTAGAGGTAGAGCGTGATGCGACGATTCGACGAGCTCCTACTCGCATCCTTGGGTCAGAAACTAGGAAGTTGAGGAACAGAGAAGTTCAGCTAGTTAAAGTGCAATGGGGAGATGACGAAAGCAATGCTACTTGGGAGACGGAAGCAAAGATGCGTTCTTTGTATCCATTTCTTTTTGAGAGTATGTCTTTTAACTTCTCCTTTATTGCTTGTCTAGTACTTATCTTATCTTTAGTATATCCTCTCGCTAATACCTATGACCTTTAGATAGGGTAAAACCTATGGTTGAGACATGTGTTTGAAACATGTTATGGTTGATGGATGCATATGGATGCAATTGTTTGCTAGTGGTTGCTCGTGGATGCATATACACACACATTAGGCACTAGATCGGCTCAGTCACTTCATGTTGCATATTGCATAAATGGATGTGGTAGTTAGATTGATGGATGTATCATGGCTGTGTTATCATATGGATGATGCATTTTTGTGTATGGTTGTGCACGCATGTAGAAATTTGTATGTGTCAATAGGGTTTCGCATACATATTGGATGCATGGCACTATCATGGTTTGCATTAAGGAGGTTTACTGTATCAGTAACCGCCTGATTTTTGCATTAGGTAAGTACATATACACACACTTTTGCATATATCCATCCAGCATTTAGAATCTTGTAAGGACAATGATTGCTCGTGGATGATGCTTTGAGTAGATGGATGATTGGATGGTAGGATACGTTCTTCCTAACTTGAAGATTTCGGGGACGAAATCCTTTAAGGAGGGGAGAATGTAACAACCCGTATTTTCAATAACCTGTAATAACATAAATCGAGGCAGAATTTAATTCTAAATTGGGAATCAAGGGAAACGGGCTATGCCATTGCGTTCGTCTCGGAAAAATACGCGAAATAGAGTCCGAGTTTTCGAAAATCGGAGTCCGTATGACCAAGATATGGCCTCGCGAAGTTTCACGAAAATTCCCAAATTAAAGTATACTTAATTAAGTGAAATGGGTTGTGTAGATATATATATATATTGATATATATATATATATATATATATATATATATAATTGAAAATTTAATAAATAAATATGCAAAAATGCTCAAAACAGCGAATTGGGAGAGGGGAATAACCGAACCGGCCGATTTTTGAAGTCGACCCGAGCCCGCTGGGTCGACTAGGGGTTAATCCAGGGTGTTTGGCTGTCAACCCGTGGGCCGATTCGCTCAAGTGCAGATTTTGCATTTGAATGGTTCTCATGGTCCATCTTTAATCTAAAGGCCCTAGATGGTTCCTACACTTGACTTCTTCCCCAAGACATGCTTTGATGGCTTGGATTGAATCTAGGGTTAATCCTATGGCCTAAAACACTTGCCTAATCTATAAATAAGACCCTAACCTACCCTAATTCATTCATAATTAAACCTAGTGACTAAACTATGGCAAAATGCTAGCTCTCATGGCCTCCACTAATTTTATGAAGAGGGTTGCATACTAATCACTCTCTAATCAACTTCTAATCCCTTCTTAGCATCTTAATCTTCTTCATTTGGTGTTCAAAGTTGCTAGTTGTGAGTTTCTATCACTTTGATGATCTTTTGGTAAACTAATTAGATGAGATGTGATGAGATTTATGGTTTTGTATGTGGGTTAATGAGCTTTGAATCATATGATATGATGTTAGCATTAATCTTATGTTTATGCATGTTGAGTATGTAAGCTTATGCAAGTTTAATATGATGTATGTTATGTTTGCATGATGCTAAATATGCAAGTTGTGGGCTATGTAATCATATGCATGTTATGCAAGTTCATGGTAATATGCTATGCAAGTTACATGTTTGTTAATATGCAAGTTACATGTTTGTTAATATGCAAGTTACATGTATGTAAATATGCAAGTTACATGTTTGTTAATATGCAAGTTACATGTTTGTTAATATGCAAGTTACATGTATGTAAATATGCAAGTTACATGTTTCTTTATATGCAAGTTACATGTTTGTTAATATGCGAGTTACATGTATGTAAATATGCAAGTTACATGTTTATTAATATGCAAGCTCATGATGACACATTATGCAAGTCTATAAGCTAATATGCAAGTTTGTTATGCAAAATGAATATGTAAGTTATGTGACATATTATATGCAAGTTATGTGACATGTTATGCAAGTTCATATGCAAGTTATGTGTTTGTTAATATGCAAGATGGCACCTTTGAAACATGTTCATTCATATGCAAGTTGACACCTTTTATATGTGTTATATCATGAACGAAATTACGTGGGAACGATGGGGTAATTAAATGCATAAGTTAATAAGATTGTGTGAAATTAATATAATTATGCATAACACAAAATAAATAAACATAGTATGGGAATTTGCCTATTTGGTTAGGTGTACCCATACTATGTGTTGGGAATTTACCTATTGAGTTAGGTCTACCCCATGGGAATTTACCTATTAAGTTAGGTCTACCCATGTTAAGAAAACTTGATTAATTAGGGATAATTAATATAAAATTATGAGGGTGATTAATTAGGTGTAATTAATTGACTAAGACACGAGGTTGGACTCAGTTGTAGCGTAAAACTGCCCGGACCCAACCGGCTTAACCAGTTGCTACAAATATTAGCCCAATGTGAGAGGTCTTAGGCACAAACTAAATACGTAATTAATGTAAAGACACGAGGTTAGACTCTGTTATGACATAAGGCTGCCCGGACCCAACCGGCTTAACCAGCGGTCATAAAAGACAGTCTAATGTGAGAGGTCTTTACAAAGGTTACGTTCTTAATTAATTAATTAAGAAACACTTAACCACATTAGCATGTAGAGGGACATGAGGGGTTAAGTGGGTGCCTCGGGTGGCATGAGAAAATCTAGTGGTTGCCTTGGGTGGCAATAGAAAATACGATTAGAATACTTAACCAAAATAGAACATGTAATTAAAACATGATTAAAGGGTTAAGTGGGATATACTAGAAAAAGGGACAAGCTTAGGTGGGTAGCTTGTGGAGGCCCATTTCAACCAGTAACCCATACGTATCTTTGTGGGCTCGACCCATGTCGAGGACGGGACACGCATACTGGGCTTGACTGTAAGAGGCAAACGGGTTAGCGGTGGCAACGCAAGTCCAACGGGCTTCATATGCGTGAGTGGGCCCGGGCTGGTAGGTAAGCCGTTGTTGCATCGAGTAGATATAAGCCGTGCACCTTTAGTTTCATCAGGTTGCCACATTGGGGAATGATACATCCCACGGTGGGGCCAGCACGGGTATCTACGTTAGGGAGCCGATCGAATGGGAAGTAGTGTGTACACCTAGTGGATTGTAGGGCCCCGTGGCGCCTACTTGGTCACCTAGGGGTACGCAGGTACTAATTAGTAAATTTTATAAGTCCTTGGGTGGGATCAACCTTTAAGTTAGGAACGACTGGTGTGGTGCAGTTTAGTAATTTACCTTAGGGAGGGTAGATGCGTCTTTATCCTTTATCTTCGTTTAGTTGACTGCTTAGGGTAGCCATTCATCCCTATATGTTACCGTATATCAGTTTATGTCTTCTCTGGTTACTTTAACGATTGTATTGTTAAAGTTATAGGACTCGCTCAGACTTATGTCTGACCCTGTTGTTTTTATCTTTTTCCCAACCCTCAGGTCCTACGGTGGATCCTAGCAGTAGTGGAGCTTGATCGGATTGCTGTTCCAGTCTTTAGGAGCTTGGATAGATGTAAAGCTCCAGTTATCCAGTTATCTTTTCTTTTGTTTGGCTATTGTATGAGAGTGGGATTATGTACTTCTTTATTTTGATGGATATTGTACTTGACCTTTATTGTGGTTTTATGATGTAACCAGACATGTTTTACTTCCGCTGTTATGAGATGATGTTTTAAAATTTCAAGTACTATTTATATCTGTCTTGTTGTAATTTTTCTGTTCTATATTCACTAAAATACTCCACCGATGCTATGGCATTCCCTTAGTGAGTGATCATAGCGGGAGTGGGGTGTTACAGCTACTGCCGCCAGACAAAATGGAACACCAAGATCTACTCTAGTGTTAAGTTTATGGCTCTTATACCAATTGTTGAGAATAACAGAAGTGGAAATGAAGGTTAAAAGATTTCTTTGTTTGTTATTAAATGGAAGCTTTGTAAAGAGGCAGTAAACAAACTTGAATGTGAAAAAAAAAAATTTGAGGCGCATAAAACTATGAAAACAAAACTAAATGTGCCAATTATCTCTAAAGACTAGAACAAATAATGACAAAGTCAATATTTCTAACACCTTGCTCTCCTGATCAGTGTAGCAGCAGTAGTCCTCAATGCATCTATTAAAGATGTATGCAACCAAGTCCTCGCAAGCAAAAACGGTCTAAGATTTATCAGTTTCTGTGTTACCTCTTTGAAAGTTGATCCAAAAAGCCAAATTGCTGACACTAAAGGTATAAATTGTATTACATGATCTTTAAACTGTGAACATAGAAATTGATTATAGGCGTGTTTTTTAAATATTTGGCAGGTCTTGCACTGATATCATGCACATTGATCAAAGCAGAACTTGACCATAACCTAGATAAAGTGAAGGAGCTATTGAATAGTAAAAGTGTTCCTGAAAAGAGTAGCCTTGAAGACTACAGGGAACTATATGAAGACTCAATAAAGGATGTCTGTGAAGCAATTATTGCCTTGAACAAAGGAACTGCATAGACGATGTTGAGGTCATTGCTAACTAGTATTCATACCTGCATGGACTCCTTGAAGGAAGCGAATACTCCACTAGTGTTGGATAAAGAGAACAATGATGCTGATAGGATTTGCAACGTTTCTCTTGCTATCAAAAATCTCACATAATGATTTTTATTTTCTTTGGTAAAACGTTTATTTTTTGTGTTCTAGTGGAAAGATTATTTTTAGGTATGATGAGAATTACTGAATAAATGGAATTTTTATATCTCGTTGACTATATATTTCCTTTGGAGCCGATTGCATAAATTAGAGATTTGATATTGGACAGTAATTTTTGTGTAATGTTATAGTTTTAGTGGATGATGTTCTCTGGGTACAATGGTAATAATTTAAATCTCAATTTTCATAGATTATTTTCTTTTAAATTTGTTATAGTTTTGTTATGTAATTTGTAGCATTAAACCATAATGGTAACTCTACCAAGCTATGAGAAATCTATCTATTACCTGTAATAGAAAATAAATAAGAAAAACGCTTAGTTAGAATGTGTATGCTTATTTTAAATCCAATGTGGCACACAACGACAAACCCTCCCCACTTTCCAAAAAAATAAAAAATTCAACTTCATTAACCAGTTACTAAAAAAACACCACCCTCTTTCAACTTCATTTTTTGCTCATCATCAACTTTATTTCCTTCCTTCTCCCAGTATCTTCCCACAGTTCCTACTATTGTCCATTATACGTCGGCCAACCCAAGATTTAGCACCCAAATTCAATATCTCACGACATACAGATTTGCTTACTACTTCCAGATCTAGTGGAAGCAGTTTTTCCGAGGTCGTATGTGTTCCAATTTTCTTCATTTTGCACCGCAAGATCGAGTTGCGGAGTAGTTACAAATCATTATTTCGTTGAGACTATCTCTTCCGGTGGTACGAAGTACGTTAAATTCTTCACTTTTTTTATTCTTATATTTATGTTTCTAAATTGGAACTGTATGGTTAGAAGTAGAAGCATGGAGTCCAAGATAGATTATGGACTAAATGCGAAAATGTATGGCCGAGTTTAGCGACTTCGTGTATTACTTCTCGATTTTGTCCAAAACATTTGTTATGTTTTGGTTTGCAACTGGAGGTTCGCACCTTTTTTGCATTGCTTTCACTACAAATTGATGCGGTATGAATTTGATTAATATTTACTTTTTCATATTATATAATTGTGAGTGTGGGTACTTTAAACTGTGTTTCAACTTTGAATATGAATTCACTGTATAGTCCCTGTATTTGTCAGTACACTGTGTTGCTTGGACATATGAGTTAGATTTGTAAACTATGTATTCACAATTTCTGTAACTAGTTTATATGTTGTACTTCATATTTTAATTTTAATCAGCCTTTTCATAAGATATTCATAACCCTTGTAATATGCAACTTTTACCATGACTTCATGATCGATATCTAACCCAATGGCATGTGTGGTGGTGCACACTGTATGTTACCATAAGTTTATATTTTAGACGCAAATACCCCATGAATTGTAATAATGGAAGTCTACATGCCTATAACTTCAAATCAGGCTATAGAGAGAACGACATATTTATATGTCTTTTGACGATATGACCAAATAGGGGGACATAAAAGTTTTCGAAGATTTAGAAATTATCTAATTTAATTTTACCAGTATACCTTTTTAAGCTAGGTTTTCTTAGTTTGTATTAAATGAGCATTTAAAATGAAACATTTGTAAACCAAACAATCAAATGAGTAGTCATCCCATATGCATCTGTGATTCAAACTTTATATTTATTTGATATTTGGACAGAGAAACAAATCACATACTTCATTGTAACGACCCAAGGATTTTCGGCCTCGAAGATCAACAAAAATACATTTACCGTATCACATGCCAACCTTCCAGACACAGAAAACACCGGAACGTTTATAAAAAGAAATTAGAGGGTGAGATAAGAGAGAAAGAAATATAAGAACATAAGAAGAAGAAGAATAAGAACCAACAGAACATAGAATCTAACATCGCAGCAGAATAAAATATAATACAAAGATAAATCTTTATTGAGAGCTTTTAAAAATATTTACAATATCATAGTACACTACCACAACTGGACAGTTATAATAACCTGTCCTTATATACAGCACATAGCGAAAAATATCTTATAATATCATGCGTCTGAACACCTCCATCTCGTCTTTGGACTTTACATCATCGGATAACCTGGACCTGTACACTCGGTCTAACCCGAACATTACAAACACCGGGCCAGTCTGGTGAACCAGAGTGAGAAAAACTCGTAAAGTTTAAAGGGGAATCATCCAACTTGATTTTAAGGTTCAAAATCTTTTCGAAAGAAAAAGATAATCGTCAGTCTGGTGGCCCTAATAGTAAGAAGGAGAGGCATGTAGCTTGATGGGAATGGTGCTGCCTGGAGGAGTCCGCGAAGAAAAAGGTGTCCGGGAAAGTTAGTGGCACGTGTGAATACATTGTGGGAGGATAAGCTCATCAGCGAATGGAGAAGTGTAGTGCCAGTTGTAATCAAAGTGAAGCCATTTCATAGTGTCAGAAATGGTGAAGTGGAAAATGGCGAAGAACTGGACGTAAAAGGACATGAAAGAAAAAAAGGGGGTATAAGTAAATAAGCTTGCGAACGGTTGTAAGGGGAGGAATTGAGTTTTGAGGAGGGTTTGCTGTGCATGCGTTTGAATATGAGGACACGTGTAGGATCAAGTTTAGTAACGGCGGGTATACATGAGAGCTGCGTTCGAAACATACCCCGTGGACGATGATACAGTGTACAAGTGGGCGGTGAAATATATATATTTGGGCCGATTTTAAATTTCGAGGCCCGGGAATTAAAATATGCCAAATGGAAATAGCATAATGGGGACGACGTTCTTTTTGGTAGGAGATGATACCATTTTAAATGGGTGGGAGAATATGGTGGGATGGTTTCTTTTCTGGAAATGGAAGCAAACGTTCAACATACAGGTGGATGAGAAGTGGGCTACTCTAAAATGATTGATGAGTCGTCCGTCGCTTTGGAGTCGTAAGGAAGTTGGCGACGCTATGAAGTTGGTTTGGAGAAATTGGAAGCACGTATGAATTTATGGCAAAATTGATCGCTGGTTTAATCAACGGACGCAAATCGTTATTTAACGGTTAACGCGCCAAGGTGAATAAATTCACTAACTCTGATCTATTTGAAAATATTATAATTATATTTTAATAATGGTTGAATGCTGTGTGATGGTCGTTTAGGGGAATTACAGTTCAATTGGTGGAATTATAGATATATCGTTGCATATATACATCATTAGCCGGATACAATTCGATCAATTAAAATATTTCATATTATAGAATTTATGTGATTTGTGTTGACTAACATCTGTGGATGCTGGAAACTGGTTGGAGGAATCCGACCGGATTCCTCAATATTTATATGTACTGTTTGTTTTATATGCACTGTTTGAACTATAACAATATAATAATGTTGTTGACTAGGCTTAAGCATGACTGTTATGTCAAGATTAGTCATAAATGGGAATATTACAGTGTATTGTTTTAGTTATAAAAGGGGGAATATTACAGCGTATTGCATTAGTTATAAAAGGGGGAATATTACAGCATATTGTATTAGTTATAAAAGGGGGAATATTACAGCGTATTGCATTAGTTATAAAAGGGGGAATATTACAGCGTATTGTATTAGTTATAAAATGGGGAATATTACAGCGTATTACATTAATAATAAAAGAGGGAATAATGCAGCGTATTGCAAGTTTTTTTTAAAACTATAACGATAAATTTACGCTGTTAACCAAGCTTAAAGCATGATTATTATATATAACACTATTCCCTATAAAGGTTTAAATAACTGGAAATGTTGTCCAAGAAATATGAAGGGCTAAACGGGTTTTGGGAAATATCTGGGGAGATATGAAAACTAGAAAGGAAATGTTAAATAAAAGGGCCAGTGATTTGTTTGATGCTTAGCGTAAATTTAAATGGATGATTGTTTTACTTCGATAGTTAAATAACCGACTATCGAAGTGTTTTGACCATCGTTGTCGATATGGGGAGACCGGTTGGAATTATTAGCCGAAAACAACTCCGTATAGTCATAAGCGCTGCGAATTATATTATGCTGAAGAAAATTGAAGACGGAGTGAAATGCAAGGGTCGTCCTGTTCATAGGGGTGCTTTCGTTTGTCCAGTCCCAAGACAACTTGTATGGACCAGTGTCTGACAGAGTATACCTAAAAAATCACGTATAGTTGATCTTTTAAAGGTATTACGTCTGGTGGCGGAGGAATTCGTTCCTCTTAGCTTTTTATACCCGTGATATTTTTGGAAATCGATCAGTGAATTGACGGGTTTGACAATGTGGCATTCAAAGTGAATGGTGATCAGATGTTCTGAAGATAGACGTAGCCTCTAGCCACACAAACCGGATATGACAGAAGTTGGGCTGGGCAGCATGGCTAGTTGGGTCATACCCAAGCAGGGTGTATTGTCACCGATCTAGAGAAAATTCATATTTGTTCTTCTTTTCGACTCAGTATCTTCGGATGACGGTTGGATAGCCAACAACCGTGGGTGGCAAAATATTCGATAAACTCAAGCTAAATGAGTGGTCGGTCATGTGAGGCCAGGTTGCAAGACGTTCTTGTTGAACCCAGGTGTATACCCTCTAAAGTACACTGATCAGAAGGTGCTCCCATACCTTGTCTGTTGGAATCCAATCTCAATAAGCACCCTGCGGTTTATGATTTTATACTATATATATGTGGAGCGTGAGATGCAAGCGTTCTGCTACTTGGATATTTATATTGATTAGACATTACATTAATATCACTAGATTTTGATATTAAAGTGTTTTGGGTTATAGTAAGGTAAAAATCGTCCATGTTTATGTGTGGGCTGGTCATACTATTATCCTTTTGTTTCAATAGGATTTCAAAGTTAAACAAATGGTTGGAGTATACTCACACCAGTCTCATGACTGACCCAGAGTTTATTTTGTTTGTTTTCCCTAAACTCTTAGGTGCCCAAATTTGTACGGGCAGTCAAGTGTTTCAGGCTTTTACAGATTCACTTGGAGGAGCTCAAAGCAAGAAGCTTCCCCACTAATTATTTAGAGATTATTTCCACTGTGATGTAAATGAGTTATACTCGGATATGGTATGTATATACAAATTCAGATTTGTATTACAAAGTTATGTTATATTATAAATTTTATTCGTTCCGCTGTGAGTTTCGAGTTTACTCTGATTCTGTTCAATTGAGTTCTTCTTCTTCTATTATATTAGTTCTATCTTATCTCTCTCATCCTCTTAATTCTTTCTATTAATGATCTGAATTTTCGTGCACTTTGAGTTGAATGTGTAGAATATTAGTCAGCTCAAATTAGTACGGATTTTCGGGCCACTACAGTTTGAATCGTAAATTAGTCGGTTATTTGGACATAATAAAACACAATCGATAGCTCAAATGATCTAGATCATTAAAAAATTTTAGGAGATGGAATTTGCAGGAGAATTCAATAATGAAGATTCATTGCACCACCAATCGTGTCATTAAATTGGGCTTACATGGGACTTTTTTAATTAATTAATTTTATATGCTAGGTACCTTAGCTACACAAATGCAACCATTGCAATGTAAAAAAGGATGGTTTGAAACAGGGGTTGATTTGAATTTTGATACATTGTGAAACAACCAAAGCGCACAGATCAACTTTTCAAATACCTAAGGGCTAAATTTTTATTTTTATTTTTTATTTTGATTCCAGATGACTACATGAAATAGCGATTTCTTTGGTTAAAGAAATTATACTTTAGAAATATCATTTGTTATGAATAAATGGGTAATAAAACAAAGTTCTGATATGTTGTACTGGTGTTTATCAAGAATAAATTGGATTTACACAATGCAACCATCGCATTGCAAAAAAATGCTCTAAACTATATGGTTGATTCAAATTTTGATATTTGTGAAACGATCGAAGGGTCCTTGATTACGTTTGAAATATGTGATGGCGGAATATATATATTTCATTTTACTTATATATGACTACATGACTAATGTGATTTCCTTGGTTAAATGAATAAATTTAGAAAAGACTATATTATTAACTAGTACAAGTGCAAAATGATGGGGAAATCTAATCGTTAATATGTTTAATATAAAAATAAAATATATAAAATTAATTGTTGAAAATTACTTTAAGTCCGGTTTTAGTGAAAAAACATTATAACGTTGAAAGAAAATGAAAATTGAAAGAATGTAAGTCTAATTACACTACAAATTGTACATGTAAACCAACTTTAAGGTAAAAATGTACTATTAATGCAATGATATGAATCACTCACAGCTACATACACACATTTTTATTATATATCATGAAGAATCAACTTGCTCTTAATGTTTAACTTTTTTGTAGCTCCAAACCATTAATGGATTGAAGAAACAAAAGAAGTATAAACTCAAAATATGCCATCATATCTGTAAATATTTAATTGAAATAAGAAATCAAACCAACTATACAAGCATCAATATAAAAATATACCTAAATATTTATGCGAATTTTTTTTGAATGCGTTAAACTTATATAATTATAGAAAAATAATTTAATTGCATTTGCTATTGTCACGCTACGTTTGTGTGTGTATGTATATGTGTGTACACACACACCCTGATTTTTATATGCAGGTTACTATCCTTTATTGGCAGCAAAAAATTTCATTACCCATAGTTGCAAAGTTGAACTAGCCAACATAATTAAATTCTAAACAAATGTGCAACTGTAGTCAAATATATAAAAAGACCAAAAATTAGAAAAAATGCAGTTTTTTGAGAGTAAAATTATACGAGATTCTAAAATAAGATATAGATCAGGTGGTAATATTAAGTTGTTCATGGAAAATATATTATGAAAGTATGTTGACTCAAAGCTTGATATATTGTGAAATGACCGAAGGGTCCTCGGCTGTTTTTGAGGTATCTGAGGGCAGAAAATATTTTTTCTATTTTACGCCTATATGACTGCTTGACTACAACGATTTCGTTGGTTAAAGAAAAATACTTTAGAATGTAAAAATTATGTTGAAGGGTATCTTTTTACAGAATAGTTTTTAGGACAATACTTTTGAATAGTAAGCTCCAAAGACATTTTTATAGGCAGAAGATAAATACTTTATTTTTCCTAGTTATATATGAAAATGATAATTTCATTTATCATTATTTTTATGTAACTGAAAATGATAAATTAATTTATTTATTTTCTGTAGATTATCTTAAAACTTTTTACTGTGAACCAACAAGACTTTTAATGGAACATGCCCCTTTAGAAATAACATTTATTATTAATAAATAAATGGGTAATAAAACTAAGTAATGACATGTTCAGCGCCTCGTGTCCAGGTGAATTGATCTGTACTCAAGTTGGGTGTTCCTATGTGCCAGATTGATCTTAACCATTAATTTGCATAAAATCTAATGGTTTTGAGTATATCGTGGGACCTGTTTATTTGATTATTAAGGAACATCCAAGTTGGGTACAGAACAATTGCACTCTCTGGTGTCTAGCAAGAATAAATTGAGGTGATTACGTGATAAAATGGAAGATAAATATACAATAAATTAAAATGAATAATCGTTAAATGGATGCATATGGATAAATTAAATGCCAGTTATACAGGAAGCTCGGTACTATTAATTTAAATCTTAAAAAGTAATGTGCATACCTGCTTTCCTAATTACGATTGCCTCTTACAGGGAAAGTACACACGGAGCTTAGCATTAGATATGAGTTAATTATGGAAAGACATAATATTATCCAATCCAAACAATTTGAGCCCATTTATTCCAAGTAATTGTGGAAACCTCGTAATCACCATACCCAATGAATTTAATACTATTCATTAATATTAATATTAAAGCTAACTATTACAAAATAACTTTCCATAGATATTTATCCAAATTCATGTATGAAATCACATGTACATGGATCAATAGTATGAAAGAAAATATTCGCAACATTGACATTAAAGGGTGACTATTAATTGTTCAAAATGCCAATTGGACGCCATAAAAAGCTATATATAATGGGTACCCAAAAACCTTGAGAAGAACATAGGTTAAGAGAAGAAGAAAAAATGAATACCAACATGTACCTCACCCTCGCTCTCCTGATCAGTGTGGCAGCAGTAGCAGTCAATGCATCTCTTCAAGACGTATGCAACCAAGCCCTCGCGAGCCAAAACGATCCGAGCTTCATCAGTTTCTGTGTTACCTCTTTGCAAGTTGATCCTAAAAGCCAGACTGCTGACACTAAAGGTATCGATTGTATTACATGATCTTTAAACTGTGAATACAGAGATTGATTATAGGTGTGTTTTTTTCTAAATATTTTGCAGGTCTTGCACTGATATCATGCACACTGGCCAAAGCAAATTTGACTCATAACGAGGAGAAAGTGAAGGAGCTATTGAACAGTAAAAGTGTTCCTGAAAAGAGTGGCCTTGAAGACTGCAAGGAACTGTATGAAGACTCCATAGATGATGTTGGTGAAGCAATTGATGCCTTGAACAAAAATGATAAAGGAACGGCACAGACGATGCTGAGTACATTGCTAACAAATATTGGTACCTGCATGGATTCCTTGAAGGAAGCGAATACTCCACCAGTGCTGGATAAAGAGAACAGCGATGCTGATAGGATTTGCACCGTTGCTCTTGCTATCACAAATCTCATATAATGATTTATATTTATGTTTTCTTCGGTAAGACATTTATTTGTTGTGTTTTAGTGGAAAGAGACGTATTTTTAGGTATGATGAGAATTACTGGATAAATGGAATTTTTATATCTCGTAGATTAATGTCAAATTAATATTAATGTCAAATGTGTAGTGTAATTAGTACGCAGGTCAAATGTCATGTGGTTTTGATTTATGTTTGACCCTTCTTGATGAAATGGCTTCCTCTTCGTCTTCCCTTGTACTTTCCTCATCAAAAGTACTTGGTTGGACAAAGCTACTGGTATATCTCGGTTTTGGGTTTATAAAGCTATAGTTTCCAAGCCACCTAAACGCATTCATTCCCCACTGGCTGCGTTTACACCTATTAACTCGGAATATGTCCGTTATGGTCTTCGTCTTCCCATGCATTTGACTCTTCGTCAATGGATCACCTTCGTTGATCTCGTTTCCGTTCAACTTTCCTCATTTCCTATACTCTTGTAATAGCAAGCGACCTTCATCCTTTATGCTTAGAATGACTTGAATCCTGCTACCAATGAACTATGGTTTCATTTCATTGTTAAGAATATTAATTTTGCAAAGGGTTTGTTGACTTCTTTTATATGCAAGCCTACGTATCGATTTTTCTTGACCTTCCGCAAAAAATTGAAAAAGGGATCGACATATACTTCTTTATTTCTAATTCAGGCAATTTTCCATTATCATTTTGCCGATATTCCACTTTGACCATCGTACTTGAGGAGGATGCCAAATTATATAAACCGCGCATGAGACATGTTTTAAGATTGGATGTAAAGAAAGAAAAATATTTAAGGTGTGTTTGGTTTGTGTTTTTAGTTTTCAATTTTGTATTTTTTTTAAGTTATTTTCAATTTTTCATTTTGATAATTTTCATTATTTTAGAAAATGCGTTGGTATGGACTATTCTGAAAATGCATTTTCAAAAATGAAAACTGAAAAATGCGTTTGGTTTGAAATATGTTTTTCATATTTTGAAACTTTGAATTTCCCTTTTTGTAATCAAACCACATTTGCATTTAAACCCTAATGCATGATACATTATACACGTAACTATATGACACATGTTGCATAATAAAATACAGCATAAATACACAACAGTCAATGGACAATAAAATTCATATACTTCAAACTAAACACATTTTTTCCTTCAACATAAAACCAATTAGTATATGTGTATTATTCATTAGACATATCATACATTACACATAATAATACACAAAACTAATTATTCAATAATTTATATACACTTCAAAGCATAACACCATTTCAAGCCTTCAAAATCAAATGCTCTTCTAAGTGTAGATGAATCGCATCTAACTATCACTTGTATCTACTTGTATCATATGTGAAACCTATACAAAAAAATTCCGTAAATTTCACAAATATAACATCTCCACATATCTCAGTAATATATGCTCACAGATACCGTCAACATGTGAACTTTTCCTGCACCAAATTAGAAATATTACCACACCAGCATTAAAAAAAAACAATGCACTTGAGATCCGAACTGCAAAGCCGGTCCTGGCACTTACGATGTCCAGTGCGATTTGTTAAATTATGCCCCTTTTGTAAACATTTGTGTGATGATACTAAATAATATCCAAATTATAAGGCAACATTAATTTTTGAAAACTCAATAGTGCTGTTAACTAACAGTGCAAACAGAAAAGATAGAAATGAAAAAGTAGAAATAATAAGTTCATATATGATGAAATTTTATATACCAAACTTAAATTGTTCTATCTCAAAATCCACAAGGTTGCAACAAAAAATATCATTGCTTTCATTTAAATCTTTATGTTTTTGAAATATAATGTCAGATTGATACTGCAAATTGTAAAATTATAATAAAACCATATGAAAAAAATCTTAAAAGATTAGGCAGATAAAGAAACTTTGTAATAAGTTTAAGGTATTTAAATAGCTAAATACAATATAAACTAAAATAGCTTAAGAGGATAAATCACAGTAGGGAAAACCAAAAAAAAAAAAAAAAAAAAAAAAAAAAAAAAAAAAAAATTGAAATAAAATGCATAACAAGTATTCAGCAAGCAAACAAATTGTTGTTTGTTTTCTATCTTTTCCGTTGAATGCAGATGATTAGCGTTCATTTAGTTTTAGGTAAAACAATAAAGGTATCAATTTAAAAATTAGGATTAGGGTTACTTACATTTGATCTGAGAGCCTTGGTATTTCAGCTTCTTTTTTCTTAAGCGCCTCTCCTTCTTCTTCTTTGTACGCCTCTCCTTCTTCCTCATGCTCCAACTATTCTCCTTCGTTCACAAATCCGCAATTTTCTTCCTTTCGCGATTTATTTCTGCCTGCATTTTTTTCCTTTATGCCCTATCGCATTATGATGCCCCGTGCAATGGCTCAGTTAGCACTGGGCAAGGGACGGTTATGATTCGAAGCACATACAAGAAAGTCTTAAACAAAACCGAACTAGAAAATTTATGTAGGTAGGTATCTGTGCATGTGCAAAAATAAGCAACAAGATAAATTTACCCTACCTTCCACAACATAGAACACACCAGCTTGAGCACTAGAACACATTCACCAATAATTTCTTCGGTAAAACCAACTGCCTTGCTAGCAGCCTTATATCTATTTCCTTACCCAATCAATTAACCAAGACATTATCAGACACCAAATTCCTTTATTCTCTCAGTATAAATCAAGGAATCATAACATGGTATAAGCCGTCAACAAGGCTGAGTTCATTAAAAACACTCATTGAGGCGCTCGACACTATCATAATCAAAACCAAATTTCTATGCTATGCGGTGGTTACTCATTACGTCAAAGATAAATTTCAAATTATGTTTAAAAAAATGAATAAATCGATGTTCTTTCATAAATGATCATGATATTAGCAGTTGGATAAAATCCATATATACATGATGAAAATTTATACTAAATTATTAGAATCACCAAAGCATTCTAAACCTTTCAAATTGTAATAACAACAATGAAACTGCAATTCTACTAAATGTCTACTAAATTATTAGAATCCACAATGCTCCTGACAGCTAGAACATTAGATCTTAATAGCATGAAACTGCAGTTCCACAAAAGCACACCTACAATGGTTAAATAGAACAAGCGATCTAACTTAACTCCACCAAGGTGTTTTCAGTTTCAAACAAAAACCAAATGCAAGATGCGTTATTATTGCCTTCATATAAAACATTCATTTCACTACAACTTAAATTGAACCATAATTGTAACTCTACCAAGCTATGAGAAATTAATATAGATTTGTGAAGATGACTAACCATGTAACCGAACAATTTGAAAAGCTGGTTTGTGCACAACATTAGAGATAAATTTTACATTACTATATATGCATATCTAGTTAGTGCAGACAACTAGTTCGATCCAAACTGGTGTTCATATATATTAGGTCAAATTTGCATGTCTAGTTTACAGTTGTTTCCCGTTGTAATATTTGAATAATTGACCAATTTATCATATTGTAGTGCCGAACCATTTTCAATATTCTATCACAAAATTCATGGTTTTCTTAATTATTTGCATATGCAAAAATCAAAATTTTGAAATTTCGATTTTGTTTTGTTGAATATTCAGTATATCATACCGACAATTGGTCTTCAGCACACATAAATTGGTATTTTTTAAGTTCACAAATTTAGCTTGTGCATCAAGATTAGTTACCTTTTTTTCTTGTTTGTGTTGAAAAGCTTGAAAATACTTAAACATTAAATTACATAAGAAAATATCTTTGACATAGAGTAAAACACATGTATTTGGAAGCTTCTTCTAAATAGTAAATACCCAAAAAAATATTAATTGCATGATAAGCACTTGTTTAATTGTGCAAATGAATCTGTTTAGCTTTAAAAGTAATCAAACTACAATAAATTTCCTTTCTTAAATAAATTTAATATTACAAAATTATTTTAAAGTAGTAATATAATATTTAAAATATTTATCAACACAATAATTTATAGTTAATTACCAATCTTTCGTGGGAAATTTACAGCTGCTAGATGATACTATGACTTTTTCCCAACAAGAGTGGTGCTTTTAATATAGCAAAGCGGAGCACATATCATAATGTCTCGATGGTTCACTACTATGATTTATAGAACTCTTGCCTATAACTTTTTCACATATCCCTTGGGCTTGTGGTACTTGGCGTACTTTAGAACAATATTAGAATACTTAGGAATGTATCTTTCAAATGCAAAAACTAATATATTCTATAACTGCACTAAAATATCATAAAATTATAAATATTTGGCCATCAACAGCTAATGCAACAATAGAAGGTTATATCTCCACTTTCTAAGAACATTTTCTTTATTAATAACTGCGAATTCAAACTAAAAACCAATTCAAAGTAACTTATAATTTCATCCTTCATCCCGAAACCACAAATCAACATTAGTCATTATAAAATCAACGTTCACTATCGAAAAATCAGCTATTATTCTGCACTAAGCAAAAAATAAACGTCCGCAATTTAATTTTGTAGCTTCACTTTTCTCCTCGTTCATGGTTGTTGGACCCTAATTTCTTAGGTTTTTGTCCTCTAAAAATTAATAACTTATATTGGCATATTCTATTACAACATTTAAATTTAGTGCCCTTCAAATTTGATTTAGCCAAGGGATCACAATAAGAAAAATCCTAAAATAATATAAAATCCAAGGCAATGGAAACACCTAAACAAACTTCCTAAAAAGCAACATAAAAACCTTGTAAAGCATGAAAAAAAAAACTATCCTCTTTTTGTTCTTCATTCTTCGTTGTCTACTTGGAAAAAGAGTTTCTTTTAAGGTTAAGGGTTTGAAATTTTGTAGAAATATATATATATACATTACTTTGGGAAAAATAGTCAAAATGTGAATGATTGAATGAAGATATATCATATTATGGTCCAAGCACACATGAAACAAACATTTCTATTAAAATTTTAAAGGTGGACAGAAAAGGAAACTACGATGCCAATAGTCGCACACTTGTTTTATACATAGATTAATATTAGTACTTCCATATAATACGTAAGCTTAAAATGTGTTGAATGCAACCTAAAGGAAGATTAAACAATGACCAAAAAATTTCATCGTTAATTTCCTCTTCTTAATTGTCACGTAAATGCTTTTACCTTTCTTTAATGACTAGTTAAACGCATAATTACCCAGTTAAGTTTGATCGTATTAATTATTGTTATAGTCAAATCATTTCAAATATTTTAAATCATTTTAATTCCACTGAACCCATAAGTTAACTGTAAAAACCTCATGATTGGTAAAACTACTAAAGATTAAACATTCACTCTAAGTCAAGCCGACCCAGAATAAATTGTTTTGCTCTAGGTTGGATTATTAATGCAATGAATTCTATGCAAAGAGTTAGCTTGCTCTATCAAGAATGCAACAAGCAATAAAAAAACTAGCAAAAGAAAAAAATATTTGTTTTTTTAATTGGCCGACTATTTAGACACAATAAAGCACAATTGATGGCACAAAAGATCTGGATCATTGAATTTTTTATGAGATAGAATTTGCAGGAGAATTCAATAATGAAGATTCATTGCACCACCAACCGCGTCATCAAATTGTGTTTACATGGAACTTTTTTAATTAATAACTTTTTATATGCTAGGTACCTTAGTTACACAAATGCAACTATTGCATTATAAAAATGATGCTTTAAAATAGAGAGTGGATTTTAATTTTATTACATTGTGATACAACCTAAGCGCATTGATCTACTTTTGAAATATCCTAGGGCTAAATTTTTATTTTGATTCCATATGACTACATGAAACAATGATTTCTTTGGTTAAAGAAATTATACTTTAGAAATAACATTACACTACAAGAAAAGGGCTTAAATTCGACGGCCCATATCGACGGTTTCCGACGGCTTTTTCCGACGGCTTTCGACGGGCCGTCGGCGGCCGTCGGAAACCGTCGATTATAATCGGGATTTCTTCCACCCGAGCCAATTTCTGCTTCATTCCATCTCCTCCTAAACCCATTCAGCCGCGATTTCCAAACCCTACCTCCCCCAATTTTCGATTTCCCGCCTCTAAACACCAATTTTTTCGCGTTCGGATAGCTCCCGACTTCCTCTCAACCTTGTATCATCATCAATTTGAGGTATAATCTCATTTTTACCTTAAAATTTTAATTTTTACCTAAACCTAAATTTGGTAAAATTAGAAAATTAGAGTTAATTGTTGATAGCAATTGGTTCCTATGGTGTTGTAGTATGTTATATCATCATATTATATGTGTGTTTCATTTGCTACACTGAAATTGAAAAAGTTATGTTAAATATTTGCATATTTGTGTATTTGACATCAAAATTTAGGCATGTTTTGGATATATTGTTGTTTGTAGTGGTCATAAAAAATTGTTTAAAAACCCAGATATTTACAAATTGGTTTAAGTGTGTGTATGTGTTTCAATTTAGATTGTTTATGTCGTTGTATAATTTAGGATATTTTTGTACATGTGTGCCGTTATGCGCTCGTCATTCTTGCACGTGTTATTTGACATACGAATAATTGAATGGATGAACTATGAAAAGTACATCGTGCAAATTTTGATTTATGCACAAAAACGCATGATTCTAAATTATAGTTGTGTGCCTATTGAATCGACGGTAATAATATTGTTTTAAGTTGATTGAAATGTTAGCAGATGTGATAAAATATATAATATTTTTTTGTTGCAGTAAAACGTACTTTATATTAATATGCGCACATATAATTGAGTAATATCCCCTAGAGTGTTTTCGGCCCCGTCGGACGAGTGTTGTACATGATCGTTATATAAATAGTTGTTTTTTTTTTAAATTAAAAAACGACCGTTTATATTCATCTGGTACAATATTTGTTGGATTTGTCCTTGTATTGGACAAGTTATAAACGCAATAAGCATCTACATTTTGTATACTACTTCGTTTCAAAAGATTCACAAAATTTTGGTTCCATTTTCCCTTTTGTTTCCTGCGTACATGTGTACAGTGCAGGAAACAAAAGGGAAATGCTGCCGAAATTTTGTTGAATCGTTTGAAACGAAGTAATATACAATTGTAAATGTTTACTGTGTTTATAATGGGAAGTAGGATGCCTGACCATGTAAAAGAATTGCATTAAAAAAAATGTCAAATTTAACTGTGTTGGGTTATGGATATTTAAGATTATTTATTTTAAATAACAACGATTGTTTTTTTGTTATTTAAGTTAGATTTTATAAATTAAAATAATTTATATTCGAAGACTAAAATGGCGCGGTAGTTTCAAAATTTAATTTTGAACTTTGAAAAATTATATAAAATTCATTTTAAATCGGATTTGGACGAAACAAGAAACGCTAGGACCGTATTGAAAATATTTTTCTAACGGATATAAGAATTTGAGATTTTAGTTCATAATTTGTAAGTTACGACAAAATCAAAATTTCAGAAAAACGCTATGGAATTAATATATAAAATACATTTGGACCAAAACGCTATGGAATTAATATATTTTTAATATTAAATATATATGCCTTAAAAATGAAAATATTGCAATATACGTGCGTTTTATTACCATAAGTTCAAGTTTTTTTTGTAATTTGAATTCTTAAATAAATATTAATTTTTGGACTTATGACTGAATTTCTCAACTAGGAAAAATGATTGATTATTTTGTTGATCGGAGGAGTTGGATGTACCAAAGAAGAGGACAGAGAGGTTCAATAAAAGAAGATTTTTATAATGGTATAAATGTCTTTGTTGACTTTGCTTTAAGTAATAATGGAAGCGATCCTGAAATTCGTTGTCCGTGTAGCAAGTGTAAACATTTGAAATATTTGTTACCCGATGTTGTGAAAGTCCATTTGTGCAAAAACGGATTCGTACCCGAGTATTATTTTTGGGATCGTCATGGAGAAGTTGTATCAAATACTCCTGTTGAGACTGAGGTAGACAATCCTGTTGAAGAAAATGTTAGCACGACCCGTATTGAAAATATGGTGGAAGATGCAGCTCGATCTATGTTTCCTATGATTGTAGCCGACGACGACGATGGAAATGATGAAGAACCGATTATTGAAGCTAAGAAAATTTATGATTTGCTGGATAATGCTAAGAAACCTATTTGGGATGGTTGTACAAGCGGCACTCAGCTATCGGTAATCGCGGAATACATTGCGATGAAATCTAAATACAACATCACTGAAGCTGGGTTCACAGCAATTGTACAAGCTGCAAAAAGGCACATGCCGCCGGATAATTTAATGTGTGAAAATCACTACGAAGTTAAAAAACTTATGTCGGCATTTGGTTTACCTTATCAAAAAATAGATACATGTGTAAAAGGATGTATGTTGTTTTGGAAAGATGACGTAAACCTTAGAAATTGTAAAATTTGTAATGAAGAAAGATATAAACCACGAAAAAAGAAGGGAAAGGAAGTTCCATATAAACGTATGCATTACTTACCTCTTACTCCAAGGCTTCAAAGTTTATATGCATCTTCTGCAACTGCATCTCATATGAGATGGCATAAGGTGAGATCGGAGCAAGAAGGTACGTTGACCCATCCAGCCGATGGGGAAGCATGGAAGCATTTCGATAAAACTTATCCCAATTTTGCAGCGGAGAGTCGTAATGTCAGACTAGGATTATGTACGGATGGGTTTTCACCATTTTCTCAGTTTGGTTCTAAATACTCATCATGGCCCATTATCATCACACCTTATAATTTACCTCCATGGATGTGTATGAAAACACAATATATGTTTCTTACTGTTATTGTTCCTGGGCCCGATGATCCAGCACAAGGAATTGATGTTTATTTACAACCGTTAATTGAAGAATTAAAAACATTGTGGAACGAAGGAGTAGAAACGTACGATGTTTCAAAGAAGAAAAATTTTCGCATGTTTGCTTCTTTGTTGTGGACTATAAGTGATTTTCCTGCATATGCAATGCTTTCAGGATGGAGTACTGCTGGTCGTCTATCATGTCCATATTGCATGGAAGAGACACGAGCGTTTTCCTTACCGCATGGTAGGAAAATTTCATGGTTTGACTGTCATCGATGTTTTCTCCATGTAAATCATGTTTTTAGAGCAGACAAGAAAAACTTTTTGGTTAATAGAGTAGAAACCAGACAACCTCCAACGTTATGGACTAGCGAAGAAATATATGAAATGGTTCGAAATCATCCAAAGATATATCAAACTGGAGTTCAAACAGAAATTGAAGGCAAATCGATTTATCATAATTGGTGCAAACAGTCTATTTTTTGGGAGTTGCCGTATTGGAAACATCTTCTGCTTCGTCATAACATTGATGTGATGCATAATGAGAAAAATGTATTTGATAATGTGTTTAACACGATTTTGAATGTTAAAGGGAAAACTAAAGATGATTTGAAATCAAGGCGCGATATAGAAGAATTATGCAAACGTCCCGAGCTTCATATGAAACCTAATGACAGTAAAAAACCCAAAGCATGTTATGAATTAGATAATAATCAGGTTAACGTTGTTTTAAAATGGGTTGAAGGGTTACGATTTCCTAATGGGATTTCCTCAAACCTTCGTAGGTGTGTTGACTTCAAAAATGGTAAATTGAGCGGAATGAAAAGCCACGATTGTCATATTATGATGGAGCATCTATTCCCAGTTATGTTCAAAGAACTACTGCCGTTAAAAGTTTGGAAGGTAATAACGGAGCTTAGTTTGTTTTACAAAGAACTTTGTTCAACTACTTTGAAAGTGGAACGTTTACGTAAATTTGAGGTAGATATTCCAATATTGCTTTGCAAATTAGAGAAAATATTCCCACCAGGTTTTTTTAATGTAATGGAACATTTACCTGTTCACCTTCCAACTGAAGCACGATATCGAGGTCCTGTCCAATATGGATGGAAGTATCCATTCGAGAGGTAAACATAGACATATTAACGATTAATTTAATTGAATTTAAAACTATTAAATAATGTAAATTAATATTGCATAGGTATCTGAATCATTTGAAGAAAAAAGTGAGACAAAAAGCACGAGTTGAAGGTTCGATGTGTAAATCTTACATCGAAGAAGAAGCTTCGTTCTTTTTCTCTCATTATTTCAGTGATCATGTGAATATATCATTTGAAAGTGTTCCAAGAAACGACGAAGGAGACGAACAAGAACCGTCTCAAACAGTTTTGTCTATTTTTAGACAACACGGTCGACCTTCTGGAAAATGTGTTGACGTCTGGCTAAATGATAAAGATGTTCATGTAGCTCACACTTATATTCTTCTAAATTGTGCTGAAGTTGCACCATTCGTTAGGTAATCTGAAATATCAATTACTGCATTTTTATTTCTACATCTTTACGTGTGTATAATCTAATGCAAAACACTATTTCTATTTACAGCGTTTATGAACGTGAACATCCAAATGGAGATATCAGTAAAGAATTTTCTGCTTGGTTTACAAATTATGTTTATGAACCCAAAAATTGTGTTGTTGATGAAGGGTTGAAACATCTTGCAATGGGACCAAAAAGATTGGTTAAGACATATCCAATATATTTTGTTAATGGATATAAATTTAACACAAAAGAATACGGTGTTGAAAAATCAACGAACAATACTGGTGTATTCGTTAAAGGCAGTGACGATCCTGAGAATCACATCAAAGATTTTTATGGCGTTTTAACACAAATTTTGCAATTGACATATTTCTCACGACCCGCAGAGGAGGTGTTTCTATTTAAATGCGATTGGTTTAGCAATGTTCCGGGTTTTGGGATTAATGTACATAAGGATTATAATCTGATTGAAATAAAGCATACATCGCGTTATTACAAGTATGATCCTTTTGTACTAGCCAAACAAGCATTACAGGTTTATTATGCTCCTTACCCGTCTCTAAAAAGAGATAAAGCAGATTGGTCGGCAGTTTTTAAAACAAAGGCCAGATTTACGTTTGATGGGAAGAATATTCCATATGAAGGAGCCTATCAGGCAGAACTCGAACAGAACAATGAAATAATAATTGAAGATGATCATGCAGATTTCGGACCTCTAATCGATGAGGCAAATGCTTTGGTAGATGCGTTTGAGAGTGCGGAGGAAGATAGTATGCAATCTGAGGATGAATTTGAATCTGAAGAAGATGATGATTGATATAGATGATGATCGAGTACTATCTATCTATTGTAATGTAATTATGTAGTAAACCCAGCTTATTTTGCAATTCATGTAACTCTATTAAATTTTTAACTTTTATGATCGTTTTTTACATCTTTTGTGTCATATGCAGTTTTGCTTATTTATTTGTCTTAAATCTGCAATAATGTAAAAATGTTAATCTTTGGAATATGAGACCAAATCAAATACAAGTAAAAACAATTTCTCTTTTATGTCATTTTTTGCATCTTTTATGTCACTTATTTAGCAGCTTATATCGTTTGTTTAAGTTAGCTTAGATCTTTGAAATGATTTGTATGTGACAGGTATGTCATCTAGAGGAAATTCGTCAGGCGAGGGTTTTGGATCGCATCCCCACGTGCGTCCAGTCGTGTCCTTAGTTCCTACGAGTACTGGGTAAAAATTAAACTTTATTTAGCATGTTTATTATTTTATACAGCACACTTATATGTTTTTCACATTTAATGCAGGACTTTCGATTTTCAGCCTTCGAAGACTATTTTGACCGCTTCGACAGCAGCATATAAGGCAAGGATGTCGGGATGTTGGCCTAAGTGGGATTTGATACCACCTCACATTCAGGAGGTCATTTGGCAGGATGTGCTAGTAAGTATTTTCTTTTATATTTTTTGCAATATAATTTATGTTAATCGCTGAGATATACTGTACATATTTTACTACTAATGTTTGTTTAACGTGAAATACAGGCTGAGGTTGATATACAGACCGATGATTTGGCATTGGCTAGGACGTATTGGATGCAAAAGATGAGTAAAAACTATAAAGATGCCATATCAACAATGAAAAAAAATAGGAAAAAACCTACGTGGATGGGAGATAATGTTTGGAGTGGGTTTCTGAAGTATTGGGATAGTGATACAGCGAAGATTAGTGTACTAATTTTTTTTTTTAAGAAATATTAAAATATTTAGACTGATAAATATAAAATTTTAAATGTGAAGGCGGAGTCACAAAGAAACAGCGCGAATAGGAATAAAAATCCAGTCACGCATAGAGGAGGATCCAAGTCATTCCAGCAGTATCGGCAGGAGTTGGTAATTTTTTTTAAATGCGACTTCTTATGCTGTATATAGTTTTGAACATTTAATAATTGTGTTTAATAATCTAATTCAGGAGGCTGAGGGGCAGGGTCCAGTCTCCTATATGGATGTGTTCACACGTACGCATGCCATAGAGCATGTCGACTCAGACGGGAACATCACATACTCATGGCATGACGAGAAATCCAGGAAGAGTCACGTAAGATTTCATTTTATGTAGAAGTTTATGTAGTAATTGTTAAATTAATATAAAATACGATATCATGATATTAATTTTATATACATTCACTACAACAAATATACAATATTACAACGGTGCAAAAACGTTGTAAAAAGTTTTTACAACGGTGGAGCCACCGTCGTCTCTTAAGAAGTTGTAATAGACTAGAAACTTTTACAACTTTTTTGCACAGTTGCGGCACCGTTGTGAAATGTATATTTTACAACTTTTTTCCACCGTTGTAACAACTTTTATTACAACTATTATGCACCGTTGTTGTTATAATTTTTACAACTTTTTATAACCGTTGTCATATATTATAATTATTATTTTACAATTGTAATATATCCACAAATTATATACATATTACTGACAAAAGAACTCATTTCAAACATATTATCTTCAAAACTTAAGATATCAAACAAACTTAAAACATGAACCAAAACAATTTATTAATATTTTCAAACTCTCATTATTTTTTTTACATAATACGCTTACAAAACACAATACATACAGTGCAACACTTCAACAAGGTACATAAGATTAGTGGCATCAATCAAAGATGATTTTTGACTGCCAACATCTCTCTATTCCAATCATCAAATTCTGGTTTTCTTGCGCACGTTCCAAGCAGGCATTTCGCAGAGTGACCAAATTCTCCTGATTTTTGTATTGCCCGATAAACAAGAACTCCTTCAGATTTCAAAATTGATGGTGATAGCTGCGTAACCTGATAATTACGAACAAAAGTATACACCAACAAACAAATCATGTGGTGAATTGCTAATGAAGAAGAATATGACTATTTCTATTTCTAACATAAACAATCAATAACAAGAAGGGGAGTGCAAAAAAAATTCTTACCAAGTCATGCAGTAAAGTAGACTGCTCTTTAAAAAGTTTGGGTAGATGTTTTCTCATGACTTGCTCGAATTTACAAGCATAACTGCATGGAACTCCATACCAGATTTTTGGATCACCATGGTGCATATAATTTAATGAGTACATACGGTGATCTTCCACATGCTATGATACACATGAAAAAAAGAAGTTTTAAGCGATGAACCACATGTATATCCATGTTAAGCAATGACCACTTGTCTTCAAAATAGCCTGCAAATTTCAATAAGACATATACATCTGCCATTCATATTTTAATATGAATAAAATGTTAAATGTTGTGTGAAAAGTAATGAAGTGCAGTGATATCTTTTGCCTCCTGTCTCTATGTTGCTATTAGTATGGCTAGATGCATAATGATCGGCAATTCTTTACTTACATAGAAATATTGTTATTCACAATTGTTTTTCCTGAATTGGACTTCTATTTACATGTTGGTTCTGACAACGCATGCGAACTATGAATATTTCTTTTTATATGTTTCCGCTCATTGCCAAACGTGGGAGAACACAAACCAGTGTTGATGTTCAGACCAAATTTACTGGACAAGGACAAAGGCAGAAAGAAAATTAAAGTTTAATAGCTTTTAAAACTTCACATTAATAATACAAGTCACAGTGAGGTGTCACATAAGTAAGCAAAGGCTTTTTCAGCAAAGGTCCAAACATTTGTTCACAAGCAGATAGAGACACATGCTATACCTGGTGTAAGGAGTTAAACAAAACATTCAGGTTTAAGTAATTTTTGTATAATGCCGTTAGTGTTCATGTTAAAATTTCCCTTACTATTGAAATTTGCAAATATCAATACGGTGGCCTAATGCAGACCCAAACGACCAAAATCAAGTAGGAGACGATGCAATAATTTTTAGCAAAACATATTTAAAAAGGGAAACACTAATATATGTGTATAACTAAACATGCCTACCCATGTCTCAGGTAACAGTTATCCACTAACACAACACCTATAGCGTTACATACTCGTGAATAGGCAACACAGGCAACGACAAAATCGGTAAACTGGGCGGCGTCAAAGAACAAGGTAAAAATGTAGGTTTCAATGCAACCCAAAACAGTGAGTTGCTAGACAATACTCCATGCAAACTCAATACTATGAACGCACTGTAGGGAGCAATGTAAAAACAGGGCTGATTCGGCTGTCATTCGTGTTCCTGTTCGGTCCAAATTAAGTGAAGCAATGACGCCAGCAAAATGATGTATTACGGTGGCAACAAGTTCAGCAAACAAACCCCAAATTACAGTCAACAACAAGTCAAATCTAACTCTAATTCCTATTGAAATTAACATGCTCGAACAAATTAAATCGTGAGATTATACTCACTTTGAAACCGGCGAAGAGATGGAACCGCAGGCGGCAGTGACAGCGGAGGCAACTTAGAATCTGGAGCAGTGGTGCGGTAAATCCCGGAAGGATCTGAGGTGGCTCGGCGTCGGAGGTTGCTGAACGTCGTCGGCGGCCTAGATTTCGGAAGGATCTTTGGCATAGGGTTCGACGAACATAGGTAGGTGACGGTCTGAGGATGAAGAGGAGCGGAGGCCGATGGAGTAGGTGCTGGCTTCGGCTATGGTGGCAGTGGCATCAGGCGGCCGCCATGGGTTTAGATTTGGAGAAAACGATTTTTTTCTGTTGATTTGGGGAAACATTTGGAAAAGAATCGACTAATATAATAAGAAAGGGAAGGGAAGGCAAAAGTAATAAAAAGGGGAGGACGGTGGAAACATCTAGAACACCTGTACGAAGTAAAATGAAAAGGGGACAAGTATAAACAAGTTTCAACAAATAAGGACAAATGTAAACAAAATTGATCAAACATTATTTTTATTAATAATTTTTTTTAAACAAGTGCCAAATGTGAATCAATATGTTTTCTAAAGTGTACACCATATATTCATACTACACACACACACAATAATATGGTATATACTTACATTCCAAATACCATGTCAAATAAACATTTTTAAAACCAAATTCTAAACCAAATTTATTTAAATTAAATATTCAAGTTAAATTGAAACAAAATTTTGTAATTTCTCAAAACATATATTTCAAGTATAAATACCATTTAAATACCCTATGTATATATGACATACTAGTATATTACTAATATTTAATAGGCCTCTATTACAATTGGTAGAAAAAAGAGATGCTGAAAATAATTTTGTAAAATTTTCTAATAAAACCGTTTTAATTATTAATTACCAAAATTAATTACTGGGGAGTTGGAAAAATCGGACGGACGAACATAAGCAATAAAAAATAATCGAATGGACGAGAATTGACTGGATATATTAAGCGTAAAACGTTTGGTTCGGAGGGAAATTCGAATTTCCCAGAAAAGAAGCGCGGCACAAAAGTATTGGTTCGGAGGGAAATTCGAATTTGAGCTAAATTTTCAATTTAAGCGTAAAACGTTGATACGGATACGGATGGTTTTATAAAAACAGTATTCATTTAGACACACAATGGATGAATAAAATCTTTTATTTATTGATTTAAATATACTACTGTTATTATTTAGAATTATATTTTAATGTTTAATTAGTATTTAATTAATTATTACTTATTAAAATTCAACAGTTATTACCGTTGCCTGTTGAATTCAAATTCAACAGTACACAAAATGTACCGTTTCGGACGGGGCGTTGCCCCCTGGACCCTCGCGACCTGACCGGGCAGGTCGAACCCCGTTTGCGGGGGCGTTGCCCCCGCACCCCCACCTAGGGGGGTTACCACCCCCCCTGGACCCCCCCGGACTCCCCCTCCGTAGGGGATCATATTCGACAAAAGGTTTTGGTAAACCTTTCAACATTATCAATTATAAATTAAGAGTATTTGGTATTATTTAGTATTATATTTTAATTACTGATTATTTTTATTATTTAACATTAATTTTCAACTTTGGTTAATATTTATTTTCAAACAATTTTTTTTAATTATTAGTTACTATTATTAATTACTTATCATTATCATTATCTAATAGTAATTACTATTGTTGTTGTTAATTATTTAATAATTTTATTTATATTGTAATTTAATTATTGTTACTTATGTATTATTCATGATTAGCATTAATTAGTATATTTTAATTATTAACTATTTAATAGTAATTATGTAATATTAACGATATTTTTTAATTATTCTTCTTAATTGCTAAGTATTAATAGTAATGATTAGTTATTAATTATAAATAATCAATATAAATGTAATTGTTTAATAATAATTGACTATTAATAGTAATTATTACTTATTAACTATTAATTATTTAATAATAATTGACAAATATAATTTATTCCTAAGTTAATTATTAATTATTATTATTAAGTATCAATATAATTAGTTATTAAATATAGATATTATAAACATGAAGTTTGCACTAGGCATCTCAATTACAACGAATAAAATGAAAAGTTGTGATCTATATGTTTATTACAACAGTGCGTTTTGCAAGGTTTTAAAAAAGGATCTATTACAACGGTGCCTTTGCACCTTTGTAAAATTAAAGTTGTAATATGGTAATATATATGTTCTTTACAACAGTGATTATTGCACCGTTGTAAAAAAGAATCTATTACAACGGTGCTTAATGCACCGTTGTAAATTAAAGTTGTGATATGGTAATATATATGTTCTTTACAACAGTGATTATTTTACCGTTGTAAAAAACATTTATTACAACAGTGTGTTTTCCACCGTTGTAAAAAAGGATCTATTACAACGGTGCTTTATGCACCGTTGTAAAATTAAAGTTGTAATATGGTGTTTTTGTTGTAGTGATTCCTATTGGGCTTGCAGGAGAAGTTCATGGAGAAACGTCAGTTGCGTCTAGCTGAGACTGGAAAGGAGCAGCTTACTACAGACGAGGAGGACATTATCTTCCAGTCAGTGATGGATCCACAGACGCGTAACAGACGATATTGATTTGGAAATCAAGTGGTAAAACATTTTTAGTTTAGTTTAATTTTTATGCGTTTTATTTTTATCTAGAAAGCTTAAGCCTCAAGTTCTTTAATTTTGTGATAAATATATCTTTCATGATACCAATGTTGCGTGCATTCAATGTTATCATTTGAGAGATCAATAATTATTGCTCTAAATTAACTCGATGAAGTGCATAGTTTACGGTATTAAATTATGCCATTTAAAGCATATCAAATTTCTTTAACATGTGATATCACACCTGTCATTAATTGTTGTTATAATTTAAAGCATATCAAATTTCTTTAACATTTGATACCAACAAGTAAGCATTAACTATGTTATTGTAATTTATAAAACGTTTTATAATCAGTGTTATGCGTTGGCTTGGAATAGGTTCATTTATGGTCTTATTTACCATAATAGTTAAAAGAGGATATAGAATGTAATGATATAGTCGATAACCTTTTTATGTCAACGAAGATTATAATGTATTACTCCGAACTCTTTAATTACATATTTTTACGCCATGCAGATTATTAAAATAATTGTAAATGAGTAAAAGAATTTTAAATAATTGTTACAGTCCACCAGTCAGCAGGCACGGGCCAGACATGCTAGAGAAGCTATGGACGCCGCAGAGATCGAGGACTTGAGAGCTAGGGTGGCACAGCTTGAGGAACAGAATCGCCGCCAAGCCATTGAGATGACTCAGATAGTGGATCGACGCATAGCAGAGTTCGAGCGGCAGTATGGACGCTTTCCTTCATCAGCTGGCTCTGCAGAGGAGGACGACCAGTGATGTTGCTTGTTAGGTATGTTTTTTTAGTTTGACATATGTACATATATGACTAGAGATGCGCTATATATATATGGGGGTGTATGACTGAACATTGGTTGACATTTCGTATGTATTTTGATGGTAGACAAGATGTGGTGGATTGATGTAGTAAATGTGATGTATTATATAGTGTGCAATCGTAGAAGTGTTATGTTTTATATGTTTTTTTTATCGTTTTTATGAATTTTTGGTTGAATTGGTTTGGTTTTGATGATTTTTTGGTTGAAATGGTGTGGTTTTGATGGTTTGTGTATGAAATGTTGTGATGGAGTTAAAGACCGACGGTCTAAATTAATGAATTGAGTGGAATGTGGGTTTGATGGTTAAATAGCAGCTGTAATATAAAAAAAAAAAGCAGCAGTATTTCCGACGGCTTCCGACGGCTTACTGGTTCAAATGTTTATAACGGTTTCCGACGGCTTCCAGGCAAACGTCTCTAACGGTTTCCGACGGTTTCCGACGGCCGTCGAAAGCCGTCGGAAATTGACGATAACCGTAGGAAAACGTAGGAAAAATATTCGACAACAGCCGTCGAAAACCGTCGGAAACACTGTGTACCGACGCCTTTAATTGCGACGGGGATTTCCGACGGCTTCCGACCATTTCCGACGGCCGCCAATGGTTTTCAGCCGTCGGAAATCCGTATTATTCTTGTAGTGTTAGTTACGAATAAATGGGTAATAAAACAAAGATACAATATGTTGAACTGGTGTTTACCAAGAATAAATTGGAGTTGCACAATGCAACCATTGCATTACAAAAAAATGTTCTAACATATAGGATTGAGTCAAAATTTGATATATGTGAAACGATCACAGGGTGCTTGGCTGTTTTTGAAATATCTAATGATGGATTATATATATATATATATATATATATATATATATATATATCATTTACTTATATATGACTGCACGACTAATGTGATTTCCTTGGTTAAATGAATATATTTAGAAATAACCTTTATTATTAACTAGTACAAGCAGAAAACGATGGGGAAATCTAACCGTTAAAATGTTTAGTATAAAATTATTTGTTAAAATTTACTTTAAGTCGGATTTTAGTGAAAAAATTATAACATTGTTTGGAAGAAAATGAAAATAATTGGAAAAAAATGTAAATCTAATTACACTACAAATTGTACATACTTATGACTAAGAATGTACTACTAATACATTGATGTGAATCGCTCATAGGTACATACACACATTTTTATCACATATCATGTAGGATCAATTTGCTCTTAATGTTTAACTTTGTTATAGCTCCAAACCATTAATGAATCGAGAAAAAAAGAAAAAAAAAAAGAAATATAAGCTAAAAATATGTCATCATATCAGTAAGTATTTAATTGAAATAAGAATTCAAACTAACTATGCATGCATCGACAATGCAACAATAGAAGAAAATGGCAGACGCTTTTGCTCCAACCAAGATCTGACTTTCTTGTTCCTCCGCCGCCACCCCATTTCTTCTCCTCTGCATCTCTGCGCTTCACTCTAATGGCCAAGAAAAAGAACTCAAAGACTCAGCCTTTATCTTCTATGTTGACTAGATCGGGTAGTAGAGCTCAACCTCAAGTTTCCTCAACTGACTCTGAATCCGAAGCTGACTCTGATGGAGCTCCGCCTCAATCCGTCTTCACGCTTCCTGCTTCACATCCTTTGAACGCCCTAATTGATGAAATTGCGTCAAATCAATCTCCTGTTTCACTGCAGTCTCAGCAAAAAGGCAAGTCCTGTATATCGTCTTTGCTCGAGAAAGCTCCCGCCTGGCCGTTGCCTGGCGAATGCTCTGGTTCAATGATTGGTAATATTGTGTCTGATAATGTCAATTTGTATGTCGATTTGGGTACCGTGGCTAGTTCGGTGAATCCATTGACACCCCCCATGAAACAGGCCACGGGTACAGGAAATGCAATTCTGGAATCCCAAGGGGATCAGGAAGACTTTGTGTCGCCTGGACTGGGTGGCCTTCGCCCCTCTAACTCATTGCCTTGTGAAATTACTCAAAGCCCGTCAACTGTTCGACACAACTCCTCAAACGACCAAGCAAATGTCTCAACCTCCCAAATTCCTACAAGACAAATGAACCAAAGTACCCCTTCAATAACTCCTGCGAACCTTCTACCCACAAACATTGAAGCCCCTGTTGCCGCTGCAGAAATGACAAATGCAATCCCAAATGCCCCTAAGAAATGGACGACATTATTCTAATCACTTCCCCACATTGCGGGGGAGTACATGCCAACTGATTTTAATAACCCCCCGGTGAGGAAGGCTTTATTCCTCCGCAAGATATCCATGATGAAGCTGCAAAATTCTGGAATGACCACCTTGTTGGTTTTTTCTTGGATTCCAAACATCCGGATGTGAATAAGCTTTCAGCATGTCGTAATTCCTGGCATATACGTGCATCTTTAAAAATGACGTATGTTGATGGTCTATATTATTTTAAGTTCTCCTCTGCTGTTGAGAGAAGACATGTACAGGAAGCGGCGCCTTTTATCATTGACGGAAGACCTTTCATTGTGACCTCATGGAGTGCTTCGATTGATAGAGTCCGTGAATGGGTCCTTTCGATTCCTGTCTGGGCTCAGTTCACTCATATTCCATCTGTCCTTCAACCTCTTATTGGCCTTAATTGGCTTGCATGTCATATAGGTAAATTCAAATGCTTTGACGCTAATACTATTGCTAAAAGAAACCTAGTATATGCTAGAGCCCTGATTGAGATAACTCCTGATAAGCCTTTGCCAACTCAAATCAAAGTAAGTATAGAAAATCGAGTTCATTATGTGGATGTGACGTATAGATGGTAACCTGAAATCTGCACAACCTGCAAATCCTTTGGTCATTGTTTTGATACCTGTCAGCATGAAACAAACTTGCCTCTCCCTATTAAATCTCCTATACCTAAGCCTCCTGTCAGTGTATGGGTTCCTACGGGTAGGAAGATAACACCTGCGGTGGTAAAGGAAGTTCTTGTGGAAGAACTGTCAGCTCCAATTTTACCTAATGTTCCTTCTGATCCAGATATCTCCTAGTGTGAGAAGGAAGCTGCTTGGGTGCATTCCCCTACTGGAATGCATTGTGACACTAATGATGTCTTCTTATTTATTGATGATAAAGTGGAAGAACGTAGTCGTTTATTCTACACACCCGATGATGGGAAACTGATTCTGAGAAATGACGGTGAAGTTGGTGAAAATAATGAGGTTATTATGAATAATCCTTCATGGGACCGAAATCGTCTTTTGGCTCTTTCCAATGTTAATGACTTGGCTCTTCGTTTTTGGATCTTTAAGCGTAATATGTCTGCTTACACCGGATTTTACTACGACAAAGGTGATGATCCGTAAGATGCTCATGGACCCGCCTTGATCCTCTCAGGTTCTTCTGTAGTTATGTTGCTTTCCTAGTGTTTACCCATAGTATGTTGTAATGTTGTTATTCTGGCTATTTTGTTGTTTTGATAGTGACTGGACACTTCAAACCAGAAATGTTACTCCGTGCATGTGCAGAGTACCAGTTCCTATTCTTAATATAGGTGTTTGCGGTCACCTTAAAAACCGGTCGGCCTTGCCAAAAAAAAACTATGCATGCATCGACATAAAAATATAGCTATTTATACGAAATATTTTTTTGAATGTGTTAAACATATAAAATTATAGAAAATAATTCATTTGCATTTGCTATTGTCACGCTACGTTCGTGTATGAGTGTGTGTGTGTGTGTGTGTTTATATATATACGTATATATGTATATATGTATATGTGTGTGTGTGTATATATATATGTATATGTGTGTGTGTATGTATGTATGTATATGTGTATATATAAATACACATAAACACCGATTTTTATATGTGGGTTACTATCCTTATTGGCAGCAAAAAATTCTTTACCCATAGTTACAAAGTTGAACTAACCAACGTAATTAAATTCTAAATTACCAATGTGCAGCTGTAATCAAATGTGTCAAAAGAACAAAAATTAGAAAAAACGCAGTTCTTTGGGAGTAAAATTGTACGATATTCTAAAATATGACACTGATCAAGAGGTATATAAAGTTGTTTACGGAAAATATGTTGTGAAAGTATAGGGTTGATTCAAAGTTTGATATATTGTGAAACGTCTGAAGGGTCCTTGACAACTTTTGAGGAATCTGAGGGCGGAATATATCATTTTATTTCTACATGACTACATGACTACAACGATTTCATTGGTTAAAGACATATAGTTTAGAAAGTGAAAATTAGATTGAAGGATTTCTTTTTATGGAAAAATTAGTTTTAAGGACAACACTTTTGAATAATAAGTTCTAAAGATATTTTTATAGGAAAAAGATAAATATTTTTATTTATCTAAGTTATATATATAAATGATAATTTCATGTATCATTATTTCTATACAACTGAAAATGATAAAATAATTTACTTTTTCCATGAAGATTATCCCTAATATTAATTTTTTAAGAAGTGATGTTCCTGAAACTTATTACTCTAAACCAACAAGTCTTTTAATTGAACATCCCCTTTAGAAATAACATTAATTATTAATAAATGGGTAATAAAACGAAGTAATGATACGTTGGACTGGTGTCTAGCAAGAATTAATCGAGGTGATTACGTGATAAAGGTTGTGTTCTTTGCAAGTTTAAGCGGAGTATTTAAGCGGAGAATTTGAGCGGAGTATTATAGCGGAGAATAGTAGTTAGCGGACGATGTGTTCTTCGGTTTAAGCGGAGTATTTAAGCGGAGAATTTAAGCGGAGTATTTTATTTATATTTGTAATTTAACTAATTACAGATTAAAACATAACATTATAATTATTGCAGAAATACACAGTTAACAAAACATAACAGTTCGTTACATAAAAACAGTACAGAAAGTGATACATTGCAGAAATACAAATAAAAGAGCTAAAGGGATACATTGCAAAAATAAGAAAACAGTAGATAAAGTGATACATTGCAGAACAAATAAAACAGTAGATAAAGTGATACATTGCAGAAATCTATTAGTGCAATCATGTTGCAACAAGCTCGTCTCTTATCTGATCGCGACGCACTGCCATATCAGCGCTGCCTTGATAGCGTTGAGTCGGTGCTAGTTCATTATTGCCTATGTTTCGCACGTCGTTGTATTCTTGTTCGTACTCATCTGGAATTTTATTTGGATCATCGTCATACGCCATAAAATTAGGATCTCCCATATTGTATTTGCGTATATAATTGTGTATAGCCATCGTAGCAACAACAATTTTTGTTTGAGCTGGGAACTTGTAGGTTGACATATTTCGGAGTATAACAAATTTCTTTTTCCATATTCCGAATGTCCTCTCAATTGCCATGCGTAAACTTGAATGGTAGAAATTAAAATTTTCATTATGGGATTTTGGTTGATTTGTGGTCATACGAAACTGGGGGATGTGATATCTAACATTTCGATATGGTGGTATATACCCAGTTGTAAGTGGAAAACCAGAATCCACAACATAATACTGGCCAGGAGGAGGATGAGGAAATCCGGAACTTCGGTCATTCACGACGGAATTAAAAATTCGACTGTCGTGTGCAGTACCTTCCCATCCAGATACAGCATACGTAAATAGTAAATCGAACGAGCATACAACCAAAATATTCTGTGTAGCGTATCCTTTTCCTCCGATATACGGAACAATACGATCTGGAGGTAAGTGCGCCATAACATGTGTGCCGTCTATTGCACCAATACAATTTTTAAAGTACGGATAGTAACGGTTATCATTGCTAATTTCAGCAGGAATTGAGTTAAACTGAGAATCAACCGGTTTTATAATAGCAGTAGATAATACTAGAACGGCATTCAAAACAGCATGAAAATAATGAAAGATTGTGCACCCTGACCTTTGAAATCTTTCAGCTACTTGTCTGTTCGAATTAGCGGTGGCAATAGTCCATAAAAATATCCCAACCGCTTCTCGAACAGTAACATTTTCTGAGGTGGTCAATCCGCAACGTTCCAGTCTATCGCATAACGAAAGAAAACATAACCGTTTCATACACAATTTTCTGAGGTGTGTGGGAAGTAGAAGAGCGGGGAGATCATATATAAGGGTTGGGGATTGGGGAGGAAAGTGCCAACGGCTCAAAGTTGAGACGCGTCGGACGCGTCCAACGCGTCCAGTGCCAACGGCTCAACTTTGAGCCGTTGGCAAAACGACTCAAAACGAGCCGTTGTTCAACGGACGCGTTGGACGCGTCCGTTTGACAACGGACCGTTTTGAGTCCAAAGAACAGCCCCAAAATGGAAGATAAATATACAATAAATTAAAATGAATAATCGTTAAATGGGTACATGTGGATAAATATCAGTTAAACGAAAAGTTCAGTGCTATTGATTTAAATCTTAAAAAGTAATGTGCATACTGAGGTTATTGCTTTCCTAGTTATGATTGCCTCTTACAGGGAAAGTACCCACGGAGTCTAGGCTGTCTAGCATTAGATGAGTTAATTATGGAAAGAGAATATTTTCCAATCCAAACAATTTGAAATCATTTTTTCCAAGCAATTGTGGAAACCTCGTAATCACCATATCCAATAAATTCAAGAGTATTCATTAATATTAAAGCTAAAGATTGTTGCAAAATAACTTTCCATAGATATTTATCCAAATTCATGTATGAAATCACATATACATGGATCTATAGTATGAAAGAAAATATTCGCAACAATAAAGGGTGACTATTAATTGTACAAAATGCCAATTGGACGCCATGAAAAGCTGTATATAATGGGTACCCAAAAAGTTTGAGAAGAACATATGATAAGAGAAGAAGAAAAAATGAATACCAGCATGTGTGTGTGTGTATATATATATATGTATATATATATATATATATATATATATATATATATATATATATGTGTGTATATATATATATATATATGTGTGTGTGTATATATATATATATATATATATATATATATATACACACATATATAAGTTTGAGAAGAACATATGATAAGAGAAGAAGAAAAAATGAATACCAGCATGTGTGTGTGTGTATATATATATATATATATATATATATATATATATATATATATATATATATATATATATTTCATTTTACTTATATATGACCGCATGACTAATGCGATTTCCTTGGTTAAATGAATATATTTAGAAATAACAATTATTAGCTAGTACAAGCACAAAACGATGGGGAATTCTAACAGTTAAGAAGTTTAATATAAAATTATTTGTTAAAAATTACTTTTTAAGTTAGGTTTTTAGTGAAAAAAGTATAATGTAACTTGAAAGAAAATGAAAATAATTGAAAAAATGTATATCTAATTAAACTACAAATTGTACAGTATAAACAAACTTAAGGCTAAAATATACTATTAATGCATTGACATGAATCGCTCACAAGTGCATACATACGTTTTTATTATATATCATGAAGGATCAATTTGCTCTTAATGTTTAACTTTTTTGCAGCTCCAAACCATTAATAGATCGAAGAAATAAAAGAAGAAACAAAAGAAATATAAACTCAAAATATAGCATCATATCAGTAAATATTTAATTGAAATAAGAATTCAAACCAGCTATACATGCTTCAAAATAAAAATATAGCTAAATATTTATGTGAAATGTTTTTTGTAAGCGTTAAACATATATAATTATAGAAAAATAATTCATTTGCATTTGCTATTGTCACGCTACGTTCGTGCGCGTTTGTGTATGAATATATGTATATGTGTGTGTATATACACACACCCTGATTTTTATAAATGGGTTACTACCCTTGTTGGCAGCAAAAAATTTCATTACTCATAGTTGTAAAGTTGAACTAGCCAACATAATTAAATTCCAAACCAATGTGCAACTGTAGTCAAATATATATGAAGAACAAAAATTAGTAAAAACGCAGTTCTTTGAGAGTAAAATTGTAAGAGATTTTAAAATAAGCACAGATCAGGTGGTAGTATAAAGTTGTCAACGGAAAATATATTGTGAAAGTATAGGTTATTGCCTCTTACAGAGGAAGTACCCATGGAGTCTAGCATTAGATGAGTTAATTATGGAAAGACAGAATAATTTCGAATCCAAACAATTTGAACCCAAAACAGAGTGAACCCATTTATTCCAAGCAATTGTGGAAACCTAGTAATCACCATGTCCGATGAATTTAAGACTATCCATTAATATTAAAGCTAAAGATAATTGCAAAATAACTTTCCATGGATATTTATCCAAATTCATGTATGAAATTACATGTACATGGATCTATAGTATGAAAGGAAAAAAAAATCGCAACATTAAAGGGTGACTGTTAATTGTACATAATGCCAATTGGACGCCATAAAAAGCTATATATACTGGGTACCCAAAAACCTTGAGAAGAACGTATGTTAAGAGAAGAATAAAAAATGAATACCAACATGTGCCTCACCCTCGCTCTCCTGATCAGTGTAGCAGCAGTAGGAGTCAATGCATCTCTTCAAGACGTATGCAACCAAGCCCTCGCAAGCGAAAACGATCCAAGCTTTATCAGTTTCTGTGTTACCTCTTTGCAAGTTGATCCTAAAAGCCAGACTGCTGACACTAAAGGTATTGATTGTATTACATGATCTTTAAAATGTGAATACAGAGAATGATTATAGGTATGTTTTTCTTAAAAAAAAACATTTTGCAGGTCTTGCACTGATATCTTGCACACTGGCCAAAGCAAACTTGACTCATAACCTGGAGAAAGTGAAGGAGCTTTTGAACAGTAATAGTGTTCCTGAAAAGAGTGGCCTTGAAGACTGCAAGGAACAGTATGAAGAATCCATAGATGATGTTGGTAAAGCAATCGATGCCTTGAACAAAAGTGATAAAGGAACGGCGCAGACGATGCTAAGTGCATTGCTAACTAATATTAATACCTGCATGGATTCCTTGAAGGAAGAGAATACTCCACCGGTGCTGGATAAAGAGAACAGTGATGCTGATAGAATTTGCACCGTTGCTCTTGCTATCGCAAATCTCACATAATGATTTTTATTTTTATTTTCTTCAGTAAAACATTTATTTTTCGTGTTCTAGTGGAAAGACTACTTTTAGGTATGATGAGAATTACTGAATAAATGTATTGGACAGTAATTTTTTTGGATTGTTACAGTTTTGGTGGGTGATGTTCTCCGGGTACAATGATAATAACTTAAATTTCAATTTTCATAGCTTATTTCCTTTCGAATTCATTGTATAATGTATAGCATTGAACCATAATAGTAACTCTACCAAGCTATTAGAAATCAACATAGATTTGTGAAGATTGACTAACCTTGTAACTGAACGATTTGAAAAGCTAATTTGTGCACAACACTAGAGATAAATTTTACATTATTATAAATGTATATCTTGTCAGTGCAGACAACTAGTTCAATTAAAACTGGTGTTCATATACATTAGGTCGAATTTACACCTCTGGTTTATAACTTTAAAGTAATTATAACCGTTGGAAATCAATGTGATTATCAAGGTTATAACCGTCATTATATGCATAATCCGAAAATTGCCCACGCGTTTTGTAGATACGGCAATAAGCGTGAGATAAGTAATTACTCACGCTTATAAGTGTGAGTATATTGCTTTTCTGGTGTTGTGTTTTCTTGTTGTAACATATGATTAATTGACTAATTTATCATATTGTAGGGCCAAACCATTTTCAACATTCTATCACAAAATTTATGATTTTCAAATGCAAAAACTAATATGTCAAAAACTAATATGTTCTTTAACTGCATTAAAATGTTATAAAATTATAAATACTTAACAATTATGTGCAACTTTCCACTAAAACGAATACATCTTACAACGTTTATATTTCACAAATTTTTTTATTTAAAAGGCTGTAATTAACACATTTTACACCTTGTTTTGAAAAAAGGTTCTAAAAAATATCTTTTTTACAACATTTTAGTAGGAAATGCCATGAAAGATGATTTTTTTTATAAAGTTTTCTAGAAAAACATTATAGTAAACAAGTATTTTACAATATCTTTTCAAAAGCTTGTAAAAATACCCATTTTACAATAGTTAAAAAATGCTGTTTTTTACAACTATATATTAATCAATTACAATATTTTTTTGTTTTTTTGGCAAAACCAACCACTTTTTAATGTGATTCATAACACTTTTTATTATAGCAAACAAGGAATACAAATTGGTATAGGAGATTTACTAATTGCTTAACTACTACATTAAGTTTTCATAATGGACTAATCATTATAAAGGGAAAACAAACCGCCTTATAGAACACGAGCTAGACCAATGTCTAAATTACTACATGACATACTCCATGTAATTAAGGAGTGGCACAATAGAGACGACTATCAAATACAGTCCCAAATTACAATGACCTAAACAAAAAACATAAGTATCATATGTCCAGCTCTTAACAGGAGTGCAAATTACATAACCAAATCACCTAGGCCAGGAGCCAATTCCAAACAGCAAGAGAGAACATAGCGTAACCATAAACATAGCTCAATAACATCACCATGAAGGCGTGAACCACATACCATACCAGCACAAAACCGGATGTTTAACATAGTCATCGCCATATAAACAACTCACTATAATTGAACAAACTTCACTGATTTTCTTGACAAGCAACAAGCTGAAGTGGATAAAAAGGAGCAACATAGGGGAAAAAAACACGACACAGCAGAGTTACTCCATTGCATAAAGCAATCATCGAGCAACCAAAGCCACCACAGTGTTTAACAACCACAAGATAATCCAAAACCCTCAACAAATAAAACCACAAAACGATGCCAACATAAAGTAGACCATTGAAACTTTACCGAAGGAACTCATTGTATAGCAACAACAGTGGCACTTCATCTCTGCCGACACACCAAACGACCACTATAGCTTTCGCTATTGTCGTGGACATCAGTTATGATAGAGGAGGACATCGAGAAAAAATAAGGCCAGCAACCACAATGAAATCCCCAAACCCAGCCAAAAACCTGAAAGTCAGATCCACAATACAACTCAACACACAACTCCAATTTATTAAGAGATGCAGATCACCTAAAACCAAACCTATAAAACCACGAGAGACCAAAGCTTCGACAACCAGGCCAAGCAAAACCAGAACCCACCGCTCCCACTGCTTCCATTGTAATTATTTTGATTTGTATAATATAAGTAATTTTTTATATATATTGTAATTCATATGTAGTTTTAAACAATTAAAAAACTATAACGAAATAATTTTTTTTGTTAGTTATATAGTATTACAAAGTCGGTTTTCCCACCGTTATGTGGTTATACTAATAATTTCATTTATCATTATTTCTATATAACTAAAAATAATAAATTAATTTATATTTTTCCTGCAGATTATCCTCAAAACTAATTTTTTTAGAAGTGTTGTTCTTAAAACTTATTACTCTGAACCAACAAGCCTTTTAATGGAACATACCCCTTTAGAAATAACATATATTATCAAACCACTTTATCAGTTTTTCTTAATTCTACCGAGCCTTCGAAAACTTGTGTCCGGCTGAAGCTTTTTTACAATACCCATTTTGTCCTCTTTTGAATGATGCATTAATTACAATGTCTATTGAATAATCATGACAAGCCTTATATATCAGTTCCTTGTATTTTCTTTCTTTCTGTGCATTTATGACCAGTGTTAACGTTAATGTTAATTAATGTAAATAATTTTTGTCAATTTCATTTTCCTTTGTTTCGTAACATTTTTTTCTAATCTAATTAACGTACAAGTATATACTAACTTTAATTTAATACCATTTATTATTTATTTTAATATATATATATATATATATATGTATGTATGTATATGTATAGCTTAATATTCTTGACTTTTCATTTCTTTTATCGTAGTTAATCTTAAATGGAATACTGATTCCATTTAACGTAGACAATATTTGAAGTTTTCTTCTATAATTCATTTTTTATTTTTTTCTAAATCGAACTCAAATGAAATATTAGTGAATAAAATAAACTTTAAAGTAATTAAATTTGATACGAATTATATATATTTGTTCAAAGGTTAATGAATTTTTTTATCATGGAACTTGAAATTTCAATTAAGGCAACATTAAAAATAAGCGTTGTGATTTAAATATATTAATATTTTTCTTCTAAAATTTAAGCAATTCTATTAAAATTGAGAAATTTTTGAAAATTTAAAAAAATTATTGTAAGAAGTAAAGCCTGTTTTGTTAAATTTTATTCAATTTGGTATAACGAATTTCTAATTATGGATAATTATGTTTACCTTATTTATATCCATATATATCATGCAAGAAGTTGTCCAGGAACATTCATTTCATATGTAAAGTTATTTCACATTAATTGCAGCCTTATAGCCTTGCCTTTAAAGCCAAAATCATGATGCTTATTTTCTCTTATCACTTTTGAATTCCATGCACCAATTAGTCATAAATATTAATTATGAATGAACAAATGGTAGGGTACTTAGGTTAAATTTTCAATATGTCCATATATAAAAAAAAACATGGAAATGTATTTTTTTTTCATTGTATGGAAAGTAAATCAAGATGTTTTACAAAGTTGGTTTACCCACCGTTATGCGGTTATACTATTTAATAAATGGGTAATAAAACTAAGTAATAACACGTTGGGCTGGGGGCTAGCAAGAATAAATTGAGGTGATTATGTCATAAAATGGAAGATAAACATACAATAAATTAAAATGAAGGGAAAATATTTTATAAGGACAAACTTATTAAATTTTTTATCCAAAAGGACAAGCCACTAATAATTTATCCATAAGGACAGTAAATAGGCCAGCCCAACATAACCCCTCTTTTATTACGTTCTTTTTATCGTTTCCATCTTTTCACTGAAAACCCTAGCCGCTGACCACCTCTTCCGTCAAACCGTAGACGCCTCCGACGATCAACTTCCACCACATCACTGGCCGCCTCTTCCAACAAAACGTAATCGTCTCCGGCAAACAACTTCTGCCTCTTCCATCAAATTTCTCGATCTCGCGCGTATTCGATTGCTGAAACCGTTCTCGAAATTAGGGTAAATTCGATTGCTATGATTCATTTGGCAGTAAATATGATTTCGTGATCTTTTGATTTCATGAATTCGTCGTAGAAAATCGAACGAGAGAGATGTAGGAGAAAAAAATCGCTGGAAAAAACTTTTTTTTACAGTGAAGTTAGCAGCAGTTTTTAGGTATCATTTTGCTATTTTTTTTAGGGATCATTTTTCTTGTATTAATAGTGTTATGCTGTTTTGTTTATAGTTTTGATACCATATCAGTTTTGTACTTGTACTGTTGCATTAACTTTGCAACTCAATCGAAATTATATCATTTTAATCAATCAAAGTGGGACGTAAACATTTTTTGTACTAGTTTTTCTTCAAAATATCAAAGTAGTTTCTAGGTATCATTTTTATATTTTTTTAGGTATCAGTTTTATATTTTCAACATGAATTTACATCATAGCATATCATTTTTATAATTTTTTAAGTATCAATTTTATATTTTCAACAAGAATTTACATCAAAGCAGTTTTTAGCTATCATTTTTATATTGTTTTTAGGTATTAGTTTTATATTTTTCTAGTTGAATTTACAGTGTTATGTTGGTATAAGTTTTGATTGTCTATGAAATACTTGCAGATACTGCATGCTGCTGGAATTTACTTGAATTTAAGGCTGGATTGAGTACAAGTAAAAATAAATGCATGCTTGGAATGGGGAGCAGTTAGATTCTGTAGGAAAACAATGTATACTAGTATATCATTTATGTATAGTTGTAGGTATCACATGATACAAGTGGTTATTATTGTGTATTATTGAGAGTAAACTAATTTTTGGGATAATTGAATTGAATTGAGTGCTATTGTTTTTTTAATCAGTTGGTATTGGTGAGAATAAATATTATATTTGTGAAATCTGAATTGAGTAGGTGGGTGTTAATTTTTTTAACAGTGGGTATCAGTTAGAATTAATGTTGTGTATCAAAAAAAGTCAATTACCAAAGCAAACAACACAAATCTACCTACTTGCCAGAGTTCGCATACACAAAGCCATAAAAATGATACCTAAAAAATATATAAAAGATACCTAAAAACTGCTTTAATATTTTAACGACAAAAGTAATATAGGAAATGTTTTAATCACAATTTGATTGATTAAAATGAAATAAATTCAATTGAATTACAAAGCTAGTGCAATAGTACAACAATAAAACTAATACAGCAACAAAAAGTAACTAAAAAAAACATAGCACAGTAAATACAGTAAAAATGATACCAAAAATAAAAATAAAAATGATACCTAAAAACTGTTGTAATGTTTTAAATAAAAAGTAACACAAAAATTACTCACATCACACTGAAATATGATTTATTCACAATTTGATGGATTAAAATGAAGTAAATTCAATTGAATTACAAACCTAATGCAACAGTACAGCAACAAAATTAATACAACAACAAAAAGTAACTAAATAAACATAGCACAGTGAATACAGTAAAAATGATACCCAAAATAAAAATAAAAAAATGATACCTAAAAACTGCAGTAATGTTTTAAATAAAAAGTAGCACAAAAATTACTTACATCACAGTGAAATATGATTTATTCACAATTTGATGGATTAAAATGAAGTAAATTTTCTTCCTCTAAAAAAAATGAAGTAAAATCAATTGAATTACAAACCTAGTGCAACAGTACAGCAACAAAATTAATATAGCAACAAAAAGTAACTAAAAAAATATAGCACAGTGAATACAGTAAACATGATACCCAAAAAACTAAAAAATGATACCTAAAAACAGCAGTAATGTTTTAAATAAAAAGTAGCACAAAAATTACTTACATCACAGTGAAATATGATTTATTCACAATTTGATTGATTAAAATGAAATATATTCAATTGAATTACAAAGCTAGTGCAACAGTACAGCAACAAAATTAATACAGGAACAAAAAGTAACTGAAAAAACATAGCATAGTGAATGCAGTAAAAATGATACCTAAAAAAATTAAAAAATGATACCTAAAAAATACTTTAATATTTTACCGACAAAAGTAATACATAAAATGTTTGAATCACAATTTGATTGTTTAAAATGAAAGAAATTCAATTTAATTTCAAAGCTAGTGCAACAGTACAACAACAAAATTAATACAACAACAAAAAGTAACTAAAAAAAACATAGCACAGTGAATACAGTAAAAATGATACCCAAAAAAATATAAAAATAATACCTAAAACTGCTATGATGTAAATTCAACTAGAAAATACAAAAATGATACCTAAAAACTTCTTTGATATTTTAAAGGAAAACTAATACAAAAAATGTTTACATCCCACTTTGATTGATTAAAATGACATAATTTCGATTGAGTTGCAAAGCTAATGCAAAAATACATGTAGAAAACTGACATATTACCAAAATTATAACCACAAAAACATAACACTGTTAAAACACGAAAAATGATACCTAAAAAAATAGAAAAATGATACCTAAAAACTGCTGCTAGCTTCACCATAAAAAAAAAGTAATTTTCAACGATTTTTTTCTCATTCATCTCTCTCGTTCGATTTTCTATGACGAATTGCAGAATAAAAAACAACGAAATCATATTTACAGCCTATCGAATCAAAATCAGCGGCCACTTCAATAATCGACGAAGTTTTTCAGACAAAATTAGGGCAAATCTCTTGAACGAATTCCCAAATCAGTACGCGCATGATCGATTTTGGTATGGATGTTTGAAGATAATGGCTGGAGATTAAAACAAAACAAAAGAAAAAATTTGCGTTCATAATCAATGACGAGATCGACGGCGATAATAGACTGATGAAGAAAAGAAAACAACGGCCGAATAAATTATTGTAGTGTATTGTCCTTATGGTTAAATTTTTAGTGGGTTGTCCTTATGAATAAAAAAGCCTTTAGTTTTGTCCTTGTAAATATTTTCCTGTTCTAATGAATTATCCTTAAATGGGTACATATGGATAAATATCAGTTAAACAAGAAGTTCACTACTGCTAATTTAAATCTTAAAAAGTAATGTGCATACTAAGGTTATTGCCTCTTACAGAGGAAGTACCCACGGAGTCTAGCATTAGATGGGTTAATTATGGAAAAACAGAATAATTTCCAATCCAAACAATTTGAACCCAAAACAGAGTGAACCCATTTATTCCAAGCAATTGTGGAAACCTCGTAATCACCATATCTAATGAATTTAAGACTATTCATCAATATTAAAGCTAAAGATAATTGCAAAATAACTTTCCATGGATATTTATCCAAATTCATGTATGAAATTTCATGTACATGGATCTGTAGCATGAAAAAAAAAATTCGCAACATTAAAGGGTGACTATTAATTGTACAAAAAAAAAATTTGAAACATTAAAAGGTGACTATTAATTGTACAAAAATAATAATAATTCGCAACATTAAAGAGTGACTATTAATTGTACAAAATGCCAATTGGACGCGCCATGAAAAGCTACATATAATGGGTACCCAAAACCTTGAGAAGAACATATGTTAAGAGAAGAAGAAAAAATGAATACCAACATGTACCTCACCCTTGCTCTCTTGATCAGTGTAGCAGCAGTAGTAGTCAATGCATCTCTTCAAGATGGATAAATGGAATTTTTATATTTCGTTGATTATGTATTTCCTTTGGAGCCGAGTGCATAAATTAGAGATTGGTATTGGATAGTAATTTTTTTGTATTGTTATAGTTTTGGTGGATGATGTTCTCTGGGTACAATGATAATAACTTAAATTTCAATTTTCATAGATTATTTCCTTTTGAATTCATTGTATAATGTATAGCATTGAACCATAATAGCAACTCTACCAAGCTTGTAATAAAAAATTTCATAGATTATTTCCTTTTCCATTTTTTACAACTTTTTATTTAAAAGGCTGTATTAAATACATTTTACACCTTGTTTTGAAAAAAGGTTATAAAAAATATCTTTTTTACAACATTTTAGTAGGATTTTTTTATAAAGTTTTCTAAAAAAACATTATAGTAAACAAATATTTTACAATATCTTTTCAAAAGCTTGTAAAAATACCCATTTTATAATAGTTAAAAAATGTTGGTTTTTTACAACTATATATTAATCAATTACAATAAAAAAATTTGGCAAAACCAACCAATTTTTAATGTGATTCATAACACTTTTTATTATAGCAAATAAGGAATACAAATTGGTATAGGAGATTGACTAATTGCTTAATTACTACATTAAGCTTGCATAATTGACTAATCACTATAAAGGGAAAACAAACCACCTTAGAGCATCCCCAACCCGGGGGGGGGGGGGGGGGGTTGCTCGTGGTCAATTCGAGGGGGTTGACATGAGCAACCCCCCCAACGTGACCAACGGTTAAAACCCTTGGCCGGTGTTGGGAAAACCGGTTATTGTTAACCTGTTTTCCCAACACCGGTTAAGGGTTTTAACCCTTAACCGCGTGTTCCGGGTCCCCTCTCCTATTTGTTTGCACCCAACTTCACTTCGCTCTCAAACCCTCTCGCAACCGCCACCCTTTGCTTCCTTCTTCCTCCGCCGAAAGCTCCATTCCACAAAAAAAAAATTATGAGAAGATTAGGTAAAGCTATTTTAGGTTCTGTGAGTCGTAATGCCTCCAACAACAATGCACAAGAGGAGAATGAACTGATTGAATACACCTGTTCAACCGACGTTTGTCGTTCAAAACCCGTTCGGAGAAGATAGGTTGCTAAAGCCGGTGTTTATGCTACACTGGATCCACATATCGATGTTAATTTGTCTAGAGACAAAACGTTGGATGATTTTCGCGAACTGCCTGAAGGGGAAAGACACCTTACCGATAACTTGAAGTCGTTGTTTGAGGTATAACTTCTTAAACTGGTTAGTGCATTAGTCGGTATTTGATCAAGAAGTGTGTCGTACGAACATTAGTTATTTTTTTGTATGTATTGGCTCGTACTGATCGTACACAAGGATCGTGGGTTAGTATCGTCCGTTTGTATAAGACGATTCGTGCGTACGACACAGATAGAATTATTGCAGGATACCTTAGAAGAATTGGTTTTGGAGATTTCTTGAGTACGTAATTTTAATGAACCCAATTACATAATACATATGCTAGAAAATGTAATATATTTACTTGATTTTAATCTTTTTAATTTGCATCGTAGGTATTGAAAACCTGTACAATAATGATGTTCAATTATGTGGTGCTTTAGCCTTGTGTTGGTGGAAAATGACACATACATTTCACTTTAGTTTTGGAGAGATGGGTATTACGCCACTGGATTTTACCATGCTTACTGCATACTAATTGGTCAGGGTGCAACTTTATCATGTGATGAGCTATATCAGCAGTATGACTTATTTGCTAGTATATTTCCATATTTGAACTTACGAGGGGGAGGCTTAACAAACAATCTTCATATTGGAACCTCGTTCATGAAGCAAGCCATAATGGACCTAGTTGAACGTCCGCCTGTAGTTCACCACTTAGAGATTCTTAGATTGTTTATATTATATATGACGGGTCATTTATTCTTCACGAATTAATCAAACACATTGCCATGTGGATATGTAGCTGTTGTTGCGGGCATGTCGTTCGATAGTGCTCCTATTACATATGACTGGAGTACGCCGATATTAGCCCATTTGTATAGAGGTTTGGACCAGCAGTGCACTTTTAGGACTCTTGGGTCGTCGATTACTGGTTTTTGGGAGGTTCTGTAGTATTGTTATTTTGAGTACTTTCATAACATGGCATTTCGGACATTGGATCCTTCACTATTACATTTCTACCCTCGTGCGAAAGCTTAGGCGCCCGAGAACCGACGGGTTGTACCAGGATGTGATTGCCATCATGTATTTGCAGTGGCTCGTACTCAGATAGAGATGAGGACCACACGAGAGTCAGTTCTGTGGCGTCCGTTTGTTGATTCCCCTTTCTTGTTAGGCCCAGCGCAGCAGCACGCTCAGTTTTTGTCAGGTAGACGATTTCCATTGGTATCGTCACCACCCGCTTTAGGATGTTATTGGTACTTCGGGGAGCGCTGTTGGCGACAGTTATTCGATGTCGACTTTGTTCCCGATGATCCCTACCCTGATGCATGTCATTTACGGGTTTATTACAGTGTTGATTTACAGCAGTATGCCGGTGAGTGGTAGCCAGCTGATAGATTTATCATTACCGGTAGAGATTACATAACTTTTTGGGGATATTTTTATACGCCTTCTAATACGGCAACGCTTGTACATGCCGCTGCAGTTGATTTTTTTTTTTTTTGCAAGGCTTACCAGTTTTTATAGTGTTCCGTAACACCGTTTTATTAAAAAATAGAAAGATACATTGGAGTGCAGGTGAAATACATAAGGCATATCAGCTCAGTGCTTCCACACGTGGAAGTCTGGTACCAATTTCACACACAGCTTACTACATTACATGTCAATACAAGTTGCATTTTATTTTTCCTCCTAAACTACTTTCCAGAGAAGCTATCCATTTTCATGGAGATTTCTCAACATTTCTTTCTTCATACTCCGAGTAACAGGAGTTATAGGTCCAGTCTTTTCAGAGGGCTAGAAGACGCTTGGATGACATCAGGAGTTCTCGCCTTGTATGCAGAAGGTGGGGCTATGTGTGCATACGGGTTACTCGGGTCAACTGTGACCGGAGGAGATTTTCTTACTCGCTTTTTGGCACTTGCTAAAATACTTTGAAGCACTGCCGACACATTGTCCAACTGCGTTGTATGCATTTGATCATAAACTAAACTTGTGCAATAAGTGTTGAAGTTATCCATTTTCTTCTTCGTTTCATGGTACCCCGCTGAGTTAACCACTCTGCTTGCTAACTCAGAGCTAAGAGCCTTGTTGATTTGGACGATATCAGAATTGATTGTTCGTATATGTGCTGATCTAGCAATTTCTATTACACTCAATACAGTAGCATTATTCTGCAAGTTGTCATCAGTATTCTTGGTTGTCTTCTCAGCAGTTGCTCTGCTGTTCAAATTTGCTATCGTTTCTAACGTTACTCCTCCCTCAATTGCATTTTTATCAGTCAGTAAACCTCCTACAACGTTATCTTCTCTTTTCATTACGTCTTTTATTGCATGCTTCATCGTTGTATAGGCTTTACCGTCATAGTTTGCACTCTTTTGAAGATCAAGGGCGTTACCTGAAGGGGATCCAAAGACTTCAGACAAAATTTTTTCAACCTGCGCAATCTCATCAGCTTGTTTTGCCGTCTCCTTATCAGCTTTCACGTTATCGTTCTTCCGAGATCTTCCTTCCGGATTTAGTTGATTTTGTTTGTCCTTCTGCCTACACTCCTTTTGGTGATCCATGTGTTTTACGCGACATGTATCAGAGTACCCTTACTTTGCAAAGGCCTCCTCGTCATCAGCCTCCTCGGCATCCTTGTCAGCCTCCTCAGCCTCCTCGTCAACAGCCTCCTCAGCCACCTCACTCGACTACGCCAACGAGTTACGGTTGGACCGTGGGCATTCCTAGGACATCCGGCACAGATACGCATGTTGATATTTCATGGCCTACTGTCACATAGTTTCCAGATCCCGCTGTTCTTCCCTACCAGGAGCTATATCTTATGCATGTTGGTCTTTGAAATACGATGTATAGAGATCATAAGCGCGCAGTTGATGAGTTGACGGCTCGTATTACTGAGCTAATTGCTGCGGATGACGAGCGATATCATCCTACACGACGAGTAGATGGCGATGACGATGACAATGACCATGGCTATAGTGGACAAGCAGCACCTCTTGGGGATGATTCATGGATTTTTGGTGATATACCCTAGATTCAGTTTACGTGATATGTTAGTATTGCTAGATGTATTCTTACGTTATCCTTTAGTGTGGTGTAATAGTAATTTTATGTAGAATGTGAGATCTTGTTGTTATCTTATTTGTTAGACTGTGATGGTTGTATTGTAGTTGTATGTGTGTAAAAAGCATCTAGTTTGGGTATAGTGGTTGTATTGTAAATGTTATATTTCTGTATCTTGCTTATGTACCTTGTAAATATTTTGTTACCGCAGTACGGTTGTCATAAAGCAAGTCATGCATTGGTTACCGGAGTATTCTTGTCGAAAAGCAAGTCATGCGTTGGTTACCGCAGTATGTTAGTCATAAAGCAAGTCATGCATTGGTTACCACATTCAAATGTTTGAAATAAAGCATTGGATACCACATTTTTTCATGCATATCCAGTCTCACATTGTATTGTATTATTATCTTTATGTATCTTTTTGTTGTACCATGTAACTTATCTTGTTATTGTTATCGTATTGTTGATTTTTAACAATAGCACCAATAGATCCAACAATAAACTTAAGGATACAACACCAATAGATCCAACAATAAGCATAAAAATACAAAAGCTTGTAAAGACACAACAGCTTACGATAGTAGATGCAGTACACAAACACATTAATTGTTACGCTCATTCAAAGAGGTTCGAAGTCGCCTATTCTCTTGTTCTAACTAATTGGCGTAAGAAATATCCCTTGGAGGGAAACGATCGTCTACCCACTCAAAATAATTGCATTCGTTAGGCCATAACGAGCATAACTGGATCCTGCGACCAATATTCTCTCCGTCCGCCCGGACTACCACTTCTACCGCGTAACCATAGTGGCAACAAACGGGGTAGGAGTTAACTTCCTGCTCGTTAGGAGACTGGTTAACTGAAACTCATCGTATATCTTGATGACCTACAACTGGAACAGTCGGAGGACGAGGGACTGTAGCTGCTTGTAAGCGTTCTTCATTTATAGTTTGGATTATTTGATGACCTACATCTGGAACATGAGCAACTGGTGGATGAATCGTCATGCGGGTCAACTTCGGGTAGACATGACGCAATTCCTCGTAGTGCTGCTCTTGGTATTCAATATTCCAATCAATATCCGTTCTTGGACTTGAAGGAGGACGCTCAGGAAAGTTTTAATCATAGTTCGAATCCATTAACGAGGGCCATAACCATGAAGACATTTTATTATTTTGATGAAAATTTTGGTTCCAGCTAACTAAAAAGTAGTAACCGTAGATATTTATAGGGGCAACATGTGGAGTAAACATGAAATATTGCAATTCCTAACAAGAACTTGTCTATTATGGGAATTCCTTACAGTACAACGGTGTAGGGTTAAAATTTTAAACTTTTCCGTTTCAAATTCCAATAAAGACTGGTTCATTCTCTGGAGAAATGTGATAAAGTGAGAGAAAGGTGAAGTGAATCCATATTTCATGTTGATGGAATCCAAACTGTGCACTAACAGTAGACATCAGTGTTCACTGCATAACTATGGACATTGAAAGGTCATACTTCACGTGCAATAATTTGTTGCAATGTCTAGTAAGGAATTGTCTACTCTTTGTAGACCAACGTTACCTTTATGATAGTGAGACAACCTAACTTTGTAATAAAGTTACATAGAGATAAAGTAACGCCATCTTCCAAATTGAAGGAATCCACCCTATCCACTAAACACTATACACTACACATCAAAGCTTATGTCGGTAGTAAAATAATTACTGATGTAACTGGACACTGATACAACTGTAGGGAATCTGCTTTCGAATATATCGAGGACGACCCAAACAGGAAAAATGACTAAGGACTGCACTATAGTCCGAAAACTTAAAAAAAAGAGTGACATGACTCCACACTGCCGTAAAGCATGACTACACTATGGGAACCGTGCAAGATTGGAACAGTCAATGAGCATCACTCACTATAGGCTTTGAATATGTATTTATATGGCCCAGTTTTATGCTCTGTTAACTCATAAGTAAATTACCACTCATTCACAATTTGAGCTATGAACAACTGGGAAAATGACGACCAGGTTTCCATTACTCAATGACCTGGAAAAGAAATTGTGCGTGAAGGGAAGGTTTCCGAGCCGCTACGTACAATCGGATCCAACCCTATCTACCGTTATGGACAAGAATCGGTCTTGGTTATTGCCAATACTGAGAAAAATGTCGGTCGCCGATTTTTTGCTTGTGAAGCCTACAAGAACCAGAAGGTTTGTCCTGATGAAATTGAATGTTGTAACTTTAAGCAGTGGATTGACCCTCCCACTCGCGAACGTGGACGTCAGTATGCACTGGAAGCGCAAGCCGAAATAAGACGCTTGAACAAGATTGTTGCTGATAAACCTAGAGAAGGACCTTTCCCTAGGCCGTGGTAGATGTTTGTGTTTAGTAGATGTTTAATTTTTATTTTACTTCGAATTTGCTGTTCATGTGTTTAGTTGTTGTTGTTTCTATGACTGAGGTTTGGTCGTACGCTTCTAAGTTGTTGTTGTTGCAGTTCGTTTGAATGCTGTTGTAGTTTGTAAAATTGTTGTTGTTGTATGCTTGTAAGGTTCATTGTTGTTGTGCATTGAATTTGCTGTCCCTATGTTCAGTTGTAGTAGAAGGCGACCGTTGATGATAAAAATCGTTCACAGACTGCATGGACTAGTCATTTCCGATATAAATGACAATAGTATACGAAATTAAAAGTAAATGCCAAAAGTTATTGTGATGTGATTGGACGCTGCATTGACAAGTCATTTCCCAAATAAATGACAATAGTATACGAAATTACCAGTAAATGCCTAAAATTCTTGTGATGTGAATGGTCACTGCAGGGAATCTACCATTAAATATCACGAGAAAGCCATAATGAGCAGTCCACCTTGTTGAATTGTAGCTAAAGGTAGTACATTATCCTTATAAGTAATGCTTATTTGATAATCCTTCCTATACCTTTTATATCTTCAAGCAGCACCGTTCCAGACTGAAGTGAGAAATATATTTCCTTCTTTGTTGAAAGGTAATCTTTATTATCAACATACTTCGTACTTCTAGTAACTCTAGTTATATTACTGATGCATAGGTTACATGGACGATTCCGAAATAAGTGATGAACATATGGGAAGGATTTTTTATGAGTACGAACGGAATCTACTCAACGCTAATGGAGTTGGAGTAGTTCAAGATACACAAATCGAAGAGGTGCCTGGAGCGAATCAGCATCGAGCGGTTACAGCTCCGTGTCCATCTCCAGTAAATCAACGACCCAGTAATAGTGTTCAAACATTGAATTCTGCAACTCGAGAATTTTCTTCCAAGGATTTGCTGGCCCCCGTAAAAGTCTATATTGACGTTGAAAAAACAGATGAGCTACTAATGCAAGGTGGAGGGGGTTTAACATATAAAGAAAGATGGGCAATGATCACGAGGCTGTACAACCATTGTTCCCGGCCGACTAGACGAACATCAGTTGAAATCCAAATAGCTAATCGTCGTTTTGCAGACGCTTGTGATCGGTACACAAAGATTATCGAAACTGTTGAAGACGAAAACATTTTTGAAACAAACCAAGCAACATATGATTCTCGTTACCTTTTCGAGTACGGTGCGGAATTTGTTAGCTACAAAGCGTATAAACTCCGCTACAGTTGATTGAGCCGCTATGGAACAGAGTAGTCTTACGGTATTATGATTTTAATGTTGTTTGAATGTATGTTTAATTTGATGTTCGTACATAGAGTACGGAGTTACCTGTAATCCTTGTTATGTCAACGTGATATTTAACTATTTTTCATTTCTAAATGAGAAGAGGGCAATCTTGTTCAACATTATATTCAAAAGTTAACACATTCAAAACAACACTTAATAGGAACTAAAACAACAGAAACTACCAACAACACGTAAAAGGAACTAGAACAACATAAAATACCAAAAACAACACTTAATAATAAAACTTCGTTCCAAGAAAAACCAAATACTACTGATTTCTAAGAAAGCCAACTCTAGTTGCCTCAGCAACAATCTTGTTCAACCGCCTTATTTCGGCTTGCGCTTCCAGTGCGTATTGAAGTCCAGTTGGCACATCCGGGGAGGGGTCTATCCACTGCATAAAATTACAACACTGAACATCATTAGGGTAATACCTTTGGTCTTCAAAGGCAGGAAATCCAAAAAATCGACATCCAGCATTTTTTTCAGTTTTGCCAACAACAACAACCGATTCAGTTCCATAACAACAGATAGGATAAGATCCAGCAGGTAGTGTTGGACCGATAGGATGTAGAGGTTCGATTACTTGTCCTCCGTAAACGATCTCCTTACCAGGTCTTTGATTTGCTACAACTTCGAGCATTCAAATATTTTGTTCTCGGCTTCACTGATTTACACTGACCTGGTGCTCCCTCACAAAATTCCATCGTAGTCTTGTTGTGTTGCACACTATCCCTTGACCATTCAAACGCTTCGTAACAATTATTCATTGTTTCATCGTCAATTTCAAAGTTGTCCATACTGGGAACTGAAAAAAAAAATTAAAAATAAGAAAAGGATTACAAACTGTATTCAATTCTTGGTATGTTAGAGAAATATAACTGGTGCATATATACTAGGTAGGGATTATATTTATAAACTTGTAATTCAACGGTGTAGGGTTAAAATTGTAAACTTTGTCGTTTCAAATTCCAATAAAGACTGGTCCAAGCTCTGGAGAAACGTGATAAAGTGACAGAAAGGTGAAGTGAAGCCATATTTCATGTTGATGGAATCCAATCTGCTCACTAACAGTAGACATTAGTGTTCACTGTATAACTATGGACATTGAAAGGTCATACTTCATGTACAATGATTTGTTGTAATTTCTAGTAAGTAATTGTCTTCTCTCTGTACACCCACGTTACCTTTATGAAAATGATACAACCTAACTTTGTAATAAAGTGACTTAAAGATAAAGTAACGCCATCTTTCATGTTGAAGGAATCCACACTATACACTATACACTGGCATATTAAACAAATCAACGTTTCGTCTCCTACTAAACATTATTACTTTTTCAACCATCCTTCGTAGGCCCCCCTACCTTTAATACTTCTTCTTCACCCGTGACTTCTTCAAAGATAACAAATTAGCCAAAATTCCTATAGTGTGTAGTTAATCCAATTTGTCATTTGCTGGGACCCTGGGATTGCTTTTTAGTAACCGTAATGCTGTTCTTCCAACTCATCCCATTTTCATTGCTTAGAAGTCATCGTTCATACCATGAATGGTTTAAAGCGATTATGGTGCTTCACAAATTCCTCATCATCTTCGTCTTCTAGTTCAGATGAAGTCGAAGAAAACTACAACAAACAACGGCTAATGTATCAATGATAAACTTTGAACGCGATGCAACGTGATATCACAGAGAGCTCCAAATCAACCCAAGGAGGCAGCCAAGTGGATAGAAGAGATATACGCTACGAACGTGACTATCCGGGGGGGGGCACAATCAGTTGATGAAGGACTACTTTGTGCCATACCCAGTATATAGCAACGTTTACTTTCATCGTAGATTTTGTATGTCGAGGACAGTGTTTGATCGAGTTCTGAACAAGGTTTTTGAGTCCAATGTTATTTTTTACTCACAGAAGAAATGCTATCAAAGAACTAGGAATTTCACCGCTACAAAAAGTAACAACGGCACTTCGTATGATTTCATACGAAAATTCAACTGATTCGTTAGATGATAAATTACGAATTGGTGAATCAACGATAGTTTTGTGCTCGAAAGAGTTCTGCAAAATAGTTGTTCGTGTCTTCGGTGAAGAGTATCTACGATCTCCCACTGCAAGTGACGTCGAACGATTGTTAAAAATATGGGATCAATGTGGTTTCCTGGGTTTGTTGGGAAGCTTAGATTATATGCATTGGACATGGAAAAACTTTTCAGTAGCACTACAAGGCCAATACATAAGCCACACAAAAAAGGCAACGTCGGTGTTAGAAGCGGTCGCTTCTTTCGATTTGTATATATGGCACGCTTTTTTTGGTGTTCCTGTATCATTAAACGATATTAATGTTCTTCGTCAATCATACTTGTTTAATGATTTGTACAACGATCTGTCACCGCCGTGCAACTATAAAATTGGTGATACTGACCATTCTATTGGTTATTATTTGGTTGATGGTACATACCCGAAATGGAAGACACTTGTGCATGCATTTAAAAAGCCGAACAATGCCAAAGAGGCAAAATTTACGCAACAACAAGAGAGTATGAGAAAAGACGTAGAAAGAGCATTTGGAGTTCTACGGGGACGTTTTCATATTTTAAGAAATGAGGTGCACTATCACGAACAAGCAGTTATATCTGATATTATGTACTGTTGTATTATACTACATAATATGATAGTTGAAGAAGAAAGGGGGGGATTCGAACTACAACTTAAAAACTACTCGGATATAGCAGTGGCATTTAGAAGTAAGCCGTACAAAGACCTGAATACTTTTGCCGAGTACTTGCAGTGTATCCAGGACATTAGAGATCCCCAAGCACATCTACAATTAAGGGACGAATTAGTCAAACACTATTGGGAGCATGCCGACAATCAATAGGAAGTGGTGAACTCTATCTGAATGTTCAAGTTAAATTACGTTCGTTTGTTTAGTTATATGTATTCGTTAATGCTTTTATGTACCGTTTATTGCTAGAGTTATGAAATATTACGTTAATGTTCTATTATTACAAGTTCATGCTTGCAGGATTGCTAGTGACGATTAAAAAAGAAAATTCATGCTCATTTAATAATCTTTTACTTCTACAACAATGGTACTTAATAATTAAAAACTAGATAACGACATAGCAACAAACAACTACAAGGAAACGATCAAAACATAAATACGTCCTATCCCATGCGTCTTCTGCGGCACGCTTCTAGTTCTTGCTCCATTAACAATCGTAGATAACGACATAGCAACAAACAACTACAAGGAAACGATCAAAACATAAATACGTCCTATCCCATGCGTCTTCTGCGGCACGCTTCTAGTTCTTGCTCCATTAACAATCGTTGCATTGGGTTTAATGTATCCAAATTGACAGTCATTAGTGCCCTGTCATCAATTCGTTCGAGGCGAGCTAATTCATGCTCCCTAACAGCCAACTCACGCTTTTTCGATATTTCAAGTTCTTCATGTCTTCGTTGCTTCTCTTTGGATCTCTCATCTCTCTTAGCTTCCCTCGCTTCCGCCAAAAGTCGGTTTGATTCTTCAGAAGCTACCATTTGACTATGTAGTTGTTCGTAGTACGGACTGTAATCTGCGACGGTTTTTTTCTTACCTTTGTATTTACCAGGAGGCCTACCACTGGAACTTGTAGAAAATGGGGTGTTTTCTTGAGGATCAGAACTTCCGGGGCTTGATTCCTCCATTGGCCTTCTTGGCATAAACCGCGCTGTAGAATGTTCTTGGCATGTAGTGCTCCATTTTTCCTCTCTAGATAAAATGGTGTAGCAATTATGCAAATTGAATGGTTGATTTTTGTGCTATGCCATATAAGCTTCATTCGCACTCTTTAGCTGTATGTGTTTAACAAACGTAAGGTGGTATAATTATACAGTAAAACATATTAACCATTATTTAAGTAAACAAAATTTACCAAGTCCTTCTCGTTGGCACCGCTTTGCTGTCTACTTTGTAATCCAGCCATAATCCGATTCCAACTTTGACAGTTAGCGTTGATTCTCTTCCATGACTGCTTCAAAGAGTCGACCGTTCTCGGTGGGTTTTCGGGACTACGACCGTTAAATAGTCTCAAAACAGAACTCCAAAATGAATTATCGAACTGACTAGTCCCTTTAAGATTGTCTCTGGAGCACTCCACCCAACAAAAAGCTAGTTCTGCTTGTTCTTCTGGAGACCATTTCACTATTTTGTTTGTTCTTCTCACTTGTGTGGTGGGAATAACATCTGGGTTTTCAGTATCATCGACTTTTGTTTCTTCATTCAAGCCACTATTATCTCCAAACAAACAATTCAAATTTCTTGATAGATTTGGAGAAGTTTCAGGCGAGACTAACCGTTGTTGGCAGCTTGGAGAAGCGTAGTGATGCTCACTGCAGTTTTGCTGAAAATACGTGTTTTGACCGAACCTGATTTTTGAGTACTATGATAATGATTGGAATTTTGCTGGGATTGATAGAAATTCATTCTCTGTTGAGGATAATTATAGTTCAGAACATTCGCGAAGTTACCATAACTGGATTGTTGATTTTGCTGGAACGACGGGTGGATAGGAAACTGATTGTTGTCGGATTGATTATTGTGTTGCTTCTGTGCAGAATTGGAGACACCATTTTTCCTTTACCAATGTTTGACATTGCAAATAAATTGAACAGAAATTGAAGAAGGAACAGAGGTGTGGTTTGATGTAGAAATGTTGTGTGTTATAATGTACAAACGTTTGCTGTAAATATTGATTTAAATCAAACGATAACATAAAACAAAGATAAAAAACAATGGTCAAAATGCAACGGCCACATTTTTTTTTTAAAAATAAATAAATTAATTAACCGGCTTCATAGTAGCCGGCCATGGTGGCGGAAATAAATTAATTCCCCCACCATGGCCAGCTTCGTAGAAGCCGACCATTCCCTAGCCGGCTTCAACGGAGCTGGCCAGGGGCGGTTGCTGGAGCAACCATTTGGTTGCTCCAGCAACCTCCAGGGTTGCCAAAGCAACCCTGGCCTCCCTGTTAACCCACGCGTTGGGGGTCGGTTGTTTTTCAACCGACCCCGCGTTAGGGATGCTTCTATATAACAGGAGTTAGACCAATGTCTAGATTACTAAATGACATACTCCATGTAAGGAGTGGCACAATAGAGACGACAATCAAAGACAGTCCCAAATTACAATGACCTAAACAGAAAATGCAAATATCATATGTCCAGCTCCTAACAGGAGTGCAAATTACATAACCAAATCACTTAGGCCAGGAGCCAATTCCAAATAGCAAGAAAGAACATAGCATAACCATAAACATAATTCAATAACATCACCGTGAACCACATACCATACCAGCACAAAACCAGTAGTTTAACATAGTCATCACCATATACACAACTCACTGTAATTGAACAAACTTCACTGATTTTCTTGACAAGCAGCAAGCTGAAGAGGATAAAAAGGAGCAACATAGGGAGAGAAAAAAAAACACGACACAGCATAGTTACTCCATTGTTTAAAGCAATCGTCGAGCAACCAAAGCCACCATAGTGTTTAACAACCCCAAGATAATCCAAAACCCTCAACAAATCAAACCATAAAAAGATGCCAACATAAATTAGACCATTGAAACTTTACCAAAGGAACTCATCGTATAGCAGCAACAGTGGCACATCATCCCTGCCGACACACCAAACGGCCACCGTAGCTTTCGCTATTGTCGTGGACATCAGTTGTGATAGAGGAGGACATCGAGGAAAAATAAGGCCAGCAACCACAATGAAATCTCCAAACCCAGCCAAAAACCTGAAAGCCAGATCCATAATACAACTCAATACATAACCCCAATTTATTGAGAGATGCAGATCACCTAAAACCAAACCTACGAAACCACGAGAGACCAATGTTTCGACAACCAGGCCAACCAAAACAAGAACCCACCGCTTCCACTGTAAACAGTCGCTAAGGGCGAAGAGAGTGGTTGCAATGGCCAATGAGGGGTCGAAGAGGTGGATCAAGTATCGATAGTGGGAGATTGAAGAGTATATTTGAGAAATGACGCCAGTGGAGTTTAAGTGGGTCGCCATCGATGAAACGACAGAAACTATGGAAGCTAGGGATAGGGAGAGGAGAGCGAAGTTGAGAGAAGATGAAGCAGAGGGAACTTTTGGAAGAGTAGAAGGAGGCTGTGATGAGAATACCGTAGTCACCATTTTTGAGGTTTCAACAGAAAGCTTCTAAACATTGTTCGTTTTATTACAACCTTTTTTATAATTAGATTAACTCGTAGATTTACTTTAAAAAAATTAACTTATTTAGTGTTGCTTAAAATATTACAATAATTAATAATTTATGATTAATAACAAATGTTGCCAAAAATTCGATTAGCACGACATCGTTTTAGAAAATCCACATAACTTATATCGTAATAAACCGTAAATGCATGACATGCTATTGTAGCATGTATGCGAGTATAAGTCGATCCGTACGGAAAGTTTTTAATTCCTAAAATAAGTCAATCAAATTAAACCAAGGCTTGAGTTGTGTTAGCTAAATAAGAACTAAGAAAAACTAGAAAACTAGTTGAGAGCAAACCATGGAGGCAAACTCACTTTCATAATCACAAAAATCAACATAGAGTTATGATCAATTTTTTTTTTTTTTTTTTTTTTTGGCAAAACCGACCGATTTTTATAGTGGTTGCAACCACTTTTCATTACAATAAATAATGAGTACAAGAGTACAGGAATTAAGCAAATCGCCTAACTATTAGAACTGGTTTAAGTGCCAGGACACATATACAATATACAACAGGAGTGAAGCAGAATGCACCAGCTACTAAAAGGAGGAAACAGCTAACCCTCCAGAACGAAAACGAAGGGAAATGAACATCTCGTGTCCTCAACGGGACTATATACATGGTCATACCCCTTAAAAATAAAGATTAGGTCAAGGGAAAAACCAACAGAAGAAGTGTCATAGATAAATGCCCTATCCCAAGTGTCATCTGAGAGAGTCTTACTATTCACTTCACCTTCTTCATCTTTGATAGCCAAACAGAACCCTTCTCCATCAATACAGTAGAAAAAAATACCTACTTTCACTACCACGTTTGATAATGAAATTATATTAATGATCCAGTTCTGGGGAGTATCTCATGCGTGATGGAACATGACATCAGGCTCTCTCATTTGTTCTCCATTCAGAGGGAACAATGGACGTGGGAGGACCTGTGATAGTGATAACAGGGGTGGTAGGAGTTAGTACTGACATAGAAATCTGATCAACAACAGAAGCGTTCGCAAAAACAAGTGGAACATTTACAGAAGGCAAGGCGATGGCCTCATAGTCAGAGGACACAGTAGAGGGAGGCGCCACTTTCGGGACCCAAAAACGAAGTGGAGGGCGGACTAGAGGAAGCTTGACAGGATTGGGAGCATTATTAGGAAGCTTACAATTTTCAGAGTAGTGACCGAAGGATTGGCATTTAACACAGATCTTGGGCTTCCAGTTGTAAGAGACATCAACGAAGCATTCTTGACCATCAAGGCAAACCTTGATCTAATTAGGTAGCAGTTTATCTGGAGTTATTTCGATCATGGCACGAGCATAGACATAGCACTCTTTATTAACCGTGGAAGCATCAAAGCACCTACGTTTTACAATATGACTCACCAACCAATTTATTCCATCTAAGGTCTGAAGAACTGTTTGAATGTGAGTGAGGTTTGCCCAAACAGGAATTGACATAATTTGTTCTCTAGATTTCCCTAGTGACTGAATCCAGGAGGTGATAATAAACAGCTTGCCATTGATGATGGAGGGATCCAAATCTAAAACACGTCTTCTCTCATCTGCTATCGAGAATTTAAAACAAAATAAGCCGTCAAGATAAAAAATACGCAGACCCCTTTCAAGCCTCCGTCTACTACAACAATGCTCACGAACCTCTAAGGAAGAGGCTTTGGAGTCAAGGAAAAATACAACTAAAAAAATCTTTCCAACGTTCTATACCTTCTTGAATAACATCGAGCGGAGAGTATCACTGGAATCCACAAAATCACGTGAGGAATAGATGCACGAGGCAGCGAACTGAAGAGGGAGGACCATTTTTTCGAAACATGTTTGTTTGAGGAATTAACACAAAAAGATTCAGTGCGAAGTTCAGGAGGCTATGCCGTGAGAGAAGCAACAACGTTGGAAGGCACTTCCACAAATATTGTCATGACAGTCATTCGCATGAATACGCAAACTAACGTGCGTATCCTTTTCTTTTCCCAGTAAATCAACATTGGAATGAAACACTGAATGAGAATTCATTCGAAGAAGGTCTTTACCTACCTGACAAGCTTGCGCTGAACCAAAGTAGGAGAGTGAGACGATGCTTTGTGGTATTAATATCAGTACATGGTCAAAGGACGGAATCGAGATACGCAGTTGCAATAACGCAGACTCCAATGCCAGAGCTGGAACCACCGGAGGCTGCAGCCAACGCTGATGGCGCGGAGAAATTTCGACCTGATCTGGTAGCGCTAGCCTTGCCTGAAGCAAATGAAGAGCAAACTTTGGGTTTGGATCTGGCCATAAAAAAGGCACTAGCAGCCGAGGAGGAAAAGTATTGGGAATACGACGCGATAGGAAGGAGAGAAGAAGCGGTGGACGAGGAAACGGAGGCGTGTAAACTGACGTAACCTGTAGCCATGGACGATATTTTTTTGTAAAGTTATTTTTTAATTAATAACCAATAAATGAATACTTTAATAGGCACCCATTATTAATTTATAACTAATGATTATTAACAAATATTTTATAATGAAAAATTGTTATTTATAATCTATGATTATTTTTTGAATTTAATAATTTATTATAATTAATCATTAATAGTTAATAAATTGTAGATAAAATTTAATAATTACATTGAAAATTTGATACATATAATTGATAATTAATGGTATATCATTACATCGAATATTTAATAATTAATATTGAATTACAATTAAAAAGTAAGAGATAATAATTAATGCATAGAATAATATATACTTAATAATTAACGTTCAATTATAACAAACAATTAACAAGTGATAATTGATAACAAATAATTCATAAATAAGAACAAATATTTAATAATTAGTAATTCATTTTTTATGGTTTTGCTTGTATGTGTACGTTTTGATATTTTTGTAATTCTAAAAGTAACAGTGGAATTTAGGTATTTCATTATTATTTGATTTTTATTTTTTATTTTCAATTATTGATACGTTTTAAGTTTTGATATTTTAACGGCGATAGGCTTTAACTTTAATTATAATTCCACTAATCCTTTAGTTTTCTTTATTTTGGTAGATGTGGCCTAGTTTGATTCGGAAGGCCATAGAAGTTGACTTGAATGTAAGGGTGTGAACGGATCAGACTGGACTGAACGGAGGTGTGTCGTACTCTTGTCCTATAAGGGTTTCGACCGAACAAGAATTAAGTTCGGATACTATTCGTACGAGCTGGACAACAGACGTAGAATGTTCCGACAATAGAAAAACATCGAATATTTCAAATCGGTTTGGACGATTGTGTGTCCATGTTCAGTCCTATAAGAGAATCGCACGGATACAGATTAGACACCTTATAGCCTCGGACCGAGCTAGACAATGGATTGTCCTATCCGATACAAAACCCCACTTGAATGTTATTCAAACTTATGTGCTCCGGGATGGGCATGAGCCTACTTAAGGCTAAGTATGCAATACATATATGAAAGTTTTTATATTTTTTACTCTAGTTATTTTAGGTCTTTCGATGAACACGGCATTTGAGCATGACATTTAGTTCATGATTTAAATTTTAATTATCTATTTTGTTGTGCAGTACATTTGATAATTGCAAATTATATTTAATAAATTGCAAAATTTCATTATAATAAAAATATACATTTTTTATGAAATAAATTTTAAAAATTTTAATTACTTAGATTCAGTTCAAACCAAGTACACGCTGGAATTTTTCAAAAAATAATATAAAATGGTTGACACTACGAAGGGGGTTCCTATACGGGGGCATACCCCTAGGTGGGGGTAGGAGGGTAATGTCCCTATTAACGGTGTTGAATTTACTGGCTAGGTCGTAGGGGTCTAAGGGCTAGCGGGGCAACCACCTTGTTAAAAAAATATCTTATTTAATGTTCGAATTTGAATTTGAATTCAAACAACAAATATATATGAAAGCTAAGAAGAAAAAATGTCTTCTTATCTAAAGATTTCATAACACTTTAAATATTAAAATTTAAAGTAAATCTTAAATTTGTAAAATATTCGAAATTATAGAAAATCAAAAAAATTCAAAATTTTAAAAATTAGAAAATTATAAATACCTTATGCTGTAAATCTCAAAACATATTGGATTTGTTTTTCTCGATGATTCTGCAAAATGTAATGCAATTTGTGTATAAAACAAAAAAATTCTTTTATGCGATAGAGATTTTATTTCATAACTTTCTTATTGACTTATTTTGAATCCAACTAGAAATTTTTGGTTCTACACAAATTTCACCCTAATCCAATGAAAAATGTGAACGCCTCTTCTTCTTCTCCTATGCCTCCAGAATTTCCTATAATTATACAATTTTTCACGATCAGTAGATTTGAAGCAGTCAACACGATCCACACTCATTTCTCAAAAATTTTCAGTGATAACAACCCAGCCTTGCTCAACCACAGATCTATCATGTGTCTTCTTTATCATACTTTAGCTTCAATAACATATTATTATTGTTGATTCCACTCGACCGTAGATCAATTACAAAATCATCTACGTCAATTTCTTCCTTTTTCTCTTGCCTAGCTTCTTTTCTTGTCAAAAATAATCGAGCCAAGTTCTGGATTCAGATCCGCACCAATCATTGGTATTCGCTACTATTTTATTTATGGAAAGTTTTGAAATTGTTGTTTTAATTTTCTTCTTAATTAATTTTAACAAGAAACAACGTGAATTTGGTATATAGATTTGTGCTTCTATTTCAAATATTTTGTTTGCTTCACTTTCTTAAGGTTTGTGCTACTCATTTGCGATGCGTATTATGTGCTATTCTACCAAACTATATGTATAGTTTTTCATAAGATTCATGCCAGTTTGAAGCTGTCGTTACAACTTTCTATTCTTTCAGTTTTAGAAGATCCCGTTGTGTAGGAAAACTTTGGTTACGCAAATCATCTACCATAGAGAGTCATACTTTCCCCAAGTCCGACTACTTACAGAATTGCATTGTAATGCCCCGAATTTCCATATTGTCTGAGTTGACTAAATACACTACACGTCGAACCCAAATTGCACAAAAATACGAATCATTATGAAATATAGAAGAACAAAAACATCAACACAGAATCTCACAGCGTAGCGGAATAAAACATATTATATATAACAGCTTTTGGAATACAAAGTTTGAGCTGTACAACATATATTTTCAAAGTACAACACTTGTTCATCACAGCGGAAATAACAATAACTAAATAACGCTGAAGCCTCCAGCTCTAAGCTCCTCCAAGTATCTGTAAACACCTAAACTACTTGATCACCCGTACAAATTTGGACACCCAAGAGTTTAGGGTAAAACAAAACAGAATAAACTCTGGGTCAATCATGGGACTGGTGTGAGTAAACTCCACTTATTTGGTTTAACTTTTAAAAATCCTTTTAAAAGAAAGGATAATCGTAAGACTGATCCACACATAAACACGGATGGTTAATGTCAATAATATTCTGATATTATAATTGTGTCTAAATCAGATAAATAACAATCCAGCGGAACTCTTGCATCTCACGCTCCACATACATAATATATAATCAATAACCATAGGCGCTTATTGGGTAATGGATTTCCAACTATGATAAGGTATGGAACCACCTTCTGATAGTGTATCTCTAGAGAGGAATGCACTGGGTTCAACAAGAACATCTTGCAACTTGGCCACACATGACTGACCACTCATTTCGCTTGAGTGTATCGAATGTATATCACCAATAGTTGGTATCAACAACCATTTTCCCGAAAGAGACAACATCGATAGATTAAAGAAGGAAATGAATTTTCTCTAGATTGGTGATAATACATCCTAATTGGGAGCTACCCACTTAACCATGCTGCTTGCCCGATTTTTATCATTTTCCAGTTGTTGAGGCCTGAGGCTACGATTACTTATCATTCATTTATAGAACAATCACTTTGAATGCCACATTGTCAGATCCGTTAATCATTAGTTGATTTGTCCAAATATACTCTGGATATTATGCTAAGAAAATAAATTCTCTGCCACCAGATGTATATTTGTACAGACCAATATATGCGGTTGTTTTCACCAAAAATGGCTCAAACACCAATGGTACATGAACTGTACTTCACCAATGTGGTTAGAAGGTAAATGGAGCCGCAATCAACAAAGGTTAAAAGTAAAAATTGTGAGGAAAGTAAAATGGAGACAAGGTTTTAAAGTGGTTCGGCCCTATGATAGGTCTACTTCCACTAGGAAGGTAGCTTGCATTATCATGACAATAAATACAAGGCATATAAACTCTCTTTATATGTGCATCCTCTCTCTTTTTACAACATATTCTCTCTCTCACAAATAGATCTCGTTTAGATTCATGGAATTCGATGGAGAAATGATAAGGTCAGCGGAGGAGAAGGATAAGCCAGCGGAGGAGAAGGAGAATGTCCTTGTTTGAGAGGAGGATGAAGGAGAATCTTCAATCTCTTTGCCACTTAGGTGATCTCAATGGATGCCATGATCAAATGGATGAAAGATCTTCCAATTGAGATGATGATTGAGATGCTAAGGAATGGTGGAAGGAAGAATTCAGCAGCACTTCGTGGTCGCAAGGAGTCCATCCCCTTTATGGTGGAAGCCATGGCCTATTTATAGGTGAGCTCCCCCGAAGAAATGAGCTGAAATTCATATATGCAGGCTACAGGTCACTCGTCCCATTAATTGCTAAAATACCACCACCTAGCTGTAGCCAACTGTCAATAGCTGTATCCAGTTGTCCTGTGCGAATGACTTCATAGGAGCGATCGATTGCATAGATCTGAACAGATTGAATGGGTGGTCAGGCGATGAGTACACGGACGACTAGTCAGAGATTTTGGATTGGTGTATGGGCGACAGACTGAGCGCCATGTTAAGCCTTTTAACGATTAACCAATAGATGGTATCTGGTTGATGCAGCTATATCTGATTGTAGATGAACGAGCAACCAACACTGTAGTCTGTTGGCGAGCGATCAAGGCTTGTAGATCAAAATGTAAGTGCAACCCTCCAGGAGATGATATCTGACTGACCGGTAGGTAGCATCTGATTGAAGTACTAGTGATGATTGAGGAATGAGCGAGGGACTGGGGTTGCAATCCATGAGTTGACATAGGATGCGTGTGCGACCTATAGTATCTTTGGGTTCCTTACTCAAGGGACATGTACGATCGACCAGGATAGTATGAACGAATAACTGTAGAGTGGAATGTGTGATTGAAACCAATTCTTCTCCTTGTCTTGTGCGATCGAGCCCTTCACTATAGGAATGAGTGACTTCCCTTAATATGGGCGACCTTTACAGGATGTATGAGCCTTACTGTCCTTGTGTCGTACCGTACTTGAGCTCGCTTTGTGTGCACGACCTCTTTGCATGGCTGTGCTATGCTGTATGACCGACCCTAGCTGTGTTGAGCGGACAACCCAACTGTTCTGATATGTGCAACCTTCCTTGCTGTGCTCGACCCTTCATGCCCTGCTTAACTTTTAGTTGGTGCCCGACCTTTGTTGTGAGTGATCGTCCCTTACCTTTCACAAACTGTCTGAGTGTGTAATGACCCAGACTTTTCGAACAGTTTATTTTAAATATTTAATATGGTTTTAAATATTAATTTGATAATAAAATGAATTTTTATATTAAGTTATCGATTTAATAATCGATTTCGATTTAGAATCGACTATATTAAATTTTCGTACTACGAAAAATAATTCAAATCGAAGTCAAAAACTGGATTAAAACAATTCATATGATCAATACTAATCATGTTTGAATATGGACGATAATAGAAATAATTTATTACCAGTGAATTGATTAGTTCTGAAATTAAATTAAATTATATTAATTTAATATGGTATATACGTTGAAATTAAATATAAAAATATATTCTGAATTGTTCAGTACAACGCTATAATATATGAGATGTCAGTCTATACACTAAAACAGCGGTTCGTGATTTAAATTAATGGACCCTCGATATTTGATTGTGGATAGGTTCGAAATCAAATCAGTATCTATTTAAAAAGAAACAAAATCTCTTAAAACTCAAATCACATTAAATTCAATGTACCATTGCGCAGTTCTATTTCCTTAACAATGAAGTATTCATCTGTATATAAACGCAACACCCCCTCTTACACATTTCATTCCTTTCTTCGGTAAATAAAAGAAACCCGTGATTTTTCCCTTTGCAATTTTGAAATAAAATCCAAAAATAATTCTAAAAATCCTAAATCCATTTCACTCAAACCCGTATAGGGTTAGCGTTCAAGTAGTGGCCCTTGCTCGAGTCGCGAAGGGGTTGGGGGCACTCGAAGTTCTCACTGGCGACGATAGACATCGGGGAGCGGTCGTGACAAGGAGGTAGCTGAGGTGAGGATTGCGATCTCGATTCAAGTTCTGGAAAGGGGATCGATTTAGGGATTCGATATTGGCAATTTGAGAGGGTGCGATTCAAGTGATGGAGTTAGGTTGTCGCGACCTGTAGTGTAGTTGAAGGAGGACGGAACTGACTATCGCGAGTTGGATGGAGTTAGAATTAGGTATTGGTGGGATTCCAGTAAATGATGGAGCACAGTGGTGGTTCGGGGGAGCAAGGTACAAATCGAGTTGGGTATGGTAAAGAGGGATTTCTAGTTGTGATTTTGGATACTGGTGCCATTACTGTCGTCAGGTTAGGGTTATGTGATGAGATGAAAATACGGAAGCAAGGTTCAACAATTTTTTCAAGGAAGTTCAGATTTAGGTAATATTCGAACTTGGGAAGATACAAGTATTATTTTTAATAGTATAGTTAAGGTTATAAATAATATTATAAGTTATATAATATGTGTAGAGGTTTCTAAGCTGATTATTTACATTGGAGTTCTACAAGAGAGGAAGTAGGAATCTAAAGTTGTATACAATATTCGATTTGGAAAAGGTAATTGAGCAAAAGGTTTAGTTTAATTAGAAATTAATAATTTAGCGCATAATGTTTTATTGCGTTTAAAACTGGTAAGGCATGGGTATCGTTGTGAAGTGCACAACATCGGTGAGGGATGATCTTTCAGAGATGGTTTCGAAGTGTTGAACTAGAAGCTGGGACTTCATCTTATGATTTTCTCAGTGATTAAGTGGCCTGTAATTTCCAAATGAAGATATTAGAATAATTAAGGTAAACCTTTTTGTTTAGTAATTAAATTTTTACATTTAATAGTTTGATAGCCTGAGTAACGAATATAAATCATTAAATTTATATAAGATCTCATCAAAGGGAACCAGCCATTTTATATGCAGCCGTGCGATACCTAACGAGGAATTAAAATGGAAATCAGAACAGAGGGGGGGGGGAATTGGAGAGAAAAATCAAGCGAGTAAATCTCACTCAAATTTATTTAGAATTATTTTATTTATTAAAATAATTGTTCGTTGGTTGTTTGCATGCATTAAAATATTATTAGTGGCTATAAAATATATATTAGTTATTTAGGATTGGTTTGTGGTTATTATATATATATTAGTGATTGGATAGTTCCCGCAGTACCATTAGCGGATGACCCTATACGCCCCACGCTATGATAGTGGATGACCTTCTATGTAACACCCTGAATTTTCTATGACTATTAAAAGAACAAATTTAAGAACACTTAATCTTTAGGAGAAGAATTAAGGGAAATGGGTTACGCCATTGCGTTCGTCTCGAAATTTTGCTTGGAATAGAGTCTAAGTTTTTGTAATTCAGACTTCGTATAAGAAAGTTATGACCCTCAAAAGTTTCAGGAATTTATATAAATAAAACAACTCAGATTTAAAATTCAAAGTCCGAAATCAAAATAGAGAAGCTGGCTGGGTGGGATTTTTCCCGTCCAAGGCCAAGTCGACTAGGGGGTCGACCTCCCCTACACAGGTCGACCAGGGGTCGACGTGGGGGTCGACCTACCCCCGGGGCAGATCTGAAATCAGACGATTCTGACTTGTTGCTGAGTCTTTCTTGACCTGTTACTGAGTTACTAGGGCATAGGTGGCAATTCTGGATAACTCTATCTAGTCTGTACGGTTGTTATTGCTCCTATGATAATCTAATGGCTTATGTTGAATTAAACTTCTATATAAGCACGCATAGACTCAAGCCCTAAACCTAAACTAAATTTGTCTCTTAGCCTCCATGCTGCTGCTAGGATAGTTCTTCTTCCTAAAGCTTAGGGATTTACACGTCAGAATTCTAATACGAACGACGAACAAATTATTCTCTTCTCTATCCTGTCTTTGTGAGTACAATTTCTTTCACAAAATAATTAATAAATTAATTATGATGAGTTATAATTTGGATTATAAGAACATGTCTGTTGAATCAAGTGATGTTATTTAACTTTGTTATCATATGTTGGTGAAAATATGACAGTTTTATTATCTTATGTTGGTAGATCTATTTCATATGTCCAATCACATATGTTTAACTTGATTTATTTTATGACATCAGTTTATATGCAAGTTTGGGATGTTAAATCATATGCTAGTACGTATATGAATCTTATGCAAGTTTGGGATGTTAAATCATATGCTAGTTTGTATATGAATCTTATGCAAGTTTAGGTGAAAACTATATTCACATTTTTAGGTGGAAACTATATTCACATATGCAAGTATTAGGTGAAAACTATATCCCCATATATGCAAGTTTAGGTGAAAAATATATTCGCATTTTTAGGTGGAAACTATATTCACATATGCAAGTATTAGGTGAAAACTATATCCCATATATGCAATTTTAGGTGAAACCCATATTCATATATGCAAGTTCACAATTTCATGTTTAGATCTATATTTAGATCCATGATAGTTTATGCAAATTTATGTTCTATATGTCCATTGCCTATGCAAGTTATTGGCTATGCAAACTTATGTTATAATTCTTATATCCATTTTATGTGTTATGCAAGTTGTGATGTTGCTTTTCTTTTTATAAGTTAGACTATTTGCGAGTCTAACATATATCATATTAAAACATATGAATAGCATGGGGACAATGGGAAAATATTAATTTTGTAAATTGTGAATTAGCACAAAATGGCTTTTAAGGCATATAATTAAATTGAGACATTAATTGGTATAATTTATATACCTAAAAAGTATAGACATAATTTAGGTGACAATTATAGACATAGATTAATTTGGAAATTATTGACAATTTGAATAGGGATAATTAATTCATATTGGGGTGAAATAATTATGTGTCATAATAAACAATTTTCTATGACTATTAAAAGAACGAATTTAAGAACACTTAATCTTTAGGAGAAGAATTAAGGGAAATGGGTTACTCCATTGCGTTCGTCTCGAAATTCTGCATGAAATAGAGTCCAAGTTTTCGAAAATCGGACTCCTTATGAAAGAGTTATGGCCTTCGGAAGATTCAAAACAGTTCAAAAATCGACCCAGGCAGCTGGACGGTAAATTTCCCGCCCAAAACAGGTCAGGTCGACTGGAGGGTCAGGTCGACCAGGGGGTCGACCTACCCCTTAGGAGATCGACCTAGGGGTCAACCTACCCCTGATCTGGGCAGTTGTTGTTCCTGTGACGTTGTTTGACGTGCTGTACGGACCTGATGGCTTCTAGGTCAATCCTAGGGCCCTAAAACGCTCTCGACACCTATAAAATAGTGCATAGACCTAACCTAATTCATAAACAATTCCTTTTTACGCCTCCATGCCGCCAAACTTCAATATAACATGGCCACCGCCTCAAAACCCTAAATTAATTTGCAAGTTCTTCATCAACTTTAGAGTTTAATCAAATCAAGGGAGCAAAATTCTTCATCAACGATTCAAGCTCTTCAACAATAATCAAATAAGAAGATTAAATCAATGTTCTACATCAACAGCAAATCGCTTATTTATCTAAACCAATCAATGTGAGTGGATTTGAACTATATTTGTTGTATAATGTTGCTTCTATCGTTTACCATTCCCCATAATGAATATGATGTTAATTTAATAAGATCTGTTATTTTATTTATGCCTACGTTTGAGTTCTCTCCTTTTTTTATCCTTTCCCCTTTTTATTTTTGGATCAAGGTTATCTCGAACCTAGACGAAATCTTATTATACAATAGCATGATTGGAATATGGGGATATTGGAATATAATCTGTAATTTTGGGGTTTGTGGCATTATATTTGTTATTGCATATATTGAGCATAATCTATTTTATGCAGTCGAGGAATATAATCTACAATGTTGAATTTATGTAAGTTTGACATAATTGTCATTGGATATGGAATTGGTATAATTCAATATTAACAACATGTAATTGGATAACATAATTGGTGAAATTTATTCGTGACTTGAAAAGTAAGCCTAGAGGGTGAATTAGATTATATGTATGAACGTGGGAATGTTGGGATATATATATATATATATATATATATATATATATATATATATATATTGGGAAAATATTGGTTATATGAAATTGGGCATAATTGGATATCGGAAATTGGCATGTTTGGGTATGAATAACATGGAATTAGTGAATTTGGCAATAATTAGATAATTTGGGTAATATGAAAATTGGCTAACTATTATGTAATTGGTGTAGTGAATGGCAAATTGGAAATAGGCATAAAAATGAGATGTAATTAAGTTGAATTTGGAACATATGACATGAAATTGGGGTTTGAAAGATGATTGTTAATGAACGCCTATGACACGAGGTTAGACGCGTTTGTGGTGTAAGATTGCCCGGAACAGCCCGTCAAATCCAGCGACCAAAAGCGGACGTCTAATGTGAGAGGTCAACGGCAAGAACTAGAGGCGTAACGGTTTATGACACGAGGTTAGGCGTATTTGTGGTATAAGACTGCCCGAAACCGCCCAGCAAATCCAGCAGCCACGAACGGACGTCTAATGTGAGAGGTCATACATTGTTACGACATTATAAATAAATTAAGAAATACTAACCAGAATAAGACATGTGGGTGACATGGGTATGGTTAGAGGGTTAAGTGGGTGATATAAATGACATGTAAAGCATGACTAATGTGGACTTAACCGTTGTAAGACATGTGTTGTAAAACATGACTAAGGTAGACTTAACCGTAGTAAGACATGTGTAAGATTTGGAAACTATAATAAAATGGGGGTTAAGTGGGACACGTATGACATGTGAAACAGAATTTAGATATGCTTAACCAAATGGGACCCGTAACGGTATCATAAATTAATTGAATTGGGTAAAGTTTAAGTGATGGGTTAAGTAAAAGGAAGGGTTAAGTCAAATCTAAAATTAATGACACAGTAATGGGGGAATGATAATTACCTATTATAAACTTGAGTTGCAGTGATGTAAAATTAAATAATAGGCAAACTTGTCATAGGGACAAGGGAAGGTTATGACTTAAGATGTAATACAAGACTTGAAGGGTGGGACGACTTATACTATGAAATAAGTCAAATCTAAAATTAATGACAAGAAATGGGAAATGATAAATAACCTATTATGAATAAACTTGAATAAGGCAAGAAAGGATAATAGGTGGAAATTATAACTTAAGGGACAAGATAAGTTATAAGAAACGATAAGGAAGACGGGATAACTTATATGTAAAGATATACTTAAATTAAGTGGTTTGGAAAGGAGAAATGTGAAATTAAAAATGATATAAGTTATATGAGTGGAAAAGAAGTAAATAAGAATCATATATGTTGGTTGGGTTGAGTAATTCTCTGGGTGCCAGTCTAATGTTGATTTCGGTCTTTGGGGCTGGTGTTTGGAGGGTTATTCTCCTAATCAGTATGTATGTGGGATAAGGCATACTTAACTATGAATTAAGTATAACATGTTGTTATAACCCAAAAAGGGAATAGTTTATGAGATTGGAAAATAACATGTTGTGGGCTTATTAATGGACTTAAGTGGGTTAAGTATAAATTGAATTAATAAGCAAGGGTAACTTGGTGAATATGAAAAAAAAGGAAGCTAATGTGAATAACCAAGTTAAACGAGAAAGTTGACGAGGTGGCACAAGCGTGAAATAAATGGTAAGACTTAGGGTCTAATGACATATAAAATTAAGGCGCTTGAAGCAGTCCATATGTTGTAGGATGAATAACCCAACGAGGTAGATTATGATGGTGTCATAAGGCACGAGGAGAGCGCACGTTCGCTATTTTGGCGGCTCCAACGGACTGGAAGGGGAAGCACGCGGCTTCCTGAGACATTAAAGGTGCTCCTGGTAGTCCTCTATAGTGGTTTAGCTTCGGGCTAGGATTACAGAGGTTGGGTCTGTGCAGATCTACCAGGTGGGTGGGCCTTGACTGCACAAGTAGGGGGCAGTCAGAATGTTGTACGCGGTGGCATTAAGGGTGGTTAGGCGATTGCCTCAGGCGGAGGTGGAGGGTCAAGACCAAACGATAGCAAGATCGTCATACGCCTGTCACCGGCAGCCTAAGGAATGCAAAAAGAAAAGAGCTAACCCCTAGAGATCGTTAACCTTTGCTATCAAGGGACGGGTGCGGGGAGACCCCACATGGATGTTCATATTGTTTGCTTGTTAGGGGTGGTCGCTTAGCGAATGTGGTCTTTACTAGTTAAGGGAGGGGCTGAGGTAGGGCCATAGCCAGCATAGAAAAACCAAACCCGAGGGATATCTGTACATTGGACACACTTAGAGGAGGGCCCGTACAGATATAGAAAAGCTCCCGACCAAGTTCCATGTTTTCTGGTGTAGCCCTACCATGGAACTTGGGTGCACAAGTAGAGATTATGTGCAGTAGAAACATCGAGTATGATTGATGATACGTACGTAGGAAAGTCAAGGTACAACCATATCTGCTCTGGGTGGTGTATCGTAGACTAGAGGGTATTATTCGGTGATTGAACCAAACACGATCGAATAGTTTGAGGACAGCAGTCAGTACGCTTACGTAGAACAACAATAGCGGTTCTACACGGATGTAATGTTGTACGTTACTATGGCATAGGATGAGGGCTGCGCATATTACTGTGGCGATACGGAGGAGACCGTGCGAGCGGGGTATCACGGGGTGTTCCTGAGTTTGTTGTTAGCTACGTATACACTATATTAGGTTAATCTACTAGGGGATAGATGGGTGCGATGAGTGTGTAAGCTTTGAGTACTAATAACACGTATAACCTAATAAATAAGAAAGTGTAATTGAACAATATATGTAGGATTATTCAAGAAGTGTAGTTTAAATTCATTCACACAGAACTTATGTTCTGATCCCCTCCTCATAACATTCGCAGGTTCGACAGAGACTTATAGCTTAGGGAATACTGATTTAACAGTATTGTGATTAAGGTAAAGCTATGTTTTAGATATATTATATTTTACTCCTTCCGCTGTGAGGTGTTTTCCGAACTCTGACATATCCCTTTTCTCTGTCTTTTTCTGCAGGATACCAGAGCAACCAACTCGGGTTTCGGTGGATTGGATTTTTGAAATATAAAATCGGTCTGTCGGAATCCGGGTTGTCACATCTGGTATCAGAGCTTCGGTTTAGTGATCTTAGGGAGATATTGAGTGAACGTATTTGTATTTTCTAAAATATAAATATAGTATATATATAAACCTAAATCCATAAAGTAGCCCACTAGGTAGGGAAAGAGTTGGGATATTTAGTTTGTACACTAAAATAATAAACATAGAAAATTTTGAGACCCTTAGGTGGTTTGGTTGGAAAGTGTACAATATGAATTGGTATTTGAGAAAGCAAGTATCCCATCGAATTAAAACTGGAATGTTATTTCAGAGTAGTGGGTTCGGAAGTGAAATCTTATAGATTGGAAAATGTTAAGATGTGGAAAATGGATTAGGAATATATATAGTCGAGGGAATTGAATTCGTGAAAGTGCCTCGGAAAGCCTAGTTGAGTTGAAGACCCGCTTTGAGTCTAATCCAATGATAAACTTTTAAGAACTTGAATTTGTAAAAGGATTTATGGTATTTTCCAAGATTTAATCTTAAAAGTATTTTGATAAATGCATGTTGGGTTTTAAAGTAAAGTGGGGTGTATTGTGTAAAACAATGATTTCTTTTTTTAAAAGAATTCTCTCTTGAAAAGGTGCATATTATGGAGCATAAATAGCTCGCTAATTTTCATATATGAAAAGAAGTTTTGAAATCTCTATTCGGTTAACAATAAATTTTGATTATTGTTTTAAAAAAAATGTTGGGTAAAAAAAATAAGCGTTAGAGTGCAAGAATAGAGTAGATATTTGCGCCTTAGCAACCAAAGTTAACATTGTAAATAGGAACAGTGTAACTCATTAGTCATCCTTGTCTACTCCAGTTTGTGATTTGAAAAAAAAAATATTTTTGCAGTTTTACTTTGTAACATGTTTTTATGGTTTGGCAAAAGCAAGTTTTTGAGAAAAGAATAAAAGTTTCACCACTTTAGTTTTTTTTGAAAGAAGAATGTAATAAAAAGAAAGATGGCCAAACCATGTTTTAAAAATGGAGTAGTTAAGGATTAAGGCCTAGAAAGAATGAGATAAAGTTAAAGCTATTAGAACCAACTGGGAATTGGTTGAGATGAGAAATTCTCTGAGTATCAATCTGATGTTGGTTTCTGTCTTCGGGGTTGATACTTAGAGAGTTATTTTCTTGCCAATTTACAGTCAGGGATTAGATAATATTAAACTAATGGAAAATTTCCCGTAGAATGCATAAGCATTAAGAAACCTAGGTTTGTTGCTTGAGAAAAAGAAAAAGGATTGTTGCTTGAAAGAGAAGTATAGGCTAGTAATACACAACATGGACTAGTGGTGACTACTAGGTAGTGAAGGGCAAGCAAGTGTACAGATCCTGTTGAGTGGACTCGTGACATAATTCCTAAGATTCTTGGCCTATAGTAGTAGCTGTATAGGATACTATTTGAGTTGAAAACTAAAAGGCTTATTTGAAAATAATAAACTTAAGTAATTTGATTAAGTCAAATAAGCTAAGAAAGAAACTAGCCTAACTAAAAAGAAAACAACAGAATCAATCAAGCAGCAAAATGAGATGGGAAAAGAAAATGGAAATCTTAAGAAAAAGATGAATAAATATTAAATTTTTCCAAGATAAGTGGAAAAAGAGAAGAAATTTTCTTATGTGATTGTACTTGGATAGGAAAATAGGAAATCTTCATAGAATAGTCATATAAAAATCCAAGTACGATTAGAAAAGAAAAACGGAGGATGTGAATTTTTTCGTTTTACACCTTTTCGTAACATAAGAAATCGAATTTGGAAAATTAGATTTTTTAAATTTCGAATTTAATGATGGTTGGTAGGATTTTGGATGCGAAAATTGGATGAACTATGCTCTTACTCTGTAAGAGTGTAGGAAAATTTGGATGAAAAACGCTTTGATTTTTCAAAAATATTGCATTCATATAGAACTGCAAGTATATTTAGGATGTAAGCATCATGTTTTGAAAGAGTTTTTAAGATTTGCATACATATAGGCAGATCCAAATTAGGCATACATACTTTACTATGATGTATCTCACTTTGCACATGTGCACAATGTTTGCAACAATTGGATGCACACTTGATGGTTGGATGTTGTGAGGGATAATCTATTTTACTCTTATTGAATTTCGAGGATGAAATTCTTTAAGGGTGGGAGAATGTAACACCCTGCATTTTTAATATAACTAAAAATGTATATATATGTATAGATAGGTTAATAATGGTGATGTACAATGAAAATTACTTAACATGAAAGAGAAGAAAAGATCAATTCAATGGCAGTGTACATAACAGAGAAGATAATAAAATAAGTATACTTAATTTAATATCAGGAATTAAGTAAAATGGACATCACCATTGCGTTCGTCTCGAAATTCTGCACAAAATAGAGTCCAAGTTTTCGAAAAACGGACTACGTATGAAAGAGTTATGGCCTTCGGAAGATTCAAAACAGTTCGAAATTCGACCGAGGCAGCTGGGCGGGAAATTTCCTGCCTAGAACAGGGCAGGTCGACCAGGGGGTCGACCTACCCCCTAGAAGGTCGACCTGGGGGTCGACCTACCCCAGATCTGGGCAGTTTTTGTTCTTGTGACATGATTTGACGTGCTGTACGGACCAGATGGCTTCTAGGTCAATCCTAGGGCCCTAAAACACTCTCTACATCTATAAAATAGTGCTTAGACCTAACCTAATTCATAAACAATTCCTTTTGACGCCTCCATGCCGCCAAACTTCAACATAACATGGCCACCGCCTCAAAACCCTAAATTAATTTGCAAGTTCTTCATCAACTTTGGAGTTTAATCAAATCAAGGAAGCAAAACTCTTCATCAACGATTCAAGCTCTTCACCAATAATCAAATAAGAAGATTAAATCAGCATTCTACATCAACAACAATCGCTTATTTCTCTAAACCAATCAATGTGAGTGGATTTGAACTATATTTGTTGTATAATGTTGCTTCCGTCTTTTACCATTCCCCATAATGAATATGATGTTAATTTAATAAGATATGTTATTTTATTTGTGCCTACGTTTGAGTTCTCTCCTTTTTTATCCTTTCCCCTTTTTATTTTTGGATCTAGGTTATCTCGAAACTAAACGAAATCTTATTATACAATACGCACGATTGGAATATGGGGATATTGGAATATAATATGTAATTTTGGGGTTTGTGGCATTACAATTGTTATTGCATATATTGGGCATAATCAATTTTATGCAGTCGAGGAATATAATCTATAATGTTGAATTTATTTAAGTTTGACATAATTGTCATTGGATATGGAATTGGTATAATTCAATATTAACAACATGTAATTGGATAACATAATTGGTGAAATTTATTCGTGACTTGAAAAGTAAGCCTAGAGGGTGAATTAGATTATATATATGAACGTGGGAACGTTGGGATATATATATTGGGAAAATGTTGGTTATATGAAATTGGGTATAGTTGGATATTGGAAATTGGCATGTTTGGGTATGAATAACATGGAATTAGTGAATTTGGCTATAATTGGATAATTTGGGTAATATGAAAATTGGCTAACTATTTTGTAATTGGTGTAGTGAATGGCAAATTAGAAATAGGCATAAAAATGAAATGTAATTAAGTTGAATTTGGAACATATGACATGAAATTGGGGTTTGGGTGAAAGACGATTGTTAATGAACGCCTATGACACGATGTTAGACGCGTTTGTGGTGTAAGACTGCCCGGAATCGCCCAGCAAATCCAGTAACCACAAGTGGACATCTAATGTGAGAGGTCAACGGCAAGAACTAGAGGCGTAACGGTTTATGACACGAGGTTAGGCGCGTTTGTGGTATAAGACTGGCCGGAATCGCCCGGCAAATCCAGCAGCCACGAACGGACGTCTGATGTGAGAGGTCATACATTGTTACAGCATTATAAATAAATTAAGAAATACTAACCATAATAAGACATGTGGGTGACATGGGTATGATTATAGGGTTAAGTGGTTGATATAAATGACATGTAAAGCATGACTAATGTGGACTTAACCGTTGTAAGACATGTGATGTAAAACATGACTAAGGTAGACTTAGCCGTAGTAAGACATGTGTAAGATTTGGAAACTGTAATAAAAAGGGGGTTAAGTGGGACACGTGTGACATGTGAAACTGAATTTAGACATGCTTAACCAAATGGGACCCGTAACGGTATCATAAATTAATTGAATTGGGTAAAGTTTAAGTAATGGGTTAAGTGAAAGGAAGGGTTAAGTCAAATCTAAAATTAATGACACAGTAATGCGGGAATGATAATTACCTATTATAAACATGAGTTGCGGTGACATAAAATTAAATAATAGGCAAACTTGTCATAGGGAAAAGGAAGGTTATGACTTAAGATGTAATATAAGACTTGAAGGGTGGGACGACTTATAATATGAAATAAGTCAAATCTAAAATTAATGATAAGAAATGGGGAATGATAAATAACCTATTATGAATAAACTTGAATAAGGCAAGAAAGGATAATAGGTGGAAATTGTAACTTAAGGGACAAGATAAGTTATAGGAAATGATAAGGAAGACGAGATAGCTTATATGTAAAGATATAATTAAATTAAGTGGTTTGGAAAGGAGAAATGTGAAATTAAAAATGATATAAGTTATATGAGTGGAAAAGAAGTAAATAAGAATCATATATGTTGGTTGTTGAGTAATTCTCTGGGTGCCAGTCTGATGTTGATTTCGGTCTTCGGGGCTAGTGTTTAGAGGGTTATTCTCCTAATCAGTATGCATGTGGGATAAGGCATACTTAACTATGAATTAAGTATAACATGTTGTTGTAACCCAAAAAGGGAATAATTTATGAGATTGGAAAATAACATGTTGTGGGCTCATTAATGGACTTAAGTGGGTTAAGTATAAATTGAACTAATAAGCAAGGGTAACTTGGTGAATATGGAAAAAAAAGGAAGCTAATGTGAATAACCAAGTTAAACGAGAAAGTTGACGAGGTGGCACAAGTGTGAAATAAATGGTTAGACTTAGGGTCTAATGACATGCAAAACTAAGGCGCTTGAAGCAGTCCGTACGTTGTAGGATGAATAACCCAACGAGGTAGATCATGATGGTGTCATAAGGCACGAGGAGAGCGCACGTTTGTTATTTTGGCAGCTCCAGCAGACTGGAAGGGGAAGCACGCGGCTTCCTGAGACGTTAAAGTGCTCCTGGTAGTCCTCTGTAGTGGTTTAGCTTCGGGCTAGGATTACAGAGGTTAGGTCTGCGCAGAACTACCAGGTGGATGGGCCTTGACTGCATAACTAGGGGGCAGTCAGAATGCTGTACGCGGTGGCATTAAGGGTGGTTCGGCGATTGCCTCAGGCGGAGGTGGATGGTCAAGACCAAACGATAGCAAGATCGTCGGACGCCTGTCACCAGCAGCCTAAGAATGCGAAAAAGCAGGAGCTAACCCCTATAGATCGTTAACCTTTGCTATCAAGGGACGAGTGCGGGGAGACCCCCACATGGATGTTTAGATTGTTTGCTTGTTAGGGGTTGTCGCTTAGCTCATGTGGTCTTTAGTAGTTAAGGGAGGGGATGAGGTGGGGCCATAGCCACCGTAGAAAAACCAGACCCGAGGAAGATCTGTACATTGGACACTCTTAGAGGCGGGCCCGTACAGATATAGTAAAGCTCCCAACCAAGTTCCGTGTTTTCTGGTGTAGCCCTGCCACGGAACTTGGGTGCACAAGTAGAGATTATGTGCAGTAGAAACATCGAGTACGATTGATGATACGTACGTGGGAAGGTCTATGTACAACAATGTCTTCTCTGGGTGGTGTATCGTAGACTAGAGGGCATTATTTAGTGATGGAACCAAACTTGATCGAATAGATCGAGGACAACAGTCAGTACGCTTACGTAGCACAACGATAGTTGTTCTATGCAGATGTAATGTTGTACGTTACTATGGCATAGGATGAGGGACTGCGCATATTACCATGGCAATACGGAGGAGACCGTGCGAGTGGGTATCACGGGGTGTACCTCAGTTTGGGGGTAGCTACATATACACTATATTAGGTTAATCTACTAGGAGGTAGTTGGGTGCACGTGTGTGTAAGCTTTGAGTGCTAATAACACGTATAACCTAATAAATAAGAAAGTGTAATTGAACGGTATATGCAGGATTATTCAAGAAGTGTAGTTTAAATTCATTCACACAGAATTTATGTTCTGACCCCCTCCTCATTACATTCGCAGGTTAGACAGAGACTTATAGCTTTGGGAATACTGATTTAGCAGTATTGTGATTAAGGTAAAGCTATATTTTAGATATATTATATTTTACTCCTTCCACTGTGAGGTGTTTTCCAAACTCTGACATATCTCTTTTCTCTATCTTTTTCTACAGGATACCAGAGCAACCAACTCGGGTTTCGGTGGATTGAATTTTTGAAAAAAATTGGTTCGTCAGTATCCGGGTTGTCACACCTACTGGGTTGGATTGTAAGAGGTCAAAACGGGTTAACGGTGGCAACGCAAGTCAAACGGGGTCATGTGCGTGCGTAGGCCCGGGCTGGTAGGTAAGACGTTGCTGTATCGTGTAGATATAAGCCGTGCATCTTTAGTGGTATCGGGTTGCCACTTTGGGGAGTGATACACCCCACTGTAGGACAATCACGAGTATCTACGAGTTAGGGAGCCGATCGCATGGGGGTAGTGGGTACAACTAGTGGAGATAGGGGTAGGCAACACCTATGAAGACAGCTAGGGGTACATGAAACTACCATTATGATTATTATGTTCAGTAGGCGGGATCAACTTTTAGGGCGACTAGTAATGGTGCAGTATAGTAATTATCCTATAATGATTACAAGCGAGACTAACGCCAGAATATTCCTCTTGTTTGTTTTGTCTTGCCCACTTGTTTCACAGTCATTCCTTGTTTTACCAGTTTATGCCTTATCCTAATTACTTTAATAATTATATTGTTAAAGTTATTGTACTCGCCAGACTTTATGTCTGACCCCCTTGTTTTTGCCTCTTTTCTTCCTTTCCCCCCTCCCAGGTTCTCAGGGTGGGACTAGTGCTAGTGGAGCTTGATTTGGATCTCTTTCTCTCTCTTTTGGAAGTGCTTGGATTGCTGAAAGTAAAGTTTAGCTCATCTCTTTTATGGCTACTTATGTTGGGGTTAGACTTTTTACTTTATGTACTCAGAAAACAATTTGTCAAGATGGATATTATGTGTACTTGGTTTTATCATTGGTTTATGGTGTTGTTGTAATCAAACTATTTCTCCGCTGCAATAAAAGTTGTTTAAAAATTTTCAAGTACCAATATATGTATCTGTCTTGTTATATTCCATTCTATACACCAATAATACTTCATGAAAGTTAATGCATTCCCTTTGTAAGTGACATTAATGGACGTGGGGTGTTACACATGGTATTCGAGCTGAAGGTTAGCAGAACAGATAAGGATTTTGAAAAACTATTTTTCAAAAGCGTTTTTATAAAAAAACACTTTCAAAAATATGTTTTAAGGAAAGTATTTTCAAGAGAAAAGTTTATTTAAAAAAAAACATAACCCCCAAGAGCCATATATCTTTCCTTCGATTCTCCATTTTGAATCTCTTTCCTTTTTTCTTTTCAGCATGTCTGGGGCACTTGAGATACCAGAGGGTATACCGATACCAACCTATTTCAGAAGTTATCTGGAGGCTAAGGCCACTGCCGCAGGCCCAGCAAACATCCCTCCTCCCCCAGCCGCAGCCTCTCCTCCTCCTCCCCCTCCCCGCGTTGATACTTTTTTCTAAAATATGCAAAGATTTTCGGGCAGTGAGCGGGAAACCTTTTCACGGATTAGAGACATTTTTTGGAGCTCGAAATTGGCTTAAGGAGGTGGAAGATTTGTTTGGTATCTTCGAGATAGAAGATGGAAGGAAGGTCCAATTAGCTGCTTGGTTAATGAAGGACGAATCCTCGTTTGGGTGGGAGGTCACGAATGGAGAGCGTCCAGTAGAGACATGGATGGATTTCAGGCATAGATTCGAGATGAAATTTCTCTCACAAGCAGAAGGGAACTTATACATGGAGAGGTTCTTAGCATTGAATCAAGGGAATTTATCAGTAAAGGAGTATGTCAACAAGTTCAATTAGTTGGCGAGATTTGGCTTAGACTTGGTGAACACACCAGAGAAGAAGGCTCTGAGGTTCGTTAAAGATTTGAATGAGCCACTATATGGGTTGGCTATGACCCACATTCCTATGAGGGCTACCTTTGAGAAACTGGTTGACATGGCGCTTATGCATGAAGAGGAGAAAGGTGCTAATGCTAATAAGGCACCGGAGAAGAAAGGGGATCAAAAGAAATCACAACAGCAAAACAAGAAAGGTGGTAAGGATAACAATAGCAAAGGAAAGAAAAGGTGCTTTAATTATGGGACACCAGGCCATCTGAGCAAGGACTGTAGAAAAAAGAAGAAGACTAGCTATTTCCACTGTGGAGAGGCAGGACATCTAATTAAAGACTCCCCAAGGAAACAAGGGCAAGGGCAAAGAACAGGGTCTACTTCTGGAGGGAAGATTAAGGCTCTCATGGCACCAGGGCAGGAAAGAGGGCAGGTTCATGCTCTCATGGCACCAGGACAGGAGAGAGGTAGAAATATTTCTGTTGAAAGTTTAGTTTTTCTGTTTGATGATCCTGTTCGTACCTTGTTTGATTCTGGCGCTTCATACTCATTTGTATCTGCTTTGTTAGTTGAAACACTGCACCTAAATACTAGTCTAGTTATGGATCCCATAGTAGTCTCAAATCCTATTGGTGGTTCTGCTTATTTTTTAATGATTTGTCGGGATTTGAGAGTGTCTATCTTTAGCGTTGAGTTTGAATGCAACGCCTTCGTTCTTGGCTTCACGGGCTATGGGTTGATTCTAGGCATGGATTGGTTATCCAGTAATAGTGCCATCCTCGATTGTGAAAAGAGAGTGGTTAGACTTATGACTCGCCTCGACAACACTCTCGAAATCTCTTGTAATCCCATACATTCTGTTATGCTTAGCTACCTAGAATCTCTTGATGCGTCTGTTGAAAACTTGCAGTCTGTTAGAGTAGTCCGTGAATACTCAAATGTATTTGAAGAGGTGAAGGGCTTACCTCCGAAGCGGGAGATAGACTTCCACATATACCTTTGTTGATAATGCAAAACCCGCAGCTCTATCGGTTAGACACATGGCTCCAAGGGAGAGAAAAGAGCTCAGCAAGCAAGTCAAAGAGTTACTCGAAAAGGGGTTTATAAGGCGGAGTATTTCTGAATGGGGTGCTCCAGTAGTATTCGCAACCAAAGCGGATGGATCACTTCCCCTATGCGTTGATTATAGGGAGCTAAACAAGCTGAACAAGAAAAATAGGCACCCACTTCCAAGAATAGACGACTTGTTTGATCAGCTTGTAGGTGCGTCGGTTTTCTCCCAATTAGATTTAGCCACCGGGTTTCATCAGCTAAGAGTGGCTGAAGACAGCATTGATAAGACTGCGTTCAAAACCCCGGATGGTTTCTTCGAATGGCTTGTCATGCCTTTCGGCTTGACAAACGCACCCGCTTACTTCGTTGACTTGATGAGCAGGGTGTTCAGGGAGTTCCTTAATAAGTTTGTGGTGGTCTTCGTAGGCGACATTTTGATTTTCTCGAAGAATGAAGAAGAGCATGCTTTGCATTTAAGGGAAGTCATGGATACTCTTCGTGCACATCAGCTGAAAGCTAAATTCTCCAAATGCCATTTCTGGAGAGAAGAAGTGAGGTTTCTTAGACATGTGGTGTTCAAAGAGGGGTTAGCTATGGACCTCGCAAAAGTAGTTGTGGTGCAAGATTGGAAGGTTCCATGGAATGCAACCGAAGTTCGAAGCTTTCTCGGGCTAGCGGGCTTTTACCGAAAGTTCATTAAAGACTTTGCAAAAATCTAAGCCCTGCTCACAAGATTGAAAAAGAAGAACCTAACTTTCGCTTGGGATTTGGATTGCGGTATTGCTTTCCAACGTTTGAAAAGGGCTCTACCAATAGCCCCAGTTCTGACATTGCCTGATGGGAGCAAAATGTTTACCGTATACACAGACGCATGCGGTACAGGGTTGGGCGTTGTCTTGATGCAAGAAGACAAGGTAGTTTGTTACGGGGGAAGGCAATTGAAGGTACATGAGAAGAACTACCCAACTCATGATTTGGAGCTAGCAACCATTGTTTTCGCTCTAAAGTCATGGCGTCATTACCTACTAGAAGAAAGGTTTGAATTGTTTACTGACCATAAATCATTAAAGTATCTTTTCTCACAGAAAGACCTTAACTTAAGACAACAAAGGTGGATGGAATATCTGGCCTCATATGATTTTGAGATTTCCTATACCCCTGGCAAGGGTAATGTGGTAGCAGACGCCTTGAGTAGGAAGAAGCCGACCTTGAGTCCTCTCTTTGTAGAAAGGAAAAGCTCGGAGTACATAGCAAACTTTAACTTTAGACCCTCCTCTGAAATTGTACCTGGCCTATTAGCATCGCTTGAGGTACGACCTACTCTTTTGGACTCAATAGGAACCGCGCAACGAGAAGACCCTCAGCTAGTTGATGTGATGGATAAGCTAGTTAGGGATGAGACTTCTAGTCATCTCAATAGATACTCCATCGATGATAAGGGTTGGTTGAGACGGGATGGAAGGCTATGCGTCCCAAAAGTAAGAGATTTAGTGAAGACTGTTCTTAAAGAAGCACACTATTCTAAGATGACCATACACCTGGGCGGAGACAAGATGTATAAAGATATAAAAAGTGTTTTCTTTCGGAATGACATGAAGGGGGATGTAGCTGAGTTCGTCGCTAAGTGTTTGATATGCCAGCAAGTCAAAGCGGAGCAGAAGAAGCCTGATGGTCTGCTCCTTCCTCTGGAGGTCCCACAGTGGAAGTGGGATAGCATTTCAATGGACTTTGTTGATGGGTTGCCTAGGTAAAGAAGGGGCAATACCAGTATTTGGGTAATAGTGGACATGCTCACTAAAAGCGCTCACTTTATACCTGTTAAGAGTAGAAGGACCGCCTCGTCCCTAGCATCCGTTTATCTTAAAGAGATAGTTCGACTCCATGGTATACCCTCTGGCATAGTGAGTGATTGAGATCCTATCTTTACGAGCGAGTTTTGGAAAAGTTTGCAAGAGATATAGGCACACAATTATGGTTAAGCACGGCCTATCACCCCCAAACCGATGGTCAGACGAAAGGGGGAACAGAGTATTGGAAGACCTCTTGAGATTGTGCATTCTTGACTTTGGAGGGACATGGGAGGATCATCTTCCTTTGGTGGAATTCACTTACAACAATAGCTACCAAGCCACCATAGGCATGGCGCCCTTCGAAGCTTTATATGGAAGACCATGCCGATCACCAACTTGTTAGTGGGAGTCTACAGACAAGCTCGTACTTGGGCCAGACATGATTAGAGAAACCTCAGAAAAGATGGACTTGATAAGAAGACGGATAAAGGCTGCACAAGATAGACAGAAGTCCTACGCAGACAAAAGAAGAACCGACCTTGAGTTTGAGGTTGGAGATAAGGCGTTCCTTAAAGTATCTCCATTAAGGAATGTCATTCGATTTGGGTTCGTAGGAAAGCTAGCACCAAGATTTGTAGGACCATTTCCTATAACTGAAAGGATTGGGACAATGGCTTACAGAGTAGAGCTACCCAAAAGACTAGCTGGAGTTCATAATGTTTTTCATGTTTCTCAACTACGAAAGTGCTTACATGAGTCTGCAGAATGGTGGAGCCAAGTACAATAGAGGAAGTAGAAGTAGAACGAGAAGCGACTGTGAGAAGAGCTCCAACTCGTATCTTGGGTACGGAAGTCAAAAAGCTACGCAACCGTGAAGTCAAGCTTGTTAAAGTTCAATGGAGTGACGCTGAGGAAGACGCGACTTGGGAAACTGAGAGGAAAATACGCGCAGCCTACCCTTTTCTTTTTGAGGGTACCTCCTTGATCTATTTTTCCATAAATTTATTCATGCTTATATCCATCTTTTAAGTATATCTCTTTGGTCCTACTCTTTATCGTTAGGTAGAAACCAATGTATGTAAACATGTATTTGAATCATGTTATGATTGATGGTTGCAAGTGGTTGCTCGTGGATGCATGTACACACACATTAGGCACTAGATCGGCTCAATCACCTTCATATTGCATATAAATATGTGTGCATATTTAAATTAATGGATGTATAATGGTTGTGCTATCATATGGATGCTGCATTTTGATGAATGGTTTTGCACACATGTAGAAGTAATATGTATTGCTAGGATTCTTTCGCATACATAATGGATGCATGGCACTATCATGATTTGCATTAAGGAGGTCAACTGAATCAGTAGACTGCCTGATTTTGCATTAGATAAGGAACATACACACACACTTTTTGCATATGTTCATGCGACATTAGAAATCTCATAAGGACAATGGATGCCCGTGTTTTATGGTTGAGTAGATGGATGATTGGATGTTAGGATATACATTCTCCTTAACTTGGAGATTTCGGGAGCGAAATCCTTTAAGGAGGGGAGAATGTAACACCTTGAATTTTCTGTGACTATTAAAAGAATGAATTTAAGAACACTTAATTTTTGGATAAGAATTAAAGGAAATGGGTTACGCCATTGCGTTCATCTCGAAATTCTGCTTGGAATAGAGTCTAAGTTTTCGCAAATCGGACTTTGTATGAGAAAGTTATGGCCCTCAGAAGTTTCAGGAATTTATATAAATAAAACAGCTTAGATTTAAAATTCAAAATTCAAAATCAAAACAGAGAAGCAGGCTGGGCGGGATTTTTCCCGCCCAAGGCCAGGTCGACCAGGAGGTCGACCTCCCCTACACAGTTCGACCTGGGGGTCGACCTACCCCCCGGGGTAGATCTGAAATCAGACTATTCTGACTTGTTGCCGAGTCTTTCCTGACCTGTTTCTGAGTCACTAGGTATAGGTGGCAATTATGGATAACTCTATCCAGTCTGGACGGTTGTGATTTCTCCTATGATAATCTAACGACTTATGTTGAATTAAACTTCTATATAAGCACACATAGACTCAAGCCCTAATCCTAAACTAAATTAGTCTCTTAGCCTCCATGCTGCTGCCAGGATAGTTCTTCTTCCTAAAGATTAGGGATTTGCAAGTCAGAATTGTAATATGAACGACGAACGAATTATTCTCTTCTCTAACCTGTCTTTGTGAGTACAATTTCTTTCACAAAATAATTAATAAATTAATTATGATGAGTTATAATTTGGATTATGAGAACATGTCTGTTGAACCATGTGATGTTATTTAACTTTTTTATCATCTGTTGGTGAACATATGACAGTTTTGTTATCTTATGTTGGTAGATCTATTACATATGTCCAATCACATATGTTTAATTTGATTTATTTTATGACATCAGTTTATATGCAAGTTTGGGATGTTAAATCATATGCTAGTTCATATGTGAATCTTATTCAAGTTTGGGATGTTAAATCATATGCTAGTTTGTATATGAATCTTATGCAAGTTTAGGTGAAAACTATATTCACATTTTTAGGTGGAAACTATATTCACATATGAAAGTATTAGGTGAAAACTATATCCCATATATGCAAGTTTAGGTGAAAACTATATTCACATTTTTAGGTGGAAACTATATTCACATATGCAAGTATTAGGTGAAAACTATATCCCATATATGCAAGTTTAGGTGAAACCTATATTCATATATGCAAGTACACAATTTCATGTTTAGATCTATATTTAGATGCATGATAGTTTATGAAAATTTATGTTCTATATGTTCATTTCCTATGCAAGTTATTGGCTATGCAAACTTATGTAATAATTCTTAGATCTATTTTATGTGTTATGCAAGTTGTGATGTTGCTTTTCTTTTTATAAGTTAGACTATTTGCGAGTCTAACATATATCATATTAAAACATACGAATAACATGGGGACAATGGGAAAATATTAATTTTGCAAATTTTGAATTGGCACAAAATGGCTTTAAAGGCATATAATTAAATTGAGACATTAATTGGTATAATTTATATACCTAAAAAGTATGGACATAATTTAGGTGACAATTATGGACATAGATTAATTTGGAAATTATTGACAATTTGAATAGGGATAATTAATTCATATTGCGGTGAAATAATTATGTGTCATAATAAACGCCTAAGACACGAGGTTAGACTCGTTTGTGGTATAAGACTGCCCGGACCCGCCCAACAAATCCAGCAACCACATATGTTAGTCTGATGTAGGGCTGGACATTTTTACCATATTACCACAAACCAGCCATTACCAACCGCAACCAACGAAAGTGGTACCGAACAATCGGTAACCAATTTGATTGGTACGGTATGCCAAACCACATGAAAATATGCGGTACGGTAATGGTAATTGAGCATTAACAATGGTAATTTCCATATTTACCACATATCTTAAACAGAGCATATGTATATTCTTATATTTCATTTTATATATTCATTACATAACAAAGAACTTCTACTATGTAATGATTTTATAAAATACCTAGGAAAATACTATTACGATATACAAGAACGAATTCAATTTTTTTCGTGTATCTTAGAAACGATATAATTTATATGATATTTTTGTTCATCCATAAAGTTTTCATGCATGTTTGATTACATAAAATAAGATAGACAAATAATAATATAATAACAAAAAAAAAAAAACAGTTTTAATATTTGATATTTTTACGTGAAATATTTCAAACAAAAAATTCTCATACTAGTGAACGACAAAAACTTATTACCGACCTCTACCAACCATTACCAACCATAAACCATTACAACCCATAAACTGAACCGTTGGTTATCGATTTTTTTGGCTGGTAATGGTATGAATTTTTCTATTACCATATAAAATCGGTACGGTAATGGTTTTGAATAGAAAGTTCCGGTACTGAACCATTTCCACCCCTAGTCTAATGTGAGAGGTCGAAGGCATAAATTAAATGCGTAACAATTGTAAAGACACGAGGTTAGACTCGTTTGCGGTACAAGACTGCCCGAACCCGCCCGACAAATCCAGCAGCCGCAAATGGTAGTCTAATGTGAGAGGTCTTACAAGGTTATGGTTATAATGAATTAAGTAACACTTAACCAAGATAAGCATGTGGTGGGACATGAGGGTTAAGTGGGTGACATGGGTGACATATGAAATACGATTAGAAACATTTAGCCAAATTGAAAATGCAAGAGGACATGAATAAGAAGGGGTTAAGTGGGGAATCTTAGTGGGGACCAAGCATAGGTGGAAAGCTTGTGTCAAACATGGGGACCCTTTTCAAACCAGTAACCCATTAAGTAACTTTGTGAGCTCGAGTTAGATCGAGGACAGGACACGCTTACTGGGTTTGATTGTAAGAGGTCAAAACGGGTTAACAGTGGCAACGCAAGTCCAACGGGGTCATGTGCGTGCGTGGGCCCAAGCTAGTAGGTAAGACATTATTGCATCGTGTAGATATAAGCCGTGCATCTTTAGTGGTATCGGGTTGCCACTTTGGGGAGTGATACACCCCACTGTAGGACAATCACGAGTATCTACGAGTTAGGGAGACGATCGCATGGGGGTAGTGCGTACAACTAGTGGAGATAGGGGTAGGCAACACCTATGAAGACAGCTAGGGGTACATGAAACTACCATTATGATTATTATGTTCAGTAGGCGGGATCAACTTTTAGGGCGACTAGTAATGGTGCAGTATAGTAATTATCCTATAATGATTACAAGCGAGACTAACGCCAGAATATTCCTCTTGTTTGTTTTGTCTTGCCCACTTGTTTCACAGTCATTCCTTGTTTTACCAGTTTATGCCTTATCCTAATTACTTTAATAATTATATTGTTAAAGTTATTGTACTCGCCAGACTTTATGTCTGACCCCCTTGTTTTCGCCTCTTTTCTTCCTCTCCCCCCCAAGGTTCTTAGGGTGGGACTAGTGCTAGTGGAGCTTGATTTGGATCTCTTTCTCTCTCTTTTGGAAGTGCTTGGATTGCTGAAAGTAAAGTTCAGCTCATCTCTTTTATGGCTACTTATGTTGGGGTTATTCTTTTTACTTTATGTACTCAGAAAACAATTTGTCAAGATGGATACTAAGTGTACTTGGTTTTATCATTGGTTTATGGTGTTGTTGTAATCAAACTATTTCTCCGCTGCAATAAAAGTTGTTTTAAAATTTTCAAGTACCAATATATGTATCTGTCTTGTTATATTCCGTTTTATACAGCAATAATACTCCATGAAAGTTAATGCATTCTCTTTGTGAGTGAGATTAATGGACGTGGGGTGTTACATTCTATACCGCGATATCCTGCCCCGAAGCAGGATGGGTATTATGTATGTTGGCTAACGTCTTTGGATGCAGGAAGACAGGTTGGAGGGATCCAACTGGATTCCTCAAAAATATTATTATTTGTTTGTTCTCATATATATATTATCATATATCATGTGTTAGAAAATCTGTGGTTGATAATTGGTTTTTTTGATTGGTTAAAATATCACTGGACCTGAAATGTTGATATATAAAAATATCGAGGAAAAGGATTATTTGAAATTTAAAGGGGAAAATCTATTTATCTAAAATAGAATTTCAATTTCAATTGGGCTATAAATATATTAACTTGTTTTGAATATATAAAACAAGTATGAATTTATAAATGTGTTTATAAACTAATAATGCAGAGAATTGAAATGAATTTATAAACAGTGTTTATAAATAAAGTGGAAAAATTATCATTTGATAATTTGAATATTTAAATTCAAATATGACTTTATAAATGGAAATGGGAAATTGTTTTAAAGAAGTAAAAGATGAAGTTCATTCTGATGTTTAGAATATAAACTGAACTAAAATAAATCCATAAGGATTTATGACGTGAATTCGATTAGTTCGAATTTATTTAACTAAAACATGTCTAGAAAATATTAGGATTTTATTTAAATAGAAGTTAAATTTAAATTTGAAAATAGATTCAATATATATATCTATATTTATATAGATAAGTTATAATATATAGAATATCTCAAAATAAGATTTTGATTTTAAATAGATTTCGAAATGGACTTGTTTACAAATAGAACAAGTAAATTTATAAACGAGGTTTATAAATGTGGTGAATAGATTATCAAGAGATAATTGGTAACTTTGAATTCAAGTATGAATTTAAAAATATAATTTGAAATCATTTCGAAAAAGGAACGACGAGTTTATTTTTGGAATTCGGAACATAAACTGAGATGAGATAAATCCGAAGGATTTATAATTTGAAATTTGATTATATCGAATTTTATAAATAATTTATTTATAAAGGGAGCTGGAATTTAATATAACAAATTGAGTGATAAATAAATTTATAACCGAGTAATGAAAAATCGACAATTAGAGAAAATCAGAAATGTTAAGTTGGATTTGAAACTGGATTGAATATATGCTAAGATATATATTAGAACGATATTGAAATTTATTTATAAACGAGTTTATATTTAAATATAATTAAAACGAACTTGCCGCAGCGCTGCTGTAACACCCCACCTTCATTAAGGTCACTTACAAAGGGAATGCCTTAACTTTGGTGGAGCGTTTTAGTAGACAGAACAGAAATTTACAAGACAGATAAACAATACTTGAGAAATTATAACTTTTTTACAGCGGAAAACAGAAATCAGTTTGGTTACATCTTTCCCAAAAACTCAAGTACATAAATATCAGCCTTGTTTAGAAAATCATCAGAGTACAAAACTTAAAAATCATAATCCCCACAGAATAGGAGCTATAAAGAGCCAAGCCATACTTTAAGCACTTCAAGCAGAAGGAATCCGGATCAAGCTAAAGTATTCCCTCCTTGGAAAACCTGGGGGGGGGGGGGGACGGAAGAAAAAGGTACGGAAACAAGCAAGGTCAGACATAAAGTCTGGCAAGTCTAGCGACTTTCAGCATATGAACAGATAATAATAATCATGGCATGCAAATTAAACTGGATGAGAGATAACAGTAACAGAAGCAGCAGATGTACTTAGGTTAAACAGAAGAAACAGAATAATATTACTTTTCATCTCTCTTCACTAATACTAGTATAACAGAATTAGGTGTCACCCTAATGTCTAGACTGAAGCAGAAATAGGAACAGCATAATTTCCCCAGAAACAGAATGCTAATAATGGGCCTTTACCACCCGAACAGAAACAGACAGAAGTAGAATGCGGATAATGGGCCTTTACCACCCGAACAGAAATTGATAGAAACAGAATGTTAATAATGGGCCTTTACCACCCGAATAGAAACAAACAGAAACGGAAACAGATTAATCCCTACGGAAACAGAATGTAGAATTAGGTGTACACTAGTAAATGGGCCTTTACCACCCGAACAGACGGTACCACGCAGACAGGTGTTGCCACCCAACATAAACAGACGGTACCAACAGAAAAAGACAGAAACTAAGTGTACCCTAAAAACCCTACCCCAAGCGATCGACTCCCTAATACATAAATACCCTGTGTCGGCTCCACAATAGGGTGTATCACTCCCTAAAGTGACAACCAATTGGCACCTGCCTATTTACAGATGTCACGGCGTCTTACATCCTCAGAGGCAGACCGGGATCCATGCACGCACATGACCCGGTTGGAACGCACCATCAACACCCCTCGCCATTTTCAGAATGAACCACTTATAATAAGTTCAGTAAGCGTGCCCGGACCCTACCTACTGTTGGGTCAAAGTTTTGATACCATAAAGGGTTACTGTCTAATATGGGTCCCAAACAACAGATGACACAAGTAATTTCCCTCCTAACCTTGTGTCCCAGACTAACTGATTTCAGATTAACTTGTTTACAAGTTCAGACATACAGAATTCAGATCAACCAGTTCACAGATTAGACAAGTTTTCAGACCAACGGATCTGATATACGGATTTAACAAACTTACAGATTAACCGATTACAGATTAACAGACTTACAGATTAACAGCCTTACAGATTAACCGATTACTTATTAATAGACTTACAGATTAACCGATTACAGATTAACAGACTTACAGATTATCTAACTTTGTAATGGGCCTATAGATTCATGAAACAGGTTTTATTAAATTCATCAGTCCGGTTGGTTAACCCTATTTACCCAAAACGTTTCAGACATCATACTTATCCCAGATTTTCATTAATTAAATATTAATGCCCAGACCTCTCACATTAGACTCACAGTTTGCGGCTACCGGTTGGGCCGGTTGGTTCCAGGCAGGTTTCTGCCACAAACTGAGTCTAACCTCGGGTTTCAATCACGTTATGAATAACTTCTCACATTAGAACCTATTGTTTGCGGCCACTGGATGTGCCGGGCGGTTCCGGGTAGGATTACGCCGCAAACTCATTCTAACCTCGAGTTAGCCATGTTTATCTTTGCGGCCAATTAATTAATAATTTACCATTTATGCCCATGCCTAATATACATGTCAATTATTCATAACTATAGCCAATTCATATTATGTCAATAACAGACCAAATATATCAACTCAACAGATATAGCAGATAACAGATTTCGCAAATTAGGTGACTTAACGGATTTAGCAGATTAAGCAATTTAGCATATTTAGTATATAACAGATTAGGCATTTTTAGCAGACTTAGCAAATGACAGATTTAGCAGATGAACAGATCTAGTAGATTAGGCAATGTAGCAGAACTAGCAAATTAGGCAATATAACAGAACTAGCAGATTAGGCAATGTAACAGAACTAGCAGATTAGGCAATGTAACAGAACTAGCAGATTAGGCAATATAACAGAACTAATCATTCCTTAAAGTTTCATCAAAATATCTTGCCTAATTGTAAATTTATCCTAAGTTTGCATGCCTAAATAGCTGTCATGATTCACAATGTGATCATATACCCCACGTTTGCATTGAAATTAACATGGCACAAATTATGGTCATAATTCACCATATCACACATGTCTCAAATTTAGATAAACTTGCCTAGTACAAGAGATTGATATATAAATTATACCAAACATAGCCATCGATTTCAATGCATGTCATATATTCAAAAATCTCCCACTTAGGTGTTATTCACATTTAATAGTTATCAAATCTTAATATAGATCTTCACACCTAAGTCATATTCTCTTTTTATCTCAAGTCATGAATTGTTATATAAACAATATGCCCAACAATCTAGAACTTTGAATTATAACAGATCTTAATTCAAAATATGCGTTATGTCCAATGTCTTAAGTCACATGTTAACATACAATGGTTCCTCTTCTTCCAATTCACAGAATATGCATAGATCTAAATCTAATCTACAGCCTATGTCCATTTAGTCACAGATTAGTCATGTCCAGTTGTGCCGTCGTTCATTCTTTGTCCCAAAGTTTAGCGTTGTGCGTTAATCTCTTATGAGATTCGGCGCAGGCTCGTAGTAGCCTGGCTATAAAACAGAAGAAAAAAAGAACGAGATACAGGATAAGATAGATCTGAACAGAACAGAACAGTCATAACCTCAAATTCAGATTTACAATTCATGTCACAATCATAATTAACGTTTATAGCGGAAAATAACTATACTTGCCTTGATTGGATTAAAGAAGAAGAAGATTTGCAGTTGTTCTCTTTTAATGTTAATCAGTTTGGAAGAAGATGCTTTAGTCCTATTTCCAATTCATATTTCAGCAGAGTAGCGATGCCATTTTTATTTTTTATTTAGATCAGAGGAAGAATATAGACGGAATGAAATGGTGTGGAGGGGATGAGGCTAGGGGGCTTTTTATATAGGTTTAGAGTCATTAATCTGGTCAGAAAATTGGCCAAAAACATCAAAATGTATCAGGTTCAGAAAGTGGGTTCAGGAGGCAGGTCGACCCCCAGGTCAACACTATGGTCGACCTGGTCCCCCCAGGTCGACACTATGGTCGACCTGGCCTGGGGAGGTCGACTACCCAGTCGACCTGGATCCTGGGTGGGAAATTTCCCGCCCAGCCTGCTTCTGGGTTTGAGTTCGAATTTCAAATTCGAATTTCGAGCTGTTTTCGATTCTGAAATTTTCTGAAACTTCGGAGGGCCATATCTCCCTCATACGGGCTCCGTTTCTCGAAAACTCATATGCGTTTCCAAGCAGAATTTCGAGACAAACGCAATAGCGCAACCCATTTCCCTTGATTCTTATTTTAAAAATTAATTATTCTCTGGTTTGTTACTTATACGTTCACAGAAAATACGGGGTGTTACATTCTCCCCTCCTTAAAGGATTTCGTCACCGAAATCTTCAAGTCGAGAAGAATGTGTCCTACCATCCAGTCATCCATCTACTCAACCATCATCCACAAGCATCCATTGTCCTTAGAAAACTTCTAATGTTGTATGAACATATGCAAAAGTGTGTGTATATGTTCCTTATCTAATGCAAAGTTCAGGCGGTCTACTGATTCAGTTGACCTCCTTAATGCGAACTATGTCAGTGTCATGAGTCCAACATGTATGCAATCTTCCTATTTGATACATATTATAAATGTGTGCGCAATCATTCATCCAACTGCAATATCCATGTGACGAGTCAACCATTTTGCATCCACAAAAATTGAAAATGCTCACACATCCATATGTAGTATGAGAGTGTTTTCGAGCCGATCTAGTGCCTAGTGTGTGTATATGCATCCACGAGCAACCACTAGCAACCACTTGCACCCACTTGCAACCATCAAACATATCATGTCTCAAACACATGTTTACATCCATTAGTTTCTACCTAAAGTTCGAAGATTCGATCGATAGGATATTCAAATGATAGAAGCGAGTACAGATAAAACAAAAACTTGGTTTCCATTAAACCTTGGTTGAGAGACAAATTCCCCTAAGTATCAACCCCGAAGAACGAAATCAATATCAGATTGACTCCCAGAGGATTACCCTCCTTAGACAATGTCAAAACTGGAAATCTCATCTTTATCAGAAATATTCAGATATTTACAGATTACCGGTACATATCAGATTACTAAATGATTCTTAGGAAACTAAGCATGATAAAAACCCAGAATGTATGCATCATAGTCAACTTAACGCAGAACACAGATACCCAACTTAGCACAATTGGATGAGTCATAACCCTTATGGGTCTGGGCCTACAGCGGAATCAGAAACAATACTAGTATTCAAGTGCAGAGTATCGATTACAGAATCGAAATGCCAGAATTAGAAAAGAGTTTTAACTCAAAAAATCAGATAAAGAAATTAAACCTCCTATAGAAAGTTTTCCTACTTCAATCCTATCCACTAGCCTCGAGAGTGTTCGCCTGCCTTCCAGAAGTCGTTCCTGCCCTCTGCCCTTGTCCCCGTTTCTTCGGACAGTACCTAGTGAAGTGTCCCATCTCACCACAGTTGAAGCAAGTGCCCTTTCTTTTTCTACAATCCTTGTTCAGACGAGTCGGGCTTCCACAAGTAAAGCACTTTTTCTCCTTCTTATCTTCAGACTTTTCACCCTTCTTTTGTGTTTCCTTTTTTGGGCCATGCTTTCTTGATCTGTGGTTCTTCCTTCTTTGCCTCCTTCTTGCCGTTGTCTTCCTCATGCAGTAGTGCCATATCCACCAATCTCTCGTAAGTCGCTCCCATGGGTACATGGGTCAAGGCTGGGCTGTGCAGTGGCTCGTTCAATCCTTTAACAAAGCGGAGATCCTTTTTATGCTGGGTGTTGACTAAATCTAGCCCGAACCTGGCCAGTTGGTTGAACTGGTTGACGTATTCCTTGACCATCATACTTTCTTGCTTAAGAGATAAGAACTTTTCCAGTTGTAGACTTCGTTCAGCTTGCGAGAGGAATTTCGTCTCAAATCTAGTTCTAAAATCCATCCATGTTTCAACCGGTCTCTCGGCGTTAGTGACTTCCCACCAATAGGAAGCTTCGTCCTTGAGCAACCACACCGCCAATTGTACCTTCTGCCTATCGTCCACCTCGAAGATAACGAACAGATCCTCAGTTTCTTTGGGCTAGTTCGTTGCTTCTACGAATGATTCAGTTCCCTTGAAATCCTTTCCACCCATGGCCCTAAAATCTTTACAGATCTTTGAAAAAGCAATTGCACGAGGAGGGGGTGGAGGAGGAGGAATCACTGCAGCTGGAGGAGGAATATCTGCTGGGCCTACATTGTTAGCCCTAGCCTCCAAGTACCTCCTGAACCAGCCAGGTATTGGCATGCCCTCTGGAAAGTTAAGATTCCCAGACATGCTGGAATGAAAGAAAAAGATTTAAAACGGAGAACGGAAAAGATAGATATATGGCTTTTCTGGGGATTATGTTTTTCAGAACAAACTTTATTTTTGAAAATACTTCCTTTTAAAACCTTTTTGAAAATAGTTTTCAAAAACTTTTTATCTAATCTGGTAACCTTCGACTCTGATACCAAGTGTAACACCCCACCTCCGTTAAGGTCACTCACAAAGGGAATGCCTTAACTTTGGTGGAGCATTTTAGTAGACAGAACAGAAATTTACAAGACGATAAACAATACTTGAGAAATTATAACTTTATTACAGCGGAAAACAGAAATCAGTTTGGTTACATCTTTCCCAAAAACTCAAGTACATAAATATCAGCCTTGTTTAGAAAATCATCAGAGTACAAAACTTTAAAATCATAATCCCCACAGAACAGGAGCTATAAAGAGCCAAGCCATACTTTAAGCACTTCAAGCAGAAGGAATCCGGATCAAGTTAAAGTACACCCTCCTTGGAAAACCTGGGGGGGGGGGGGGGGACAGAAGAAAAAGGGGCGGAAACAAGCAAGGTCAGACATAAAGTCTGGCAAGTCCAGTGACTTTCAGCATATGAACAGATAATAATAATCATGGCATGCAAATAAAACTGGATGAGAGATAACAGTAACATGAGCAGCAGATGTACTTAGGTTAAACAGAAGAAACAGAATTATATTACTTTTCATCTCTCTGCACTAATACTAGTATAATAGGATTATGTGTCATCCTAATGTCTAGACTGAAGCAGAAACAGGAACAGAACAATTTCCCCAGAAACAGAACGCTAATAATGGGCCTTTACCACCCGAACAGAAACAGACAGAAGCAGAATGCGAATAATGGGCCTTTACCACCCGAACAGAAACAGAATGTTAACAATGGGCCTTTACCACCCGAACAGAAACAGACAGAAACAGAAACAGATTAATCCCTACGGAAACAGAACGTAGAATTAGGTGTACACTAGTAAATGGGCCTTTACCACCCGAACAGATGGTACCATGCAGACAGGTGTTGCCACCCAACAGAAACAGACGATACCTACAGAAACAGACAGAAACTAAGTGTACCCTAAAACCCTACCACAAGCGATCGGCTCCCTAATACATAAATACCCTGTGTCGGCTCCACAATAGGGTGTATCACTCCCTAAAGTGACAACCAATTGGCACAGGCCTATTTACATATGTCACGGCGTCTTATATCCTCAGAGGCTGGCCGGGATCCATGCACGCACATGACCCGGTTGGAACGCACCATCAACACCCCTCGCCATTATCAGAATGAACCACTTATAATTAGTTCAGTAAGCGTGCCCGGACTCTACCTACTGTTGGGTCAAAGTTCTGATACCATAAAGGGTTACTGACTAATATGGGTCCCAAACAATAGATGACACAAGTAATTTCCCTCCTAACCATGTGTCCCCAGACTAACAGATTTCAGATTAACTTGTTTACAAGTTCAGACATACAGAATTCAGATCAACAGTTCACAGATTAGACTAGTTTTCAGACCAACGGATCAGATATACGGATTTAACAGACTTACAGATTAACCGGTTACAGATTAACAGACTTATAGATTAACCGATTACAGATTAACAGCCTTACAGATTAATCGATTACAGATTAACAGACTTACAGATTAACCGACCACAGATTAACAGACTTACAGATTATCTTACTTTGTAATGGGCCTATAGATTCATGAAACAGGTTTTATTAAATTCATCAGTCCGGTTGGTTAACACTATTTACCCAAAACGTTTCAGACATCATACTTGTCCCTGATTTTCATTAATTAAATATTAATGCCCAGACCTCTCACATTAAACTGACAGTTTGCGGCTACTGGTTGGGCCGGTTGGTTCTGGCCAGGTTTCTGCCACAAACTGAGTCTTACCTCGGGTTTCAAGTACGTTATGACTAACTTCTCACATTAGAACCTTTTGTTTGCGGCCACTGGATGTGCCGGGCGGTTCCAGGCAGGATTACGCCGCAAACTCATTCTAACCTCGAGTTAGCCATGTTTATCTTTACGGCCAATTAATTAATAATTTACAATTTATGCCCATGCCTAATATACATGTCAATTATTCATAACTATAGCCAATTCATATTATGTCAATAACAGACCAAACATATCAACTCAACAGATATAGCAGATAACAGATTCCGCAGATTAGGCGACTTAACGGATTTAGCAGATTAAGCAATTTAGCAGATTTAGTATATAACAGATTAGGCATTTTCAGCAGACTTAACAGAAGACAGATTTAGCAGATGAACAGATCTAGCAGATTAGGCAATGTAGCAGAACTAGAAAATTAGGCAATATAACAGAATTAGCAGATTAGGCAATGTAACAGAACTAGCAGATTAGGCAATGTAACAGAACTAGCAAATTAGGCAATATAACAGAACTAATCATTCCTTAAAGTTTCATCAACATATCTTGCCTAATTGTAAATTTATCCTAAGTTTGCATGCCTAAATAGTTGTCATGATTCACAATGTGATTATATACCCCATGTTTGCATTGAATTTACATGGCACAAATTATGGTCATAATTCACCATATTACACATGTCTCAAATTTAGATAAACTTGCCTAGTACAAGAGATTCACATATAAATTATACCAAACATAGCCATCGATTTCAATGCATGTCATATATTCAAAAATCTCCTACTTAGGTGTTATTCACATTTAATAGTTATCAAATCTTAATATAGATCTTCACACCTAAGTCATATTCTCTTTTTATCTCAAGTCATGAATTGTTATATAAACAATATGCCCAACAATCTAGAACTTTGAATTATAACAGATCTTAATTCAAAATATGCGTTATGTCCAATGTCTCAAGTCACATGTTAACATACAATGGTTCCTCTTCTTCCAATTCACAAAATATGCATAGATATAAATCAAATCTACAACCTATGTCCATTTAGTCACAGATTAGTCATGTCCAGTTGTGCCATCGTTCATTCTTTGTCCCAAAGTTTAGCGTTTGTGCGTTAATCTCTTATGAGATTCGGCGCAGGCTCGTAGTAGCCTGGCTATATAACAGAAAAAAAGATACAGGATAAGATAGAACTAAACAGATCAGAACAGTCATAACCTCAAATTCAGATTTACAATTCATGTCACAATCATAATTTACGTTTATAGCGGAAAATAACTGTACTTTCCTTGATTGGATTAAAGAAGAAGAAGAGTTGCAGTTGTTCTCTTTTAATTTTAATCAGTTTGGAATCCAGTTCAGATTTCAGCAGAGTAGCGACACCATTTTTATTTTTTATTTCGATCAGAGGCAGAATATAGACATAATGAAATGGTGTGGAGGGGATTAGGCTAGGGGGCTGTTTATATAGGTTTAGAGTCATGAATCTGGTCAGAAAATCGGCCGAAAACATCAGAATGTATCAGGTTCAGAAAGTGGGTTCAGGAGGCATGTCGACCCCCAGGTCGACACTATGGTCGACCTGGTCCCCCCAGGTCGACACTATGGTCGACCAGGCCTGGGGAGGTCGACTACCTAGTCGACCTGGCTCCTGGGCGGGAAATTTCCCGCCCAGCCTACTTCTGGGTTTGAATTCGAATTTCGAATTCGAATTTCGAATTCGAATTTCGAGCTGTTTTCGATTCTGAAATTTTCTGAAACTTCGGAGGGCCATATCTCCCTCATACGGACTCCGTTTCTCGAAAACACGGACTCGTTTCCAAGCAGAATTTCGAGGCGAACGCAATTGCACAACCCTTTTCCCTTGATTCTAATTTTAAAAATTAATTATTCTCTGGTTTGTTACTTATACGATCACAGAAAATACGGGGTATTATAGCTGCAGTTCGTGAATTGGCATTTCGAACTTCAATTGAGTATATAGAACTCAATTTAAGTCGGAATTCTTTAAAACAAGAATCGTCAGGACCGATTTGATAATAGTTTTCTAATGGAAGAGAAAAATCTGGATTTCGTCGAATAGATTTTGAGTTATGTCAAAATCAAATTTTCAGAAAAACAGCGCCAGAACCATTATAAAGCCATCACATTTTGTTTAAATAAATAATAGGATTTTAAGGAAATAAAATCCGAATTGCCATCAGAAAAATCCAGACTGGAGATATAAAATAAATATCCAGTGAAGTAAGTGAAATGATTTTTGAAACAAAAATCGGATTTTTATTTATTAAATAGATTTAACTAGTTTGAAGAATAAATAGTTAATTGAGATTTGAATCGAAATTGGGCGTTGGAAAAGTGAAAGAGATTTTGAGAATTTTTATTCGAAATCGAATATGTAACTCGAGTTGAAAATGGAATTAGATTGGGTTCATGAGTAGATTAAAATATATTTGAATGTGATATGTTCAAATAAGAAGTGAAACAGGCAAATATAGCTAATTAGAAAATAAATTAGCGAACTGGGTTAAGACGAATGGGTTGAGTTGAAACCAAATGGAAATATTTGGATATGTGTTAGACAGGTATGGGATGAAGTGTATAAAGATTATAATTTATGTGCCCGACAAAGAGGTACACGTTTAAATTCCATATGAGGTTTTATGCACCGAATCGGCAAGCCACTTGGCTTTTTGATTTTCTTTTTGAATGGAAAGGGCCTAGAGAGGCGAGTTGAGGTTTGAACTATCGACCGGTACAAAGGAGGTTATGGTGAAATTTTTCGAAAATTTAAGGAGTAAGAATATTTTTAAGATTATTTGATAATTAGAAATCTATATATCAATATATATAGAATCCGGTAAGGGAACAAACTTAAAAATAGAATATTATAAACAAAAAGGAAATCGAAAATTTGGTAATAGAAAGAGAAATACATATATGCATTTAAAAATTAATAAGTGGTTATTATGGTGTTGATGATTTGAGATAAGTGGTATTCTCTGTTTTGAAGTTAAAGATGTTATTTAGTCAAGGTCTGAGAGGTAATTATACCCAACTTGATTGATTTCATTACTAACTGATAAATAGCAAAATTCAGTCTCAAAGAGAGATGTTTAAAGAGTTTAGTTGAATGCAGTGTTTTGGGTTGTTGTAATGATGTTTTGCACAACATTCGTTTTAACCCAAGTAAGTGGAAATTTAGAAATATAATAATAAATATTTCCTGAGTATAGAAATAAATGAATGGTCGTTGAAGAAATAAGTAATTGGAATGTTTTCTGATTATAAATAGAATATATTTTCTAAGTATAAAAAATAAAAGAAGACGATATATGGAAATGTTTTCTAAGTAGCGTAAGAGACCAAGATGATTACTGAAAATATTTGGTTAACAAATATTGATAAAGAAATTGAGAAATAATTTAATTAATAAAATATTAATTAAGGGGTCCAGTGATTGTTTGATGTTTTGAATGGATGTTTGTTTTAATTCAATAGTTAAATAACCAACTATCGAAGTGTTTACCAATATCGTTGTCAATATGGAGAGACCGGTTGGATTATTGTCCGTGAACCACCCCGTATTAGCAGTAGCGTTGCGAATCAGATTATATGAAGATAATCGAAGATGGAGTTAAGTGCAAGGACTTTTTCTATTAATAGAAATGGTGCCTTCAGTTTCGTTCAATCCCAGAACAAACGTAAATGGACGAATGTCTGACAGAGTATTTCCAATGATCACATCTGTTGGTCTGTATAAGTATATATGGTGGCGGAGAATTTATTCTCTTAGCATAATATCCAGAATATATTTATGCAAATCAATTAATCATTAACGGATCTGACAATGTGGCATTCATAGTGATTGTGTTATAAATGAATTGCAAGTAATCGTAGCCTCAGGCCTCAACAACCAGGAAATGACAAAAATCGGGCAGGCAACATGGCTATGTGGGTAGCTTCCATTAGGGTGTATTATCACCTATCTAGATAAATTCATTTAATTCCTTATTCTATTCGATGCTGTCCCATTCGAGAAAACGACAGCTGGTCCCAACCGTTGGTGAAATACATTCGATACACTCAAGCGAAATGAGTGGTCGGTCATGTGTGGCCGGGTTGCAAGACGTTCTTGTTGAACCCTGTGTATTCCTCTCTAGATATACACTATCGGAAGGTGGTTCCATACCTTGTCATAGTCGGAATCCAATCTCCAATAAGGGTCCTACGGTTTTTGATTTTATATTATATATGAAGCGAGAGATGCAAGCGCTCCACTAGATTGTTATTTATTTGATTTAGACACTATTATAATATCACTGGATTTTCGTATCAAAGTGTTTTTTGGTTAAAGTAAGGTAAAAACCGTCCATGTTTATGTGTGGGTTGGTCTTACTATTATCCTTTCTTTCGAAAGGATTTTGAAAGTTAAACAAATGGTTGGAGTTTACTCACACCAGTCCCATGACCGACCTAGAGTTTATTTTGTTTGTTTTCCCTAAACTCTTGGGTGCCCAAATTTGTACGGGCAGTCAAGTAGTCAGGATTTTACAGATTCACTTGGAGGAGTTTGAAGCAGGAGGCTTCACTAGTTAGCTATAGACTATCATATATTCTGCTGTGTACCATGTTTGTATATGGAAACAGGTGTTTATAAATGTTCCAGAAATAGCTGTTGTGCTCTGAGAATGGTATGTTTATAAAGTTACCGAATTGTATTTCAAAATTTATGTTACCTAATATATTTTATTCGTTCCGCTGTGAATTTGTGATCTTCATTTGCTTCTATTCCTCTAACTCCTTTCTAATAATGATTCGTATTTCTGTGCAATTTGGGTTGGACGTGAGGTGTTATTAATCAACTCAGATAGTATGGATTTGCGGGCCATTACAGAGTGTATTGGATTGAACTATGCACGACCGAGCCTAACAACGCTCGACCTGTAGTTTCTACATAGATTTAATAGACCAAAATATGCATGGTTTTTAAGGGATAAACATTTGCCCCTCGAAGTTTATAATTTTTATTTTGCAAAAAATTACAGTCTTCGAAATAATTGATCATAACATAGTTTGATATATTAAATCTTGTTTTTTAAGGGATGATCACACATAATTTAGGGTCGCTGATAAGTTGAGATGATCGAGGGCGGTTAAGAAAAACTGAGATCATCCTTTCTTGCAAGTGAACAAGCCTGGGTAGCTCGCACTTTCTCTTGTTGGACTAAAGTGTCATCACGGCCGAGCAGACCATGGAGGCTCGGGCGAGCGAGCTGGATTTGGTGGGCCAATTATATTTGCATAGTTAAGTATTCAAACTTAATTGAGCTGACGTGGCAAGAATAATCTGGACGTTAGTCTTTTAATCTTCTCCCTTGTTTTCCTGCTCCTCACTTTAATTCGTTTTCCAACTTTCGGAGGAAACACATTAATGGAAGCTGCTTCATTTTTCTGAAAACCCTAATTCCAATCATCCTAACCTCGATTTCCTTTGGATTGGATGTTTTGGTCAGAAAGTTTTGTACCTTTTCATATTATCAATTTGTGGAGCGCGGGTTTGCAAATCCTTGTTTTCCTTTGAATTAGTAGCGCATGGTTTAATAGGGATAAGCTTTTTTTTGTGCTCACTTGGATTGTTGTTTTAAAGTTCATATGATCATCGGATATGATTCATGTTGTTGTTGATCCCTTTGTGATGATAATAGTCAGAATTTTGGAGTAGATCTGATTTGTTTTGTGTATGCACTTGTCTGAGAAAGTTCAACTTCAATATATCTTTTTTCTTTGGTTTTAAACTTTCTACACATGATATGCTTGCTGAAATGCTTTAAACAACCTCTTAGCTTATATTTTGCATGACTTCCAATCTTATGATTATGTGCAAATGGTTTGATCCCAGCTGTCATGCTTGAATGAGTACAAACTTATTTACACAAATGATGCTCGATGAAATGTTTAAGTTGCGCAGCCTTGTTTGGGCTTGACATTGTTGCTATCATTTATACTTCTGGTTTGACTCTTATGGTCGCTCAAGCTTATTTGACAGAGGTTCGCTCCTGTTCAATCCTTAAGTCAGTACTGAACGGTCCTGTTTTGTTTAAGTATGAGCGACCGTTTTGAGTCAAGCATGCGAGAGTGATATGAACTTATCGCATGTGGCCTAGGCTGGAGGGGTTGGTGGTTCGCGGCTTTACTTTTTGGTTACACCACTTGTTTTTATCTTGACCGACCCTTAAATCCCCGAATTGTATAACTATTCATTAATTCATTTGAATAGAATGGATACTTCTCAGAAGTGATGTAAGCTGGAAAAGTTTTTTGATTTAGACGTTCAGACGACTAATGTTCAAATGGCTGATGTTCAAATGACTGGCCAGCCATCTGTGAATTCTCCCTTTGCCAGTCCAACTCACGCGGAGCTTCAAACAATTATTAACAGTCCTCATTATGCCCCAAGGCCATGCAATTCTAAGCTTGCCAAACGATTCAGAGGCTGGAGTCTGTAGGGAGTGTCTTCTGACATGGATATATCTCCGTCTGACTAACATACAATCTCTAGTGATATGAAAGTTGCGAAGACCCAGTTGCTTGCTCGATTTGAGACTGCCACATACTAGTTTGGGAAGCAAATGGATATGCTCAAGGATCACACTATGAAACAAATGTGGTTGGCATACATTATCTTGCAATCTCCAAAGGCTACACAGAGATAATATTGAGTGCATCTCCATCCTAGAGAATGACAAGGCGAAGTTAATCTAGGTTCTCAGATTCTGGGGCAATGTTGTTGCCTCTTTTGCTCAAGGAGACATTGAGTTTGCAGGTCCAGAGCGCAAAAAGCCCTTGGCTGGTGAACCTTTGTCCTACTCTACTCAGGTTAAAAGGAAGATTGGTAGGCCTAAGAAGAACAAGAATCTGTAGTCTTCTTATCTTGCCTCTAATCGCTTCTCTTTTGTGAACTATGCTTTAGATCGGTTGTATAAGCGAGTGCCGATCCTCGCATTTAACTTTATGCTAGTCTCTGTTGCAATTATGCTTATCCTGGTGTTTTGGTGACCCCGTAACTGATTTGTGACTTTGTAATGCCATTGTGCTTTGCTTTGTCAGTATGGGACAACGCTTTTGTTTGTCATACTGCAGCCTTTCATCCTGTTTTGCCGCACTTTTATTTATACCTTGCATGTTGCACTTGCACCACAATTCACTTTGTCGATCACATGATTGTAGCAAGCTTACGATACGCAATTTTAACATTGCCGATTCGCTTTTGGTGCTATAGTAGCTTGCTATGGCCTTATTAGACTGGAAGTGATCAGCTTTTCCAAATTCTTTTAGTCATACCTAGAATTCAGTTTTGTTGATCGGTTTTGTGCCAGTTTTCTCCCTTTTGGTGGTCATGCATTCATCCGTATTTACAATAACCTGGTAGTCCAAGCCCTTCGGAATTTAGACATGAATGCATGCCCCCTAAAGAGAGTTATATATTTTATAATGTATTCAATTATATTTCCCACTAACCTGGTGACCCAATCCCTTTGGAGATTCGATTTAAACACATGTTTTTTCTTTAGATGTATCTAATCATATTTCTCACTAACCTGGTGTCCCAGGCCCTTTGGAGATTTGGTTTAAATACATGTACATTTAACCCTATTTTATACCTTCGCCATTCCGATTAACTCAAAATTTAAGAAGATTAAACTGGATTCCCCCTTTCGGCTAGGATTTCTGCTTGTGCTGGTCCTTCCAGCATGTTGCCGGTCCTTTCAGCACTAGGACTGGTGCTTCCATCCTAGATTTGTTAGTCCTTCCGACTACTGGTCCTTCCAGCTTTTTGTTGGTCCTTCCGGCACTAGGACTGGTACTTCCAACCTAGGTTTTGTCGGTCGTTCCGACTTGATGCTTCATCCCTGGAGGTGGACACTAATTCCTCTTATCGAGTTTTCTTTCGATTTAAAAAACTTTTTCCCTGCACCTAACAAGGTTCCTCTTTAGTGGGACTGACAATCTTTTAACTATGGGACATGTCGGTCTTTCCGACTTGATGCTTCATCCCTGAAGGTGGACACTAGTTCCTCTTATCGAATTTTATTTCGATTTAAAGAACTTGTGCCCTGCACCTAACAAGGTGCCTCTTTTTTGGGACTAGAATTCTTTTAACTGTGGGACAAATTGGGTTGCTTCCACCTTTGCATTATTTGCATAGCTTGGTACCAATCCTTTTGTTGGATGCTTGCTAAGGGTACAGTGTTTTTGTGATGAAAGGTGCAGTTTTCCCACTCGGTGCCCATTTGCTTGCTTCGTTTGCATGATGCTTTTGGCACTTAACGCTTGAGTTGTTCCAACCGGGATATGCTTAGGAAGCTTCCAGCTATGTTTGGACTTTGAAAGAGTGATTATTCTTGTTTGCCTACATAAAAAAGTCAACTTTTTAGCAAAAGTCTGCAAATACATGATTTTTGCAACCAAGTAGAGTTTCTCACTCATGGCTTTTTAAACGTACATAGCTCAAAAGCAAAGTTTGCAAATATTACAACTTTTTACAATAGATTTGAACAATACTTATAGAAAATAACAACGGATGTGCTTGCTATTCCAAGCTCGAGAAATCTGGACTCTATCTGTGGTGGTCAATTTGAAAGTGCCATCTCGAAGTTTTTGGGTTTATAACATAAGGTCCTTCCCAATTTGGTCCAAAACCCTGGTTTCGGTCATTACTTTTTTCAGCACAAGGTCTCTAATCTCAAAAATCCTATGTCTGACTTTTGAATTAAAATGTCTGGCCACCCTTCTTTGATGTGCAGCAACCCTGAGTTCTGCTTCCTTTCTTTTTTCCTCGAGTTGGTCGAGGGCCTCAAGTTGTAACCTCTCATTTTCCTCTTGGTTGAAATGAATCCTCCTATGCATGGGAACTTCCAATCCCACATGAATCATAGCTTCAGAGCCAAAAGCTAAAGAAAAGGGAGTGTGCCCAGTCACAGTTTTATGAGTGGTATGGTATGCCCATAGTGCCAGTGGAGCTCATCTGCCCAACCACCTTTGGATTTCTCTAACCTCTTCTTAATGGTTGATTTTATGATTTTGTTTACTGCTTCCACTTGCTCGTTTGCTTGCGAATGGGCTACTGTTGAAAAGATTTTCTGGATTTTGTATTTGGCACAGAAATTTTGAATTCTTCACTCTCGAATTGGGTTCCATTGTCTGTGATTAATTTTTGTGGCACCCCGAACTTCCAAATGATATTTTTCAAGACAAAGTTAATAACTTTCTTTGGGGTTATAGTTGCCAATGGTTCTGCTTCAGCCCATTTTGTAAAATAATCAACAACGACAATGGCATATTTAAAACCAAATTTTGTGGTGGGAAGTGCTCCTATGAGAACAATGGCCCAGATGGAGAATGGCCATGGGCTGACCACGTGGGTTATAGCTTTGGATGGCATCCTTGGAATTTTAGCAAATCTTTGACATTTATCGCATTTTTTGGTGCATGCTACAGAGTCTTTATTTATGTCTGGCCAAAAATAACTGTATCGCAGAATTTTCTTTGCCAATGTCTGACTGCCAGTATGACCTCCGCATTCACCCTCATGTAATTCTATCATGATTGCCCTTGATTCCTTCTTCATAACACATCTAAGAAAGGGCGTAGAAAACCCTCATCTGTATAGTCGTCCATCCTGAATGAGATACATAGGAGCTTTTCGCAAGATCTTCCTTAGCTTTTTAACTTTCATCGGGAGTGCATCGGTCATGAGATGCTCTTTGATTGGTGTCATCTATGAGTCTAGCTCATCGGCTGCTTCCAAGACCTAATCCATCTCAATCTGTTCTGTGTTGGGGCTGGAAAGGACCTCCACTGGAACTAAACCGATAGGTTATGCATCTCCTGTACTTGCATATTTTTCCAGTGAATCCGCCTTGGTGTTCTCTTCTCTCGGAATGTGAGATATGTATAATGCTTAAAACTCTCCAGTAGTTCCAAGGCCTTAGATAGATAAATTGGCAAGTTACCCATTTTGGCTTGGAACTCTCCTCGGACCTGACACACCACTAGTTGGGAATCACTGAAGATTTGTATGGTCTTTAACTGTAATTCTCTTGCTAGCCTTATTCCTGCAATGAGGGCTTCATATTCTGCTTTGTTATTTGTTGATGGAAAATATAATCTCAGTGCATAGCTATATATCTTCCTTCAGGAGTTTCCAAAATCACTCCTACTCCAAAACAGTAATCATTTGATGCTCCATCAACAAATAGTTTACATTGAATGTTGGCATGTGTGGCACTCTATGTCCGTTAATGTCACTCTCTAAGGGAATGCATTAAGTTCCATGAAGCTTTATAGGTAAACAGAAACAGAAATATTACAAAACAGATATAAAAGCAATAGCGAAATTTAGAACTTTATCTATAATAAAGCATCGTGGTTCAAAAATATCACAAGTCTGAAAATACATAAAAACCATTACAAAAATATGAAACTTTCAGTCTTGTTCCATCAAAGTACATTAAAAGCATAATCCCCCAAAAAGAGACAAAGCCATAGTAGAGAAAGAACTTGAGCAATACATCAGAAGCTGCTCCAAGCAAGATGATAATCGAGTCCTGACTAAGCTTGAGAATTCCCTCCCTGAGAACCTCGAGGGGGGGAGGGGAGGGGAATGAAAGAAAGAAGAGGAAACAAAAAGGGTCAGACTTAAAGTCTTGCGAGTCCAGTTACTTTTAGCAAGTAAATAAGTAAAAGTATCATGACAGGCATACAAAGTGGATAAGAGAGATATCATCCTAATAGGTAAGCGTGACACAGTAAACATTGTATAATGTATTACGCCTCTCTAATGATTTTTCTGCACTACTACTAATATATCCAGAATGAGATGATCCCCAACATATATGAAATGATAGACTTAGGCATACTTCTGATGAGAGCTTTTAACCCCATACAATCCACAGCAGCCCCAATAGAGGACTCCTAAACTTACCAGAGTCTAGATGTACCCTAACTACTACCCTAATTGATCAGCTCCCTACTCCGTAGATAACCTGGGTTGGCCCCACAGTAGGATGTATCACTTCCTAAAGTGGCAACCCTTCATTTTCAAGATGTGCACAACTATATCTACTGATGTCACAGCGTCTTAATTCCCCTAGCAAGCCGGACCCATGCACGCACATGACTTCGTTGGTTTCCTGCGCTGTTGACACCGCCCCTTCGTTTTGGATCTCTTACAATCAGCCCAGTAAGCGTGCCCCTACTCCGACCTAGTTCGGAGTACTCGTTTGATACCTAGATGGGTTACTGACGGAAACAGGTCCCACACATAAGATGATACAAGCTACCCCTAGGCTTGCATTCCCACTATTAGGATTTCAACTGGTTATGCCTAACAGTCCAACATGTAAAACATGTTAAGTTGTCGGGCCTATATATGTAAATATTACCCCACGCCATAAGATTTACTTAACCCTCACTGATCCAAGCAATTTTACTTAACAAAGTTGCATAACCTCAAGTACAAAATAGGTTAAGTTTGTGGGCCTATATATTTAAATATTACCCACCACCACAAGATTTACTTAACCCACCCATTGTTTTGACCAAGTTTATTTAACCCCTATTCAAGTTAACATGCTCATATAATCTTTATGGATTCAACTAGGTTAAGTATTCCAATTCATTACCATGTCCATTTATAGTTAAAACGGGCTAGACCTCCCACATTAAGCCTATAACTTGTGGATGCTGGATATGCCGGTCCGGTCTGGGTATACTTCTTTCACAAGTTGGGCCTAACCTCGTATCTTAGCCTGTCTCGTATTTGTGCACTTAGACCCCTCACATTAGATTCAACATTTGTGGTTGCTGGATATGCCGATCGAGTCCGGGCAGACTTCCACCACAAATGCAATCTAACCTCATGCCATAAGTGCCATTACAGTTTTCTAGTCACTGTAATCCTAGGCATTTTAATTATTAACCAATTAATAATACATATGTTTTTATTAGTGTTCATGCCCGTTTACTCGATTATATTCATAATGGGTTGTATGTCCAATTCATACTCGTCATTCTAGTTATGCCAAGTCTAATGTTTTCCCCCGTTCCCTAACTAACGCATTCGCATATATTTGGTGTCATGTCTAGGCTAGAAAGTAGCCTAGCCATAAACAATAAAAGGGAAAGATGACAAATGTGATTATTTTAACAAAAGTGACATAAACATGTAATTGGCATAGTGAAAAGGTGGACAAATAAAAATAGATCTATTGAGCATGTGATAATAAAACTAGATCTAAGGCTGTCATAATAGGCATGAATAAATAAGGATTCATATGACCAATCAATGACAAATCTAAATTAGCCACAACATGGTCAGTACCAAATGATCTAACAAGAATCAGATCCATAAGTTGATGTGACATGATAAATTAACCACAAGCGAATTGGATCTATAAAGGTAGATCTAGCATGATAATATTTAAGATCCACAATTGTGACATGATAAATTAACCACAAGCGAATTAGATCTATAAAGGTAGATCTAGCATGATAATATTTAAGATCCACAATTGTGACATGATAAATTAACCATAAGCGAATTAGATATATAAAGTTAGATCTGGCATGATAATATTTAAGATCCACATCATAGTTATGTCATAGATTCAAAGTCCCCATAGATCTTATATGATAAAGATTTAGATTCAAGTCATAAAATATTATAGTTCACAAATTATGATAGATCCAATATGATTCAATCATAGGCATATATCCAAATCACAGTTATATCACGTTTACTTTTAATCATTTAAATCTAAAGTAAATAATTCTTAGTTTTTGGATTTTAGAAGATTGAAAAGAAATTGTTGGTGTTGACTCTCAGATTTATTCTTGAAATACTTGAATCTCTAACTTGAATTGTAGAAGAAGAAAGGTGTTGAATCTCATATTTATTCTTGAAATACTTAAATCTATAACTTGATTTGTAGAAGAAGAAAGGATTAGATTCCGTTCAGGCACTGACAGCATTTGGCCTCCATTGTTTTTAGTATGAGAAAACAAGAGATATGAGGGTATATTTATAGCTGCCAGCTTCTAGAATTCGAATGCCACCTCAGCCCAAGGGGGAATTGGGCTATGGGTCGACACCCACTTGGGCCCGGAAGCCCAAAATCTAATATGGGTGCACTTGGCAGGTGCTCCAGTGTAAAAATGCCTTGGCGCACTTGTCAAGTGCGGCAGTCGCCGTCCATAACTTCTTCATATGTTATCCGTTTTATGCAAACCAGGTGTCTATCTTGACCAGAATTTCGATACGGACGCAATGACGTAGTCCATTTCCCTTAATTCTTAGTATTAAATAAATTATTATTTAACTTATCCACTTTAGTATAGTTGAAATACGGGGTGTTACAGCTTCGGTATCAGGCTCCTCTTTTGTCCCTCCTCGATTGGTGAATTCTGTGATAAAATCTGCAAGTGCTTGTCTGTTGATAGCTTTCCGGGGGTGGTACGCAATGTCATACTGACTGAGCTCAATATTCCATTTTAATAATCTCCTGGGAGTCTCTTGGTGAAACAAAACCTACCTCAAGGTTGATACGTGAGGACTTTGATAGGATGAGCCTGAAAGTAGGGCCGAAGCTTCTTTGAGGCGATGAGCAAGCAATAGGCAAGCTTTTCCAGTTTCAGGTAATTCTGTTATGTCCCAGTTAATCTCTTACTGATGTAATAAACTGGCCTTTGAACCTTCGAATCTTCCCTTACCAACGCTGCACTCAGAGCACGAGCAGACACTGCTAGATATAAGAACAAATCTTCTCGATCCCTGGGCTTTGACAACATTGGAGGTGCTGCCATGTGTTGGATCAGTTCCTCGAAAGCCTTTTGGCATTCAGAAGTCCATTGTATCTCTTTCTTTCCTTTCCTAAGGGCATCAAAGAAGGGAAGACACATGTCTATTGCCCTGGATATGAAGCGATTTAAAGCTGCAATTTTTCCATTTAAACACTAAAGTTTTTTTCTTGGTTTCTGGAGTGCGCGTTTCTCTCAAGGCCGATATTTTGGCTGGATTGGCTTCTATGCCCGTAGCGTTGACCATAAACCCTAGGAACTTACCTGAACCAACTCCGAAGGAGCACTTTACAGGATTCAGCTTCATGCCATATCAGCATAGAATATCGAACATTTTGGCTAAATTTTCCAAATGGTCAACTTCCCTTTTTGACTTTATCAGCATATCATCGACATAGACCTCCATTGTCCTACCAATTTGCTTTTAAAACATAGCATTTACCACTTGATGGTAAGTTGCCCCTGCATTCTTTAAGCCAAATGGCATCAATTTGTAGCAATATAATCCAAGATCGGTGATAAAACTGGTGTCCTCTTGATCCGGTCCATACATCATGATTTGATTATAGCCAGAATACGCATCCATAAAAGACAACATAGATTCCACCAGTTGATCTATTCTGGGAAGAGGGAAGCTATCCTTTGGACAAGCTTTATTGAGATCTGAATAGTCTACGCAGACTCGCCATTTTCTTTCTTTACAAGCACCGGGTTGGAGACCCAGTTTGGATAAGTAAATTCCCTAATGAAGTCGTTTTCCTTTAACCTATCGACTTCCTCTTTTAAGGCCCTCGATCTTCCAGGCCCCTGGGTCCTCCCTTTCTGTTTGATAGATAGAACATGCAGATCAATATTAAGTTTATGGACTGCAACATCTGGAGATATGCCGCTCATATCAGAATGGCTCCATGCGAACACATCCAAATTAGCTTTTAAAAATACAATCAATTGATTCTTCAATTCGGGGGTCAGCTGGGATCCTATATTTAGCACATGGTTTGGATCTTTCGGATTAACAACTATAGGAATTGTGATCTCAGCCGGAGCCGCTCTTTCGTCCTCTGCCCTTGCATTTCTAGGATCAATTTCTTTTTGTGCTCCGCTGCATTCGCCAGTGCAGGGACCCATCTTTAATTACTATAAAGAGAGTTCACGAATGCGGAGCGGAGCCTCCGCATTCTTCCCCAAGTCTTTCCTCTTAGCCTCGTGTAGCTTTGTCACGTAGCAATCCCTCGCAGTGGCCTGATCGACTTTAATTACACCAACCCCATTCTCGGTTGGAAACTTCATGGTCAAGCACCATGAGGTTAGCACAATCTTAAAGCCTGCGAGAGTTGGTCTTCTAGGGAATGCATTGTAGGCAGAGAGCTCATTCACTAAGACAAAAGTCTGCATCATAGAGACCTTGTGTTCTCCATTTGCCAGTTCCACAAGTAAGTCAATTATACCAATGGATTGTGTAGGCCATCCAGTAAATCCGTGGGTTTTATTTGGATAGGCCCACACTTGTGCCATTGAGGTATTCATTTTCTGAAATGTATTTATAAAGATCACATTAACGGGTACCCCCATGTCAAATAGAACTCTTTTCACAACTACAGGGCCAAGGCCAATTGTGATCACCATGGCATCTCTGAATACCACATCATCCGTTGAAGTTTTAGGCATCTTCATTGGAAGCTCATTGCTTAGGATCATACATCTTTCTTCTTTTGAGGCAACATTTAACTCATTAGCATATCTTTCCATGTCTGCACAGCTGCTTCCGGCTGTGTGGGGACCTCCAAAAATCATGTTGATTACTGGTCTCGGGTCAATAGGTGCTTGAGCTTTTTCACTCGAGCCGGACTGATTAGTGGTAATATTCTGTCCCTGGGCAGTTGGAGCGCTTTAAGGATTCTTCACATACAGTTGAAGTTGATTTTTTCTGATGAGTTCTTCAATCAAACTCTCCATGTGTCGACATTCGTTGGTGTTATGCCCCAGTTGGTTATGAAACCGGTAGATTTTGCCAGAATTGGCATGTTATTTTGTAACTTTCTGCGGCTTAACCTGAGCAAAGATGCCCGAATCCTTTGTAACGGAGTAAATCCTCTTTAGGGTTTCATTTAGGAGAGTCAATTCTGAATGCTTGTAGAGCCGTGTTTTCTTATGGGTTTTGTTATCCTTCTCTTCGTTTCCCCTCTTTTTCCCAGATTCATTCTTTTTCTCAGTTTGGACCTCGTTGCCTTTCCTTTCTCCGGTAGCACTATTTTCTATAACTTTTCGGATATTCGGTAGATCATCTTCCACGCTCATATACTCTTTGGCTTTCTTGTAGAACTTCTTTAGAGTTTTGGGTTTCTTCATCTTAAGCTACTTCCCAAATTCTGATTTCTTATCAATAGCACCTTTCAAGGCTGCCAATAAGTACCAAGGTTCTGGTTCTATGACTTCCACTGTCGTAGCATGGAATCGTGTAAGAAAAGCTTTGACGGTTTCTGCGGACATCTGTTCCATTTCGCTAAGTGACATTACATCCCTTGCTTTGGTAGTTTGTAGAAGGAACTTGTCTTGGAATCTTCTTGCCAAGTCGGCAAACTGATCAACGCATTTAGGTGGGAGTCTAGTGAACCATAGTGAAGCCACACCTTCCAAGCATGCGGGGAAGTATAAGCACTTATCTCATTAGTGGCCCTAGCTCCATTCATGTGTTGATCATATTTGAATAGGAAGATGTTCGGACCTCTGGTCCCATTAAGGTGCTATTGTCAGAGGTATGAATTTCTTAGGAAACTTTGGTTGACAGACCCTTTCCGTAAATGGGTTTTTACTTAGTGAAAACTCCCATTCTTTCTCATCATCTTCCCGGGATGTATTTTCTTACATTATCCGTTAGATCATATCTGTAATGCGCTTCTCGTCACCAGCATGTTCCACGGGACAGGCATCAGTCTTTTTACCGGTATAATCACAGTTCAATTTCTGATGCTTTGCAGCTCCTTTAGGAGGTGTCCCTTTGGTAGGACTTGCGGCGCTCCGAGTTGTATGTTTCTCATCATGTTGTGGAGCTTTGACCTTAGAGTCCTCAACACCAGCCTCCCCCTTATCTTCCACTGAGAAGTGGGATCGACTAGGGTCTGAGGCAGAAGAGTCCTCTTTTTTGTCAACATTGTCCACAACATTTGGTAACGGGGGATTGGCTTGAGCATTAGGCAAGGCATCAAGCTTGCCCATCATCATTTTAGTCGTAGCGTCCATTTTTCATTCAAGCCAGTTATAGCAACATTCAACTCATCTCAGGTTATAGACGGTTCAGAGGAATTTCCAACTTCTCGGTTTGGAGTTTGTGGCATAACTTCATTATTATGAGCATTTTCAATACTCGTAGTGGCTGTAACATACTTTTTGTTTTTCTTCGAACCATCCATGACTTCAAAGAAGGGAGTGGAGGGACGTTTGAAGGAAGGAAATGCGAACATGACCCCATACTGGGCGTCAAATGTTTTCATCAAAAATGGCTCAAACACCAATGGTACGTGAACCGTACTTCACCAATGTGGTTAGAAGGTAAATGGAGCCACAATCAATAAAGGTTAAAAGTAAAAAATGTGAGGAAAGTAAAATGGAGACAAGGTTTTAGAGTGGTTCGACCCTAAGCTAGGCCTATGTCCACTATGAAGGTAGCTTGCATTATCATGACAATGATCACAAGGCATATAAACTCTCTTTGTACATGCATCCTCTCTCTTTTTTACAACATATTCTCTCTCTCACATATAGATCTCGTTTGGATTCATGGAATTCAATGGATAAATGATAAGATTAGCGGAGGAGAAGGAGAATGTCCTTGTTTGAGAGGAGGGTGAAGGAGAATCTTCAATCTCATTACCACTTAGGTGATCTCAATGGATGCCATGATCAAATGGATGAAAGGTCATCCAATGGAGATGATGATGATGATTGAGATGCTAAGGAATGGTGGAAGGAAGAATTCGACAGCACTTCATGGTCGCAAGGAGTCCATCCCCTTTATGGTGGAAGTCATGGCCTATTTACAGGTGAGCTCCCCGAAGAAATGAGTTGAAATTCATATATGCAGGCTATGGGTCGCTCGTCCCATTAATTACTAAAATGCTACCGCCTAGCTGTAGCCAACGGTCAATAGCTGTGTCCAGGTATCCTGTGCGAATGACTTCATAGGAGCGAGCGATTGCATAGATCTGAACAGATTGAACAGGAGGTCAGGCGATGAGTACGCAGGCGACTGTTCAGAGATTTTGGATTGGTGTATGGGCGACCAACTGAGCGCCAAGTTAAGCCTTTTAACGATTAACCGATAGATGGTATCTAGTTGATGCAGCTATATCTGATTGTAGATGAATGGGCGACCAACCCTGTATTCTGTAGGCAAGCGATCAAGGCTTGTAGATCAAAATGTAAGTGCGACCCTTCAAGAGTTGGTATCCGACTGACCGGTAGGTAGCATCTGACTGAAGCATTAGTGACTGATCGAGGAATGGGCGAGCGACTGGGGTTGCAATCTATGAGCTAACATAGGATGCGTGTGCGACCTCTGTTATCTTTGGCTTCCTTACTCAAAGTACATGTATGATCGACCATGATAGTATGAACGAACAACTGCAGAGTGGAATGTGTGATCGAAACCAATTCTTCTCCTTGTCTTGTGCGACCGACCCCTTCATTATAGGAATGAGTGAATTCCCATAATATAGACCACCTTTACAGGATGTACAAGCCTTATTATCCTTGTTTCGTGCCGTACTAGAGCTCACTTTGTGTTCACGACCTCTTTGTATGGTCGTGCTATGCTGTATGCCCGACCCTAGCTATGTTTAGAGGACGACCCAACTGTTTTGATATGTTCAACCTTCCTTGCCGTGCTCGACCCTTCATGCCCAGCTTAAATTTTAGTTGGTGCTCGACTTTTGTTTTGTGTGATCATCCCTTACCTTTCACAAACTATCTGAGTGTTTTGGATTGAACTATGCACGACCGAGCCTAACGATGCTCGACCTGTAGTTTCTACATAGATTTAATAGACCAATATATGCGTGGTTTTTAAGGGATACACTGCGGTCATTTGAAATATTTCGTCAGACATTGTCCATAAAAGTTCGTTCTGGGACTGAAATAATTCGAAGGCACAATTTCCACTAGTCCATCTTAGGCAATTTCTACCTAGGATTAACAAAAAATGTCTTCGCACTTTACTCCATCTTCGGTTGTCTTCATATAATCTGATTCGCAATGCTGCTGCCAATATGGAGTGGTTCTCGGATAATAATCCAACCGGTCTCTCCATATTGACACGATATTGGCTAACACTTCGATAGTCGGTTATTTAACTATCGAAGAAAAACAAACATTCGTCCAAAGCATCAAACAATCACTGGGCCCCTTAACTAATATTTCATTAATTAAATTTATCATTTCTCAATCTCTCTTTAATATCGTTACCCAGATATTTCTCCAAACTGATTTAGCTTCTTGCAATTCTTGGAGAAACATTTCTATCTATCATAACCATTTATTTTCCATATTACAGAAAATATCACTTTTTAACTCGGAAAACATTTCCATTTCTTATTCACACATCACTATTCTTCCATATTCATCAGTCCCTGACCGTAAACTAGTAAGAGAACAACTTCCTAAGTATCAACCCTGAAGGCCGAAACCAACATTAGATCGACAATCTGAAAACCCTTCAACTTAACTAATCTCCAGTTAGTTTCTAGTTCCCTTAACTTCATTTCTTAACTTCTTATCAACACAATCATTTCAATCTGCAAAATGTTTGCTTTTAAACCATCGTTTACTTTAAACTTGTATAGCTTCTCCTTCCAACCTCTCAAGGTTTAATTTTATAAATTCCCTTTCTTTCTTATAAAATTCCATTATATGTTTGTTCCCTTGTTAAATTCCATATATAATCGATTTCTAATTATCCAACTTTGTTAAAAAAAATTATCTCCTTAAATTTCTGGAAAGTTTCGCTAGCGTCTCTTTTGTACGGGTCACTCGGTACAACTACAAATCGCCTCTCTAGGCCCTTTCCATTCAAAAAGAAAATCAAAAAGCTAAGCAGCTTGCCGATTCGGCGCATAAAAACTTATATTGAATTAAATACGTACCTCTTTGTTGGGCATTTCAATTTATATCTCTTCATACACTTCATTCCAAACCCGCTTAACATATATCCAAATATTCCCATTTTGTTTCAACTCAATCCAATCATCTTAACTCAATTCGTTAATTTATTCTCTAATTAGCTCTTTTACCTATTTCACTTTTTATTTGAACATAACATGTTCAAAAAAAATTAACTTGCTTAAAAACTAATCGAATTCCATTTTCAATTCAAGTTTCCTAATCGATTTCAAATGCGAATTCACAACTCCCATTAACTTATCAAACTTAAACTTGATCCAAAACCCGATAAACTAATTATTCTTCTACTTAGCTAATTCTATTCAATAATAATATCTGAATTTTTGTTTCAAAAATCAATCCATTTACTTTACTTGAGTTCATATTTATTTTATTACTCAAGTTTGGGTTTTTATAATGAAAATCCAAATTTTTATTAACCTAAAATCCTTTGATTTTTATTTATTAAGTCATTATAATTTATAAACAATTATAGCGCTGGTTTTAAAAAAAATTATTTTGACATAACTCCGTATCTATAAGGCGAAATCCAGATTTTTCTCTTCCATTAGAAAATATTATTCAATTGGTCCAGACGATTTTTGTTTCAAAGAATTCCAACTTAAATTGAGTTTTATATACTCAATTGAAGTTTGAAACATCAAATTACGAACTACTGTGCTATGAGAGTTCATTGTAATTATATTTAAATATAAACGTTTAAACATTGTTTATCATAAATTTCAATCTCATTCTTATATATTTTAAATATAAATTGGTCCAGTTTTACAAATCCAACTTAATATTTCCAGTTATCCCTAATCGTACATTATTTCATTATTTAGTTATAAATTTATTTATAACTCAATCTTCTATACTAAATTCCAATTCCTTTATAAATAAATTATTTATAAAATTTGATATAATCGAATTCTAATTATAAATCATTAGATTTATCTCAATTCCGTTTATATTTCGAATTCCAAAATAAAATTCGTCGTTCCCTTTTTGAAACAATTTCCAATTCACTTATAAATTCGTATTTGAATTTAAATTCCAAAATTATCTTATGATAATTTATTTCACTAGATTTATAAACATAATATATAAATTCAACTTCCTTGTTTTATATTTTAAAACAAGTTTTCATTTCAAAATTTATTTGAAACTTAATTCCTTTTATATTCCGAATTCCAGAATAAAAATCGTCTCTCTGTTTTTGAAATGATTTCAAATTCTATTTTAAAATTCATATTTGAATTCAAAATTCCAAATTATCTCATGATAATTAATTCACTACATTTAAAAACATTGTTTATAAATTAGTTCCCTTGTTTTATAAATTAAAACAAACTTCCCTTTCAAATATTCATTTGAGACCGAATTTCTATCTTGGACTATTTTATTATTATAACTTATCTATGTATAACATAGAATCTATTTAATTTCAAATCTTAGTTTCTAATTAATACAATCTTAATATCCTTTCTGGATATAATTTATTTTATAAACTCAGCATAATCTAATTTAATTATCCAAATAAATTTGCATTTCGAGCATCGGAAGAGATTTCATCGTTTTCTATTTAAAACGATTCCCAATTCTCATTTTAAATTCACATGTGAATTTAAATTTCCCAATCATCCAATGATAATTATCCATTTCATTTATGAACACTATTTATAAATAAGCTGCTTATTTTTATTTTTCAAAACAAGTTATTATTTCCTAGCCCATTCGAAATTCAAATTCTATTTTAGAAAAATAGATTTTCCATTTTAAAATCTCAAAATTCCTTTTCATGATATTTTTATATATCAATATTTAGGGCCAGTGATATTCAAACATCCAAAACAACCAATTATCAATCACAGGTTCTCTAACACATCATATATGATAATATTTATGAAAACAAACAAATAATAAATTTTGAGGAATCCAGTTGGATCCCTCCAACATGTTGTCCTGTATCCACAGATGTTAGTCAACATAAATAATACCCATCCTGCTTCAAGGCAGAATATCGCGATATAGAAGGTCATCCACTATAATATACTAGGTTAGTCGCCGTGTGATGCACGGTTGAAAAAATATACTTTAGATTAACACTTTTAGAAATATACATATAAATGATATGTTATTTTAAAATAATTATTTCCAATAATGATTTAAATTAATTCATTTTGTTTACAATTTTGGTTACACATATAATTCGAAGGTTAATCAATAATAACTATTTGAATGCATGAACATTACGCAGATATTCTTGTATACAATAGCCACCACTGATAAATAATCTATAAATGCATCCAAGCAGCCAATAATTTACCTTTAACGATAAAAGTAAATTTTAAATAAACTTCTAACCGAGAATTACTCATCGTGATTTTTTATTTGACATAATAAATCGGAAACATTTGCTTTTAAAACTAAAATTAAATCGACGTTTAATTTTAGCTACAATCCTAATTGACTCAAAAATTTTCCAATCCAAAATGAAGACAATTCCTTCACGAATGCAACGCAACTATCCATGCTTGATTTCGACCTCGTATTAGTTAAATACAAGATTTATAAGAAATTTGATTAACTACATTGGTAACCACAACTTAATTAACTCAATTTAATTAACTTACTAAATTAAAAAATATTACCTTGGTTTAAATTATCATAACCCTCGATTAGCTCCACACATTACATAATTAAGTCGTAACCTTCCTATGTCATGTTTATGACGACCCCATACCCCGTACTGACGGTGGCAAGGGTAATCTTTGGAATATAACACGGAAACAGATAAATAGCAGAACAGAAATAAATAAATACACCAGATAATGCACAATAGAATATACTGGATAAACGTAATCATCAGAGTTACACAGTATACAGGATCACACTTAGTACAACTACAGTTCAGCTATACATAAATGTCTGCAGCGGAAATAAACATAATATGTACAACTGGAGTTGAACAGCATAAAAAGAGATAAATGATAGAATCCATCTTAAGCTCCAGCTATCCAGAAAGAGCCTGCTAAACCTGAATACAAGGCTGCCCGTGTAGAAAAAGGGCACCCAAGTTTGAAAGTGAAACAAACTACGAGTCAGTCATGGGACTGGTATGAGAAATCTACTTAACACAATTAAAATATGGCTAATCACTTTCATGGAACGGGTCTACTCCATTGGATTGCCAGTGCTTTAAAACAAGTAAATCTTTAAACATCGCAATGCTTTTTATAAAAATGAAGCCATTATAAGACTCAGTTCCCATCACACAATGCAACGCAAACCGGAGGATAGAGTTTTTACCTTATATTGGCCAAGATACGCTTGATACGAATAAAACAAAAGAGTTTGATATTACTACTAGTGTTTATATGTTCCAAAAACAATTTCAAATCATAAGTATCAATCACAGACGTCATTAATGCCCATACCACTATGTCGCCATATATAGGTATACAATCAAAACCGCACAGTCACGTATTTGGAAATTGGATTTCCGTCATGAACCGACGCAAGGGATCTTCCTCACCGAATTCGAGACGCTCTAGCCCGCCCCTCAGGAACATCTGCAACTACCCCTTGGATCGTCAGGGCCGGTTCACCGATGTGGATTATTATGCCTGAACACTGCGTTTCCCGTAAATGAGCCAACGAATGGCTCCTTCGGTTTCACATAGTCACCGGTATATCCGAGGCGCCTCACAACAGCAACAACCACATAGGTGAAAATAATATAAATGTCAGCCAGTTTAAGCACCGACACCACCTCTAGCTAGAAAGAAACGCAGGCCCTCCCTGATGTCCTCTCCCGTTTCTGGTTCATACCGGGGTGTGAGGCTCGCGAATTAACGTTATACACAAAGCTATGCCACGCAGGCAGGGCTTTGATCATCAACCACAAGACTTTGCTTTTCAACAGAAGCCCTGATCACTGCGTCTTAGCATGCCACACATGCAATTCACACCATGCAACTGATGTCTATCCATCGCACATAATAAATTCCAATGTCAGACACACAATCCATTTACAAGTCCGTTCTGGGTTTGAACAAAACCGGAGGCACTATATACCTCGCAAACCCATCGATCTCCACGTACGTTTGGACGATCACCAATCATTACCCATATTTCGGGATGCCTCCCAATCAGGACATCAGTTACCATCCAAACAAGGTGAAGATCTCCGGTCCTCGACCACCGTCTTCATCTTCGATTTCTTATCGTCGATTTAGTTAATCAAAATGGGATAATCCCGGTCTTTCTGAGCAACTCGTGTATATAATAAACAAGTGCTACACAAACACTACATACGCATCATTTCAATTCATTAGTCACTAACTGTCAATCAGCAAGAGAACGATTTCCCAAATATTAACCCCGAAGGCCGAAACCAACATCAGATCAAAATCCAGGAAACCATTCGACTTAGCTAACCTTAAGTTAATTTCTAAATTTCACATCCATATTGTTTATAATATTATTGTTTATAATATTTTATAATGATTTATCGCTATTTTTATTTATTTTAAAATAGCCAATTTATTCAAACGACGCTTCGGGCCATAACGCGGCCATGGCGCTGTTTTTCTTCATATTTGATTTACACATATCTGAAAATCTAATCGTTGGATCTTCACAAAATTTATATCATTAGAAAGATCTTTTCAAAACGAATCCAACGGTTCCAGTTTCGGGAAAATCCGACGGTCGGATCTCCCGGTATAATCGTTTGAAGTTTCGATTTCAAAACACGAACTGCAGCGTCGTTATTCAATTTAATTTAATTATATATATATAATCGATTCTATCGCTGTTTTTCTTCAGATTTGAATTAAACATCCCAGACAATCCAACCGTTGGATCTTTACAAAGTTGATGTCGTTGGAAAGATATTTTCAAAGCGAACCCAACGGTTTCGGTTTCGGGAAAATCCGATGGTCGGATCTCCCACACTAATCGTTTGAAATCACGGTTTCAAAACATGAACTGCAGCTTCGCTATTCGATATATTTCAATTCTATATATATATATATATATATATATATATATATATCGATTCTTCGATTTCAAAACTATATTCTTTTCATACATTTGATAAAAAATGATATTTTTATCCAACCGACAATTATTTCAACACTTCGCTATTTTCAACTATTCGTGTATATAGTAAAAATGTGATTTTTATTGTAAAACAATTTATTTCAAAACACGATTATTTTATATAGTTCATATAGGTGATAAAAATATGATTTTTATTATAAAACAATTTATTTCAAAACACGAATACCATTCAACACATGAATTTCAATTCAACGAATGAATTTCGATTCAACACATGAAGGTTTCCTATAGTTTGTATATATAGAGTAAAAATGTGATTTTTATTGTTAAAACAATTTATTCAAAACACGAATACCATTCAACACATGAATTTCTATTCAACGAATGAATTTCTATTCAACACATGAAGGTTTCCTATAGTTTGTATATATAGAGTAAAAATGTGATTTTTATTGTAAAACAATTTATTCAAAACACGAATACCATTCAACACATGAATTTCTATTCAACGAATGAATTTCTATTCAACACATGAAGGTTTTCTATAGTTTGTATATATAGAATAAAAACGTGATTTTTATTGTAAAACAATTTATTCAAAAACACGATTACTTTATATAGTTCATATAGGTGATAAAAATATGATTTTTATTATAAAACAATTTATTTCAAAACACGAATACCATTCAACACATGAATTTCTATTCAACGAATGAATTTCGATTCAACACATGAAGGTTATTCAATATATGAAAATAATTCTAACACATGAATATTATTCAAAATTTCGGCAGCATAACGGCAGGGTAGTTAAAACCGGGGCCGAACCTAGTACGACTCCTCGCTCTACCTTAAAGCCTCGCAGCTTTTGACAATGGGGAATCATGGATCTAGTTCGCACGCAGGCGGCATGTATATTTTTTTTCATTTCCACAAACTAATCCTATGTGGTTTCAACCAAACAATTCTCAACCACAAATGGGTATTTTTCAACCACAATCAATCAATTTCAACCACAAACAATTCTAATCAACCATTCGTAATCAATCAACTTTCACACCAATCACAACAAATAAATATCGTCCATGGTTTGTGGACGAGGGGCGTATATATATATACTATTCAACACATATATAATTTTTACAACACATATATAACTTATATATCGAACGTACAAGTTATACAACGCTTATACCAGAGGTGTACAACGCTTATATAACTCATACATTGACTATATAATTTATACATCGTCGTTTTCCATATCGTTTATAAATTAGAAATCTCACATTGGGTTCCACTCCACCAAAAATAGCAGAAGGCTCAGAAAAATATGCGGTCTCTTCTAGAATGTAGAAGACGTCCTCACGGTCACGATGTTTCCTGTTTCATCGAATTTCGTCATTAACCGAAAAAGATATGATTTTTCAAAGTTTGCAACACTTAAAAGTGTTTAAATCAGTTTAAATAATATACAGCCGTTACCTCACTAGTTTGTTCAAAACTAGGTTTCAGATTTGCGGCAAATCCAAGCAACGTTGTGAGGATCGGGCGGTGCAGCGTCGAAGGGGGACGAGAGAGCTTCGCGCGCGTAGTGGTGGGGCCAGGCGCGGTGCACCCTGATGGCGGCGGCGGAGCTTAAAACACGGCGACTTTGAGGGCGCGGTTCTCGAGGGAGGTGAAGCGATAGGGGGCGATGCTGGTATGGATTGGAAGAGGAAGGAGAGGGCATTCGAACGTGGGTTGTGGCAGGGTTTATCGTGGTGTGGTGGAGGAGTTATCGAAGAGAGAAGGGGAGAAGGGGTTTCCGCGTGCACGATTGGTGGATCCGGGAGAGAGAATTTGTTTTCTGACCAATGATTTTTTTTTATTTATAAATTTTAAAATCTCAAAAATACCCTCTTCCACACACGAACCCCAATCCATACCCAACAATTGTCATCCCTAGCGTTTTACCCCCTTTCCGAACACAATGAGATGTGTTTCGTAGGCCCATTCGAATGTTTCAGTTAGTTTTCCTTCAATTTAAAATATATAACATTCAATATTCGATTTGAACGTACATTTCAATTTGCTAGGGCCACAAACTAATTCGAAAAATTCCAGAAAAATAAATCTAGCTATGTTTTGATGATACGGTCCCAACAAAACTAATTTCGTCAAATTCTGAGACCGTTTGTAAAATGGCCCTTTTCTGGTCGATCCACTTTAACTATAATTGACCAAAACACGTTTTCTTTTGCCACGCTCACATATTAACTTCAAAAATTCTGAAATTTGAAACCTAGCAATAGTTTGACATCCCGGATCCAACAAAAGTGGTTTCGTCGAATTCTGAGGTCGTTTGCAAAATGGCCATTTTCACGGGCTATATAAATTCCATAGCGACCTTTCAGAAAATTCATTTGGCCATAACTTTTGCTTCCTGCTATGAAACTTCAATTTTTCAGATTCGTTAGAAAGGTAACTAACAGATTTAAATATTTTTGGTTTCACTCAAATCCGTTTTGTTTTGCACCCGGTACAGTCAGTCAAAGTTTGAAATGAAAATTTGAAACTGCCGCGCCATTTCAGGCTTTGTTTATAATTAGAATTAATTATATTTGTTTTCAAACGTCGATTCAAACTCACTTTTCATTGCTATTATTTAAAATATTTATTTTAAATATTTAAAATCCACTAAAATAGCCAATTAAATTTTTTTAAATTGGTTCAGATTTTCCGGGTCGTTACAATGTTTCTTCCTGTTGCTCCTTAATCTGCCTCATAATTTCCCCCTAAACAAATGTCGTTGTTGATTTATCCAAGGTAAAGGGTTTTTGTTGTCATGTCGACTTGCTCCACTATCACTCAAACCATCAAACTCCCTGAACCGCTCGAACCAAAATCAGTAGCTTCACTGCCTCAGCCTCATTCTTATTGTAACAAATATCAACACTCATCCAGTACCTTACTCCAGAGCTCGAACGTCCCAGCTCATCACCTCCACCAACGCACTAAGTTCAACTCTCTAGATCCTATCAATCATTGTTTTGAAGCCTGCACACCCCTTCTTAATCACCTTTTCTTCGAATTAACACTCCTAGACACATCGGATTTTAGAAGCTGATCCCAGGAATTGAACAATTCGAACTCGCCTAAGCTATTAGAAAAACTCCATGGTTCCAAAATACAATCGTGATTCCTCTTTCCACTTCGCAAACCTTACCAGAACCCATCGTGCCACCATCTCTGAGCAACCTTACCTCGACGATAGCCCCTCTCAACCCTAACTGAACTCGCGACATAATCCTAACTTGCGGTAGCGAGATATCGAGCACTAGGAAATACAGATCAGACCCAAAAATCAAGACCACCGAATGAAATACAAACCCAGACGAGCTCAACTAATCAATCCTTACTTAATCCCATTAAGTATATAATTTTCTAGCAATTATTGAGGAATTTAGATAGAGGAGGCTTTCGTTTTTTGCGAATGACAGGAAGAAAAGAATGAAAAAGGACGGATTGAATTGGTGAATAAATGGGGAAAGGAAATACTAAGTTCAATGCTCTGTTATATAGGTGTGAAGCAGACAGACGTAGAAGGCCATTTCATTTGACGTTTTACTTCGTAGTAAAGGTAGGAGACCATTCGTACGTGAATTGAAAGAGGAGGGTAGCTAGTTAGGTAGGCCTGCCGTGTATTAGTTATCTTAGGAAGGAAGGAACTAAATTTGTACAAAACCCTTTTTTATTATTTTATTTAGTTTGATTTGAACTGATGTGAATTTCAATCCTTTAGTTAAAAATATCTCGTGATGTCAAAGTCTTACTTGAACACAACAACTGACATTTCTAGGGTTATCCCACTATTCTGAACACACCGGAACAGGTTTCGAAGCCTTCTTCAATCGTATGGAGAAGATATTAATTTAAATCGATATAATATAAATTAAATTCAAAACAATTAATTCCTTTGAAATAAATTGTTATTATTATCGTTTCTATTTAAATAGAATTTATATTGATCATCTGACTTGTTTCGATTTAGTTTTATCTTCAAATTCAATTATTTTCGTATTACGATAATTCGAAGTACTTGAAATTAAATCATACTAAACTATTAAATCGATAACTCAATATAAAAAACCATTTGTACTATTAAGTCAACATTTAAAACAACATTGAATGTTTAAAATTAATCGTCAAAAAATGCGGGTCGTTACATGCATTTTATTTAATTATTGGCAAGATGCATGCTTTTCTATCAAGTAGCAAGACTAACCTAGCAACACTATAAAACATGTCACTTGCTTTAATCGTTAACTCCATGTTGCTTCGATTGAATGAAAGAAGCAAATGATGCAACATACCATAGTTTGTTGCAACGGTTACACGATCAAAGCAAATGATTGTTCTTAGGGACGTTCCTTTTCGAATGACCAAAGTAAATGACCATCATTTTCTTCGGTCGTCTGGCAATGGCTAATGCAAATGAGCATGTATGTTTAAGCAAATGAATGTATGTCAAACGAAGCTATAAAATATGCCTTTTTGAGTTGTAAAACCTGAAATGGTATCAAAATACATTTAAAAATATTATACAATAAAGACAAATGAAAATATATTATAATGGATTAATGGAAATCAAATATTATACAAAAATGATAAATAAATGCACTTTCCAAACAAAAATAAAATGCATCAATATAACATTGAAAGTGAATTGAGAACTACATCAATATCAAATTCGATATCAACACTATAAAATATGGTATAGAAAAGCCAAAACTGTACCACCCTAATACTAAAACTAATCAGATATGTAATAAACATAACATTTAATGTAACATTCCTGAAATTTTTCAGTAGTAAACCAGGATGTTGTCCTAATTTAAAATTTAAGTTTAATAAATATATAAGTTTCTAAAAGAATTTTGATAGACTTTTTTGCAGTTTAAAACGATTAATAATAAGGTCGAGATGTATTAGTACTGTTTATCATTCGATCGGAATTTTCAAAAGATGAATAGAAGTTGAAATATAGTGACATATATAAGCATAACCATTCCATAACTCTTCAAAACACAGCAAATAAGTGTTGCCAATTTTACGGCAAAACCATGCACACTAGTCCATGGTTTTGAAATACAAAGGCACATGGTTTTTGCCTTGGAAAATTATACTTATCCCCTTCCTTTTCCACTATAAATACGCAGTATCTCCTCCTTCTTTTCATTCATTCCTTCCTCTCCATTTCTACCTCCTTCTTAAGCTTATGGCCATGACTTCCATGGCATCATAACTCTACTCGTTTCCTCCATTTTTTCTCTCCTCCTTGATTTTGGGCCCTTAGCCTCCCCTTTACCTCCTCCTTGTCATGCCTAAAAACTCTTCTCCTCCTCCCTTTTCCACGCCACCAACACCCTCCCCCTCGACCTGCCACGTCAGCACCCCGACTACGCCACCTCGACCATGTCACCCTTCCTCCATGGCCCCCTCCTCGTCCACACTCCTCCCCAAGCTCGGCCTCCACCTCCTCCTATAAAAAAAAGAAATTATTTATTATATATATATTTGCATAAAAAATCTTTGACGTCAAACAGTCAGTCCGGGATTGCTTTTAGTTGGTCTAGAAGTCTAGCAGTAGAGATTGGCATAGTGGAACCCCAAGATAAGAACTCAACACTTACATTTGTTCACTATTAATGTTGTGTGAATGGTTGTTAATTGCGTAGTTAATTAGTAATTATTGCAGTGTAAGCGTTTATTGGCAAATGCTTATACATACATGTATACACTGCTATATATATGCTTGTGTGATGGATGAATAGTCGCTTCGTGGTTTTTATTATGTATAGTGTGTTCACTACACCTGTTACACACACATATATGGATTTATATAGGTATTAGATAAGTCTCGGGCTAACTCGGTAATATAATGAATATTTTATTCATAATATAAGGTGAAAATAAAAAGTTGAAATATTGCTTGAAAATGGTTTATATAAGTACATAATTGTTCGGTAAAGTATTTTGAAGCAACTAAGAATAATTTTTATATTAATTTATATTACGGTCATAATAGGATGTGTCGCGCAACGGTAGTTCGCGAATTATGGTCGCTAACTTTAAATGGCTATAAATTGAGCTATTTAAATCGGATTTTCCTGAAACTAGAAACATTTGTTTTTAAATAACATCAGCTTTCAAATAAGAAAATAATTTTCAATCAATGTATAATTTTCAAATTATGTTCAAAATAGTTTTGAAAAGGTCGCTGTAAGTATAGTTCGTTGACCACAACGGTAAACATTTGTTATAAATTATCTAAAAAAATGGAATTTTTTTTGCAAAATGATAATTAATTATTTAAAAGTGATTTATGTTAAAATTATGAAGTTTTGGATAATATAAAGGCCATCTTACTTAAACTAGCTAATATTGGTATTTTGAAACACTTTTAGTAACGCTTTTGTAACGTTGTTTATTTCAATATTGAGTTAAAGGTATTTAACTTTATAAACCTTTTTCAAACCTTAGTAAATGATTTCTAACGGATAGTAAAGTGTTTTAAATGATGATTAGAGTTTCCAATCATTAAATATGGATTGAGACTTGATTTGGTCCAATATATCTGCATAGTTTTAAAATAACGCTTATTGTTCGGAAAGACCGGGATCAGAAATTGGATCTGAAAACCATTTAGAATAATAAAACAACGTTTGGACAAAATTAGCACATTGAAGATGGTGTCGAAGACCGAGAACCTTCACATCAAAAGGGCTGCTTGCTGAATGTCTCAAATGGGTAGCCCCATTTGCGGATGGATTTTTATATCTGTTTAGTGGCAGTAGTCTGGACCTATTTGGAGGAATTACGGATTTGCAAGGACCTTTAAATAGATGCCTTCCATTTCGTTAAGACTAAGAACAGACTTATATGGATTGTGTATCTGACATTGTAATTGACTGTAAAGCAATTGGTCTTTGTTAAATATATATCTATTTGGTAGAGGAGAATTTATTCTCTTAGCTTAACACCCTTCTATGAGACATATGAGCTTAGAGGTTACATATTGATAGATATCAGTTATATGTGGTGAATATACAAAGGGCATACTTAAGTGATGAGCTAGTGATGATCAAATCATGGTTATTGAAGCATAGCTTTGTGTATATCATGACATCGATAAGCCTCACAACCCGAAAATGGACGAAACATGAAAAGATGTGGTGAGGACATGAGTAGCCATCTCCTTCTAGATAAAAAATGTACCATGGTATGGAGCCTGGCCATTACTTACGTGGCGACTTATACTTTTATTGATATTGATGTTGGGGTCGTGGTTAAAGGTTGGTGACGACCAGGAGATGACTTACTTAGGTGCGATCTAATCAATCCAGTAAGGGAGAGACTGACCTCGTGTTGGCAGAGAGTCCATTTCGTTCTCAAGGCGTCCCACTAGAGGTGTACCCATCGCAGATATGAAAGTTCCTTTTCCTGTTCGTTTGTTGGAAACCTATTCTCCACTACGAGCCTTTATGATTTCAGTTGTATAGCCTACTGGTTACCGGTAGGAATATGTCAGTAAAATGGGATGAGGCATTATGTTGGTTATGATTGATACATTTAATTTCAAAATTGATTTTTACAATATGAACTAATAACAATATCAAAATGGTTTTTGCATATTAAGCATTTTTTACTATCATAAGGAGAAACCTCGCCCATATGTGCATTTGCATTGTGTGTGTGCCGCGAGACCTTATGTTAACTTCATTTTCCAAAATGCATTGTGAATTTTATTGCACAAATAAATATACTGAGTTCTCACACCAGTCTCATGTATGACCTGGATTTATTTTTTTTACACACAAAACTCAAGGTGCCGGTAACTTTCTATACGAGCAGCCTAGTTCTAGGTTTAGTAGTAGGGTTTGGAGCTTGTGTCTTGGAGCATTTCCTAGTGTGTCTTTTGCTTTTGTGGAGTTGTTGTTTCTATGAAGTGTCTTTAGATATTTTCTTTGGAGCATATTATTTTGTGGGCATCCGTGATTTGAAGCTATTTAGGTGAAGATGAAATCTATTTTTGGATTCACCCTGTTTGGTCAGTTTCTCGCTATTTTTTGTTGTCCCGCAGTTGTGGATTATGTTGTACTCTAATATTGTATCAATTTTAAACTCTGATGTATTTCATTTTATATAGATGATAAGTTATTTTATTTCATTGTGATTGTTCTAATTATATCCCCAGACAACTAGGAATCTGACACTTGAATCTTCGGCATTTTGAATACAAGAAGGTATTAAAGCGCCAATTTTCGAGGGTCGAAATTCCGGGTCATCACAGTTGGTATCAGAGATTTGATTTATACAAAGATTTGTGATATAACTCATTCGATAGCTCATTAGAGATGGGGTTAGCAATACCTTAGAATGAGTAAAGTCTAGTGAAAAGAGTTTAAACTGTTTCATACTCCTTACCTAATTTGTCTACATTTCTAACAACATTTTCATACTATATTCAGATAGTAGAAAATAAGAAGTAGAGGCAGACGTAGAGGAGGAAGTAGTACCACCCACCAATGATTACGATGTTACAGTAGTAATGAAACTACGATTCATGCCCCGACTCAAACTATCCTTCCAATTCTTAACAAGAATTACACAAAATAGTGCGGAAAACCGTTTAAGGGATCTGATGTTGTTATGGAAGCACAAGCATGGATCAACTCATGCGAGAATATTTTCAAAGGACTTAACCTAGAAGATAACCGGAAGAGGCTGCTAGCTAAATGGCAATTACAGGATGGAGCTGTTGCATGGTGGGAGACTATCATCCAAGGGAAATCAGAAGACGACTTTTCATGGAAGCATTTCAAATAAGTTTTCGAAGAACATTACATGCTATCAGCAAGAATTTCCCAAATGTACAAAGAATTTATGGGTCTTAAGCAAGGTGATGTGTCATTTGAGGAATACCTAAATAAGTTCAACGAGCTTTCTTGCTTTGGACCTGAACTGATAAACACCCCGCTGAAGAAAAATGAAAGATTTATTAATGGGATGAATATGAAGTATCACGAGAATAAGACTGGGTACATCAAGCAATCATTCATTGACTTAGTAGACATGGGATATAGGTATGCCACTATTGACAAGCAGAAGGGTATTGAAGCAAGGGAAGGAAATAGTGGCGAAAACAGGAAGAAGAAAAAGTTCGATGGAAAAAGGCCTTAGTAAAACAAATCAAAGCCCGAAGCTAAGGAAGATTATCTTAATAAAATCATCTGCTATAGTTGCCAAGAGAAAGGTCATTATTTCTGCGATTGTAAGAAACCGAAGAAGCCATGGAAGCCAAACAAAGGAAGCCTAGAATGTTTTTATTACCACAAACGAGGACACATGATCAGAGACTGTCTTGTGATGAAGAAAGCCGAAGTGGCAAAGGTCTACGCATTCAAGGATGAGCCCTCGACTTCTAGGGATGATAAAGGGAAAGATGTTCAAGAAGGTAATATTTTTAATTTCAATAAACTAGTTCGAGTTATGTTCGACCCTGGTGCCTCACATAGTTTCATTTCAAAACCACTCGTAGAAGAATTCAAGCTAGAACCCAAATTTGTTGACGAACCCCTGTGTGTAAGTAATTCGGTAGGAGGCTCCATTAGCATGTGTTTGTATTGTGAAGATATTCCTATCTCTTATTCCAATTATGAGTTCCCTTTAATTCTATCTATCCTTTATTTCGATGAATTTGAGATTATACACCGAATGGATTGGTTAAAAAGGTATAAATCCAAATTAGATTGTGTAAATAGAAAATCACTGATAAAAACAAGTTTTGGGAATTTTATTGAAATATTTTATGTAGGCCCCGGCCCAAAAAGAGAAAGTTTAATGTATACATTGGGTTACCCTAGCACTGACCTAGAAACCATACCCATCATTAAGGATTTTCCGGATGTATTTGAAGAAATCAATTGCCTTCCTCAACACTAATAAATTGACTTTAGAATCAGCTTAGTACCCAATGCTACACCCGTAGTCTATCCTAGTCGTAGAATGGCCATAAAAGAAAGGGAAGAGCTAAATAAGCAAATCCTAGATCTTTTGAAGAAAAGATTCATTCAACCTAACTATTCAAGTTGGGGATCAATGGTTGTATTCATAACTAAATTCGACGGTCCTTTAAGGTTATGCATTGACTATAGAGACCTTAATAGACAAATCCTGAAGAATAAATACCCACTGCCATGTATAGACGACCTATTTGACCAGTTAAGTGGTGCTCAATTCTTCTCAAAGATGGACTTGGCCATCGGTTTCCATCAATTGAGAATTGCAGAGGATTATAACCATTTGATTTCTTTTCGTGGACCCAACGCCTATTACAAATGGTTAGTAATGCCATTCGGATTGACCAATTCCCCCGCTTATTTTGTGGAACTCATGATTCGAGTATTCTGTGACGTGTTGAATAAATTTGTGTTAGTCTTCATTGATGATATCCTGGTCTATTCTAAAACCAAGGAAGAACAGGTTGACCATTTGGGGATTGCCCTAGAGATATTAAGAAGAAATGTGTTTAAAGCTAAATTTTCCAAATGTCACTTTTTGAAAAGAGAAGTGAAATTTCTTGAGCATATTGTATTTAAAAAGGGAATCTTGGTGGATCCAAGAAAGATTTCCGCTATTTTAGATTGGAAGCAACTTATGACCCCGAAGGAAGTCATAAGTTTCTTAGGATTGGCTAGATACTAGTGAATATTTCCCCAAGATTTCTCAAAAATAGCCTCTCCTTTAACAAATTAACCATAAAGAATGCTAAATTTAATTGGTTCCCCAAATGTGAAGAAGCTTCCAATGAATTAAAGAAAAGATTAACCACCGCGCTAGTACAAACTATTATTAATGCAATAAAGTATTATCCATTTATGGGGATGGTTGTAAAGAGGGAGTTGGTGTCATTTTGATGCAAAAAGGCAGAGTAATCGCCTATGCAAGTAGACAATTGAGGCTGCATGAAAGGAATTATCCGATTCATGATCTCGAACTTCTCATGGTGATATTCGCTTTGAACATTTGGAGAAAACTATCTACTTGGAGAAAAATTTGAGTTGTATACTAACCATAATCTCTTGAAATATCTATTCACTTAGAAGGACTTGAGTTTGAGACAACAAAGATGGTTAGAGTTCTTTAAATTTTACGATCTAGATATCTAGTATACCCCTGGCAAGCCAACGTTGTTGTCGATGCCTTAAGTTAGAAATATGTTGTCCTTTCCTACTTGGTTATCATTCTGACTCTCCTAGAGAAGATTGCTTGCAAGAAAAGAAAGGATGAATTTCTACAAGGGATTTCTAAAATAACTCAGCATGGTGAAAAAAGGAGCTTTGAAATTGATGATAAGGGTATCATAAGATTAAAGGGAAGAATTTGTGTCCCCAATATTAAAAACTCAAGCAAGAGGTGTTAGACGAGTGCCACAAGTCCAAGTTTGGCATCCATCTAGGAGTTAATAAGATGCACCGTGATACCATTACGCCATAGATGGCCTACTATAATGAAAATCCAAGGTGTTGCAAGCTAAAATGTTGCCATAGCTATGCTGATTTTTGTCTATTGCAATGCATACTTCAATGTGCTATCATATATATCAATCATGTGTTGTAGTAGCCGCATGAATAAAATTATCTGTCCACATCAACATTATCCAACGGTCCACGTTACCGATCCATGTCATTCTGATTTTCCTTCATCGCCTTAGCTTCTTTGCCCCAAATTTTCATTTTCCTATTGGAATATAATTCACCTTATTTTCGCTTGAAAAAAAGACCGGCTTCCACTTTAACGATCGAGCGAAAAGTAGGGTTTTGCCCTCTTCAACAAATCGCGACTTTAGCTTCTTTAATTCGAGACGATCCTTTGATTGCTTCGATTTACAACTACTTCTCTTGTCATCGATTTCTCGAATATTACTGGAGCTCCGATAATCTTCAATCCTGGTATTGCTGAGATGAAATCGATCTCCGAAATTATAGGGTTTCAAATCCTACCTTTGCCTATGATGAATTCGTGTGAACTTATAGGGTTTCAAATCCCTAAATAATCTCCAATTTCAACAATAGATTTGGTTGTGATTTGTAGCTCCGATTTTGTCGAGTTTGAAATATTCTAATTTTCTGGAATTTGATTTCGTGATAAATGACTCAACTGAAATTAGATTTTATGGAATTAAATTGCTGAAATTATATGTTGATTAATTGAAGACGAATTTTGGGAAATCAATATATTTGCAGATTCAAAGAAAAATTCTGGGAGTTTATTGAGTTGTTAGAATTGCTGCTGACTTGCTTGTGAGTTTATTGAGCTGTTGTGCACTTGTATATGCTGCGCTTTGGTCTCTCTCTGGTTTAAACTTCAACTTGCCATATGAAATGGCATACAAACTCTAACCATGAAGAATTGGTCTAAATTATTTGAAGGCGATTAAGTAAGCTTATTTTATTGATCAGAATACGTCAATGCATACATTGTATGTATGTATGTGCAGTGCTTAAAGGCCTTTACTTGAATCTTACTGCAGCTAAAGTAAGAACTAGGGATCATATTGTCTGGAACTGGAACTGGAATGAAACAGCATAAAAACTAATATGTATGCATCCTCTTGTTTTCTTTACTACAATACATCAAACTGTTTATTGATTTTGTTTGATAATAACTTTATACTTATGTATTACTAGGTGTGATCATATCCAATTGTTTGGAACTGGAATGAAACTCATAACCTATAGAAGAAGTGGTGCAATATGCAGGGTATGCGATGATGTGAAGTTTTGATAAGTGCATCATGTAGGGTATGTTTTGAGGTAGTGCAGAAGGAGGATAAGTGCAGGCAAGGAGACATAAGGTGTTTGTGGTTGGAGAGGATGTTAGAGTGTTACAAAAGTGGAAGTTGAAGTTTAATGTTTTTTATTGTTGTTTAAGGCTTTGGGTGATGACGGACTTAGTGTGCAGTGTTTCAGAGAAGGCTTGGTTTTCTGTAATTAGATGAATCGGGTGGTGCCTACTTGTTCGAACTAACTGGGTAAGTCAATTGCCACCGGGACTGTGGGACCTCGGACCCCTACCGACGCTGCGCCCGGGCCCGCTTCTTGGGTCTCCTTCGGCTCGGCAGTCGGGCCGCCTTCGGTTTGGCATATATTTGTCAGTGTTAGTGTCTGTATAAATTGAAACTACATATGTTATGAGCGAACTAAGTGATGTTGTGAGGAATATCTGCATATGTGAGTAATCAGGGTTGTAGTAAATCATTGAGCTGTAAATAGTTTGAGTCAGAAATTTGTGTTATTCCAGTTGTATAAATAAAATATTTCATTAACAAAACACTATTTGAATTCAATTTTTGTGCATTGGTACTCTATTAAATAATTATTTAATCATGTTGGAGTGTTGCAAGTGGATGGTAAAATTGTTGCCATTGGATGGTTAAAGTAATACTATAGATAATGCGGGGCCCACTTTTAAGTAAAATTAGCATTTGTGGAAACACCATGAAAATCTAGCCATTGGATTGCAAAGATGTTGCCTTTGACTCTATGGCAACGCGGCAAAATGCAACACCGAGAAAGTGTTGTCGCAGATAAATTTTGGCCTATAGCAACATTTATTGGCACTTCCTACATCAGTTCTCTGGTGTTTCAGTATGCGATCTATGGCGTAGTGTATCAAGCACACTTTTTGGTGGAAAACGATAAGAAGGGACATATCTACTATGTCTGTCAATGTGCCACTTGCCAGCAAATAAAGAGTGATAATCAGAAGATTCTTGGAAAACATCAATATCTGGAAAACCAAAATGGAAGTGGGACCAAGTTTCAATGGACTTCATCGATGGTATTCCTCGCACTCGTAAAGGAAATGAAGGGATATGGGTTATTGTAGACCTTCTAACTAAAAGTGCCAATTTCATTCTAGTAAATCCCTCTAGGACTGCTACTAGTTTAGTATAGTTATATATTAGGGAAATCGTTTGGTTACATGGAATTCTAGGGAAATCGTTTGGTTACATGGAATTCCAAGCAGCATCGTGAGTGACCGTAACCCTATCTTCACCAGTCTTTTTGGGAAGCTTTTCAAGATGCTTTGGGAACTAAGTTAAACTTTAGCACTGCATATCATCCATAATAAGACGGTCAAACTGAAAGAGTTAATAGGATTTTGGAAGATTTATTGTGAGTATGTGTTCTCGAATTCGAAGGTTTATGGGAAAATCATTTGCTATTGGTTGATTTTTCTTATAACAACAGCTATCAAGCTAGTATTAAGATGACATTATTTGAATCACTCTATGGTCATCCATGCAAATCTCCAATATGTTGGGATTAGTCTGAAGATAGACTTGTTCTTCGACCTGATATGGTTAGAGAAGCAACAGAGAAAGTGGACTTCATTAAGAAGAGGCTAAAATCGGCCCAGAATCGACAAAAGTGCTATGCTGATAGAAGAAGAAGAGCTTTGGAATTTATGGTTGGAGATTCCGTATTTTTGCAGATATCCTCATTAAAAGGAGTTATTATACTTGGGAACACATGAATGTTAGCCATGCAGTGTATTGGACTGTTTGCTGTTCTAGAGAGAATTGGACCATTAGCTTATCGAGTACAGTTACCAGAGTTATTGTCTGGTGTGCATGATGTGTTCAGTGTATCTAATCTTAGGAAGTATGTGCATGGCCCAGACCAAATTATAAAAGAAGCTTCTCAATAGGAATTGGAGGTTACACCCAATTTTGCAGTTAAATGGGAGCCTATCAAGATCATAGATTAGGATGAGAAAAGACCGAGGAACAAGATGGTGAAGCTTGTTAAAGTATAGTGGTGATCCAAATGACTGTACTTGGGAAACTGAAGAGAATATGCAGAAACTCTATCCCAGCCGTCGAATTGATATTGAGACTTAGCTTAATCCTCAACAAACTCCTATCTTATATCTATTTCCTTTTCGTATTCCTTTCTTATTCAGTTTCGAGGACGAAACTTCTTTAAAAGGGGAAGAACGTAACATTCTTGGATTTTGTCAGTAGTATGCCAGGATTTTGACCCAATTTAAAAATGAAGTAATAAATATATAAGTTTCTAAAAGAAATTGGATAAACTTATTTGTAGTTTAAAACGATTATAATAAGGTCGAGATGTGTTAGTATTGCTTGTTGTTCGATCGAAATTTTCAAAAGTTGAATCGAAGTTGAAATATACTGACATATGTAAGCATAACCATTCCAAAATGCTTCAAAATGCTACAAATAAGCATTGTCAATTCTATGGCAAAACCATGTACACTAGCCCATGGTTATGAAATACAGAGGCATATGGTTTTCTTCCCTTTGCCCATGGTTTTTGCCTTGGAAAATTATACATAGCCCCTCCTCTACCACTATAAATATGCACTATCTCCTCCTTCCTTTCATTCGTTCGCTCCTCTCCATTTCTACCTCCTACTTATGCTTATGGCCATGGCTTCTATAACATCTTGACTCTCCTTATTTCCTCCATTATTTCTTCCTTCCTCCTCCTTTATTTTTGGTCCTTAATCTCCCATTTACCTCCTCCTTGCCACGGCAAAAAACTCCTCTCCTCCTCCCCTTCTACGCAACCAACATTCCCCCCTCCCTGTCCTCCCACATCAACACCCAACCCCACCACCTCGGCCACGTTCCCTCCATGGCCCCCATCTCGGCTACCCTCCTCCCCAAGCTCGGCCTACACCTCCTTCTATTAAAAAGAAATTATTTATTATATATATATATATATATATTTGCTGAAAAGTCAGTGACGTCAAATTGTCAGTCCGAGATAGATATAATCAGTCTAGTAGTATAGCAATAGAAATTGGCATAGTGGAACCCCAAGGTAAGAACTTATAATGACCCAGGGTTTTCAGCCCAAAAACCGACATAAATACATTTCCCGTAACTCATGCCGACCTTCCAAACATCGAAAAACACCGGAACGTTATTAGAAAGAATTTAGAGGGTGAGATAAGAAAGAAAGAAATATTAGAATAGAAGAAGAAGAAGAAACAACACAACACAGAGTCTCACATCGCAGTGGAACAAAATATAATACAGAAATAAAATTTATTGAGAGCTTTAAAAATACTTACAATATCAAAGTACATCATACAACGGGACAGTTATAATAACCTGTTCCCATATACAACACACAGCGGAATAGTAGCTATATAATACATACGTCTGAACATCTGCAGCTTGTCTCTGGACTACACAGCATTCGATAACATGAACCTGTACACCCCGGGCTAACCCGAGCATTTACAAAACACCGGGTCAGTTTGGTGAACCAGAGTGAGATAAACACACTAAGTTTAAGGGTGTCACACAACCTGATTTTTAAAGTCAAAATCTTTCAAAGAAAAGGATAATCGTAAGACCAATCCACACATAAATACAGACGGTTTTTACCTTACGATAACCAGAAACAATTTTGAAACCAATATCTTGTCTGATATTATAATAATGTCTAAATACAAGTAAACAAAATCTAGTAGAACGCTTGCATCTCACGCTCCACATATATAGTATACAATCAAAACTGCGGGCGCTTATTGGAGATTGGATTCCGACCTTGACAAGGTATGGGACCACCTGCCGATAGTGTATCTCTAGAGGCGAATACACTGGGTTCAACAAGAACGTCTTGCAACCCGGCCCTCACATGACCGACCACTCATTTCGCTTGAGTGTATCGATTGTATATCACCAACAGTTGGGCTCAAACCACCATTTCCCAAAAAGGGACAACATCGAAATAGATTAAAGAAGCAAAAGGAATTTCTTTAGATAGGTGGTTATACACCCTAATGGGAGCGACCCACATAGCCATGCTGCCTGCCCGATTTCTGTCATTTCCTGGTTGTGAGACTTGAGGTTTAAATTATCCTTTGGAATACCTGGCCACCATTCACTTTGAATGCCACATCGTCAGATCCGCTAGATATCACTAATTGACGTCCACAAACATACTTTATTTAGGAGCTACCTAGGTACGTTTGAAGAAATCAACGTACGTGATTCTTTTGTAAATACTTTGTCAGACATTCGTCCATACAAGTCAACAAGGAATAGGATGAATCGAAGGTACTCTCCTACTGCATCTCATATAGGAATAACCCATGGGTTAGTAGTGAGAAGTCCTTGCAACCCATAGATTCCAACCACGACAGAATCACATTGTATCTCGGACCGCTAAGCCAGAGATTATAAGTAATCCTTCCGCTTATGAAGATCCACGGTCTTCAATGCTCCATCTCGATCATCTTCTAATATCTCTATAACAACCCGAATTTTAATAACATGCTAAAACAAGAAATCAAGGCAGAATTAAATTTTAATATCAGAATCAAGGGAAACAGGCTATGCCATTACGATCGTCTCGGAAAAATACGCGAAATAGAGTCTGAAATTTTGTAAATCGGTGTCCGTATGACCCGGTTAAGGCCTGTAGAAGATTTCAGAAAATTCAGCCCGAAATACAGACAGATCATGGGAGGTCGACTTGGGAGTCGACCCCCCCTCTAACCAGGTTGACACTAGTGTCGACCTGGGAGTCGACCCCCCCAGGTCGACTCCTGTGTCGACCTGGGTGTCGACCTGCCTGGTCGGGCCACTTCGGCCTGGTGCACCTGCATGACTTCCTGACCCTGTTTTCTGACCCTGAGACGAAATTTGATGGCCTAGATCTAAATTAGGGTTAATCCTATGGCTAGAAACATTCCTATATCTCTATAAAAAGACCCCTAGACCTAGCCTAAACCCACACAACTTCATTCTATCCTTATGCTGCTCAAATTCTAGATGATCATGGCCTCTTCTCCTCTTCTAAATTAAATTAATAAAAAAATAAAACAAATCAAGACAAGGAGATACTGTTCAAGAGGAGATTCAAGCTAGGATTCAAGAGAGAGTTCGAACAACGTAAAGTCCAAATCAAGATCTACCGATCCAACAATTCAGCAACTAGTTTCTAGATCTCCACTTCTTAAACCTCGATCTGTAAGTTCTAGTTAATTTTAGATAAAAACTATAAATCTAATATGGGCATGTTAAATTGAAACGGATCTATGTATGATTCATATCTCTTGTATTTTCTTCTTGGATCTGTTTAGTTTCTTTCTTGGATCTTGAATATTGGGAACGTTACCAAATGACATTGGAATTGTGACTAAGATTGAGGACATATGAATATGCCTATGCCTATGATTGAGAACATAAGTCAATGCCTATGATTATGAAAAAAATAATTGGGAACATTTATGACTCATGACTATGAACTGTTGCCTACAATTATAAGGGTATGACCATGACCTTGAAACTATTACAGTGGACTATTTATGACTAAAACACCTATGATTCATAATTAGGAAAGTCTTACCTAGAACTATGACTGTAAAACTTGGATCTAGACTTGATTATTCAGCCTATTCTTGATTATCTGTGGGTCTTGATCTTGGGAATTTACCTATTGAGTTAGGTCTACCCAATGTTCATGAACCTATGATATCACTGTTATGAATCTTTGACATGTTAGGATACCAATTTGGGTAGATCTAGACCAAAACTATGTTGACATTTGGATCAAGTCTAAACCATCATTTAGGATGTTTATACTATCGCCTTATGCCATGACTATTGTCTTAATATGATAGAATTGAAAAGCCTATTAATTTCTATTTGCTTGTGACGTTGTAACCAATTATCTCAAGCCAGTCTTGTAATCTCGTTTATCACCTTTGTGGCCAAATCACCTTCATGCTAGATTCATGTTTTTGGCCAAACCTTTTATGCTATCATATGCTAGATTATGTTAAACAACTTGCCTCGAACATCACCATGTTTAACTTGTGATTAATTTGCCATCTTATGCCCACCTTGTCATATTGTTATGTTCCCCTCTTAGATCTATTTGTGTTAATATGAACTTACGTGCGATGGGGATACGTTATGGGTAGTTAGGCAAACTTGAATAACATGAAACATGACTTGAAAATATGATATGAAACTTGACATGTGATTATGCTGGAAAACATGAATGTGGACATGACACTTAGAAAATATGAAGTGACCAACTCGAGGTTGGGTTGAGTTTGTAGCGTAAATCTTCCCGGAACCGACCGGCAAATCCAGTGGCTACAAACAATAGGATCCAATGTGAGTAGTTGGTCACACCGTGCTTGAAACCCGAGGTTAGACTGAGTTGTGGCGTAAGACTGCCTGGAACCGACCGGCATACCGGCAGCCACAACAATACATGTCTAATGTGAGAGGTTGGGTGCATTAAAATAAATTAATGCCACATGATAGGGTTAAGTCATGAACCACTTGAATATACTTAACCAATTGAACACGATAGGGTTAAGTCTTGAAACACTTGAATATACTTAACCAACTTGATACATGATTTGATAGGGTTAGGTCTTGAATCTTGGACACACTTAACCCAGTAGGGAAACCTAGTTGCGGGGTCCTTTTCAGTAGTAACCCACTAGATGTATCATTGTACCCTGGGACTAGGCAGGGTGGGGCACGATTACTGTACTCTGAATGTAAGTGACCAAAAGGGACGGCTTAGTTGGTGTACCAGTTCAAGCGGACCATGGCCGTGCACATGAGTCCAGCGTTGACCCGTGGGCATCAGTAGGTTTACTTGTGTGACTTGAATTGTGTCAGTGGTTGTCACTCCAGGGTTTGATACACCCCTGGGGTGGGCCTAGCACATGTAACTACATTCGCGGTTAGGGCCGTATGACACCGAAACACGACAAGTTAGGCTTATAGGGAGCCGATCGACTAGGCCGTTTAGTTGGACCTTGACTTGGATCATCTCTTGATTATTGGGCCAGGTGATCCTTTCTTGAATACACTTGACTTGGGGCCAACTCTTGATAATTGGGTCTTATTGACCCAAGGGATTCTTTCTTGATTTTTACCTGACATAAACCAGAATACTAGTACAGTGGTATAGCAAACCTTGAACACAAAATGCTACTCTTGATCTATACTTGACCTATACTTGATTATACTTGATTATCCTGTTATCTCGCTTATCTTGACATCATGCTTATGGTTACTTTCAGTTTATGCATGTCATGTTACCTTTACTAGTTTTTAGGCTGAAAGTAACCAGGACTTACTCAGTCTTTATGACTGAACCTTTTCCTTTCGCCTCTTTTTCTTTCGTTTCCCCCCTAGGTTCTCGGGGAGGAAACACTAGCATCTAGCTCGGATATCACTTGCTTTGGCTCAGTATGTACGGTTTGCTATGGCTGCTTCTTTTTACTGCACTTGGGGAATAAGCCGTTTTTCTGTTTTTAAGTTATTGCTTCTTTGGCTACTATTACAAGACAGTTGTAATGAAGTGTTATTTGAAATGTTTGTAAGAAACATAGTTTATTTTGGAATGAAATAAAGTCTGCTTTGCTCATAACTTCTTCCGTTGTTTACTTAATTATCTATTTATGTTATGTCTTGTGATATCTCTGTGCATGATTACCTAGATAATATCCCTCCAAAACCAGTGCATTCCTTTGTGAGTGACCCTGGCGGAGGTGGGGTGTTACATTTGGTATAAGAGCAGAAGGTTATCAGACTGGGCAAAAGTTTTCAAAAACCTTCTGAAATTAGTTTTCAAAACGTTTACAAAGAAGCAAAATTTTCAAGAAAAGTTTATTTTGAAAAGGCTATTCCCAAAAAGCCTTTAGCACTTTCCTTTGTTTCCTTGTTTGAATCTTTTCTTTTTTCGTTTTCAGCTTATCATGGCCGACGATCTTAATCTTCCCGAGGGTATCAATATACCCATTTGGTTCCGTCGTTTCCTCGAGGCTCGGGCCAACGCTGCAGGCCCAGCCGATGTCCCTCCTTCTCCTCCTCAACCTCCGCGAGAAACTGCTTTTTCGAAGATATGCAAGGACTTTAAAGCGATGGGTGGCAAAGACTTCATTGGAACCGAAAGCTTCGTTGAAGCACAAAATTGGCTGAAGGAGACGGAAGACCTCTTTGTTATCTTTGATGTGGAGGATCGTAGAAAAGTCCAACTGGCGGTATGGCTACTAAAAGGAGAAGCTGCATTTTGGTGGGAAGTCGCCAACGCTACTAGGCCAATTGAGACATGGGCTGACTTTAGAGAGAGTTTTGGGCTTAAGTTTTTATCACCAGCAGAAGAGAGTCTGCAAATGGAGAAATTCTTAGCACTTAAGCAAGGGGGTATGACCGTTAGGGAGTACATGAATAAGTTTAACGAGCTTGATAGGTTTGGATTAGAATTGGTCAACACAGCTCGGAAGAAGGCTCTACGCTTTTCTCGAGGATTGAACGAGCCACTACAAGGAGTAGTTATGACTCATATACCCACAGGAGCAACTTATGAAAGCTTGGCAGAGATGGCTCTACTTCATGAGGAAGTCGAGAATGAAAGGAAAGAGGTTAAGCCTAATGAGACTCAAACCAAAAGATAGATCCCGAGAAAGGAGGCAAGAACAACAAGGGAAAAAATGACAACAAGCCATGTGAGAAAAGGAAATGCCACTTCTGTGGTAAGGATGGACATATAGCTCCAGATTGTAGGAAGAAGAAGATGAAGTTAGGAGCATGCTTTAATTGCGGTGATATTGGAAATATTAGCAAGAACTGGCCTAAGAAAGGCACACCAGCAGAACCTTCTAGGGGTACATCTTTAAATTCTTTTCCTAGATACCCTGTTTTATCTTATATATCTTTTCGATCCTGTCATGACAACCTTAGGTAGAAATCTTTATGGATGTAAACATGTACTTGAAACATGTTATGCTTGATGTTTGCCAATGGTTGCAAGTGGTTACTCGTGGATTCATGATGCACATTAGGCACTAAGATCGGCTCACACACTTTCATATTACATATGCATGAGTGTTTATGCTTATTCATGGTTGAAACTTGGATGCTATCACATGGATGTTGCATATGGATGGATGTTATGTGCACTCATGTAGAAATTATAAATTATGTTAGGAATTTGCATACATATGGACTCATTTCACTAACATACTTTGCATTAAGGAGATTTCGCATTAGATAAGTACATATACACACACCTTTTGCATATGTTCATACAGCATTAGAAATCTTTTAAGGACAATGATTGCTCGTGAATGATGTTTTGAGTAGATGGATGATGGATGGTAGGATACGTTCTTCCTAACTTAGAGATTTCGGGGACGAAATCCTTTAAGGAGGGGAGAATGTAACAACCCGAATTTTAATAACATGCTAAAACAAGTAATCAAGGCAGAATTAAAATTTAAAATCAGAATCAAGGGAAACGGGCTGAGCCATTACAATCGTCTCGAAAAAATACGCGAAATAGAGTCTGAAATTTTGTAAATCGGAGTCCGTATGACCCGGTTAAGGCTCGTAGAAGATTTCAGAAAATTCAGCCCGAAATACAGACAGATCATGGGAGGTCGACTTGGGAGTCGACCCCCCCTCTAACTAGGTCGACAATAGTGTAGACCTGGGAGTCGACCCCCCCAGGTCGACTCCTGTGTCGACCTGGGTGTCGACCTGCCTGGTCGGGCCACTTCGGCCTGGTGCACCTGCAAGACTTCCTGACCCTGTTTTCTAACCCTGAGACGAAATTTGATGTCCTAGATCTAAATTAGGGTTAATCCTATGGCTAGAAACATTCCTATATCTCTATAAAAAGACCCCTAGACCTAGCCTAAACCCACACAACTTCATTCTATCCTTATGCTGCTCAAATTCTAGATGATCATGGCCTCTTCTCCTCTTCTAAATTAAATTAATAAACAAATAACACAAATCATGACAAGGAGATACTGTTCAAGAGGAGATTCAAGCTAGGATTCAAGAGAGAGTTCGAGCAACGTAAAGTCCAAATCAAGATCTACCGATCCAATAATTCAGCAACTAGTTTCTAGATCTCCACTTCTTAAACCTCGATCTGTAAGTTCTAGTTAATTTTAGATAAAAACTATAAATCTAACATGGGCATGTTAAATTGAAACGGATCTATGTATGATTCATATCTCTCGTATTTTCTTCTTGGATCTGTTTTGTTTCTTTCTTGGATCTTGAATATTGGGAACGTTACCAAATGACATTGGAATTGTGACTAAGATTGAGGACATATGAATATGCCTATGCCTATGCCTATGATTGAGAACATAAGACAATGCCTATGATTATGACAAAAATAATTGGGAACATTTATGACTCATGACTATGAACTGTTGCCTACAATTATAAGGCTATGACCATGACCTTGAAACTATTACAGTGGACTATTTATGACTAAAACACCTATGATTCATAATTAGGAAAGTCTTACCTAGAACTATGACTGTAAAACTTGGATCTAGACTTGATTATTCAGCCTATTCTTGATTATCTGTGGGTCTTGATCTTGGGAATTTACCTATTGAGTTAGGTCTACCCAATGTTCATGAACCTATGATATCACTGTTATGAATCTTTGACATGTTAGGATACCAATTTGGGTAGATCTAGACCAAAACTATGTTGACATTTGGATCAAGTCTAAACCATCATTTAGGATGTTTATACTATCGCCTTATGCCTTGACTATTGTCTTAATATGATAGAATTGAAAAGCCTATTAACTTCTATTTGCTTGTGACGTTGTAACCAATTATCTCAAGCCAGTCTTGTAATCTCGTTTATCACCTTTGTGGCCAAATCACCTTCATGCTAGATTCATGTTTTTGGCCAAACCTTTTATGCTATCATATGCTAGATTATGTTAAACACCTTGCCTCGAACATCACCATGTTTAACTTGTGATTAATTTGCCATCTTATGCCCACCTTGTCATATTGTTATGTTCCCCTCTTAGATCTATTTGTGTTAATGCGAACTTATGTGCGATGGGGATACGTTATGGGTAGTTAGGCAAACTTGAATAACATGAAACATGACTTGAAAATATGATATGAAACTTGACATGTGATTATGCTGGAAAACATGAATGTGGACATGACACTTAGAAAATATGAAGTGACCAACTCGAGGTTGGGTTGAGTTTGTAGCGTAAATCTGCCCGGAACCGACCGGCAAATCCAGTGGCTACAAACAATAGGATCCAATGTGAGTAGTTGGTCACACCGCGCTTGAAACCCGAGGTTAGACTGAGTTGTGTCGTAAGACTGCCCGGAACCGACCGGCATACCGGCAGCCACAACAATACCTGTCTAATGTGAGAGGTTGGGTGCATTAAAATAAATTAATGCCACATGATAGGGTTAAGTCATGAACCACTTGAATATACTTAACCAATTGAACACGATAGGGTTAAGTCTTGAAACACTTGAATATACTTAACTAACTTGATACATGATTTGATAGGGTTAGGTCTTGAATCTTGGACACACTTAACCCAGTAGGGAAACCTAGTTGCGGGGTCCTTTTCAGCAGTAACCCACTAGATGTATCATTCTACCCTGGGACTAGGCAGGGTGGGGCACGATTACTGTACTCTGAATGTAAGTGACCAAAAGGGACGACTTAGTTGGTGTACCAGTTCAAGCGGACCATGGCCGTGCACATGAGTCCAGCGTTGACCCGTGGGCATCAGTAGGTTTACTTGTGTGACTTGAATTGTGTCAGTGGTTGTCACTCCAGGGTTTGATACACCCCTGGGGTGGGCCTAGCACAAGTAACTACATTCGCGATTAGGGCCGTATGACACCAAAACACGACAAGTTAGGCTTATAGGGAGCCGATCGACTAGGCCGTTTAGTTGGACCTTGACTTGGATCAACTCTTGATTATTGGGCCGGGTGGTCCTTTCTTGAATACACTTGACTTGGGGCCAACTCTTGATAATTGGGTCTTATTGACCCAAGGGATTCTTTCTTGATTTTTACTTGACATAAACCAGAATACTAGTATAGTGGTATAGCAAACCTTGAACACAAAATGCTACTCTTGATCTATACTTGACCTATACTTGATTATACTTGATTATCCTGTTATCTCGCTTATCTTGACATCATGCTTATGGTTACTTTCAGTTTATGCATGCCATGTTACCTTTACTAGTTTTTAGGCTGAAAGTAACTAGGACTTACTTAGTCTTTATGACTGACCCTTTTCCTTACGCCTCTTTTTCTTTCTTTCCCCCCCAGGTTCTCAGGGAGGAAACACTAGCATCTAGGTCGGATATCACTTGCTTTGGCTCAGCATGTACGGTTTGCTATGGCTGCTTCTTTTTACTGCACTTGGGGAATAAGCTGTTTTTCTGTTTTTAAATTATTGCTTCTTTGGCTACTATTACAAGACAGTTGTAATGACGTGTTATTTGAAATGTTTGTAAGAAACATGGTTTATTTTGGAATGAAATAAAGTCTGCTTTGCTCATAAATTCTTCCGCTGTTTACTTAATTATCTATTTATGTTCTGTCTTGTGATATCTCTGTGCATGATTCCCTAGATAATATCCCTCCAAAACCAGTGCATTCCTTTGTGAGTGACCCTGGCGGAGGTGGGGTGTTACAATCTCCATGTATTTGTTGGTCGGAATGGTTTTCGAATGTAAATTCGATCCTGGTCTTTCCGTGCCAACAATTTTATTGGACAGATCTGATAGTCGGTGATCCAACTATCAAAATAAACAGTGTTTCAATCATGATAACCCAATGAGTTCACTGGTTTAGCATTCAGCACCACTTGGCCTTTTAATTAAACAAATTTAAATTTAAACTCTTAAATATTTCGATATTATAAATATAGTTTCACTTCTTCTTTACATAAGATTTATTCTTAAATAAATTCAGTCTTATACTTAGGAAAATTCTATATCATATTTAGTTATCTATTTACACCTACAAAACATTTACTACGTTATTATCCAATATTGGGAAATCATTCAACTTATTACTCGTAAAATAACGTTACGAGATGTCTTTTATTTATTACTTAAAAACCATAATCCATGTTTAATCTTATTGAACAAAACTCAACTTTTATATTTCATTTCTCGCTTGAAAATATCATTATAATTCACGCAATCCAATCTCCTTTTATTTCCCTTTTTACTTTGAAATCTCATTATATAAATACTTGCCAAATTTTCACAAATGGGTTGCGTTACTATTTCTCTAATGAAATAATAAATTCTTACTAACCTCTTTTACCATTACAACTAATACCATCCTCAGATAATCCTGAAGTCGTTCAAGTTGGGGTATTTTAGTTACCTCTCAGACCTTGATCAACAACGTACATATCTAAGGATAAATACAAGTTATAATCAAAAACCCAATATCTCATTCTAATATCAACACAAATCCCATTTCACTATTTTATTTAAAAATACGGTTTCATAAACCTTCTTCTTCTTTTGGAAATCCCAATCTCGGGTATAACCATTTATTTCTTAATTTAATAATTAAGTAATATCTGATAAAACCTCACTTTATAAATTCCATTTTATAATTCGAAGTCTTAAATAAATAAAATATTTATTTACTTCCCTTTAATAACCTTTATTCAAAATAATACATTTCAAAATCTATCTTCAGTTATAAAATAAATTCTATAACTTCAGTTCTATCAGTTCACTTAACGGTAAATCAATATAAATAAAAAAAAAAATTACTTTTAGGCCATTCACTGCCGATTACTCAACCAATATAACCCACTGGTAAAAACACAACACGGGTTGACTTTTCAATCAATGATCACTACTAAAAACAATTACCCAATCATGACAGTTCATATATGATAAAATGAAAATAAATAATATATTTGAGGAATCCGGTTGGATCCCTCCAACCTATTCTTCTTTGTATACAAATGGTTATCTCCAAATAGATCGTTCAATAAATAACGACCATTTAATTCCAACCACAAGCAATTCAAACAATTCAACCAATTAAACACGTTTATTTTATAAACGTGACCAACAAGGCAAGTTACCTTTATTGGAACCAATCGTTAGAATAACGATTTGGTATTTCACTGAAATTAAACGACGGTTTAATTTCATCAGTTAAATCAGCAAATAATTATATAACTAGCAAGTAGTCAACCATCAGCAAGCAGAGCACATAAAATAAAAACCCAATTTATATAAAATGTAAATGGGGAAAAATGAGTGAGTTTAACTCACTTGGATTTGAAATTCATCGATAAACAGTCTGTTTTAGCCAAATTAAACTGACGTTTAATTTGACTAAAATTTTTAGTTGCTCCCGATCCTGACTAACCCTGCTCCATATCGATACTCCCGTTTCTACGGTCCCAACGCGACTGACCATGTTTAAATCTGATAGTGCATGCGCGATATATAAATTTATAAAGTAATTTAAGTACTTAGACATGGATTTATATTCAGACTTAAATTTTATCAATTTAAATGGGCCTTTACCTGTTCGGCCCGCCTAACCCCAAACCCACTTCCAATAACAAAACCCTCCCCATCGTTTTTTTCCCAAATCACAATTCGCTGCCGCCTCTGCCAATTTTCTTCCAGGACCGGAACCCTATCGCTTCCCAAAGTTCTCCAGCAAAAACCGAAACCTATTCAACCTCGTCTCCTACCTTCAATGATCCGCAAAACCCCACTCAATTCTTTCAATAGCCCATCATTCCCACAATCCCGTCGATCAACCCCTGAGCCTTCCAAATCCCTCTTCAGTCCACCGACGAGTCTTCCACCTGAAGATACTCTGATCCCTAAGTCTGCGGTCTCGAACAAACCATTAGAAAATCATCCGAAGCATTTTGATTGAATTCCGTGTATCCCCAAATACAGATAAGTGTTTTAATTGATTTTTGAATTGGTGTATTTTTTTTTTGGTGATTTATACTTGAGTATTGGATTTTATTTCATTTCATGAATATTGAACACGATTTTTGTTCACTGATTAACTCTAGGTTGTTGTTCGCATGCATGTTTATAGATGTGAAACATTTTAGACAGAATCAACGTCTATCAGTGGCACATCCTGTGTAGGTTTAGTTCCTATTTGCTTAGGCTAGTGATTTTCCCCCTTTACAACTATTTTTGGGTACAAGATTGAACTGTATTGTACCGATGCTAGAAATTGGGTGGCTGCGTGTAGATATGCAGAAATTTGAAGATTTGGTATTGGATTCCATGTGTTATTGTCGGCTATGACTTGAATTGTTTATTCAATTCAGAAATTTGAATTTGCATTTAGATTTATAGGTTCTGTTTTGGGTATGTGTATTTTATGCACTAGGTCTGTGACCCTTGTAGAAAAGCATGTGCAACATACTTGAGAAAATGTAGATGTTCCTGCGTTGTCATATACTTTTGTTTATTCAAATTAGAGGGATTTGAATCTGTATGCTGTAGATTTTCGGTCCCATTTTGAAGTACATGGCAACAGTTCTTATATGTATTGTATGGATTTTGTTCAGATTTTAAATATATGGTAGTAGTGAATTTTTTCTCGACTGTATATATGAATATATATATATATATATATATATATATATATATATATATATATATATATATATCACCTGTTCATTGTACTGTACATATTTGATACATATACATATCTGTTTTCATTCAACTATGCATTGTACCCTTTTTAGCTGTTCATTAGCTATTATATTCATATCTTAGTTGTCCGTACAAATATATATTTGTTTATTTCATTTTGGCTGCCACTGATCTTTTCTGTTTTTCTTTTCTGTTTTAGATCTTATGGGGACAATTAGATTTACGGTTTCTTGCATTGAAATAGGGCATGCAACATTGAAATAGATGGATAGCGCAACAGCGTTTTGCATAAATTTGTTTATGAAGTCTACTGTTTCTTGAAAGGAACTAGACATACTGCAATTGAATTTTATAATGAATTCTCTTGGGTTCTTTTAGACTATCATATGTACAGATAATTTTTCAAATATATTGTTTTCCTTGTTTTACTGCATTGTACTGTTTTTGGGTTCATGTTGTATTTTTTTAGTTCCAATTCCTACCAATTTTTCATTAGCTGTAATAGTTGTTTATTCTTAGTCGTTCCTTTCTGTGTATATGGGACAATGGGACATGACAGTGTATTGAATGAACAAGCATGTTGAAATATATATATCTGCAATGAATTGTTTTATCCCATTGTTTTTCGTTGACAAGAGTATATATATTTCTTTTCTTTGTGCTACGCAATTGTACAAACAGTGTACATATACATGTTGTTATTTTTCTTCATTTTATTTGCATTCAGAGTGGGTCGAAAAATTTGTGAATATATCATATTTACTTAGTAGCACGTATAGTTCGAATATAATTCATTCCATTATGGTGTATCATATTTGAAGCTCATATAAACATGTGTAATTATCAGGAAGTGGGGTGGCGACATGATTTTTAAAACTTATAATATAGATACAATATAGATTGATATTCTAAAACAGTTGAACTGAGTAACAACAAACCGATATTATCAAATATATGTAAATGAAATATCGTATAGCTTCAAATAAGTCTAAGATAGATTCCAAACTTGATAAATCAGAAATTCGGATTAAACGACATCGTATTTATATTAAAAATCCTATTTAAATTATTAAATAAACGCTATCATTTATTAATGATTTCCATAGCGACTATTTTAAAATTTGAGTTGGCCATAATTAACAAATTATAACATGAATTCTGGATTTTTCTCTTCCATCTGAAAATTATTATCGATACGGTTCTAACGTTTCTTATTTCATACAAATCCGACTTATATCGGATCCTGTATATCGAGTTGAAGTTCAATACTCCCTACTACAAACGGCCGTGCCATTTCGAGCTCATTTTATAATTATATAAATATATAACGTTCGAGCGTTGTTTTAAATAATGAATTAAATATTAAATTCATTATTATTCCAAATAAAATGTTTAAAATAATAAATTAAATTAAATATTTGGCTACCAAAAATACGGTACGTTACATTCTTTCCCCCCTAAAATAATTTCGTCCTCGAAATTGCTAAGGTAAGAAAGAACGTTACAAACCCATTGATTTCCAAACCCAATTTATTTTGAATCAAAAACCAATTTAATACCTTAAATAAATATTCTCAAAAATATTGAAAATTTTCTAACACTTTAGATTCCCGGAAAAATTCAGCAGAGTCTCCCCTGTACGGAGCGACATCTGCGATATCGCAGGAACAAATAATATATATACATTGATCAACATGGTCGGAAAACAAAAATTAAAACCCAATTTTTTTTATATTTTCGCGTAAGCGTACCTTTTCGAGCGCTGTTGAGTATATTTGCTTAACGTATACGCGGCTTACTCAACCAATAACAATTTGTCTGGCCATCTGTTACATGTACTCAACTCAGTTCACATATAAGTAATACTATATGAAATTCTGAGATAATATCTCACCAACCAACTGGTATAACTACACTAATTCCAAATCAAACATACAGTATCAATTCATTTATCAAATACAAGGTTTAATCGTAAATTCCAATTCATATGTAGTTTTATTCTAGTTTAATTATACTAGAAATTATCCTTTAGTTTATAATTTATTCAATTTCATTAAATCGTTGACTTATTTCATTCTAACCATCTACCATCCAATAACAAACATTTCACATTTCTCAATCAATACACAACCAAATCAGCCAAATCAATTGAATTAACATTCAATATTAATATTTTATTTTAGTATCACAGATTTGATTATTATTCATTCATCAAATTTCCAATTTATTTATTTTCGATATCATTCTTAATTTAATTTCACTTGATCCAGTTAAATTTCAATTCGAATTTTAAATTCGAATTTTCAATTCGATTTGAATTCCATTCAAATCGATCAAACAAACTAATATCTCAATAATTGATGAAATTATTTCTTTACTATACAAAAATATAATTTGGGTAAAATTATATCATTTACCCTCTTTTCAAAACAATATTGTATCAATTGCTAGTTCAACGCGTCTCAACGCTTGAACCAATCAACCAACACAATACAAAACATTTGTATATAAAATTTACAAATACGCTCTTGTATATATACACTCAAATCTCGATCTAGGGTATTACTAACCCAATCTCTATTGGGTTACATCACAGAGCCAAGGTTATTACTAAACCAATAGCTCTGATACCACTATAACGATCCAGAGTTTCCAGCCCGAAAATCGACATAAATACATTTCCCGTAACTCATGCCGACCTTCCAAACACCAAAAAACACCGGAACGTTATTAGAAAGAATTTAGAGGGTGAGATAAAAAAAAGAAAGAAATATTAGAATAGAAGAAGAAGAAGAAGAAGAAACAACACAACACAGAGTCTCACATCGCAGTGGAACAAAATATTATACAAAAATAAACTTTATTGAGAGCTTTTAAAATACTTACAATTTCAAAGTACATCACACAACAGGACAGTTATAATAACATGTTCCCATATATAACGCACAGCGGAATAGTAGCTATATAATATCATACGTATGAACATCTCCAGCTCATCTCTGGACTTCACAGCATTCGATAACCTAAACCTGTACACCCCGGGCTAACTCGAGCATTTACAAAACACCGGGTCAGTCTGGTGAACCAGAGTGAGATAAACAAACTAAGTTTAAGGGTATCACACAACCTGATTTTTAAAGTCAAAATCTTTCAAAGAAAAGGATAATCGTAAGACCAATCCACACATAAATACGGACGATTTTAACCTTATGATAACCCAAAACATTTTTGAAACCAATATCTTGTCTGATATTATAATAACGTCTAAATACAAGTAAATAGAATCTAGTAGAACGCTTGCATCTCACGCTCCACATATATAGTATACAATCAAAACCGCGGGCGCTTATTGGAGATTGGATTCCGACCTTGACAAGGTATGGGACCACCTGCCGATAGTGTATCTCTAGAGGCGAATACACTGGGTTCAACAAGAACGTCTTGCAACCCAGCCCTCACATGACCGACCACTCATTTCGCTTGAGTGTATCGAATGTATATCACCAACGGTTAGGCTCAGACCACCGTATCCTGAAAAGGGACAGCATCGAAATAGATTATAGAAGCAAAAGGAATTTCTCTAATTAGTTGGTTATACACCCTAATGGGAGCAACCCACATAGCCATACTGCCTGCCCGATTTCTGTCATTTCCTGGTTGTGAGACTTAAGGTTTAAATTATCCTTTGGAACACCTGGCCACCATTCACTTTGAATGCCACATCGTTAGATCCGCCAGATAACACTAATTGACGTCCACAAACATACTCTATTTAGGAGCTACCCTGGTACGTTTGAAGAAATCAACGTACGTGATTCTTTTCCAAATACTCTGTCAGACATTCGTCCATACAAGTCATCCAGGAATAGGATGAACCGAAGGTACTCTCCTACTGCATCTCATATAGGAATCCCCCCATAGGTCAGTAGCGAGAAGTCCTTGCAACCCGTAGATTCCAACCATGACAGAATCACGGTGTATATCGGACCGCTAAGCTAGAGATTATAAGTAATCCTTCTGCTTATGAAGATCCATGGTCTTCAATGCTCCATCTCGATCATCTTCTAATATCTCCACGTATTTTTTGGTCGGAATGGTTTTCGAATATAAATTCGATCCCCGTCTTTCCGTGCCAACAATTTTATTGGACATATCTGATAGTCGGTGATTTAACTATCAAAATAAACATCGTTTCAATCATGATAACCCAATGAGTTCACTGGTTCAACATTCAACACCACTTGGCCTTTTAATTAAACAAATTTAAATTTAAACTCCTAAATATTTCAATATTATAAATATAGTTTCGTTTCTTCTTTACATAAGATTTATTCTTAAACAAATTCAGTCTTATACTTAGGAAAATCCTATATCATATTTAGTTATCTATTTACACTTACAAAACATTTACTATGTTATTATCCAATATTGGGAAATCATTCAACTTATTACTCGTAAAATAATGTTACGAGATATCTTTTATTTATTACTTAAAAACCATAATCCATGTTTATTCTTATTGAATAAAACTCAACTTTTATATTTCATTTCTAGCTTGAAAATATCATTATAATTTACGCAATCCAATCTCCTTTTATTTCCATTTTTACTTTGAAATCTCATTATATACATACTTGCCAAATTTTCACAAATGGGTTGCGTTACTATTTCTCTAATGAAATAATAAATTCTTACTAACCTCTTTTACCATTACAACTAATACCATCCTCAAATAATCCTGAAGTCGTTCAAGTTGGGGTATTTTAGTTAACTCTCAGACCTTGATCAACAACGTTCATATCTGAGGATAGATACAAGTTATAATCAAAAACCCAATATCTCATTCTAATCTCAACACAAATCCCATTTAACTATTTTATTTAAAAATATGGTTTCATAAACCTTCTTCTTCTTTTGAAAATCCCAATCTCGGGTATAACCATTTATTTCTTAATTTAATAATTAAGTAATATCTGATAAAACCTCACTTTATAAATTCAATTTTATAATTCAAAGTCTTAAATAAATAAAATATTTATTTACTTCCCTTTAATAAACTTTATTCAAAATAATACATTTCAAAATCTATCTCCAGTTATAAAGTAAATTTTATAACTTCAGTTCTATCAGTTCACTTAACGGTAAATCAATATAAACAATTTTTTTTTTACTTTTAGGCCATTCACTGCCGATTACTTAACTAATATAGCCCATTGGTTAAAACACAACACAGGTTGACTTTTCAGTTAATGATCAATACTAAAAACAATTACCCAATCATGACAGTTCATATATGATAATATGAAAATAAATAATATATTTGAGGAATCCGGTTGGATCCCTCCAACCTGTTCTTCCCTGTATACAAATGGTAATCTCCAAACAGATCGTTCAATAAATAATGACCATTTAATTCCAACCACAAGCAATTCAAACAATTCAACCAATTAAACACGTTTATTTTATAAACCTGACCCACAAGGTAAGTTACCTTTATTGGAACCAATCATTAGAATAACGATTTGGTATTTCACTGAAATTAAACGACGGTTTAATTTCATCAGTTAAATCAGCAAATAAATATATAACTGGCAAACAATCAACCATCAGCAAGCAGAGCACACAAAATAAAAACCCAATTTATATAAAATATTAATAGGGAAAACTGAGTGAGTTTAACTCACTTGGATTTGAAATTCATCGACAAACAGTCTGTTTTAGCCAAATTAAACTGACGTTTAATTTGACAAAAAATTTCAGTTGCTCCCGATCCCGACTAACCCTGCTCCATCTCGATACTCTCGTTTGTACGGTCCCAACGCGACTGACCGTGTTTAAATCTGATAGTGCATGCACGATATATAAATTTATAAAGTAATTTAAGTATTTAGACATGGATTTATATTCAAACTTAAATTTTATTAATTTAAATGGGCCTTTACCTATTAGGCCCGCCTAACCCCAAACCCACTTCCAATAACAACACCCTCCCCATCGGTTTTTTTTCTCAAATCACAATTCGCCGCCGCCTCAACCAATTTTCTTCCAGGACCGGAACCCTATCGCTTCCCCTTGTTCTCCAGCAAAAACCGAAACCAGTTCAACCTCTTCTCCTACCATCAACGATCCGCTAAACCCCACTCAATCCTTTCAACAACCCATCATTCCCACAATCCTGTCGATTGAACCCTGAGCCTTCCAAATCCCTCTTCAGTCCATCAATGAGTCTTCCACCTAAAGATTCTCCGATCCCTAAGCCTGCGGTCTCGAACAAACAATTGAAAAATCATATGAAGCATCTCGATTGAAGGCCGTGTATCCCCAAACACAGATAAGTGTTTTAATTGATTTTTGAATTGTTGTATTTTTTTGTTTGGTGATTTATACTTGAATATTGGATTTTATTTCATTTCATGAAGATTGAACACCATTTTTGTTCACTGGTTTACTCCTAGTTTTTGTTCGCATACGTATTTATAGATGTGAGACATTTCAGATAGAATCAACGTCTATCAGTGGCACATCCTGTGTAGGTTTAGCTCCTATTTGCTTGGGCTAGTGATTTCCCCCTTTACAACTATTTTTGGGTACAAGATTGAACAGTATTATACTGATGCTAGAAATTGGGTGGCTGCGTGTAGATATGCAGAAATTTTGATGATTTTGTATTGGATTCCATGTGCTATTGTTGGCTATGACTTGAGTTGTTCATTCAATTCAGAAATTTGAATCTGCATTTAGATTTATAGGTTCTGTTTTGGGTATGTGTATTTTATGCACTAGGTCTGCGACCCTTTTAGAATAGCATGTGCAACGTACTTGAGAAAATGTAGATGTTCCTGCATTGTCATATACTTTTTTTTATTCAAATTAGAGGGATTTGAATCTGTATGCTGTAAATTTTCTGTCCCATTTTGAAGTACATGGCGACAGTTCTTATATGTAATGTATGGATTTTGTTCAGATTTTAAATATATGGTAGTAGTGATTTTTTTTCTTGATTGTACATATGAATATATATATATATATATATATATATATATATCACTTGCTCATTGTACTGTTTAGATTTGATACATATACATATCTGTTTTCATTCAACTATGCATTGTACTCTTTTTAGCTGTTCTTTAGCTATTATATGCATATCTTGGTTGTCCATATAAATTTATATTTGTTTATTTCATTTTGGCTGCCCATGATCTTTTCTGTTTTTCTTTTCTGTTTCAGATCTTATGGGGACAATTCGATTTACTGTATCTTGCATTGAAATAGGGTATGCAACATTGATATAGATGTATAGCGCAACAGTTGTTTGCATAAATTTGTTTATGAAGTCTACTGTTTCTTGAAAGGAACTAGACATGCTGCAATTGAATTTTATAATGAATTCCCTTGGGTTCTTTTAGACTATCATGTGTACAGATAATTTTTCAAATATATTGTTTTCCTTGTTTTACTGCATTTTACTGTTTTTGGGTTCATATTGTGTTTGTTTAGTTCCAATTCCTACCAATTTTTCATTAGCTATTATAGTTGTTTATTCTTAGCCGTTCCTTTCTCTGTGTATGGGGCAATGGGAAATGACAGTATATTGAATGAACAAGCATGTTGATATATATATATATATCTGCAATGAATTGTTTATCCCATTGTTTTGCATAGACAAGAGTATATATATTTCTTTTCTTTGTGCTATGCAATTGTACAAACAGTGTGTACATATATATGTTGTTATTTTTCTTCATTTTATTTGCATTCAGAATAGGTCGAAAAATTTGTGAATATTTCATATTTACTTAGTAGCACGTATAGTTTGAATAAAATTCATTCCATTACGGTGTATCATATTTGAAGCTCATATATACATGTGTAATTATTAGGAAGTGGAGTGGTGACATGATTTTTAAAACTTATAATATAGATACGATATAAATTGAAATTCGAAAACAGTTGAATCAAGTAACAACAAACCGATGTTATCGAATGTATGTAAATGAAATATCGTATAGCTTCAAATAAGGCTAAGATAGATTCTAAACTTGATAAATCAAAAATTCGGGTTAAACGACAACGTATTTATATAAAAAATCCTATTTAAATTATTAAACAAACATTATCGTTTATTAACGATTTCCATAGCGACTCTTTTAAAATTTGAATTGGCCATGATTAACAAACTAAAACACGAAATCTGGATTTTTCTCTTCCATATGAAAATTATTATCAATATGGTTCCAACGTTTCTTGTTTCACAGAAATCCAACTTATATCAGATCCTGTATATCGAATTGAAGTTCAAAACTCCCTATTACGAACGGCCGTGCCATTTCGAGCTCGTTTTATAATTATATAAATATATAATGTTCGAGCGTTGTTTTAAATAACGAAATAAATATTAAATTCATTATTATTCCAAATAAAATGTTTAAAATAATAAATTAAATAAAATATTTGGCTACCAAAAATAAGGGATGTTACAGAACTCGACGCTTATATTTTTTCACTATTAATGTTGTGTGAATGGTTGTTAATTTCGTGGTTAATTAGTAATTATTGTAGTGTAAGCATTTATTGGCAAACGCTTATACATACATGTATACACTGTTATATATGCTTATGTTATGGATGAACGGTTGCTTCCTGGTTGTTATTAGTGATAGTATGTTCACTACCCTTGTTACACACACAAATGTGGATTTATATGGATATTGGGTAAGTCTCAGACCAACTCGATAATATAAGGAATATTTTATTCATTTAAATATAAGGTGAAAAATAAAAAGTTGAAATATTGCTTAAAAATGGTTTAAAATAGTTTATATGAGTATATAATGGTTTTCTAAAGTATTTTGAAGTAATTCAGAATAATTTTTATATTAAGTTATATTACGGTCAGAAAAGGACATGTCGCGCAGCGGTAGTTCGCGAATTTTGACTGCCAAGTTTAAACGGCTATAACTAGAGCAATTTAAATAGGATTTTTCTGAAATCGGAAATGTTTGTTTTTAAATAATATTAGCTCTAGAATAAAAAAAGAATTTTCAAATTTTGATGTATTATTTTCAAGTTATATTCAAAATATTTTTGAAAAAGCTCGTTGTAAGTGAAGTTCGTTGACCATAACGGAAAACGTCTGTTATAAATTATCATGGAAAAAATTGAAAAATCATAATTAATTATCTAAAAATGATTTTGTTGTATATGACGGTGTTGTATACACAATTATATGATTTTTGTTTGATGATAACAACCAAATAAATATTATTACTGATTTATTGATGTGTTTGAAATCGTACTGTTATTCTACACCACATACAGGAATATTATATTTATATTTAAATAGAATACAACTGTATAGATATTCATATTTTCTTACAGTATTTTATTTAAATTAAATATTATATTTCAAACACTCGAACAGTACAATTATTTACAACTCCACTATTTAATCACTTCACAGATTTTGTACTTGTAAATACACAGTATACGATAAACAAATTTTGTTTGACAACAATAAAATTTTATTTCAAACAATTTGTTTATTACAAATAAACAGTACAAAGCTCTTCACTACATCACTGATCATTTACATACAACACTCACACTCAACTACAGATATTTTTACATTTATACAGTTTTTTATACACTGCTTCATACATTGTTCTTCAGTCTTCTGTCTTCACTGCCTTCAGTCAGTCCAATCTTCACTGCTCCTAGTCTGTCCAGTCACAGTCAGTCCAGTCATCTTTTTCATACCTGTCATATACAGAAACACACACAGAGTACACTGCAATAGAAATAAAGCTGAACATACGTGAATATAATTTTTATTTTTAAAATTTTATTTGCCTCAGAATTCGGTGTGTTTCTCATCATTTTTCTGACTCGATCTGATTTGATCAGCCTCGACATAATCACACTAGTTTGCTGATTTTTGATCAGCCTCAACTAGTGTGACTAGTCTGCTGATATATATATAAACACAAATGTCAAAATCAACACAAAGACAGGTCAAAGGAGAAATGGAAAACAAATAAAATCAGCAAAGAGACAAACTGCTCAATATAAATGAGAGTGCGAAAATTTCAGCTCAAAGAAAATGGCTGAGCCAAAATATTTTCAGCATAAACTCAAGTTATGGTGCAACCAAGGCAAGATGTGGTGCATGGTCAATATGTAAGCGCAAACAAGCATGTTGCAGCAGTTTTATATAGAAGCAAGTGTCAAAAGAACAACTACACAATTTATGGCAGTTTTTAAGTTCAGATTTCAGTGAATACATGCATGTCAACATATGTGCATGTAGCATGGACAAGTATATGGAAATCAATAACTTCAGCAGCTAAATGTGGGACGACTCAAGTGTGCATGTACCATGTTTGGTTCAGATTCAGTTTATCACAAATATTGATGGAAGCATGTATAATGTTTCTAGCATGGCAGATCAGACATGAACCAAGCTTTCATGGTAACTAAACTAACAGCAAAAATGACAAGAAAGCATGGAAGATGGATACAAGCAAGTGTTGCATATTACATGTTCAATGCATGAAGACTGTATGGCTCAAAGACATGGGATAAGCCATGTCAACAAAGTAAAATGGTGTCATATTTACAAGGTGAAGACAGATCAAGTTTCAGCAAAATGGTCAAGCAGTTCAGTTCATAAAGGTATGAACAACATGACAGTCAAGAAGAATACAAGTGTAAAGTATAGCCAACATGAAATGATCAGCCCAGGTGAAGTTTCGACATGACAGCAACAACAAGCATGTTGATACATCATATATTCAAAGCACAAACAATGAATGGCCAGATTCAAGATCAAAGTAGCAGAACTGCAAATTCATGGTACAAATATGGCTTTGACAACTCAGTTTTTAGAATGCAAATGTGTTTCCAGAGATTGGGCAGAGTTTTAAAATCATTCCTGAAATCGACTGATCAGGTTCATTTATAGTTGGCAAGTTTTTTCAAGTGCATTTCAAGTCAGGTTTTATTTCGAAGCAATTGTTTGACAAAAAATTCAAATGTGCAATTGTTCATTTCCTGAAATCAAAGAATCTATCCGTGGCATGCTTACTTTCCATATTTAAATAAATCAATAAATTTTTTTTTTGGCAAGAATCATGTGTGGCAAAAATGGTTCGAGAGAAACAAATATATTTGTCCAGAAATCAGTGTTATTCAAGGCAAGAAATCAATGGAGAAATCACGCAGTGAACAAAAGGGGATTCACGTTTTTAATCCTTTCCAAGAATGTACAGGAAATTAAAAAATCATCAAATGTTATCAAAGCCGTGGACATGCCTAAATTCATCAAGCAATTCAGTCAAGAGGCAAAAGAGGAATAACATGCAAAATCAGTATTTGATTTAAGGAAATCAAGCCGAGGTGATTAAGCCAAAAGAGGAAACCATGGCAACAGAAATCATGCAAGTTTAAATGCCAAGAATTCATATTCAATTTCGGGCATATCAAGGGAATTGAAAATACAACAAATCAGGAAAGGCATTGAAGCAGAAATATTCAAATTCAATCTCGTAATTCAAAAAGAAAAACCGCAATATCAGATCCAAGTCATACAGCGAAATCAGAGTTGATTGAGGATTTCAAATCCTATTTTATCACACCATTTCATCATCGGAAAAAAAAGAAGATCGAAACCCACAAAATCAATTCAACAATTCAAAGAGAAAACATAGCAAATCAATTCAGAAAACTCACAAAGCTTTTCGATCGGAAGTATACCCAATCACCAAGCATAGAGGCTAACGAATTCGAGCACCAGAGTACGATTTTCCAGAGCTCATGAAGTCGTGATTTGGGTCAGAAGAAAAACCCTAGAATCGCCGCCGCCATTTCTGTTTCCCAGAGCTAAAGCAAAGGATCGGAAAAAAGTGAAATACAAATGGGTCGACCATTTACTTTTGGCCTAGCCATGTTTTAATATTAAAAGGGGATGACCCCTTTTAATTTAATTCTAAAAGGGTTTTTCTTGTTTTGATTTTTATTTTGTTTTGTTTTGTTCTTCAATTTTTTTTGTAAACAATTCTGAACAGTTTATAGAGTCTGTAAAATTCTAGGGGAGTTTCAGTTAGGAGGTAACTGACAGTACTAGAATCTGTAAAATCTAGGAATACAGGTTACGGGTTTGTAATCTGGGGAAAATCTGATTCAGGGGTTTGAATCAGTCTACGGTTTTGAGCGTAGGGTTAGAATAGGAGTAGGGTTTGCGAGTGTACATGGTCTTGTATGCGGGATCTGTTCTATCACCTAGTAGAAACCTTAGAAATGCAGCAGTAGGCAGGGTTTTGCCGAAGCTGGGTATATCTGTGTGTGATTTATTTTCTGCATTTCTGTTTCTGCTATATTCTGTGATCTGTTTATTATTTTAATATCCTGTCAGTTTTTCAATTCAGTTTAAAAACTGTGAAAAACCCTATTCACCCCCCCCCTCTAGGGTTATTCTAGATCCAACAGATTTATGTTTAAATTATGAAGTTTTGGATAATATAAAGGTCATCTTACTTAAACTAGCAAATAACAACATTTTTAAATAATTTTAGTGATGCTTTTATAATGCTGTTTATTTCGATATTGAGTTTTAAAGGGATTTAACTTATAAACCTTTTCCAAACCTTAGTAAATGATTTATAATGGATAATAAAGTGTTTTAAATGACAATTGGAGTTAACCAACATTAAGTATGGGCTGAGCTTGATTCGGTTCTGTATATCCACTTAATTTTAAAATAACGTTTATTGTTCAGAAAGACCGAGATCAGAAATTGGATCTGAAAACCATTCTGAATAATAAAATGACGTTTGGAGCAAATAAGCATATTGAAGATGGTGTTGAAGACCGGGATCCTTCACATCGAAAGGGCTGCTGGCTAAACGTATCTAATGGGTAGCTCCCATTTGTAGATATATTTTTATACCAGTTAGGTGGCAATAGTCCAGACGTATTTGGAGTAATTTCGGATTTGTAAGGACCTCTAAAAAGTGCCTTCGGTTTTGTTCAGACCAAGAATGGACTTGTATGATTTGTGTTTCTAACATTGTAATTGACTGCCTAGTAACTGATCTTTGTTAAATACATATCGATTTAGTGGCGGAGAATTTAGGCTCTTAGCTTAATACCCTTCTCTATGACATATGAGCTTAGAGGTTATATATTGATAGATATAAGTTATATGTGGTGAATGGACAATGTGTTATACTTAAGTGATGAGCTAGTGATGATCAAAGCATGGTTTATTGAAGCGTAGCTTTGTGTATATCGTGACTTCGACAAGCCTCACACCTCGGTGATGGTCGAAATAGGAAAAGATGCAGTGAGGACATGGGTAATCATCTCCTTCTAGATAAAAAGTACACCATGGTATGAAACCCAGGTATTACTTATGTGGCGACTTCTACTTTTGTGGATGTTTATGTTGGGTCCCCATTTAAAGGTTGGTAATACGACCAAGAGATGACTTACTTATGCGTGATCTAATCAATCCAGTATGGGAGACTGACCTTATGTTGGCAGAGAGCCCGTTTGGTTCTTGGGGCGTCCCACTAGAGGTGTACTCATCGTGGATGCGAAAGTTCCTTTTCCTGGTCATTTGTTGGAAACCTATTCTCCTCTACGAGCCTTTACAATTTTAGTTATATAGCCTGCTGGTTACCAGTAGGAATATGTCAGTATAATGGGACGAGGCATTATGCTGGCTATGATTGATACATTTACTTTCAAATTTGATTTTTACACTATGCACTAACAATAATATCAAAAAGGTTTTTGCATATCAAGCATTTTTTACTATCACAAGGAGAATCCTCGTCCATGTGTGTGTTTGTATTGTTTGTGTGCCGCGAGAATTATGTTGGTTTCATTTTCCCAAAACCATTGTGAATTTTATTGCACAAACAAATATAATGAGTTCTCAAACAAGTCCCATGACTGACCTGGAATTATTTTGTTTGCACATAAAACTCTAGGTGCCCATAATTTTCCATATGGGTAGTCTAGTGTTAGGTTCAGTGGCAGTGTTTGGAGCTTGTGTCTTGGAGCATTTGCTAGTATTTATTTTTCTTTCGTGAAGTTGTTGTTGCTGTGAAGTATCTTTATCTATTTTCTTTGGAGCGTCTTATTTTGTAGGCATCCATGATTTGAAGCTATTTAGGTGAAGATGGAGTCTGTTTTGGATTCACCCTGTTTAGTTAGTTTCCCCAATTCTTTTGTTGTCATGTAGTTAGTTGATTATGTTGTACTCTAACATTGTGTCCATTGTAAACTATGATATTGTGTCCGTTATAAACTCAGATTTACCTTAAATGGGAAGTTTTTTTTATTTCATTATGATTGTTCTAATGTGTTATATCCCCAAGTAATCAGGAATTCAACACTTGAATCTTTGGCATTTTGAATACAAGAAGGTATTAAAGTGCTGATTTTCGAGGATTGATATTCTGGGTTGTTATACTTAAACTATTCAGACACATAATAAAAACCAATGGCATAAACTAGAAAAGAATCATCTTTGAAGCAATAACTAAGATCTACGTGTACTACTCACTTCTTAATGGTTACTAAAACTAAAACCTGCTCTACAAGTAAAAGGATACATTATAGATAAATAAAATTTGATCAGTAAAATTATGATGTTCATTTTTTTAAATACCGAACTGGATTTGAAAGTCTATCCATACACTTAAGAAATTTATATTGAAAGTACGTGACATATGTCATTAGATAGTAGTAAATATAGAAAAATTCATAACATAGTAAGGAACTAAGACATCAGAAATAAAATTGCATTAAAAAACAATAATGTTTGAAACATATGTAACATGTTCTATTCTTTAAGATGAACATGAAAACTGATATACGACAAAACTTTTAGTTGCTAATTAATAAGAAATTCACTTCACAAGAAGATGTCAAACTAAAATCATTTGTGAACATAGTAGTAGGGCAGATTAGATGAGTATTCTCTAATAAAATGGCACTATATAAAGAAAATCAACCAATTTATTTAATTAGTAGGAAGAGAAATACTATTAAACAGGTTTCTCTCTGGTAATGAACATTGTAAAAATAAACTGAATATTAACAACAAAAATGAATATAATAAATTACTTAGAAGTAACAGTAATCCTTATATTAGAATCCATATTAAAAAATCTTACAAAATAAAAGGGTGAAAATTTTGAAATATTTAAATTAAACACTACCATATTTGACGATGCATAACACAAATGTGTTGATATATTTCCCAAGCTAGAAATGGATGGCATCCAAGACCAGTTCATACTTCTGCAAAATGATCATACATGTAAAAATACATCAATATTGTTGGTTGAGCAACTTTTAGTTCAAATTTTATGGAATGGTGTGAATGTTCAGTATATTCATGTTTTTTGCACTGTAGACAACATGCGATAACACATAACAATAACCAATATTTACAAATAATAATAAATAGACAGATAAAAATTATAAAGATGTAAATAGAAAATAATAATATTGTTTTAATTTGCCTTATATAGATTTTGAAAATGAGAATATACATCAATCAGAATATTCCAATTTATGTAATTAATTCATGGTCTTAAGTCGAAATCCCTTTCAACTGAATCCGGATGATCGCTATGAGTATCAGCATAGTCAGTAGAGATGTTAAGGAAATACATACTAGTTATATCCCATAATATTAACTAGTAAGTATTATTTTGTAATTTGAAAAGGTTGTCAAGCTAGACTAAAAAGGGTAAAAATATGAGAGAGAAAAAGAACAAATAAAATATAGTTCATGTAAAACTGTAAGAATATAAAGGAATTTATATGTGACTGTCCATGGACATATAAAATATAGTTCATATGTTATATGCATGTGTAGATAGATATATGAGTTATAACTAACATGTGTTCACCTATATTCAGGGACAGAGCCAAGATTTCAATGTGACCCGGGCTAAGTTAGGGAGATGAAAAAAATAGTGCTAAATAGTATCAAAAGTAGCAAAAAATAGTTTTTAATTATATATCAATAAAAGCTTACAAAAACATGAGGTATTGGCGTAAATCTCATGTGCGACTTGGATAAATACAAAGTAGATACAATAATTTAGACAAGTTGGACTATACGATATTTATGTGAGTTAAAATCACAAACTACTGAATCCAAATCAGTATCTTCAGTAAATTCCCTTTCAATGTTAATAATCATGCAATCTTCAGAAAATTATCACCCATTTTATTCCGTAGAGTAGTTTTAACACGTTTCATAGCTGAAAATGCTCGCTTCCTCATTGTCGTTGAAACTGGAAGAGTCAAAACAAGACGAATCAATTGATCAACCAAGTAACAAATGTCTTTCTTTATTATCTCAAATAATTGTTTACACAACTCAAAGATTGTTGATCGATTTTGGAAATTTGGATGAGGGATATCAAGCTCATAATGTTGTAGTTGACACTTTAATATGTGTATCTCTAGGAATGTGAAATCTTGCGGGTAGTACTTCTCCGGTAGAGTGCAAATATCATCAACTTTCAAGGATCTATAAGCATCTCTTGGATCCAAAGTGGTGCTGAGGATTAATAGTTCCATTGCTCCTTCAAAGAATCTAGTGTTCAACTCAAAATTTGAAAATCAATAGCAACACTAATGATATCAATATGATAATGACGGAGAACACTAATATCATCATGTTGTTGGAAAGAACAAGATGTGCCCACTTTTACGACATATTCATATCGGTATATCAATGAAACATTTCTTACAAAATTCTTCTACTTTCTCAAAGAAAGTAAGCCAACTTTTGTCTCTTAGCCTTTGAAGGAGTGTTTTTGTAGTGATGACAAGATTCATAGCATTGACAATATCTTGTGTTTTTAGTTGAAGAGATTTACATAGCACATTCGTGATACTGCATATGCCATTCAATAAGTGAAGAATGAAAACAAATTCAAATGAAATCATAGCCAAGTAAGCACCTTTTGCTTCAGCACGTTTATTTGGCTTCATGCCCTGACTTTGCCATATATTCTTAATCATATCTCACGAAGGAGAAATGAGACCAATCAAACTACTTACATAACTCAAGTGAGAACTCCAACGGGTGGCTCCAGCTCGTTGTAATGTCTTAAGTTGGTTAGCTCCTCGACCTGTTTCAATATCATGAAGTGCTACTTTATTTGCAATTTCTGCTACTCGACTTGATTTTAATTCATTATGGTGCTTTAGAGAAGCATCAACAAGATTAACAATAATACTCAATTTTGAAAAGAATAACCAAATATCTTGAATATCCTTTGAAGTGGAAACCAATGTAAGTTGTAGTTGATAAGAAAAACAATGAACATAATATGCATTTGAGCATTCTTTAAGAAAAAACGCTTGCAACCCATTCCATGCTCCTCATTGTTAGAGTTTATGCCCTAGAGGCAATTCATTTAATGAGATTGATGACACTGTTGATGTTATTATTTTATTTGGAATAAAATAATATTCTATTATGTTATATTTAGTGCGAAATATAAATATTAACCAAACGGAAGTCCTTAGAATAACAATACAGATTTATATAGTTCAAGTACATGACTTGAACTTGAGATTATATAATATGTTAAGAATTATAATTCTAAAATGTCCCAGGTCAAGTTTTATTGTATACAAAGGACAACAATAAAATGTTGAGACTAGTATGTTGATTGACAGATGATCATATCTCATTGATCATTAATATACATGATATTAATATCAAAACATAAATATGTATTGGAGATTATCGTATTGAGCTGACCCAACGTGAAAAAATCTACACGGAATATAATTAAAAGTATCATAAGTTTTTCTCATAGTGACAATGTTGTAATGGTCCTCAGACCTGAAATCATTATAATTTTTTTCGAGGATATTTGTGTTTTGATATATCATCTAAAGTTACTTGTAATAGAGTAACGACAACAGTGATTATTGGATACATATCAAATCAAATGAAAAATTATGAATGATCTAGATGGAATTTAACCCTACGATATATTTGTTGTGATATCCATGGGCCTCATAATTGAGTGAGACTGTGAAATGCATGGTCATGCTCAAATATTGATTTGTTTTAAACAGCCTACTCATTGATCAAGAAAAATGGATTAAATTATAAAGAGGATGATACGATCCATGCTTTGAGTTTAATCCTGGATATATCGGTTAAAAGAATCATATTACATTGAAACACTGGTCATAGAAAAGGTTGTATTGAATCATTGATCTTATTATAACTTGGATAACAGCGATGTATTATTCGATGCCGCTCACTGTTTATAATTTAAATAGGATTTAAATTATTGCCAACGTTGTATTAACTTATAGGGTCATACAACTAGAACGTTACAAAGGAGAAATTAATTTCTTTGGGTCAAATAAAACATCAATTTGTTTATATTTTATTTTAATTTGGAATTAGTATTCGGGCTGGTTCCAATATTTATGGTTAACGTTTGATTTAAAAGAGAGATTTATACATTATTCCCTTTTAAAGTAAAATGGCTAACCAAATATATAAAGGAATTTTACTCGGCCGATTATATTATTCCTTTTAATTGACAAACCCGAATACCTAATTCCAAAACCCTAGAAATCATGGCGGCAACTAGTATCGTCTTCTCCCATCTTCTTCGATTCGATCCAAGAGGAAATCGTTCTCGGGGATACTAGCAGTGGGATAGTGGTTTATCAGTCCTTGCGATTCGATGCTTCATATCTATTCCGATTTCATTTCACTTGGTTCTTCAAGGATTTGATTTTAAGGTATACACCCTAACCCAATTAATTGTTCGATTTACACTTTTCTCGCATAGATCAGTCGTTTAATTAGTTAAACTATTATTATTGGATGTCAATTTGATCATTGAAAATCCTACAATGGAATCGGAGCTATGGTTTACTAGAAATTGTAGGTTGAACAATGATTTTGATCTTTAGGGTTTGCGAAAACTAGTAAATTGATCCTTGTTTTGGATTACTTTGTTTGAATTCTTGAGTTACTGATATTTGAAAAACATGGATTCAAGATCTAAATGAATAGTCGATTCTCAGTGAAATTGTTTCACTGAATTAAGATTGTATTTGATACATACTGTAAAACAATTTTGCAGTATACGAAGTTTCATATTTAATATAAAACTTTGAAGTGAAATTTATTGTTGGTTAAAATGTAGTTTAGCTAAATTTAAAATTTCTTCTACCTAGTTTGTTTATGATGGAAACCTATTGATAGATCAAAAACCAGTTTTGATTAACTAATACCGACCAGTCATTCTAAATGCTGATTTCATAAAAAAAAAAATTGATGTTTGTTTAAATATGAAAGTATTGATCAATTGTTGTTACTATATGTTCTTATATTGGATTTACACTTTTCTCGGTTTTAAGGTATAAACCTAACTCAATTAATTGTTCAATTTACACTTTTCTCGCATAGATCAGTCGTTTAATTTGTTAAATTATTATTATTGGATGTCAATTTGATCATTGAAAATCCTACACTCTCATGTTGCTTGAACCATCATATCCTTATCCTCTCATTTTATTAATTCCTAGATTGAAAAGAGTAAGAACTTTTGATATTTCATTTGGTGGAAGTGTCTTGTGCTCCATCAACCCAAATTCAAAAATTTCCATCTCCAACTTCTTCTCGAATTTTATTTCTTATTTTATCACCAAAAATAGTTAGAATTTCCTTTTGAATTGTAGGTGAAGTATACTTTGCATTTCCCAGAGCGTTTTTCAATACCACTATAAATATGTCCTCATTATATTTTGTTGAGTGCTTTTTCATCTAAATAAACTTTCCATGATTTTTGCATTCAAGAGATTCATCATTACCTCTAAAAGAGTATGATTGCAAATCAAAACATCAAGCACATTCAATAGATGTTTTAATTCGTAAATGATTTCTCTCACCCATTTCTTTAGATTGCGCATCAAATACTCTTTTGATATGCAAAGAAGGATTCATTAAATCATCATCGGCCGTAAAAACACACCAATGCGATGAACCCAACCCTCCTACATGTTGCAAAAATGCACATATAATATAACGTCCCACTTTTCAGTACAATTTAGGCTGACATTTTACTATCACAGTCATCCCAAATTACATAGAAAAGCAGAATGTTAAGAGAAAGAAATTAGAGGATTAGAGAGAAAGAAAGAGTTACTAGAATAGAAGAAAGAAGAAGTACATCAGAATCTCACAGCGGAATGAACAAAATATATAATAAAACAACATATCTTTATAAAAATGAAAATCTTGTATACATACCAATCATCAGAGTACAACATGAATCAGATACAGCGGAATAACTTTAAATAATTAACGGTGAAGCCTCATATTTCCAGCTCTTGGAACTCCGAGCGAAAACTAACCTGTCAAATATGTTCGGTCTGACTGAGCACATTTTTAAGCAAAGCAAAAACACCTGGATCAATCTGAAATACTTTCAGTGCTAAACTCACATCAACAATCGGCTGGGCTTTAGAAATTCGTTTTGAAAGAAAAAAATAATAGTAAGACCGGTCCACACATAAATACGAACGGTTTTTACCTTACTATAACCCAAAACAGTTTGAAATAAATATTATTCTGACATTATAATAGTATCTATCAAATCACAAATAAATAGCAATCTAGTGGAATGCTTGCATCTCACGCTCCACATATATAGTATACAATCAAAACCACGAGCGCTTATTGGAGTTTGGATTCCTACTATGACAAGGTATGGAACCACCTGCTGATAGTGTATCTCTATAGGTGAATACACTGGGTTCAACAAGAACATCTTGCAACTTGGGCCACACATGACCGACCACTCATTTCGCTAGAGTGTATCGAAGGTATATCACCAAAGGTTGGGATCAACAACCGTTTCCTAAAAAGGGATAGCATCGAAATAGATTAAAGAAGGAAATGGATTTTCTCTAGATAGGTGATTATACACCCTAATGGGAGCGACCCAAATAGCCATGCTGTGTAATAACCTGGAAATTCTGAGCCAATTTAAAATTTTTATTTTGGCAATTTTAATGAATTTTGATTATTTAAAATGAATTATTTTAAATAATAGCGTCAAGAAATTTATTTTGAATAGAATTAGAACGTATATATTTATATAGATCGTCGTTAGAATATACATATTTATTTTTAATTATAAAAGGAATTGAAAATGGCGCGGTTGTTTGAAAATTCGATTTCAAACTTCAAATGAATGTACCGGGTGCAAAATAAACCGGATTTTAGCGAAACCAAAAATATTAGAATTTAATTGAGAATATCTTTCCAATGAATCTGAAAATTGAAATGTCATAGCGGGAATCAAAAGATACGTCCAGTTGAAAATTCAGAATAGTCGCTATGGAATTCTGGCCCTTAAAAATGGAAATTTTGCAAATGACCTCGGTTTTCGACGAAACCACTTTTGTTGGATCCGCGATGTCAAGTTATTGCTAGGTTTCAAAATTAATAATTTTTCGAATCAATATATGAGCGTGACAAAGGAAAACGCGTTTGACCAGTTTCAGTTGATTTTAATCGACTGGAAAATGGTCATTTTTCAAACGGTCTCAGAATTTGACGAAACTAGTTTTGTTAGGACCGTATCATCAATACGAAGTTAGAAAATATTTTTTGGGAATTTTTAGAGTCCGTACGTAACACCCCACCTCCGTTAAGGTCAATTACAAAGGGAATGCTTTAACTTTAATGGAGCATTTTAGTAGATAGAACAGAAATTTACAAGACAGATAAAACAGTACTTGAAAATTTTATAACTTTATTACAACAGAAACCGAAGTAAGTTTGGTTACATCTTTTCAAATCACAATATCAGTATTCAAGTACAACAATATCAGTCTTGTACAAAAGCCTTCAGAATACATAGTTTTTAAAATCATAATCCCCCAACATAAACTTCCATGGAAAGATAGATTCAAGGCCAAGCGATACTTCAAGCAGAGAAAGTCCAAATCAAGCTCCTAGATTTCCACCCTACCAACCTGGGGGGGGGGGGGAACGAAAGAGAAGGGGCGAAAACAAGCAAGGTCAGACATAAAGTCTGGCAAGTCCACTGACTTTCAGCATATGAACAAGTAATAATATCATGACATGAAAATAAAGCTGGATAAGAGACAATATCAATAGGAGTAACTAATATACTTAAGCTAAATAGAAGAAACAGAATGATATAGCCCAAGTTATGCTTCTTACTTATATTTTACTTCTCTACACTAATACTAGTATAACAGGATTAGGTGTTACCCTAATGTCTAAACAGAAACAGAATAATGGGCCTTTACCACCCAAACAGAAGGTACAGAAACAGAAACAGAATAATCCTTACGGAAACAGAATGTTAGAATTAGGTGTACACTAGTAAATGGGCCTTTACCACCCCAACAGACGGTACCACGCAGAAACAAACATGTTTTACCATCCAACAGAAACAGACGGTACCCCAATGGAAACAGACAGAACTAAGTGTACCCTAAATCTACCCCAAGCGATCGACTCCCTAATACATAAATACCTAGTTCCAGCCCCACAGAAGGGTGTATCCTCAGAGGCAGACCGGGATCCTTGCACGCACATGACCCGATTGGAACGCACCATAAACACCCCTCGCCATTATCAGAATGAACCGCTTATAATTAGTTCAGTAAGCGTGCCTGGACCCTACCTACTGTTGGGTCATAGTTTTGATACCAGAAAGGGTTACTGACCAATATGGGTCCCAAACAACAGATGACACAAGTATTTTCCCTCCTAACCTTGTGTCCCCAGACTAACATATTTCAGATTAACTTGTTTACAAGTTTTCAGACATACAGAGTTCAAGACAACTAGTTCACAGATCCGAAAAATCAGGTTAACAGGTTTTCAGACTAACGGATCAGATGTACAGTTTTAACAGACTTACAGATTGTCTAACTTTGTATTGGGCCTACAGATTCACGAAACAGGTTTATTAATTCATCAGTCCGGTTGGTTTAGCCCTATCTACCCACCATGTTTTAGACATCATATTTACCTCAGGTTTGCATTAATTAAATATTAATGTGCAGACCTCTCACATTAGGTCGGTAGCTTGTGGCCGCTGGATAAGCCGGGCGGTTCCGGGAAAACTTCTGCCACAAGCCAGACCTAACCTCGTGTCTAAGCATATTTTATTTATGCCTACGACCTCTCACATTAGACTAGCAGTTTGCGGTTGCTGGTTAAGCCGGTTGGGTCCGGGCAGGCTTCTACCGCAAACATGAGTCTAACCTCGTGTCTCAGCATTTTTATTATAACCCATTTATTCCATTACAAATGATAAAAATATCAGAAGAATTATGCCAATTTAACAGATTTGACTTCTTTTCAAGTCGCAGCAGATTAAACAAATTAACATGTTTTACACAAATTACATTCATTCAGATTTTCAACAGATTTAGCAGCTCAGGCGGTTCAACAGATTTAGCAGATTAGGCAACCCAACAGATTTAGCAGATTGGGCACAATTAGTACATTAGGCGATTCAACATATTTAACAGTTTAGGCAATTCAGTAGATTAAACAGGTAACAGATTTAGCAGATTAGGCAAATTTAGCATATTAAACAGATAACAGTTTTAGTCGATTAAACATTCCTTAAAGTCCTATTCACATACCTTGCCTAATTCATAAAGTAAGCCTAAACTTATAAGCCCAAATTATGGTCATAATCCACCATACAACATATGTCCCAAATTTTAGTTAAATTTGCATTGTTCAGAATATTCTCCAAAAACCTTACATATAAATTATGCCAAATATAGCCGTGGATTACAATGCATATCATATATCGAAAAACCCACTTTTAGGCCTGTTCACATTGATGGTTATCCTATTTAATATAGGTCTTTACGCCTAAGTTATACACAAAATAATCCTCCTTCTTCTAAATTACAGACTATAATATATAAAGTATGTCCAGATCTAGAATTACAACTTATGTACTTTATATTCTAAGTCATAAACAATCTCATATAATATGCCTCCAACTTATGTCCTGAATTACAACATGTGTTATGTATCTAAATCAATTGCTTATTTACAGTTAAATCTTTACGCCCAAATCCTAAGTCATATGTCCAATATTCTTCTATGCCTCAAGTCATATGTTCAATACACTTTATGTTCCAAACATGTCTAGCCTTATGTCTCAGATTTATGTTCTAGCTACAGCCTATATTCTTTCCTCAAATCAGTCACAGATTAGTCATGCTCAATTTGTGCATCATTCATTATTTGCCCCCAAAAGTTTGGCATTCGTGCGTCAATCTCTTATGAGATTTGGCTCAGGCTCGTGGTAGCCTAGCTATAGAACAGAAAGAAGAGAGATACATAATAGTTACAATAGGATAGATCTAAACAGAACAGAATATGCATAACCTCAGATTCAGATTTACAACCATGTCACGATCATAATTAAAATTCATATCTAAAAATAACTGTGCTTGCCTTGATTGGATTATAGAAGAAGAGTTGCACTAGTTCTCCTTTAACCTAATTCGGATTTGGAAGAAGATGCACTATTTCTAGTTTTGATTCCAGCAGAGTAGCGACGCCATTATTTTATTTATTTATGATATTTCAGAGGCAGCATAAGCAGAGAATAAAATGATGTAAAGAGAATGAGGCTAGGAGGCTATTCATATAGTATTAGGCGGACGAATCTAGACAGAAAACGTGACCAGATACATCAGAATGAACCAGGCTCAGAACTGGGTTCTATCACTAGGTCGACCCCCAGGTCGAAACTATGGTCGACCTGGTCCCTGGGAGGTCAACACTATGGTCGACCCCCAGGTCGACCTGGTCCTGGGCGGGAAATTTCCCACCCAGCCTGTTCTGGGTTTTGAATTTGAATTTGAATTCGAATTTCGAGCTGTTTTTCTGTTCTGAAAATCCTTGAAACTTCGGAGGGTCATAACTTCTTCATAAAGGCTCCCTTTCTCGAAAACTCGGACTCATTTCCAAGTAGAATTTCGAGACGAACGCAATAACGCAACCTGTTTCCCTTTATTTATATTTTAAAAATTAATTATTCTCTGATTTGTTACTTATACGTTTACAGAAAATACGGGGTGTTACATTCTCCCCTCCTTAAATGATTTCGTCCCCGAAATCTTCAAGTTCAGAAGAATGTGTCTTACCATCCGGTCATCCATCTACTCAACCATCATCCACAAGCATCCAATGTCCTTAGAAAACTTCTAATGTTGTATGAACATATGCAAAAGTGTGTGCATATGTTCCTTATTTAATGCAAAGATCAGGCGGTCTACTGATTCAGTTTACCTCCTTAATGCGAATTATGCCAGTGCCATGAGTTCCACATGTATGCAATTTTCCTATTTGATGCATATCATTTCTATATGAGTGCACAACTGTTCATTCATATGCAACATCCATGTGCTGAGTCAACCATTTCGCATCCATAAAAAAATTGCACACACATCCATATGCAGTATGAAAGTGTTTTTGAGCCGATCTAGTGCCTAGTGTGTGTATATGCATCCACTGGCAATCACTAGCAACCACTTGCATCCACTTGCAACCATCAAACATAACATGTCTCAAACACATGTTTACACCCATTAGTTTCTACCTAAAGGTCGAAGGATAAAGTCGAGTGATAGAGGCAAGTATAATTAAAACTAAAGCTAGGTTCCCATTAGACATCGATTTAAGAGAATAACTCCCTAAGTATCAACCCCGAAGACCGAAATCAACATCAGATTAATACTCAGAGAATCACTCCCATTAAACAAATGCCCAACTGGAAATCTATTTCACACTTTGAGTAAAAACTCCTACAGACTACTGATACAGATCAGATCACCAAATGATTCTTAGGAAGCCAAGCATGATAAAAACTCAGAATGTATGTGTCATAGTCAACTTAACGCTCAACACAGATACCCAACTTATCACAATTAGATGAGTCATAACCCTTATGGGTTTGAGTCTACAGCGGAATCAGAAACAATACTAGTATTAAAGTGCAGAGTATCGATTACAGAAAAAATGGCAGAATCAGAAAAGAGCTTTAACTCAACAACCAGATATAGAAATTAAACCTCCTACAGAAAGTTTCCTTATTTCTATCCTATCCACTAGCCGCGAGAGTGTTCGCCTGCCCTCCATAAGTTGGTCCTGCCCTCTGCCCTTGCCCTCGTTTCTTCGGGCAGTCCCTAGTGAAGTGTCCCATCTCACCACAGTTGAAGCAAATGCCCTTTCTTTTTCTGCAATCCTTGTTCAGATGAGTCGAGCTTCCACAAGCAATGCACTTTTTCTCCTTCTTATCTTTAGACTTTTCATCCTTCTTTTGTGTTTCCTTTTTGGGCCATGCTTTCTTTTTCTGTGGTTCTTCCTTCTTTGCCTCTTTCTTGCCCTTGTCTTCCTCGTGTAGTAGTGCCATGTCCACCAATCTCTCGTAAGTCGCTCCCATGGGTACACGGGTCATGGCTAGGCTGTGTAGTGGCTCGTTCAGTCCTTTAACAAAGAGGAGAGCCTTTTTATGCTGGGTGTTGACTAAATCTAGTCCGAACCTAGCCAATTGGTTGAACTGGTGGACGTATTCCTTGACCTTCATACTTCCTTGCTTAAGAGATAAGAACTTTTCCAGTTGTAGACTTCGTTCAGCTTGCAAGAGGAATTTCATCTCAAAACTTGTTCTGAAATCCATCCATGTTTCAACCGGCCTCTCGGCGTTAGTGACTTCCCACCAATAGGAAGCTTCGTCCTTGAGCAACCATACCACCAATTGTACCTTCTGCCTATCGTCCACCTCAAAGATAACGAACAGATCCTCAGTTTCTTTGAGCTAGTTCCTCGCTTCTACGAACGATTTAGTTCCCTTGAAATCCTTTCCACCCATGGCCCTAAAATATTTACATATCTTTGAGAAAGCAATTGCATGAGGTGGGGGCGGAGGAGGGGGAATCGCTGCGGCTGGAGGAGGAATGTCTGTTGGGCCTGCATCCTTGGCCCTAGCCTCTAAGTACCTCCTGAACCAGCCAGGTACCGGTACGCCCTCAAGAAGGTTAAGATCCCCAGACATGCTGAAACGAAAGAAAAAGGAAAGATTCAGAACAAAGGATAGAAAGATAGGCTGTGGCTTTGGGGATTATGTTTTTCAAAACAGGCTTTCCCTTTTTGAAAATACTTTCTTTTAAAACCTTTCTGAAACTAGTTTTTCAAAAGCTTTTTATCAAGTCTGGTTACCTTCAGCTCTGATACCAAGTGTAACACACCACCTCTGTTAAGGTCACTCATAAAGGGAATGCTTTAACTTTGATGGAGCGTTTTAGTAGACAGAACAGAAATTTACAAGACAGATAAAACAATACTTGAAAATTTTATAACTTTATCACAATAGAAACCAAAGTAATTTTGGTTACATCTTTTCAAATCACAATATCAGAATTCAAGTACAAAAATATCAGTCTTGTACAAAAGCCTTCAGAATACATAGTTTTTAAAATCATAATCCCCCAACATAAACTGCCATGGAAAGATCGAGCCAAGGCCAAGCGATACTTCAAGTAGAGAAAGTCCAAATCAAGCTCTTAGATTTCCACCGTACAAACCAGGGGGGGAACGAAAGAGAAGGGGCGAAAACAAGCAAGGTCAGCCATAAAGTCTGGCAAGTCCAGTGACTTTCAGCATATGAACAGATAATAATATCATGATATGAAAATAAAGCTGGATAAGAGACAATATCAACAGGAGTAACTAATATACTTAAGCTAAACAGAAGAAACAGAATGATATAGCCCAAGTTATGCTTCTTACTTATATTTTACTTCTCTGCACTAATACTAGTATAACAGGATTAGGTGTTACCCTAATGTCTAAACAGAAACAGATCAATGGGCCTTTACCACCCAAACAGAAGGTACAGAAACAGAAACAGAATAATCCTTACGGAAACAGAATGTTAGAATTAGGTGTACACTAGTAAATGGGGCTTTACCACCCCAACAGACGATACAACGCAGAAACAGACAGGTGTTACCACCCAACAGAAACAGACGGTACCCCAATGGAAACAAACAGCTTTAAGTGTACCCTAAATCTACCCTAAGTGATCGGCTCCCTAATACATAAATACCATATGCCAGCCCCACAGAAGGGTGTATCACTCCCGAAAGTGGCAACCTTTAAATGACACAGACCTATTTACAGATGTCACGGCGTCTTACATCCTCAGAGGTAGACCGGGATCCATGCACGCACCTGACCCGGTTGGAACGCACCATCAACAACCCTCGCCATTATCAGAATGAACCGCTTGTAATTAGTTCAGTAAGCGTGCCCGGACCCAACCTGGTCATAGTTCTGATACCAGAAAGGGTTACTAACTAATATGGGTCCCAAACAGTAGATGACACAAGTATTTTCCCTTCTAACCTTGTGTCCCCAGACTAACAGATTTCAGATTAACTTGTTTACAAGTTTTCAGACATACAGAGTTCAAGTCAACTAGTTCACAGATCAGAAAAATCAGGTTAACAGGTTTTTAGAATAACGGATCAGATGTACAGTTTTAACAGACTTACAGATTGTCTAACTTTATATTGGGCCTACAGATTCACGAAACAGGTTTATAAATTCATCAGTCCGGTTGGTTTAGCCCTATCTACCCAACACGTTTTAGACATCATTTTTACCTCAGGTTTGCATTAATTAAATATTAATGCACAGACCTCTCACATTAGGTCGGTAGCTTGTGGCCGCTGGATAAGCTGGGCGGTTCCGGGCAGACTTCTACCACAAGCCAGACCTAACCTCGTGTCTAAGCATATTTTATTTATGCCTACGACCTCTCACATTAGACTAGCAGTTTGCGGTTGCTGGTTAAGCCGATTGGGTCCGGGCAGGCTTCTTCCACAAACATGAGTCTAACCTCGTTTATCAGCATTTTTATTATAACCCATTTATTCCATTACAAATGATACAAATATCAGACTAATTATGCCAATTTAACAGATTTGACTTCTTTTCAAGTCGCAGCAGATTAAACAAATTAACATGTTTTACACAAATTACAATCATTCAGCTTTTCAACAGATCTAACAGATTTAGCAGCTCAGGCGGTTCAACAGATTTAGCAGATTAGGCAACTCAACAGATTTAGCAGATTGGGCACAATTAGCAGATTAGGCGATTCAACATATTTAACAGTTTAGGCAATTCATTAGATTAAACAGGTAACAAATTTTGCAGATTAGGCAAATTTAGCATATTAAACAGATAACAGTTTTAGTCGATTAAACATTCCTTAAAGTCCTATTCACATATCTTACCTAATTCAAAAAGTAAGCCTAAACTTATAAGCCCAAATTATGGTCAAAATCCACCATATAACATATGTCCAAAATTTTAGTTAAACTTGCATAGTTCGGAATATTCTCCAAAAACCTTACATATAAATTATGCCAAATATAGCCATGGATTACAAAGCATGTCATATATCCAAAAACTCACTTTTAGGCGTGTTCACATTAATGGTTATCCTATTTAATATAGGTCTTTACGCCTAAGTTATACCCAAAATAATCCTCCTTCTTTTAAATTACAGAGTATAATATATAAAGTATGTCTAGATCTAGAATTACAACTTATGTCCTTTAAATTCTAAATCATAAACAATCTCATATAATATGCCTCCAACTTATGTCTTGAATTACAACATGTGCTATGTATCTAAATCAATTGCTTATTTACAGTTAAATCTTTACGCCCAAATCCTAAGTCATATGTCCAATATTCTTCTATGCCTCAAGTCATATGTTCAATACAATTTATGTTTCAAACATGTCTAGCCATATGTCTCAGATTTATGTTCTACCTACAACCTATATTCTTTCCTTAAATCAGTCACAGATCAGTCATGCCCAATTTATGCATCATTCATTATTTGCCCCAAAAGTTTGGCATTCGTGCGTCAATCTCTTATGAGATTTGGCTCAGGCTCATGGTAGTCTGGCTATAGAACAGAAAGAAGAGAGATACAGAATAGTTACAATAGGATAGATCTAAACAGAACAGAATATGCATAACCTCAGATTCAGATTTACAACCACGTCACGATCATAATTAAAATTCATGTCTAAAAATAACTGTGCTTGCCTTGATTGGATTATAGAAGAAGAGTTGCAGTAGTTCACTTTTAACCTAATTCGGATTTGGAAGAAGATGCACTATTTCTAGTTTTGATTTCAGTAGAGTAACGACGCCATTATTTTATTTATTTATAATATTTCAGAGGCAGCATAAGTAGAGAATAAAATGGTGTAAAGAGAATGAGGCTAGGAGGCTGTTTATGTAGGATTAGGCGGACGACTCTAGACAGAAAACGTGACCAGATACATCAGAATGAACCCAGGCTCAGAACTGGGTTCTGTCACCAGGTCGACCCCCAGGTCGACACTATGGTCGACCTGGTCCCTGGGAGGTTGACATTATGGTCAACCCCTAGGTCGACCTGGTCCTAGGCGGGAAATTTCCCGCCCAGCCTGTTCTGGGTTTTGAATTCGAATTTGAATTCGAATTTCGAGTTGTTTTTCTGTTCTGAAAATCCTTGAAACTTCAGAGGGTCATAACTTCTTCATACGGACTCCGTTTCTCGAAAACTCATACTCGTTTCCAAGCAGAATTTCGAGATGAACGCAACGGTGCAACCCGTTTCCCTTGATAAAAATTAATTATTCTCTGATTTGTTACTTATACGTTTACAGAAAATACGGGGTGTTACACCGTATGTATCCCCGGTAAATTGAAATGTACATTCAAATTCAATATATAGATTTATATTTTGAATTTAATGGAAACTGATCGAAACAGTCAAATCCGCCTATGATACTATCGCGTTGTGTTCGGAATGGGGGGTCATTAGCTAGGGACGATAGTCGGTGGGTTTCGTTTTGAGTTCGAAAATAAAAATTGCTTTTTGAAAATAAACTAATTAAATTAATATAATTATATAATTAAGCCCCCACCTTTATTCTTCCCCTATACCCATTCATTCAGGAAGGAGAAAAAAAGGGGGCAGAACCCTAGCCACCGCTTCCACTGTCGCGGCCCCCCTCGTGGCACCCTCTCACCTTCTTCTCCCTCTCTCGCTCTCCATCTCAAGCGAGAAGCGCAACCCCCACCTCGATGACACCCGTCGCCCTAAACCCCCGCACACCCTGCTCCGCCAACGCACACCCTCCCCCCTGCTTCTCCAATTCGACCCCCTCCCTAACCCTACCACCTTAAAAACTCCACCGCTAGACACCGCAGGGCCCTGCCTCCGACCTGCGACCGCTACTTCCACCACTGGCGCCGAGCGCAGACTAAACCCCCTTCCTCAGTAAAAATCGAGAGCTATAAGTTCTATTCCTTTTTGTTTTGTTTTTAAATAACTTTATTAATTATTATTTTGTTTATTATTCAGTTTAGTCTATACAAATTAAGAGAATTAGATGAAGAAATTATTGTTTTCAAAAATATGATTTTTATAAGATAGAGTATAAAAAAATTCGATTTTTATATGAGTAGTGAAGTAAAAAAATTGATCGTTGTACAGTTAGCGATATAAAAAAGGCGATTTTTATTATATGTATAGCGATATTAAAATACGATTTTTAATATATGAGGTAGCGATATAAAAATATAATTTTTATTATTAAGTTAGCGTGGTAAAGCTATGATCTCTATTATATGAACACCGTTGTAAAAATGGAATTTTTATCTATATAGTAGCGGTGTAAAAATAGATTTTTTATCTATATAGTAGCGGTGTAAAAATAGAATTTTTATCTATATAGTAGCGGTATAAAAACAGAATTTTTATATACATTGCAACAATATAAAAATGTGATTTTTATATATGTAGTGGCTACGGACAATGAAATAGACAAAAGGCGAGCACGACGAAGATTTCTACATATGAAGAGTCGCGGTGTATTGGTTTAGCTTATCAGTGAGAACTTCTCACTTTAAATCTTGTTTTTTAGTTAAAAATATATACTAGGATGCAGACGGTGCTTAGCAGCACGCGACACCCGTCGTCCACAGACCATGGACGACTTGTATGCTTGTTTGATGTGTTGTGAAGTTTGTTTGTGATGTTGATGTGAAATGGATTGTAACGTCCTAAATTTTTGAACGTTGATTACGAATATTTAAATCCATTTAAATAGTGATCTGGCGATATTAACAGATTTTATATCGAATTTATTTTTTAAAATTAAGTTCAAAAATATATAATTTATAATATAATTAAAACGAGCTCGAAAACGACGTGGCAGTTCGTAATTTTCGATCTGAACTTTGATTGAATATACAGAATTCGTTTTAAGTCGGAATTCTATGAAACAAGAAACTTTGAATCGATTTGATTATAGTTTTCTAATAAAAGAGAAAAATCGTGATTTCATCGTGTAGATGGTAAGATATGCCCAGATTAAAATTTCCAATAGTCGCTACATTTGGTATCAGAGCTATTGGTTAAGGAATAACCTTGGCTCTGTGGTGTAACTCGGTAGAGATAGGATTAGTAATATCCTAGATTGAGTTTAAGTATATGTGCGAGAGGGCGTATTTGTGAATTTTATATAAAATGTTTTGTATTGTGTTGGGAAGCCATATTGTATTGGCGATTAACACAATATTGTTTTATAAAAAGGGTAAATGAAATAATTTTACCCAAAATTATATTTTTATAGAAAAATGAAATAATTTTCTATAATATAGTCATATTGGTTGCTTATTTCTTTTGCTTGATTCGATTGGAATTCAAGTTGAATTATAAAAGGAAATTGAGTTGACTGAGAAAAATCAATTGGTTAATTGAATTGGATACGAAAATGAAAGTTGACCTGGTCAAGTGAGAATTAACTTGAGAAATAGAATTGAATTAAATAAATTGGGATTGAAACCGAATGGACAATAATGGAAACAAATTGAATATTAATCGTGTATGTTTAACCAAAGTAAAAACAGACCAGTTAATATCAATTGTTTAATATAATCAAATGATTTGGTTGTTTGTTGTTTGGATTGGTTGAATAAAATTTACCAAACAGTTTTAGTGAAGTGGAATCAAAATTCCAGTATAGTGGATTGAGAATAACATCATTTATGAAACGGAATTATTTTAACCTATATTTGTTACTTGCATTGTAAGTGGAGTTAAGTGCAGAATCCCGAAGGTTGTGGAGATGATTTGGGTACATAGGTTGGAAGTACAGACGAAGAGCAGATAAATGATTTGCTTGGAAATGGGAAATTGAGTTGCCGGACAAAAAGGTAAACCTTAAAATAATTATTGGAGCTATTGATTTATTCCCCTGAGTTGGGTAGCCACTTGGCCTTTTGTTTTACTTTTGGAGAAGTTGAGCCTCGAGTGACATTTGTAGTTGTTGTGATCGAGCCATGCAGTGGAGGTGCTGGAAAATTTTTTAGGAACATTTAAAGAGTTTGAATTTGTTTTGGTAATAATTATTTTAAAATAATCGTGTTCGGAACATTCTTCTTACCTTGTAATTTCGGGGACGAAATTCTTTTAAAGGGGAAGAATGTAACATCTCAGATTTTTGAACGTTGATTACGAATTAAATCCGTTTAAATATTGATTTGGCGATATTAGCAGATTTTATATCAAATTTATTTTATAAAATCAAGTTCAAAAATGTATAATTTATAATTTAATTAAAACGAGCTCGAAAACGGCGTGGCAGTTCGTAATTTTCGATTTGAACTTTAATTGAATATACATAATCCGTTTTAAGTCGGAATTCTGTGAAATAAGAAACGTTTGAATCGATTTGATTATAGTTTTCTAATAAAAAAGAAAAATTGTGATTTCATCGTGTAGATGGCAAGATATACCCAGATTAAAATTTCCAATAGTCGCTACATGGATAAATAAACATTCATACGTTGAAATAAATTAATTATCGTTAAAAATATAATTTTTAACATGAATGTGAATAAATAAATATTCATTTACAAACTGGGCGGTTTGTTTATGTACAACTATTTGAAGGACATTGATTGGGACGATAAATTTTACACGTCGCCCAACTGCACAAATAATATTCAGTGTTTCTGGATTGAAACCCCACACGGGGTGATATTTGACGTACACTAATCCCAATTGTTTAGTGGTATGTCGATCGTTGGATTGACAGATTGTACGAGCGTTAATTATTTATATTTAATGCTTATGCTGTTATGTGGTGCACTTTGGATGATGGTTGATTATTTATCGTTGCTATTATATACATGTGTTGTATGGAATCCATATAATTAACATCATATGGTAATTGATTGGGCCTCATCCCAATTGGGAAAATAAAGAATATTATAAAATAAAGATTCATGTGTTGTATAGAATAAATAGTCATGTGTTGACGATGCTCATGTGTTGAGAATATTCATGTGTTGAAACTTATCATATGTTGAACGAAATATTTTAACAATAAAATTTACATCTTTATCGTATATAAAATTAGAAACTAACTGGAAAATAGATAAGATGAGTGGTCTCCTGGGAATTGATCTGATGTTTGTTTTAGCCTTCGGGGTTAATATTTAGGGAATCGTTCTCTTACTAATTTACGGTTGGAGTCTGAAAAATATATATTAAACGATAGAAATCATAATTTTATAAAATATAATTAAATAACAAAAATAGTCATGTGTTGACAATACAAATGTGTTGAGCATAGTCATGTGTTGAAAGAAATATAGATTCATGTGTTGAATAGAATAAATATTCATTTGTTGAATAGAATAACGAAGTTATTGAAAAATATAAAGCCGTGTTGATTAGAGATGCGCTATTTTGACACGAACGATATTTATATCGATTATATTCGTTTTTATAATGATTATAGAAAAGGAAGTGATTTCAAAATATAACGTTTTGAAAATATTGTCATTTGTATATCGATGATTTGGAATATTCAATTTTGATTCGAAATTGAATATGAAGTTGAAATCGTTTCGAAAACGAGTTTAAAACGATTTATAAAATACGTTTTAAAAGGAAATCGACGAATTGCATATTATATATATATATATATATAATGGCCTGAATAGAACGCGCCGCGCTGCGGCAATTCGTGAATTTCGACCATTGACTTCGAATGGACATTACGGGAGATCCGACCGTCGGATTCTCCTAAAACCGAAACCGTTGGGTTCGTATCGAAAACAGTTTTCCATTGAATATTAGAAATTTGAAATCTAATGGTTGGATTTGGAATTATGTCCAAATCAAATTTGGAAAAGGTCGTTGTAAGTGCAGTTCAGTGGCAGTTATTGAAAACCGACTGTACGGGCCTTGATAAAATTATTAAAAATATTAATAATTTGTTTAAAATCATAATATATGAATTGGAAAGAACTGGGATAAAAAATTCCACATCTGAAATGATAAAAATATATTTTTATCGAAATGACTAGTTTTGAACTAGAATTAAAATCAATTTATTTTTGAATAAATAAATTGAATTTGAAAGGGGTTTTAAAAGTAACCAGAATTTCCAATAATTGAATTGGAATGGATTTGGATCAAAATTATCTTCGGAATATTTCGATGTTGGATATCGTGATTATACATATATGGTTTAGGAAATTTGAAAGATATATTTTATATCGTTATTTCTAATACGATATTTGTTGGTTTCAGAATTTGATATTGAATATAAACCGGTATATTTTCTATTCAGAGCCTTGTATTTAATATCAAATAGGATTTTGGGTTCGTCGTGAATGGTGTCTTAAATAACACTGTTCTTGAACCTAGTTTAGAAAAGAATAAATCTTTTAATTAAAATTTAGAGAAATTGTCCAGTTAATTAGTATTTAATTGGAATTGAATTTGAATTGGTTTTTGGGGTTTATCGTGAGCGGTGTTTTGAGTAACACCTGTTTTTTAACCCGATTAACAATAGAAAGTGATTTTGGGTTTATCGTGAATCGTGTTTTAGGTGACATTGGTTCTTTAACCCAGTTAAAGACAGGATATTGATTTTTGAGAAGATTAAAACTAAGTGGAGTTTTAATGAATCTTTAATTAGATTAAAGTGATCGAGAATGGAGTATCACCAGTTTTGCTCCAAAGCGATAGTTAAATCTTTAATTAGGTTTGAACATGAAATGGTAATTAATATTTACCGATAACACCGTGGTGTTAGATATGGAGTATTACCAGTTTTTCTCCAGGGGATAAATAGGTTGGGATTGAGAAATAAAATAAATAATTACTTCGGTGTGGTTCGCAAATCCCGACTAGTTTGGAAAACCTTAACATGGTTTGAAATGATATCCAAAGTAAGATTAAAGAATAAATTTAGAAAATTTTATCTTTGATAAAATTAATGGGAACCTTTCCCTAAGAATGTGAAAATTTGAATAAAAGAATATTCCGAATTGGAATGAGGAGTATGTTTTGTTTTGGTAACATTTGTTTATTATATACGCGGGTTATTCAGAAAGGCCGGGTTTATACCCATTCTAAATAACCGATTCAACGATATTTCGAAGAGGAAGACGATGGTTGAAGACCGGAAGTCTTCACATCTTTTGTGAGATTACTGATGATCTTGATTGGGAGTTACACCCAAGATGAGGGAATCAGTTGCTGATCGTCCATACGTACTTGGAGATAGATGGATATGCGAGGAAAGTTCCTCCGATTTCGTTCAGACCCTGAATGGACTTGTAAATGGACTGTGTGTCTGACATTGGATTTTATTCTGTGTTGATTGATCTCTATTAAATATACATCTGTTTGGTGGCAGAGAATTTATTCTCTTGCTTAACGCCCTTCTCTGAGACGTACGAGCTCAGAGGTTGTATATCGATGGACATCAATTGCATGGAGTGAATTGCCCGTGTGGCATGCCTAAGTGGCAGATGACCAAGGCTTCTGTTGAAAAGAAAAATCTTGTGGTTGATCATCAAGGCACAACCTAAGTGGCACAGCTTTGTGTATAGCGTGGATTCGCGAGCCACATACCTCGGTATGAGTCAAAAACGGGATAAGGACTGCAGGGAGAGCACGACGTTTCTTTCTAGCTATGGGTGGTGCCAGTGCTTAAACTGGCTGACATTTATATAAATTTATACCTATGTGGTTGTTGGAATGAGGCGCCTCGATTTTAGGTCTGTTAGGACCGGGAAACGTGTGTTCAGGAATACTAATCAACTAACGTAAGTGTGGACTGGCCCTGAAGCATCCAAGGGTTACCCAGAGTGTGTAGTCCTGAGACATTTGGTAGAGTGTCTCGAAGCGGAGAGGAGCTTGCCCCTTGCCTCGACTCGTGACGGAAATCCAATTTCCAATATGAGATATTTCGGTTTTATTTGTAGAACCTAGTATGGCGACATAGTGGTATGGGTCACTAATGTCGTTTATGGTTGAAATTGTTTTGACACTATACACTTATAATAGTATCGAATGATTTGTTTTAAACGTACCAAACATGTTTGGCTATTATAAGGGAAAACCCTATCCTCCAGCATGCGTTGCATTGTGTGATGGGACCTGGGTCTTATAGTAGCTTCATTTTTCGAAAAAGCATTGTGTTGTTTATTCTATGCACTGGTATTCTTGGGAGGAAACCCGTTCCGTGTTATACGGCGTGGTCCCTGGAATTACTCTCTTTTAAAGTAAATTTTAACTAACTGTTTTAGTTCTCACACCAGTCACACGACTGACCTGGAGTATATTGTTTTAACCTAAACTCTGGGTGCCCTTATTTTCCACACGGGTAGCAAGTAGTTAGGTTTTGCAGATTTATATTCACAGGATCCTGGTCTACAGCTGGAACGATACTCGGAAAGCTCTGTATCTGTGTATTTCTTTCAGTTGTGCTTTGTATTATTTTTCCGCTGCTGTGTATTTAAATGTAATTAAATCTCTGATATTTGTAAAATGTGTAATATTTATTCATACTCTGTAATATTCTTGTATTCTGATGGAATTGTTGTAATAAACAATGAAATGTTCTTCTGTTTGCATTCCGATGTGTGTTGTTCTCAACGCCATCCGTGCTTTCCTTCACGGGGAAGTTCGGGTCGTGTCAGTTTGGTATCGGAGCTTTGGTTTATAGTGCTCGAGAACAAGACACATTAGAACCAAGCGAAAGAATTCATCAGAGATTGGATTAGTAATATCCAATGAGAATGACTCGTTAGAGATGGGATCAGTAGTATCCTAGAACGAGTGTGATGAGTATATTTTTCAAATGAAAACAATATTGTTTTGAAAATTTAAACCATTTTGTACGTATTTGTATATTTTATTTATATTGAATTTGGACAATCGAGTATATAAAGATTTTGTATATACGCGTCATGAACGTATATTCGAAGTTTTAATATACTGGATAGATATAGAGTCACACTCTAGTCGCCTGGAGATGATTCTGATGATTGATATATCATCATCAGAATTTGTGTTTGTGTTTCGAAAGTGAGATATCTATATACTTCGATTGATTGGTGTGAGAACCAAAATTAGATAGGATTATTTGTTGTGATTTGACATCAAAAAACATGATTTTCTGTATATATATCAAATTATGAATTTGAAACGATAATCCAATAATTGATTGGTGGTTGTGTTGTTTGATTATTGATTTGAAATTTTGAACCATTTAGACTAATGGAACCAAATATTGAACTGTATTGGAAAATGATTACAACTGCATGCATGCATATATATATATATATATATATATATATATATATATATATATATGTGTGTGTGTGTGTGTGTGTGTGCGCGTGTGTGAACAGGTCATAGCAAGGAGGCTAGAGCAGAGGGATAAAATTGTTTACCAGACAAATAGGTACATGTTTACCAATTTATTGGGTTTGGATGATTTTATGAGCCGATTAGCTAGCCGCTTGGCTGTTTCTTTTTCTTTTTGGATTGATGAGGGCCATGGAAGGCTGTTTGAAATATCCCGAAGTCCCTGGTGCAGGGGAGGTTATGGCGAAATTTTTCGAAAATTTAGGGTGTTAGCCAAATTTTTGAAGAATTTGAAAGGTTCTTAGAAACTGGAAAGTTGAAGAACTTAAGCCGTAAATTAAAATAATGGAAGTTGAGTTGATTATTTAAACAACTTTCAGCTTCGTTCCTTTTCAGGGACGAAAAGTTTTAAGTGGGGGAGAATGTAACAACCCGAAAATTCTGAGCCAATTTAAAATTTTTATTTTGGCAATTTTAATGAATTTTGATTATTTAAAATGAATTATTTTAAATAATAGCGACGAGAAATTTATTTTGAATAGAATTAGAATGTATATATTTATATAGATCGTTGTTAGAATATAAATATTTATTTTTAATTATAAAAGGAATTGAAAATGGGGCGGTAGTTTGAAAATTCGATTTCAAACTTCAAATGAATGTACCGGGTGCAAAATAAACCAGATTTTAGCGAAACCAAAAATATTAGAATCTAATTGAGAATATCTTTCCAATGAATCTAAAAAATTGCAATTTCATAGCGGGAATCCAAAGATACGTCCAGTAGAAAATTCAGAATAGTCGCTATGGAATTCTGGCCCTTAAAAATGGAAATTTTGCAAATGACCTCGGTTTTCGACGAAACCAATTTTGTTGGATCCTCGATGTCAAGTTATTGCTAGGTTTCAAAATTCATAATTTTCGAATCAATATGTGAGCATGGTAAAGGAAAACGCGTTTGACCAGTTTCAGTTGATTTTAATCGACTAGAAAATGGTCTTTTTTCAAACGGTCTCAGAATTTGACGAAACTTGTTTTATTAGGACCGTATCGTCAATACGAAGTCAGAAAATATTTTTTGGGAATTTTTAGAGTCCGTATGCGGCTCCGGTAAATTGAAATGTACGTTCAAATTCAATATATAGATTTATATTTTTATTTTGATGGAAACTGATTGAAACCGTCGAATCAGCCTACGATACATATCGCATTGTGTTCGGAATGGGGGTCATTAGCAAGGGACGATAGTCGGTGGGTTTCATTTCGAGTTCAAGAATAAAAGTTGCATTTTGAAAATAAACTAATTAAATTAATATAATTATATAATTAAGCCCCCACCTTTATTCTTCCTCTGTACCCGTTCATTCAGGAAGGAGAAAAAAAGGAGCGGAACCCTAGCCGCCGCTTCCACTGTCGCCCCCCTCCCATCGCAGCGCCCCCTCACCTTCTTCTCCCTCTCTCTCTCTCCATCTCGAGCGAGAAGCGCAACCCCCACCTCGATGACACCCGTCGCCCTAAACCCCCACGCACCCTGCTCCGCCAACGCACACCCTCCACCCCTGCTTCTCCAATTCGACCCCCTCCCTAACCCTACCACCTTAAAAACTCCACCGCCAGACACCGCAGGGCCCCGCCTCCGACCTGCGACCGCTGCTTCCACCACTGTCGTAGAGCGCAGACCAAACCCCCCTCCTCAGTAAAAATCGAGAGTTGTAAGTTCTATTCCTTTTTGTTTTGTTTTTAAATAACGTTGTTTATTATTATTTTGTTTATTATTCAATTTAGTCTATATAAATCATGAGAATTAGATTAAGAAATTATTGTTTTCAAAAATATTATTTTTATAAGATAGAGTATATAAAAATTCGATTTTTATATGAGTAGTGAAGAAAAAATTTGATCTTTATATAGGTAGCGATATAATAAAAAGGCGGTTTTTATTATATGTATAGCGATACAAAAATACGATTTTTTATATATGAGGTAGCGATATAAAAATATAATTTTTATTATGAAGTTAGCGTGGTAAAACTATGATCTCTATTATATGAACACCGTTGTAAAAATAGAATTTTTATCTATATAGTAGCGGTGTAAAAATAGAATTTTTATCTATATAGTAGCGGTGTAAAAATAGATTTTTTATCTATATAGTAGTGGTATAAAAATAGAATTTTTATATACATAGCAACAATATAAAATGTGATTTTTATATATGTAGTAGCTACGGACAATGAAATAGACAAAAGGCGAGCACGGCGAAGATTTCTACATATGAAGAGTCGCAGTGTATTGGTTTAGCTTATCGGTGAGAACTTCTCACTTTAAATCTTGTTTTCTAGTTAAAAATATATACTAGGATGCAGACGGTGCTTAGCAGCACCCGACATACGTCATCCATAGACCATGGACAACTTGTATGCATGTTTGATGTGTTGTGAAGTTTGTTTGTGATGTTGATGCGAAATGGATAAATAAACATTCATGCATTGAAATTAATTAATTATTGTTAAAAATATTATTTTTAATGTGAATTTGAATAAATAAATATTCATTTACAAACCGGGCGGTTTGTTTATGCACACCTATTTGAAGGACATTGATTGAGACGATAAATTTTACACGTCGCCCAACTGGACAAATAATATTCAATGTTTGTAGATTAAAACCCCACACGGGTGTTGGGATGATATTTGACGTACACTAATCCCAATTTTTCAGTGGTATGTCGATCGTTGGATTGACAGACTGTACGAGCGTTAATTATTTATATTTAATGCTTATGCAGTTGTATGGTGCACTTTGGATGATGGTTGATTATTTATCGTTGCTATTATATACATGTGTTGTATGGAATCCATATAATTAACATTATATGGTAATTGATTGGGCCTCATTCCAATTGGGAAAATAAAGAATATTATAAAATAAAGATTCATGTGTTGAATAGAATAAATAGTCATGTGGTGACGATGCTCATGTGTTGGGAATATTCATGTGTTGAAACTTATTATTTGTTGAACGAAATATTTTAACAATAAAATTTACATCTTTATCATATATAAAATTAGAAACTAACTGGAAAATAGATAAGCTGAGTGGTCTCCTGGGTATTGATCTGATGTTGGTTTCGGCCTTCGGGGTTAATATTTAGGGAATCGTTCTCTTACTAATTTATGGTTGGAGTCTGAAAATAATAATTTAAACGATAGAAATCATAATTTTATAACATATAATTAAATAACAAAAATAGTTATGTGTTGACAGTACTCGTGTGTTGAGAATAGTCATGTATTGAAAGAAATATAGTTTCATGTGTTGAATAGAATAAATATTCATTTGTTGAATAGAATAACGAAGTTATTGAAAAATATAGTTGATTAGAGATGCGCTATTTTGACGCGAACGATATTTATATCGATTATATTCGTTTTTGTAATGATTATAGAAAAGGAAGTGATTTCAAAATATACGATTTGAAAATATTATCATTTGTATATCGATGATGTGGAAAATTCAATTTTGATTCGAAATTGAATATGAGGTTGAAATCGTTTCGAAAACGAATTTAAAACGAGTTATAAAATACATTTTAGAAGGAAATCGATGAAACATATATAATATATATATATATATATATATATATATATATATATATATATAATGGCCTGAATAGAACGCGCCGCGCTGCGGCAGTTCGTGAATTTCGACCATTGACTTCGAATGGACATTACGGGAGATCCGACCGTCGGATTATCCTAAAACCGGAACCACTGGGTTCGTATCGAAAAGAGCTTTCCAATGAATATTAGAAATTTGAAATCTAACGGTTGGATTTGGTATTATGTCCAAATCAAATTTGGAAAAGGTCGTTGTAAGTGTAGTTTGGTGGCAGTTATTGAAAACTGACTGTACGGGCCTTGATAAAATTATTAAAAATATTAACAATTTGTGTAAAATCATAATATATGAATTGGAAAGAACTGGGATGAAAAATTCCGCATTTGAAAGGATAAAAATATATTTTTATCGAAATGACTAGTTTTGAACTAGAATTAAAATCAATTTATTTTTGAAATAAATAAATTGAATTTGAAAGGGGTTTTAAAAGTAACCATAATTTCCAATAAATGAATTGGAATGGATTTGAATTGAAATTATCTTCGGAATATTTCGATGTTGGATATCGTGATTATACATATATGGTTGTGGAAATTTGAAAGATATATTTTATATTGTTATTTCTAATACGATATTTGTTGGTTTCAGAATTTGATATTGAATATAAGCAGGTATATTTTCTATTCAGAGCCTTGTATTTAATATCAAATAAAATTTTGGGTTCGTCGTGAATGGTGTCTTAAATAACACTGTTCTTGAACCCAATTTAGAAAAGAATAAATCTTTTAATTAAAATTTAGAGAAATTGTCCAGTTAATTAGTATTTAATTGGAATTGAATTTGAATTGGTTTTTGGGGTTTATCGTGAGCGGTGTTTTGAATAACACCTGTTCTTTAACCTGATTAACAATAGAAAGTGATTTTGGGTTTATCATGAATCGTGTTTTAGGTGACATTGGTTCTTTAACCCAGTTAAAGACAAGATATTGATTTTTGAGAAGATTAAAACTAAGTGGAGTTTTAATGAATCTTTAATTAGATTAAAGTGATCGAGAATGGAGTATCACCAGTTTTGCTCCAAAGAGATAGTTAAATCTTTAATTAGATTGGAACATGAAATGGTAATTAATATTTACCGATAGCACCGTGGTGTTAGATATGGAGTATTACCAGTTTTGCTCCACGGGATAAATAGGTTGTGATTGAGAAATAAAATAATTAATTACTTCAGTGTGGATCGCTAATCCCGACTAGTTTGGAAAACCTTAACATGGTTTGAAATGATATCCAAAGGAAGATTAAAGAATAAATTTAGAAGAATTTATCTTTGATAAGATTAATGGGAACCTTTCCCTAAGAATGTGAAATTTTGAATAAAAGAATATTCCGAATTGGAATGAGGAGTATGTTGTGTTTGTGTAACATTTGTTTATTATATATGTGGGTTATTCGGAAAGGCCGGGTTTATACCCATTCTGAATAACCGATTCGACGATATGTCGAAGAGGAAGATGGTGGTTAAAGACCAGAAGTCTTCACATCGTTTGGGTGATTACTGATGATCTTGATTGGGCTGTACACCCAATATGAGGGAATCAGTTGGTGATCATCCAGACGTACTTGGAGATCAATGGATATGTGAGGAAAGTGCATCTGGTTTCATTCAGACCCAGAACGGACTTGTAAATGGACTGTGTGCCTGACATTGGATTTTATTCTGTGCTGATTGATCTCTATTAAATATACATCTGTTTCGCAGCGTAGAATTTATTCTCTTGCTTAACGTCCTTCTCTGAGACGTATGAGCTCAAAGGTTGTATATCGATGGACATCAATCGCATGGAGTGAATTGCATGTGTGGCATGCCTAAGTGGCAGATGATCAAGGCTTCTGTTGAAAAAGCAAAGTCTTGTGGTTGATGATCAAAGCACGGCCTAAGTGGCACAGCTTTGTGTATAGCGCGGATTCGCGAGACTCACAACTTGGTATGTGACAAAAACGGGATAAGGACTGCAGGGAGAGCACGATGTTTCTTTCTAGCTATGGGTGGTGTCAGTGCTTAAACTGGCTGTAATTTATATATATTTTTACCTATGTGGTTGTTGGAATGACGCGCCTCGATTTTAGGTCTGTTAGGACTGGGAAACATGTGTTCAGGAATACTAATCCACTAACGTAAGTGTGGATCGGCCCTGAAGCATCCAAGGGTTACCCAGAGTGTGTAGTCCTGAGACATTTGCTAGAGTGTCTCGAAGAGGAGAGGAGCTTGCCCCTTGCCTCGATTCATGACGGAAATCCAATTTCCAATACGAGATATTTCGGTTTTATTTGTAGAACCTAGTATGGCGACATATTGGTATGGGTCATTAATGCCGTCTATGATTGATATTTATGATTGAAATTGTTTTGACACTATACACTTATAATAGTATCAAATGATTTGTTTTAAACGTACCAAGCATGTTGGCTATTATAAGGGAAAACCCTATCCTCCGACTTGCGTTGCATTGTGTGATGGGACCTGGATCTTATAATAGCTTCATTTTTCGAAAAAGCATTGTGTTGTTTATTCTATGCACTGGTATTCTTGGGAGGAAACCCGTTCCATGTTATACGGCGTGGTCCTTGGAATTACTCTCTTTTAAAGTAAAGTTTTAACTAAATGTTTTAGTTCTCACACCAGTCACATGACTGACCTGGAGTTTATTGTTTTAACCTAAACTCTGGGTGCCCTTATTTTCCGCATGGGCAGCTAGTAATTGGGTTTTGCAGATTTATATTCACAGGATCCTGGTCTACAGCTGGAACAATACTCAGAAAGCTTTGTATCCGTGTATTTTTTTCAGTTGTGCTTTGTATTATTTTTCCGCTGCTGTGTATTTAAATGTAATTTAAATCTCTTATATTTGTCAAATGTGTAATATTTATTCATACTCTATAATATTCTTGTATTCCGATGGAATTGTTGTAATAAACAATGAAATGTTCTTATGTTTGCGTTCCGATGTGTGTTGTTCTCAACGCCATCCGTGCTTTCCTTCACGGGGAAGTTCGGGTCGTGTCATGCTGCCTGCCCGATTTTTTTCATTTCCCGATTGATGAGGCTCGAGGTTATAATTATCTCCTTGAACATATGGCCACCATTTACTTTGAATGCCACATCGTCAGATCTTCCAAATCACTAATTGACGCCCACAAAAATACTCTGGTCGTTAAGCTAAAAGAAGTGCCCTTCTCCGCCACTAACAGAGATATGTTTGTAAAAATCAACGTACGTGATTCTTAAGAAATAATCGGTCAGACATTCGTCCATACAAGTCATCCCGGAACAGGATGAGCCGAAGGCACCATCCTACTGCATCTAAGGAATCACCCTATAGATCAGTAGCGAATAATCCTTGCAAATCCGTAGATCTCAATTACGATAGAACCACAGTATATCTTTGGCTGCAGACCAAAGATTATGAGTAGTTCTTCCGTTATGAATATCAACGGTCTTCAATCACTCCATCTTTATTCTTTGTAGGTTAATTTCATACGTAATGTTGATTCGAAGTGGTTTTGGGTCTAGTTCCCATCTCGGTCTCTTCGAATTAACACGTCAAAAGGTCCAATAAAATATTTCGTTGATAGTTTGGTGTTTTAACTATCAATGTCAAACTAGTATAGTCAAGTATATTGGCAGCTCAGGTTCTCATTTTTAAAATTGTTCACTAAAACTCTTATCGAATCATTTAAAATCATTCCCTCGACTTAAAGTCGATTCCATTTAAATCTCCTGCCAACTTATCTTTTGTTTCGCCATTTGGAAACAATATCACTCGTTTATTCTCACTTCGCTTAATTCCCTTTTTACTTTGAAAATATTGCTATATTTTCATCAACCATTTAATTCTTTAATCCTGGAAATATCCTTATATTAATATAATGTTAATTCACTAATATAATCTCATTACCAATTCTTATGCGGTAAAACCCTATTAAACGGCACATGCTTTATTATTAAAAACTCAATGGCTTTACTACTTAAATTCCAAATATTTATTTCTATTCAAAATTAATTTGATCCTTCCATTCTAATTAATTATTGTTTTTAATAAATAAACTTTACTCATATTATTTCTATTTTCTAGAAAAACAGTGTCATATAAATAGCCTATACGTATAATTAAACTGCATGTCTTCACTTGGACTAAACAATGTTAATGTACACTGTTTAATTCAAAACTTATTGTATCGAATTTCATTTCAAACCTTGTAGATGAATTGCAAATATTTTATGATAATAATAACTCATCTCCAAACTTCTTTACCATTACGAACTAATACCATTCCTCGATAATAGTGAAGTCAGTCAAGTTGGGGTATTTCATTTAATCTCATACCTTAATCGACAACGTTCTTATTTCAGAGTGGATAGAGGTTCGTAACATTAAACCCACGTTCTCCTAATATCGATTAGATCTTACTTCCTATATTTTCATTTAAACTATGGTTTTTAAGAACCATATCTTTTCGTTTGAATATCTCGATCGACCATCACCATTTTTACTTAATATATTATTAAGTAAATCATTAATCCAAATATTAATCATTTGCTTCAAAACTCCTGTGTCGTATTCTATTCATAACTAATCCATTTGCTAACATCTTTTCCTAAAAACCTTTTCATTTGTATAATCTAAACTTTGGATTCATGACCATATCCTTTTTCAATTCCTTTTATTCAAAACATTACTATCCTTTTTACATTTCTAATTTCACTTCGATTATGCCATTTACTTAATTTCATTCTTAAGTAAATTATTTATTTTAAAGCCTTTGCCTTAGTTTTAAACTTTAAATCCATTTTTCTTATAAACTTGGATTTGTTTACTAATACTTTATCCAAAACTCCTGTTAACATCATTAAAACAAATGGTTGGATTTTTATAACCAAAATCCTTATTAACTTCTTTACTCTAATCGATAAGTACTTCTATTTACATGTTTTACAATTCTTCTCGTTTATTCCAACTCCAATAGAATCTTTATTTTAAAATCAAATTTCTTCTATAACTCGTTTATAAAATTCGGATTATAAAACCCTTTTCCATAAGCCCCTTTCCAATTTTATAATCTTGTTACATCTTAAATGAAATCTATTCAAGATGTTATTACTTAAATTAATAATTAACTCAATCGTTAACTTAATCAGTTGTTGGATTAACAATGTATTACTTCACTATTAACTAAAAATAGGTTTGTAAATATAATAAATTTTATAAATAACAAACTATTTAATAATTACTTTAATAAAGTCGAACTAAAAGTTTATTTTGCTTTTAAAACAAATCATTAGGTTAAAATAATAAATCTCACTTAATTGTTTCCTTTGAAACAATTATTCTAAATGATCAGCTTTCTCATTAATCTCAGTCTCCCTTATATATTAAACATAAGATGTTACTATAAAATTCCTTTTATCATTTCTTTAGAAAACAAGTCATAAATGTCAATTTATTAAAACTTTATATTTGAATAACTAAAATAAAATTAAACTTCGATTCAATTATAAAAAACAAATTTTATAACTTAAAGTATGTTGATTTGCCTGATGGCTAATCAATATCTAAAAATGATGGATTTTAGACCATCGCTGCCAATTCCTTAATGAACACTGTATATTGAATAAAACCCGGTGATTGTTGAATTTAGATTCAACAATCATTATTTATTCTGTCATCGATATCTAAACAGGATAGGATATAAATTGGAATAAACAAACAATATGTGAACAACAAATAATATACAGTTTATTTGAGGAATCCGGTTAGATTCCTCTAACCCGTTCTTCCCTGCACAACAGTTTATAATATCATTTCACACTAATATATAAATATCATGCAATTGAACGGTCGATTTATAAACATAAACAAACAATCAACCAATAAAGAAAAATCATCCATAGCATCCATAGCGTCCATTCAGCCAATTAATGATGAATAATAATGATATGAATTTAACACATCGCAGTGTTTCAGAAGTGTGAGAATTAACTCACCATTTTAGTTTCTGACGAGGTTGCTTTTTTTACATAGTTTCAAACTGACGTTTAAAACTACATAAAATTCCCATGGCCTTAGAATCACTCCATTTCAGCTTGTACATGTTGGCACCGTGATTATGAACCCATCGGTTCCAGTTTCGTCCAATTCTATTCACGGACGTGAAAGTTATACGACTTACACTATTTAATAATAAATTGAATTTAATGAATTAACTAAAATCATTAATATTAATTAACTATTAATTAGCATTGACTAATCAAGTCCGTTAATTACCTTTCTTCTTACAGAAATTCCGATGCCACCCCTTTTTCAAAACCCGACATGCCTTCCACCGGTCACCACATGTAATAACCCGAACATCTGGGCCAGTTTAAAATGTTTATTTTGGCAATTTAAGCGAATTTTGATTATTTAAAATGAATTATTTTAAATAATAACGACGAGAAATTTATTTTGAATATAATTCGAATGTATATATTCGTTTGAATCGTCACTAGAATTTAAATATTTATTTATATTTATAAAAGGAATTGAAAATGGCACGGTAGTTCGATAATTCGATTTCAAACTTCAAATGAATGTACATGATTCAAAATAAACCGGATTTTAGTGAAACCAAAAATAATAGAATCTAATAGAGAATGTCTTTCCAACAAATCCGAAAAATCAAAATTTCATAGCGGGAATCAAAAGATTTGTCCAGTAGAAAATTCTGAATAGTCACTATGGAATTCAGGCCCTTAAAAATAGCAATTTTGCAACGACCTCGGATTTCGACGAAACAACTTTTGTTAGATCCGTGATGTCAAGTTATTGCTAGATTCCAATTTTCATAATTTTTCGAATCAATATATGAGCGTGGCAAAGGAAAACGTGTTTGACCAATTTCAGTTGATTTTAATCGACTGGAAATTGGTCATTTTTCAAACGGTCTCAGAATTCGACGAAACTAGTTTTGTTAGGACCGTATCGTCAATACGAAGCTAGAAAATATTTTTCTGCGATTTTTCGAGTTAGTATGTGGCCTCGGTAATTTGAAATGTATGTTTAAATTTAATATACAAAGAATTATACTTTGATTTAAATGAAAACTGATTGTAACAGCCGAATCAGCTTACGGTACATATCCCATTGTGTTCGGAATAAGGGTAAAACGCTAGGGAAGACAGGCGGTGGGTCTCGTTTAGGGTCGTATGTAAAAGTCAACTTTTTAAAAATTAAAATAATAAAAAAATTAAAACCTCTCTCCTCCACCTTACTTTCTCTCTGCCCCCCCCCCCCTGTTGAAATTCATTTCAACAGAAAAAAAATCCTAAACTAATCGCGCCGCCCTCCCCGATTCAGCCTCGCCTCCGCACCCTCCGCCACATCGCCGGAGACACCGCCCTCCCCAGCTCCGCTTGACGCGACCGCCCCCTCCCCGCTCGCTTTCCCTCTCCTCTCGAATGCAACCACCAACAGACCGATGACGCGAGCAACCCCAAGCCGCCACCTGCGCGCGAGCACCCCCACAACCACCTCCAGGCCGATGTGAATCCCCCTTTCCCCTCTTTTTACACTGTAAGTTTATTTTATTTTTCTTTTTTTATTATTATTTATTCATTTTCAGTTTGATTTTTATTATAACAGCAGTATAAAATCTGAGTTTGTTTTAAAATAAAATTCTGAATTTTGTTTTCGAAAGATAAATAATTGCATTTGTTTTAGTAAAATATAAATGAACTGATTTGAAAATATAAATGAACTGTTTTTAAAATATAAGTATCGTTGTTTTTAAAACATAAGTATCATTGTTTTAAAAATGTAAACATCATATAAAGAAGTGATTATATATATAACAGTAGAATTAAAAATGTGATTTTTCTTTGTTTGAAAAGAAATAAAAATATGATTTTTATTTTATGAACATCGTAATAAAAATTTGATTTTTTATGTGAATAGCAAAATAAAAATGTAATTTTTATTTTAAGAATAGAAAAGTAAAAATTCGATTTTTATATATTGAATAGCGAAGTAAAAATGTGATTTTTACATATGTAGAGAATACGGGCAAAGAAAGTGGCAAGAGGCGAGAACGGCGAAGATTTCTACATAAGAAGAGTCTTGGGATTAGATTAGCAATTCTGTGAGAATTTCTCACTCTTTGATTTAATTTCTAGTTATATATATATATATATATATATATACTAGGATGCAGACGGTGTTTAGTAGCACCCGACACCCGTCGTCCACAGACCATGGACGGCTTGTATGCTTGTTTATTTGATTTTGATGTGTAGTTGATTGCGTGATGTGATGTGAAATGAAATAAAATATTTATATAGTTGAAAATATTTTATAGTTAACAATAGAATTTTTAACGGATATATGAAATGAAATAAAATATTTATATAGTTGAAAATATTTTATAGTTAAAAATAGAATTTTTAATGGATATATGAAATGAAATAAAAATAAACAAATCAGACGATTTGTTTATATACACACATTTGACTGATATTGATTGGGTCGATAAATTTTACACATCGCCCAACTGCACAAATAGAATCTGTGTTTGATTGTTTGAAACCCCACATGGGTATTGGGGTGATATATGACATACACTAATCCCAATAGTTAGTTGTATGTCGATCGATTGATTGAGTGACTGTTATAAGCGTTGAATGTTTATATTTGATGCTTATACAATGTAGAATGCACTTTGGATGATGGTTGATTATTTGTCATTGTTGATATACATGCGTTGTATGGAAATCCATAGAAATAAAATCTATGGTAATTGATTGGGCTTCATTCCAGTTTTGAATATAAATATTTGAAAAAGAAATATTTGAAAAAGAAATATTTGAATAGAAATATTTGAATAGAAATATTTGTAAAAGAAATATTTGAATAGAAATATTTGAATAGAAATATTTGAAAAAGAAATATTTGAATAGAAATATTTGAATAGAAATATTTGAAAATAGAAATATTTGAAGCCGTGTTGATTAGATTGACGCCATTTTGATGTGAACGATATTTATATCGATTTTATTCATTTTTAATGAATATCGAAAGTGATTTCAAAATCTGATATTTTGAAAAGAATTGAAATTCGAACTGAAACTAAATAGAAATAAATTCGAATTGAAATTGAATATAAATGAATTCGAATTGTAATTGAATTGAATTGAAAACGAATTGAAATTGAATATAAATGAATTCGAATTGAAATTGAATTGAAAACGAACTGAAATTGAATAGAAAAGAAATTCGAATTAAATTAAAATTGAATTGAGATCAATTTGAAATGAATTTAAAACGAATTTATATTGGAATATTCAATTTTGATTTGAATTTGAAAAAGAAGTTGAAATCGTTTTGAAAACGAATTTAAAACGATTTATAAAATTCATTTCGAAAGGAAATCGATGAAGTATATATTATATATTATATATATATATATAATATAATGGCATGAATAGAACGTGCCGCGCCGCGGCAGTTCGCGAATTTCGACCATTGACTTCGAATGGATATTGCGGGAGATCCGACCGTCGGATTCTCCTAAAACCGGAAACGTTGGGTACGTATCGAAAAGTGCTTCCTAACGAATATTAGAAATTTGAAATCTAACGGTTGGATTTGGAATTATGTCCAAATCAAATGTGGAAAAGGTCGCTGTAAGTGCAGTTCGATGGCCATTGATGGAAATCGACTGTACAGGCCTTGATAAAATTATTAAAAATAGTAATAATTTGTGCAAAATCATAAGAAATGATTTGGGAAGAATTGGGATGAAAAACTCCATATTTGAAAAGATAAAAATAGATTTTTATCGAAATGAACTAGTTTTGAACTAGGATTAAAATTCTATTTATTTTTAAATAAATAAAGTGAATTTGAAAAGGGTTTTAAAAGTAACCAGAATTTCCAGTAATTGAATTAGAATGGATTTGAATCGAAATTGTCTTTGGAATATTTCGATGTTGGATTTCGTGATTATACATATGTTGTTATGGAAATTTGAAAGATATTTATATATCGTTATTTCCAATACGATATTTGTTGGTTGTAGAATTTGATATTGAATATAAGCCGATATATTTTCTATTCAGAGCCTTGTATTTAATATCAAATGTGATTTGGGTTTATCGTGAATGGTGTCTTCATTAACACTGTTCTTGAATCTAGTTGAGAAAAAGATTGAATCTTTTTATTTAGATTTAATGATGTGTACCAATTAAATAATATTTAATTGGAATTGAATTGGTATTGATTTTTGGGTTTATCGTGAACAGTGTTTTAAATAACACTTGTTCTTTAACCCGATAATTAATGGAATGTGATTTTAGGTTTATCGTGAACCGTGTTTTAAATGACACTGATTCTTTAACCCAGTTAACGATTAAAACTAAGTGGAGTTTTATTGAATCTTTAATTAGATTGAAAAGATTGAGAATGGAGTATCACCAGTTTTGCTCCAGACGATAGTTAAATCTTTAATTAGATTTGAACGTGAAATGGTAATTGAATTTACCGATAACACCGTGGTGTTAGATATGAAGTATGACCAGTTTTACTTCATGGGATGAATATGTTGGGATTGGGAAATTAAAATAAATGATTACTTCGGTTTGGTTCGCTAATCCCGACTAGTTTGAATTGATATTCAAAGGAGATTAAAGAATAAATTTAAAGAATTTATCTTTGATAAAATTAATGGGAACCTTTCCCAAAATATAAGAATATTTGAATAAAAGAATATTCTGAATTGGAATGAGGCGTATGTTGTGTTTGTGTAACACGTGTTTATTATATATATACGCGAGTTGTTCAGAAAGACCGGGTTAATCCCATTCTGAATAACTGATTCGTGGTGTCGAAGATGAAGACGGGGGTTGAAGGCCGGAGGTCTTCACGTCGTTTGGGTAATTACCGATGATCTTGATTGGGCTGTACACCCAAGAGGAGGGAATCGGTTAGTGATTGTCCAGACGTATTTGGAGATCGATGGATATGCGGGGTACTAGGTGCCTCCGGTTTCGTTCAGACCCAGAACAAACTTGTGAATGGACTGTGTGTCTGACATTGGATTTTAGTCTGTGTGATTGATTTCTATCAAATATATATCTGTTTGGCGACGGAGAATTTATTCTCTTGCTTAACACCCTTCTCTGAGACGTACAAGCTCAGGGGTTATATATTGATGGATATCAATCGCATGGAGTGAATTGCCTGTGAGGCATGCCTAAATGGCAATTGATCAAGGCTTCTGTTGAAAGGCAAAGTCTTGTGGATGATGATCAAAGCAAGGCCTGTATGGCATAGCTTTGTGTAACGTTGATTCGCGAGCCTCACACCCCGGTTGTGAACTAAAAACGGGAGAAGGATCCAGGTGTAACAACCCGTAAAATGCGAGCCAGTTTGAAATTTTTATTTTGGCAATTTTAGCGAATTCTGATTATTTAATATGAATTATTTTAAATAATATCGACGAGAAATTTAATTTGAATATAATTCGAACGTATATATTATACGCGTCGTCGTTAGAATAAAAATAATTATATATAATTATAAAAGGAATTGAAAATGGCGCGGTAGTTCGAAAATTCGATTTCTAATTTCAAATGAATATACAGAATTCAATATAAGTCAGAATTGAACGAAACAAGAAATATTTGAATCTGTATAACTATATCTTTGTAACGAAGTTAACAAACTGAGATTTCATCTTAGAGATGATAAGATATGTCCAATTTAAAATTAGAAATAGTCGCTGTGGAATTTATATATATTTATATATATATAAGGCCCTTAAAAATAGTAATTTTGCAAACGACCTCGGATTTCGACGAAACCAGTTTTGTTGGATCCGCAGTGTCAAATTATTGCTAGATTCCAAATTTCATAATTTTTCGAATCAATATGTGAGCGTGGCAAAGGAAAACGCGTTTGACCAGTTTCAGTTGATTTTAATCGACTGGAAATTGGCCATTTTTCAAACGGTCTCAGAATTCGACGAAACTAGTTTTGTTAGGACCGTATCGTCAATACGAAGCTAGAAAATATTTTTCGGGAATTTTTCTAGTTAGTATGTGACCCCGGTAATTTGAAATGTACGTTTAAAATTCAATATAGTGATTTAAAAGTAAATTTCAACGGAAACTGATTGTAACGATCGAATCAACTTGTGACACATATCCCATTGTGTACAGAATGGGGGTGAAACGTTATGGACGACAGGCGGTGGGCCTCGTTTAGAGGTCAAAAATAAAAGTTGCTTTTTAGTGATAAATTAAATAAAAAAAAATAAAAAAATAAAAAAAAATATAATCCTCCTTTTAATCAGCCGACCCCCCCTATCCTTACTTTTCAAAATCGAAATCAGGAAAGAAAAAAAAAAAAAACCTAAGACCTAATCGCGCCTCCTTCACTTTCTCCATCACGTCGTCGCCCTCCCCTCAAGCTCCGCCCACCTCCATAAGGTCGTGGCCATCTCGTCGCACCCCCCCCTTCCTCACTTCAGACCCTTCCATCGCATCCTCAGACCCCCGCCCCCTAGCGTGGACGTCTTCGCCTAAAACTGGACGTCGAGGGTCCCCTCGAACTGCTCCGCCGCCCCTTGGCAGGCCCGGCGCCGCCTCCCCGACAGTCTCCCCCCTCCTCTTCTTCAAGCGACAGTAAGCATTTTTTTTTTTTTGTATTTTATTTTTATTTTAAATTCGTTAAAACTAATTTCGATTCTAGGGATTTAAAAACTGTTTTTTTTTTGGCATATAAAACTGAATTTTATAAGTGTTTAAAACTGAATTTTATAAGTGTTTAAAACTGAATTTTATAAATGTTTAAAACCGATTTTTAAAGAAGTTATAAAAAAATGATTTTTTTTCTATGCATTTAAAAACCTGGTTTTGTTTAAGGAAAAAGTTTTAAACTTTAAATAGAAAAAGGTTTGAAATTTAAAAGGAAAAAGTTTTAAACTAAAAATAGAAGGAGGTTAGGAATTTACAAGGTAAAAATCAGATTTTTATATGTTGAACTTTGAAATAAAAATTCGATTTTTATATATTGAATAGCGAACTAAAAATTCGATTTTTATATATGGAACTTCGAAATAAAAATTCGATTTTTATATATTGAATAGCGAACTAAAAATTCGATTTTTATATATTGAACTTTGAAATAAAAATTCGATTTTTATATATGGAACTTTGAAATAAAAATTCGATTTTTATATATTGAATAGCGAAATAAAAATTCGATTTTTATATATTGAATAGCGAAATAAAAATTCGATTTTTATATATTGAACTTTGAAATAAAAATTCGATTTTTATATATGGAACTTTGAAATAAAAATTCGATTTTTATATATGGAACTTTGAAATAAAAATTCGATTTTTATATATGGAACTTTGAAATAAAAGTTCGATTTTTATATATTGAATAACATAGTAAAAATTCGATTTTTACATATGTAGAGAATACGGGCGAAGGTAACAAAAAGGCGAAACGACGAAGACTTCTGCAAAAGAAGAGTCGAGATGATTGGATAGCTATAGGTGAGAATTTCTCACTCTTCAATTTTATTTCTAGTTATATATATATATACTAGGATGCAGACGGTGCTTAGTAGCACCCGACACAATCGTCCACAGACCATGGACTTGTTTGTTTGGCTGTTAGGTTATTGATTGCGATATTGGTTTGAATGTGGTTTGTGGTGTGAATAATCGAATCGATAAATTGGTTAGGATTAGACGTGCGCCGTTATAAGGCGAAGGAGTAAGGCTAGGTTAGACTCTTACTCCAAATTTTGTGGTTTGCATAATGAATTGATTTGATTGATGTGTGAATGGCGTGGGCCTTCACTAGACCGGGGATAAGGCTAGGCCTTGTCCCGTTTCTAGTATCGTGCCGTTATGCCGTCGAAATTTTCTAAAATAAGTTAGAAAAATAAAAATAGCATTTTATTTAACGAATGAACTGAATAGAAATTCATATGTTAAAATAAAATGTGTTATCGTTAAAAATATAATTTTTAACGTGAATGTGAATAAATAAATATTCATTTACAAACCAGACGGTTTGTTTATGTACACCTATTTGAATGACGTTGATTGGGTCGATAAATTTTACACATCGCCTAACTGCACAAATAAAATATGTGTTTGATTGTTTGAAACCCCACACGGGTGTTAGGATGAAATTTGAAGTTCACTCATCCTGATTGATTAAATATGTCGATCGATTGATTGACAAGCTGCTATAAGCGTTAAATGTCTATATTTGATGCTTATACAGTGTAGTGCACTTTGGTTGATGGTTGATTATTCATCGTTGTTGATATATACATGTGTTGTAGGAAATCCATATAATTAACATTATATGGTAATTGATTGGGCCTCATTCCAGTTTCGAAAAAAAGAAATATTTGAAATAGAAATATTTGAAATAGAAATATTTGAAATAGAATATTTGAAAATAGAAATATGTGAAGCCGTGAGGATTAGATTGACGCCATTTTGACGTGAACGATATTTATATCGATTTTATTCATTTTAAAATGAATATTGAAAAGTGATTTCGAAATGAATTGAATTGAAAACGATTTCGAAATGAATTGAATTGAAAACGATTTCGAAATGAATTGAATTGAAAACGATTTCGAAATGAAATGAATATTGAAAAGTGATTTCGAAATGAATTGAATTGAAAACGATTTCGAAATGAATTGAATTGAAAACGATTTCGAAATGAATTGAATTGAAAACGATTTCGAAATGAATTGAATTGAAAACGATTTCGAAATGAATTAAATTGAAAACGATTTCGAAATGAATTGAAACGAATTCAAATTGAATTGAAAACGAATTGAAATGAATTCAAATTGAATTGAAATTTGAATTGAATAGAAATGAATTTTGAAACGAATTTATAAAGAAGAATTCAATTTTGCTTTGAATTGAAATAGAAGTTGAAATAGAATTTGAAACGAATTTAAAACTATTTATCTAATTCGTTTTAAATAGAAATCGACGAAATATATATTATATATATTATATATATAATATAATGGCCTGAATAGAACGCGCCGCGCCGCGGCAGTTCGCGAATTTCGACCATTTATTTCAAACGGACATTACGGGAGATCCGACCGTCGGATTCTCCTAAAACCGGAACCGTTGGATTCGTATCGACAAGAGCTTTCTAAGGAATGTTAGAAATTTGAAATCTAACGGTTGGATTTGGAGATACGTCCAAATCAAATTCGAAAAAGGTCGCTGTAAGTGCAGTTCGATGGCCATTGATGGAAATCGACTGTACGGACCTTGATAAAATTATTAAAAATAGTAATAATTTGTGTAAAATCATAAGGAATGATTTAGAAAGAATTGGGATGAAAAACTCCATATTTGAAAAGATAAAAATAGATTTTTATCGAAATGAACTAGTTTTGAACTAGAATTATAATTCTATTTATTTTTAAATAAATAAATGGAATTCGAAAAGGGTTTTGAAAATAACCAAAATTTCCAATGACTGCATTGGAGTGGATTTGAATCGAAATTGTCTTCGGAATATTTCGATGTTGGAATTTGTGATTATACAGGTGTTGTTATGGAAATTTGAAAGATATATATTTATATCGTTATTTCCAATACGACATTTGTTAGTCGTAGAATTCGATATTGAATATAAGCCGATATATTTTCTATTCAGAGCCTTGTATTGAATATCGAATGTGATTTGGGTTTGTCGTGAGTGGTGTCTTCACTAACACTGTTCTTGAACCCAGTTGAGAAAAGATTAAATCTTTTTGTTTAGATTTAATGAAGTGTACCAATTAAATGATATTTAATTGGAATTGAATGGATATTGATTTTTGGGTTTATCGTGAACAGTGTTTTAAACAACACTCGTTCTTTAACCCGATAATTAATGAATGTGATTTTTGGGTTTATTGTGAACAGTGTTTTAAACAACACTCGTTCTTTAACCCAATAATTAATGGAATGTGATTTGGGTCTATCGTGAACCGTGTTTTAAATGACACTGATTCTTTAACCCAGTCGAAGATTAAAACTAAGTGGAGTTTTAATGAATCTTTAATTAGATTTGAACGTGAAATTTAGAAACTAACTGTCGGTTAGCCAAGCAGAATGGTTTTTTGGATATTGATCTGATGTTGGTTTCGGCCTTCGGGGTTAATATTTGGGGAATTATTCTCTTGATTAATTTATGGTTAGTGACTGATGAATTGGAATGAGGCGTATGTTGTGTTTGTGTAACACTTATTTAAAATATACGCGAGTTATTCGGAAAGGCCGGGTTTATCCCATTCTGAATAACTGATACGACGATAAGTCGAAGATGAAGACGATGGTCGAAGACCGGAAGTCTTCACGTCGTTTGGGTAATTACTGATGATCTTGATTGGGCTGTACACCCAAGAAGATGGAAACAGTTAGTGATCGTCCAGACGTACTTGGAGATCGATGGATATGCGGGGTACTAGGTGCCTCCGGTTTCGTTCAGACCCAGGACGGACTTGTAAATGGACTGTGTGTCTGACATCGGATTTCATTCTGTGTGACTGATATCGGTTGCATAGGATGGTTTGCCTGTGTGGCATGCTAAGATGCAAATGATCAAGGCTTCTGTTGAAAAGCAAAGTCTTGTGGTGATGATCAAAGCACGGCCTTTGTGGCGTAGCTTTGTGTAACGTTTACCTCGCGTGTTTCACACCAGGTATGAACCAAAAACGGGAGACGGACCTCAGGGAGGACTTGCGTTTCTTTCTAGTTAGAAGTGGCGTCAGTGGTTTTACACGCCCTGACGAGTTTGACTTATGTGGTTGTTGCTGTTGCGAGGCGCCTCGGATTGATCGGTCGTTCTCGAACCGATGGAGTCATTTAGTTGGCTCATTTATGCCCCAAAGGGCGGGGAAACGTAGTGTTCAGGCATTTTAATCCACATCGGTGGACCGGCCCTGTCGCTCCAAGGGTCGATGCGCTCTGACCCTGTGGCTCGGGCTAGAGAGTCACGAATCGGTTGAGGACTATCTTTTGCCTCGGTTCATAGACGGAAATCCAATTTCCAAATACGTGATCCTGCGGTTTTATTTGTAGAACTAGTATGGCGACATGATATATGGTACCCATGCCGCCTATGATTGATACTTATGATTTGAAGTTACGGGTCTTCACAGTTGGTATCAGAGCTTTGGTTTACAAAGCTAGAGAACAAGACACATTAGAACCATACGAAAGAATTCATCAGATATTGGATTAGCAATGTCCAGTGAGAATGACTCGTTAGAGATAGGATCAGTAGTATCCTAGAACGAGTGTGAAGAGTATATTTTTGAAAATGAAAACAAATTTTTGTTTTGAAAATTTAAATCACTTATTCGTATTTGATGATTTATTTATATTGATGTGGGCAATCCAGTATATATAGATTTTGCGTATACGTCTGATCCACGTGTATTTGAAATTTTAATATACTGGATAGATATAGAATCACACTCTAGTCGCCCGGAGATAATTTTGGTAATGCGGCCGCATTATCAATATTTATATTCGTGTTTCGAAGGTGTGATATCTATATATTTCCATTAGGCTGGTGTGAGAACCAAAACTTATATATAGCTAGAATACATTGTTGTGAATTGGCATCAAAAACATGATTTTTGTATATGTATCAAAATTATGAATTTGAAACGTTAAATTCACTAATTGATTGATGTTTGTGTTGTTTGTTCATTTGTTTGCTAATTTTGAACCTTTATGCCTAATTAAACACATATTGAATTGTATTGAAAATTGGTTGCATCTGTTTGCATATACATATATATCATTGAACAGGTCATAGCAAGGAGGCTAGAGCCAGAGAATAAAATTTGTTTGCCCGACAAATAGGTACATGTTTACTACATAATTTCCTGTTTTGTTTGGGTGATGATGATTTTGTGAGCCTATTGGCTAGCCGCTTGGCTTTTTCTTTTTCTTTTTGAGATCTGAAGGACCGGGGAAGCTATTTGAAATTCCCTGATGCTCCCATTGCAGGGGAGGTTATGGCGAAATTTTTCGAAAATTTAGGGTGTTAGCCAAATTTTTGAAATTTTGAAAATTCTCAGAAACTAAAGAGTTGGAGAATGGAAGCCAGATCGAACGTAGTGTTGATTAATCAAACCACTTTCGACTTTGTTCCTTTTCGGGGACGAAAAGTTTTAAGTGGGGGAGATTGTAACAACCCGTAAAATGCGAGCCAGTTTGAAAATTTTATTTTGGCAATTTTAGCGAATTCTGATTATTTAATATGAATTATTTTAAATAATATCGACGAGAAATTTAATTTGAATATAATTCGAACGTATATATTATACGCGTCGTCGTTAGAATAAAAATAATTATATATAATTATAAAAGGAATTGAAAATGGCGCGGTAGTTCGAAAATTCGATTTCTAATTTCAAATGAATATACAGAATTCAATATAAGTCAGAATTGAACGAAACAAGAAATATTTGAATCTGTATAACTATATCTTTGTAACGAAGTTAACAAACTGAGATTTCATCTTAGAGATGATAAGATATGTACAATTTAAAATTAGAAATAGTCGCTGCGGAATTTATATATATTTATATATATATAAGGCCCTTAAAAATAGCAATTTTGCAAACGACCTCGGATTTCGACGAAACCAGTTTTGTTTGATCCGCAGTGTCAAATTATTGCTAGATTCCAAATTTCATAATTTTTCGAATCAATATGTGAGCGTGGCAAAGGAAAACGCGTTTGACCGGTTTCAGTTGATTTTAATCGACTGGAAATTGGCCATTTTTCAAACGGTCTCAGAATTCGACGAAACTAGTTTTGTTAGGACCGTATCGTCAATACGAAGCTAGAAAATATTTTTCGGGAATTTTTCTAGTTAGTATGTGACCCCGGTAATTTGAAATGTACGTTTAAAATTCAATATAGTGATTTAAAAGTAAATTTCAACGGAAACTGATTGTAACGATCGAATCAACTTGTGACACATATCCCATTGTGTACAGAATGGGGGTGAAACGTTATGGACGACAGGCGGTGGGCCTCGTTTAGATGTCAAAAATAAAAGTTGCTTTTTAGTGATAAATTAAATAAAAAAAAAAATAAAAAAAAAATATAATCCTCCTTTTAATCAGCCGACCCCCCCCCCCCCCTATCCTTACTTTTCAAAATCGAAATCAGGAAAGAAAAAAAAAAAACCTAAGACCTAATCGCGCCTCCTCCACTTTCTCCATCACGTCGTCGCCCTCCCCTCAAGCTCCGCCCACCTCCATAAGGTCGTGGCCATCTCGTCGCACCCCCCCTTCCTCACTTCAGACCCTTCCATCGCATCCTCAGACCCCCGCCCCCTAGCGTGGACGTCTTCGCCTGGAACTGGACGTCGAGGGTCCCCTCGAACTGCTCCGCCGCCCCTTGGCAGGCCCGGCGCCGCCTCCCCGACAGTCTCCCCCCTCCTCTTCTTCAAGCGACAGTAAGCACTTTTTTTTTTTTTTTGTATTTTATTTTTATTTTAAATTCGTTAAAACTAATTTCGATTCTAGGGATTTAAAAACTGTTTTTTTTTTTGGCATATAAAACTGAATTTTATAAGTGTTTAAAACTGAATTTTATAAGTGTTTAAAACTGAATTTTATAAATGTTTAAAACCGATTTTTAAAGAAGTTATAAAAAAATGATTTTTTTCTATGCATTTAAAAACCTGGTTTTGTTTAAGGAAAAAGTTTTAAACTTTAAATAGAAAAAGGTTTGAAATTTAAAAGGAAAAAGTTTTAAACTAAAAATAGAAGGAGGTTAGGAATTTACAAGGTAAAAATCAGATTTTTATATGTTGAACTTTGAAATAAAAATTCGATTTTTATATATTGAATAGCGAACTAAAAATTCGATTTTTATATATGGAACTTTGAAATAAAAATTCGATTTTTATATATTGAATAGCGAACTAAAAATTCGATTTTTATATATTGAACTTTGAAATAAAAATTCGATTTTTATATATGGAACTTTGAAATAAAAATTCGATTTTTATATATTGAATAGCGAAATAAAAATTCGATTTTTATATATTGAATAGCGAAATAAAAATTCGATTTTTATATATTGAACTTTGAAATAAAAATTCGATTTTTATATATGGAACTTTGAAATAAAAATTCGATTTTTATATATGGAACTTTGAAATAAAAATTCGATTTTTATATATGGAACTTTGAAATAAAAGTTCGATTTTTATATATTGAATAACATAGTAAAAATTCGATTTTTACATATGTAGAGAATACGGGCGAAGGTAACAAAAAGGCGAAACGACGAAGACTTCTGCAAAAGAAGAGTCGAGATGATTGGATAGCTATAGGTGAGAATTTCTCACTCTTCAATTTTATTTCTAGTTATATATATATATACTAGGATGCAGACGGTGCTTAGTAGCACCCGACACAATCGTCCACAGACCATGGACTTGTTTGTTTGGCTGTTAGGTTATTGATTGCGATATTGGTTTGAATGTGGTTTGTGGTGTGAATAATCGAATCGATAAATTGGTTAGGATTAGACGTGCGCCGTTATAAGGCGAAGGAGTAAGGCTAGGTTAGACTCTTACTCCAAATTTTGTGGTTTGCATAATGAATTGATTTGATTGATGTGTGAATGGCGTGGGCCTTCACTAGACCGGGGATAAGGCTAGGCCTTGTCCCGTTTCTAGTATCGTGCCGTTATGCCGTCGAAATTTTCTAAAATAAGTTAGAAAAATAAAAATAGCATTTTATTTAACGAATGAACTGAATAGAAATTCATATGTTAAAATAAAATGTGTTATCGTTAAAAATATAATTTTTAACGTGAATGTGAATAAATAAATAATCATTTACAAACCAGACGGTTTGTTTATGTACACCTATTTGAATGACGTTGATTGGGTCGATAAATTTTACACATCGCCTAACTGCACAAATAAAATATGTGTTTGATTGTTTGAAACCCCACACGGGTGTTAGGATGAAATTTGAAGTTCACTCATCCTGATTGATTAAATATGTCGATCGATTGATTGACAAGCTGCTATAAGCGTTAAATGTCTATATTTGATGCTTATACAGTGTAGTGCACTTTGGTTGATGGTTGATTATTCATCGTTGTTGATATATACATGTGTTGTAGGAAATCCATATAATTAACATTATATGGTAATTGATTGGGCCTCATTCCAGTTTCGAAAAAAAGAAATATTTGAAATAGAAATATTTGAAATAGAAATATTTGAAATAGAAATATTTGAAATAGAATATTTGAAAATAGAAATATGTGAAGCCGTGAGGATTAGATTGACGCCATTTTGACGTGAACGATATTTATATCGATTTTATTCATTTTAAAATGAATATTGAAAAGTGATTTCGAAATGAATTGAATTGAAAACGATTTCGAAATGAATTGAATTGAAAACGATTTCGAAATGAATTGAATTGAAAACGATTTCGAAATGAAATGAATATTGAAAAGTGATTTCGAAATGAATTGAATTGAAAACGATTTCGAAATGAATTGAATTGAAAACGATTTCGAAATGAATTGAATTGAAAACGATTTCGAAATGAATTGAATCGAAAACGATTTCGAAATGAATTAAATTGAAAACGATTTCGAAATGAATTGAAACGAATTCAAATTGAATTGAAAACGAATTGAAATGAATTCAAATTGAATTGAAGTTTGAATTGAATAGAAATGAATTTTGAAACGAATTTATAAAGAAGAATTCAATTTTGCTTTGAATTGAAATAGAAGTTGAAATAGAATTTGAAACGAATTTAAAACTATTTATCTAATTCGTTTTAAATAGAAATCGACGAAATATATATTATATATATTATATATATAATATAATGGCCTGAATAGAACGCGCCGCGCCGCGGCAGTTCGCGAATTTCGACCATTTATTTCAAACGGACATTACGGGAGATCCGACCGTCGGATTCTCCTAAAACCGGAACCGTTGGGTTCGTATCGACAAGAGCTTTCTAAGGAATGTTAGAAATTTGAAATCTAACGGTTGGATTTGGAGATACGTCCAAATCAAATTCGAAAAAGGTCGCTGTAAGTGCAGTTCGATGGCCATTGATGGAAATCGACTGTACGGACCTTGATAAAATTATTAAAAATAGTAATAATTTGTGTAAAATCATAAGGAATGATTTAGAAAGAATTGGGATGAAAAACTCCATATTTGAAAAGATAAAAATAGATTTTTATCGAAATGAACTAGTTTTGAACTAGAATTATAATTCTATTTATTTTTAAATAAATAAATGGAATTCGAAAAGGGTTTTGAAAATAACCAAAATTTCCAATGACTGCATTGGAGTGGATTTGAATCGAAATTGTCTTCGGAATATTTCGATGTTGGAATTTGTGATTATACAGGTGTTGTTATGGAAATTTGAAAGATATATATTTATATCGTTATTTCCAATACGACATTTGTTAGTCGTAGAATTCGATATTGAATATAAGCCGATATATTTTCTATTCAGAGCCTTGTATTGAATATCGAATGTGATTTGGGTTTGTCGTGAGTGGTGTCTTCACTAACACTGTTCTTGAACCCAGTTGAGAAAAGATTAAATCTTTTTGTTTAGATTTAATGAAGTGTACCAATTAAATGATATTTAATTGGAATTGAATGGATATTGATTTTTGGGTTTATCGTGAACAGTGTTTTAAACAACACTCGTTCTTTAACCCGATAATTAATGAATGTGATTTTTGGGTTTATTGTGAACAGTGTTTTAAACAACACTCGTTCTTTAACCCAATAATTAATGGAATGTGATTTGGGTCTATCGTGAACCGTGTTTTAAATGACACTGATTCTTTAACCCAGTCGAAGATTAAAACTAAGTGGAGTTTTAATGAATCTTTAATTAGATTTGAACGTGAAATTTAGAAACTAACTGTCGGTTAGCCAAGCAGAATGGTTTTCTGGATATTGATCTGATGTTGGTTTCGGCCTTCGGGGTTAATATTTGGGGAATTATTCTCTTGATTAATTTATGGTTAGTGACTGATGAATTGGAATGAGGCGTATGTTGTGTTTGTGTAACACTTATTTAAAATATACGCGAGTTATTCGGAAAGGCCAGGTTTATCCCATTCTGAATAACTGATACGACGATAAGTCGAAGATGAAGACGATGGTCGAAGACCGGAAGTCTTCACGTCGTTTGGGTAATTACTGATGATCTTGATTGGGCTGTACACCCAAGAAGATGGAAACAGTTAGTGATCGTCCAGACGTACTTGGAGATCGATGGATATGCGGGGTACTAGGTGCCTCCGGTTTCGTTCAGACCCAGGACGGACTTGTAAATGGACTGTGTGTCTGACATCGGATTTCATTCTGTGTGACTGATATCGGTTGCATAGAATGGTTTGCCTGTGTGGCATGCTAAGATGCAAATGATCAAGGCTTCTGTTGAAAAGCAAAGTCTTGTGGTGATGATCAAAGCACGGCCTTTGTGGCGTAGCTTTGTGTAACGTTTACCTCGCGTGTTTCACACCAGGTATGAACCAAAAACGGGAGACGGACCTCAGGGAGGGCCTGCGTTTCCTCCTAGCTAGAAGTGGCGTCAGTGGTTTTACACGCCCTGACGAGTTTGACTTATGTGGTTGTTGCTGTTGCGAGGCGCCTCAGATTGATCGGTCGTTCTCGAACCGATGGAGTCATTTAGTTGGCTCGCTTACGCCCCAAAGGGCGGCGAAACGTAGTGCTCAGGCATTTTTAATCCACTCCGTGTGGACCGGCCCTGTCGCTCCAAGGGTCGATGCGTTCTGATCCTGAGACTCGGGCTAGGCAGTCTCGAATCGGTTGAGGACTATCTTTTGCCTCGGTTCATAGACGGAAATCCAATTTCCAAATACGTGATCCTGCGGTTTTATTTGTAGAACTAGTATGGCGACATGATATATGGTACCCATGCCGCCTATGATTGATACTTATGATTTGAAGTTACGGGTCTTCACACCAGGGAGGGCATGCTTTTCTTTCTAGCTAGGGTGGTGTCAGTGACCTACCAGCCCTGACATTTGTATTATTTTCACCTGTGTGGTTTTTGCTGTTGCGAGGCGCATCGGATATATCGGTCGATGGAGTCATTGGACTCATTGACACCCCAAAGGGTGAAGAAACGTAGTGTTCAGGAATTTTAATCCACATCGGTGGACCGGCCCTGTGGCTCCTAAGGGTCACTCGAGCTCTGATCCGGAGACACGGGCTAGAGCGTCTCAAATCGGTAGAGGACTATCTTTTGCCTCGGTTCACAGATGGAAATCCAATTTCCAAATACGCGACTTTGCGATTTTGATTGTATAACCTATATATGGCGACATAGTGGTATGGGGCATTCATGCCGCCTATGATTGATACTTATGATTTGAAATTGATTTCTTCACTTATAGCGATAATAAAAGATTTGTTTTAACGTATCAAGCATTCTTTGGCTATTATAAGGTAAAACCCTATCCTGTGGTTTGTGTTGCATTGTGTGATGGGACCTGGGTCTTATAATAGGTTCATTTTTCTTTATTTAGCATTGCGCCGTATGTTTTATGCACTGGTATTCTTGGGAGGAAACCCGTTCCGCGTTAGCGGTGTGGTCCCTTGATTTACCTAACTTTAAAAATAAAGATTAATTGTTTTAGTTCTCACACCAGTCCCATGACTGACCTGGAGTTTATTGTTTTAACCTAAACTCTGAGTGCCCCTATTTTGACACGGGCAGCTAGTAGTTTTGGTTTTGCAGATTTATATTCACAGGATCCTGGTTTACATCTGAAATGATATCTGGAAAGTTTGTATCCGTATATCTCCTTCTAGTTGTGTTTTGTATTATTTCCGCTGCTATATAATGTAATTTAAATCTCTGATATTTCTGTGTAATATTTTCTTATACTCTGTATATTCTTGTTTTCTGATGGAATTTTTGTAATATACAATGAAATGTTCTTCCGTCTGCGTTCTATTTTGTCGTGTTCTCAAAACAATTCGTTCTTTCTCTTCTCTTCGGAGACCGGGGAAGTTTGGGTCGCTTCAGCATGGTATCAGAGCTTTGGTTTACAAAGCTTAGAGAACAAGACACGTTAGAACCATACGAAAGAATCCATCAGATATTTGATTAGTAATATCCAATGGGAATGACTCGTTAGAGATAGGATCAGTAGTATCCTAGAACGAGTGTGAAGAGTATGTTTTTAAAAATGAAAACAATTTTTGTTTTGAAAATTTAAATCAATTATTCGTATTTGATTATTTATTTATATGAATTTGGACAATCCAATATATAGAGATTTTGCATATATGTCTTGCAAACGTGTATTCAAAGTTTTAATGTACTGGATAGTTATAGAATCACACTCTAGTTGCCCGGGGATAATTCTGGTGATGGGGCACCGTCGCCAGTATTTATTTTCGAGTAACGAAAGTGAGATTTCTCTATTTCCATTAAACTAGTGTGAGAACCGAAATTAGATAGGGCTTATCGTTGTGATTTGTCATCAAAAATCTGATCTTTGACTATATATCAAAGTTATGCATTTGAAATGATAACCAACTAATTGATTGATGGTTGTGTTGTTTGATTATTGTTTGAATAATTAAATGTTGAACCTTTAACCAAATTGGTCAAACATTGAATTGTATTGAAATTTGGTCGCGTTTTCTTGCATATACATATACTTACATTGAACAGGTCATAGCAAGGAGGCTAGAGCAGAGAATAAAATTTGTTTGCCCGACAAATAGGTACATGTTTATCATAATTTATTGTTTTGTTTGGGTGATGATGATTTTATGAGCCGATTGGCTAGCTGCTTGGCTTTTTCTTTTTCTTTTTGAAGAACAGAGGGCCTATATGGCAATTTCGGGATTTTCCCGTGCTCCCGGTGCAGGGGAGGTTATGGCGAAATTTTTCGAAAATTTAGGGTGTTAGCCAAATTTTTGAAAAATTTGAAAAGTTCTTAGAAACTGAAAAGTTAAAGAACTTAAGCCGTAATCAAAACAATGAAAGTTGAGTTGGTTTGTGAAACAACTTTCGGGTTTGTTCCTTTACGGGGACGAAAAGTTTTAAGTGGGGGAGATTGTAATAAACCAAAAATCTGGGCCAGTTTAAAATTTTTATTTTGGCAATTTTAGCGAATTTTGATTATTTAAAATGAATTATTTTAAATAATAATGACGAGAAATTTATTTTAAATATAATTCGAACGTATATATTCGTTTGAATCGTTGTTAGAATATAAATATTTATTTATATTTATAAAAGGAATTGAAAATGGCGCGGTAGTTCGATAATTCGATTTCAAACTTCAAATGAATGTACAGGATTCAAAATAAACCGGATTTTAGTGAAACCAAAAATAATAGAATCTAATAGAGAATGTCTTTCCATCGAATCCGAAAAATCGAAATTTCATAGCGGGAATCAAATGATATGTCCAGTAGAAAATTCTGAATAGTCGCTATGGAATTCAGGCCCTTAAAAATAGCCATTTTGCAAACGACCTCGGATTTCGATGAAACCACTTTTGTTGGATCCATGATGTCAAGTTATTGCTAGATTCCAATTTTCATAATTTTTCGAATCAATATGTGAGCGTGGCAAAGGAAAACGTGTTTGATCAATTTCAGTTGATTTTAATCGACTGGAAATTGGCCATTTCTCAAACGGTCTCAGAATTCGATGAAACAAGTTTTGTTAGGACCGTATCGTCAATACGAAGCTAGAAAATATTTTTCTGGAATTTTTCGAGTTAGTATGTGGCCTCGGTAATTTGAAATGTATGTTTAAATTGAATATACAAAGAATTATACTTTGATTTAAATGAAAACTGATTGTAACAGCCGAACCAGCTTACGGTACATATCCCATTGTGTTCGAAATAGGGGTAAAACGCTAGGGACGACAGGCGGTGGGCCTCGTTTAGGGGTCGTATGTAAAAGTCAACTTTTTAAAAATTAAAATAATAAAAAATTTAAAACCTCTCTCCTCCACCTTACTTTCTCTCTGCCCCCCTGTTTAAATTCATTTCAACAGAAAAAGAAAAAAAAAACCTAAACTAATCGTACCGCCCTCCCCGATTCAGCCTCGCCTCCGCACCCTCCGCCACATCGCCGGAGACACCGCTCTCCCCAGCTCCGCCTGACGCGACCACCCCCTCCCCGCTCGCTTTCCCTCTCCTCTCGAATGCAACCACCAACAGACCGACGACGCGGGCAACCCCAAGCCGCCACCTGCGCGCGAGCAACCCCACCACCACCTCCAGGCCGACGTGAATCCCCCTTTCCCCTCTTTTTACACTGTAAGTTTATTTTATTTTTCTTTTTTTATTATTATTTATTCATTTTCAGTTTGATTTTTATTATAACAGCAGTATAAAATCTGAGTTTGTTTTAAAATAAAATTCTGAATTTTGTTTTCGAAAGATAAATAATGGCATTTGTTTTAGTAAAATATAAATGAACTGATTTGAAAATATAAATGAACTTTTTTTAAAATATAAGTATCGTTGTTTTTAAAACATAAGTATCATTGTTTTAAAAATGTAAACATCATATAAAGAAGTGATTATATATATAACTGTAGAATTAAAAATGTGATTTTTCTTTTTTTGAAAAGAAATAAAAATATGATTTTTATTTTATGAACATCGTAATAAAAATTTGATTTTTATGTGAATATCAAAATAAAAATGTAATTTTTATTTTAAGAATAGCAAAGTAAAAATTTGATTTTTATATATTGAATAGCGAAGTAAAAATGTGATTTTTACATATGTAGAGAATATGGGCAAAGAAAGTGGCAAGAGGCGAGAACGACGAAGATTTCTACATAAGAAGAGTCGTGGGATTGGATTAGCAATTCTGTGAGAATTTCTCACTCTTTGATTTAATTTTCTAGTTATATATATATTTATACTAGGATGCAGACGGTGTTTAGTAGCACACGACACCCGTCGTCCACAGACCATGGACGGCTTGTATGCTTGTTTGTTTGATTTTAATGTGTAGTTGATTGCGTGATGTTATGTGAAATGAAATAAAATATTTATATAGTTGAAAATATTTTATAGTTAAAAATAGAATTTTTAACGGATATATGAAATGAAATAAAAATAAACAAATCAGACGATTTGTTTATATACACACATTTGACTGATATTGATTGGGTCGATAAATTTTACACATCGCCCAACTGCACAAATAAAATCTGTGTTTGATTGTTTGAAACCCCACACGGGTATTGGGGTGATATATGACATACACTAATCCCAATTGTTAGTTGTATGTCGATCGATTGATTGAGTGACTGTTATAAGCGTTGAATGTTTATATTTGATGCTTATACAGTGTAGAATGCATTTTGGATGATGGTTGATTATTTGTCATTGTTGATATACATGCGTTGTATGGAAATCCATAGAAATAAAATCTATGGTAATTGATTGGGCTTCATTCCAGTTTTGAATATAAATATTTGAAAAAGAAATATTTGAAAAAGAAATATTTGAATAGAAATATTTGAATAGAAATATTTGAAAAAGAAATATTTGAATAGAAATATTTGAATAGAAATATTTGAAAAAGAAATATTTGAATAGAAATATTTGAATAGAAATATTTGAAAATAGAAATATTTGAACCCGTGTTGATTAGATTGACGCCATTTTGACGTGAACGATATTTATATTGATTTTATTCATTTTTAATGAATATCGAAAGTGATTTCAAAATCTGATATTTTGAAAAGAATTGAAATTCGAACTGAAACTGAATAGAAATAAATTCGAATTGAAATTGAATATAAATGAATTCGAATTGAAATTAAATTGAATTGAAAACGAATTGAAATTGAATATAAATGAATTCGAATTGAAATTGAATTGAAATGAAAACGAACTGAAATTGAATAGAAAAGCAACTCGAATTAAATTGAAATCAATTTGAAATGAATTTAAAACGAATTTATATTGGAATATTCAATTTTGATTTGAATTTGAAAAAGAAGTTGAAATCGTTTTGAAAACGAATTTAAAACGATTTATAAAATTCATTTCGAAAGGAAATCGATGATGTATATATTATATATATTATATATATATAATATATAATATATAATGGCCTGAATAGAACGCGCCGCGCCGCGATAGTTCGCGAATTTCGACCGTTGACTTCGAATGGATATTGCGGGAGATCCGACCGTCGGATTCTCCTAAAACTGGAACCGTTGGGTTCGTATCGAAAAGAGCTTCCTAACGAATATTAGAAATTTGAAATCTAACGGTTGGATTTGGAATTATGTCCAAATCAAATGTGGAAAAGGTCGCTGTAAGTGCAGTTCGATGGCCGTTGATGGAAATCGACTGTACAGGCCTTGATAAAATTATTAAAAATAGTAATAATTTGTGCAAAATCATAAGAAATGATTTGGGATGAAAAACTCCATATTTGAAAAGATAAAAATAGATTTTTATCGAAATGAACTAGTTTTGAACTAGGATTAAAATTCTATTTATTTTTAAATTAATAAAGTGAATTTGAAAAGGGTTTTAAAAGTAACCAGAATTTCCAGTAATTGAATTGGAATGGATTTGAATCAAAATTGTCTTTGGAATATTTCGATGTTGGATTTCGTGATTATACAGATGTTGTCATGGAAATTTGAAAGATATTTATATATCGTTATTTCCAATACGATATTTGTTGGTCGTAGAATTTGATATTGAATATAAGCCGATATATTTTCTATTCAGAGCCTTGTATTTAATATCAAATGTGATTTGGGTTTGTCGTGAATGGTGTCTTCATTAACACTGTTCTTGAATCTAGTTGAGAAAAAGATTGAATCTTTTTATTTATATTTAATGAAGTGTACCAATTAAATAATATTTAATTGGAATTGAATTGGTATTTATTTTTGGGTTTATCGTGAACAGTGTTTTAAATAACACTTGTTCTTTAACCCGATAATTAATGGAATGTGATTTTAGGTTTATCGTGAATCGTGTTTTAAATGACACTGATTCTTTAACCTAGTTAATGATTAAAACTAAGCGGAGTTTTAATGAATCTTAAATTAGATTGAAAAGATTGAGAATGGAGTATCACCAGTTTTGCTCCAGACGATAGTTAAATCTTTAATTAGATTTGAACGTGAAATGGTAATTGAATTTACCGATAACACCGTGGTGTTAGATATGAAGTATGACCAGTTTTACTTCATGGGATGAATAGGTTCGGATTGGGAAATTAAAATAAATGATTACTTCGGTTTGGTTCGCTAATCCCGACAAGTTTGAATTGATATTCAAAGGAGATTAAAGAATAAATTTAAAGAATTTATCTTTGATAAAATTAATGGGAACCTTTCCCAAAATATAAGAATATTTGAATAAAAGAATATTCTGAATTGGAATGAGGCGTATGTTGTGTTTGTGTAACACGTGTTTATTATATATATACGCGAGTTGTTCAGAAAGACCGGGTTAATCCCATTCTGAATAACTGATTCGACGTGGTGTCGAAGATGAAGACGGGGGTTGAAGGCCGGAGGTCTTCACGTTTTTGGGTAATTACCGATGATCTTGATTGGGCTGTACACCCAAGAGGAGGGAATCGGTTAGTGATTGTCCAGACGTATTTGGAGATTGATGGATATGCGGGGTACTAGGTGCCTCCGGTTTCATTCAGACCCAGAACGAACTTGTAAATGGACTGTGTGTCTGACATTGGATTTTAGTCTGTGTGATTAATTCTATCAAATATATATCTGTTTGGCGATGGAGAATTTATTCTCTTGCTTAACGCCCTTCTCTGAGACGTACGAGCTCAGGGGTTATATATTGATGGATATCAATCGCATGGAGTGAATTGCCTGTGTGGCATGCCTAAGTGGCAATTGATCAAGGCTTCTGTTGAAAGGCAAAGTCTTGTGGATGATGATCAAAGCAAGGCCTGTGTGGCATAGCTTTGTGTAACGTTGATTCGCGAGCCTCACACCCCGGTTGTGAACTAAAAACGGGAGAAGGATCCAGGGAGGGCATGCTTTTCTTTCTAGCTAGGGTGGTGTCAGTGACCTACCAGCCCTGACATTTGTATTATTTTCACCTGTGTGATTGTTGCTGTTGCGAGGCGCCTCGGATATATCGGTCGATGGAGTCATTGGACTCATTGACACCCCAAAGGGTGAAGAAACGTAGTGTTCAGGAATTTTAATCCACATCGGTGGACCGGCCCTGTGGCTCCTAAGGGTCACTCGAGCTCTGATCCTGAGACACGGGCTAGAGCGTCTCGAATCGGTAGAGGACTATCTTTTGCCTTGGTTCACAGATGGAAACCCAATTTCCAAATACGTGACTTTGCGAATTTGATTGTATAACCTATATATGGCGACATAGTGGTATGGGGCATTCATGCCGCCTATGATTGATACTTATGATTTGAAATTGATTTCTTCACTTATAGCGATAATAAAAGATTTGTTTTAACGTATCAAGCATTCTTTGGTTATTATAAGGTAAAACCCTATCCTCTGGTTTGTGTTGCATTGTGTGATGGGACCTGGGTCTTACAATAGCTTCATTTTTCTTTATTTAGCATTGCGCCGTTAGTTTTATGCACTGGTATTCTTGGGAGGAAACCCGTTCCGCGTTAGCGGCGTGGTCCCTTGATTTACCAAACTTTAAAAATAAAGATTAACTATTTTAGTTCTCACACCAGTCCCATGACTGACCTGGAGTTTATTGTTTTAACCTAAACTCAGGGTGCCCCTATTTTGACACGGGCAGCTAGTAGTTTTGGTTTTGCAGTTTTATATTCATAGGATCCTGGTTTACAGCTGGAACGATATCCGGAAAGCTTTGTATCCGTATATCTCCTTCTAGTTGTGTTTTGTATTATTTCCGCTGCTATATAATGTAATTTAAATCTCTGATATTTCTGTGTAATATTTGCTTATACTCTGTATATTCTGATGGAATTGTTGTAATATACAATGAAATGTTCTTCAGTCTGCGTTCTATTTTGTCGTGTTCTCAAAACAATTCATTCTTTCTCTTCTCTTCGGAGACCGGGGAAGTTCGGGTCTCTTCACCACATCACCTACGATGACTTCCAGGCGACCGCAACCTCCCCTTCTGACTCGCCTACATCCAATCGTCCCCTGAGGCCATCGTCGCCCCTATCCGTGTTGCTCCACCGTCCAATTTCCAGGCAAAAACCGTACCCAATTCAAAGAAATCGACACAGAAACCCACCTCCGTTTAGCTCGACGCCGCAGCCGACCTAGGGCATCGGACCCCACAAGACCGACACCATAACGTCCGCCTCCTCTCCAGCTATCAGCCCAGATCGGTCGCGCCCATTCCGGTGTACCACAGCCACCGTGAATCTCACAAACTCGTTCGCCATTTCCGGAAAAGACAACGCAACCACCCCTTTGTTCAATTCGCCTGAACGCCTACCTCCAGTCATCGGATCACTGTACTCTGCCACTGCGACGACCCCTTCACCTCCACCTACCTTTCCCTGAACCAGCTTGGCCCAACTCCTCTCAAGTTCACCAGAAAATGGATAAAACAATGCTGACTTTGGCTTCTATTTCAAAAGAAAAGATCCCTCCAAACCATAATCAGTCGCACCATACAATTTCTACCCCAGTTTGAAGCTTGGACTTGCTGCAATCCAAACACATATCCCTTTGAATTTATAGAGATTTAAGGAATTTGTTTTCGAATAAAAAGGCGGAAGAATTAACTGAATAATGGTCTAAAGTAAGAAAAGGAACAGGAAGGTTGAGAAATGATTTGGGAATTAGGGTGTCACGTGGTTTTAATTTATAGGACAAAAATATAATATTTTACTTTATTATTTTAATATTTTAATTATTTTATTTTCGATTTGAACGAAGATATTTATTGATATGACTAGCGATTTTTATTCGTAGATATCACAATTTTCAAACACTATTTATTGATTATTGTGATCACACACAAACTCCAATCGTAACGAGAACGGACAGCATAATGTAATTCGATGTTACGGTCGTAATGTATTTTGTTTCATCGAATTCTGAGTCTGTTTGTAAAAATAGTTTTCGTTCGAATCAAAACGGTCGATTTATTTGCATTTTTATTTTTTCACGCTCACAGAATAACTTTGTTTGGCGTGCAACTTGAAATATAACAACAATTTGCTGTTACGGTCCCAATAAAATTTGTTTCGTTGAAAACGGAGACTTTTTGAATAAAGTTCCTTTTAAAAGGTCCAGATTTAATTAAAATAAACAATTTTAAAATACTTCAATATAAAAATATAGAAATATTTCAATTGGACATACCAGATCAGAATTTCATATATTTTCAAAATAAAATATCCCGATTGAATTCTGAGCCAAAACGTTATTTAATAAATTAAAAACTCTATATTTCTAGAAAATAAATCGCTATAATATATAACCGAATTCAATAGCGACTATTTGAAAATTTGATTTGGCCATAAAGTAAAATCTGCACTATGAAAACTCGATTTTTCTGCTTCATTAGAAAATTGTTGTCAAACAGATTCAGACGTTTCTTGTTTTGCAAATCCGACTTGTTTTAAATCCTGTATAACCTATTGAAGTTCAAAACGCTATATTACGAACTATCGCGCCGCCGTAGTTCGTTATATAATTAAAATTATAACTTAAACTTTTAAACAGCGCTTAATAAATGAGATCGTAAATAAAATTAAATCTAAACATAAATAAGTACCCTTACATTGCCAAATCATATAACAACGCAAATCCAGCTAAATTTTGACTATTTCGAAATTAAATAATTATTTAAACAAATTAAATATTCAAATTTATTAAATTCGAACCACTTAAATCCAAATCAATATTTAAAACAAAATTTAAATTGTAAATTAAATGGTTAGGAAAAACCTGGGTTGTTACATTCCTTCTCCCTTAAAATAATTTCGTCCCCGAAATTGCTAAGGTAAGAAGAATGCTGCAAACTTATTATATTTCCAAATCTGTTTTAGTTAAAATCCTCATCTAAATTTTTAATTAAACTAATTCAAATAGTTTTAATCGGAAACAAATTTATACTTTATCAACAAAAGTTTTCAAAAAAGATTTGAAATTTTTCTAACACCTTAAATTTTGGAAATTTTTTGGCAGAATCTCCCCTGTACGGAGGAACATCTGCAATATTGCAGTTCAATAAATATATTTTCATCGACAATCACGGTCGGAAAAGAGAAAATCGAAATCAAAACCCAAATCCAAACCAAAAATTCATATGTTGCGTAGGTGTAGCTTTTTGAGTGTTATTACGCAATAAGCAATAAACAATAAGCGGGGGTTGTTCAATTATTATGCAGCTCTAATTAGACTGGATTCAGTTAGCTGCAGAATCTTCTGGGGCATAGTTTAAAGATAATTTAGCTCTTCTTCCCCTGTCCTCAACTCTAATGAACTTCATAAGTTTCAAAACAATACCAGTTAAATTCAAATATCCATACCATACTGGATTTATCTCAATAAATCAATTCTATTTAAGATTAGTTTCAATCAAGTTCATTCAACTTTAAATACATATCTATGCAATCAACCTTACCCAAATAATCCCATAACATTCCATTTGGATATTTCTATTTCTCAACCAAAGTCAAATTAGTGTTGACTTAAATTTAATTTTATTTCAATATTCAAGTTTATGTTTTCACTTATACGATTTATTCAACCCAACATGAGTTAAATTTCCATATTTCACATTTCAAATTTGAAATGTCCTTCGATTGATCCAGTCCAACCACATAACCAACATATTCAAATCAATCAAAGCAACATAAGTTTCAAATGTCCAATCAACAAAATATAATTTAAGAAAAATTATTTCATTTATCCCATTTACAAAATAATTTTATATTAAAAATACAAATACGTACAGTCGTATATATACACTCAAATTCAATCTAGGGTATTACTAACCCCTTCTTTATTGAGTTACGCCACAGAGCCAAGGTTATCGCCAAACCAATAGCTCTGATACCAAGTTGTAACGTCCTACTTTTCAGTACAATTTTGGCAGACATTTTACTACCACAGTCATCCCAAATTACGCAGAAAAGCAGAATGTTAAGAGAAAGAAATTCGAGGATGAGAGAGAAAGAAAGAAATATTAGAATAGAATAAAGAAGAAGTACATCAGAATCTAACAGTGTAACGAACAAAATATATAATATAACACCATGTCTTTATACAAATGAAAATCTTGTGTATATACCAATCATCAGAGTACAACATGAATCAGATACAGTAGAATAACTTTAAATAATTAATGGTGAAGCCTCCTGCTTCCAGCTCTTGGAACTCCAAGCGAATACTAACCTGTCAAATATGTTCGTTCTGACCCAAGCACATTTTGAAACAAAGCAAAAACCCCCGGATTAGTCTGAAATACTTTCAGTGCTAAACTCACATCAACAATCGGCTTAACTTTAGAAATTCCTTTTGAAAGAAAAAGATAATAGTAAGACCGGTCCACACATAAATACAGATGGTTTTTACCTTACTATAACCCAAAATAGTTTGAAAACAATATTATTCTGATATTATAGTATCTATCAAATCACAAATAAATAGCAATCTAGCGGAACACTTGCATCTCACGCTCCACATACATAGTATACAATCAAAACCACGGGCGCTTATTGGAGATTGGATTCCGACTATAACAAGGTATGGAACCACCTGCCGATAGTGTATCTCTAGAGGTGAATACACCGGGTTCAACAAGAACATCTTGCAACCCGGACCACATATAACCGACCACTCATTTCGCTTGAGTGTATCGAATGTATATCACCAATAGTTGGGATTAGCAACCGTTTCCTGAAAAGGGACAGCATCGAAATAGATTATAGAAGGAAATGGATTTTCTCCATATAGGTGATTATACGGCCTAATGGGAGCGACCCACATAGCCATGCTGCCTGCCCGATTTTTGTCATTTCCCGGTTGATGAGGCTTGAGGTTATAATTATCTGCTTGAATATCTGGCCACCATTTACTTTGAATGCCACATCGTCAGATCGGACAAATCACTAAATGACGCCCACAAAAATACTCTGGTCATTAAGCTAAAAGGAGTTCCCTTCTCCGCCACTAACAGAGATACGTTTGTAAAAATTAACATACGTGATTCTTAAGAAATACTCTGTCAGACATTCGTCCATACAAGTCATCCAGGAACAGGATGAACCGAAGGCACCATCCTACCGCATCAAAGGAATTACCCTATAAATCAGTAGCGAGTAGTCCTTGCAAATCCGTAGATCTTAATTACGACAGAACCACAATATATCTTTGGTTGCAGACCAAAGATTATGAGTAGTTCTTCTGTAATGAATATCAACGGTCTTCAATTGCTCCATCTTTATTGTTTGCAAGTCAACATCATACGTAACGTTGATTCGAAGTGGTTTTGGGTCTAGTTCCCATCCCGGTATCTTCGAAACAACACGTCAAAAGGTCTAATAAAATATTTCGTTGATAGTTTGGTGTTTTAACTATCAATGTCAAACCAGTGTGGTCAAATATATTGGTAGCTCAGGTTCTCATTTTTAAAATCGTTCATTAAAACTCAAATCGAATCATCTAAAATCATTCCCTCGACTTAAAGTCGATTCCATTTAAATCTCCAACCAACTTATCTTTTGTTTTGCCATTTGGAAACAATATCACTCGTTTATTCTCACTTCGCTTAATTCCCTTTTTATTTTTAAAATATTGCCATATTTTCATCAACCATTTATTTCTTTAATCCTGGAAATATCCATATATTAATACAACGTTAATTCACTAATATAATCTAATTACCTATTCTTATGTGGTAAAACCATATTAAACGACACATGCTTTATTATTAAAAACTCAATGGCTTTACTATTTAAATTCCAAATATTTATTTTTGTTCAAAATTAATATAATCCTTCCATTCTAATTATTTATTGTTTTAAATAAACATACTTTACTCATATTATTTCTATTTTCTAGAAAACCAATGTCATATAAATAGCCTATAGGTATAATTAAACTATAAGTTTTCACTCGGACCAAACATTGTTAATGTACAGTGTTTTATTCGAAACTTATTGTATCAAATTTCATTACAAACCTTGCAAACGAATTGCAAAAAATTTACGACAATAATAACTCATCTCCAAACTTCTTTACCATTATGAACTAATACTATTCCTCGATAATAGTGAAGTCGGTCAAGTTGGGGCATTTTATTTACCTCACGGACCTTAATTGACAACGTTCTTATCTCAGAGTAGATAGAAGTTTGTAACTTAAAACCCACGTTCTCCTAATATCGATCAAATCTTATTACCTATATTTTCATTTAAACTATGGTTTTTAAGAACCATATCTTTTCGTTTGAATATCTCGATCGACCATCACCATTTTTATTTAATATATTATTAAGTAAATCATTTATCCAAATATTAGCCACTTTCTTCAAAACTCTTGTGTCGTATTCTATTCATAACAATCCATTTGCTAACATCTTTTCCTAAAAAACTTTTCATTTGTATAATCTAAACTTTGGATTCATGACCATACCCTTTTTCAATTCCTTTTATTCAGAACATTACTATCCTTTTTACCTTTCTAATTTCACTTCGATTATGCCATTTACTTAATTTCATTCTTAAGTGAATTATTTATTTTAAAGCCTTTGCCTTAATTTTAAAATTTAAATCCATTTTTCTAATAAACTTGTATTTGTTTACTAGTACTATATCCAAAACTCCTGTTAACATCATTAAAACAAATGGTTGGATTTTTATAACCAAAATCCTTATTAACTTCTTTACTCTAATCGATAAGTACTTCCATTTACATGTTTTACAATTCTTCTCATTTATTCCAACTCGAATAGAATCTTTATTTTAAACTTAAATTTCTTCTCTAACTCGTTTATGAAATTCGGATTATAAAACCCTTTTCCATAAGCCCCTTTCCAATTTTATAATCTCGTTACATCTTAAATGACATGTATTCGATGTTATTACTTAAATTAATAATTAACTCAATCGTTAACTTAATCATTTGTTGGACTAAGAGTGTATTACTTCACTATTAACAAACAATAGGTTAGTTAATATAATAAATTTTATAAATAACAAAATATTTAATAATTACTTTAATAAAGTCGAACTAAAAGTTTATTTAACTTTTAAAACAAATCATTAGGTTAAAATAATAAATCTCGCTTAATCGTTTCCTTTGAACAATTATTCTAAACGATCAAATTTCTCATTAATCTCAGTCTCCCTTATGTATTAAACATAAATGTTACTATAAAATTCCTTTTAACATTTCTTTATAAAACAACTCATAAATGTTGATTTATTAAAACTTTATATTTTAATAACTAAAATAAAATTAAACTTCCATTCAATTATAAAAAACAAATTTTATAACTTAAAGTACGTTGATTTTCCTGACGGCTAATCGATATCTAAAAATGGTGGATTTTAGACCATCACTGCTAATTCCTTAATCAACACTGTATATTGAATAAAACATGATGATTGTTAAATTTAGATTCAACAATCATTATTTATTCCATCATCGATATCTAAACAGGATAGGATATAAATTGGAATAAGAAAACAATATGTGAACAACAAATAATGTATAGTTTATTTGAGGAATCCGGTTGGATTCCTCTAACCTGTTCTTCCCTGCACAACAGTTTATAATATCGTTTCATACCAGTATATGAAATATCATGCAATGGAACGGTCGATTAATAAACATAAACAAACAATTAGCCAATAAATAAATAAAAATCATCCATAGCATCCATAGCATCCATTCAGCCAATTAATGATGAATAATAATGATATGAATTTAACACTTTGCAGCATTTCAGAAGTGTGAGAATTAACTCACCATTTTAGTTTCTGCCGAGGTTGCACTGTTTTACATAGTTTCAAACTGACGTTTAAAACTACATAAAATTCCCATGGGCTCAGAATCACTCCATTTTAGCTTGTACATGTTGGCACCGTGATTACGAACCCATCGATTTCAATTTCGTCCAATTTTGTTCATGGACGTGAAAGTTATACAACTTACACTATTTAACTTTAAATTGAATTCAATGAATTAACTAAAATCATTAATATTAATTAATTATTAATTAGCGTTGACTAGTCAAGTCCATTAATTACCTTTCTTCCTGTACAAATTTCGATGCCACCCTTTTTTCAAAACCCGACATGCCTTCCACCGGTCACCACATCACCTACGGCGACTTCCAAGCGAACGCAACCTCCCCTTCTGACTCGCCACCATCCAACCATCCCCTGAGGCCATCGTTGCCCCCATCCGTGTTGCTCCACCATCCAATTTCCAGGCAAAAACCGTAACCGAATTCAAAGAAATCAACACAGAAACCCACCTCCGTTTAGCTCGACGCAGCCACCGACCTAGGGAATCTGACCCCATAAGACTGACACCATAACGTCCACCTCCTCTCCAGCTATCAGCACACACTGGTCACACCCCCTCCGGTGTACCACAACCACTGTGAATCTCACAAACTCGTTCGCCATTTCCAGAAAATACAACGCAACCACCCCTCTTTTCAATTCGCCTGAACGCCTATCTCCAGTCACCGGATCACTGTAATCCGCCACTAATCGACCCCTTCACCTCCTCCTACCTTCCCCTGAACCATCTTGGCCCAAATCCTCTCGAGTTCACCAGAAAATGGATAAAACGATGCTGACTTTGGCTTCTAGTTCAAAAGAAAAGATCCCTCCAAACCATAATCAATCGCACCATACAATTTCTACCCCAGTTTGAAGCTTGGACTTGCTGCAATCTAAATACATCTCCCTTTGAATTTACAAAGATTTAAGGAATTTTTTTTAATAAAAAGGTGGAAGAACTCACTGAATAATGGTCTGAAGTAAGAAAAGGAACGGGAAGGTTGAGAAATGATTTGGGAATTAGGGTGTCACGGTGGTTTTAATTTATAGGAAAAAATATAATATTTTACTTTAATATTTAATTATTTTATTTTTGGTTTGACTGAAGATATTTATTAATATGACTAGCGATTTTTATTCGTTTCTATCGCAATTTTCAAACACTATTTATTGATTATTGTGATCACACACAAACTCCAATCGTAATGAGAATGGACGGAATAATGTAATTCGACGTTACGGTCCTAATGAATCTTGTTTCGTCGAATTCTAAGTTTGTTTGTAAAAATAGTGTTCGTTCGAATCAAAACGGTCGATTTATTTGCATTTTTATTTTGTCATGCTCACAGAATAACTCCGTTTGGCATGCAACTTAAAATATAACAACAATTTGCTGTTATGGTCCCAATAAAATTTGTTTCGTTGAAAACGGAGACTGTTTGAATAAAGCTCCTTTTAAAAGGTCCAGATTTAATTAAAATAAACCAATTTTAAAATACTTTAGTATAAAAATATAAAAATATTTCAATTGGACATACCATATTAGAATTTCATATATTTTCAAAATAAAATATCCCAGGTTGAATTCTGAGCCAAAACATTATTTAATAAATTAAGAACCCTACATTTCTATAAAATAAATCGCTATAATATATAATTGAATTCCATAGTGACTATTTGAAAAAAAAATTGGCTATAAAATAAAATCTACACTATGAAAACTCAATTTTTCCGCTTCACTGGAAAATTATTGTCAAACAGATTCAGACGTTTCTTGTTTCGAAGAAATCCGACTTGGTTTGAATCCTGTATAACCAATTGAAGTTCAAAACGCTATATTACGAACTACCGCGCTGCCGCAATTCGTTATATAATTAAAATTAAAATTTAAACTTTTAAACAACGCTTAATAAACGAGATCGTAAATAAAATTAAATCTAAACATAAATAAATACACTTACGTTGCCAAATCATATAACAGCGCAAATTCAGCCAAATTTTGACTATTTCAAAATTAAATTAGTATTTATATTATTTAAACAAATTAAATATTCAAATTTATTAAGTCTCAAACATTTAAATCCAAATCAATATTTAAAACAAAATTTAAATATTAAATTAAATGGGTAGAAAAAACCTAGGTCGTTACAATTAACCCCTCCCACTTTAGTCTAACTTTGGAATCTGTCAATTCTAAATGGTGCAAGTGTTAGTGGATTAGTTTCAAATAAGAAACAACATAGAAAAAAGACCATATAACAATCAATCAAATACTCTATCCAAGGATATTTCTTAAACAAACTACCTTGGAATCGACGGAGTTGTTTTTCATCTTTTGTTGGTGGGTATATGTTAAGAAGTAATTGAAATGTCCCAAATCTAGGATATTTTTTGTGACGACCCCAAACCCCGATAAGACTGTGGCAAGGGTAATCTTTGGAATATAACACATAAACAGATAACACCAGAACAGAAATAAATAATTACACTAGATAATGTACAATAGAATACATTGGATAAACATAACCATTAGAGTTACACAGTATACAGTATCATACTTAGTACAAAATACAGTTCAGGTATACATAAATATCTACAGCGGAAAACAAACATAATATGTACAATAGGAGCTGAACAGCAAAAAAAGAGATAAATGATAGAATCCATCTTCAGCTCCAGCTATCCAGAAAGAGCCTGCTAAAACCTGAATACAAGGCTGGCCGTGTAGAAAAAGTGGCACCCGAGTTTGCAAGTGAAACAAACTACGAGTCAGTCATGGGACTGGTATGAGAAATCAACTTAACACATTTTATAATATGGCCAATCACCGGACCAGGCCACTTTCGCGGACGGGTTTACTCCATTGGATTGCCAGTGCTTTAAAACAAGTAAATCTTTTAAACATCGCAATGCTTTTTTATAAAAATGAAACTATTATAAGACTCGGTCCCCATCATACAATGCAACACAAACCAGAGGATAGAGTTTTACCTTATAATGGCCAAAATATGCTTGATAAGAATAAAACAAAAGAATTTGATATTATTGCTAGTGTTTATATGTTTCAAAACAAATTTGAATCATAACTATCAATCATAGACGGCTTGGGTACCATATATCATGTCGCCATATATATATATATATATATATATATATATATATATATATATATATATATATACACACACATTCAAAACCGCACAATGTCGTATTTGGAAATTGGATTTCCGTCATGAACCAAGGCAAAAGATAGTCCTTACCGAATTTGAGACAATCTAGCCTACCATGTCTCAAGCAAGCGCGTAGGCAAGCCTTGGAGCAACAGGGCCGGTCCACTCGATGTGGATTAAACTTAAACCCTGGACAATACGTCTCTCCACCCTATGGAGCGTAAATGAGCCCAACGACTCCACTTCCGAGGTACCTCGCATTCCAACAACCACACAAGTGAAAATAATATAAATGCCAGGGCCGGTAGGTCACTTACACCTCCTCTAGCTAGAAAGAGACGCATGTCCTCCCTGTCGTCCTCTCCCGTTTCTGGTTCATACCGGGGTGTGAGGCTTGCGAATTCACATTATACACAAAGCTATGCCACATAGGTCGTGCTTTGATCATCAACCACAAAACTTTGCTTTTCAACAGAAGCCTTGATCATCTGCCACTTAGGCATGCCACATAGGCAATTCACTCCATACGACTGATTTCTATCAATATATAACCTCTGAGCTCGTACGTCTCAGAGAAGGGCATTAAGCAAAAGAATAAATTCTCCACCACCAAACAGATATATATAGTAGAGATCAATCAGCACAGAACAAATCCAATGTCAGACACATAGTCCATTTACAAGTTCGTTCTGGGTCTGAACGAAACCGGAGGCACTCAGTACTTCGCATATCCGTACAATCAATAAGTACGTCCGCACGGCTACTACTTCAGCCCCTTCAAGGTAGCTACTCCCATCATGAGCATCAGTAGCACCCCTCCATTCGACGTGCAGATCATTGGTCTTGCACCGTCTTCATATCTTCGACTTTCAATCCTCGATCAATTATTTGAAATGAGAATTAACTCGGCCTTTTCAAACAATTCACGTATATTTAGAATTTCAAATCAATTCATTTCAATGGTTAAATTATTCAACATCAATAATTCTATTCTTTAATGAAATTTTCACACCAAACACATTCAACCATCAAATATCAAATAAACCGAGCATATTCAGTTTATTCTCATTCCATATCATCTATAATATTTTATCACAATTTATCGCTATTTTTATTTATTTAAAAATAGCCAATTCATTCAAGCGACGCTTCAGGCCATAACGCGACCGTGACATTGTTTTTCTTCAGATTTGATTTATACATGTCTGAAAATCTAACTGTTGGATCTTCACAAATTTTATATCATTAGAAAGATCTTTTCAAAACGGATCCAACGGTTTCAGTTTCGGGAGAATTCGACGGTCGGATCTCCCGCACTAATCGTTTGAAGTTACGATTTCCAAATACGAACTGCAGCGTCGTTATTCGATTTAATTTAATTATATATATATAAAAATTTAATCGATTCTAGCACTGTTTTTCTTTAGATTTGAATTAAACATTCAAGACAATCCAACCGTTGGATCTTCACAAAGTGGGTGTCGTTGGAAAGATATTTCCAAAGCGAACCCAACGGTTTCGGTTTCGGGAAAATCCGATAGTCGGATCTCCCGCACTAATCGTTTGAAATCACGGTTTCAAAACACGAACTACAGCTTCATTATTCGATTTATTTTATTTATATTTTTATATATATAAATATAATTCATTCTTCGATTTCAAAACTATATTCGTTTCATATGTTTGATAAAAATGATATTTTTATCATCAAAAATCTTTATTCAACACATGAATATTTTTAGCACTTCATATTCACAATAAAAATGTAGATTTTATTTTTCAACCTATATATTCAACACATGAATGTTTTCGACTTCACACATACGATAAAAAAATGATTTTTATCGTTCTAGTCCTTTATTCAACACATGAATATTTTCTATAGTTTACATATATAATAAAAATGTGATTTTTATTGTAAAACAATTTATTTCAAGACACGAATATTTTATATAGTTCATACATAAGGTAAAAATGTTATTTTTGGTGTTAAAACAATTTATTTAAAATACTAATATTTTATATAGTCTATATATATAATAAAAATGTTATTTTTATCTTTCAAAGAATTTATTCAACACATGAACTTCATTCAACACATGAATTTCTACTCAACACAGGAATTTCTATTCAACACTTGAATATAGTTTTCAACACATGAAAATAATTCTGACACATGAATATTATTGAAAATTTTGGCAGCATATTGGCAAGGTAGTTAAAACCGGCACCATCCCTAGTACGGCTCCTCGCTCTAGCTTAAAACCTCACGGTTTTTGACAATGGGGATTTTCAATATCTAGTTCGTACGCAAACGAATTTTCCATATACTAATCCTATTGGGATTTCAATCACAATCAATCATTTCAAATCAACCATTCATGATATTCACCAAATTTCACATCAACCAATAATCCAAACAATATCACAACCAATATATATCGTCAATGGTCTATGGACGAGGTGAGTATATATATATTCGTATATAAATATATTTCGATTTCACTTTAATATCATTTCAATTTATTTCAACGCATATATCACTTTTACAACGCATATATAACTTATACATCGAACATACAACTTATACAACGCTTATACATGCGGTGTACAATGCTTACATAACTCATACATCGACTATATAATTTATTCATCGTTGTTTTCCATATCATTTATAATTTAGAAATCTCACATTGGGTTCCACTCCTCCAAAAATTGCAGAAGGCTCAGAAAAATATGCGGTCTCTTCTAAAATGTAGAAGAAGTCCACACGAGTCCACTGTCTCTTATTTCACTGAATTTCGTCAACAAACGAGAAAGATATGATTTTTACAGTGAAATCAAAAACCGTAGCGCTTTAATGCTATAATCAGTTTAAAATAAATTAAACTATTACCTTCTGAAAATGTTTGTTCAAATCTAGGTTTCCACTTTGCGACTAGTCCGTGCAATGTTGCTTCGATCAGGTTATGCAGCATCGAAGGGCTTGGAAGGGGCTTCACGGCGCTGGTGGAGTTGCTCAGATCGACGCAGAACATGTGGCACGACGGAGCTCGAAAGGTGGCAACTTCGTTGCGGTCGTTCTCCTCGTACAGGCGATGAGAGAGGGAGCGGCTTGTCTTGATTTGAAGAGTGGAGGATGCTCTTCAAAAAGTTCAACTGGAGGGAGGGCTATCGTGGCGTGGATTTGTCGGAATCGGGGCTGGAAGGGGGAAGCGGTTTCCGCCGTATATCGCGATGGGGAGAGAGAGAATACAGGGAGAGAGAAAAGTGAGGTGGCCAATCAGATTTTTTTATATTTATATATTTTAAAAATCAAAAAATACCCCTCATCTCATACGAACTCCAATCCAACCCCAACGACTTTCGTCCCTAGCTAAATAACCCCATTCCGAACACAATGGGATATGTTTCGTAGGCCCATTCGACTGTTTCAGTCAGTTTTTCTTCAAATTAAAATATAAAACATTCAATATTTGATTTGAACGTACATTTCAATTTGCCGGGGCCACATACTGATCCCAAAAATTCCAGAATAATAAATATAGCTATGTTTTGATGATATGTTCCCAACAAAACTAGTTTCATCGAATTTTGAGACCATTTGAAAAATGGCCATTTTCCGGTCGATCAAATTTAACAGAAATTCACCAAACACATTTTATTTTTCCATGCTCACATATTAACTTCAAAAATTATGAAATTTGAGATATAGCAATAATTTGACATCCCGGATCCAACAAAAGTGGTTTCGTCGACTTCTGAGGTCGTTTGCACAATGTCTATTTTCAAGGGCGATATATTCTCTATGATGATCTTTCTGAAAATTCATTTGGCCATAACTTTTGATTTCCGCTATGAAATTTCGATTTTTCAGATTCGTTAGAATGATATTCACTAACAGATTTAAATATTTTTGGTTTCACTAAAATCCGTTTTATTTTGCACCCAGTACAGTTAGTCAAAGTTTGAATTGAAATTTTGAAACTGCCATGTCATTCCAGGCCATGTTTATAATTTAAATTAATTATATTTCTTTTCAAACGTCGATTCAAACATACTCTTCATCGTTATTATTTAAAATAGTTTATTGTAAATATCTAAAATCCACTAAAATAGCCAAATTAAAAAATTTAAACTGGCTTAGATTTTCCAGGTTGTTACATTTTCCCCAAACCTCATCTCTTTTATTTACTTGTTCTTTTCATATTTGTTGACGTCTTCCCAGATCCCTTGTAAAATATATTCACCGCTATCGACTATGGTTCTTAGAATTTTGCAAGGACGTTATTCAGTAGAGTTCGAAGAAGCTTCATTTTTTGGATCCAAAAAGTTATCTCCTTTCAACTTGTAAAACGAAAACAATGTTTTGCTAGATTTTGAGTTTGATATTTACCTAAAAAATTGATAAAATTAGATAATTTTCTAAAAATAAAATTTAGCACATCCTTTTGTTTTCTAACAATTAACTAACATTATGTTATGAACACTAAATTGAAATTAGTTTAACAAGACAACAAAAATGATGATAATAATTAAACGATTAGTTTTTCATGCTTAAGTTATCTAATAACAATTTTGATTCACATCTAGAGAAAGATAATAGATTCTATTCAACACATTGATTGTATTTGAATAGTACCGATTAATGAACAAATTAAGGGTTACAATCGAATACAATTTGATGAATAATTTGATGTTTGCAATGGATTAAAAAGAAATTAGCAGAAATTTTCATTTACAAATTAACCTTATTTCAGTTGAGATGGATTTGACCAGCAATGGAAGAGATGATATTTGTATACTGCGTGTTTTGCTGCCAGCGCTTGAACCTGCGGGAAGAAAAAGATGAAGTAACGTATTCTTCTAATTTTAGTTTATTAGGGGTAGTTCGTGCCCTTGTGGGCTATTGGGCTGACTAATAGTTTTTGTTTTTTTTAAAAAAAACTGCACCTGAGCTGTAGCCCAGGGCTTCTAACACTTACCTCCGTCCTTGCCTATATATGCAGGTGAACGCATGTTAGGCAAGTGGGTTGTTGGTCCACTTGCAAAAGAAAGGGGTCTAAGAAGCCTAGTTAAAGAAAAATAATTAGGTAGACCAAGTGTAACAATCCACCTTTTCAGGAAGTTTAAGTCAATAATAAACCATACATGTCCAACTAAAACTACTAAAACAAATCGATTATCAATGGGCTTGTTTTATTTATTTTTCTTCAGAAGAACAGATGCAAAACCCCATAGTAGAAAGATAAAGTATAATAAACAAAATGTATTAAATACATAAATAGTTCATGAACTATTATCAATATACATTTGATTTCATTTTACAATATAAATAGAATTATACATTAACAGACATAATAAACTAAAGATATAACATAGTAACAATAAATACAACCTTCAAAATTATCTTCATCTTCAGAAATAAAGGTCCTCAAAATGCTGAAATACTCAATCTAACCAGAGTGCAAAGTAAAACATAACATTAAGTCAGGACTAGCTCTTATAATGTTTAATTAACTTAAGTAAAATGTACTAGTAACTCAACAAGTGGAATACTCAAGTTTAAACACTGATCTCCATTATCGTTTTCAAAAATCAATCCAATATTGAATTCAATTTCATCTTCAATTTCCATATCACAAGATACTTCGTTATCAAAACTTCAAATATGATTTTATATATCCAAGTCATATTATATCTCGATGAAATCTTTATATTCAAATAATTTGAACTTAAACGATTCATATGGAAAATAGAATTTTTACCATAGCTAATTATATTAATATAAAGTCAAATTTTGATATATAACAGTTAACTAAGTAGTTATAAAATAGAAATAGTTAAATTTTATAAAAATAATCTATTTGTGGATTCTTATAGATATAGTAGTATGAAAATAATAGTAGAAGAGAAATTAGTTTAACTAAAACAGTTAATATAAAATAATAATAATTTAAAATAATTATTTTTGAATATTTTTTTGGATTAAATGAGTTTATTTTCTATTAAACTATTTGAATTCAACTTCGGGTTTCAAGTTCCATGTTCTAATTCAAACCATGTATCAAACATTGTCCAAATTCTGATCTAAAATTAATTCAAATTTCAAGTTTAAATTTCAAATCAACTTAAAATTTCTGGTTTAAATTTCTAGTTTATACATAGTGTTCAGTTTTTTTTAAATTTAAATTTTAATTCTAATTAATAATGGTTTCATATATAATTAAAAATGTCGAGAATTTGTAGTGTGATAAGTGGGATAAAAAAGGTGAAACCGTGTAAGCTGATAATGAATGTAACAAATTGAAATTCAAGACTAATTGATTAATAAATTTTAATATTAAAATTTAATGTTAAAAAATATAACACTATAAGGTAATAAATAGAATTAACGAAAATGTTCACAGTAAAATTATATAAGAGTAAATTGAGAAATTAAAAGTCTAATTTTATGACCATTACATTAAAAGCTAATAAAGAGGGCTAAATCACAAATGTCAATATGTGCATTTAAATTTGAAAAGTAATGCTCATAATAAAACAAAAATTAAGTCAGAAATTAGTGAAATTTATTGGATGTTAAATAATACTAATGATAGAGGAACAATTATGGATTTACTAGAAAAGAGTTAATTGTAAATACAAAAAGAGGTTAGGAAGAGAAATTTTACAGATGACCTAATTTGGCTATGTAACAGTTTCCATTATTTTCATTGCAATTTTCTAGTCAATTTTAATATATAACTTATCGAAATCCGAGCTAATATGCAAAAGATATGAAAGAAACAAGCAAAAAGTATATATATATATATATATATATATATATATGTGTGTGTGTGTGTGTGTGTGTGTGTGCGGGTGTGTGCACGCGTGTGTGTGCATAACACGGTGTCGGTCGACCATGGTGGGTATCGGGTTTATTTACCTGTGTGCCTAAGTGCAAATAACATTTAGGCGAGAAGAGTGATGAGTCGTTTATTTAAATACCAATGTGGCATATTTTTATCTATTGGTTTTGAAATTCTGTCGACATGGCAGTTCCTATTGGTTGCGTGACATGGCTAGCCTAGATTTAATCTAGAAATCCATTGGTCCCATATCCCTAGCCTAATACAAAGTCCCTTAGATCTAGAAAATTCTTCACAACATTATCTCTTCCCCGCTAGTTTCTCTCTTTTTGAGATGGACCTAACATAAATTTTTAGGGGAAAAGATGTATTAAATAAATATATATATATACACACAACTTTTAGAGGTTGGATCTATAAAGGCTTAAAGGAATGCTTTGGACTATGGAGAGTGTGCAATTATTTAGGTTTTTGGTAATTTGGGAAAATAGGGTTTTGTAATAACCCTGAAATTCTGAGCCAATTTAAAAATTTTATTTTGGCAATTTTGATGAATTTTGAATATTTAAAATGAATTATTTTAAATAATATCAATGACAAATTTATTTTGAATAGAATTAGAACGTATATATTTATATAGATCGTCGTTAGAATATAAATATTTATTTTAAATTATAAAAGGAATTGGAAATGGCGCGGTAGTTTGAAAATTCGATTTCAAAGTTCAAATGAATGTACCGGGTGCAAAATAAACCGGATTTTGGCAAAACCAAAAATATTAGAATCCAATCGAGAACATCTTTCCAACAAATCCGAAAAATTAAAATTTCATAGCGGGGATAAAAAGATATGCCCAGTTGAAAATTCAGAATAGTCGCTATGGAACTCTAGCCCTTAAAAATGGGAATTTTGCAAACGACCTCGGCTTTCGACGAAACCACTTTTGTTGGATCCGTGATGTCAAGTTATTGCTAGATTCCAAAAGTCGTAATTTTTCGAATCAATATGTGAGCGTGGCGAAGGAAAACGCGTTTGACCAGCTTCAGTTGATTTTAATCGACTGGAAAATGGCCTTTTTTCAAACGGTCTCAGAATTTGACGAAATCAATTTTGTTAGGACCGTATCGTCAATACGAAGCTAGAAAATATTTTTCGGGAATTTGTAGAGTCCGTATGTGACCCCAGTAAATTGAAATGTGCGTTCAAATTCAATATATAGAGTTATATTTTGATTTTGACGAAAACTGATCGAAACGATTGAATCAGCCTGCGATACCTATCCCATTGTGTTTGGAATGGGGGTAATTAGCTATGGACGACAGGCGGTGAGTCTCGTTTCGAGGTCAGAATAAAAAAAGTACCTTTTTGAAATAAATAATTAAATAAATAAAAAAATAAGAACTCTCTCTCCTCTACCCCTTACTTTCTCTCAGGCCCTCCCCCCCACCCCCCGTTCTTCGTTCAGAATAAAAAAAAGGGGCACGAAGCCTCAACCGCAAGCCCACCGTCGCCTCGCGGCTACCCACTGCCGGCGCTAGGCGTCCCCGCCACCGATGCCCCTCCGCCTCGCACCCCTCTCCTCCTCTTCCTCCTTCCTCCCTCCTCCTCGAATTAAACCGCAACCCCCCTATTTCCCCCAAACCGACGCCTCTAGCCACCGCCACTGCCATCAGAGCCTCCCCCGACCACCCATGACCACCTGCGCCCTACCCCGCCCTATCAGCACCTGAAGTGGGCCCTCCTTCGACTGAAAACCCCACTTCTTCGCTGCTCCGATTGTCCATGGCTTCCCCGAGCCTCCTCCGACTATGGTGAGCATTTAATTTCGTTTTTATTTGTTTAAGTAATTAAAGGTGCAATTTTTATATAGTAGAAATAATAAAGATGCGATTTTATATAATGTAGAGTAATAAAGATGTGATCTATATCGTAGCAGCAATGTAAAAATATGATTTTTATAGTATAGGAAGAATAAAAATACGATTTTTATATTATGTAGATAGTAAAAATTTGATATTTATTTACGTCGTTTAATAAAAATCTGATTTTTATTATATATATATATAGAAATAAAAATGTGATTTTTATAGCGATGATATAAAAATTCGATCTTTATATTAGTAGTAGATATAAAAATATAATTTTTACATAGGAAGGAGCGTTACAAAAATATATTCTTTATTTGAAGAAGAGCGTATAAAAATATAATTTTTATATAGAGAATAGAGTGATAAAAATATAATCTTTATTATATGAACACCGTTATAAAAATAGAATTTTTATCTATATAGTAGCGGTGTAAAAATTGAATTTTTATCTATATAGTATTGTGTAAAAATAGAATTTTTATCTATATAGTGGCGATATAAAAATAGAATTTTTATATACATGGCAACAATATAAAAATGTGATTTTTATATATGTAGTGAATACGGACAACGAAAGTAACAAAAGGAGAGAACGACGAAGATTTCTACATAAGAAGAGTCGCGGTGTATTGGTTTAGCTAGGCGGTGAGAACTTCTCACTTTAAATCTTGTTTTCTAGTTAAAATATATACTAGGATGCAGACGGTGCTTAGCAACACCCGACTCCCGTCGTCCACAGACCATGGACAACTTGTATGCTTGTTTAATGTGTTGTGAAGTTTGTTTGTGATGTTGATGAGAAATAGATAATAAAAATATTCATTTGTTGAAATAAATTAATTATCGTTAAAAATATAATTTTTAACGTGAATGTGAATAAATAAATATTCATTTACAAACCAGACGGTTTGTTTATGTACACCTATTTGAAGGACATTGATTGGGACGATAAATTTTACACGTCGCCCAACTGCACAAATAATATTCAGTGTTTGTGGATTGAAACTACACACGGGTGGTGGAATGATATTTGGCGTACACTAATCCCAATTATTTAATTGTTTGTCGATCGATTGGTCGACAGACCGTGTAAGCGTTAATTATTTATATTTAATGCTTATACATTTTTGTGGTGCACTTTGGGTGATGGTTGATTATTTATAGTTCTATTATATACAAGTGTTGTATGGAATCCATATAATTAACATTATATGGTAACTGATTGGGCCTCATTTCAATTAGGAAAAATAAAAAATATTATAGAAATAAAGATTCATGTGTTGAATAGAATAAATAGTCTGGAGTTGACGATGCTCATGTGTTGAGAATATTCATGTGTTGAAACTTATCGTGTGTTGAGTAAAATATTTTAACAATAAAATTTACACCTTTATCAAAATTTTATAAAATATATTAAATTGAATATATAGTCATGTGTTGACGATGCTCATGTGTTGAGAATATTCAGGTATTGAAAGAAAAATATTCATGTGTTGAAAGAAAAATATATATATTCATGTGTTGAAAGAAAAATATATATTCATGTGTTGAAAGAAATATAGGTACATGTGTTGAATAGAATAAATATTCATTTGTTGAATAGAGTAACGAAGTTATTGAAATATATAAATCCGTGTTGATTAGAGATGCGCCATTTCGACGCGAAAGATATTTATATCGATTATATTCATTTTTATAATGAATATAGAAAAAGAAGTGATTTCAAAATATGATGTTTTGAAAATATTATCATTTGTATATCGATGATGTGGAATATTCAATTTTGATTCGAAATTGAATATGAAGTTGAAATCGTTTCGAAAACAAATTTAAAACGATTTATAAAATACGTTTCAAAAAGAAATCGACAAAATATATAATGTATAATATATATATATATATATATATATATATATATATATATATATATATATATATATAGGCCGGAATAGAACGCGCTGCGCCACGGCAGTTCGCGAAGTTCGACCGTTGACTTCGAATTGACACTGCGGGAGATCCGACCGTCGGATTCTCCTAAAACCGGAACCGTTGGGTTCGTATCAAAAAGTGCTTTCTAGTGAATATTAGAAATTTGAAATCTATCGGTTGGATTTGGAATTATGTCCAAATCAAATTTGGAAAAGGTCGTTGTAAGTGCAGTTCGGTGGCAGTTATTGAAAACCGACTGTATGGGCCTTGATAAAGTTATTAAAAATGTTAATAATTTGTGTAAAATCATAATATATGAATTGGAAAGAACTGGGATGAAAAATCCCACATTTGAAAGGATAAAAATGGATTTTTATTCAAATGAACTAGTTTTGAACTAGAATTAAAATCAATTTATTTTTGAAATAAATCAATTGGATTTGAAATGGTTTTAAAAGTAACCAGAATTTCCAATAATTCAATTAGAAGGGATCTGAATCGAAAGTATCTTCGGAATATTTCGATGTTGGATTTCGTGATTATGCAGATACCCGTTGTGGAAAATTGAAAGATATATTTTATATCGTTATTTCCAATACAATATTTGTTGGTTTCAGAATTTGATATTGAATATAAGCCGGTATATTTTCTATTCAAAGCCTTGTATTTAATATCAAATGTGATTTTGGGTTCGTCGTGAATGGTGTCTTAAATAACACTGTTCTTGAACCCAGTTTAGAAAAGAATAAATCTTTTAACTAAGTTTTAGTGAAATTGTCCAGTTAATTAGTATTTAACTGGAAATGAATTTGAATTGGTTTTAGGGGTTTATCGTGAGCGGTGCTTTGAATAACACCTGTTCTTTAACCCGATTAACAATAGAAAGTGATTTTAGGTTTATCGTGAATCGTGTTTTAGGTGACATTGGTTCTTTAACCCAGTTAAAGACAGGATATTGATATTTGAGGAGATAAAAACTAAGTGGAGTTTTAGTGAATCTTTAATTAGATTAAAGTGATCGGGAATGGAGTATCACCAGTTTTGCTCCAAAGCGATAGTTAAATCTTTAATTAGATTTGAACATGAAATGGTAATTAATATTTACTGATAACACTGTGGTGTTAGATATGGAATATTACTAGTTTTGCTCCATGGGATGAATAGGCTGGGATTGGGAAATAAAAATAAATAATTACTTCGGTGTGGTTCGCTAATCCCGACTAGTTTATAAAACCATAATATGGTTTGAAATGATATCCAAAGGAAGATTAAAGAATAAATTTAGAAGAATTTATCTTTGATAAAATTAATGGGAACCTTTGCCTAATAATGTGAAAATTTGAATAAAAGAATATTCTGAATTGGAATGAGGCGTATGTTGTATTTGTGTAACACGTGTTTATTATATACGCGTGTTATTCGGAAAGGCCGGGTTTATACCCATTCTGAATAACCGATTCGAAGACAAGTCAAAGATGAAGACGGTGGTTGAAGACCCAAAGTCTTCACATCGTTTGGGTGATTACTGATGATCTTGATAGGGCTGTACACCCAAGATGAGGGAATCAGTTGGTGATCGTCCAGACGTACTTGGAGATCGATGGATATGCGAGGAAAGTGCCTCCGGTTTCGTTCAGATCCAGAACGAACTTGTAAATGGACTGTGTGTCTGACATTGGATTTGATTCTGTGTTGATTGATCTCTATTAAATATACATTTGTTTAGCAGTGGAGAATTTATTCTCTTGCTTAACGCCCTTCTCTGAGACGTACGAGCTCAGAGGTTGTATATCGATGGACATCAGTCGCATGGAGTGAATTGCCTGTGTGGCACGCCTAAGTGGCAAATGATCAAGGCTTCTGTTGAAAAGCAAAGTCTTGTGGTTGATGATCAAAGCATGGCCTATGTGGGGCAACTTTGTGTATAACGTGAATTCGCGAGCCTCACACCTCGGTATGAGTCAAAAACGGGATACAGACAGTTGGGAGAACACTACATTTCTTTCTAGCAATGGGTGATGTCAGTGACCTACCAGCCCCGACATTTATATACTTTTTACCTGTGTGGTTGTTGGAATGCAAGGCGCCTCGAATATATGGTCGCTAACTGTCATTATGTGAGCCGACGTACAGACAATTATATAGGTCCTATAGGATCTGGAAACGTGTGTTCAAGAATAACTAATCCTCTAAAGTTAGGTGAGGACCAGCCCAATCGATTCCAAGGATCGCTGTGTGTGGTTCTGAGACATTTGCTGGATTGTCTCGAACGTAGTGGAGCTTGCCCCTTGCCTCGAATCATGATGGAATCCAATTTCCAATAAGTGATATTTCGGTTTTATTTGTAGAGCCTAGAACGGCGACATAGTGGTATGGGTCACTTATGCCGTCTATTATTTATACATTACGATTGATGTTGTTTTCTTCACTTATAGTAATAATAAAATATGAAATTTCACATACTAATCATTTTTGGCTATTATAAGGTAAGAACCCTATCCTCCGGCTTGCGTTGCATTGTGATGGGACCTGGGTCTTATAATAGCTTCATTCTTCTTTATTTAGCATTGCGCTGTTGTTTTGTGCACTGGTATTCTTGGGGTAAAAGCCCGTTCCATGTTATGCGGCGTGGTCCCTCGATTTACCTAACTTTAAAAATAAAGATTAATAACTGTTTTAGTTCTCACACCAGTCACATGACTGACCTGGAGTATATTGTTTTAACCTAAACTCTGGGTGCCTTTATTTTCCACACGGCAGCTAGTAGTTTTGGTTTTGCAGATTTATATTCACTGGATGCTGGTTTACAGTTGGAACGATACTCGGAAAGCACTGTATCCATGTATTACTTCTAGTTGTGTTTTGGTATTATTTTCCGCTGCGATGCATTTAAATGTAAGTTAAATCTCTGATATTTTATGTGTAATATTTATTCATACTCTATATATTCTTGTATTCTGATGGAATTGTTGTAATATACAATGAAATGTTCTTCTATTTGCGTTCCGATGTGTGTTGTTCTCAAAGAAATTCGTGCTTTCCTTCACGGGGAAGTTCAGGTCGCTACAGAGTGGTATCGGAGCTTTGGTTTACAGAGCCCGAGAACAAGACACATTAGAACGATACGAAAAAATTCATCAGATATTGGATTAGTTATATCCAATTAGAATGACTCGTTAGTGATAGGATCAGTAGTATCCTAGAACGAGTGTGAAGAGTATACTTTTGAAATATAAAATTGAAAATAAACTTTGTTTTGAAAGTTAAATTCAATTATTCATATTTGATTATTTTATTTATATTGAATTTAGACAATCGAATATATAAAGATTTTGCATATACGCGTCATGAACGTATATTCAAAGTTTCAATATCCTGGATAGATATAGATTCCCACTCTAGTCGCTCGAGGATAATTTTTGTGATGTCCAGACATCATCAGTATTTGTGTTTGTGTTTCGAAAGTGAGATATCTATATATTTCCATTAGACTGGTGTGAGAACCAAAACTAGATAGCTTTATTGTTGTGATTTGTCATCTAAAACATGATTTTCTGTATATATATATATATATATATATATATATATATATATATATATATATCAAGTTATGAATTTGAAACGATAATTCAATAATTGATTGATGGTTGTGTTGTTTGTTTATTTGTTTGAAATTTTGAACCATTTAGCCTAATTGAACCGAATATTGAACTGTATTGAAAAATGATTACAATTGCATGCATATACATGTATATCTGTTGAACAGGTCATAGCAAGGAGGCTAAAGCAGAAGAATAAAATTGTTTGACCAACAAATAGGTACATATTTATTGTATTTCTTTGGGTTTGGATGATTTTATGAGCCGATTGGCTAGCCGCTTGGCTTTTTCTTTTGGATTGAAGAAGGCCATGGGAGGCTATATGAAATATCCCGAAGTCCCTGGTGCAGGGGAGGATATGGCGAAATTTTTCGAAAATTTAGGGTGTTAGCCAAATTTTTGAAAAATTTGAAAAGTTCTTAGAAACTGAAAAGTTGAAGAACTTAAGCCGTAAAGAAAATAACGAAAGTTGAGTTGATTAGTTTAACAGCTTTCAGCTTCGTTCCTTTTCGGAGACGAAAAGTTTTAAGTGGGGGAGATTGTAATAGCCCGGAAATTCCGAGCCAATTTAAAATTTTTATTTTGGCAATTTTGATGAATTTTGAATTTTTGAAATGAATTATTTTAAATAATATCGATGAGAAATTTATTTTGAATAGAACTAGAACGTATATATTGATATAAATATTTATTTTAAATTATAAAAGGAATTGAAAATGGCGCGGTAGTTTGAAAATTCGATTTCAAAGTTCAAATGAATGCACCGGGTGCAAAATAAACCGGATTTTGGCGAAACTAAAAATATTAGAATCCAATTGAGAACATCTTTCCAACGAATCCAAAAAATTGAAATTTCATAGCTGGGATAAAAAGATATGCCCAGTTGAAAATTCAGAATAGTCACTATGGAACTCTGACCCTTAAAAATGGGAATTTTGCAAACGACCTCGGCTTTCGATGAAACTACTTTTGTTGGATCTGTGATGTCAAGTTATTGCTAGATTCCAAAATTCGTAATTTTTCGAATCAATATGTGAGCGTGGTGAAGGAAAACGCATTTGACCAGCTTCAGTTGATTTTAATCGACAGGAAAATGAGCATTTTTCAAACGGTATCAGAATTTGACGAAATCAATTTTGTTAGGACCGTATCATAAATACGAAGCTAGAAAATATTTTTCGGGAATTTGTAGAGCCCGTATGTGACCCCAGTAAATTAAAATGTGCGTTCAAATTCAATATATAGAGTTATATTTTGATTTTGATGAAAACTGATCGAAACGATTGAATCAGCCTGCGATACCTATCCCATTGTGTTCGAAATGGGGGTAATTAGCTATGAACGACAGGCAGTGAGTCTCGTTTCGAGGTCAGAATAAAAAAAGTACCTTTTTGAAATAAATAATTAATTAAATAAATAAATTAAAAAATCTCTCTCCTCTACCCCTTACTTTCTCTCAGACCCCCCCCCCCCCCCCCGTTCTTCATTCAGAATCAAAAAAAAGAAGAGGGAATGAAGCCCTAGCCCCAAGCCCGCCGTCGCCTCGTGGCTACCACCACCCACCGTCGATGCTAGCCCCCTGCCCCCCGGCCACCGATGCCCCTCCGCCTCGCACCCCTCTCCTCCTCTTCCTCCTTCCTCCCTCCTCCTCGAATTAAACTGCAACCCCCTATTTCCCCCAAACCGACGCCTCTACCCACCGCCACCGCCATCAGAGCCTCCCCGACCACCCATGACCACCTGCGCCCTATCCCACCCCACCAGCACCTCAGTGGGCCCTCCTTCGACTGAAAACCCCACTTCTTCGCTACTTCGATTGTCCGTGGCTTCCCCGAGCCTCCTCCGACTATAGTGAGCGTCTAATTTCGTTTTTATTTGTTTAAGTAATTAAAGGTGCAATTTTTATATAGTAGAAATAATAAAGATGCGATTTTATATAATGTAGGGTAATAAAGATGTGATCTTTATCGTAGTAGCAATGTAAAAATATGATTTTTATAGTATAGGAAAAATAAAAATACGATTTTTATATTATGTAGATAGTAAAAATTTGATCTTATTTATGTAGTTTAATAAAAATCTATTTTTTATTATATATATTTGAAATAAAAATGTGATTTTTATAGCGATGATATAAAAATTCGATCTTTATATTAGTAGGAGATATAAAAATATAATTTTTATATAGGAAGGAGCGTTATAAAAATATATTCTTTATTTGAAGAAGAGCGATATAAAAATATAATTTTTATATAGAGAATAGAGTGATAAAAATATAATCTTTATTATATGAACACCGTTATAAAAATAGAATTCTTATCTATATAGTAGCTGTGTAAAAATAGAATTTTTGTCTATATAGTAGCAGTGTAAAAATAGATTTTTTATCTATATAGTAGCGGTGTAAAAATAGAATTTTTATCTATATAGTAGCGCTGTAAAACTAGAATTTTTATCTATATAGCAGCGATATAAAAATAGAATTTTTATATACATGGCAACAATATAAAAATGTGATTTTTATATATGTAGTGAATACGGACAACGAAAGTGACAAAAGGCGAGAACGACGAAGATTTCTACATAAGAAGAGTCGCGGTGTATTGGTTTAGCTAGGCGGTGAGAACTTCTCACTTTAAATCTTGTTTTCTAGTTAAAATATATAGTAGGATACAGGCCATGGACGACTTGTATGCTTGTTTAATGTGTTGTGAAGTTTGTTTGTGATGTTCATGTGAAATAGATTATAAAAATATTCATGTGTTAAAATAAATTAATTACTGTTAAAAATATAATTTTAACGTGAATGTAAATAAATAAATATTCGTTTACAAACCGGACGGTTTGTTTATTTACACCTATTTGAAGGACATTGATTGGGACGATAAATTTTACACGTCGCCCAACTGCACAAATAATATTCAGTGTTTATGGATTGAAACCCCACACGAGTGTTGGGATGATATTTGGCGTACACTAATCCCAATTATTTAATTGTATGTCGATTGATTCGTCGACAAACTGTGTAACCGTTAATTATTTATATTTAATGCTTATACAGTTGTGTGGTGCACTTTTGGGTGATGGTTGATTATTTATAGTTGCTATTATATACATGTGTTGTATGGAATCCATATAATTAACATTATATGGTAATTGATTGGGCCTCATTCCAATTGGAAAAAATAAAGAATATTGTAGAAATAAAGATTCATGTGTTGAATAGAATAAATAATCAGGAGTTGATAATGCTCATGTGTTGAGAATATTCATGTGTTGAAACTTATCGTGTGTTGAGTAAAATATTTTCACAATAAAATTTGTACCTTTATCAAAATTTTATAAAATATATTAAATAGAATATATAGTCATGTGTTGACGATGCTCATGTGTTGAAATAAAAATATTCATGTGTTGAAAGAAAAATATATATTCATGTGTTGAAAGAAAAATATATATTCATGTGTTGAAAGAAATATAGATTCATGTGTTGAATAGAATAAATAGTCATTTGTTGAATAGAATAACGAAGTTATTGAAATATATAAGCCTTGTTGATTAGAGATGCGCCATTTCGACGCGAATGATTTTTATATCGATTATATTCGTTTTTATAATGAATATAGAAAAAGAAGTGATTTCAAAATATAAAGTTTTGAAAATATTATCATTTGTATATCGATGATGTGGAATATTCAATTTTGATTCGAAATTGAATATGAAGTTGAAATCGTTTCGAAAACAAATTTAAAATGATTTATAAAATACGTTTTAAAAGGAAATCGATGAAATATATAATATATATATATATATATTATATATATATATATATATATATATATATATATATATATATATATATAATGACCTGAAAAGAACGCGCCTCGCCGCGGCAATTCACGAATTTCGACCATTGACTTCGAATTGATGTTGCGGGAGATCCGACCTTCGGATTCTCCTAAACCGGAACCGTTGGGTTCGTATCGAAAAGAGCTTTTCAGTGAATATTAGAAATTTGAAATCTAACGGCTGGATTTGGAATTATGTCCAAATCAAATTTGGAAAAGGTCGCTGTAAGTGCAGTTCGGTGGCAGTTATTGAAAACCGACTGTATGGGCCTTGATAAAATTATTAAAAACGTTAATAATTTTTTTAAAATCATAATATATGAATTAGAAAGAACTGGGATGAAAAATCCCACATTTGAAAGGATAAAAATAGATTTTTTTCGAAATGAACTAGTTTTGAACTAGAATTAAAATCAATTTATTTTTGAAATAAATAAATTGGATTTGAAATGGTTTTAAAAGTAACCAGAATTTCCAATAATTGAATTGGAAGGGATTTGAATCGAAAGTATCTTCAGAATATTTCGATGATGGATTTCATGATTATACAGATATAGTTGTGGATTGTTGAAAGATATATTTTATATCGTTATTTCCAATACAATATTTGTTTGTTTCAGAATTTGATATTGAATATAAGCCGGTATATTTTCTATTCAAAGCCTTGTATTTAATATCAAATGGGATTTTGGGTTCGTTGTGAATGGTGTCTTAAATAACACTGTTCTTGAACCGAGTTTAGAAAAGAATAAATCTTTTAACTAAGATTTAGTGAAATTGTCGAGTTAATTAGTATTTAACTGGAATTGAATTTGAATTGGTTTTAGGGGTTTATCGTGAGCAGTGTTTTGAATAACACCTGTTCTTTAACCCGATTAACAATTGAAAGTGATTTTAGGTTTGTCGTGAATCGTGTTTTAAGTGACACTGGTTCTTTAACCCAGTTAAAGACAGGATATTGATTTTTGAGGTGATAAAAACTAAGTGGAGTTTTAGTGAATCGTTAATTAGATTAAAGTGATCGAGAATGGATTATCACCAGTTTTGCTCCAAAGCGATGGTTAAATCTTTAATTAGATTTGAACGATAACACCATGGTGTTACATATGGAGTTTTACCAGTTTTGCTCCATGGGATGAATAGGCTGGGACTGGGAAATAAAAATAAATAATTACTTCGGTGTGGTTCGCTAATCCCGACTAGTTTGGAAAACCATAATATGGTTTGAAATGATATCCAAAGGAAGATTAAAGAATAAACTTAGAAGAATTTATCTTTGATAAAATTAATGGAACCTTTCCCTAAGAATGAGAAAATTTGAATAAAAGAATATTCTGAATTGGAATGAGGCGCATGTTGTATTTGTGTAACACATGTTTATTATATACGCGGGTTATTCAGAAAGGCCGGGTTTATACCCATTCTGAATAACCGATTCGAAGACAAGTCGAAGATGTAGACGGTGGTTGAAGACCGGAAGTCTTCACATCGTTTGGGTGATTACTGATGATCTTGATTGGGATGTACACCCAAGATAGGGGAATCAGTTGGTGATCGTCCAGACGTACTTGGAGATCGATGGATATGCGAGGAAAGTGCCTCCGATTTCGTTCAGACCCAGAACGAACTTGCAAATGGACTGTGTGCCTGACATTGGATTTGATTCTGTGTTGATTGATCTCTATTAAATATACATCTGTTTGGCAGCGGAGAATTTATTCTCTTGCTTAACGCCCTTCTCTGAGACGTACGAGCTTAGAGGTTGTATATCGATGGACATCAGTCGCATGGAGTGAATTGCCTGTGTGGCACGCCTCAGTGGCAAATGATCAAGGCTTCTGTTGAAAAGCAAAGTCTTGTGGTTGATGATCAAAGCACGGCCTGTGTGGTGCAGCTTTATGTATAACGTGAATTCGCGAGCCTCACACCTCGGTATGAGTCAAAAACGGGATACAGACCGTTGGGAGAACACGACGTTTCTTTCTAGCTATGGGTGATGTCGGTGACCTACCAGCCCTGACATTTATATACTTTTTATCAAAGATTCCATGTTATATGGCGTGGTCCCTCGAATCTTTGATAAAATTAATGGAACCTTCCCCTCGAATATATGGTTGCTAACTGGCACTATGTGAGCCAACGTACAGACCATTATATAGGTCCTATAGGACTGGGAAACGTGTATTCAGGAATAACTAATCCTCCAAAGTTAGGTGAGGACCAGCCCAACCGATTCCAAGGATCGCTGTGTGTGGTCCTAAGACATTTGCTAGAGTGTCTCGAATGGAGAGGAGCTTGCCCCTTGCCTCCACTCATGATGGAATCCAATTTCCAATACGTGATATTTCAGTTTTATTTGTACAGCCTAGTACGGCGACATAGTGGTATGGGTCACTTATGCCGTCTATGATTTATACATTATGATTGAAGTTGTTTTCTTCACTTATAGTAATAATAAAATATGAAATTTGACGTACCAAGCATTTTTGGCTATTATAAGGTAAAAACCCTATCCTCCGGCTTGCGTTGCATTATGTGATGGGACCTAGGTCTTATAATAGCTTCATTCTTCTTTATTTAGCATTGCGCTGTTGTTTTGTGCACTGGTATTCTTGGGGTAAAAACCCGTTCCGTGTTATATGGCGTGGTCCCTCGATTTACATAACTTTAAAAATAAAGATTAATAACTGTTTTAGTTCTCACACCAGTCACATGACTGACCTGGAGTTTATTGTTTTAACCTAAACTCTGGGTGCCCTTATTTTCCACACGGGCAGCTAGTAGTTTTGGTTTTGTAGATTTATATTCAAAAGATTCTGGTTTATAGCTGGAACGATACTCGGAAAGCTCTGTATCCGTGAATTACTTCTAGTTGTGTTTTGTATTATTTTCCACTGTGATGTATTTAAATGTAAGTTAAATCTCTGATATTTTCTGTGTAATATTTATTCATACTCTGTATATTCTTGTATTCTGATGGAATTGTTGTAATATACAATGAAATGTTCTTCTGTTTGCGTTACGATGTGTGTTGATCTCAAAGCAATTCGTGCTTTCCTTCATGGGGAAGCTCAGGTCGCTAGTAATAGTTTGCAGAGTTTTCTGTTGTTTTTTTATAGTTGTAAGTCTTTTTCTATAAGTTATTCTCTATAATATTTTTCAGCGTTTCTCTTGGAGTTTTATTTTATACAAGTACCGCAATATATTCTTTAAGACTTCTTCCTTCTTTCAATATTTATGAATGTCAGTTATTTTATAGTTTTTATATCTATTTTTGGTTTATACCTAAAACATGCTTAGATATGTAAATTTTTTATTTAGCACATAGAAAAAAATGAATTAAAGAAATAATCGTGCAAATGTGGATCAAACGTATGAGACTAAATTTACAAAAATCTTCATGAAATACAAATCTATAATTAGAGAGGGATTGGACTGAATTAGACAAATTAATGTAAATCTACAATTACATTATGACATGGGTTATAATTGGAGAGGACTGGATATATTTGCAAGATTAATATTATGCTAAATTGTATAGAGTAACATAGAAATCATAACGACTTGATTGGGGTTATTTGAAAATATAATGATAACATCAAGGTTATAGTTGAACGAAATGATGGAAATGTTTATTATTGACATAAACTCGAAACTGAGGTTAAGTTTAATAAAATTGTACAAGTTATGGTCCCTTTCAACAGCACGAGGCTAAATTGAGAAAATAAGTGGTATAAGTAAATAAGCATATACTAGTTATGGCCCATTCCAGCAGCACAGGGACTGACTGGGGAAAATAAGTAAACAAAGATAAGGCCCAAATCAACGAGGGCCTGGGTTGAGACTCAAATTAGAATTTTTAGTCGTTAGGATCTATACCGATAGCATTCCCTTTCAGTTTTATAATTGATGGTCTCACAATCAATGGTGGTGGTGGTTGTGCATGGTTATGTTGATTCGGGGTAAATAAGGGATCAACAAAGACAAAGGTCGTGTGTAGGTGAGTTTAGATGGTGATATGAGTGTGCAAGTGCATCTACAACGGAAAATAAGTCACTGCTGCACCCAATACCAATTTGTTATATTTACTGATAGGTTGGGTTGGATAAAGTCTGAGATCCATAGTAACGTAAGCTACCATGTAAAATGGTAGATTATTAATTGATTGATGTGTAGTATTAGGAAATTATCATAATCATGTTTTCTAACAACCCGGAAAATCTGAACCAATTTAAAATTTTTAAATTGGCTATTTTGGTGGATTTTAAATATTTAAAATAAATATTTTAAATAATAACGACAAAAAGTAAGTTTGAATCGACGTTTGAAAATAAATATTAATTCTAATTATAAACAAGGCCTGAAATGGCGCGGTAGTTTCAAATTTTGAATTCAAACTTTGACTGACTGTACCAGTGCAAAACAAAATGGATTTTAGTGAAACAAAAAATATTTAAATCTGTTAGTGAATATCTTTCTAACGAATCTGAAAAATCGAAGTTTCATAGCGGGAAGCAAAAGTTATGGCAAAATGAATTTTCAGAAAGGTCGCTATAGAATTTATATAGCCCGTGAAAATGACCATTTTGCAAACGATCTCAGAATTTGACGAAACCACTTTTGTTGGATCCGGATGACAAATTATTGCTAGGTTTCAAATTTCATAATTTTTGAAGCTAGTATATGAGCGTGACAAAGGAAAATGTGTTTGCTCGATTTCTATTAAATTGGATCGACCAGAAAAGGGCTATTTTGCAAACGACCTCATAATTTGACGAAACCACTTTTGTTTGATCCGGGATGACAAATTATTGCTAGGTTTCAAATTTCATAATTTTTGAAGCTAGTATGTGAGCATGACAAAGGAAAATGTGTTTGGTCGATTTCTATTAAATTTGATCAACCAGAAAAAGGCCATTTTTCAAACGGTCTCAGAATTCGACGAAACTAGTTTTGTTGGGATTGTATCGTCAAAACATAGCTAGATTTATTTTTCGGGATTTTTTAGAATCAGTACGTGGCCCCGGCAAATTGAAATGTACGTTCAAATTAAATATTAAATGTTTTATATTTTAATTTGAAGGAAAACTGACTGAAACCGTCGAATGGGCCTTCGAAACATATCCCATTGTGTTCGGAATAGGGGTATTTGGCTAGGGACGACAGTTGTTGGGTTTGGATTGGTGTTCGTGTGTGAAAGAGGGTATTTTAGAGATTTTAAATATATATATATATATATAAATAAATAAAAATTATTGGTCAACATTGGAAGTTTCTCTCTCCCCGTAACCCGATCGAAGGCGGAAACCCGCTCCTCCCTTCCTGTTCATTTTCTGATCAATCCACGCACCATTACCCTTTCCTCCAGTTGAAGATTTTGTAGAGCTCCTCGAGATCTTCAAATCCATATAAATTTTGCTACCTATCGTGGAGTATTTTGGTTGGATCGACGCTGTGAAGTCAGCGACTTCAAGCCACCGCCGCCATCACTGGGGCCATCGAGTTCATCACGGCTAGGGTCCCCTGGCGCGTCTCTCTCCCCTCTTTCGCGTGGCGAATGCCGATTGAAGTATCGTTGCACGGATTTCAAGAAAAACTGAAACCTAGTTTTGAAGGTTTTGCGGAGGTAACGGCCTATTTTAATTTCAATTATATTATAGCACTTTAAAGCGCTACGGTTTTTGATTTCACTGTAAAAATCATATCTTTTTTGTTTGTTGACGAAATTCAGTGAAACAAGAGACAGTGGACTCGTGTGGACGTCTTCTACCTTCTAGAAGAGACCGCATATTTTTCTGAGCCTTCTGCTATTTTTGGTGGAGTGGAACCCAATGTGAGATTTCTATATTATAAACGATATGGAAAACGACGATGTATAAATTATATAGTCGATGTATGAGTTATATAAGCGTTGTACACCTCATGTATAAGCATTGTATAAGTTGTACGTTCGATGTATAAGTTATATATGTGTTGTGAAAATTATACATGTGTTGAACAGAAGTAAAATATATATATATATATATATATATATATATATATATATATATATATATGCCCCTCGTCCACAAACCATGGACGATATTTATTGGTTGTGATTGGTGTGAAAATTGGTTGATAGGGAATGGTTGATTAGAATTGTTTGTGGTTGTAATTGATTGATTGTGGTTGAAAATACCCGTTTGTGGTTGAGAATTATTTGGTTGAAACCACATAGGATTAGTTTGTGGAAATGAAAAAAAAATATACATGCCGCCTGCGTGCGAACTAGATGCATGAAATCCCCATTGTCAAAAGCTGCGAGGCTTTAAGGTAGAGCGAGGAGCCGTACTAGGGACGGCCCCCGTTTTAACTACCCTGCCGTTATGCTGCCGAAATTTTCTGAAATATTCATGTGTTAGAATTATTTTCATTTGTTGAAATTATTTTCATATGTTGAAACCTTCATGTGTTGAATAGAAATTCATTCGTTGAACAGAGATTCATGTGTTGAATGGTATTCGTGTTTTGAAATAATTTGTTTTATACTAAAAAATCATATTTTTATCATCTATATGAACTATATAAAATAGTCGTGTTTTGAAATAAATTGTTTTATACTAAAAATCATATTTTTATCATCTATATGAACTATATAAAATAGTCGTGTTTTGAAATAAATTGTTTTATACTAAAAATCATATTTTTATCATCTATATGAATTATATAAAATAGTCGTGTTTTGAAATAAATTGTTTTATACTAGAAATCATATTTTTATCATCTATATGAACTATATAAAATAGTCGTGTTTTGAAATAAATTGTTTTACAATAAAAATCACAATTTTATTATATACATGAATTGTTAAAAATAGTGAAGTGTCAAAATAAATGTCTATTGGATAAAAATATCATTTTTATCAAATGTATGAAAAGAATATGGTTTTGAAATCGAAGAGTCGATTATATTTATATATATATATATATATATAATCAAAATATATCGAATAACGAAGCTGTAGTTCGTGTTTTGAAACCGTGATTTCAAACGATTAGTGCGGGAGATCCGACCATCGGATTTTCCCGAAACCGAAACCGTTGGGTTCGCTTTGGAAATATCTTCCCAACGATACCCACTTTGTGAAACTCCAACAGTTGGATTGTCTGGAATGTTTAATTCAAATCTAAAGAAAAACAACGCCAGAATCGATTAAATATATATATATATATATATATATATATATATATACACACAAATATAACTATATTAAATCGAATAACGATGTTGCAATTCGTATTTTGAAATCGAAACTTCAAACGAGTGTAGCGGGAGATCCGACCGTCGGATTTTCCCAAATCTGGAACCATTGGATTCGTTTTGAAAAGATCTTTCTAATGATGTAAAATTTGTGAAGATCCAACAGTTAGATTTTGAGATATGTGTAAATCAAATCTGAAGAAAAACAGCGCCACGGCCGCGTTATGGCCCGAAGCGTCGTTTCAATGAATTGGCTATAAATAAATAAATAAAAATAGCGATAAATCGTTACAAAATATTATAAACGATATGGAATGGAAATAAACTGAATTTACCTGGTTTATTGAATATTTGATGGTTGAATGGGAAATTTCTAAACTAACCGGAGGTTAGCTAAGTTAGATGGTTTCCTTGGTTTTGATCTGATGTTGCTTTTGGCCTTCGGGGTTAATATTTGAGAAATCGTTCTCTTACTAATTTACGGTTAGTGAATAATGAATTAGAATGAAGCGTATGTTGTGTTTGTCTAGCACTTGTTTATTATATACGCGAGTTGCTCAGAAAGACCGGGTTTATCCCATTCTGAATAACTGAATCGAAGATAAGAAGTTGAAGATGAAGACGGTGGTTGAAGACCGAAGATCTTCACCTCAGTTGGATGGTAACCGATGTCCTGATTGGGAGGCATCCCGAAATATGGATAATGAGTGGTGATCGTCCAGACGTACGTGGAGATCGATGGGTATGCGAGGTATATAGTGCCTTCGGTTTCATTCAGATCCAGAGCGGACTTGTAAATGGACCGTGTGTCCGACAATGGAATTCATTATGTGTGATTGATAGCCATCAGTTGCATGGTGTGAATTGCCTGTGTGGCATGCTAAGAAGCAGTGATCAGGGCTTCTGTTGAAAAGCAAAGTCTTGTGGTTGATGATCAAAGTACCGCCTGTGTGGCGTAGCTTTGTGTATAACGTGAATTCGCGAGCCTCACACCCCGGTATGAACCAGAAACGGGAGAGGAACTCAGGGAGGCCATGCGTTTCTTTCTAGCTAGAGGTGGTGTCAGTGCTTAAACTGGCTAACATTTATACTATTTTTCACCTATGTGGTTGTTGCTGTTGCGAGGCGCCTCGGTTATATCGGTCGATCCGCGACCGATGGAGTCATTTGTTGGCTCATCTACGCCCCAAAGGGCGGGGAACGCATTGTTCAGGCATTTTAATCCACTCTGTGTGGACCGACCCTGACGATCCAAGGGTCACTCGAGCTCTGATCCTGAGGGACGGGCTAGAGCGTCTCGAAGTTGGTAAGGACTATCTTTTGACTTGGTTCATGACTGAAATCCAATTTCCAAATACGTGACTGTGCGGTTTTGACTGTATACCTATATATGGCGACATGATATATGGTACCCATGCCATCTATGATTGATACTTATGATTTGAAATTGTTTTTGAAACATATAAACACTAGTAATAATATCAAATTCTTTTTTTTATTCGTATCAAGCATATTTTGGCCATTATAAGGTAAAACTCTATCCTCCGGTTTGCATTGCATTGTGTGATGGGAACTGAGTCTTATAATGGCTTCATTTTTATACAATGCATTGCGATGTTTAAAAAATTCACTTGTTGTAAAGCACTGGCAATCCAATGGAGTAAACCCGTTCCACGAAAGTGGCGTGGTCCTATGATTGGTGTAACGACCCGGGAAAAAGCGACCTTGGTTATCCGATATATAACACCTATCGAACAATCAAAAGTCGAAATTACCGGATAGTCCAAGAAAGAAATTAGAGGGTGAGGATAGATAAGATAGAAAATTAGAACAGAAGAAGAAGAAGAACACAACAACATCAGAGTAACACGAATCTCACAACGCAACGAATAAAATATGATAGACAACATATCTTGAAATCAAAGTAGTATATGTATATCATACCATTATCAGAGTACAACACTTTCATCACAGCGGAATAATCAATAGCTAGAAAAATCTTGAAGCCTCCTGCTCCAAGCTCTTCAAGCATACCTGTAAATCCTGACTACTTGACTGCCCGTACAAATTTGGGCACCCAAGAGTTTAGGGAAAACAAAACAAAATAAAACTCTGGGTCAGTCATGGGACTGGTGTGAGTAAACTCCAATCATTTGGTTTAACTTTTCAAAATCCTTTTCAAAAGAAAAGATAATCGTAAGACCAATCCACTCATAAATACGGATGGCTTTTACCTTACGATAACCCAAAACACTTTGGAAATCATATATTATCTGATATTATAATAATGTCTAATCACGAGTAATTAAAATCTAGTAGAACGCTTGCATCTCACGCTCTACATATATAATATACAATCAAACTCGCAGGCACTTATTGGAGATTGGATTCCAACTTGACAAGGTATGGGACCACCTTCCGAACGTGTATCTCTAGAGGCAAATACACTGGGTTCAACAAGAACATCTTGCAACCCGGCCCACACATGACCGACCACTCATTTCGCTTGAGTGTATCGAATGTATATCACCAACGGTTGGGATCAGCAACCGTCTCCCGATAAGGGACATCATCAATAGATTTAAGAACAAAAGGAATTTCTCTAGATAGGTGATCATACATCCTAATTGGTGCGACCCACATAGCCATGCTGCCTGCCCGATTTTTGTCATTTCCCGGTGGATGAGGCTTGAGGTCATAACGTATCTTTTGAAAGATCCCACCTCCATTACTTTGAATGCCACATCGTCATACCCGCCAAATCACAAATTGATTTCACCAAAAATACCACGGGTATACAGCTAAGAGAAACGAATTCCTCCACCACCAACGTAAGTACGTTTGAAGAGATCAACTTACGCGATCCTTTGAATATACTCTGTCAGACATTCGTCCATTCACGTTTGTCCTGGACTGGACAAACCGAAGGCACTATTCTGTAAATAGGATAGCCCTTGCATAACTCCGTCTTCAATATATTCAGCATACTTGATTCGCAACGCTTATGCCAATACGGAGTGGTTCTCTGGATAATAATCCGACCGGTCTCTCCATATTAACAACGTTAAAATGGTCAAAACTTTGATAGTCGGTGATTTAACTATCAATTAAAAACATGTCGGTGTGCAAACAACGATATTATTTCCAGATGGAAATTCTATCGATCAATTATCATTCATCAACAAATTATCATAAATTTACCCTTTTCCTTATTCTTGTTTTCCTATATTTCTTATTTACTATATTTAGAAAATATACGTTATTAACAACGGAAAACAATTCCATTTCTCATTTTCTATATTCAGAAAACATTTCTGATTTTCATTTGGAAGACATTTCCAAATCTCCTTCATTGGGTTTAAACTGATGTTTGAATAAACATCGCTATGCCAACACCAACCATTTCGCTCATTAACTAAATTCACTTAACCCCTTTCACTCTCGAACCTTATCCACTTCTTAGTTAAAAACGAAGTCAATCAAGTTGGGGTATAATTACCTCTCAGACCTTAATTGAACAACATTTCTAGCTTCGAAATAGACAAAGTTCAAACATTACTCTTTAAGAAACTTCCTTGCGAACTCTCGGATTCTATTTATGAATTCACTTCCTTTACTGAATCATTTGATTATAACTGTAAATGTTATAATTCCATGCTTTCAAAATATGTTAACTTAAATATATTTCCATATCTTAATTTGGATAAATAAACAACCAACTACTTTATTAACAGATAATTAAAACTTGATTTGAAATGGAAAGTAAACATTACTTCCCTTGATTCGATATAATCGAATTTCCATGTATGATTCACTCTCGAATAATCACTATCCGATAATTCTATTTCGAATAAACTATATTCGATTCCCCTGTTCGAATAACTAATATTCGATAATCCTTTTCTTCGAATAACTAATATTCGAAAAATCTCACTTTGAATAAACCATATTCGATAATTCTCTCCTTCGAATAACTATATTCGATTTAACACACTTCGAACGAACTATATTCGATTACTCTTCTCGAATAAACTATATTCGATAACTCTACTTCGAATAGGTGATATTCGATTAATTCCCTTTTTGACTAACCCTACTTAATTTACTAATACTCGACTAACTCGACTTAATTAACTTCTATTGATTAATTACTATTTGATTTAACACCATTTGCTTGACTCTAGATCGCAGCGATCACAATGGTTACGCCTGATTCCCTCAGGAAACATCCGACCGCCGTAGGCTATCTGCAGCCCTGCGAATTACGCTAGTAGTCGTGCTAAATGGAAATTCATCCTTAAATAACTTTGTCTATTTTTAACTCTATCTCGAATAATTAGATTCGATCAATTCTAATTGAATAACTAATATTCAATTAACCCTTATTCGATTACTATATTTGAATAACTCTAGTTCGATTTGACTCAAAACGATTAACTCTAACTGATTAACTCTAACTGGTTAATTCTAACTGAATAACTCTAACTGGATAACTCTAACTGAATAACTCTAACTGGTTAACTCTAACTAACTAACTCTAACTGTTTAACTTTACGGTTTAACTCTGACAGTTTAACTTCAACGGTTTAACTCTGACAGTTTAACTCCAACTGTTTAACTCTAACAGTTTAACTCCAACTGTTTAACTCTACAGTTTAACTCCAACTGTTTAACTCTAACAGTTTAACTTCAACGGTTTAACTCTAACAGTTTAACTCCAACTGTTTAACTCTAACAGTTTAACTCCAACTGTTTAACTCTACAGTTTAACTCCAACTGTTTAACTCTAGTTGATTAACTCTTTTGAATTAATCCCTTTGACTTTTCTCTTTTGAATAATTCCTTTGGAATAATTCCTTTGAATTACTTCCCTTGAATAGATTCTTTTTCTATTCGTTTACTCAACAAATAACTATTCTCTTTTCGCTTCTATTTATTTAACAAATAAATATTCCCTTTAACTTTTCTATTTATTCAACAAATAAATATTTCTTTTAACTTTTCTATTTATTTAACAAATAAGTACTTCTGTCAACTTTTCTTTATTCCCTACATGAATATTCCCTTTTCAATTCCATTTATAAATACTTTTACGAATGTTTCCCTTTTTATTTCTATTTGTAATCGTTTCACAAATATTTCCCTTCTATTTGATTTCACCAATATTTTCCCTTCTATTTGATTTCACCAATATTTTCCCTTATATTTGATTTCACCAATATTTGTTTTTTTTTACAAATGCTTTGATTCTATAATCATTTTTCTCATGAAATTCTCTTCCTTTTATATATAAAATCTATTGATTTTATATAAATAATTTATTTTCAAAATAAACTTTGAAAATCCCTTTTCACTTTCTAGTATAACTTATGGTATAAAAATACCAAATCAAAAGGTTCAATCATCATCCAAACACACAGGTTCAACAACAGATGATATAACACATCATATATCAGAATATATGAAAAACGGTAAATAAATGTTGAGGAATCCAGTTGGATTCCTCCGACCTGTTTCCCTGCATCCACAGATGTTACACAATATAATTCACATCAATTTCATTTCAATATGAGGTATTCTGATAAACAAAATCAACATCGGTTAACGATATATATAACTATATCGGTATTTTCAATCAATTGACTAGCAGTTCAACCAAACAATCAACACTCATTAATTCAACCAATAATTATCAGTTCTAAAAATACTTTATAAAAATATAAAGTGCTCAGAGTTAGTGAGATTTACTCACCTTGGACGGTTTATCGTCGAATAACGATAATCGGTCATTGATTTGATTCAGACGTTAAATTTCACCATAAATCCAAATGAGCTCCAATCCACTTGCGGTCAGTTCCATTGCGTAGTGCTCGTCCATACGATCCCAACGGATCCTATTTCGTTAAATTTCGTTAATGTATGCAAAAGTTATGCTATTTACAATATTTACCTAATTTAAATGAATATATATTTAATTAAATTAATTAAATTATTTTTATCTTAATTAATTTCTAATTGCGTTATTAGCCAAATTACCTTCCCTGCCCTTCTAAAAAATCATACTTTCCCATCTCTAGCCATATCCAAATTTTTTTAAAATTGAAAAACCATTTTAATATTAATTAAATTTAATTTTCAAATAAAATATTTAAAAATATTCATTTAATTATAACTTAAAATTTTAAACCCGGATCAAAAATCTGCTTCCACTCATTTTAAAGTATTTTCCGATAAGAATCCAACGGTCCTTGTTTCGTGGAAATCAGACTTGTTTTGAAAAAGTTATAAGCTTTTAAAGTTTATGGTTAAAAATTACGAAAATGGCCCTGGTCTGTTTTAAATTCAAATTAAATTCAAATTAAATTCAAATTAAATTTTAAATTTAAATTTAAATTAATCATCTCATCCGTCGGATCAGTTAGGGATAGCCAGGGAGAGCAGGAAACTATATTTTCCAAACTCAAGCCTTAGACACTATCCTCTCTGTCACCCTTAGAATGTTCTGATATTTATTTTTACAAATTCTATTTTAATTATAATATATATATATATATATATTACACAAATAAATAAATAAATAAATATTATTTAAAAACTTACCCCACGAAGCCCAAGCCTCTGCCTAAGAGTCCCTAGCTCCCCGTCTTGCCCTCCTTTCTCCCTTCCTTCCCTTTTCCCTATTTCCTAATATTTTATTATTATTTCTGCCATTGCCCAAGCTTGAAAGAGGAGGAGGAGGAGTGAGTTTAAAATGAAGGGGGGGGGGCTATTTATAGCTGAAGGAGTCACATGGATTGCTGAGGTGGCGTGAATCCAACGGTCGAAAATGGATGGCTAGGATTAATTCTTAAATTTATTAAATTATAAATAAATTTAATAATTTATGAATAGTAAAGTGTGTTTTCTCAACCCTATTCGGATGTTAATTTGACTTACTTATTGATACCTTATCCAAAATCTTTTTCAACCATGTTGTTCAATTTTTCTTGCTCTTCAATAATATATAAAAATATTTAAATTTTGAATTCGTTTGAACTTTCAAATAATTTAAATTCAAATTCAAAATAGTGTTTTGTGTTAGTTTCAACACCTTCCGGTCTCATGTTGGAGTATCAAACGATAACGGTTTTCAGAAATTCTTCCACCATCTGGTCCGGTTTTTAACGTACTTCAATCCTATGTATTCAAATCAAAAATCGGAGTTTGTTTAGATTTTCAAATAATTTATTTAAATTTTGTTTCCTTAATAACTTTCTATATCCGTTATAGGATTTTCCCAGATTTCATATATAGCTAATATCCTATGTTTATAATTTTCCTGGATAGGTCTCAGGTTCCAGTTTTGCCGTTAGCATTAGCAAATTCCAATTACCGTCAAAATTTAGTTCAAATTTTGGCCTTTTATTTTTTCTTTTCCACATACAGATGCCATTTTTGACGTAACTTGGTTGGTTACCTAATTTCATCATTTCGGATTTAATGAAACTGATTTCATCGAAATCCGAGTTCGTTAGCTACTACATCCTTTGTAAACATACTATTTTAAATTAAAAATTTATCCTTTTATACTGCCAGTTCACATTATATTGCAGATCCACTAAATTTCTACCATTTCGGAATAGAATAAAATATTCAAAACTATTGAAATTAAACCATTTAGAATTCCAAAATAAAAAAAAACATTTTTAAATAATAACTAAATGGTCAAAAAATCTGGGCCGTTACATTCTTTCCCCCTTAAAATAATTTCGTCCTCGAAATTGCTAAGGTAGAAAAATGAACTTTATAACTAGGTTAAAATTATTTATTTACTACGGTTTCACTAAACCAATTAATTCTAATTAATTTATTTCTATAGACGAAAATTTCAAAAATTCTGAAAATTTTCTAACATTCGAAATTTCCGAAAAATTTCGCCAGCATCTCCTTTGTACTGGTCAATAGCTCAAACTCCAACTCGCCTCTCTAGGCCTTCTTCAACCCAAAAGAAAATCAAACAGCCAAGTGGCTTGCCAAACAGGCTCATAAATCTCATCCAACTCATATGAATATGTACGTGTACCTTTTTGTCGGCATTCAATTCTGCTATCAATTTAGCATATACCACTATCATCCCAATCAAACTCCCAATCACTTTTATCTTCAGCACGACCATCCGCTTATAACCAAGCCAAATTTCAATCAAACTGCAATTCCAATCTCAATTCAAATTTCTTGCTCGACCATCCATTTCTATCCCAGATAATCTCTAATTCAGTCCAATTCTACTTGATACCATTTTATTTCAATTCAACTCAATTTCCACTGAACTGGCTTCAACTCAATTTCAAATTTGCTTTCACAAATTTCTATTTAATTTGTGTTTATTTCAAACAATCTTACCTGGGAGTTTCAAATAGCTTTGCCTTTTCCAAAAACCAAATATCCCTTTGGAATATCAAAACAACTTGGTTTCTCAAAACAATTCAAAAACAAAATCTTTGGTAGTAATCTGTCACTTACAAACTCGAAAATGAACACCAATGATGTCCGGATCAACATCGGAATTTATTTTCCAGCTATCGAAGTGAGTTCAATACTATGTCACTTTCAAAACCATTTCTAAACACTTTCATTTTGAAATTCATTTCAAAATAACCCTTTTTAATGCTTGTAACAAATTTAAAATCTCCCAGGATTTTAAAATTCACATATATTCAATTTAATTCCATTTACAACGCTTATTCAAATTTTAGCAATTTTAATTCCAATTCTGAACTTAAATTCAGATTTAATTCATCTGATTTCATAAATTTCACGTATATGAATTTTGATTTTTTATTTACATAACCATTCCACATTTTATAATCTTATTCGATTATAATCACAACCAACACATTCAATATGCTATAATAATTTCAAATATCTGTACTTTGCTTATATCAAAATATAATTTGGGTAAAATTATTTCATTCACCCTTTTTCAAAACATACTGTGTCGGTTCATCGTATTCAAGTGTTTATAAACTCCTATCGATACAGTGGATCAAACTGATCGACCAGAATTCATAAACAACTCAACCAATAAATCTCCACAATATAAAATCATTTTATATCAAATAACAAATACGTTCACTCGTATATAAACACTCAAACTCAGTCTAGGGTATTACTAACCCAATCTCTACTGAATCACGCCACAGAGCCAAGGTAATACTTAACCTTCAGCTCTGATACTAACTGTAACGACCCGGGAAAAAGCGACCTTGGTTATCCGATATATAACACCTATCGAACAATCAAAAGTCGAAATTACCGGATAGTCCAAGAAAGAAATTAGAGGGTGAGGATAGATAAGATAGAAAATTAGAACAGAAGAAGAAGAAGAACACAACAACATCAGAGTAACACGAATCTCACAACGGAACGAATAAAATATAATAGACAACATATCTTGAAATCAAAGTAGTATATGTATATCATACCATTTCAGAGTACAACACTTTCATCACAGCGGAATAATCAATAGCTAGAAAAATCTTGAAGCCTCCTGCTCCAAGCTCTTCAAGCATACCTGTAAATCCTGACTACTTGACTGTCCGTACAAATTTGGGCACCCAAGAGTTTAGGGAAAACAAAACAAAATAAAACACTGGGTCAGTCATGGGACTGGTGTGAGTAAACTCCAATCATTTGGTTTAACTTTTCAAAATCCTTTTCAAAAGAAAAGATAATCGTAAGACCAATCCACTCATAAATACGGATGGCTTTTACCTTACGATAACCCAAAACACTTTGGAAATCATATATTATCTGATATTATAATAATGTCTAATCACGAGTAATTAAAATCTAGTAGAACGCTTGCATCTCACGCTCTACATATATAATATACAATCAAACTCGCAGGCACTTATTGGAGATTGGATTCCAACTTGACAAGGTATGGGACCACCTTCCGAACGTGTATCTCTACAGGCAAATACACTGGGTTCAACAAGAACATCTTGCAACCCGGCCCACACATGACCGACCACTCATTTCGCTTGAGTGTATCGAATGTATATCACCAACGGTTGGGATCAGCAACCGTCTCCCGATAAGGGACAACATCAATAGATTTAAGAACAAAAGGAATTTCTCTAGAAAGGTGATCATACATCCTAATGGGTGCGACCCACATAGCCATGCTGCCTGCCCGATTTTTGTCATTTCCCGGTGGATGAGGCTTGAGGTCATAACGTATCTTTTGACAGATCCCACCTCCATTACTTTGAATGCCACATCGTCATACCCGCCAAATCACAAATTGATTTCACCAAAAATACCACGGGTATACAGCTAAGAGAAACGAATTCCTCCGCCACCAACGTAAGTACGTTTGAAGAGATCAACTTACGCGATCCTTTGAATATACTCTGTCAGACATTCGTCCATTCACGTTTGTCCTGAGACTGGACAAACCGAAGGCACTATTCTGTAAATAGGATAGCCCTTGCATAACTCCGTCTTCAATATATTCAGCATACTTGATTCGCAACGCTTATGCCAATACGGAGTGGTTCTCTGGATAATAATCCGACCGGTCTCTCCATATTAAACCTTCCGGTCTCCATATTTTGAATTCGTTTGAACTTTCAAATAATTTAAATTCAAATTCAAAATAGTGTTTTGTGTTAGTTTCAACACCTTCCGGTCTCATGTTGGAGTATCAAACGATAACGGTTTTCAGAAATTCTTCCACCATCTGGTCCGGTTTTTAACGTACTTCAATCCTATGTATTCAAATCAAAAATCGGAGTTCGTTTACATTTTCAAATAATTTATTTAAATTTTGTTTCCTTAATAACTTTCTATATCCGTTATAGGATTTTTCCAGATTTCATATATAGCTAATATCCTATGTTTAGAATTTTCCTGGATAGGTCTCAGGTTCCAGTTTTGCCGTTAGCATTAGCAAATTCCAATTACCGTCAAAATTTAGTTCAAATTTTGGCCTTTTATTTTTTTCTTTTCCACATACGGATGCCATTTTTGACGTAACTTGGTTGGTTACCTAATTTCATCATTTCAGATTTAATGAAACTGATTTCATCAAAATCCGAGTTCGTTAGCTACTACATCCTTTGTAAACGTACTATTTTAAATTAAAAATTTATCCTTTTATACTACCAGTTCACATTATATTGCAGATCCACTAAATTTCTACCATTTCGGAATAAAATAAAATATTCAAAATTATTGAAATTAAACCATTTAGAATTCCAAAATAATAAAAAAAACATTTTTAAATAATAACTAAATGGTCAAAAAAATCTGGACCACTACATTCTTCCCCCCTTAAAATAATTTCGTCCTCGAAATTGCTAAGGTAGAAAAATGAACTTTATATCTAGGTTAAAATTATTTATTTACTCCGGTTTCACTAAACCAATTAATTCTAATTAATTTATTAATTTATTTCTATAAACGAAAATTTCAAAAATTCTGATATTTCTTATTTACTATATTTAGAAAATATACGTTATTAACAACGGAAAACAATTCCATTTCTCATTTTCTATATTCAGAAAACATTTCTGATTTTCATTTGGAAGACATTTCCAAATCTCCTTCATTGGGTTTAAACTGATGTTTGAATAAACATCGCTATGCCAACACCAACCATTTCGCTCATTAACTAAATTCACTTAACCGCTTTCACTCTCGAACCTTATCCACTTCTTAGTTAAAAACGAAGTCAATCAAGTTGGGGTATAATTACCTCTCAGACCTTAATTGAACAACATTTCTAGCTTCGAAATAGACAAAGTTCAAACATTACTCTTTAAGAAACTTCCTTGCGAACTCTCGGATTCTATTTATGAATCCACTTCCTTTACTGAATCATTTGATTATAACTGTAAATGTTATAATTCCATGCTTTCAAAATATGTTAACTTAAATATATTTCCATATCTTAATTTGGATAAATAAACAACCAACTACTTTATTAACAGATAATTAAAACTTGATTTGAAATGGAAAGTAAACATTACTTCCCTTGATTCGATATAATCGAATTTCCATGTATGATTCACTCTCGAATAATCACTATCCGATAATTCTCTTTCGAATAAACTATATTCGATTCCCCTGTTCGAATAACTAATATTCGATAATCCTTTTCTTCGAATAACTAATATTCGAAAAATCTCACTTTGAATAAACCATATTCGATAATTCTCTCCTTCGAATAACTATATTCGATTTAACACACTTCGAACGAACTATATTCGATTACTCTTCTCGAATAAACTATATTCGATAACTCTACTTCGAATAGGTGATATTCGATTAATTCCCTTTTTGACTAACCCTACTTAATTTACTAATACTCGACTAACTCGACTTAATTAACTTCTATTGATTAATTACTATTTGATTTAACACCATTTGCTTGACTCTAGATCGCAGCGATCACAATGGTTACGCCTGATTCCCTCAGGAAACATCCGACCGCCGTAGGCTATCTGCAGCCCTGCGAATTACGCTAGCAGTCGTGCTAAATGGAAATTCATCCTTAAATAACTTTGTCTATTTTTAACTCTATCTCGAATAATTAGATTCGATCAATTCTAATTGAATAACTAATATTCAATTAACCCTTATTCGATTACTATATTTGAATAACTCTAGTTCGATTTGACTCAAAACGATTAACTCTAACTGATTAACTCTAACTGGTTAATTCTAACTGAATAACTCTAACTGGATAACTCTTACTGAATAACTCTAACTGGTTAACTCTAACTAACTAACTCTAACTGTTTAACTTTACGGTTTAACTCTGACAGTTTAACTTCAACGGTTTAACTCTAACAGTTTAACTCCAACTGTTTAACTCTAACAGTTTAACTTCAACTGTTTAACTCTACAGTTTAACTCCAACTGTTTAACTCTAACAGTTTAACTTCAACGGTTTAACTCTAACAGTTTAACTCCAACTGTTTAACTCTAACAGTTTAACTCCAACTGTTTAACTCTACAGTTTAACTCCAACTGTTTAACTCTAGTTGATTAACTCTTTTGAATTAATGCCTTTGACTTTTCTCTTTTGAATAATTCCTTTGGAATAATTCCTTTGAATTACTTCCCTTGAATAGATTCTTTTTCTATTCGTTTACTCAACAAATAACTATTCTCTTTTCGCTTCTATTTATTTAACAAATAAATATTCCCTTTAACTTTTCTATTTATTCAACAAATAAATATTTCTTTTAACTTTTCTATTTATTTAACAAATAAGTACTTCTGTCAACTTTTCTTTATTCCCTACATGAATATTCCCTTTTCAATTCCATTTATAAATACTTTTACGAATGTTTCCCTTTTTATTTCTATTTGTAATCGTTTCACAAATATTTCCCTTCTATTTGATTTCACCAATATTTTCCCTTCTATTTGATTTCACCAATATTTTCCCTTATATTTGATTTCACCAATATTTGTTTTTTTTTACAAATGCTTTGATTCTATAATCATTTTTCTCATGAAATTCTCTTCCTTTTATATATAAAATCTATTGATTTTATATAAATAATTTATTTTCAAAATAAACTTTGAAAATCCCTTTTCACTTTCTAGTATAACTTATGGTATAAAAATACCAAATCAAAAGGTTCAATCATCATCCAAACACACAGGTTCAACAACAGATGATATAACACATCATATATCAGAATATATGAAAAACGGTAAATAAATGTTGAGGAATCCAGTTGGATTCCTCCGACCTGTTTCCCTGCATCCACAGATGTTACACAATATAATTCACATCAATTTCATTTCAATATGAGGTATTCTGATAAACAAAATCAACATCGGTTAACGATATATATAACTATATCGGTATTTTCAATCAATTGACTAGCAGTTCAACCAAACAATCAACACTCATTAATTCAACCAATAATTATCAGTTCTAAAAATACTTTATAAAAATATAAAGTGCTCAGAGTTAGTGAGATTTACTCACCTTGGACGGTTTATCGTCGAATAACGATAATCGGTCATTGATTTGATTCAGACGTTAAATTTCACCATAAATCCAAATGAGCTCCAATCCACTTGCGGTCAGTTCCATTGCGTAGTGCTCGTCCATACGATCCCAACGGATCCTATTTCGTTAAATTTCGTTAATGTATGCAAAAGTTATGCTATTTACAATATTTACCTAATTTAAATGAATATATATTTAATTAAATTAATTAAATTATTTTTATCTTAATTAATTTCTAATTGCGTTATTAGCCAAATTACCTTCCCTGCCCTTCTAAAAAATCATACTTTCCCATCTCTAGCCATATCCAAATTTTTTTAAAATTGAAAAACCATTTTAATATTAATTAAATTTAATTTTCAAATAAAATATTTAAAAATATTCATTTAATTATAACTTAAAATTTTTAACCCGAGTCAAAAATCTGCTTCCACTCATTTTAAAGTATTTTCCGATAAGAATCCAACGGTCCTTGTTTCGTGGAAATCCGACTTGTTTTGAAAAAGTTATAAGCTTTTAAAGTTTATGGTTAAAAATTACGAAAATGCCCCTGGTCTGTTTTAAATTCAAATTAAATTCAAATTAAATTCAAATTAAATTTTAAATTTAAATTTAAATTAATCATATCATCCGTCGGATCAGTTAGGGATAGCCAGGGAGAGCAGGAAACTATATTTTCCAAACTCAAGCCTTAGACACTATCCTCTCTGTCACCCTTAGAATGTTCTGATATTTATTTTTACAAATTCTATTTTAATTATAATATATATATATATATATTACACAAATAAATAAATAAATAAATATTATTTAAAAACTTACCCCGCGAAGCCCAAGCCTCTGCCTAAGAGTCCCTAGCTCCCCGTCTTGCCCTCCTTTCTCCCTTCCTTCCCTTTTCCCTATTTCCTAATATTTTATTATTATTTCTGCCATTTCCAAAGCTTGAAAGAGGAGGAGGAGAAGTGAGTTTAAAATGAAGGGAGGGGGGGGGGCTATTTATAGCTGAAGGAGTCACATGGATTGCTGAGGTGGCGTGAATCCAACGGTCGAAAATGGATGGCTAGGATTAATCCTTAAATTTATTAAATAATAAATAAATTTAATAATTTATGAATAGTAAAGTGTGTTTTCTCAACCCTATTCGGATGTTAATTTGACTTACTTATTGATACCTTATCCAAAATCTTTTTCAACCATGTTGTTCAATTTTTCTTGCTCTTCAATAATATATAAAAATATTTAAATTTTGAATTCGTTTGAACTTTCAAATAATTTAAATTCAAATTCAAAATAGTGTTTTGTGTTAGTTTCAACACCTTCCGGTCTCATGTTGGAGTATCAAACGATAACGGTTTTCAGAAATTCTTCCACCATCTGGTCCGGTTTTTAACGTACTTCAATCCTATGTATTCAAATCAAAAATCGGAGTTTGTTTAGATTTTCAAATAATTAATTTAAATTTTGTTTCCTTAATAACTTTCTATATCCGTTATAGGATTTTCCCAGATTTCATATATAGCTAATATCCTATGTTTAGAATTTTCCTGGATAGGTCTCAGGTTCTAGTTTTGCCGTTAGCATTAGCAAATTCCAATTACGGTCAAAATTTAGTTCAAATTTTGGCCTTTTATTTTTTCTTTTCCACATACAGATGCCATTTTTGACGTAACTTGGTTGGTTACCTAATTTCATCATTTCGGATTTAATGAAACTGATTTCATCGAAATCCAAGTTCGTTAGCTACTACATCCTTTGTAAACGTACTATTTTAAATTAAAATTTTATCCTTTTATACTGCCAGTTCACATTATATTGCAGATCCACTAAATTTCTACCATTTCGGAATAGAATAAAATATTCAAAACTATTGAAATTAAACCATTTAGAATTCCAAAATAAAAAAAACATTTTTAAATAATAACTAAATGGTCAAAAAATCTGGGCCGTTACAATTAGCCATATTATAAAATGTGTTAAGTAGATTTCTCATACTAGTCCCATGACTGACTCGTAGTTTGTTTCACTTGCAAACTCGGGTGCCCTTATTTCTACATGGGCAACCTTGTATTCAGGTTTTAGCAGGCTCTTTCTGGATAGCTGAAGATGGATTCTATCATTTATCTCTTTTTATGTTGTTCAACTCCTATTGTACATATTATGTTTGTTTTCCGCTGTAGACATTTATGTATAGTTGAACTGTATTTGTACTAAGTATGATCCTGTATACTGTGTAACTCTGATGATAACGTTTATTTAGTGTATTCTATTGTACATTATCTAATGTATTTATTTATTTATGTTCTGCTATTATCTGTTTATGTGTAATATTCTAAAGATTACCCTTGCCACCGTCAGTACGGGGTTTTGGGGTCGTCACATGTTTATTGCATTTAGTAATTAAGAAAGTGTAAACAATCAACTAAATAATCAAATTGGATAAATAATCGAATAAATCTTTACTTATATACTTCAAGTACATTTCCTTATACATCATTTCGATAAGCTTATCTTGTATAGTTGTGCATGGACATTTACCCTATCTGACACTGGAACTATTATTGGGTCTATTTCTCTTTATTACTTAATTATGCAAGTAATTACGTCATTCACCAGACTTTATGTCTGACCCGCTCCTCTTTTTTTCCTTGCCCTAGTAGGAATACAGGGTAGAGATTGATCGTTCCTAGCAGCTTGGGAAGTTTAGTGTTAGAGATCTTATTTTCTTTATATTTGGTGTTCTTAATTCGATTTTATGGTAGATTGTTTTTTATGGTCCCAATTTGTACTAGAGAAGCGGTATGTTTTATTGTATACGCTGGTTTGATCTAAGGTTATGTAAGTTATATGTTTTGTATTAGATCTTCTTTTATGTTAAATATTGTTTTAAGAATTGTAAGTTGTCTACAAATAAATGTTCCCACTGTTTTTGTTTTATGTTTTGTGAATCTTAGTCTCTATAATTAGTTTCTTTGTATTTCCAACGTTGTACCTTCCTTAATATGAACTTTATAGGGAATACTAATGGGTGTGGGTGTTTTATTTGGTATTGGAACCTACGGTGATAGGATTTCTAAAAATTTATTTTAAAATAAACTATTCTTCCAAAGAAAAATAGATTTTCAAAACAAAACATATTTTTGAAAATAAGAGTTTTACAAAAATCCCCTTAAGTCCATCTCGGCTCCTTATCCTATTCTCTCGTTTTTCATTGAGTTATCTATAAGATGACCTATCTAAACTTACCTACGTATATTGAGAGCTTAAATCTTTATAGGATGAAATTTTTATTTATGAATAAATTTGTTTAGTTCATAATTTATGAGTACTCTATGGAACCAGAGTTAGGAGATAAACTTGCTACCTAACAAATGTTAAGTAGGGTCTAGCATGGGTAAGTCAACCTTAAAGGTTGAGGACTTTAAGGCGATTTATGAAGCATTACCGTAAGGTTCAGGGAAGATATTATCATTTTTTAAAAGGAAACAGTTGATTGGGGGCAACTGTGCCAAAAGTGTTATTGGAAATATGTTAATAAAAAGGATCAAGTAATGGAAACGTGTTGGTGAAAGAGGTGTTATCATCTCTAATTCTATCTTGTTTTCCTATTTATCTCATTCAGGAGCTTTCTATTCCTTTATCCCTAATTCACTAGTTGGGGGATGGCGATGAGGCACCATGGCCACGCTGATATGAGATAAACCATGTTACTCATCTGTATTGTAGACCTAATGAAACTTTCTTTTACATATATAGTAAATCCCCATTCCATATAGAGTGAACGTTAGTGGCATTTGTTGATTGTTTACACTAAGGCTCTTTTCCAGGCCTAGTTGTAGTTTCTCAACCCCAAAGGAGGGTGTTCATTGGGATTTATCATGAGTTGGGATTAAAACTAGAGATTTTAGATATGTGGGATGCTTGGGACATTTCCGATTGTGCGTTGGTTTTAGGTATAAGTTGGTTAGCCATATAATGGGTCATCTCATATTGTCGCATTGATAATACAATCTAATGGGGATACTTATGTTCCAAAACTTTCAAGATAGGAAAATTTTAATGATGAATTAGTTAGAAACGTATGGGGTTATTTATAGTGTAAGAGGAGAATTTTCGGGTTAGGATATGCAATGGACGAACCCTTGAGATTTCTTATGACTCAAAGCATCAATCACGTTGTGTTTCCTATTTCCCTTAGTGCATCTTTAGGCGATATCGATTTAGTTTCCATTATGTTAAGTTTTCCGAAAATTCGAAGAGGTTAGTAGATTACCTCCTATAAGAGAGGTTGATTTCCAAATTCATGTTTATGACCATGATAGACCTATAGCATTCCAGTAAAGCAACTATTCTAACGGAAAGAAGAGAGTTGAGTTCCATACCTATGGCTAGAAGCTTCTTTTGATATAAAATAACACTTATAACATTACTAGGCGTGGATTGATTTGGACTTCATAAATGTTAGCTGTATGATAAGCCATCTCATATGTAGAGAGAAGGGTAGTTACTTGCGGCTTTGTGCTTCTATCATTACCCGAATCTTGGTTCCTAAGCCGAAAGCGGCTTCATTCTTCTGTCATTGCCCGAATCTGGGTTCCTAAGCCAAAAGCGGCTTCACTTTTTTGTCATACTAGAATTTGGGTCATAAGCTGAAAGCATCTTTGTTCTTTTGTTGTTACTCAAATCTGGGTTTCTAAACCAAAATTGGCTTCATTTTTCTATTAATACCCGAATCTGGGTTCGTTTTTCTATTATTACCTGAATCTGGGTTCACTAAGCTGAAAATGGCTTCGATCGACAGATTATTTCCCGAATATTGGTTACCAAATCGAAAGATTGCTTCACTTATTTTAGAAAATAATCTATAAGCTTCTATTACCCAAAAATTGGATTTCCAAAATCAAAAAATGATCTGTCTATTTTTGGAAAACAATCTTTGGGCTTCTATCACCTTGTTGCTCGAGCTTCAGTTCGATCCTCCTAAATCCATATAAGGATTTATATATTCTTCACAAATTTCTAGACTTCTATTATGTTAGCACCGATGTAACACCCCGAGTTTTTAATGACACTAAAATAGGATAAATTAAATAATAACTAATTTAATATTCAGAATTAAGGAAACAGACTGCGCCATTGCATCCATCTCGAAACTGTAGACAAGGTAGACATTTGGTTTGCGAAAAACGGACACCGTATTATTAAGAAGTTATGAAGGTTTTCAGTTTGTATATGCGCATAAGAAGTATATATATATATACATATGAGTCATATAGTAGTTAGATATGAGTAAGCACCTTATCCAGGATCGTTCAGAAATCAAAATGGCAGAAGGCGGCAAATTTCCTGCTCTAGGGGTTCGACTCCCTAGAGGGGCATCAACACCGGGGTTGACGCCCCTTAAGGGGGTCGACACCAGGGTGACCCATGTAATGACCCGCATTTGCAGAGGTATAATAATTAATTTATTTAATTATTTAAAAGGTGAATTAAAAGGATTTAATGGTCGTGGAATTAAATAATGATGAATATTTAAATTAAATAATATATTTAATTCTGAAATAATCAGAATTGGCTGAAATGGCGATATGGTGTGAGCCGGATCATCTGTGATATTTAATTCAGCCTGGAATTGAATTTGAATAACGAATATATTTTATAAATGATAGTTTGAACGTAGAGTTATAATATAATTAAAATCGAGCTTGAAATGGCGCTGCAGTTCGCTATTTGGCAATTTGAACTTCAACTGAGTGTACAAGATTCGTTTTAAGTCGGATTTCTGTGAAACAAGAAATATGTGGAGCTGGTGGAGTATATCTTTCTAGTGGAAGAGAAAAATCGGGATTTTGTCGTGTAGATTTTGATTTACGTCCAAATCAAATTTTAGAAAAGTCGCTGTGGAATTCCTTTATAATTTATAAAGGAATTATTTATATTTTTAAAAAGGAATTTCAAAATAAATCGAATATCGGGTTGACCCAGATTTGAAGTATCGAGTTGTAAATCCCATTGGAGTCGTATGGTATTCCACTATGAATATATACGATAATATATATTTATTTGTATTTAATTTAACAATATTTAAATATATTTATATATTTAAATGGGTCATCCAGAGCTTTAAAAATAGCCACTTTTGCAAACGAAGTCGGAATTCGACGAAACTAATTTTGTTGGATCTGCAATGTCAAATAGTTGATAGATTCCCAGTTTCATGATTTTTAGAGTCACTGTGTGGCCGTACGGATTTTTAGAGTGAAAAACAGTCAGTATTTTGATAGTTAAAAATACGCTGTGTGAACAAACGGAGTCGGAATTTGACGAAACCAGTTTCATTGGGACCATAATGTCGAACTGTAGTTGCATGTCTAGTTTCGTGATTTTTGGGTATCGTGTGCGATCGCAGGGATTTTTAAACATGAATTAACGATGTAGAATATACCGGGAATATTCCTACAAAATATCTAGATATTTATTCCCTTCTAAATACAATCCCTACCCTCCTTAACCTAATTCACTCGCTCATTTCTTGCTGGGAAACAACGGCCGCCACAAACAGCTTTCACAGTGAAACAAATGAGAAAAGAAAAAACAAAGAAATGAAAATAAAATCCCATAAATCAAATGACACTTGTATTCTAGTTCCTGGGATGTTGGACTTCAGTTCAAATCTATATTTGTGCAACTCGACACAGAATTACTGAAGCTCGAAAATGGTTCAGCAAGCTAGGGTTGCCGTTAACTCGAGATTGAAGCCGTAATGAACATTTTTGTGGTTGGTTTTGGAATCGCAAAGTAGTTTAGCACCTTGTGCTCCATTTTTGGGAGGTTCGGTGATGGAAGTCGTCGATCCCTGTACTGATGACGCGAAGGACGGGTTCTGAAGGGAGAGCTCGAGCTGAGCTTTGAGGGGTCAAGATGAAAGAGGAATCGAAGTGAGGAGGATTCACAACTTTTGTTTGAATTTCGGTTGAGAAGATGAGGTGCGGTGGAAGCAAGAAGGAGTGGGAATGTTGTGTTTAATTGGAGAAGGTCACGGCAGTTTTTAGTTTGGGGAAGAAGACCTTTTGCGGTCTGGGCTTTTAGGATAGAAGGTGGGCCGGTTTTGAGAGGTGAAGGCCCATTAGTTAGATAAGGTTTAATTCAAATTTTTATTTTAATGTATACTAACTTCGTAACATCATAACTTGACCATACGTTATCAGAAATTTGAACCGTCAGTCACGTTGGGACCGTATGGACGGTGGCTACACCGTGAAACTGACTGGAGGTGGATCGGTGCTCGTTTGAATTTATGGCTAAATAAACTGTTTGATTCAAATCAAACAACAGTTTATCGTTCTTTAACGATGAACTACCAATCTGAGTAAATCTCACTAACTCTGAACAGTTTATAATTCCATGTTGTATTTTTAGAACTGTTAGAAATTGTCTGATGGACTGTGTGTTGACTGATTGATTGAACTGCTAGTCAGTTAGTGGAAATTATATATATATATATATATATATATATATCGTTAAATATTTAGATATTGATTCTGCTATCAGAATATATCATATGGAACTGAAAGTGATGATAATCATATTGTGTAACATCTGTGGATGCAGGGAAACAGGTTGGAGGAATCCGACTGGATTCTTCAACAGTTATTTTATTGTTTTCATATATTTTGATATATGATGTGAATTATAACCTGTTGTTGATTGTGTGTGTATGGACGATATTGGATATCGAAATTTGATATGTTAAATACCGTAACATACCGGAATGTTGATAAGGGGATTTTCAAAGTGATATTGAAAATAAAATATTTATAAATGGAATATTTATAAATAAGAGATATTTATAAATTTGAATATTTATAAATAAGGAATATTTGTAAATTGGAATATTTATAAATATGAGATATTCAGAAAGGAAATAATTCCAAAACATTTTCTTTTTGAATGGAAAGGCCTGTGTGGTGGGTTTGGGGATTTTCCCGATGCTCCCGGTACAAAGGAGGTTATGGCGAATTTTCCCCGGAATATAAGGAGTTAGAATATTTTTCAGAAATCAAAATGAAATAGAAATGTTTGTAAAACCTTTACAAATGAAATTGAAAAGGAGATATATTTGAAATCAAATATAGAAGGAATTTATTTGTTAATCAAATAGAAAGGGATTTATTTGTTAATCAAATATAAAGGGATTTATTTGTTAATCAAATATAAAGGGATTTATTTGTTAAGCAAATATAAAGGAAATATATTTGAAAGCAAATATAAAGGAATATATTGGTAAAACATAAATAAAGAGTTAAAAGAATTTATTTATTTAGGAAATAAATAAAAGTAAAAGGGGTTTATTTATTTAGGAAATAAATAAAGATTGAAGGAGATATTTATTTGTTAGAATAAATAAAATTTAAAAGAGATATTTGTTTGTTAAATAAATAAAAAGGATAAATTTATAAATAACAGTTTATAAACTAAATTAAATATTTATTATTCGATAAATGGAATATATAAGTCTGAACTTATATAGAGAAGAGATATTGTTTTTAACACCGATAGTTTAAATAGAATGGGTACAAAACACTTGTATAATTGAAGAACGATATTAAAGAGAAAATTTATAAAGTGCAGAACCGTTACTAAAAGTAAATCTTTATAAATGAATAAACGTTATCAAATAGGGGTACTCGAATAAGAGAAATCGATTAGAGTTATAATAAATCAGTTAGGGTTGACCAGTTAGAATTAACCAGTTAGAAGTTAACCAATTAGAGTTAAACCATTAGAGTTAACCCGATTAGGGTTATCCAGTTAGAAGTAATCAGTTAGATTTAATCAGTAGAGTTAATCGAATAAGAAATATTCGAGATGAGTTAATCGATTTGAGTTAATCGAAGTGAGATAATCGAATAGTAGATATTCGAAGTGAGATAATCGAATCAGAGATATTCGAAGTGAGTTGATCGAATCTAGTTATTCGACAGGAGTTAAATCGAATAAGATTTTATTCGAAGAAAGAGATTATCGAATATAAGTATTCGAAAGTAAGGAAATTGAATATAAGTTGTTCGAATAAGTTATTCGAATAAGAGTTAATAAAATAAGAGTTATTCGAATTAGTTATTCGAATAGGGTTAAATAAATAAGAGTTATTCGAATTAGTTATTCGAATAGAATTAAATAAATAAGGGTATTCGAATTAGTTATTCGAATAGAGTTAAACACGAAGGAGTTATTGATTTTAGTTTAATCGAAAGGAGTTATCGAATTAGTTATTCGAAAGGAGTTATCGATTATTGTTTAATCGAAAGGAGTTATCGAAAGGAGTTATCGAATTAGTTATTCGAAAGGAGTTATCGATTATTGTTTAATCGAAAGGAGTTATCGAATTAGTTATTCGAAAAGAGTTAAGTAAGGAGTTAAATAAAAAGAGTTAATCGAATAAGGTTAAATAAATAGAGTTAATCGAATTTAGTTTATTCGAAGAAAGGTTTTCGAATCTAGTTATTTGTAAGAGAGATTATCAAATATAGTTATTTGAAGGGAGGAGTTATTGAATAGAGATTTATTCAAACGAGAGTTACGTAAGAAAGTGTTAAAGCCTTAAAAGATGAACTTACCCAATTTCGAGATTTGAGATGTTGTTCAGTTAAGGTCTGAGAGGTAGTTATACACCAGCTTGATTGACTTCGTTTTTAATTTAGAAATGGTTAAGGTTCGAGAGTGAAAGTGGTTAAGTGATTTAGAAAATAAGTATAGTGGTTTGAGTTGTCTGCGCGATGTTGATTTAAACATCTGTTTAAATCCAAGTAAAGATGATTTGGAAATGGTTTCCAAATAGAATCAGAAACGTAATCAAATATTGAAATAAGGAAACATGAATATATATTTATATATATATATATATATATATATGATTGACGATTGATTGATAGAATTTCAATCTGGAAATAATAGCGTTGTTTGCACACGTATTTTTCTTCGATAGTTAACTCACCGACTATCGAAGTTTTTGACCATTTTAACGTTGTTAATATGGAGAGACCGTTTGGATTATTATCCAAAGAACCACTCTGTATTGGCATAAGCGTTGTGAATGATATATGCCAAAGATAATTGAAGACGGAGTAAAGTGCAAAGGGCTATTGTATAAGTCTTAGATAACAGTGCCTAAGATGGATGTACTGAATAGTGCCTTCGGCTCATCCTGTTCCTGGATGACTTGTATGGACGGATGTTTGACAGGATATTTCTAGACGATCACGTATATTGATTTCTCCAACCGAACCAAGAGTGGAAGCGAAGAAGGAAACTTCTTTTAGCTAACACATAATGTATTGTTGAGGACGTCAAATCGGTGATTGGATGGATCTGATGAGGTGACATTCGAAGTGAATCTGATGTGATGATTAAGCGTAGCTTCTAGGCTCATCAACCGGTAAATGACAGAAATCGTGCAGGCAGCATGGCTAAGTCGGTCGCACCGAAGTAGGGTGTATAATCACCTATCTAGAGAATATTCATTTGCTTCTTTAATCTATCAATGCTGTCTCATATATATACGGGAAACAGTTGCTGATCCCAACCATTGGTGATACACATTCGATACACTCAAGCAAAATGAGTGGTCGGTCATGTGTGGCTGAGTTACAAGATGTTCTTGTTGAACTCCAGTATATCGTTCCTAGAGTACACTGATCGGAAGGTGGTTCCATACCTTGTCATAGTTGGAAACCCATTACCCAATACGTGCTTGCGGTTTTGATTGTATACTATATGTAGAACGTGAGATGAAAGTGTTTCTGCTAGATGGTTATTATATTGTGGTTGATAGACATTATTATAATATCAAAAGGTTTTTGATATAAAGATATTTTGGATTCTCATAAGGGAAAAACCCGTTCCGTTATACGGCGTGGTCTTATGAGATATCGTTTACTTGTTCAAACTGTTTAAACTGTTTTACTCATACCAATCCCATGACTGACCCGAAGTTTATTTTGTTTTGTTCTACCTAAACTCTTGGGTGCCTAAATTTGTACGGGCAGTCAAGTAGTTCAGGATTTTTTAGATCTATCTAAAGGAGCTTTGAGCAGGAGGCTTCAGCGTTAGTTATATAGAGTTTTGTTCCGCTGTGTTGTAAGTGCTGTACTCTGATAAATGTTATGGTATACATAACTGTTATATTTCAAAGTTATGTTATCTATTATGTGACGGCAAGGAATTTCGCTCGGTCCGAACCAGTCGCTAAACCGATCCAGACCGTTCGAAACGCCCTATCGTTTGAGAACGAGACAAAACAGAACGCAAACAGAAGAACATTTCACTGTATATTACAACAATGCACCAGAATACAAGAATATACAGAGTATAAATGAATATTACACAGAAATATCAGAGATTTAAATTACATTTAAATACATAGCAGCGGAAAATAATACAATACACAACTAGAAAGAGATATACGGATACAAAGCTTTTCGGATATCGTTCCAGCTGTAAACCAGGATCCTGTGAATATAAATCTGCAAAACCGAAACTACTAGCTGCCCGTGTCAAAATAGGGGCACCCAGAGTTTAGGTTAAAACAATAAACTCCAGGTCAGTCATGTGACTGGTGTGAGAACTAAAACAGTTATTAATCTTTATTTTAAATCATTAGGTAAATCAAGGGACCACGCCGTATAACACGGAACGGGTTTCCTCCCAAGAATACCAGTGCATAAAACAAACAGCGCAATGCTAAATAAAGAAAAATGAAGCTGTTATAAGACCCAGGTCCCATCACACAATGTAACGCAGTCGAGGATAGGGTTTTCCCTTATAACAGCCAAAGAATGCTTGATACGTTTTAAAACAAATCATTTGATACTATTATAAGTGTATAAAACAACTTCAAATCATAAGTATCAATCATAGGCGGCATGAGCGCCCCATCCCACTATGTCGCCATATATAGGTTTACAAATAAAACCGCAAATGTCACGTATTTGGAAATTGTATTTCCGTCTATGAACCGAGGCAAAAGATAGTCCTCAACCGATTCGAGACTGCCTAGCCCGAGTCTCAGGATCAGAACGCATCGACCCTTGGAGCGACAGGGCCGGTCCACACGGAGTGGATTAAAAATGCCTGAGCACTACGTTTCGCCGCCCTTTGGGGCGTAAGCGAGCCAACTAAATGACTCCATCGGTTCGAGAACGACCGATCAATCTGAGGCGCCTCGCAACAGCAACAACCACATAAGTCAAACTCGTCAGGGCGTGTAAAACCACTGACGCCACTTCTAGCTAGGAGGAAACGCAGGCCCTCCCTGAGGTCCGTCTCCCGTTTTTGGTTCATACCTGGTGTGAAACACGCGAGGTAAACGTTACACAAAGCTACGCCACAAAGGCCGTGCTTTGATCATCACCACAAGACTTTGCTTTTCAACAGAAGCCTTGATCATTTGCATCTTAGCATGCCACACAGGCAAACCATTCTATGCAACCGATATCAGTCACACAGAATGAAATCCGATGTCAGACACACAGTCCATTTACAAGTCCGTCCTGGGTCTGAACGAAACCGGAGGCACCTAGTACCCCGCATATCCATCGATCTCCAAGTACGTCTGGACGATCACTAACTGTTTCCATCTTCTTGGGTGTACAGCCCAATCAAGATCATCAGTAATTACCCAAACGACGTGAAGACCTCCGGTCTTCGACCATCGTCTTCATCTTCGACTTATCGTCGTATCAGTTATTCAGAATGGGATAAACCCGGCCTTTCCGAATAACTCGCGTATATATTATAAAAGTGTTACACAAACACAACATACGCCTCATTCCAATTCATTAGTCACTAACCGTAAATTAATCAAGAGAATAATTTCCCAAATATTAACCTCGAAGGCCGAAACCAACATCAGATCAATATCCAGAAAACCATTCTTCTTGGCTAACCGACAGTTAGTTTCTAAATTTCACATTCATAGGGAAAGATTCCCATTAATTTTATCAAAGATAAATTCCTTGAATTTATTCTTTAATCCATTTTTGAATATCAATTCAAACTAGTCGGGATTAGCGAACCTTACCGAAGTAATCATTTGTTTTAATTTCCCAATCCCAACCTATTCATCCCATGAAGTAAAACTGGTAATACTTCATATCTAACACCACAGTGTTATCGGTAAATTCAATTACCATTTCACGTTCAAATCTAATTAAAGATTTAACTATCGCTTGGAGCAAAACTGGTGATACTCCATTTTCGATCTTTTCAATCTAATTAAAGATTCATTAAAACTCCACTCAGTTTTAATCGTTAACTGGGTTAAAGAATCAGTGTCATTTAAAACACGGTTCACGATAAACCCAAAATCACATTCATTAATTATCGGGTTAAAGAACAAGTGTTATTTAAAACACTGTTCACGATAAACCCAAAAATCAATATCAATTCAATTCCAATTAAATATTATTTAATTGGTACACTTCATTAAATCTAAATAAAAAGATTTAATCTTTTCTCAACTGGGTTCAAGAACAGTGTTAGTGAAGACACCATTCACGACAAACCCAAATCCCATTTGATATTCAATATAAGGCTCTGAATAGAAAATATATCGGCTTATATTCAATATCAAATTCTACGATTAACAAATGTCGTATTGGAAATAACGATATAAATATATATCTTTCAAATTTCCGTAACAACATCCGTATAATCACAAATTCCAACATCGAAATATTCCGAAGACAATTTCGATTCAAATCCACTCCAATGCAATCATTGGAAATTTTGGTTATTTTCAAAACCCTTTTCAAATTCAATTTATTTATTTAAAAATAAATAGAATTATAATTCTAGTTCAAAACTAGTTCATTTCGATAAAAATCTATTTTTATCTTTTCAAATAGGGAGTTTTTCATCCCAATTCTTTCTAAATCATTTCTTATGATTTTACACAAATTATTACTATTTTTAATAATTTTATCAAGGCCCGTACAGTCGATTTCCATCAATGGCCATCGAACTGCACTTACAGCGACCTTTTTCGAATTTGATTTGGACATAATTCCAAATCCAACCGTTAGATTTCAAATTTCTAATTTTCATTAGAAAGCTCTTTTCGATACGAACCCAACGGTTCCGGTTTAAGGAGAATCCGATGGTCGGACCTCCCGCAATGTCCGTTTGAAATAAATGGTCGAAATTCGCGAACTACCGCGGCGCGGCGCGTTCTATTCAGGCCATTATATTATATATATAATATATATAATATATATTTCGTCGATTCCTATTTAAAACGGATTATATAAATAGTTTTAAATTCGTTTCAAATTCTATTTCAACTTCTATTTCAATTCAAAGCCAAAATTGAATTCTTCCTTATAAATTCGTTTTAAAATTCATTTCTATTCAATTCGAATTTCAATTCAATTTGAATTCATTTCAATTCGCTTTCAATTCCATTTGAATTCGTTTTCAATTCAATTCATTTCGAAATCGTTTTCAATTCAATTCATTTCGAAATCGTTTTCAATTCATTTTGAATTCGTTTTCAATTCAATTCATTTCGAAATCGTTTTCAATTCAATTCATTTCGAAATCGTTTTCAATTCAATTCATTTCGAAATCGTTTCCAATTCATTTTGAATTCGTTTTCAATTCAATTCATTTCGAAATCGTTTTCAATTCATTTTGAATTCGTTTTCAATTCAATTCATTTCGAAATCGTTTTCAATTCATTTTGAATTCGTTTTCAATTCAATTCATTTCGAAATCGTTTTGAATTCGTTTTCAATTCAATTCATTTCGAAATCGTTTTGAATTCGTTTTCAATTCAATTCATTTCGAAATCGTTTTCAATTCGTTTTCAATTCAATTCATTTCGAAATCGTTTTAAAATCGATATAAATATCGTTCACGTCAAAATGGCGTCAATCTAATCAACACGGCTTCATAAATTTCTATTTTCAAATATTTCTTTTTCAAAATAGTTGTTATTATCAAAATATTTCGTTCAACACATGACCAATCTCAATGAATGAGTACTGTCAACACATGAACTTTTATTTTATAATATTATTTATTTTTCAAATTGGAATGAGGCCCAATCAATTACCATATAAAGTTAATTATATGGATTTTCATACAACACATGTATATCATAGCATTGAAAAATAATCAACCATCAACCAAAGTGCACTACACTGTATAAGCATCAAATATAGATATTCAACGCTTATAACAGCCTGTCAATCGATCGATCGACATATTTAATCAATCAGGATGAGTGAATTTCAAATTTCATCCCAACACCCGTGTGGGGTTTCAAACAATCAAACACCTATTTTATTTGTGCTGTTGGGCGATGTGTAAAATTTATCGTCCCAATCGATGTCCTTCAAATAGGTGTACATAAACAAACCGTCCGGTTTGTAAATGAATATTTATTTATTCACATTCACGTTAAAAATTATATTTTTAACGACAAAACATTTTATTCCAACATATGAACTTCTATTCAATTCATTCTTTAAATAAAATGATATTTTTATTTTTCTAACTTATTTTAGAAAATTTCGGCGGCATAACGGCACGATACTATAAACGGGACAACGCCTAGCCTTATCCCCGGTCTAGTGAAGGCCCACGCCATTCACACATCAATCAAATTCACTTTCGTTATACAAACCACAAAATTTGGAGTAAGGGTCTAACCTAGCCTTACTCCTTCGCCTTATAACGGCGCACGTCTAATCCTAACCAATTTATCGATTCGATTTTTCACACCACAAACCACATTCAAACCAATATCACAATCAATAACCAAACAGCCAAACAAACAAGTCCATGGTCTGTGGACGATTGTGTCGGGTGCTACTAAACACCGTCTGCATCCTAGTATATATATATATAACTAGAAAAGTAAATTGAAAGGTGAGAAATTCTCACATATAGCTATCCTAGCTCCACGGCTCTTCTTAGAAGAAAATCTTCGTCGTTCTTGCCCCTTGTCACTTTCTTCGCCCGTATTCACTACCTATGTAAAAATCACATTTTTACCTCGCTATTCCATAAATAAAAATCGAATTTCTATTTCAAAGTTCAATATATAAAAATCGAATTTCTATTTCAAAGTTCAATATATAAAAATCGAATTTCTATTTAAAAGTTCAATATATAAAAATCGAATTTCTATTTAAAAGTTCAATATATAAAAATCGAATTTCTATTTCAAAGTTCAATATATAAAAATCGAATTTCTATTTCAAAGTTCAATATATAAAAATCGAATTTCTATTTCAAAGTTCAATATATAAAAATCGAATTTCTATTTCAAAGTTCAATATATAAAAATCGAATTTCTATTTCAAAGTTCAATATATAAAAATCGAATTTTTAAATCAGTTTTTGCTCTTTTAAAAAAAAAACAGTTTTTAAATCTTTTACTTTCAAGACCAATTATATTTACTTTCAAGACCAATTATATTTACTTTCAAAACCAATTCTACTTACTTTCAAAAACCAATGTTAATTTGTTTTCAAGAACCATACCATATATATGAAGTTCTAAAAAAAACTGCATTATATACTTTGTAAAAACTGCTTTATATTCTCAATTCAAAGATATTTTTATTTTCCTTTTCAAAGCAATTTCTTCATTCAAAAAAAATCAAACTTTTTATTCTTTCAAAAATCAAACTTTTTATTCTTTCAAAAATCAAACCATTTATTCTTCTCAAAAATAAAACCTTTTAAATCCTTTTCAAATCAGTTCAGTTTTTAATCCTTTTAAAAAAAACTGTTTTTAATCAAAAAAAACTTTTTTTAATCCTTTTTTTTTTTAAAAAAAAAAATCAATTCAGTTTTTTACTCTTTTAAAAATCAAATCAGTTTTTACTTAAAAAAACGAAATCAGTTTTATACTTTAAAAAACGAAATCAGTTTTATACTTAAAAAAACGAAATCAGTTTTATACTTAAAAAAACGAAATCAGTTTTATACTTAAAAAAACGAAATCAGTTTTATACTTAAAAAACCGAAATCAGTTTTATACTTAAAAAAACGAAATCAGTTTTATACTTTAAAAAATCAATTTAGTTTATATAAAATAAAAGTAAAATAAATAAATTTAAAACTTACGGTGGGGGCGCTCCATCTCGCGGTGGAAGGAGAAGAGGTCATCTCGCGGTGGCATGGGGGCTCGAATGACGAGGTCGAAGTCTGGGGGGGGGGGGGGGTTCGGTTGTCGCAGGCGAAGGGAGGGAAGGGGAGGAGGAGGAAGAAGAAGGAAGGGGGGGGTTTAGCGTCGCGGCGCCGCCGCTTGGGGGGGGGGGGTTCGTCGATCGCCAGGAGCGATTCTTCCTCTCTTTTTTTTTTTTTTTATATTGAATCGATCTGTTGAAAGGGGGGCCTGAGCGGTTTTAAGGGGGGGGGGAGATTTTTTTTTTTTTTTAATATTTAATTATTAAAAAGTTGACTTTCACATACGACCTCTATACGAGGTCCACCGCCTGTCGCCCATAGCGTTTCACCCCCATTCCGAACACAATGGGATATGTACCGCAAGCTGATTCGATCGTTTCGATCAGTTTCTGTTGCATTTACATTTAAATCATTATATTGAATTTTAAACGCACATTTCAAATTACCGGGGTCACATACTAACTAGAAAAATTCCAGAAAAATATTTTCTAGCTTCGTATTGACGATACGGTCCTAACAAAACTAGTTTCGTCGAATTCTGAGGCCGTTAGAAAAATGGCCATTTTCCAGTCGATTAAAATCAACTGAAACTAGTCAAACGCGTTTTCCTTCGCCACGCTCACATATTGATTCGAAAAATTATGAAATTTGGAATCTAGCAATAATTCGACATCACGGACCCAACAAAAGTGGTTTCGTCGAAATCCGAGCTCGTTTGCAAAATGTCCATTTTTAAGGGCCTGAATTCCATAGCGACCATTCAGAATTTTCAACTGGACATTTCTTTTGATTCCTGATATGAAATCTTGATTTTCCCGATTCGTTGGAAAGATATTCACTATTAGATTCCATTATTTTTGGTTTCACTAAAATGCGGATTGTTTTGCACCCGGTACATTCAATTGAAGTTTGAAATCGAATTATCGAACTACCGCGCCATTTTCCATTCTATTTATAATTATAAATAATTATTTATATTCTAACGACGACGCATATAATATATACGTTCGAATTATATTCAAAATAAATTTCTCGCCGATATTATTTAAAATAAATCATTTTAAATAATCAAAACTCGCTATAATTGCCAAAATAAAATTTTTAAACTGGCCCAGATTTTCCGGGTTGTTACAATCTCCCCCACTTAAAACTTTTCGTCCCCGAAAAGGAACAAAGTCGAAAGTGGTTTGATTATTCAGCTCTACGGTCGATCAGGCGTCCATTCTCCAACTCTTTAGTTTCTGAGAATTTTCAAAATTTCAAAAATTTGGCTAACACCCTAAATTTTCGAAAAATTTCGCCATAACCTCCCCTGCACCGGGAGCATCGGGGAATTTCAAATAGCTTCCCCGGTCCTTCAGATCTCAAAAAGAAAAAGAAAAAGCCAAGCGGCTAGCCAATAGGCTCACAAAATCATCATCACCCAAACAAAACAGGAAATTATGTAGTAAACATGTACCTATTTGTCGGGCAAACAAATTTTATTCTCTGGCTCTAGCCTCCTTGCTATGACCTGTTCAATAATATATATGCATATGCAAGCAAATGCGACCAATTTTCAATATAACTCAATATTTGATACAATTAGATGTAATGGTTCAAAATTAGCAAACAACTAAACAAACAACACAAACATCAATCAATTAGTGGATTAACATTTCAAATTCATAATTTTGATACATATACAAAAATCATATTTTTGATGCCAAATCACAACAATAGGCCTTATCTAATTTTTGGTTCTCACACCAGTCAATAGGAAATATATAGAAATCACACCTTCGAAACACGAATACCAATTCTGATGATGTTCGAACTATCATCAGAATCATCTCCGGGCGACTATAGTGTGATTCTATATCTATCCAGTATATTAAAACTTCGAATAGACGCTAGCTAGGCGCATACGCAAAATCTTTATATATTGGACTGTCCTAATCAATATAAATAAATAATCAAATACGATTAGTTGATTTACATTTTCAAAACAAAAATTTGTTTTCATTTTAAAATATATTCTTCACACTCGTTCTAGGACACTACTGATCCCATCTCTAACGAGTCATTCCATTGGATATTACTAATCCAATTTCTGATGAATTCTTTCGTATGGTTCTAATGTGCCTTGTTCTCTAGCTTTGTAAACCAAAGCTCTGATACCAACTGTGACGGCAAGGAATTTCGCTCGGTCCGAACCAGTCGCTAAACCGATCCAGACCGTTCGAAACGCCCTATCGTTTGAGAACGAGACAAAACAGAACGCAAACAGAAGAACATTTCACTGTATATTACAACAATGCACCGGAATACAAGAATATACAGAGTATAAATGAATATTACACAGAAATATCAGAGATTTAAATTACATTTAAATACATAGCAGCGGAAAATAATACAATACACAACTAGAAAGAGATATACGGATACAAAGCTTTCCGGATATCGTTCCAGCTGTAAACCAGGATCCTGTGAATATAAATCTGCAAAACCGAAACTACTAGCTGCCCGTGTCAAAATATGGGCACCCAGAGTTTAGGTTAAAACAATAAACTCCAGGTCAGTCATGTGACTGGTGTGAGAACTAAAACAGTTATTAATCTTTATTTTAAATCATTAGGTAAATCAAGGGACCACGCCGTATAACACGGAACGGGTTTCCTCCCAAGAATACCAGTGCATAAAACAAACAGCGCAATGCTAAATAAAGAAAAATGAAGCTGTTATAAGACCCAGGTCCCATCACACAATGTAACGCAGTCGAGGATAGGGTTTTCCCTTATAACAGCCAAAGAATGCTTGATACGTTTTAAAACAAATCATTTGATACTATTATAAGTGTATAAAACAACTTCAAATCATAAGTATCAATCATAGGCGGCATGAGCGCCCCATCCCACTATGTCGCCATATATAGGTTTACAAATAAAACCGCAAATGTCACGTATTTGGAAATTGTATTTCCGTCTATGAACCGAGGCAAAAGATAGTCCTCAACCGATTCGAGACTGCCTAGCCCGAGTCTCAGGATCAGAACGCATCGACCCTTGGAGCGACAGGGCCGGTCCACACGGAGTGGATTAAAAATGCCTGAGCACTACGTTTCGCCGCCCTTTGGGGCGTAAGCGAGCCAACTAAATGACTCCATCGGTTCGAGAACGACCGATCAATCCGAGGCGCCTCGCAACAGCAACAACCACATAAGTCAAACTCGTCAGGGCGTGTAAAACCACTGACGCCACTTCTAGCTAGGAGGAAACGCAGGCCCTCCCTGAGGTCCGTCTCCCGTTTTTGGTTCATACCTGGTGTGAAACACGCGAGGTAAACGTTACACAAAGCTACGCCACAAAGGCCGTGCTTTGATCATCTCCACAAGACTTTGCTTTTCAACAGAAGCCTTGATCATTTGCATCTTAGCATGCCACACAGGAAAACCATTCTATGCAACCGATATCAGTCACACAGAATGAAATCCGATGTCAGACACACAGTCCATTTACAAGTCCGTCCTGGGTCTGAACGAAACCGGAGGCACCTAGTACCCCGCATATCCATCGATCTCCAAGTACGTCTGGACGATCACTAACTGTTTCCATCTTCTTGGGTGTACAGACCAATCAAGATCATCAGTAATTACCCAAACGACGTGAAGACCTCCGGTCTTCGACCATCGTCTTCATCTTCGACTTATCGTCGTATCAGTTATTCAGAATGGGATAAACCCGGCCTTTCCGAATAACTCGCGTATATATTATAAAAGTGTTACACAAACACAACATACGCCTCATTCCAATTCATTAGTCACTAACCGTAAATTAATCAAGAGAATAATTTCCCAAATATTAACCCCGAAGGCCGAAACCAACATCAGATCAATATCCAGAAAACCATTCTGCTTGGCTAACCGACAGTTAGTTTCTAAATTTCACATTCATAGGGAAAGATTCCCATTAATTTTATCAAAGATAAATTCCTTGAATTTATTCTTTAATCCATTTTTGAATATCAATTCAAACTAGTCGGGATTAGCGAACCTTACCGAAGTAATCATTTGTTTTAATTTCCCAATCCCAACCTATTCATCCCATGAAGTAAAACTGGTAATACTTCATATCTAACACCACAGTGTTATCGGTAAATTCAATTACCATTTCACGTTCAAATCTAATTAAAGATTTAACTATCGCCTGGAGCAAAACTGGTGATACTCCATTTTCGATCTTTTCAATCTAATTAAAGATTCATTAAAACTCCACTCAGTTTTAATCGTTAACTGGGTTAAAGAATCAGTGTCATTTAAAACACGGTTCACGATAAACCCAAAATCACATTCATTAATTATCGGGTTAAAGAACAAGTGTTATTTAAAACACTGTTCACGATAAACCCAAAAATCAATATCAATTCAATTCCAATTAAATATTATTTAATTGGTACACTTCATTAAATCTAAATAAAAAGATTTAATCTTTTCTCAACTGGGTTCAAGAACAGTGTTAGTGAAGACACCATTCACGACAAACCCAAATCCCATTTGATATTCAATATAAGGCTCTGAATAGAAAATATATCGGCTTATATTCAATATCAAATTCTACGATTAACAAATGTCGTATTGGAAATAACGATATAAATTTATATCTTTCAAATTTCCGTAACAACATCCGTATAATCACAAATTCCAACATCGAAATATTCCGAAGACAATTTCGATTCAAATCCACTCCAATGCAATCATTGGAAATTTTGGTTATTTTCAAAACCCTTTTCAAATTCAATTTATTTATTTAAAAATAAATAGAATTATAATTCTAGTTCAAAACTAGTTCATTTCGATAAAAATCTATTTTTATCTTTTCAAATAGGGAGTTTTTCATCCCAATTCTTTCTAAATCATTTCTTATGATTTTACACAAATTATTACTATTTTTAATAATTTTATCAAGGCCCGTACAGTCGATTTCCATCAATGGCCATCGAACTGCACTTACAGCGACCTTTTTCGAATTTGATTTGGACATAATTCCAAATCCAACCGTTAGATTTCAAATTTCTAATTTTCATTAGAAAGCTCTTTTCGATACGAACCCAACGGTTCCGGTTTTAGGAGAATCCGACGGTCGGACCTCCCGCAATGTCCGTTTGAAATAAATGGTCGAAATTCGCGAACTACCGCGGCGCGGCGCGTTCTATTCAGGCCATTATATTATATATATAATATATATAATATATATTTCGTCGATTCCTATTTAAAACGGATTATATAAATAGTTTTAAATTCGTTTCAAATTCTATTTCAACTTCTATTTCAATTCAAAGCCAAAATTGAATTCTTCCTTATAAATTCGTTTTAAAATTCATTTCTATTCAATTCGAATTTCAATTCAATTTGAATTCATTTCAATTCGCTTTCAATTCCATTTGAATTCGTTTTCAATTCAATTCATTTCGAAATCGTTTTCAATTCAATTCATTTCGAAATCGTTTTCAATTCATTTTGAATTCGTTTTCAATTCAATTCATTTCGAAATCGTTTTCAATTCAATTCATTTCGAAATCGTTTTCAATTCAATTCATTTCGAAATCGTTTCCAATTCATTTTGAATTCGTTTTCAATTCAATTCATTTCGAAATCGTTTTCAATTCATTTTGAATTCGTTTTCAATTCAATTCATTTCGAAATCGTTTTCAATTCATTTTGAATTCGTTTTCAATTCAATTCATTTCGAAATCGTTTTGAATTCGTTTTCAATTCAATTCATTTCGAAATCGTTTTGAATTCGTTTTCAATTCAATTCATTTCGAAATCGTTTTCAATTCGTTTTCATTCAATTCATTTCGAAATCGTTTTAAAATCGATATAAATATCGTTCACGTCAAAATGGCGTCAATCTAATCAACACGGCTTCATAAATTTCTATTTTCAAATATTTCTTTTTCAAAATAGTTGTTATTATCAAAATATTTCGTTCAACACATGACCAATCTCAATGAATGAGTACTGTCAACACATGAACTTTTATTTTATAATATTATTTATTTTTCAAATTGGAATGAGGCCCAATCAATTACCATATAAAGTTAATTATATGGATTTTCATACAACACATGTATATCATAGCATTGAAAAATAATCAACCATCAACCAAAGTGCACTACACTGTATAAGCATCAAATATAGATATTCAACGCTTATAACAGCCTGTCAATCGATCGATCGACATATTTAATCAATCAGGATGAGTGAATTTCAAATTTCATCCCAACACCCGTGTGGGGTTTCAAACAATCAAACACCTATTTTATTTGTGCTGTTGGGCGATGTGTAAAATTTATCGTCCCAATCGATGTCCTTCAAATAGGTGTACATAAACAAACCGTCCGGTTTGTAAATGAATATTTATTTATTCACATTCACGTTAAAAATTATATTTTTAACGACAAAACATTTTATTCCAACATATGAACTTCTATTCAATTCATTCTTTAAATAAAATGATATTTTTATTTTTCTAACTTATTTTAGAAAATTTCGGTGGCATAACGGCACGATACTAGAAACGGGACAAGGCCTAGCCTTATCCCCGGTCTAGTGAAGGCCCACGCCATTCACACATCAATCAAATTCACTTTCGTTATGCAAACCACAAAATTTGGAGTAAGGGTCTAACCTAGCCTTACTCCTTCGCCTTATAACGGCGCACGTCTAATCCTAACCAATTTATCGATTCGATTTTTCACACCACAAACCACATTCAAACCAATATCACAATCAATAACCAAACAGCCAAACAAACAAGTCCATGGTCTGTGGACGATTGTGTCGGGTGCTACTAAACACCGTCTGCATCCTAGTATATATATATATATATAACTAGAAAAGTAAATTGAAAGGTAAGAAATTCTCACATATAGCTATCCTAGCTCCACGGCTCTTCTTAGAAGAAAATCTTCGTCGTTCTTGCCCCTTGTCACTTTCTTCGCCCGTATTCACTACCTATGTAAAAATCACATTTTTACCTCGCTATTCCATAAATAAAAATCGAATTTCTATTTCAAAGTTCAATATATAAAAATCGAATTTCTATTTAAAAGTTCAATATATAAAAATCGAATTTCTATTTAAAAGTTCAATATATAAAAATCGAATTTCTATTTCAAAGTTCAATATATAAAAATCGAATTTCTATTTCAAAGTTCAATATATAAAAATCGAATTTCTATTTCAAAGTTCAATATATAAAAATCGAATTTCTATTTCAAAGTTCAATATATAAAAATCGAATTTCTATTTCAAAGTTCAATATATAAAAATCGAATTTTTAAATCAGTTTTTGCTCTTTTTAAAAAAAACAGTTTTTAAATCTTTTACTTTCAAGACCAATTATATTTACTTTCAAGACCAATTATATTTACTTTCAAAACCAATTTTACTTACTTTCAAAAACCAATGTTAATTTGTTTTCAAGAACCATACCATATATATGAAGTTCTAAAAAAAACTGCATTATATACTTTGTAAAAACTGCTTTATATTCTCAATTCAAAGATATTTTTATTTTCCTTTTCAAAGCAATTTCTTCATTCAAAAAAAATCAAACTTTTTATTCTTTCGAAAATCAAACTTTTTATTCTTTCAAAAATCAAACCTTTTATTCTTCTCAAAAATCAAACCTTTTAAATCCTTTTCAAATCAGTTCAGTTTTTAATCCTTTTAAAAAAACTGTTTTTAATCAAAAAAAACTGTTTTTAATCCTTTTTTTTTAAAAAAAAAAATCAATTCAGTTTTTTACTCTTTTAAAAATCAAATCAGTTTTTACTTAAAAAAACGAAATCAGTTTTATACTTAAAAAACGAAATCAGTTTTATACTTAAAAAAACGAAATCAGTTTTATACTTAAAAAAACGAAATCAGTTTTATACTTAAAAAACCGAAATCAGTTTTATACTTAAAAAAACGAAATCAGTTTTATACTTTAAAAAATCAATTTAGTTTATATAAAATAAAAGTAAAATAAATAAATTTAAAACTTACGGTGGGGGCGCTCCATCTCGCGGTGGAAGGAGAAGAGGTCATCTCGCGGTGGCATGGGGGCTCGAATGACGAGGTCGAAGTCTGGGGGGGGGGGGGGGGGGTTCGGTTGTCGCAGGCGAAGGGAGGGAAGGGGAGGAGGAGGAAGAAGAAGGAAGGGGGGGTTTAGCGTCGCGGCGCCGCCGCTTGGGGGGGGGGGTTCGTCGATCGCCAGGAGCGATTCTTCCTCTTTTTTTTTTTTTTTTTTTATATTGAATCGATCTGTTGAAAGGGGGGCCTGAGCGGTTTTAAGGGGGGGAGATTTTTTTTTTTTTTTTAATATTTAATTATTAAAAAGTTGACTTTCACATACGACCTCTATACGAGGTCCACCGCCTGTCGCCCATAGCGTTTCACCCCCATTCCGAACACAATGGGATATGTACCGCAAGCTGATTCGATCGTTTCGATCAGTTTCTGTTGCATTTACATTTAAATCATTATATTGAATTTTAAACGCACATTTCAAATTACCGGGGTCACATACTAACTAGAAAAATTCCAGAAAAATATTTTCTAGCTTCGTATTGACGATACGGTCCTAACAAAACTAGTTTCGTCGAATTCTGAGGCCGTTAGAAAAATGGCCATTTTCCAGTCGATTAAAATCAACTGAAACTGGTCAAACGCGTTTTCCTTCGCCACGCTCACATATTGATTCGAAAAATTATGAAATTTGGAATCTAGCAATAATTCGACATCACGGACCCAACAAAAGTGGTTTCGTCGAAATCCGAGCTCGTTTGCAAAATGTCCATTTTTAAGGGCCTGAATTCCATAGCGACCATTCAGAATTTTCAACTGGACATTTCTTTTGATTCCTGATATGAAATCTTGATTTTCCCGATTCGTTGGAAAGATATTCACTATTAGATTCCATTATTTTTGGTTTCACTAAAATGCGGATTGTTTTGCACCCGGTACATTCAATTGAAGTTTGAAATCGAATTATCGAACTACCGCGCCATTTTCCATTCTATTTATAATTATAAATAATTATTTATATTCTAACGACGACGCGTATAATATATACGTTCGAATTATATTCAAAATAAATTTCTCGCCGATATTATTTAAAATAAATCATTTTAAATAATCAAAACTCGCTATAATTGCCAAAATAAAATTTTTAAACTGGCCAAGATTTTCCGGGTTGTTACATATTATATGTTATTCATCCCGCTGTGAGGTTCGTGTTACTCTGATGTTGTATTCTTCTTCTTCTTCTTCTTCTTCTTCTATTCTAAGTTTCTATCTTATCTATTCTCACCCTCTAATTTCTTTCATTAATTACCGGGATTTTTCGATGTTTTGGTTATCGACATCTAGCTTATGTCGATAACCAAAGTCGCCGAAAATCCGGGTCGTTACAGTTGGTATCAGAGCGAGGTTTTAGTGAATTACCTTGGCTCTGTGGCGTGACTCGGTAGAGATAGGGTTATTAATACCCTAGATTGAGTTTGAGTGTATATATACGAGTGAACGTATTTGTTATTGATATAAAAATTTGTTTTATATTATGGAGATTCATTGATTGGGTTGTTTACGTATTCTGTTCGATCAGTTTGATCCACTGTATTGGTAGGACTTTATAAACACTCGAATACGATGAACCGTCATGGTATGTTTTGAAATGGGGGTAAACGAAATAATTTTACCCAAAGTATATTTTGATACATATTGGATATATTGATTGATATTATAATCGAATAAGATTATAAAAATGTGAAATGGTTATGTAAATAACCAATCAGAATTCAGATAAGTATAATGAATTGAATTAAATCTTAAATTTAAGTCAGAATTGATTGGAATTAAAATCCCAGAAATTGGAAAAGTATTTGTAAATGAATCTGAATTGAATATAAGAGAATTTTAAAATTCTGGGAGATTTTAAATTGTTTACAAACATTGAAAGGATATTTTGAACTGATTTCAAAATGGGGAAAAATTCAGAAATGGTTTTGAAAGTGATATAGTATTGAACTCACTTTGATCGCTGGAAAATAGATTTCGATGATGAGCTAGACATCATCGGTGTTCATTTTCGAGGTTGTAAGTGACGGATTACTACCAAAGATTTTGTTTTTGAATTGATTGGAGAAAACAAGTTGTTTTGAATCCTGAAAAGAAAAGTTTGATTTTCGATATGTAAACTATTTAGAATTCCCAAGTAAAGAATGTTTGAATAAAAGCAAGTTAGATAATACTTGGGAAGCAAGTTGGAATGTAAATAAAACCAGTAAGTGGTAACTAAAATAGAATTGAAATAGAAATATCGAATGAATTGGATTTGTAACATAGAGATTTTGAAATGGTATTGGGTTGGGGAGTTAAGAATTTGAAATCAAGGATAATACTTGAATTTGAAATGAGGTTTGGCTCGGATAACGATTGAGTTGAAAATGAAAATTTGGCTTGGTAAAAAGCGAATGGTTGTGTTGGAGATAAAAGTGATTTCAGAACATTGGTATTTGCTGAGTTGATAGCATATGGAAGTGATAGAGTTGATATGCCCGACAAAAAAGGTACAAGTTTATATTTCATATGGTATGAGATTTTGATGAGCCGAATTGGCAAGCCGCTTGGCTGTTTGATTTTCTTTTGGGTTGGAGATGGCCTAGAGAGGCGAGTTGGAGTTTGACCGATTGACCAGTACAAAGGAGGTGCTGGCGAAATTTTTCGAACAGTTAAGGCATTAGAAATTTTTCAGGATTTTTGAAAATTTTCGATAGTAAGAATGAATAAATAATTTAATTAAAATTAAATTGGTTCAGTTGAAACTGAAGTTAAGAAGTGAACAAATAAGTCATAACCAGTTAATAGGGTCGTTCTCTACCTTAGCAATTTCGAGGACGAAATTATTTTAAGTGGGGAAGAATGTAATGACCCGCATTTGCAGAGGTATAATAATTAATTTATTTAATTATTTAAAATGTGAATTAAAAGGATTTAATGGTCATGGAATTAAATAATGGTGAATATTTAATTAAAATAATAAATGAAATAGTATATTTAATTCTTAAATAATCAGAATTGGCTGAAATGGCGATATGGTGTGAACCGGATCATCTGTGATATTTAATTCAGCCTGGAATTGAATTTGAATAACGAATATATTTTATAAACGACAGTTTGAACATAGAGTTATAATATAATTAAAATCGAGCTTGAAATGGCACTGCAGTTCGCTATTTGGCAATTTGAACTTCAACTGAGTGTACAGGATTCGTTTTAAGCCGGATTTCTGTGAAACAAGAAACGTGTGGAGCTGGTTGAGTATATCTTTCTAGTGGAAGAGAAAAATCGGGATTTCGTCGTGTAGATTTTGATTTACTTCCAAATCAAATTTTAGAAAACTCGCTGTGGAATTCCTTTATAATTTATAAAGAAATTATTTATATTTTTAAAAAGGAATTTCAAAATAAATCGAATATCGGGTTGACCCAGATTTGAAATATCGAGTTGTAAATCCCATTGGAGTCGTATGGTATTCCACTGTGAACATATACGATAATATATATTTATTTGTATTTAATTTAATAATATTTAAATATATTTATATATTTAAATGGGTCATCCAGATCTTTAAAAATAGCCACTTTTGCAAACGAAGTCGGAATTCGACGAAACTAATTTTGTTGGATCCACAATGTCAAATAGTTGATAGATTCCCAGTTTCGTGATTTTTAGAATCACTGCGTGGCCGTACGGATTTTTAGAGTGAAAAACAGTCAGTATTTTGACAGTTAATAATACGCTGTGTGAACAAACGGAGTCGGAATTCGACGAAACTAGTTTCATTGGGACCGTAATGTCGAACTGTAGCTGCATGTCCAGTTTCGTGATTTTTGGGTATCGTGTGCGATCGCAGGGATTTTTAAACACGAATTAACGATGGAGAATATACCGGGAATATTCCTACAAAATATCTAGATATTTAATCCCTTAAAAATACAATCCCTACCCTCCTTAACCTAATTCACTCGCTTATTTCTTGCTGAGAAACAACGGCCGCCACAAACAACTTTCACAGTGAAACAAATGAGAAAAGAAAGATCAAAGAAATGAAAATAAAATCCCATAAATCAAATTACACTTGTATTCTAGCTCCTGGGATGTTGTACTTCAGTTCCAATCTATACTTGTGCAACTCGACACAGAATTACTGAAGCTCGAAAATGGTTCAGCAAGCTAGGGTTGTCGTTAACTCGAGATTGAAGCCATAATGACCATTTTGGTGGTTGGTTTTGGAATCGCAAAGTAGTTTAGAACCCTGTGCTCGATATTTGGGAGGTTCGGTGATGGAAGTCGTCGATCCCTGTACTGGTGACGCGAAGGACGGGTTCTAAAGGGAGAGCTCGAGCTGAGCTTTGAGGGGTCGAGATGAAAGAGGAATCGAAGTGAGGAGGATTGGCAACTTTTGTTTGAATTTCGGTTGAGAAGATGAGGTGCGGTGGATGCAAGAAGGAGTGGGAATGTTGTGTTTAACTGGAGAAGGTCACGGAAGTTTTTAGTTGGGGAAGAAGACCTTTTGCGGTCTAGGCTTTTCGGATAGAAGGTGGGCCGGTTTTGAGAGGTGAAGGCCCATTAGTTAGATAAGGTTTAATTTAAATTTTTATTTTAATGTATACTAACTTCGTAACATCATAACTTGACCATACGTTATCAGAAATTCGAAACGTCAGTCACCTTAGAACCGTATGGACTGTGGCTACACCATGAAACTGATTGGAGGTGGATCGGTGCTCGTTTGAATTTATGGCGAAATAAACTGTTTGATTCAAATCAAACAACAGTTTATTGTTCTTTAACGATGAACTGCCAATGTGAGTAAATCTCACTAACTCTGAACAGTTTATAATTCCATGTTGTATTTTTAGAACTGTTAGAAATTGTCTGATGGACTGTGTGTTGACTGATTGATTGAACTGCTAGTCAGTTAGTGGAAATTATATATATATATATCGTTAAATATTTAGATATTGATTCTGCTATCAGAATATATCATATGGAACTGAAAGTGATGATAATCATATTGTGTAACATCTGTGGATGCAGGGAAACAGGTTGGAGGAATCCGACTGGATTCCTCAACAGTTATTTTATTATTTTCATATATTTTGATATATGATGTGAATTATAACCTGTTGTTGATTGTGTGTGTATGGACGATATTGGTTATCGAAATTTGATATGTTAAATACCGTAACATACCGGAATGTTGATAAGGGGATTTTCAAAGTGATATTGAAAATAAAATATTTAAAAATGGAATATTTATAAATAAGAGATATTTATAAATTTGAATATTTATAAATAAGGAATATTTATAAATTGGAATTTTTATAAATATGAGATATTCAGAAAGGAAATAATTCCAAAACATTTTCTTTTTGAATGGAAGGGCCTGTGTGGCGGGTTTGGGGAATTTCCCGATGCTCCCGGTACAAAGGAGATTATGGCGTATTTTCCCGGGAATATAAGGAGTTAGAATATTTTTCAGAAATCAAAATGAAATAGAAATGTTTGTAAAACCTTTACAAATGAAATTGAAATGGAGATATATTTGAAATCAAATATAGAAGGAATTTATTTGTTAATCAAATATAAAGGGATTTATTTGTTAAACAAATATAAAGGGATTTATTTGTTAATCAGATATAAAGGGATTTATTTGTTAAGCAAATATAAAGGAAATATATTTGAAAGCAAATATAAAGGAATATATTGGTAAAACATAAATAAAGAGTTAAAAGAATTTATTTATTTATTTAGGAAATAAAAAAAAGTAATAGGGGTTTATTTATTTAGGAAATAAATAAAGATTAAAGGAGATATTTATTTGTTAGAATAAATAGAATTTAAAAGAGATATTTATTTGTTAAATAAATAGAAAGGATAAATTTATAAATAACAGTTTATAAATTAAATTAAATATTTATCATTCGATAAATGGAATATATAAGTCTGAACTTATATAGAGAAGAGATATTGTTTTTAACACCGATAGTTTAAATAGAATGGGTACACAACACTTGTATAAGTGAAGAACGATATTAAAGAGAACCTTTATAAAGTGCAGAACCGTTACTAGAAGTAAATCTTTATAAATGAATAAACGTTATCAAATAAGGGTACTCGAATAAGAGAAATCGATTAGAGTTATAATAAATCAGTTAGGGTTGACCAGTTAGAATTAACCAGTTAGAAGTTAACCAATTAGAGTTAAACCATTAGAGTTAACCCGATTAGGGTTATCCAGTTAGAAGTAATCAGTTAGATTTAATCAGTAGAGTTAATCGAATAAGAAATATTCGAGATGAGTTAATCGATTTGAGTTAATCGAAGTGAGATAATCGAATAGTAGATATTCGAAGTGAGATAATCGAATCAGAGATATTCGAAGTGAGCTGATCGAATCTAGTTATTCGACAGGAGTTGAATCGAATAAGATTTTATTCGAAGAAAGAGATTATCGAATATAAGTATTCGAAAGTAAGCAAATCGAATATAAGTTGTTCGAATAAGAGTTAATACAATAAGAGTTATTCGAATTAGTTATTCGAATAGGGTTAAATAAATAAGAGTTATTCGAATTAGTTATTCGAATAGAATTAAATAAATAAGGGTATTCGAATTAGTTATTCGAATAGAGTTAAACACAAAGGAGTTATCGATTTTAGTTTAATCGAAAGGAGTTATCGAATTAGTTATTCGAAAGGAGTTATCGATTATTGTTTAATCGAAAGGAGTTATCGAATTAGTTATTCGAAAAGAGTTAAGTAAGGAGTTAAATAAAAAGAGTTAATCGAATAAGGTTAAATAAATAGAGTTAATCGAATTTAGTTTATTCGAAGAAAGGTTTTCGAACCTAGTTATTTGTAAGAGAGATTATCAAATATAGTTATTTGAAGGGAGGAGTTATAGAATAGAGATTTATTCGAACGAGAGTTACGTAAGGAAGTGTTAAAGAGTTAAAAGATGAACTTACCCTATTTCGAGATTTGAGATGTTGTTCACTTAAGGTCTGAGAGGTAGTTATACACCAACTTGATTGACTTCGTTTTTAATTTAGAAATGGTTAAGGTTCGAGAGTGAAAGTGGTTAAGTGATTTAGAAAATAAGTATAGTAGTTTGAGTTGTCAGCGCGATGTTGATTTAAACATCTGTTTAAAGCCAAGTAAAGAAGATTTGGAAATGTTTTCCAAATAGAATCAGAAACGTAATCAAATATTGAAATAAGGAAACATGAATATATATTTATATATATATATATATATGATTGACGATTGATTGATAGAATTTCAATCTGGAAATAATATCGTTGTTTGCACACGTATTTTTCTTCGATAGTTAACTCACCGACTATCGAAGTTTTTGACCATTTTAACGTTGTTAATATGGAGAGACCGTTTGGATTATTATCCAAAGAACCACTCTGTATTGGCATAAGCGTTGTGAATGATATATGCCAAAGATAATTGAAGACGGAGTAAAGTGCAAAGGGCTATTGTATAAGTCTTAGATAACAGTGCCTAAGATGGATGTACTGAATAGTGCCTTCGGCTCATCCTGTTCCTGGATGACTTGTATGGACGGATGTTTGACAGGATATTTCTAGACGATCACGTATATTGATTTCTCCAACCGAACCAAGAGTGGAAGCGAAGAAGGAAACTTCTTTTAGCTAACACATAATGTATTGTTGAGGACGTCAAATCGGTGATTGGATGGATCTGATGAGGTGACATTCGAAGTGAATCTGATGTGATGATTAAGCGTAGCTTCTAGGCTCATCAACCGGTAAATGACAGAAATCGTGCAGGCAGCATGGCTAAGTCGGTCGCACCGAAGTAGTGTGTATAATCACCTATCTAGAGAATATTCATTTGCTTCTTTAATCTATCAATGCTGTCTCATATATATACGGGAAACGGTTGCTGATCCCAACCATTGGTGATACACATTCGATACACTCAAGCAAAATGAGTGGTCGGTCATGTGTGGCTGAGTTACAAGATGTTCTTGTTGAACTCCAGTGTATCGTTCCTAGAGTACACTGATCGGAAGGTGGTTCCATACCTTGTCATAGTTGGAAACCCATTACCCAATACGTGCTTGCGGTTTTGATTGTATACTATATGTAGAACGTGAGATGAAAGCGTTTCTGCTAGATGGTTATTATATTATGGTTGATAGACATTATTATAATATCAAAAGGTTTTTGATATAAAGATATTTTCGATTCTCATAAGGGAAAAACCCGTTCCGTTATACGGCGTGGTCTTATGAGATATCGTTTACTTGTTCAAACTGTTTAAACGTTTTACTCATTCTAGTGCCATGACTGACCCGGAGTTTATTTTGTTTTGTTCTACCTAAACTCTTGGGTGCCTAAATTTGTACGGGCAGTCAAGTAGTTCAGGATTTTTCAGATCTATCTAAAGGAGCTTGGAGCTGGAGGCTTCAGCGTTAGTTATATAGTGTTTTGTTCCGCTGTGTTGTAAGTGCTGTACTGTGATAAGTGCTATGATATACATAATTGTTATATTTCAAAGTTATGTTACCTATTATATGTTATTCATCCCGCTGTGAGATTCGTGTTACTCTGATGGTTTATTATTCTTCTTCTATTCTAAGTTTCTATCTTATCTATTCTCACCCTCTAATTTCTTTCATTAATTACCGGGATTTTTCGATGTTTTGGTTATCGACATCAAGCTTATGTCGATAACCAAAGTCGCCGAAAATCCGAGTCGTTACAACCCACCTACAGGGGTGTCAACACCACCAGGGCTGACGTCGAAGTAAGTTTCAGAGGGTCTGGCAGCTATATATACGTGGTCATTTCTCTTGTTTTCTTCATTAAGAATTCATGATGGCCAAACTCTGCCGGTGTCTGAACTGGTCTAGATTTGTTATCTTCTTCAACTAAAGCAAATCAATTGGCGGTTCAAGATCCAATCTTTTCTAGTTCTATCTCCTTATCCAAATTCCGTGAGTTCCTAGTTGGTTTTAGATTTGAATATTTAAAAGTGAATATGACACGACTATGACTTGGATTTGTTCATATGCCTAAATTATATCAAATCCATTGTAAATCATGAACATATGACATTCTGAATTGGTTAGGATTTGGATCTAAATCTCTATCTTGTTGGATCTTTGTAACCTTTGTGGCATTCTACGATTTGTGCTAGATCTATTTTAACTATTAATCTAAATCTCTATCTAGTCATATCTATTGTAACTTCTATAACATTCTATGATGTGGATCTTGACCCTAATTGTGTTAATTCTAATTTTAACCATTGGATCTGAATTATGTGATCTAGTTTATCACCTTGTGCCTCTCATACTAAATCTAAACCGGTTGGAAATCTAAATTGTTAATTTAGATCTTATTATGCTTGTTGTGACATCATAGTTATGTTAGAATAAATTGACTGCCACAATTTCATCAGTTTTATGCTTATATGTCCACCTTATCACCATGCTAGTTTTTGTTTATGCCAAGTTATGTTAAAACATTCACTTTTGTCATATTCTTAGTATTTTTCCCTTTTATCGTTTATGACTAGGCTATTATCTAGCCTAGGCATGCCACCAATTTTGTGAGCGTGCTAATTAGGAAACAGAGGAAAAAGGTTAATATTGGAATAATTTGAATATAAACATCATTGGACATATAATTAAAAAAGGGGAAACTAGGGACATAATCACCTAAAAAACATAGGTAAGAATTGGATAAGAATGAAATGTCTAGCAGTTACAATTAGGAATTGTAATTGCACTTATGACACGAGGTTAGGTTGCATTAGTGGTGTAAGTCTGCCCGGGCTCGACCGGCATATCCAGCAGCCACTAATGTTGAACCTAATGTGAGAGGTCTAAGTGTACAAATATGAATCGGGCTATGACACGAGGTTATGCCCTACTTGTAGGAGAAGTCTGCCCAGACCCGACCGGCATACCGAGCATCCACAAGTTGTAGGCATAATGTGGGAGGTCTAGCCCATTGTAAACCATAATTGGACATGGTAATGAATTGTACTACTTAACCTAATCTAATCCATAGGGATTGTATGGTTATGAACTAAAGTTAGGGTAAAGTAAAATTGGTTGGGCAGTGGGTGGGTTAAGTAAATCTGAGTGGGTGGGTAATATTTTCATATAGGCCCACGATCTTAACCCGATAAGGTTATGTAATTAAAGAGCCTAGTGGTATACATAACAAGTGGAAATAATAAAAGTTACGTAACTAAAGACACCTTTTAGGATAAGCATAACTAGCAGAAATGAATAGGGCTATGTAACTAAAGATACCTAGTGGTGTACATAGTCAGTAAAAACCTAGTGGGGGATACAAGACAAATGTGAGAGCTTGTATCATATTATGCGGGACCCATTTCAGTCAGTAACCCGGAGTAAGTATCAAGTAGAGAACTCCGAACTAGGTCAAAGAAGGGACACGCTTACTGACTGATTGTAAGAGATTCAAACGTGGAGGACGGTTCACGCAACGCAAACCGACCGGGCCATGTACGTGCATGAGCCGAGCAGAAGGGGATAAGACGACCGTGACACCTATAGATATGGAGCTGTGCATATCAGCGAGGGGTTTCCACTTTAGGACTTGATACATCCTAGTGTCGGGCCGGCGCAGAGTATCTACGGAGTAGGGAGCCAATCGATTAGGGTAGTAGTTAGGGTACATTTGGAGGTATTCCTAAATCTACCACCTTATAGTGGAAGGGATCATCTCATTCTGGTTGTACTAGTAATAATGCAGAGTAATCATTAGAGAAGCGTATACACCTTATCCTGTCTACCTTGTCGCACCTGCCATTTATGTAGTGATCTCTCTTATCCACTTTATATGCATGTCAAGCTACTTTTATTTATTTGCTTGCTAAAAGTGACTAGACTCGCCAGACTTCATGTCTAACCCTTTTGTTTCCTCTTTTTTCTTCTGTTCACCTCCAAGGTTCTCAGGGAGGAAACACTCAGGCTTAGTCAGGACTCAGATATCATCTTGTTAGAGCGGCTTTCAAAGTATGGCTCAAGTTCTTATCTCTACTATGGCTTTGTCTCTTTTATTTGGGAAATTATGCTTTCTTTTAAATATTTATGTACTCTGATGGTAAAAGACAGAAGTTATATTGTTGTAATGGTTTTTGTGACTTATGGTATTTTGGACCACGATGTATGATTTGTGTTTGAAATAAAAATTAGAATTTTCACTGCTATCTTAATTATATCTTTCTTGTAATATTTTGTGTCTATTTACCAATAACACTTCACGAAACTTAAGGCATTCCCTTTGTGAGTGACATTAACGGACGTGGGGTGTCATACTTGGTATCAGAGATGAAGTTTACCAGATTGGATAAAGTTTTTGAAAATTATTTTTGAAAAGGTTTTAAAAGAAAGCATTTTCCAAAAGAAAAGGTCTGTTTTGAAAAACATTCCCCAAATAGCCATATGTAATATCCTTCGGTCCATTGTCTAAATCTCTTCTTTTTTCTTTTCAGCATGTCTGGGGAACAAAACATTCCTAATATTCCAGAAGGAGTTATGATACACGGATGGTTCCGTAGGTATCTAGAGGCCACGGCACCTGCCGAAGGCCAAGGAAACGTTCCTCCCCCTAGCTGCACTAGTCATTCCTCCCCCTCCAAGAGCAGATAATTTCACCAAGATATGCAAAGACTTCCGTGATATGGGAGGAAAGCCATTCCATGAGAATGAGACATTCGTAGAAGCACGAAATTGGCTCAAGGAGACCGAGGACTTGTTCGTAATCTTCGAAGTAGAGGATAGAAGGAAGATTCAATTAGCTGTTTCACTACTGAATGATGAAGCCTCATTTTGGTAGGAAGTCACCCAAGCTGGACATTCGGTGGAAACTTGGGAAGATTTTAGAAAAAGATTGAAATAAAGTTTCTTTCCCAAGCCGAGAAAAGCATGTAGACAGAGGTTCTTGGCACTCATGCAAGGGAACTTGACGGTGAAAGAATATGTGAACAAATTCAACTGGCCAGCAAGGTTCAGGTTAGAATTGGTGGATACTCTGCACAAGTAGGCATTGCGGTTTGCTAAAGGGATAAATTAACCCTTCATGGGTTAGCCATGTCCCATATTCCAATTGGAGACACTTTTGAAAAGCTTGTCGATATGGCCCTAATAACAAGGGAGAAAAGAAGGAAGTAAAGGCTGAGGAAACATCACAAAATAAGGTGTGGCCCAAGAAGGGGCAACAGCAACAACAACAACATCAAAATAAAGTGGAAAGAACGACAAAGGCAAGGATAATAGAAAATGTCACAATTGTGGGAAAGAGGATCACTTGGTCAAACTGTAAGCGATGGAAGAACTCTTGTTACCACTGTGGAGAGGTCAGACACTTTGCTAGGGAGTGCCCAAAGAAACAGGGATCGTAGGGACAAGGTCAAGATGCAGGAACTTCTGAGGGCAGGTGCATGTTCTCGCGATCAGTGCTCCTGATAGAGGTAGAAAAATTTCTGTGGAAGGCTTAATTTCTCTTTCTAATCATCCAATTAGAACACTTTTTGATTATGGTGCTTCACATTCATTTATATCTAGTTCTGTTGTTGAATCTCTGCACTTAATTACTAGTATGGTAGTGGATCCCATAGTTGTTTTAAACCCCATTGGTGGTTTGGCTCATTTATCTATGATTTGTCGGGGTTTGAAAATATCTATGTTAGGCATCGAGTTTGTATGCGACGCGTATGTGCTCGGGTTTATGGGCTATCGGTTGATTCTAGGAATGGATTGGCTTACCACGTATGGTGCCATTTTGGATTGCGAGAGGAGGGTTGTTAGGCTTCTAACTTGTCATGGGAGAACCCTCGAGATTTCTTGTGACCCACAAGGGTCGGTTATGCTTAGTTTCCTAGAGTCTCTTGATGCATCTATCGAAGATCTGCAGTATGTTCCAGTGGTCCGAGATTATTTTGATGTTTTTGATGAGGTACAGGGTTTACCTTTGAGGCATGAGATCAATTTTCATATATATCCGGCGGATAATGCAAAGCCAGTTGCATTACCAGTGTGCCATATGGCTCCGATGAAAAGGAGGGAGCTGAGTAAGCAAGTAAGGGAGCTAGTTGAGAAAGGATTTATTAGACGAAGCATATCTGAATGGGGTGCTCCAGTTGTATTCTCAAATAAGGATGATGGTTCTCTTCGTTTCTGTGTTGGCTATAGAGAGATGAATAAACTCACCAAGAAGAATAAGCATCCACTCCCGAGGATTGATGATTTATTTGATCAGCTTCTTGGTGCCTCGGTATTTTCCCTGTTAGACTTGGCCATAGGATTTCATCAATTGAGGGTGGTTGAAGACAACATAGATAAGACCGCTTTTAAAACTTCAGATGGTTTCTTTGAATGGCTGGTTTTGCCTTTTGGATTGATGAATGCACCCACCTATTTTGTTGATTTGATGAGTAGGGTGTTTCGGGAGTTTCTAAGCAAATTTTTCGTGGTCTTTGTTGATGACATCTTGATCTTCTCCAAGCGAAGAGGAATATGCCCAAAATTTGAGAGAAGTCTTGAAAACTCTCCGTGCGCATCAGCTCAAGGCGAAATTCTCCAAATGTCATTTTTGGAGAAAAGAGGTGAGATTCTTAGGGCATGTGGTCTCCAAAGAAGAGATGGCTATAGATCCCACAAAGGTGGTTGCAGTGCAAGATTGGCAAGTTCCTAAAAATGCAACCGAGGTGAGAAGCTTTCTTGGGTTGGCAGGTTATTATAGGAAGTTCATTAAGGACTTCACAAAGATATCAGCCCGACTCACCAAGCTGACAAAGAAGAATTTGGCGTTTTCATGGGATATCGATTGTGATGTTGCTTTCCAACGACTGAAAGGGGCTCTGGCAACAACCCCAGTCTTGACCTTTCCTGATGGAAGTAAGGTGTTTACCATTTACACTGATGCATGTGGTACAAGGCTTGGTGTGGTTCTGATGCAAGAAGGGAAAGTAGTGTGTTATGGGGTAGATAGTTGACAGTTCATGAGAAGAACTACCCACCCATGATCTAGAGCTAGCTGCCATAGCATTCGCGCTTAAGACATGGCGCGATTTACTTGGAGAGAAGGTCGAGTTATACACCGATCATTAATCTCTCAAATATCTGTTCTCGCAGAAGGATCTCAATTTAAGGCAACAACGGTGGATGGAGTTCCTAGCTTCTTATGATTTTAAGATTGATTATACCCCTGGCAAGGGTAATATGGCGGCAGACGCGCTAAGTAGGCAGAGGATGGCCTTGAATCCTTTATTTGTGGAGAGGAAGAGCTTGGAGTTCATATCAGCTTTTGATTTTAGACCCTCCATCGAGATTTTGTATGATTTGTTTGCATCCTTGGAGATACGACCAAATCTTATGGATCAGATAGGAGCTTCGCAACAAGGTGACCCACAGTTTTTAGACATCATGGAAAAGCTCAAAAAAAGGGAGACTTCTAGTCACCTCAGTAGATATGCCATAAATGAAAAGGGGTGGTTGCGACGAGATGGAAGGCTTTGTGTTCCTCAAACTGGCAGCTTGATAAAGGCAGTCCTAGAAGAAGCCCACCATCTCAGATGACTATTCATCCAGGCGGTGATATGATGTACAGAGACATGAAAAGGGTTTTCTTTTGGGTTGGGATGAAGAAAGATGTGGCCGAATTTGTTTTCCAATGTCTAGTTTACCAGCAAGTTAAAGCTAAGCAAAAGAAGCCGGGTGGTTTACTTCATCCTTTGGAGGTTCCTCAGTGGAAATTGGAGAGCGTCTCTATGGATTTTATAGATGGTTTGCCTAGATCCAAGAAAGGCAATACCAATATCTGGGTTGTAGTGGATAGACTCACTAAGAGAGCTCACTTTATTCTAGTTAAAAGTAAGAGGACGACATCATGGTTGGCAGCAATTTATGTTCGTGAGATAGTTCGTCTTCATGGAGTACCTTCCAGCATCATGGTTGATCGTGACCCCATCTTTACCAGTGAATTTTGGAGGAGTTTGCAAGAAGAGTTAGGAACACAGTTGTGTTTGAGCACCGCTTATCATGCTCAGACCGATCGGCAGACAGAGAGGGTAAGTAGAATTCTTGAAGATCTTTTAAGGCTGTGTATCCTAGACTTCAGAGGGACTTGGGAAGAGCATCTTCCTTTAGTAGAGTTTGCCTATAACAACAGCTATCAAGCCAGCATTGGCATGGCACCCTTCGAAGCATTGTACAACCGACCCTGTAGATCACCAACTTGTTGGTGGGAATCTACAGAAAGATTATTACTTGGAATATTGTGACGGCCCGCCTCGCACCAGCCTGCATTTCCTCCAAAAGTGCGCTGTACACATGCCCGACTAGCACAAGACGGTCGTCGGAAGAAAGGAAAGAAGGGAACGAACTAATCAAAGAACCTGTAGAATGTCTCACAGTGCATGGAATAAAAAATAATAATAACATACTTGACATAAAACAGGCGAGACAGTGCATAAGCTGATAACTAAAACCAACATCAATCTCAAAGCAGCGGAAATCCAAATACAGCTTATTACAATTTTCCAAATTTACTGTCTCTAAATAAAAGAAAGCTGAAGTAGAAGATACACCAACAATGCCCAAGCAGTGATCTTCAACAACACAGGGAGAATACTATATATGTATATTACGTGGAAGCCTCCTGCTCGTCTCCGGATCATCTACTCGTGCATCACCAGCTAACATGTCTCTAGTCTGCTCGTGTGAGCACCCAGAGTAATAAGAAGAGACATAAAACTCTGGGTCAGACATAAAGCCTGGTATGAGCGATAAGCATCTAAACAGAGAAATAACAGGTATACTAAACCATACCTGAACCTGGACCTGCAACCAAAGAGTTAGTACCACATACCGTACAATACCCCAAGGTGCCATAATAAATAGTGTAAGAATACGGGGGTGGGGTGTACATGTCACAATGATAGCAAACAAATAATCCATAGCAACCATCCTCACATCTCTCACTCAGTGCGTAAAGCGTACGACATCTACCCCTTTGGAACACTAGACAAACTGAGGTAACGACGAATTCCGACTTGTAGAAACCCTGCTGTGACCAAGCCAAACACTTGGAGTCATGACCAAACATTTCAATGACCCACTTCATTGGTCGTAGCCCTTGGTTCTACCGATGCCATAATGGCCCTGAATCCGCCTCCGTACCTCCTACCATAGTGGTCCAAAGCTATAGGCGTCGATAACCCCTTAACACGCGTCCCGCAGCAAAGCCCAATCATGAAGTGAACTCGTTGATTCCCATCTGAATCTTAAGCTCTAACTTCTCATTTGGACTTCCTTTGCATCTCGGGTTTGGTCGAACTGGAGTTGGTCTTCAGAAGAGTCATCACGAAGTAGTAAAAGTACACGTCTGGTTCCCCATGCACGGTTCGGTTCGGATACGTTCCCCGGTTCGGTTCGGGGTTCTCCCTCATGTGGTTCGGTTCGGAGCTCTGGAGCGGTTCGGTTCGGAGCTCTGAAGCGGTTCGGTTCGGATACCCCATGGCTTGAGTGTCTCCGTCTCCGTCTCGTCAGCATCAGTTTGGTTCGTGTATTGCCCTGGATTCGGTTCGGAATATGGTATTCATGCTCCTCTTTCTTCCACTTCAGTCCTCCTTGTTCCTTCCAATCCCACGCTACGCCCCTCCGATCCGACCAGGCCTTCCTTGTTGCCTCTTCACGTCATGCTCTAGAAAGTACCATGCCCCGGTCCGGTTCGGATATGTCCGATCCGACCCCCTACCCGATCCGATCCCCTACCCGATCCGATCCGGTTAGATACTCTGCAGTTTTCTGCAACTTTCCAGCAACTGTTTATACGCCTCTCGACGGCGTTTCCGACAAATCTAGCTATTTTAATCAATCACAATTCATGTCAAATAGTCATAACAACATAGCAAACTAACCACAAACACCAAAACAATGAATTCATATGTCAAAAATGGATCAAATGTGCCCAAAACCCCACATTTTCCTATAATCCCTCTTAATCATGTTTAAGCATACGATTAGCAGAACACATCGAAATTAACCCAAATTTCTAACAGAGCCTTAAAACATTATTTTAGAATTTTAAGAATTTTTCCAGAATTTATTTACGTACAAATTCGCTAATCTTCACTAATTACCCTTAATCACCGTAATTAGTGCAAAAACTACGCAAATCACTCACCTTGGCCACAAACAAAATCCTCAGAACTGAAACTCCTCTGATTTGGGCGAGTACTGATGTCCAACAGCAGCTCTAACCTTGCTTTGGTGCTCTTCTTCTTAATTTGATACCTCTAAGCCTTAATCCTTGATTAGTGAGTGATTTTTGGGTGTTTTAGAGAGATTTAGAGAGTGGAGGCCATGGCTAGGTCAAGAGAAATGAAAGTGGCGGCTGGAAAATGTCTAAAGAAATGTTTTCTAACCCTGATCATCCTCCATATACCCCTAAACCCGAAATTCCCCTTGGGCCTAGCTGCTAATCACCCGGTTAAGCCCAATTAAGCTGTTTTTAACCATCTGAAACTTGTTTCAGCCATATCTCCCAAACGGTAAGTCCGTTTGGCTAATGTGACCACTCTACGGAAAGAGAAACCATCATCCGGAGCCAATGGACGTGGTTTCAGGTCAAAATTCCTTTCCAGTCAAAAGTTATGGCCAAAACAGTGCCAACTAGGGGTAAAATGGTCATTTAAAAATCGGGAAAAAATCATGAACATGGGAAATGACCCCAATAGTCGTCTCCCAAAGTTACACGACCATACGACTTCGTATGTGAAAGAAATAAATATTCTACGATCCTATGATGCGTAGAATGCGGGTCGTTACACTCTCCCCCCCTTAAGAAATTTCGTCCCCGAAATTCCTTTACCCAAAACATACAAAGGATCCCGCATGCCTAACAACCACATATAAAAATCAAACATGCAAAACAAGCAAACAAGCCTATCCTAGCATGCGGAAAAACTAAATCGAAGTCAAAATCTTACCAGACAAAGAGTTCTGGATACTTCTTCCTTATGTCCTCCTCTGTTTCCCAAGTACAATCACTCTCGTCCTCGCTCCACTGTACCTTGACTAGCTTCACCGCCTTCCTTCGAAGTTGCTTCATGTCGTACTCGACAATACGGGCCGGCTTGCGGTTCCCAACCGCCTCGGGTTCTACTTCGAAGTCCTCTAATTGATCAGGTGAAATAGTCATATCTGAGTCGTGAACGAACTTCCTTAGTTGGGAAACATGAAATACATTATGAACTCCCGCCATCTTCTCTGGTAAGCCAATTCTATATGCCAAATTCCCGACTAGTTCAAGAACAGGGAATGGGCCAACAAATCTTGGTGCCAACTTGCCTCTCCTGCCAAACCGTATCACGCTCTTCAACGGAGAAATTTTGACAAACACCAAGTCGCCAACGGAGAATTCTAGGTCTCTTCGTCTCTTATCAGCATAACTTTTCTGCCTAATTTGGGCTGCCTTCATTCGTTGTTGAACGATCTTGATCTTATCTGAAGTTTCCCTCACCACATCTGGTCCAAGCACAAACTTCTCGCCAGTCTCTATCCAACATGATGGTGAGTTGCACGGTCTTCCATACAAAGCTTCAAATGGAGCCATACCGATACTGGATTGGTAGCTATTATTATATGCAAACTCTACTAGATGCAAATGGTCATCCCATGATCCACCAAAATCCAATATACATGCTCTCAAGAGATCTTCCAAAATACGGTTCACCCTCTCCGTCTGACCGTCGGTCTGAGGGTGATATGCGGTACTGAGATGTAACTCTGATCCTAGAGCCTCTTGTAAGCTCTTCCAAAACCCACTAGTGAACAACGGGTCTCGGTCGCTCACAATGCCTTTAGGTACTTCATGAAATCTCACTACCCACTTCATATACAATTCTGCTAACTTAGCTGCCGTTCTGGTCGATTTGACTGGTATAAACCTTGCACTTTTAGTCAGTCGATCTACAATTACCCAAATGATGTCATATCCCGATCTAGTTCTTGGTAAACCATCGATGAAATCCATCGAGACTTGTTCCCATTTCCATTCGGGAATTTCTAAGGGCTGTAACAAACCACTAGGCTTCTTTTGCTCGGCTTTAACTAGCTGGCAATTCATGCACTTGGATATAAACTTCCCAACGTCTCTTTTCATCCCTTCCCAGTAGTAAGTCTGCTTCATATCTCGATACATCTTGTTACCACCGGGGTGTATAGTCAGCTTTGAGTGATGACATTCTCTAAGCACTTCATCCCTCAATCCATTGACATTGGGTACAACAAGCTTTCCATTCTTTCTAAGCCATCTATCTCGATCAAGCCCATACTTGTTCACCTCCTCATCGATACCCATCTCTAACTTGGAGATGATTTCCAATAGGTTAGGATCGTCCCTCTGACTAGAGCCGATCCGCTCAATCAAAGTGGGTCTGATCGTCAAACTTGCTAACATTTCTGGATCCAACTCGCACTTTGGTCTGAAATCAAACCCCGCGATAAACTCCAGTTGCTTCCATTCAAGGAACATAGCCCCTAAGCTGGCATGTCTTCTACTCAATGCATCAGCCACCGCATTGCCCTTTCCTGGTGTGTATGCGATGTCAAAATCATAGGAAGCTAAGAACTCTAACCATCTCTGCTGACGGAGATTTAAATCCTTCTGGGAGAATAGGTACTTCAACGACTTATGATCTGTAAACAGCTCAAATCTTTCTCCCAAGAGATAGTGTCTCCACATCTTTAACGCGAACACGATCGCTGCCAATTCTAAATCATGGGTAGGGTATCTTCTCTCGTGCGGTTTCAACTGCCGACTTGCGTAAGCTACAACCCTACCGCCTTGCATCAATACAGCACCCAGTCCGGTACCACAGGCATCCGTGTATACCGTCATCTCTTCATCCCCCTTAGGAATGACTAACACTGGTGCGCTTGTCAACTTGTCCTTTAGACTTTTAAATGCATTCTCGCACCTTTCATCCCAAACAAAAGCTTGATTCTTCTTGGTCAACTTGGTCAATGGTGCTGCTATCTTGGAGAAACCTTGGATAAACTTACGATAATATCCAGCTAACCCCAAGAAACTTCTTACATCTGTTGCATTCTTGGGCGTAGGCCAATCTTGTACCGTAGCCACCTTTGCTGGGTCCACGGCAATACCACTCTCTGATACAACATGGCCCAAGAACCTCACTTCCCTCTTCCAGAAGTGACACTTAGAAAACTTTGCCTTCAATTGGTGTTTCCTCAACACCTCCATCGCTACTCTTAAATGTTCCTTGTGTTCTTCCTCTGTCCTCGAATAGACCAAAATATCATCAACGAACACAAGGACAAACTTATTCAACTGATCTCTGAATACCCTATTCATAAGATCCACAAAATATGTTGGGGCATTGGTCAGCCCGAATGGCATGACCAACCACTCATAAAACGCAGACGGCGTTCGAAATGCCGTTTTAGCTATACTCTCAGCTTCCACTCTAAGCTGATGAAAACCTGTCGCGAGATCCAACTGAGAAAATACTCTCGCGCCACTCAACCGATCAAACAATCTATCCGCGGTAGAGGGTACTTGTTCTTCCTCGTCACTTTATTCAACTCGCGGTAGTCTACACACAAACGAAGGGAACCATCCGCCTTGGTAGCAAACACAACTGGTGCTCCCCATTCAGAAACACTCCTTCTGATAAATCCCTTCTTCAAAAGATCGCTGACTTGCACCTCGAGCTCTCGCTGCTCTCTTGGTGCCATACGACGAAGTGGCATCACTATAGGCCTGGCACCTTTTACCAAATCAATACGGAACTCAATCTCTCGGTGTGGTGGAAGTCCGGTCACTTCTTCGAAAACATCCGGATACTGGCCAACCACGGGCAAACCTGACAACTCACTATGCGGAATGTCGAGGGAGTTTAGAAAACTAGCCAATACCCCCTCACTGGGTAGACCACCAAACACTATCCTCCGCCCATCATCCGCTCTAGCTGTCACCAACAAGCCCTCACAGTCTACCACCACCCTATATCTTTGGAGCCAATCTACTCCCAAAATAATGCCAAACCCAGTAAAGCCCAAAACAAAGCAATCACAAACAAACATGCATCCATGACTCGATAGAACCACATTACGACAAATCATGCTAAGACTAGTCGAACCACCAATCGGGTTCGTCACTACTAAAGGCCTATCGACAATCTCGGGCTCCAATCCCAACCTATCTACCAGGTCACTAGATATGAAAGAACTGGAAGCTCCGGTATCAAACAAAACTCTAACAGGAACATCATATACAGAAAGCATACCTTGAATGACGACATTCTTTCCCTTCTCCGCCGCAGTTGGGGCATTCGACGAAGAAGGAATAGCACTAAGAGCGTAGGCTTTCACCATTTGCTTTTCCTTAGGGGGCTGTGGACACTTGTCCTTGTGATGTCCCAATTGGCCACAATTGAAGCACTTCCTATCCGCTGGCTTGGCCCGACAAATACTAGCATAATGGCCCTTCTTACCACAGCTGAAGCACTCCACATCTTGCTTATTCTTTTTCTTCTGGCCATCCTTAACCTGATTCTGCTTTCTCTTATTCTGGGAACCACCTTTGCCTCCACCACTAGCTTGTGGTTTTGGCTCATCTGCGGATGCAACCTCAGTCTTCGACTTAGGGTAGAGACTTTCCGACCTTAACGCTTTCCCCACAATCGATTCAAACGTCTCATCGATGTGGTTAATAAGTTTTTCCCCCAAGTACTGATCCAAACCAGTTATGAATTTCTCATTCTTTTTCTCGGCAGTATCAATAAGAGATAACCCGTACTTCGACAAAGTGTCAAATTCAGCAATATACTCCGAGACAGCTCTGCCATTCTGCTTGAGCTCCAAGAATTTCTTAAACAACATTGACTTCTGAGCAGCTGGGATGAACTTCTCACTAAAGCGAGCCTTAAACTGCTCCCAAGTAATCTGATCTTCGGGAGTAGCTGCCTTTATAGCATTCCACCAATTCATTGCCCGCCCTTGCAGCTGACGGGACGCTAGCTTTCTTTTCATCGCATCCTCGATACCCAAATCCTCGAAAATACGTTCGCAACTGTCCAACCAATCTTGAACATCCGTAGCCGACTCCGTTCCGTGGAACGGCTTCCCACCAAGACTAGTATAGTCCTTATTCAGCTTGGCGAAGTCGACTCTTGGCGCCTGCACTATTGGACCACCACCATTTCCACCATTGGGGGCTGCTCTCTGCACATCTCTAAGCATCTCTCTCATGAGGTCAGTAAACATCGTCCTCATGTCAGCAGCATTCCCATTATTGGCTCCCCTACCAGCACCTCTAGTATCTCGGCTCATCGTCAATCTGAAAAAGGAAACGATTAACGACTCCATAGTAGTGCTAGTGCAGTACGACTTCATCCTTATACTACTAATAGTATATATATATATATATATATATATATATATAGCTTTTAAAAACCAAAGTAATCACAAATACGCTCTCTCGTATACGTATCTTACCTCTCCCTGATAACTTCCCTAGGTTAACTACGCAACTTAGAGCTCTGATACCAAGTGTGACAGCCCGCCTCGCACCAGCCTGCATTTCCTCCAAAAGTGCGCTGTACACATGCCCGACTAGCACAAGACGGTCGTCGGAAGAAAGGAAAGAAGGGAACGAACTAATCAAAGAACCTGTAGAATTTCTCACAGCGCATGGAATAAAATATAATAATAACATACTTGACATAAAACAGGCGAGACAGTGCATAAGCTGATAACTAAAACCAACATCAATCTCAAAGCAGCGGAAATCCAAATACAGCTTATTACAATTTTCCAAATTTACTGTCTCTAAATAAAAGAAAGCTGAAGTAGAAGATACACCAACAATGCCCAAGCAGTGATCTTCAACAACACAGGGAGAATACTATATATGTATATTACGTGGAAGCCTCCTGCTCGTCTCCGGATCATCTACCCGTGCATCACCAGCTAACCTGTCTCTAGTCTGCTCGTGTGAGCACCCAGAGTAATAAGAAGAGACATAAAACTCTGGGTCAGACATAAAGCCTGGTATGAGCGATAAGCATCTAAACAGAGAAATAACAGGTATACTAAACCATACCTGAACCTGGACCTGCAACCAAAGAGTTAGTACCACATACCGTACAATACCCCAAGGTGCCATAATAAATAGTGTAAGAATACGGGGGTGGGGTGTACATGTCACAATGATAGCAAACAAATAATCCATAGCAACCATCCTCACATCTCTCACTCAGTGCGTAAAGCGTACGACATCTACCCCTTTGGAACACTAGACAAACTAAGGTAACGACGAATTCCGACTTGTAGAAACCCTGCTGTGACCAAGCCAAACACTTGGAGTCATGACCAAACATTTCAATGACCCACTTCATTGGTCGTAGCCCTTGGTTCTACCGATGCCATAATGGCCCTGAATCCGCCTCCGTACCTCCTATCATAGTGGTCCAAAGCTATAGGCGTCGATAACCCCTTAACACGCGTCCCGCAGCAAAGCCCAATCATGAAGTGAACTCGTTGATTCCCATCTGAATCTTAAGTTCTAACTTCTCATTTGGACTTCCTTTGCATCTCGGGTTTGGTCGAACTGGAGTTGGTCTTCAGAAGAGTCATCACGAAGTAGTAAAAGTACACGTCTGGTTCCCCATGCACGGTTCGGTTCGGATACGTTCCCCGGTTCGGTTCGGGGTTCTCCCTCATGCGGTTCGGTTCGGAGCTCTGGAGCGGTTCGGTTCGGAGCTCTGAAGCGGTTCGGTTCGGATACCCCATGGCTTGAGTGTCTTTGTCTCCGTCTCGTCAGCATCAGTTTGGTTCGTGTATTGCCCTGGATTCGGTTCGGAATATGGTATTCATGCTCCTCTTTCTTCCACTTCAGTCCTCCTTGTTCCTTCCGATCCCACGCTACGCCCCTCCGATCCGACCAGGCCTTCCTTGTTGCCTCTTCACGTCATGCTCCAGAAAGTACCATGCCCCGGTCCGGTTCGGATATGTCCGATCCGACCCCCTACCCGATCCGATCCCCTACCCGATCCGGTTAGATACTCTGCAGTTTTCTGCAACTTTCCAGCAACTGTTTATACGCCTCTCGACGGCGTTTCCGACAAATCTAACTATTTTAATCAATCACAATTCATGTCAAATAGTCATAACAACATAGCAAACTAACCACAAACACCAAAACAATGAATTCATATGTCAAAAATGGATCAAATGTGCCCAAAACCCCACATTTTCCTATAATCCCTCTTAATCATGTTTAAGCATACGATTAGCAAAACACATCGAAATTAACCGAAATTTCTAACAGAGCCTTAAAACATTATTTTAGAATTTTAAGAATTTTTCCAGAATTTATTTACGTACAAATTCGCTAATCTTCACTAATTACCCTTAATCACCGTAATTAGTGCAAAAACTACGCAAATCACTCACCTTGGCCACAAACAAAATCCTCAGAACTGAAACTCCTCTGATTTGGGCGAGTACTGATGTCCAACAGCAGCTCTAACCTTGCTTTGGTGCTCTTCTTCTTAATTTGATACCTCTAAGCCTTAATCCTTGATTAGTGAGTGATTTTTGGGTGTTTTAGAGAGATTTAGAGAGTGGAGGCCATGGCTAGGTCAAGAGAAATGAAAGTGGCGGCTGGAAAATGTCTAAAGAAATGTTTTCTAACCCTAATCAGCCTCCATATACCCCTAAACCCGAAATTCCCCTTGGGCCTAGCTGCTAATCACCCGGTTAAGCCCAATTAAGCTGTTTTTAACCATCTGAAACTTGTTTCAGCCATATCTCCCAAACGGTAAGTCCGTTTGGCTATTGTGACCACTCTACGGAAAGAGAAACCATCATCCGGAGCCAATGGAAGTCGTTTCAGGTCAAAATTCCTTTCCAGTCAAAAGTTATGGCCAAAACAGTGCCAACTAGGGGTAAAATGGTCATTTAAAAATCGGGAAAAAATCATGAACATGGGAAATGACCCCAATAGTCGTCTCCCAAAGTTACACGACCATACGACTTCGTATGTGAAAGAAATAAATATTCTACGATCCTATGATGCGTAGAATGCGGGTCGTTACAAATATGGTGATAGAAACATCCAAAAAGATTGACCTTATTCGACAGCGGATGAAGACAGCTCAAGATAGGCAGAAGTCCTATGCAGACAAGAGAAGGACTGACATTGAATTTGAAGTGGAAGACTTAGTTTTTATCAAAGTATCACCTCTGAGAAATATGGTTTACTTCGGATCGGCAGGGAAGTTGGCACCTAGGTTTGTGGGACCATTTACCGTAACCGAGAGGATTTGCTAAATGGCCTATGTAGTAAAGCTCCCAGAAAATCTATCCGCCGTTCATGATGTTTTCCACGTTTCTCTTCTGCGAAAGTGCTTGCATAACACCGCAGAAGTTGTTGAACCGAGTGTATTGAAAGAGTTAGAAGTGGAATGGGATGCGACAGTCAGGCGAGTCCCAACCCGTATTCTTGGATCAGAAGTTAAGAAGCTACGCAATAAAGAGACCAAGTTTTTAAAGGTTCAATGGGGAGATAACCTAGAGGATTCGACTTAGGAGACCGAAGACAAGATTCGTGCTTCGTACCCTTTTCTTTTCGAGGGTATGTTCTTAACTCCATTTTCCAAAGTTTTATATATGCTTGTTTCTATTATTTGAATATATTCTATCCATAGTATTTTCGACCGTTAGATAGGAATCCTATGGTTGTAAACATGTGTTTGAGACATGTTTTGTTTGAAGGATGCAAGTGGATGCAAGTGTTTTCTAGTGGTTTCCTATGTATGCATATACACACACATTAGGCACTAGATCAGCTCAATCACTCTCATACTGCATATGGATATGTGTACATTTTCTTTTCTTCTATGGATGGAAATGGATGTATTACCATATGGATGTTGCATTTGGATGAATGAGTGCGCACACATATAGAACTCACATGTTATAATAGGATTATTTGCTTACATATTGGATTCATGGCACTAACATACATTGCTTTAAGGAGGTCAGCTGAATTAGTAGATCGCCTTATTTTCGCATTAGTATTGGGACATATAAACACACCCTTGCACATATTCATATAATCATTAGAAGTCTTTAAGGACAATGGATACCAGTGATTGATGGATGAGTAGATGGTAATGGATGGTAGGATATGCATTCTTCTCAACTTAGAGATTTCGGAGACGAAATCCTTTGAGTAGAGGAGAATGTAACACCCTGAATTTTTAATGATACTAAAAGAGGATAAATTAAATAATAAGTAATTTAATATTTAGAATTAGGGGAAACGGACCGCACCATTGCGTCCGTCTCGAAATTCTGGTCAACATAGATATTTGGTTTGCGAAAAACGAACAACGTATGAAGAAGTTATGAGGGTCTTTAGTTTGTATGCACACAGAAAATATATATATACATATGAGTCATAAAGGAGTCAGATATGAGTCAGCACCTTATTCAGTATCGTTCAAAAATCAAAGTGGCAGAATGCGGCAAATTTCCCGTTCTATGGGGTCGACCCCCTAGAGGGGTGTCGACACCGGGGTCGACCCCCCTTAAGAGGTGTTGCCACCAGGTTCGACCTACCCATAAGGGTGCCGATACCCCTAGGGCTGACGTGAAGTCAGTTCAGAGGGTCTGGCAGCTATATATACGTGGTCATTTCTTTTGTTTTCTTCATTGGGAATTCATATTGGCCAAACTCTGCCGGTATCTAAACTGGTCTGGACTCGTTATCTTCTTCAACTAAAGCAAATCACTTGGAGATTCAAGATCCAATCTTTTATAGTTTTATCTTCTTATCCAAACTTTGTGAGTTCCTAGTTGCTTTTAGATTTGAATATTTAAAAGTGAATATGACACGACTATGACTTGGATTTGTTCATATGCCTAAATTATATCAGATCCATTGTAAATCATGAACATATGACATTCTGGATTGGTTAGGATTTGGATATAAATCTCTATCTTATTGGATTTATTGTAACCTTTGTGGCATTGTATGATTTGTGCTAGATCTATTTTAACTATTGATCTAAATCTCTATCTTGTTAGATCTATTGTAATTTCTATGACATTCTATGATGTGGATCTTGACCCTAATTGTGTTAAATCTATTTTTAGCCATTGGATATGAATTATGTGATCTAGTTTATTAACTTGTGCTTATCATATTAGATCTAAACCAATTGGACACCTAAATTGTTAATTTAGATCTTATTGTGCTTGTTGTGACATCATAGTTAGGTTAGAATTAATTGGCTACCACAAGTTCATCAGTTTTATGCTTATATGTCCACCTTATCACTATGCTAGTTTGTGTTTATGCCAAGTTATGCTAAAACATTCACGTTTATCATATTCCTAGTAATTTTTCCTTTTATCATTTATGACTAGGCTATTATCTAGCCTAAGCATGTCGCCAATTTCGTGAGTGCGCTAGTTAGGGAACAGGGGAAAAACGTTAGCATTGGCATAATTTGAGTATAAACATCATTGGACATATAATTCAAAAAGGGGAAACTATGGGCGTAATCACCTATAAAGACATATGTAAGAATTGGATATGAATGAAATGTCTAGTAATTACAATTAGGAATTGTAATTGCACTTATGACATGAGGTTAACTTGCATTAGTGGTGGAAGTCTGCCCGGACCCGACCGGCATATCCAGCAGCCGCTAATGTTGAATCTAACGTGAGATGTCTAAGTGTGCAAATACGACTCGGGCTATGACACGAGGTTTGGCCCAACTTGTGGGAGAAGTCTTCCCGGACCCGACCGGCTTATCCAGCATCCATAAGTTGTAGGCCTAATGCGGGAGGTCTAGCCCATTATAAACCATAACTGGACATGGTAATGAATTAGACTACTAAACCTAATCTGATCCATAGGGATTTTGTGATTATGAAATAAAGTTAGGGTCAAGTAAAATTGGTTGTAGAGTGTGTAGGTTAAGTAAATCTGAGGGGTTGGTAATATTTACATATAGGCCGACGAACTTAACCCGATAAGGTTATGTAATTAAAGACACCAAGTGGTATACGTAACCATGGAAATAGAAAAGGTTACGTAATAAAAGACACCTTTTAGGGTAAGCATAACTGGTAGAAATGAATAGGGCTATGTAATTAAAGATACTAGTTGTATACATAATCAGTAAAAACCTAGTGAGGGATACAAGACAAAGGGGAGAGCTTGTATCATATTGTGTAGGACCCATTTTAGTTAGTAACCCGGAGTAAATAACAAGTAGAGAAATCCGAACTAGGTCGGAGAAGGGGCACGCTTACTGACTGATTGTAAGAGATCCAAACATGGAGGACGGTGTAGGCGATGCAAACCGACTGGGCCATGTGCGTGCATGAGCCGGGCAGAAGGGGATAAGACGACCGTGACACCAATAGATATGGAGCTGTGCATATCAGCGAGGGGTTGCCACTTTAGGACGTGGTACATCCTACTGTGGGGCCGACACTGAGTATCTACGGAGTAGGGAGCCGATATATTAGGGTACATTTTGACGTATGCCTAAATCTACCACCTTATAGTGGACGAGATCATCTCATTTTGGTTATACCAGTAATAGTGCAGAGTAATCATTAGAGAAGCGTATACAACTTATCATATCTACTGTAACAACCCGGAAAATCAGAACCAATTTAAAAATTTTAATTTAGCAATTTTAATGAATTTGGAATATTTAAAATGGTTTATTTTAAACAATAACAACAAAAAATTTATTTTGAATAGAATTAGAACGTACATATTTATTTAAATCAAAGTTAGAATATAAATATTTATTTCAATTAAAAAAGGAATCGAACATGGCGCGGTAGTTTGAAAATTCGATTTCAAATTTCAAATGAATGTACAGGATTCAAAATAAACTGGATTTAAGTGAAACCAGAAATATTTAAATCTATTTGAAAATATCTTTCCAACGAATCTGAAAAATCCAGATTTCATAGCGGGAATAAAAAGTTATGTCCAGTTGAAGATTCAGAATTGTCGCCATGGAAATATAGCCCTTAAAAATAGCAATTTTGCAAACGACCTCCGTTTTCGACGAGACAACTTTTGTTGGATCCGAAATGTCAAATTATTGCTAGATTCTAGTTTTTATAATTTTTGGAATCAATATGTGAGAGTGGCGAATTTAAATGTGTTTAGTAAATTCAGTTTGAATTTGAATCGACTAGAAAATGATCGATTTACAAACGGTCTCCAACTTTGATGAAATTAATTTTGTTAGGACTGTATCATCAAAACATAGCCAGATTTATTTTTCTGGGATTTTTGGAGTTAGAATGTGGCTCCGGTAATTTAAAATGTGCGTTTGAATTTAAAATATATTGATTTATATTTTAATTTAAAGCAAAACTGATCGTAACAGCCGGAATGGGTTACGAAACATATCCCATTGTGTTTGGAATGGGGGTAATTAGCTAGGTGCTACAGTCGGTGGGTTCGATTCAGAGTTCGAATGGAAACCTAACTTATTGTATAATAAAATAATTAATATATTATATATATATAACCTTGGCCCCCTTTCCCATTTCAGTCAATGCACCCAAATCAAAATGAAAAAAACTCGATCTCGAGCTGCTGCTACCCCAACCTGTCGCCAAACTTCACCGCGCCCATCGCCACCCTCCCCAGCCGATGCACCGGCCTCCCTCCGCCTCCCTCACCTCCGGCGACCCCCTTCCCCTTCTCTCTTCTCTCTCCGCTTCATACACCTCAAAACCGCAAAAACCCTAAGCCGCCACTGCCACAACGCGCCGCCGCCGACAATGTGCGCCACCGCCACAACTTCCCAACCTCCATCTCCGATCAGAGAAGCCCCACCGCGTAGAAAATCCCCCCTCGCTTGTAGAAAGGACTACGTTGGAATTTCGGACAAATCCAGAAATTCAGAAACAATATTAGAGGAGTGGATCCCAAAGGTGAGAATTTCTCACTTCAATTTTATTTTCTAGTTAAAATATATACTATGTTGCAGACAGTGCTTAACATCACACACCGTCGTCCACAGACCATGGACGACTTGTTTGATTGTAATGTGTGGTGGAAATTGATAGTAATTATGATGTGTAATGGAAAATAATCATGTGTTGAAATAAATATTTTATCATTAAAAATATAATTTTTAACATGTATATGAATAAAATAAATATTCATTTACAAATCGGATGATTTGTTTATGTACACATATTTGACTGATATTGACTGGGACGATATATTTTACACATCACCCAACTGCACAAATAATAATCAGTGTTTGTTGTTTGAAAACCCTACACGGGTATTGGGATGATATTGGACATACACTAATCCCAATATTTAGTTGTATGTCAATCGATTGGTTGACAGGCTATTGTAAGTGTTAATTGTTTATATTTAACGCTTATACAGTGTGTAATGCACTCTAGATGATGGTTGACTGTGTTTGATTATTGTTGTGTACATGTGTGTATGAAATCCATATAAATAAAATTTTATGGTAATTGGCTGCATCTGATTCCAATTCGGAAAGAACGAATATTTTAAATTAACAAATTTTTTAAAATGACGAGTAATGAATAATTTAAAATAAATAATATTTTAAAATAATATTCAGCAATGAATCAAAATGTGATTTTGATGTCCGATTTAGGATGGACAGGAAAATATTTAAATATATAAAGCCGTGTCGATTAGATTAACGTCATTTTGACGTGAACAATATTTTTATCGATTTTATTCATTTTTATAATGAATATAAAAAAGGAATTGATTTCAAAATCTAATGTTTTGAAAATATTATCATTTATATATTAATGATATGGAATACTCAATTTTTATTGGAAATTGAATATGAAGTTGAAATCGTTTTGAAAACGAATTTAAAATAATTTATAAAATACATTTTAAATGGAAATCAATGAAATATATATAATATATATATTAATGGCCTGAATAGAATGCGCCGCGCCACGACAGTTCGCGAATTTAGACCATTGACTTCGAATGGACATTACGGGAGATCCGACTGTCGGGTTCTCCTAAAATTGGAACTGTTGGGTTCAAATCGAAAAGAGCTTTCCGATGAATACAAGAGATTTGAAATCTAATATTTGGATTAAGAATTATATCCAAATTAAATTTGGAAAAGATCGTTGTAAGTGCAGTTCGATGACCATTTATGGAAATCGACTATACGGGCCTTGATAAAATTATTAAAAATATCAATAATTTTTGTAAAATCATAATAAATGATTTGGAAAGAATTGGGATGAAAATTTCCATATTTGAAAAGATAAAAATATATTTTTATCGAAATGAACTATAATTATAATCCAATATTTTTAAATAAATAAATTGGATTCGAAATGATTTTAAAAATAACCAGAATTTCCAATATACGAATTGGAATGGATTTGAATCTAAATTATCTTCGGAATATTTCGATATTGGATTCCGTGATTATAAAGATATTATGGAGGAATTTGGAAGATATATATCGTTATTCCCAATACGATATTTGTTGATTTCAGTATTTGATATTGAATATAAGCCGAGATAATTTCTATTCAGGGCCTTGTATTTAATATTGAACTAGATTTTGTGTTTGTCGTGAACTGTGTTTTAAATGACACTGTTCTTAAACCCAGTAAAGAGAAAAGATCAAATCTTTTAAATAAGATTTAGAAGAGATTACCAATTAATTAATATTAAATTGGAACTGAAAATGGAAGGTGAATTGGGTTTATTGTGAATTGTGTATTTAACGACATTTGTTCTTTAACCCAATTTTCAGTGAAATGTGATTTGGAATTTATAAATCTTTTTATTAAGATTTAACGGGAATTTTCCAAAGTAGAGTTTTCCAATTTAATAGATTAAATTAGAATTGAATGAAATTCGATTTGATAATAATCGAAATGAGCTTCTGTGGAGGAAGACTGTTAATATATATGGAATTTAATAGGCTTTGTCGTTATTCCATTTATATTATTAGTCAGATACGGAAATTGATATAAATTATATGTTGATCTATTTTCCGTGAGGATTCCATTTTTATGGAAGAGGATTTGGTTTTATTGTGAATCATGTTTTAAATGACATTGGTTCTTTAACCCAGCTAAAGACATGATTACATGTCTAACATTGTATTTCGAACTGTATGGTTGATCTCTGCTAAATATATATATGTTTGGTGATGGAGTATTTATTCTCTTTCTTAACACCCTTCTCTGAGACATACGAGCTTAGAGGTTATATATCGGCAGAAATCAATAGTACGGTGTAGATTGACAATGCGGCATGTTTGTGTTTCCAAAGTTAAATAATCATTAATACTGATTTTTGGGAAGATTAAAACAAAGTGAAGTTTTAATGAATCTTTAAATAGATTGAAATGTGAATGAGATAATTTAAATTATCAAATTTCGGAAATGATCGAGAATGGAGTATCGCCAGTTTTGCTCCTAGCGATAGTTAAATCTTTAGTTAGATTTGAACGGGAAACGGTAATTAATTTTACCAATAACACCATGGTGTTAGTTATGGAGTATTACCAGTTTTTCTCCATGGGATGAATAGGTTGGGATTGGGAAATTAAACAAATGATTACTTCAGTAAGGTGCGCTTATCCCAACTAGTTTGGACAAACCTTAATTTGGTTTGAATTGATATCCAAAGGAAGATTAAAGAATAAATTTAAAGAACTTATCTTTGATAAAATTAATGAGAACTTTTCCCTAAGAATGTGAATATTTGAATAAAAGAATATTTTGAATTGGAATGAGACGTATGTTGTGTTTTTATAGCACTTGTTTATTATATATGAGAGTTATTCGGAAAGGCCAGGTTTATACCCATTTTGAATAACTGATTCGACGATAAGTTGACGATGAAGATGGTGGTTGAATACCAGAGGTCTTCACACCATTTGGATGATTACTGATGTCTTGATTGGGCGCTACACCCATGACAAGGTAATAAGTGGTGATCGTCCAGACATACTTAGAGATCGACTGGATATGCGAGGTCCTCTCTCCAGTATTGGACATATGGGACGAGGAATAAGGTGCCTCCGGTTTCATTTAGACCCAGAACTAACTTGTAAATGGATGTGTGTCTGACATTGGATTTTATTCTATGTTGATTGATCTCTATTGAATATATATCTGTTTGGCGGCGGAGAATTTATTCTCTTGCTTAACACCTTTCTCTGAGACGTAGGAGCTCAGAGGTTATATATAGATATACATCAGTCGCATGGCATGAATTGCCTGTGTGGCATGCTAATGATCAAGGCTTCTGTTGAAAAGCAGAGTCTTGTGGTTAATGATCAAAGCATGGCTTTAATATGGCATAGCTTTGTGTATAGCGTTAATTCGCGAGCTTTACACCTAGGTATGAGTTAAAAATAGGATAAGGGACCGAAGGAGGACATGATGTTTTCTTCCTAACCATGGGTGGTGTCGGGGTTTTGCAAGCCCAGACATTTATATTATTTTTACCCATGTGGTTGTGGGAATGCGAGGCGCCTTAGATATACCGGTCTCTACGGAGCCGATGGATATTAAGTCATCTGGCTCATAGACACCCGATAGGGCGGGGAAACGTGTGTTCAGGAATTGCCAATCATCAAACGTAAGGGAGGATCGGCCTTGGAGGATCCAGTGGTCTTCTGCGGGTGATCCCGAGGCATTTGGTAGAGTTTCTCGAAGCCGGCGAGGAGTACATCCCTTGCCTCGACTCATGACGGAAATCCAATTTCCAATACGTGACATTTCGGTTTTGATTGTAGAGCCTAGTATTGGCGACATGATATATGGTACCTACGCTGTCTATGATTGATACATTTATATTAGAAGCTGTTTTTGGCACTATACACTTATTATAGTATCAAATGATTTGTTTTAAACATACCAAACATGTTTGGCTATTATATGGGAAAACCTTATCCTCTGGCTTGCTTTCCATTGTCTGATAGGACCTGGGTCTTATAATAGCTTCATTTTTCCAAAAATCATTGCATTGTTTATTCTACGCACTAGTATTCTTGGGAGGAAACTTGTTCCGTGTTATACGGCGTGGTCCCTTGATTTGCTTTATTTTTTTACATAAAGATTAAATTACTGTTTTAGTTCTCACACCAGTCACATGAATGACCTGGAGTTTATTGTTTTAACCTAAACTCTGGGTGCCCTTATTTTCCACATGGGCAACTAGTAGTTTTGGTTTTGCAGATATATATTCACAGGATCCTGGTTTATAGCTGGAATGATATTCAGAAAGCTCTGTATCCGTGTATCTCTTTCAGTTATGTTTTGTACTATTTGCCGCTACATTAGAAATGTGTTAATCTCTGATATTTATCAAATGTATATTATTTGTTCATACTCTATATATTCTTGTACTTTGATGTAAATTGTTGTAATAAGGAATGAAATGTTCTTCTGTTTGTGTTATGATTTGTCGTGTTCTCAGACAATCCGTCCTTTCTCTTCTCTTTGGAGACCGGGAAATTCGGGTCATCACAGTTTGGTATTAGAGCTTTGGTTTACAGAGCTCGAGAACAAGACATATTAGAACCGAACGAAAGAATTCATCAGAGATTGGATTAGTAATATCCAATGAGAATGACTCGTTAGAGATAGGATTAGTAGTATCCTTGAACGAGTGTGAAGAGTGTTATTTAAAATAAAAATTAAAAACAAATATTATTTTTAAAATTTAAAACTTATTCAACGTATTTGAATATTTATTCTATATTGAATTTGGACAATCTAGTATATGATGGTTTTGCATATACGCCTAGCTAGCGTGTATACGAAGTCCCAAATACACTATATAGATATAGAATCATAATCTAGTCACTCGAGGGTGATTCTGATGATGTGGCCACATCTTCAGCATCTGTGCTCGAGTTTCGAAAGTGTGATATCTATATGTTTCCAATTGACAAGTATGAGAACCAGAATTAGATAGGATTTATTTGTTGTGATTTAGCATCAAAAATGGATTATATATATATATATATATAATTATGAATTTGAAAGGATAATTAACTAATTGGTTGCTGGTTGTGTTGCTTGATTATTGGTTGATTAATTAAAATTTTGAACCATTAGGCCAAATTAAATCAAATATTGAACTGAATTGAAAATTGATTGGAATTGCATACATCTGTACATGTATATAATGAACAGTTCATAACAGGGAAACTAAGAAGGGGAATAAAATTGTATGCCAGACAAATAGGTACGTGGTTACTAATTTTCTTTTTCTTTTAAAAGGTTTATGAGCCTAAGGCTGGCAGCTTGGCAATTTTCTTTTCCTTTTAAAAGGTTTATGAGCCTAAGGCTGGCCGCTTGGCAATTTTCTTTTTCTTTTAAAGGTTTATGAGACTAAGGCTGGCCGCTTGGCAATTTTCTTTTTCTTTTAATGATTTATGAGCCTAAGGCTGGATGCTTGGCATTTTCTTTTTCTTTTGGATGGATGATGGCCCTACGTGGCTAGTTGAGGTTTTAAATGTCTCTCCGTACAAAGGAGGTTATGGCAAAAAATTTCAAAAATTTAGGGTGTTAGCCAAATTTTTGAAGAATTGGAAAATTCTTAGAAACTAAAAAGTTGAAGAATGAAAGCCGCAATAGAAGTTGAGTTGGTTCGTAAAACAACTTTCAGCTCCGTTCCTTTTCGAGGACGAAAAGATTTTAAGTGGGAGAGATTGTAACAACCTAGAAAATCAGAACCAACTTAAAATTTTTATTTTAGCAATTTTAATGAACTTGGAATATTTAAAATGATTTATTTTAAATAATAACGACGAAAAAAATATTTTGAATAGAATTAGAATGTATATATTTATTTAAATCAAAGTTAGAATATAGATATTTATTTTAATTAAAAAAGGAATTGAAATGGCGCGGTAGTATGAAAATTCTATTTCAAATTTCAAATGAATGTACAGGATTTAAAATATACCGGATTTTAGTGAAACCAAAAATATTTGAATCTGTTTGAAGATATCTTTCCAACGAATCTGAAAAATCTAGATTTCATAGCGGGAATAAAAAGTTATGTCCACTTGAAGACTCAGAATAGTCGCTACGGAAATATAGCCCTTAAAAATAGAAATTTTGCAAACGACCTCCGTTTTCGACGAGATCACTTTTTTTGGATCTGGAAAGTCAAATTATTGCTAGATTCCAATTTTCATAATTTTGGAATCAATATGTGAGCGTGGCGAATTTAAAACGTGTTTGGTAAATTCAGTTTGAATTTGAATCGATTGGAAAATGACCGTATTTCAAACAGTCTTCAAATTCGAAGAAATTAGTTTTGTTAGGACCGTATCGTCAAAACATAGCCAGATTTATTTTTCTGGGATTTTTGGAGTCAGTACGTGACTCTGGTTATTTAAAATATGCGTTTGAATTTAAAATATATTGATTTATATTTTAATTTAAAGAAAAATTGATCATAATAGCAGAAATGGGTTACGAAACATATCCCATTGTGTTCGGAATGAGGGTAATTAACTAGGGGCGACAGTAGGTGGGTTCGATTCAGAGTTCGAATGGAAACTTAACTTTTTGGATAATAAAATAACAAAATAATTAATATGTTATATATATAACCTTGGCCCCTTTCCCATTTCAGTCAATGCACCCAAATCAGAAGGAAAAAACACGATATTGAGCTGTTGCTACCCCAACCCGCCGCAAGACTTCACCGCGCCTATCGCCACCCTCCCCAGCCGACGCGCCGACCTCGCTCACCTCGGCGACCCCCCTTCCCCCTTCTCTCTTTGCTTTAGACCCCTCCAAACCGTAGAAACCCTAAGCCACCACTTCCACAACGTGCCGCCGCCGACAATATGAGCCACCGTCGTCGCTTCCCTACATCCATCTCCAATCAGAGAAGCCCCGCCGCGCAGAAAATCCCCCCTTCGCTCGTGGAAAGGACTGCGTTAGAATTTCGGACAAATCCAAACGATTCAGAAATTCAGAAATAAAACTGGAGGAGTGGATCCCAAATGTGAGAACTTCCCACTTCAATTTTATTTTCTAGTTAAAATATATACTAGGATGCTGATGGTGCTTAGCAGCACCCGACACCGTCGTCTACAGATCATGGATGGCTTGTTTCATTGTATTGTGTGGTGGAAATTGATAGTGATTGTGATGTGTAATGGAAAATATTCATGCGTTGAAATAAACATTTTATTGTTAAAAATATAATTTTTAACGTGTCTATGAATAAAATAAATATTCATTTGCAAATCGGATGATTTGTTTATGTACACGCATCTGACTGATATTGATTGGGACAATATATTTAACACATCGCCCAACTGCAAAAAAAATAATCGGCGTTTGTTGTTTGAGAACCCCACACGGGTTTTGGGAAGATATTGGACATACACTAATCCCAATATTTAGTTGTATGTCAATCGATTGGTTGACAGGCTATTGTAAGTGTTAATTATTTATATTTAACGTTTGTACAATTGTGTAATGCACCCTGGTTGTTGGTTGACTGTGTTTGATTATTGTTGTGTACATGTGTGTATGAAATCCATATAAATAAAATTATATGGTAATTGGCTATGCCTGATTCCAATTCAGAAAGAATGAATATTTTAAATTAACAAATAGTTTAAAATGACGAGTAATGAATATTTTAAAATAAATAATATTTTAAAATAATATTCAGTAACGAATCAAAATGTGATTTTGATGTCCGATTTGGGATGGACACTAAAATATTTAAATATAGAAAGTCGTGTCGATCAGATTAACGCCATTTTGACGTGAACGATATTTATATAAATTTTATTCATTTTTATAACGAATATCGAAAAGGAAGTGATTTCAAAATCTAATGTTTTGAAAATATTATCATTTATATATTAATGAAATGGAATATTCAATTTTGTTTGGAAATTGAATATGAAGTTGAAATCATTTTGAAAATGAATTTAAAACGATTTATAAAATACGTTTTAAATGGAAATCGACGAAATATATATAATATATTATATATATTTAATGCTCTGAATAGAACGCGCCATGGCAGTTCGCGAATTTCGACCACTGACTACCAATGGACATTTCGGGAGATCCGATTGTCGAATTCTCCTAAAACCGAAATCTTTCGGTTCGAATCGAAAAGAGCTTTCCAACGAATACAAGAGATTTGAAATCTAACGGTTGGATTTGGAATTATGTCCAAATCAAATTTGGAAAAGGTCGCTGTAAGTGCAGTTCGATGACCGTTTATGGAAATCGACTGTATGGGCCTTGATAAAATTATTAAAAATATCAATAATTTGTGTAAAATCATAATAAATGATCTGGAAAGAATTGGGATGAAAAATTCCATATTTGAAAAGATAAAAATATATTGCTATCAAAATGAACTAGTTATTCAAATGACAAATCTTTAATTAGATTTGAACGGGAAATGGTAATTAATTTTACCGATAACACCATGGCGTTAGTTATGGAGTATTACCAGTTTTGCTCCATGGAATGAATAGGTTGGGATTGGGAAATTCAACAAATGATTACTTCAGTAAGGTGCGCTAAACCCGACTGGTTTGGACAAACCTTAATTTGGTTTGAAACTGATATCCAAAGGAAGATTGAAGAATAAATTTAAAGAATTTATCTTTGATAAAATTAATGGGAACCTTTCCCTAAGAATGTGAATATTTGAATAAAAAAATATTCTGAATTGGAATGAGGCTTATGTTGTGTTTTTATAGCACTTGTTTATTATATACACGAGTTATTCGGAAAGGCCGGTTTTATACCCATTTTGAATAACTGATTCGACGATAAGTCGACGATGAAGACAGTGGTTGAAGACCGGAGGTCTTCACATCGTTTGGATGATTACTGATATCTTGATTGGGCGGTACACCCAAGACAAGGTAATAAGTGGTGATCGTCCAGACGTATTTGGTGATTGACCGGATATGTGAGGACCTCTCTCCTGTATTGGACATACGGGACAAGGAATAAGGTGCCTTCGGTTTCATTCAGACCCAGAATGAACTTGTAAATGGATGTGTATCTGACATTGGATTTTATTCTGTGTTGATTGATCTCTATTAAACAGATATATGTTTGACGGGAAAGAATTTATTCTCTTGCTTAGCGCCCTTCTCTGAGATGTACGAGCTCAGAGGTTATATATCGATATACATCAGTCGCATGGCGTGAATTGCCTGTATGGCATGCTGAGATGCTAATGATTAAGGCTTCTGTTGAAAAGCAGAGTCTTATGGTTGATGATCAAAGTACGGCTTTAATATAGCATAGCTTTGTGTATAGCGTTAATTTGTGAGCCTCACACCTCGGTATGGGTTAAAAACGGGATAAGGGACCCAAGGAGGATATGACGTTTCCTTCTAGCTATAGGTGGTGTCGGGGTTTTGCAAGCCCAGACATTTATATTATTTTTACCTATGTGGTTGTGGGAGTGCGAGGCTCCTCAGATATATCGGTCTCTACGGAGCCGATGGATATTGAGTCATCTGGCTCATAGACATCCGATAGAGCGGGGAAACGCATGTTCAGGAATTTCCAATCCTCAAACGTAAGGGAGGACCGACCTTGGAGGATACAGGGGTCTTCTGTTGAAATCCTAAGGCATTTGCTAGAGTGTCTCGAAGCCGGCGAGGAGTACATAACTTACCTTGACTCATGACGGAAATCCAATTTCCAATACGTGACGTTTCGGTTTTGATTGTATAGTCTAGTATTGGCGACGTGATATATGGTACCATGCCGTCTATGATTGATACATTCATATTTGAAAGTTGTTTTTGACACTATACACTTATTATAGTATCAAATGATTTGTTTTAAACGTACCAAGCATGTTTGGCTATTATAAGGGAAAACCCTATCCTCCGGCTTGTGTCGCATTGTGTGATGGGACCTGGGTCTTATAATAGCTTCATTTTTCCAAAAAGCATTGCACTGTTTGTTCTATGTACTAGTATTCTTGGGAGGAAACCCGTTCCTTGTTATACGGCGTGGTCCCTTGATTTACTTTATTTTTTTAAGTAAATATTAAATAACTGTTTTAGTTCTCACACCAGTCACATGACTGACCTGAAGTTTATTGTTTTAGTCTAAATCTAGGTGCCCCTATTTTCCACACGGACAGCTAGTAGTTTTGATTTTGCAGATTTATATTCACAGGATCCAGGTTTACAGTTGGAATGATATTCGGAAAGCTTTGTATTCGTGTATCTCTTTCAATTGTGTTTTGTATTATTTTCCGTTGCATTGTAAATTTGTAAATCTCTGATATTTATCAAATGTATATTATTTGTTCATACTCTGTACATTCTTGTACTACGATGTAAATTGTTGTAATAAGCAATGAAATGTTCTTCTGTTTGTGTTCTAATTTTGTCGTGTTCTCAGACAATCCGTCCTTTCTCTTCTCTTCGGATTCCGGGGAAGTTCGGTTCGTCACATCTACCTTGTCACACCTTCCATTTATGTAGTGATCTCTCTTATCCACTTTATATGCCTGTCATGCTATTTTTATTTATTTACTTGCTAAAATTAACTAGACTCGCCAGACTTCATGTCTGATTGTTTTGTTTCCTCTTCTTTCTTCCGTTCCCCTCCTTCCTATGTTCTTAGGGAGGAAACACCCAGTCTTAGTCACGACTCAGATATAATCTTTTTAGAGCTGCTTTCGAAGTATGGCTCAAGTTTTTATCTCTACTATGGCTTTGTCTCTTTTATTTAGGGAATTATGTTTTCTTTTAAGTATTTATGGACTCTGATTGTAAAAGACGGAAGTTATATTGTTGTAATGGTCTTTTTTGACTTATGGTACTTGGACCACTATGTATGATTTGTGTTTGAAATAAAAATTTGAATTTCTGCTACTCTCTTAATTATATCTGTCTTGTAATATTCTGTGTCTGTTTTACCTATAACGCTCCACGAAACTTAATGCATTCCCTTGGTGAGTGACATTAACGGACGTGGGGTATCACTACCGAAACCTGGGTTCCTCTCCTTAAGTTATATGAAGTTTCGAACAATCAGATATGGAATACCCCACACCCCTCAAAGTCAATCATACAAGGATGCGTTAAGGTTTATGAAGCGCTTAGGTATAAAGTAACAACACAGAGACTAAAATTCACAAGATAGTAATATAAAACACAGCGTAAATTTTAAAACAACATTTAATAAAGCAAGTCAAATCATAGTGGTTATTACATTTCCAAAGTACCAAATAGTCATCAACATAAAACCAAATACACTATTTCGTGGGAAACCATAATGTTAGAGTACATAAGTAGAATCATCCCTCTTAATGTCAACACGACAATCAGAAAATGAGAAATGGATCGACACATGAGTCAGAAATGAGTCTGAATCCAAGCTGAACTGACAAATCAAGAAACTATGTTGAGATCCTCCACACTGCGAACATAGGGTGAAAAGGAAGAGAGAAGGAGAAAAAACTAGGTAAGACATACATCTGGTAAGTTCTAATAACTTATAGTATGAGCATAAATTAAGGAAGCATTAAACAGTTGAGCAGTTCTAAGGACAAAAATCATAAACGTATAAAGGCAGTAAACAAAGTTAAGCACAAATAAAGATTATCTTCTCACTCATATCCAAGATTGTTGCTCTACAGACATAAGACATAAACGTATAAAGGTGGTAAACAAAGTTAAGCATGAATAAAGATCATCTTCTCACTCATATCTAAGTTTGTTGCACCACGATGCACGCTCATCATCCCGCCGGATTGTGCTCGTACCCACCTCATTTGGACCTCTTACTATCCAGTGCATTAAAGCGTACCCTCGCTTCTACCTAGTGTGAGACTTCCATAGATGATAGTAAGGATACTATCTGATATGGGTCCCCAACCAAATATGCAATTGACATAAGTCACCCTTAAACTTGGTACCCATTTATTTTTCTATTAGCCCACTTATTTTCCCCAACTAGCCTCACACTACCGGAACAGACCTAAACTACGAGCCACTTATTTCCCCCAATCAGCCCTGCGCTACCGAATGGACTTCCCCTACAATCTTATTATTTTATTAGGTCTCTTATCTTCCCCAGTCGGCCCCATGCTGTCGGAACAGACCTAAACTACGAGCCATTTGTTTTCCCCAATCCACCCCATGATGGTGGAACAGACTCCACTACCTTAGCTTATTTATTTTATCTTTAATTTAACTTGACACGATATAAATTTATTAATAAACCTAATATAATATTCCTAGGTTGTATTAAACATTCCTGATTAATGTTATCCTTTTATACAACCCCAAACCCACATTACTTGGTGTCTAACTAAGTTAAACTATTTCAGTTTATATGTTTGCATGTTCTCCAATTACATATTAAGTTTTATCTCCAATTAATAGTCCAATACTGATTATAATATTTAATCAGTTCTAACATGCCCAACTATCCCTTTCATTCTATTTCAATATTGTTCCAATTTTAATGCAAAATAACAATAAAGGTCCAGGCTCTCTTTAGGCCTAAGCTCGATGCTAAAATAAAAAGGTAAATGGTCTAGGCTACATGTAAGGCCTAAATCAAAAAAAAAAAAAAAAAAAAAAAAAAACAAAGCAAAATAAATAGGGCATGGCCTGAACTGTAAATAAAACCACAACAGAGGAAGGGATAAGAGAAAGGGATTTAATTATAAACAATAAATAATTGGAAAGAAATAGGCATAGAAGTCAACAAATTACAGTAACTTTACAGAAAAACTAAAGCATAAACACTATAAATTTTAAAATTGCAGATTAAAATATTTAACTATATAAATTTTACTAATCTAGATATCACATAAAAACTCACAGATCCGATGAAGAGCGCTTCCCCTGTGGCCTTTTTATTCCAATAGAAACCGCGCCTTTGGAAATATTTATAAAAATAAATATTAAAATTATATAAGTTCTTTATCCCCATAAAAATTTAATTATTTGTCCCTTCCTAATTTTGAAGATAGGCTTAGGGAAGAAGACATGAAGAATGGACGTGAAGAAATGAGAGAGGCCCTACTGGTTTATTTATATGGGTTACTGGGTATCCTCAGCCATCCAAATTTAGGATTAAATCCCGACCAGCCTTGTTAGTGGACCAATTAAAAAGTGCCAGGTCAATCTTAGGTTCAAATTGAACCAATAAAACTAAGCCTTTCAGAAAATAACAGTGTAATAATATAAAACGTTCACTGCCAATATGTACGTGCCAAGGAACACTATAATAATGCCCTGGGTCAATCAATGCTCGCCCTATTTCAACCCAAGTGGGAGTGGGTCGTCCCAGGTGATCGTTTACTTAATATATGTTTCTGTTTTAATTTTATGGTGTTTAGCTTACCTTCTTTAATTCATAACTTATTCATTTTAACTCCATTTTCAGCAAACCAAGTGTCTATTTTCATCCGAAAATTACAATAGACCCAATGGTGCTAGTCCCATGTCTAATTCGTAAGTTTATTCTAGGTAATAATTAGTTTATTACCATTTTCTATTTAATTATCATTTGTTAAAAATTTGGCATGTTACAAGATATCTTCGCTATCCCATCAAATGCACGATGTTTAAGTTCCCAATAGCAAAAGTGGCTCCACCTTTCTAAATGCCAAACAGAAGCTTCATCCAAGAAATAATTCCTCTATTAGGGCTATAACACAAATAAGGAGTTTTAACTTCATTACACCTTTAGAAAAATTAATACTGGGTACCCTGCATAATTGCTTAGGCAAACAATACCAATTTCTATTATTCATAAATAGTTTATACATTTAAGCCTGAGCTCTTAGGAATACAGTTATGTGCCTACCACGACAACTAGAAAGGCAATGTTACAAAGGGAAAAATCCTAAACTACCATTAGAAATTTATTAGACTTTTGGAAACACACTAAAACTGATAAACATCAGGGAGCTTTCCAATAACTTATTAACTTCCAAAAGGGATTTGGTGACCCCGTGATCTTCCTATACCATATTGTAAATTCTTACTATAGTCTATTTCAAATAAGATAAATAGTCACCTTTTCGGTGTACCTCATAATAACTTACTAACTCAAAACTTCAATAAACCCTAAATTTAAACTTATCGACAGATAATGCTAAGTATCCGCATTCGACTGAAAGATGAAACATACAGTCATGAAACAAAATTTAGAGTACCACCCCTGGAAGGTACAAAGACTTGTCGTTTTTTAAAATGAACTTTAAGGCAACAACATTCCCTCTCGAAAGGAATATTTTTGCACTAGTCTTATAAACCTTACTTGCCCCAGAAGGCATTTTGCTCTTTTGTTTGTGCCAAAAGTCAATGTCTTTTACATTAAGTGTTTCGTAAGTAAGACGAAAGCTAAAAGACCAAGACAAAGTGAATTCTAAGAGACTTTGCTCCTCTCAAAATTTGTGTGGGAAAATGATTAGTTTAATATTTTTCTTTAATAAAACCATTAATGCAAGTAAAATATTTTGATAGCAAGGATATTAGATTTTGCGAAGTAGTGAAGCGAAGGCCACATCTTCGTAAGAATCTTTGAATAAGTTAAAATTTCATTACTTAATGTATATCGAAGAGCTGAGATAAACTAAAGGTTTATTTAGCTTTCGTAGAAAGATTTCGCAAGAAGGACCCTGGGGTGCAACCAATAAAACACTTCCTAACAGTATACTCCTTAATAAATTCTGAATAAAACTCGAAATAGTAAAGCTTCTTAAAATTAAGAAATACAAAATTACACCTTGGTTTTGATTAGCATTATTACCAGAAATTGTACAAGCCATAATATAAATACACATACTCAAAATTCCCTTTCTCTATGAGACCTAAAGAGGTTCTTGGGCAACAACCGAAAAAGGATAACTATCGAACTCTCGATTTTGAATGGGAATCATGAAAGGAATCTGCAGCATTGTTCCTAAAAACAATCAGAGAAAAAAATTATAATACTATTTAGGATCTTAAGTCCAACTAATTACATTATTGTAAGTTTATAAGATAAGCAGTTCGAAAGCATAGTCTGAAGAAAGATGATTAAGGGACATAAATACATACCTAAGCCAAAAACTAAGAGTTAGGAATCCCTCATGGTTGAACCAGATGCTTTACCAGAACTTACATTAACCCTCGAAACACAAGGAAGATTCCCTGCGTGAGATGAAGCTGACATCTCTAAGCCATACCCGATCAATAAAAGCAACAATACCAAGAAAATAACCACATAAAATTTGGATTCTGATGAAGAAATTTCTTTAGGGATAGGAGCATGAAGACAGAAAAGAAAAATGAAGCAATTTACAGGAAAAGCATCTCCTACGCTCGACCATTGGATCAGATTTGAAGGGCTAGGTATCAATTGAAGAAAGGATCAGGAAATCAAGAAGAGATACAGATGTCAGCTTAAGTGATTAATTATCACAGTCTGAAAAGACTTACAGGAAAGAGAATAATATGACGTGCATAGAAGAAGAGGCAAAAGAAAAGAATCGACTCATGTTGACCAAATCCCGACTACCAAGAGAGAAGCACTGAAAAGAAGATACAGTGAAATGACAACATAGCATAGGAATCCAAGCTAGATGACTTGAAAAGTCAAGATACTAAGGTGAGAGAAAATGTTAGAACTAAAAATAACTAAGACAAATCAAGAATTAAAGTTGAAGTAAAGGGGTGCAAAATCCAATAGCGCCCCCAAGGGAGCAACGCTGGATCTTCGGCAACATCCCTTTCGAAATAAGAGAAGGAAAAAAGGAATTTCCCTCCAGCCAGAAACCCCATTTATCCTTAATTGAAAGAGCGCTAATTTCGAACCTAACAACCCTGTAAGAAAGGGAAAATGTAGCAAGCCAGGGGAAAAGTACCATAAGAAGCAGAGAAATAGATAAGAGCCAGAAGCATGCAAGTTTGTAATTGTCATAGACCTTCGGTCATATTCCGAAAAGTTTTTCTTCCATAAGCAAAAGGGTACAGACAAGACAAGTTCATCTCTCAAATATACTAGAAGTAAATGTATTCCGATGCAAAAGATCAAAAGGAAAGGTGAAAGAGCCAAGGAGAGGCTCATCAGATAGATCTGATATCGATAAAAGAACTCTCGAACCTAACCTGTAATGACTGAAGAACTTGATGCTCGAATTCAAACACTAATACTTCTTTTGTTTTCACGTGCCTAAATTCAAGTATCAAAACCTAGAAAGCTATAAGAAAGAAGCTAGAGGGTGAGAAAAAGTGAGTAAGAAAGGTTAGATTAAAAGATGAAAAAAAAACACCAATGCTACTTGCTCAGAGCAGAAAAGAATCTCACAGTAGAATGAATAAAAATAATTTATCAATACTCTTTACAAGAGAAAATTGTATATATATGATTACAAAATCAGAGTACAAAACTAGATCAGCCTATACAATCATTTTGTACAGTGCTAAGAAATACAATACACATAACAGAAATAAATTAATACAAGAAAATATGAGAATATGTCTCAACTCCGGCTACTCTCCTGAAGCTCCAAACAAAACCTAATGCAACTTGGGAAATATATTTGGTTTAACCCGAGCACATTTTGAGGAAAGAAAAATCACCTAGATCAGCCCGGAATACTTCAAGTGAGAAAACTCATATAAAATACAACTTGCTTAATTTTTAGAAATCCTTTGAAAGAATGGAACTCCCATAAGACATAATCACACAAAAACATGGCACATGTTTTACCTTTATGATAACCTAATCACATTTATTATAAATCTAATGATATTATAATAATGTCTAAAATCCACAAATAAAATAGGAATATAGCCAAAAAGCTTGCATCTCACTTTTCGACATAGTTAGTTTACATCTAAAACCATATGGCTCATACTAGAGTATGGATTTCCATACATGACTAGGTAAGGATCTACCTCCCAAACAGTATTCCCCTAGAGATAAAAACACTATCGTTCAACAAGAACATTATACAACCCTGTAACGTCCTATATTTTTAGAGATTAAATAATTAGTTTATTTAGTTATTTAAATATTGGTTTGGCAATTTAAATGACTTGAATTAAATAAATTTGGAATATTTAATTAATATTTATAATGGGATAATAAATTATAAATTTTGAAATATTCGAAATAAGCTGAATTTGCAATGTTGTGTGAATTGGATAATGTAAGATATTTAATTAAGTTTGAATTCAAGTTATAATACTAAATTTATTTAAAAATGACGTTTGAACATATTAAATATAATATAACTTAAAATGAGCTCAACAACATCATGGTAGTTCGAAATATTATGTTTTGAATTTTTAACGACTATATAGTATTCATTATAAGTCGGATTTCTTTGAAACAAAAAACGTTCGAATCTATTTGACTATATTTTTCTAATGGAAGAGAAAATTGGAGACTTCATCATGTATATTGTTAGTTATGTCCACATCAAATTTTCTGAAAGTCGTTATGAAATCGTTTATAAATTATAACAATTTATTTATATAATAAAAGGATATTAGAATAAATTGGATTCAATTGGATTTTTAAAATATCGAGTTATAAAACCAAGTATGTTTATTTTGGAGCTATTGATATTCTATTTTGATATATAAGATAATTGTAACAACCTGAATTTTAATAACATGTTAAAACCATAAATCAAGGCAGAATTAATTTTTAAAATAAGAATCAACGGAAACGGGTTATGCCATTGCGTTCGCCTTGAAATTCTGCTTGGAAACGAGTCTGAGTTTTCGAGAAACGGAGTCCGTATGAGGGAGATATGACCCTCCGAAGTTTCAAGGATTTTCAGAACCCAAAAACAACTCGAATTCGAATACAAACCCTAGCGCAGACTGGGCGGGAATTTTCCCGCCCAGGACCAGGTCGACCTGGGGGTCGACACTATGGTCGACCTCCCAGGGGCCAGGTCGACCCTATGGTCGACCTGGTGCCAGAACCCAGTTTTGAGCCTGGTTCATTCTGATGTATCTGGTCTCGTTTTCAGTCTAGATTCGCCCGCCTAATCCTATATAAATAGCCCCTAGCCCCATTCTCTTGACACCATTCTTCTCTCCTTATGCTGCCTCTGAAATAATAGAAATAAATAAATAAATAATGGCGTCGCTACTCTGTTGGGATCAAAACTAGAACTAGTGCATCTTCTTCCAAATCTGAATAAGATTAAAAGAGAACAACTGCAACTCTTCTTCTATAATCCAACCAAGGCAAGTGTAGTCATTTTTCGATATGAAATTTAATCATGAACTTGACATAATTATAAATCTGAATATGAGACTAGGCCCTTTTTCTATTTATCAAATTTGTTCCTCTGTTTTATTATTCTGTTTGTTCTGTATTTCTTCCTCCTTTCTTTCTTTTTTTCCTTGGTAGCCAAGCTACCACGAGCCTGAGCCAAGTCTCATAAGAGATGAGCACATAAACGCTAAATTTGGGAAGAATATTGAATGAGGCATATTTGGGCAAAATCGATTTGTCACTAATTTGAGGACACAACGCATGTTGTAATTCTAGACATAAATTTGAGACATATTGCATAAGATGATCTATAACTTGGAAGAAGGGGATTATAGTGACTTAGAGCATAAAGAACATATTTTATAATTTAAGATCTGGATCTGGGCATATTAAATCTGATAGTTTGTCATTTGGAAGTAGAAGAATTAATTTGCATATGACTTAGGCGTAAAAACCTATATTAAGAATTGATGACTATTAAGTGTGAATACACCTAAGTAAGGGGGATTTTGGGTATGTGACATGCATTGTAATCAATGGCTATATTTGGCATAATTTATATGTGAATCACAATTAGGGTTTTTTGAGAATATTCTGAACTATGCAAGTTTAACTAAAATTTGGGACATATGTTATATGGTGGATTATGACCATAATTTGGGCATATAAGTTTAGGCTTACTTTATGAATTAGGCAAGATATGTGGATAGGACTTTAAGGAATGTTTAAATCGGCTGAAACTGTTATCTACTTAATATGTTAAATTTTCCTAATCTGTTAAATCTGTTACCTGTTCAATCTATTGAATTGCCTAAACTGTTAAATATGTTGAATCGCCTAATCTGCTAATTATGCCTAGTCTGCTAAATTTGTTGACTTGCCTAATCTTCTAAATCTGTTGAACTGCCTGAGCTGCTAAATCTGTTAAATCTGTTGAAAAGCAGAATGATTGCAATTTGTTTATGAAAATCCGTAGGCTCGATCTAAGATTGAGTAAAACATGTTAATTTGATTAATCTGTTGCGACTTGAAAAGAAGCCAAATCTATTAAATTGACACAATTAGTCTGATATTTGTATAATCTGTAATGGAATAAACTGGTTATAATAAAAATGCTAAGACATGAGGTTAGACTCATGTTTGAGGTAGAAGCCTACCCGGAACCAATCGACTTAACTAGCAACTGCAAACTGCTAGTCTAATGTGAGAGGTCGTAGGCATAACTAAAATATGCTTAGACACGAGGTTAGGTCTGGCTTGTGGCAGAAGTCTGCCCGGAACCGCCCGGCTTATCCAACGGCCACAAGCTACCGACCTAATGTGAGAGGTCTACGCATTAATATTTAATTAATGCAAATCTGAGATAAATATGATGTCTAAAAGCTGTTGGGTGGATAGGGCTAAACCAACTGGATTGATGAATTAATAAACCTGTTTCATGAATCTGTAGGCCCAATACAAAGTTAGACAATCTGTAAATCTGTTAAAACTGTACATCTGATCCGTTTGTCTGAAAACCTATTAACTTGATTTTATGATTTGTGAACTAGTTGATCTGAACTCTATAGGTCTGAAAACTTGTAAACAAGTTAATCTAAAATCCATTAGTATGGGGACACACGGTTAGGAGGGAAAATACTTGTGTCATCTGTTGTTTGGGACCCATATTAGTCAGTAACCCTTTCTGGTATCAAAACTATGACCCAACAGTAGGTAGGGTCCGGGCACGCTTACTGAACTAATTATAAGCGATTCATTCTGATAATGGTGAGGGGTGTTGATGGTGCGTTCCAACCGGGTCATGTGCGTGCATGGATCCCGGTCTGCCTCTGAGGATGTAAGACGCCGTGACATCTGTAAATAGGTCTGTGTCATTCAAAGGTCGCCACTTTAGGGAGTGATACACCCTTCTGTGGGGCTGGCACATGGTATTTATGTATTAGGTAGCCGATCGCTTTGGGTAGATTTAGGGTACACTTAGTTCTATCTGTTTCCGTTGGGGTACCGTCTGTTTCTGTTGGGTGGTAACACCTGTCTGTTTCTGCATGGTACCGTCTGTTGGGGTGGTAAAGGCCCATTTACTAGTGTACACCTAGTTCTAACATTCTGTTTCCATTGGGATTATTCTGTTTTCGTCTCTGATTCCGTTTATGTACCTTCTATCCGTTGGTGTGGTAAAGGCCTATTACTGGCATTCTGTTTCTATATAGATTATTCTGTTCCGTTTCTGTTTCAGTTTAGACATTAGGTAACACCTAATCCTGTTATACTTGTATTAGTGCAGAGAAGTAAGATATAAGTAAAAACATAACTTGGGCTATATCATTCTGTTTCTTCTGTTTAGCTTAAGTATACCAGTTACTCCTATTGCTGTTGTCTCTTATCCAGCTTTATTTTCATGTCATGATATTATTATCTGTTCATATGCTGAAAGTCACTGGACTTGCCAGACTTTATGTCTGATCTTGCTTGTTTTCGCCTCTTTTCTTTCGTTCCCCCCTCCCCAGGGTTTTTAGGGTGAAAATATAGGAGCTTGATTCGGATTTTCTCTGCTTGAAGTATCGCTTGGCTTTGGCTCTATCTTTCCGTGGCAGTTTATGTTGGGGATTATGACTATCAAAACTATGCATTCTGAAGGCTTTTGTACAAGACCGATATTTTGTACTTGATTTCTGATATTGTGATTTGAAAAGATGTAACCAAACTTATTTCGGTTTCTGTTGTAATAAAGTTATAAATTTTTCAAGTACTGTTTTATCTGTCTTGTAAATTTCTGTTCTATCTACTAAAACGCTCCATCAAAGTTAAGGCATTCCCTTTGTGAGTGAACTTAACGGTGGTGGGGTGTTACACTTGGTATCAGAGCTGAAGGTTACCAGATTTGATAAAAAAGTTTTGGAAGGCTGTTTTCAAAAACGTTTTTAAAAAAGGAAGTATTTTCAAAAGTAGAGTTTATTTTGAAAAAAGCATAATCCCCAAAGCCATAGCCTATCTTTCTATCCTTTGTTTTGAATCTTTCCATTTTCTTTCGTTTCAGCATGTCTGGGATCTTAACCTTCTGGAGGGCGTACTGATACCTGGCTGGTTCAGGAGGTAAATAGAAGCTAGGGCTAATGATGCAGGCCCAACAAACGTCCCTCCTCCCCCAGCTGCAGCGGTTCCTCCTCCTCCTCTGCGCGTGAATACTTTCCCGAAGATATGTAGAGACTTTCGAGCCATGGGTGGGAAGAACTTTAATGGAACTGAATCCTTCGTGGAAGCAAGGAACTGGCTCAAAGAAACTGAGGATTTGCTTGTTATCTTCGAGGTGGACGATAGGCAGAAGATACAGTTGGTGGTATGGTTGCTTAAGGACGAAGCTTCTTTTTGGTGGAGGTCACAAATGGAGAGCGTCTGGTAGAGAGAAGGATGGATTTCAGGCATAGGTTCGAGATGAAATTTCTCTCACGAGCGGAAGAGAGTCTATACGTAGAAAGGTTCTTGGCGTTGAAGCAGGGGAATTTATCAGTGAGAGAGTATGTCAACAAGTTTAATCAATTGGCAAGATTCGGCTTAGAATTGGTAAATACACCGCATAAGAAGGCACTAAGGTTTGCTAAAGGTTTGAATGAGCCGCTACACGGATTGGCGATGTCCTACATTCCTATAGGGGCAACCTTCGAAAAATTGGTGGACAAGGCGTTAATGCATGAAGAGGAAGCCGAAAGCAAAAAGAAAGAGGAAAAGCTTGAAGGACCACTGTAACAACCCGGAAAATGCGAGCCAATTTAATTTTTTTATTTTGGCCATTATAACGAATTTTGAATATTTAAGATGGATTATTTTAAATAAAAACGACGAGAAATTTATTTTGAATATATTTATAATGTATGTAGTTATATAGATCATCGTTAGAACAAAAATAATTATATATAATTATAATTCAGGCCTGAAATGGCGTGGTAGTTCGAAAATTCGATTTCGAATTTCAAATGAATATACAGAATTCATTATAAGTCGGAATTGAACGAAACAAGAAATATTTGAATCTGTTTGACGATATCTTTCTAACGGATGTAAGAAACTGAGATTTCACATTAGAAGTTGAAAGATATGTCCAGTTTAAAATTCAGAAAAGTCGTTGTGGAATTTATTTATGTTTTAATATATATAAAGGCCTTGAAAATAGCCATTTTGCAAACGACCTCAGAATTCGACGAAACCACTTTTGTTGGATCCGGAATGTCAAATTATTGCTAATTTTCAAATTTCATAATTTTTGAAGCTAGTATGTGAGCGTGGCAAAGGAAAATGTGTTTGGTCGATTTCTATTAAATTGGATCGACCAGAAAAGGGCCAATTTTCAAACGGTCTCAGAATTTGACGAAACTAGTTTCGTTAGGACCGTATCGTCAATACGAAGCTATAAATAATTTTTCTGGAATTTTTTGAGTTAGTGTGTGGCCCCGGTAATTAGAAAAGTGCATTTAAATTGAATATATAAAGATTTATATTTCATATTTGATGAAAACTGATCGAAACGATCGAATCAGCTCTGATACCAACTGTAAGGACCTGTAACTTCCCCGGCAAGGAAAGCCCGGATTCTTTGAGGACAAGACCAATTAGAACGCAAACGGAAGAACATCTCATGGTATACTACAACAATTCCATCAGATACAAGAATATAAAGAGTATGAATAAATATACATTCGATAAATATCAGAGATTACAATAAATTACATAGCAGCGGAAAAATAATACAACACACAACTGAAAGTAATACATGGATACAGAGCTTTCCGAGTATCGTTCCAGCTATTAACCAGGATCCTGTGAATATAAATCTGCAAAACCAAAACTACTAGCTGCCCGTGGAAAATAAGGGCACCCAGAGTTTAGGTTAAAACAATAAACTCCAGGTCAGTCATCTGACTGGTGTGAGAACTAAAACAGTTATTTAAAGCTTTACTTTAAAAGAGAATAATTCAAGGGACCATGCCATATAACACGGAATGGGTTTCCTCCCAAGAACACCAGTGCATAGAATAGACAACACAATGCTTTTTCGAAAAATGAAGCTATTATAAGACCCAGGTCCCATCACACAATGCAACGCAAGCCGGAGGATAGTGTTTTTACCTTATAATAGCCAAGAATGCTTGATACAATTAAAACAAATCATTTGATACTATTGTAAGTGCATAGTGTATAAAACAACTTCAAATCATAAGTATCAATCATAGACGGCATAAGTGCCCCATCCCACTATGTCGCCATACTAGGCTCTATAAATAAAACCGAAATACACGTATTGGAAATTGGATTTCCGTCATGAGTCGAGGCAAGGGGCAAGCTCCTCTCCGCTTCGAGACACTCTAGCAAATGCCTCGGGACTACACATTCTGGGTAACCCCTGGATGCTTCAGGGCCGGTCCTCTCTTACGTTTGAGGATTAATTATTCCTAAACGCACGTTTCCCTTATAAATTCTTTTTAAATTCATTTCAATTTAATTCAAATTTCGATTCAATTTGAATTCATTTCAAATTGATTTTTATTCTATTTCAATTCGTTTTCAATTCAATTCGAATTCATTATATATTTAATTCAATTCGAATTCGTTTTATATTCAATTCAATTCGAATTCGTTTTATATTCAATTCCATTTGAATTCATTTTATATTCTATTCAATTCGAATTCGTTATGTATTCTATTCAATTCGAATTCGTTTTATATTCAATTCGATTCGAATTCGTTTTATATTCAATTCAATTCGAATTCGTTATGTATTCAATTCAATTCGAATTCGTTATGTATTCAATTCAATTATAAAAACGAATATAATCGATATAAATATCGTTCGCGTCAAGTAGCGCATCTCTAATCAACACGACTTTATATATTTCAATAATTGCGTTATTCTATTCAACAAATGAATATTCATCCTATTCAATACATGAATCTATATTTTTGTCAACACATGACTAATCTCAACGAATGAGTACTGTCCACATGTGACTATTTTTTGTTATTTAATATATTTTATAAAAATTATGGTATCTATCGTTTGATTTCAAATCAGACTCCAACCGTAAATTAGTAAGAGAACGATTCCCTAAATATTAACACCGAAGGCCGAAACCAACATCAGATCAATATCCAGGAGACCACTCATCTAATCTATTTTGCAGTTAGTTTCTAATTTTATATATGATAAAGATGTAAATTTTATTGTTAAAATATTTCGTTCAACACATGACTAATCTCAACGGATGAGTACTGTCAACACGTGAACCTTTATTTTATAAAGAAGTTAGTTTCTAATTTTATATATAATAAAGATGTGAATTTTATTGTTAAACTATTTCGTTCAACACATGACTAATAGCAATGATACATAATCAACCATCATCCAAAGTGCACTACACTGTATAAGCATCAAATATAGATATCTAACGCTTATAACAGCCTGTCAATCAATCGATCGACATACAGCTAATTACTGGGATTAGTGTATGCCGTATTTTATCCCAATACCCATGTGGGGTTTCAAACAATCAAACACAGATTTTATTTGTGCAGTTGGGCGATGTGTAAAATTTATCGTCCCAATCAATGTCCTTCAAATAGGTGTACATAAACAAACTGTCTGGTTTGTAAATTAATATTTATTTATTCACGTTCACGTTAAAAATTATATTTTTAACGACCAAATTATTTTATTCAACCTATGAATATTCTATTCGGTTCATTTATTAAATAAAATGATATCTTTATTTTTCTAACTTATTTTAGAAAATTTCGGCGGCATAACGGCACGATACTAAAAACAGGACAAGGCCTAGCCTTGTCCCCGGTCTAATAATGGCCCACCGCCGCCCTTCTCCCCACCTGCTCCATCACCTCCTCCTTCTCCCTCCGCAACTCCTCCTTCCTCCCTACCTCCTCCGAGAGCCACCGCCTCGCCCCCTCCTCGTTTCAGCGCCTCCGTCCACATCATGGCGCGCCACCGCCGGTGATCCCCCGCCTCCCCAGACCTGCGACGCTCTCCTCCCTCCTTCATCTACCCGATTTCCCCAAACCCCCTCCACCGTACAAACCGCGAGCCCCATCCCTGAATCCCCAACCTCGTCTAAAACCAACTACCGCTCAGTCGCCCACCACCACCGCCGAGCTCTGAAACCCCTCCCTCTTCTAAAATCCGTAAGTCATTGAATTTATTTTCTGATTTTTTTAATGTAGCATGAAGAACTGAAATTTGTTTGATTTTCAAACTGAATTTTAAAGAAGAATTTTTATAAGTAAAACTGAATTTTATAAAATGAATTTATCTATACATATCAAGTTAGGGTTTTTATATGGAGAAAGATAAGATCTTTAATTACGTAAGGCTTGGATTTTTACATGCAGAAAGACAAGATTTTTATATGAAGAAAGACGAAATTTTGGTACATATAGAAAGTTTAAAAATATAATTTTTATATTATAGAAAGAATAAAAATACGATTTTTATATGATGTAGATAGTAAAAATATTATCTTTATATATGTAGCGAAATAAAAATCTAATTTTTATTATGTATATGTTGAAAGGAAAATGTGATTTTTATAGCAAAGTAAAAATTCGATTTTTACAAATATGAAGTAACGATAAAATTCGATTTTTATATGTGTAGTGGCTGCGGTTACCGAAGGTGATGAAAGGCGAGAACGGCAAAGATTTCTACATTTTAAGTGTCGTGGAGTTGGGATAGCTTTGGTGAGAACTTCTCACTTTAACTTTTCTTTTCTAGTTATATAAATATATACTAGGATGCAGACGGTGTTTAGTAGCACCCGACACCATCGTCCACAGACCATGGACTTGTTTGTTTGGTTGTGCAGTTGGTTAGATTATTTGATTTGAATTTGATTGATATGTGTATGGCGTGGGCCATTATTAGACCGGGGACAGGGCTAGGCCTTGTCCTGTTTCTAGTATCGTGCCATTATGCCGCCGAAATTTTCTAAAATAAGTTAGAAAAATAAAGATATCATTTAACTTAATAAATGAACCGAATAGAATATTCATAGGTTGAATAAAATAATATGGTCGTTAAAAATATAATTTTTAACGTGAACGTGAATAAATAAATATTCATTTACAAACTGGACGGTTTGTTTATGTACACCTATTTGAAGGACATTGATTGGGATGATAAATTTTACACATCACCCAACTACACAAATAAAATCTGTGTTTGATTGTTTGAAACCCCACACGGGTATTGGGATAAAATACGGCATACACTAATCCCAGTAATTAGCTGTATGTCGATCGATTGATTGACAGGCTGTTAAAAGCGTTAGATATCTATATTTGATGCTTATACAGTGTAGTGCACTTTGGATGATGGTTGATTACGTATCGTTGCTATTAGTCATGTGTTGAACAAAATATTTTAACAATAAAATTCACATCTTTATTTTATATAAAATTAGAAACTAACTTCTTTATAAAATAAAGATTCACGTGTTGACAGTACTCATCCATTGAGATTAGTCATGTGTTGAAGAAATATTTTAACAATAAAATTTACATCTTTATCATATATAAAATTAGAAACTAACTGGAAAATAGATAAGATGAGTGGTCTCCTGGATATTGATTTGATGTTAGTTTCGGCCTTCGGGGTTAATATTTAGGGAATCGTTCTCTTACTAATTTACGGTTGGAGTCTGATTTGAAATCAAACGATAGATACCATAATTTTTACAAAATATATTAAATAACAAAAAATAGTCACACGTGGACAGTACTCATTCGTTGAGATTAGTCATGTGTTGACAAAAATATAGATTCATGTATTGAATAGGACAAATATTCATTTGTTGAATAGAATAATGGAATTATTGAAATATATAAAGCCGTGTTGATTAGAGATGCGCTATTTTGACGCGAACGATATTTATATCGATTATATTCGTTTTTATAATTGAATTGAATACATAACGAATTCGAATTGAATTGAATACATAACGAATTTGAATTGAATTGAATATAAAACGAATTCGAATTGAATTGAATATAAAACGAATTCGAATTGAATTGAATACATAACGAATTCGAATTGAATTTAATATAAAACGAATTCGAATTCGAATTGAATATAAAACGAATTCTAATTGAATTGAATATAAAACGAATTCGAATTGAATTGAATAAAAAACGAATTCGAATTGAATTGAATATATAACGAATTCAAATTGAATTGAAAACGAATTGAAATAGAATAAAAATCAATTTGAAATGAATTCAAATTGAATCGAAATTTGAATTAAATTGAAATGAATTTAAAAAGAATTTATAAGGGAAATGTGTGTTCAGGAATTATTAATCCTCAAATGTAAGAGAGGACTGGTCATGAAGCATCCAGGGGTTACCTAGAGTGTGTGGTCCCGAGGCATTTGCTAGAGTGTCTCGAAGCGGAGAGGAGCGTGCCTCTTGCCTCGACTCATGACGGAAATCCAATTTCCAATACGTGTATTTCGGTTTTATTTGTAGAGCCTAGTATGGCGACATAGTGGGATGGGGCACTTATGCCGTCTATGATTGATACTTATGATTTGAAGTTGTTTTATACACTATGCACTTACAATAGTATCAAATGATTTGTTTTAAACGTATCAAGCATTCTTGGCTATTATAAGGTAAAAACCCTATCCTCCGGCTTGCGTTGCATTGTGTGATGGGACCTGGGTCTTATAATAGCTTCATTTTTCGAAGAAGCATTGCGTTGTCTATTCTATGCACTGGTGTTCTTGGGAGGAAACCCGATCCGTGTTATACGGCGTGGTCCCTTAAATTACTCTCTTTTAAAGTAAAGCTTTAAATAACGGTTTTAGTTCTCACACCAGTCACATGACTGTCCTGGAGTTTATTGTTTTAACCTAAACTCTGGGTGCCCTTATTTTCCACGGGCAGCTAGTAATTTTGGTTTTGCAGATTTATATTCACAGGATCCTGGTTAACAGCTGGAACGATACTCGGAAAGCTCTGTATTCGTGTATTACTTTCAGTTGTATGTTGTATTATTTTTCCACTGCTATGTAATTTATTGTAATCTCTGATATTTATCGAATGTATATTTATTCATACTCTGTATATTCTTGTATCTGATGGAATTGTTGTAATATACCATGAGATGTTCTTCCGTTTGCGTTCTGATTGGTCTTGTCCTCAAAGAATCTGGGCTTTGCTTACCGGGGAAGTTACGGGTCCTTACAACCACAGAACGAGAAGGCGGGGCCCAAAGAGGAAACATAAAAGAAGAATGTGAAGACTGAAGATAAGAAGGAAAAGAAGTGCTTTACTTATGGAAGCTCGACCCATCTGAACAAGGATTACAGAAAAAGGAAGGGCACTTGCTTCAACTGTGGAGAAATGGGGCACTTCACAAGGGACTGCCCAAAGAAACGGGGGCAAGGGCAGGGGGCAGAACCCACTTCTGGAGGACAGGCGAATGCTCAAGTGACTGGTAGATAGGGTAGAAATAAGAAAATTTATGTAGGAGGTTTAATTTCCTTATCTGATTGAGGAGTTAAAAAAAACTCTTTCTAATTCTAGCATTTTGATTCTTTAATTGAAACTCTGCACTTTAATACTAGTCTTGTTTCTGGTTCTGTTATAGTCTCAGACCCCATGAGGGTTACGACTCATCTGTTTGTGATAAGTTGGGGTTTGAGGGCATCTGTGTTGGGCGTTAAGTTGACCATGACGCATACATTCTGAGTTTTTATCATGCTTAGTTTCCTAAGAATCATTTGGTAATCTGATCTGTATCAGTAGTTTGAAGGTTTCTGAAAAGGATAGGAGTTTTTACTCAAAGTGTGAAATAGATTTCCAGTTGGGCATTTGTTTAATGGGAGTGATTTTCTGAGTATTAATCTAATGTTGATTTCGGTCTTCGGGGTTGATACTTAGAGATTTATCCTCTTAAATCGATGTCTAATGGGAACCTAGCTTTAGTTTTAATTATACTTGCTTCTATCACTCGACTTTATCCTTCGACCTTTAGGTAGAAACAAATGGGTGTAAACATGTGTTTGAGACATGTTATGTTTGATGGTTGCAAGTGGATGCAAGTAGTTGCTAGTGATTGCTCGTGGATGCATATACACACACTAGGCACTAGATCGGCTCAAAAACACTCTCATACTGCATATGGATGTGTGTGCATTTTTTTTTTAAATTTTATGGATGCAAAATGGTTCACTCAGCACATGGATGTTGCATATGAATGAATGGTTGTGCACTCATATAGAAATGATATGTATCAAATAGGAAAATTGCATACATATTGGACTCATGGCACTGACATAATTCACATTAAGGAGGTCAACTGAATCAGTGGACCGCCTGATCTTTGTATTAGATAAGTACATATACACACACTCTTGCATAACTTCATACAACATTAGAAATCTTTCAAGGACAATGGTTGCTTGTGGATGATGGTTGAGTAGATGGTTGATTGGATGATAGGATGCATTCTGCTTAACTTGAAGATTTCGGGGACGAAATCCATTAAGGAGGGGAGAATGTAACAACCCGAATTTTAATAACATGTTAAAACCATAAATCAAGGCAGAATTAATTTTTTAAATAATAATCAAGGGAAACGGGTTGCTCCATTGCGTTCGTCTCGAAATTCTTCTTGGAAACGAGTCCGAGTATTCGAGAAACGGAGTTCGTAAGAGGGAGATATGACACTCCGAAGTTTCAACGATTTTCAGAACCGAAAAACAGCTCGAATTCGAAATTCAAAATTTGAATTCAAACCCTAGCGCAGACTCGGCAGGAATTTTCCCACCCAGGACCAGGTCGGCCTGAGGGACGACACTATGGCGACCTCCTAGGGGCCAAGTCGACCCTATGGTCGACCTGGGGGTCGACCTGGTGCTAGAACCCAGTTTTGTGCCTGGGTTCATTCTGATGTATCTGGTCTCGTTTTCAGTCTAGATTCGCCTGCCTAATCCTATATAAACAAACCCCTAGCCCCATTCTCTTAACACAATTCGTCTCTCCTTATGCTGCCTCTGAAATAATAGAAATAAATAAATAAAATAATGGCATCACTACTCTGCTGGGATCAAAACTAGAACTAATGCATCTTCTTCCAAATCTGCATAAGATTAAAAGCGAACAACTGCAAATCTTCTTTTATAATCTAACCAAGGCAAGTGTAGTTATTTTTTGATATGAAATTTAATCATGATCTTGACATAATTATAAATCTGAATCTGAGACTAGGCCCTTTTTCTATTTATCAGATCTAATCCTCTGTTTTATTATTCTGTTTTTCTTCCTCCTTTCTTTTTTTGTTTAATAGCCAGGCTACCATGAGCCTGAGCCAAGTCTCATAAGAGATGAACGCTAAATTTGGGAAGAATATTGAATAAGGCATATTTGGATAAAATCGATTTGTAACTAATTTGAGGACACAACGCATGTTGTAATTCTGGACATAAATTTGAGACATATTGCATAAGATGATCTATGACTTGGAAGAAGGGGATTATAGTGACTTAGAACATAAAGAACATATTTCATAGTTTAAGATCTGGATCTGGGCATATTAAATCTGATAGTTTGTCATTTGGAAGTAGAAGAATTAATTTGCATATGACTAAGGTGTAAAAACCTATATTAAGAATTTATGACTATTAAGTGTGAATACACCTAAGTAAAGGGGGGTTTTTCGATATGTGAGATGCATTGTAATCAATGGCTATATTTGGCATAATTTATATGTGAATCACGATTAGGGTTTTTGGACAATATTCTGAACTATGCAAGTTTAACTAAAATTTGGGACATATGTTATATGGTGGATTATGACCATAATTTGGGCATATAAATTTAGGCTTACTTTATGAATTAGGCAAGATATGTGGATAGGACTTTAAGGAATGTTTAAATTGGCTGAAACTATTATCTGATTAATATGTTAAATTTGCCTAATCTGCTAAATCTGTTACCTGTTTAATCGGCTGAATTGCCTAAATTGTTAAATATGTTGAATCGCCTAATCTCCTAATTATGCCTAATCTGCTAAATCTGTTGAGTTGCCTAATCTGCTAAATCTTTTGAACCACCGAGCTGCTAAATCTGTTGAAAAGCTGAATGATTGTAATTTGTGTGTGAAAATCCGTAGGCTCGATCTAAGATTGAGTAAAACATGTTAATTTGATTAATCTGCTGCGACTTGAAAAGAAGTCAAATCTGTTAAATTGACATAATTAGTCTAATATTTGTGTAATTTGTTAAGGAATAAACTAGTTATAATAATAATTCTGAGACACAAGGTTAGACTCATGTTTGCGGTAGAAGCCTGCCCGGACCCAACCGGTTTAACCAGCAACCGCAAACTGCTAGTCTAATGTGAGAGGTCGTAGGCATAACTAAAATATGCTTAGACACGAGGTTAGGTCTGGCTTGTGGCAGAAGTCTGCCCGGAACCACCCGGCTTATCCAGCGGCCACAAGCTACCAACCTAGTATGAGAGGTCTGCGCATTAATATTTAATTAATGCAAATCTGAGATGAATATGATGTCTAAAACGTGTTGGGTGGATAGAGCTAAACCAACTGGACTGATGAGTTAATAAACCTGTTTCATGAATCTATATGCCCAATACAAAGTTAGACAATCTATAAATCTGTTAAAACTGTACATCTGATCCGTTAGCCTGAAAACCTGTTGACTTGATTTTCTGATCTGTGAACTAGTTGATCTGAACTCTGTAGGTATGAAAACTTGTAAACAAGTTAATCGGAAATCCATTAGTCTGGAGACACAAGGTTAGGAGGGAAAATACTTGTGTCATCTGTTGTTTGGGACCAATATTAGTCAGTAACCCTTTCTGGTATCAAAACTATGACCCAACAGTAGGTAGGGTCCGGGCACGCTTATTGAACTAATTATAAGCGATTCATTCTGATAATGGTGAGGGGTGTTGATGGTGCGTTCCAACCGGGTCATGTGCGTGCATGGATCCCGGTCTTCCTCTGAGGATGTAAGACGCCGTGACATCTGTAAATAGGTCTGTGTCATTCAAAGGTCGCCACTTTAGGGAGTGATACACCCTTCTGTGGGACTGGCACGGGGTATTTATGTATTAGGTAGCCGATCGCTTGGGGTAGATTTAGGGTACACTTAGTTCTGTCTGTTTTCGTTGGGGTACCGTCTGTTTATGTTGGGTGGTAACACCTGTCTGTTTCTGCATGGTACTGTCTGTTGGGGGTGGTAAAGGCCCATTTACTAGTGTACACCTAGTTCTAACATTCTGTTTCCGTAGGGATTATTCTGTTTTCGTCTCTGATTCCATTTATGTAACTTTTTTCTGTTGGGGTGGTAAAGGCCCATTACTGGCATTCTGTTTCTGTATAAATTATTCTGTTCCGTTTCTGTTTCATTTTAGACATTAGTGTAACACCTAATCCTGTTATACTTGTATTAGTGCGGAGAAGTAAGATATAAGTAAGAAGCATAGCTTGGGCTATATCATTCTGTTTCTTCTATTTAGCTTAAGTATACCAGTTACTCCTGTTGCTGTTGTCCCTTATCCAGCTTTATTTTCATGTCATGATATTATTATCTATTCATATGCTGAAAGTCACTGGACTTACCAGACTTTATGTCTGTCCTTGCTTGTTTTCGCCCCTTTTCTTTCGGCCTCCCCCCTCCCCCCCCCTCTAAGGTTTTTTAGGGTGGAAATATAGTAGCTTGATTCGAATTTTCTCTGCTTGAAGTATCGCTTGGCCTTGGCTCTATCTTTCCATGGAAGTTTATGTTGGGGATTATGACTTTAAAAACTATGCATTTGAAGGCTTTTGTACAAGACCGATATTTTGTTCTTGAATTCTGATATTGTGATTTGAAAAGATGTAACCAAACTTATTTCGGTTTCTATTGTAATAAAGTTATAAAATTTTCAATTATTGTTTTATCTGTCTTGTAAATTTCTGTTCTGTCTACTAAAACACTCCATCAATGTTAATTTCCCTTTGTGAGTGACCTTAACGGAGGTGGGGTGTTACAATAATATTAATTTGTTATTATTAAATAGAATTATTTTTTAATTGTTTTATATTCTTTTTCTATATTTAAGCCTTAAAAATAGTCATTTTGCAAACGACTTCTGTTTTCGATGAAATGAATTTTATTAGATCCGCAATGATTAATTATTGCTAGATTTCAAAATTCGAGCCAATCGGAGTTGTTTTGTGACCATGTGTAATTAAAATGTGAATCGATTAATAATTTGACTTTAAAATAATGGTGTGTGAGCAAACAAACTCGGATTTCGATGAAACAAGTTTCATTGGATCCGGAATATTGGATATTAGTTGGCAGACAAGTTTCATCGCATTCTGATTTGTTTTATAATCGTAGGGACGTAAAACATCGAACGAGATTTACACGTGCATAATATATATTATAAAATAAAAAGATATATTTTTTCACTTCTTGGCAACCAAGCTACGTACACCCTTCCCGTTTAAAAGCACAGTAAAATAGAAACCTGCCACCCTAGGATTTTTACAAACTAGCCTACCCTTCCTAGTGTACACCCTAAACTTCCTATTCCTTAGGCCTTAAGTCTCTCATATATATTAAACTGTGTACCTATTCACCCCAACATCACTGCTTATATATCACGAGACTTAAAAAGAAAAAATATAAAGATGCAACCCCATGGTTGTTACCTCACATGGATATTAAAGACCTAAGCTAAAATGAGGGAATAAAGGAAAACTACCTACCCTGTACCTTTATCCAAATACGTGAAGGCTAAGGTATTTATCTTTATAAATACAGGAGCGAGCTATGGTTTTCAAGTTTTTTCTAGCTTCAGGAAAATTTTGCCGTGTTCTTCAGTGGCAATCTAAAAACTAAAACAAATTCAATTAACTACTGAAAATCAAGAAACCTATATATTTAAACTCCTATAGTATTTCTCTTCAACATAGAATGCACTTCGAAGTGTTTGAACTCCATTCTTTTCATTGGAAAAAAGTCAACATGCCTAGGGTTGTCATTGGCAAGAGATTAAAACTTCAATTAGTGACATGGAGGTTGTAGTTGGTTTCGGTATGGATTTTTGCATTACTTGTGAAATTTTGGTGGAATTTTGGGACAAAAACATGCGTGGGTTTACACTGTTACAGCAGAAGACTGGCGAAGTCGCAGTGGTGGGGAGACGTGTGAGATAGAGGGGTAGGTATTGGTTGGGTAGAGACTGTGGCGGTGGTTTCTTTTTGGAAATTCATGAAGGAATGAAAGAACAGTTTAAAGTGGAAGAATCATCTGTGGTGTGGAGGAGAAGAGCGGGTTCGAAGGTCTGAGACGGGGAAGAAATAGTTTAGCCGTAATGACATAGATTATAAAGATTATTGAGTTAATTAATAAATTTAATTAATATTAATGACCTTTAAATGTGTTCAAATGTATAAAATTCATAACTTCTTCGTATGTTATCAGAATCGAACGAAACAAGATCCATTAGGATCATATGAATGCAGGCTACATGATGGAATTTGTTTGGAGTGATTTGGATCTCGTTGCAACTTATGACGAAATAAAAGGCCTGATCGGGTTTATTGACCGTTTATTGTTATTTAATATAAATGACCAATGTGAGTAAACTCAATAACTATGTCCAGTTTAAACACAATTTAATATTTATATATAATGATGGGATACTGCGTAATGGTTGTTTGGACGAATTGCTTATAAATTGGTTAAAATTCTAGATATAGTTATATACAAAAATCGCTGCTTAAATATTGATTCTATTTTTTATGATATCTCGTATTGAAATGAAATTTATGTTATTTACGTTAATTAACATATATTAATGCAGGAAAACAGGTTGGTAGGACCCAACTGGATTCCTCAAAATTTATGATAGTTTGTTTGCATATATAATGATATATGATGTGTTAAATGTTCTATGATATTTTTGTTGTGTTTGGATGCTTGAATAGCACTAACCGGAAAATAATTGGTATTTAAATACCATAAAAATATATTTAAATACAAAGAAAATAAATTTGTGTTTTAAAAGGAATTTTTTTACCAAAATAGAAATTGAATTATGAATGGGATAGAATATATTAACTTGTTTTTAATAATAAAACAAGTAATTTAATTGATAAACAATATTTATAAAAGAAGTAGAATAATTATCAATGGATAATTTAGAAATGTAAATTTAAGAATGAAATTTAAATGGAACTTGGAAATCGTTTAAAAAGGAAACGATGAAATTAATTTCGATATTTGGAATGTAAATAGAATTAAAATAAATCCATAATTATTTATATATGGTATTCAACTATGTTCGATGTTATAACAATAATTTATTTTTAGAAATTGTATATTATATAATCCAAAACCTAACATGATAATTAACATTCGGTCTAAAACCGATATTTTATAATCGAATGTAAAATCAGTGTAGAATTATAAACTTATTAAATAAAATAGACTTAAAGTTTGATGTGTAAACAAGATTTGAAAAAGGGAATATGAATGAGAAGTTACAAAATGACTCGATAAATGAAATTTTAACCTGAAATGGTATAATTTTACTCAAGATTTATTGATAAAATGAGTGCATATTTATGTAAAGGAATAGTATTCACATTTTAAAGTGAATGAAGGTTTAAAAGCAAACATTTTGTAGATTGAAATTATTTTGTTGATAAGAAGTTAATAAAATGGAGTTAAGTAAATTAGAAACTGTTCGAAGATTAGTCAAGTTGAACGGCTTCCTGAGTGCTGACCAAATGTTGGTTTCTGCCTTCGGGGTTGATATGTAGGGAGTTGTTCTCTTACTAGTTTACGATTAGGGACTAATGAATGTGAAAGAATAGTGATGCGTGATTAAGAAATGGAAATGCTTTCCAATGTTAGTACCGTATATTTTCTAAATATAGAAAATAAGAATTTGTGAATATATGAAAATATTTTCTGATATTAATAAGAGATATTTTCTAGAATATATAAAATAAGTAGTTTACGATATGGAAAGGTTTTTCGAGAATCATTAGAGGCTAAACGGGTTTGTAGAAATATCTGGGTAAAGATATTGAAGAGAAATTGGAAAATGATAAATTAACAAGAAATTAATTTAAAAAGGCTTAGTATTGCTTGATGCTTGATCAGTAGAATTTCCATTTGGAAATAGAATCATTGGTTGTATGGATGTTTCCCTTTGATAGGTAAATAATCAACTACCAAAGTTTCGGCCCATTTTATATTTCCATTGTCAATTCGGAGACACCAGGATCGGGTTTATTATTTGAAAACCACTCCATATGAGCATAAGCATTGCGAATCAAATATACTGAAGATAATTAAAGACAGAGTAAACTGCAAAGGATGTTATGTTAATCCTGGGTAGAAATTGCCAAAGATGGATTGATAGAATGGTGCCTTCGATTTTTGCTATCCTAACACAAATTGTATGGACGAATGTCTGACAGAGTATGCCTAATAGATCATCTATTTTGATCTCTTCAAACATATTATGTGTGTGGCGGAGGAGTTCTTTTCTCTTAGCTTTATACCCATGATATTTTTGAGGAAGTCAACAAATGGTTTGGCGAGTTTGACGATGTGGCATTCAAAGCGAATGAAGATGTTATGTTCTTAAAAAGGTAATAGTATGGCATCAAGCCTAACAACTGGGTAGGTTGCATGACTGCGTGGGTTGCTCCCATTACTGTGTATTGTCACCTAATCCAGAGAAAATTCAATTTCTTCTTTATTCTATCGTTGCCACATGCTTCAGAACGGTTACTGATCCCAACCTTGGTGATAATACATTCAGAACACTCAAGTGAAGTGAGTAGCCGATCATGCTTAGATTGGGTTACAAGATGTTCTTGTTGAACCCGGTGTACTCCTCTTTAGAGATACACTGTTAGAGGGTGGTCCCATGCCTTGCCATAGATGGAATTCTTTCTCCAATAAGCACCCGTGGTTCTGATTGTATACTATGTATGTGGAGCTGCGATGCAAGCGTTCTGCTAGATTGCTATTTACTTGATTTATACAATATTATAATATCAGAATAATATGGATTTAAAAAATGTTTTGGGTTATCGTAAGGTAGAAACCATTCGTATTTATGTGTGGATCAGTCTTACGATTACGCATTCTTTTAAAAGGATTTTAAAAGTTAAACCAAGTGGTTGGAGTTTACTCACACCTGTCCCATAACCGACCCAGAGTTTATTTTCTTTTGTTTTACCCTAAACACTTGGGTTCCTAAATTTGTATGGGCAGTCAAGTAGTCGGGATTTTACAAATATACTTGGAGGAGCAGGAGAATTCAGCATTAGATATCTGTAGTTTATTTCCAATGTGTTGTATGATGTACTCTGATGATGGTATGTGTATAGATTTACAAATGTGTATTTCAAAATTTATGTTATATAATATATTCTATTCGTTCCATTATGAGAATCGTGTTTACTCTGATGTTATTGTATTTATGTTATTCTTCTTCTTCTATTCTAACTTTCTTTCTTCCTATTTCTCACCACATAACTTCTTTTGATTAATGATCCGATATTTTTTATATTTGAATAGTTGACATGGTATTTATGTTGATTTGCTGGGTTGAAAACCCACCGGTTCGTTACAGTAGTATTAAAGCTGAAGATTGAGTGATAACCTTGGCTTTATTGTGTAACTCAATAAAGATGGGGTTAGTATTACCCTAGATTAAGTTGAGTGTATATATATATGAGAGTGCATACCTATTAGTTTTATAAATAATTTTTATATTGTGTTGGTTGGTCTATTGAGTGGTTATGAATTCTAGTTAATCAATATGATCCACTGTATCGATAAGGGTTTCTAAACACTCGAATATGATGAATTGATACATTATGTTTTAAAAAAGGGTAAATTAAATTATTTTGCTTAAAATATATTTTGATATAAAGGAAGTATTTTTCTTGAAATTAATTTAGTATATCGGATGTGTTGGTTGTTATTATAATCAAATTAGAATATAATTGAGATGGTTATAAATAACCAATCAGAATTCATATAAAGTGTAATATATAAAATCAGATAACCTAAATATGGATTTAAATCAGAATTTGGAATTAAAATTTTTGGAAATGTTGAAAAATGTTTTAAATCGATTTGGGTTAAATATATAAAATTTTAAGATCCTAGGAGATTTAGAAATGTTTTTCAAAGAAATTATGAAGGATATTTTGATATAATTTTAAAACGGAGGTATCTAAAAATGAGTTTTGTAAGTGATATAGTACTGAACTCACTTCGATCGCTGGAAAATAATTCCGACGATGAGCATGCCATCATCGGTGTTCACTTTCAAGTTTCTAAGTGATTGAATACCACCAAAAATGTTATTTTTGAACTATTTTGAGAAAACAAGTTGTTTTGAATTCAGAAAAGGAGTATTTGATTTTAGAAAAGCTATACTGTCTAAAACACCTAGGAAGAAATTGTTTTGAATTAAAAAAACAAGTATTTAGGATGAATTTATGAAGATGGAATAAATTAACTTAAGGAAGTTAAATAAAAATTTGTTAAAGCAAATAGAAGTTGAAATTCAACTATGGCAAGTTAAGAGGAAATTAAAATGGATTAAGTTTTGTAATGAAGATCGAATTTTGAATTCTTAGATGAAGACAATGCTGGAGAATGGAGTTTTGATGATAACAACCTCATTTCAATATTAATTGATTATAAAATATATATTAACACCTTTATCTAAAATATATATATATACACACACACATATGCAGGATTTATATACAAGAATTAATACTGAAGACTATACAGTTTGAGAGCTTTTAGAGATTCAGTATTCAGAAGATTCAAGACTCATAAGTAATCAAGATTTCAAGAGTTCAAGCTAAATATAGTAATAAAGTCTAGTTTATGTAAGACTCTGAATAACACTCCAGGTTCAAATTCAAATTTAAAATCTATACTGATTTTCAAATCTCAAATCCCATTTTCAAATTCTATTCTAATTCTGATTAACTTCTATCTAACTTTTGTTTTTTAACTCAAGTTTTTAAGTCTATAAGTATATATAATTATATAGTTATATACTTTTATATAATCTATATGGTTTTAAACCATATAAATTTATAAATATGGTTATATTTATGATTTTATATGATTAATATTTATTTATATCACTATGTTTTAATTCAAGAATTTCCAGAATTATATATATCAAAACACTTGAAAAATACTCAGACTTCAAATTTGCACTAGGATATGTCAACATACATAGTTCTCTCCATATCGATATATAACAGTCACATTTTTTATTTTGAAAGGAAGTGTCTTTTCACTATTTGTAACATTCCATAAGCGCTGCAACTTTTCAAATCTTACAAACAAGGGCTGATTTCGATTTTTTTCATCATTCTTCTTCTCCATCTTCATTCCCTTTCTTTACACTGTTAATATTTTATATTTTTATGATTTCTACACTTATACTTGGTCGAATTCAATTCTATTTATATAAAACTTCTTCTCTTCTCACTCTCTACTCATTACTCTATGAATCGAAGTGCTATTGAAGAGTTATAGAGCTGTTGTAATTGTTTGGGAAGTGTTTGGGGGTAAGATGTGTTCATTGTAGCCTTGAAATCAAGGAAAGGAATCAGTGATAACCTTGTAGCTGGTGAAATCAAGGGAAATATACTTGATCAGGGGTGTTTGGAGTTTGGAGTCGGTGGTAACCTTGTGCCCCTGAAATCAAGGAGATTGTACTTGGATATTGATATAGCAATAAAACACTTCGCAATCCAGCTTCGCATGGGAATGGACGTAGGAGTAATCCGAACCAGTATAAAATACGGTATGTTCTTTTCTTTTCTGCATTTTATTTCAGTTTATTTTTGTGTATGTTTTTGATTCTGTGTTTTGATTATTTCTGTGGTGTGTGATTCATATAAGCAGATCATGTAAGTTTTAGATTTTCTTAAATTCCTTGAAAACACTATTCACCCCCCTCTGGTGTTAGTTTTTCCTTAACGATCCATTTCGCATTCTTTAACAATTGGTATCAGAGCTTGGTCTTTCAGAAAGTTCGTAATCTGATTTTTGAAAATAGTTATAATGGCAACAAACACTGCTAGAAATAATAGTTCTTTTGTAGAGGATCAGTCCATTGTAAGACCACCACTGTTTAATGGTTGTAATCATTCATATTAGGCATGTAAAATGAAAATATATTTACAATCGGTAGGATAAGACACATGGAATATCACAAAGACTGAATATGTAGGACCCACAACTAATTTTTCAAAATGGACAAATGAACAAAAGGCTATCGCACAAAGCAATTCTAAAGCCAAGTGTAATGGCCCAGATTTTTTGACCATTTAGTTTAATATTTAAAAATGTTTTTATTGTTTTGGAATTTTAAATGGTTTAATTTCAATAATTTTGAATATTTTATTTTATTCCGAAATGGTAGAAATTTAGTGGATCTGCAATATAATGTGAACTGGCAGTATAAAAGGATAAATTTTTAATTTAAAATAGTACGTTTACAAAGGATGTAGTAGCTAACGAACTCGGATTTCGATGAAATCAGTTTCATTAAATCTGAAATGATGAAATTACGTAACCAACCAAGTTACGTCAAAAATGGCATCCGTATGTGGAAAAGAAAAAATAAAAGGCCAAAATTTGAACTAAATTTTGACGGTAATTGGAATTTGCTAATGCTAACGGCAAAACTGAAACCTGAGACCTATCCAGGAAAATTCTAAACATAGGATATTAGCTATATATGAAATCTGGGAAAATCCTATAACGGATATAGGAAGTTATTAAGGAAACAAAATTTAAATAAATTATTTGAAAATCTAAACAAACTCCGATTTTTGATTTGAATACATAGGATTGAAGTACGTTAAAAACCGGACCAGATGGTGGAAGAATTTCTGAAAACCGTTATCGTTTGATACTCCAACATGAGACCGGAAGGTGTTGAAACTAACACAAAACACTATTTTGAATTTGAATTTAAATTATTTGAAAGTTCAAACAAATTCAAAATTGATATATTTTTATATATTATTGAAAAGCAAGAAAAATTGAACAACATGGTTGAAAAAGATTTTGGATAAGGTATCAATAAGTAAGTCAAATTAACGTCCGAATAGGGTTGAGAAAACACACTTTACTATTCATAAATTATTAAATTTATTTATAATTTAATTAATTTAAGGATTAATCCTAGCCATCCATTTTCGACCATTGGATTCGCGCCACCTCAGCAATCCATGTGACTCCTTCGGCTATAAATACCCCCCCCCCTTCATTTTAAACTGACTCCTCCTCCTCCTCTTTCAAGCTTCGGCAATGGCAGAAATAATAATAAAATAATAGGAAATAGGGAAAAGGGAGGAAGAGAGAAGGGAGGGCAAGACGGGGAGCTAGGGACTCTTAGGCAGAGGCTTGGGCTTCGCGGGGTAAGTTTTTAAATAATATTTATTTATTTATTTATTTATTGCAATATATATAAATATATATATTATAATTAAAATAGAATTTGTAAAAATAAATATCAGAACATTCTAAGGGTGACAGAGAGGATAGTGTCTAAGGCTTGAGTTTGGAAAATATAGTTTTCTGCTCTCCCTGGCTATCCCTAACTGATCCGACGGATGGGATGATTAATTTAAATTTAAAATCTAATTTGAATTTAATTTGAATTTAAAACAGACCAGGGGCATTTTCGTAATTTTTAACCATAAACTTTAAAAGCTTATATCTTTTTCAAAACAAGTCGGATTTCCACGAAACAAGGACCGTTGGATTCTTATCGAAAAATACTTTAAAATGAGTGGAAGCAGATTTTTGATCCGGGTTAAAATTTTTAAGTTATAATTAAATGAATATTTTTAAATATTTTATTTGAAAATTAAATTTAATTAATATTAAAATGGTTTTTGATTTTAAAAAAAAAAAATTGGATATGGCTAGAGATGGGAAAGTAGGATTTTTTAGAAGGGCAGGGAAGGTAATTTGGCTAATAACGCAATTAGAAATTAATTAAGATAAAAATAATTTAATTAATTTAATTAAATATATATTCATTTAAATTAGGTAAATATTGTAAATAGCATAACTTTTGCATACATTAACGAAATTTAACGAAACAGGATCCGTTGTGATCGTATGGACGAGCACTACGCAAGGGAACTGACCGCAAGTGGATTGGAGCTCGTTTGGATTTATGGTGAAATTTAACGTCTTAACCAAATCAATGACCGATTATCGTTATTCAACGATAAACCGTCCAAGGTGAGTAAATCTCACTAACTCTGAACACTTTATATTTTTATAAAGTTTTTTTTAGAATTGATAAATATTGATTGAATTGTTGAGTGTTGATTGTTTGGTTAAACTGCTAGCCAGCTGGTTGAAAATACCGATATAGTTATATATATCGTTAACCGATGTTGATTTTGTTTATCAGAATACCTCATGTTGAAATGAAATTGATGTGAATTATATTGTGTAACATCTGTGGATGCAGGGAAACAGGTCGGAGGGATCCAACTGGATTCCTCAACATTTATTTACCGTTTTTCATATATTCTGATATATGATGTGTTATATCATCTGTTGTTGAACCTGTGTGTTTGGATGATGATCAAACCTTTTGATTTGGTATTTTTATACCATAAATGATAACGGGAAGTGAAAAGAGATTTTCAAAGTATATTTTGAAAATAAATTATTTATATAAAATCAATAGATTTTATATATAAAAGGAAAAGAGTTTCATAGAGGAAAATAATTATAGAATCAAAGAAATTGAGTAAAGGAAAATATTTGTGAAATCAAATATAAAGGAGAAGATTTGAAAAGAAAAACAAACATAGAGGAAATACATTTGTAAAACAAATGTAAAGGGAAATATTTGCAAATCAAATAGAATAGGGAAAAAGTAGCTATTTGTGAAACCTTTACAAATAGAAATCAAAAGGGAATCATTTGTAAAACGATTACAAATGGAATTGAAAAGCGAATATTCATTTAGGGAATAAAGGAAAGTTAAAAGAGATATTTATGTAGAGAATAAATGGAAAAGCTAAAAGTAATAATTATTTGTTAAATAAATAGAAGTAAAAAGGGAATAGTTATTTGTTAAGTAAACAAATAGAAAAAAATATTATTCAAAAGAGTTATTCAAAAAGTGTTATTCAAAAGAGTTATTCAAAAGAGTTATTCAAAAGGAGTTATTCAAATGGAATTATTCAAAAGAGAAAATTCAAAGGGGTTAATTCAAAAGAGTTAATCAACCAAAGTTAAACTGTCAGAGTTAAACGGTTTGAGTTAAACCATTAGAGTTAATCAGAAAAGTTAGTCAGTTAGAGTTAAACCGTTAAAGTTAAACAGTTAGAGTTAAACCATTAGAGTTAAACTGTTAGAGTTATACTATTAGAGTCTAACAGTTGGAGTAATCTATTAGAATTAAACCGTTGGAGTTAAGCTGTTAGAGTCAAACAGTTAGAGTTGGTTAGTTAGAATTAACTAGTAGAGTAAATCAGTTAGACTTAAGCGGTTTGAATCAAATCGGACTAGAGTTATTCGAATATAGTAACCGAATAAGGGTTAAATTGAATATTAGTTATTCAATTAAAGTTGATCGAACTTAGTTATTCGAGATAGAGTTAAACAGAAGTAGTTATTCAGTATAAATTGCCATTTAGCACGACTGCTAGCGAAATTCGCAGGGCTGCAGATAGCCTAAGGTGGTTGGATGTTTCCTGAGGGAATCAGGCGTAACCATTGTGATCACTGCGATCTAGAGTCAAGCGAATGAAGTTAAATCAAATATTAGCTATTCAAAATGAAGTTAAAAACAGACATAGTTAGTCGAATATAAGTTAATCGAATATTAGTTATTCGATAGTAGTTAGTCAAATTAAGTTAAATAAGTTGAGTTAAATAAGTCGAGTTAATTAAGTTAAGTTAGTCAAGTTGAGCTGATCAAGTAAGTTGGTCGAGTTGAGTTAATCAAGATGAGTTAATCAAACCGAGTTATCCAAATAAGAGTTAATCCAGTAAAAGTTAATAGAATAAGGGTTATAGATTATAGTTAACCGAATAGAAGTTGATAAATTAGTTGTTCGTGTATTTATTTTAGCTAGAAAGAAAAAGTCATATTAAAGTTGTTATATTTCGGATGCAGGGGATTATAACACCATTGATTATAATCAAATGACTTCCGTAAAGGAAGTGGATTCGTAAATAGAATCCGAGAGTTACGTAAGTAAGTGGTTGAAAGTGTAAAAAGGTGAAATTTGTCTGTTTCGAAGTTACAAATGTTGTTCAGTTAAGGTCTGAGAGGTAATTATACCCCAACTTGATTGACTTCGGTTTTAACTAAGAAGTGGATAAGTTCGATAGTGAAAAGTGGTTAAGTGAATTTAGTTAATGAGCATAATGGTCTATGTTGACATAGCGATGTTTATTCAAACATCTGTTTAAACCCAATGAAGGAATTTTGGAAATATTTTCCAAATAAGATCAGGATATTTTCTAATATAGAAAACAAGAAGTGGAAATGTTGTCCATTGTTAATAACGTATATTTTCTAAATATAGTAAATAAGAAATATAGGGAAACATGAATAAGGAAAAGAATAAAATTATAATAATTTAATTTAAGAATTAATGATGATTGATGATTGATCGATAGAATTTCCATCTGGAAATAATATCGTTGTTTGCACACAGACATGTTTTTCATTTGATAGTTAAATCACCGGCTATCAAAGTTTTTGACCAATTTACGTTGTTAATACGGAGAGACCGGTTGGATTATTATCCACAGAACCACTCCGTATTGGCATAAGCGTTGCGAATCAAGTATGCTGAATATATTGAAGACGGAGTAAAATGCAAGGGCTATCCTGTTTACAAAATAGTGCCTTCGGTTTGTCCAGTCCCAGGACAAACGTGAATGGACGAATGTCTGACAGAATATATTCAAAGGATCGCGTAAGTTGATCTCTTCAAACGTACTTACGTTTGGTGGCGGAGGAATTCGTTTCTCTTAGCTGTATACCCGTGGTATTTTTGGTGGAATCAATTTGTGATTTGGCGGGTATGACGATGTGGCATTCAAAGTAATGGAGGTGGGATCTGTCAAAAGATACGTTATGACCTCAAGCCTCATCCACCGGGAAATGACAAAAATCGGGCAGGCAACATGGCTATGTGGGTCGCACCCATTAGGATGTATGATCACCAATTTAGAGAAATTCCTTTTGTTCTTAAATCTATCGATGTTGTCCCATTCGGGAGACGGTTGCTGATCCCAACCGTTGGTGATATACATTCGATACACTCAAGCGAAATGAGTGGTCGGTCATGTGAGGGCCGGGTTGCAAGATGTTCTTATTGAACCCAGTGTATTCGCCTCTAGAGATACACTATCGGCAGGTGGTCCCATACCTTGTCAAAGTCGGAATCCAATTTCCAATAAGTGCCCGCGAGTTTGATTTGTATACTATATATGTAGAGCGTGAGATGCAAGCGTTCTACTAGATTTTAATTACTTGTGATTAGACATTATTATAATATCAGATAATATATGATTTCCAAAGTGTTTTGGGTTATCGTAAGGTAAAAGCCATCCGTATTTATGAGTGGATTGGTCTTACGATTATCTTTTCTTTTGAAAAGGATTTTGAAAAGTTAAACCAAATGATTGGAGTTTACTCACACCGGTCCCATGACTGACCCAGAGTTTTATTTTGTTTTGTTTTCCCTAAACTCTTGGGTGCCCAAATTTGTGCGGGCAGTCAAGTAGTCAGGATTTACAGGTATGCTTGAAGAGCTTGGAGCAGGAGGCTTCAAGATTTATCTAGCTATTGATTATTCCGCTGTGATGAAAGTGTTGTACTCTGATAATGGTATGATATACATATACTACTTTGATTTCAAGATATGTTGTCTATTATATTTTATTCGTTCCGTTGTGAGATTCGTGTTACTCTGATGTTGTTGTGTTCTTCTTCTTCTTCTGTTCTAATTTTCTATCTTATCTATCCTCACCCTATAATTTCTTTCTTGGACTATCCGGTAATTTCGACTTTTGATTGTTCGATAGGTGTTATATATCGGATAACCAAGGTCGTTTTTTCCCGGGTCGTTACAGTTGGTATCAGAGCGGAAGGTTAGGTGATTTACCTTGGCTCTGTGGTGTGACTCAGTAGAGATGGGGTTAGTAATGCCCTAGACTGAGTTTGAGTGTATATATAAGAGTGAACGTATTTGTTATTATATATAAAATGATTTTATACCGTGGAGATTTATTGGTTGAGTCGTTTATGAGTTCTAGTCGATCAGTTCTATCCACTGTATCGATAGGAGTTTATAAACACTTGAATACGATGGGTCGACACGATATGTTTTGAAAAAAAGGGTAAATGAAATAATTTTACCCAAATTATATTTTGATATAAGCAAAGTATAGATATTTGAAATTATTATAGTATATTGGATGTGTTGGTTGTGATTATAATCGAATAAGATTAAAAAGTGTGAAATGGTTATGTAAATAACAAATCAAAATTCATATAAGTGAAATATATGAAATCAGATGAATTAAATCTGAATTTAAGTTCAGAATTGGAAATAAAATTGCTAAAATTTGAATAAGCGTTGTAAATGGAATTAAATTGAATATATGTGAATTTTAAAATCCTGGGAGATTTTAAATTTGTTGCAAGCATTGAAAAGGGATATTTTGAAATGAATTTCAAAATGTTTTAAAATGGGTTTTGAAAGTGCTATAGTATTGAACTCACTTCGATAGCTGGAAAATAAATTCCGATGTTGATCCGGACATCATCGGTGCTCATTTTCGAGTTTGTAAGTGACGGATTACTACCAAAAATTTTGTTTTTTAATTGTTTTGAGAAACCGAGTTGTTTTGATATTCCAAAGGGATATTTGATTTTTGGAAAAGGCAAAGCTATTTGAAACTCCCAGGTACAGATTATTGAAATAAACACAAATTAAATAGAAATTTATGAAAGCAAATTTGAAATTGAATTGAAGGCAGTTCAGTGGAAATTGAGTTGAATTGAAATAGAATGGTACCAAGTAGAATTGGACTGGATTAGAGATAATCTGGGATAGAAATGGATAGTCGAGCAAGAAATTTGAATTGAGATTGGAATTGCAGTTTGATTGAAATTTGGCTTGGTTATAAGCGGATGGTCGTGTTGAAGATAAAAGTGATTGGGAGTTTGATTGGGATGATAGTGGTATATGCTAAATTGATAGCAGAATTGAAATGTCAACAAAAAGGTACACGTATATATTCATATGAGTTGGATGAGATTTATGAGCCTGTTTGGCAAGCCACTTGGCTGTTTGATTTTCTTTTGGGTTGAAGAAGGCCTAGAGAGGCGAGTTGGAGTTTGAGCTATTGACCAGTACAAAGGAGATGCTGGCGAAATTTTTCAAAAATATCGAGTGTTAGAAAATTTTCAGAATTTTTGAAATTTTTGTTTATAGAAATATATTAATAAATTAATTAGAATTAATTGGTTTAGTGAAACCGGAGTAAATAAATAATTTTAACCTAGTTATAAAGTTCATTTTTCTACCTTAGCAATTTCGAGGACAAAATTATTTTAAGGGGGAAAGAATGTAATGGCCCAGATTTTTTGACCATTTAGTTTAATATTTAAAAATGTTTTTATTGTTTTGGAATTTTAAATGGTTTAATTTCAATAATTTTGAATATTTTATTTTATTCCGAAATGGTAGAAATTTAGGGGATCTGCAATATAATGTGAACTGGCAGTATAAAAGGATAAATTTTTAATTTAAAATAGTACGTTTACAAAGGATGTAGTAGCTAACGAACTCGGATTTCGATGAAATCAGTTTCATTAAATCTGAAACGATGAAATTAGGTAACCAACCAAGTTACGTCAAAAATGGCATCCGTATGTGGAAAAGAAAAAATAAAAGGCCAAAATTTGAACTAAATTTTGACGGTAATTGGAATTTGCTAATGCTAACGGCAAAACTGAAACCTGAGACCTATCCAGGAAAATTCTAAACATAGGATATTAGCTATATATGAAATCTGGGAAAATCCTATAACGGATATAGGAAGTTATTAAGGAAACAAAATTTAAATAAATTATTTGAAAATCTAAACAAACTCCGATTTTTGATTTGAATACATAGGATTGAAGTACGTTAAAAACCGGACCAGATGGTGGAAGAATTTCTGAAAACCGTTATCGTTTGATACTCCAACATGAGACCGGAAGGTGTTGAAACTAACACAAAACACTATTTTGAATTTGTATTTAAATTATTTGAAAGTTCAAACAAATTCAAAATTGATATATTTTTATATATTATTGAAGAGCAAGAAAAATTGAACAACATGGTTGAAAAAGATTTTGGATAAAGTATCAATAAGTAAGTCAAATTAACGTCCGAATAGGGTTGAGAAAACACACTTTACTATTCATAAATTATTAAATTTATTTATAATTTAATTAATTTAAGGATTAATCCTAGCCATCCATTTTCGACCGTTGGATTCGCGCCACCTCAGCAATCCATGTGACTCCTTCGGCTATAAATAGCCCCCCCCCCTTCATTTTAAACTCACTCCTCCTCCTCTTCTTTCAAGCTTCGGCAATGGCAGAAATAATAATAAAATAATAGGAAATAGGGAAAAGGGGGGAAGAGAGAAAGGAGGGCAAGACGGAGAGCTAGGGACTCTTAGGCAGAGGCTTGGGCTTCGCGGGGTAAGTTTTTAAATAATATTTATTTATTTATTTATTTTTTGCAATATATATAAATATATATATTATAATTAAAATAGAATTTGTAAAAATAAATATCAGAACATTCTAAGGGTGACAGAGAGGATAGTGTCTAAGGCTTGAGTTTGGAAAATATAGTTTTCTGCTCTCCTTGGCTATCCCTAACTGATCCGACGGATGGGATGATTAATTTAAATTTAAATTTAAAATCTAATTTGAATTTAATTTGAATTTAAAACAGACCAGGGGCATTTTCGTAATTTTTAACCATAAACTTTAAAAGCTTATATCTTTTTCAAAACAAGTCGGATTTCCACGAAACAAGGACCGTTGGATTCTTATCGAAAAATACTTTAAAATGAGTGGAAGCAGATTTTTGATCCGGGTTAAAATTTTTAAGTTATAATTAAATGAATATTTTTAAATATTTTATTTGAAAATTAAATTTAATTAATATTAAAATGGTTTTTGATTTTAAAAAAAAAATTGGATATGGCTAGAGATGGGAAAGTAGGATTTTTTAGAAGGGCAGGGAAGGTAATTTGGCTAATAACGCAATTAGAAATTAATTAAGATAAAAATAATTTAATTAATTTAATTAAATATATATTCATTTAAATTAGGTAAATATTGTAAATAGCATAACTTTTGCATACATTAACGAAATTTAACGAAACAGGATCCGTTGGGATCGTATGGACGAGCACTACGCAAGGGAACTGACCGCAAGTGGATTGGAGCTCGTTTGGATTTATGGTGAAATTTAACGTCTGAACCAAATCAATGACCGATTATCGTTATTCAACGATAAACCGTCCAAGGTGAGTAAATCTCACTAACTCTGAACACTTTATATTTTTATAAAGTTTTTTTTAGAATTGATAAATATTGATTGAATTGCTGAGTGTTGATTGTTTGGTTAAACTGCTAGCCAGCTGGTTGAAAATACCGATATAGTTATATATATCGTTAACCGATGTTGATTTTGTTTATCAGAATACCTCATGTTGAAATGAAATTGATGTGAATTATATTGTGTAACATCTGTGGATGCAGGGAAACAGGTCGGAGGGATCCAACTGGATTTCTCAACATTTATTTACCGTTTTTCATATATTCTGATATATGATGTGTTATATCATCTGTTGTTGAACCTGTGTGTTTGGATGATGATCAAACCTTTTGATTTGGTATTTTTATACCATAAATGATAACGGGAAGTGAAAAGAGATTTTCAAAGTATATTTTGAAAATAAATTATTTATATAAAATCAATAGATTTTATATATAAAAGGAAAAGAGTTTCATAGAGGAAAATAATTATAGAATCAAAGAAATTGAGTAAAGGAAAATATTTGTGAAATCAAATATAAAGGAGAAGATTTGAAAAGAAAAACAAACATAGAGGAAATACATTTGTAAAACAAATGTAAAGGGAAATATTTGCAAATCAAATAGAATAGGGAAAAAGTAGCTATTTGTGAAACCTTTACAAATAGAAATCAAAAGGGAATCATTTGTAAAACGATTACAAATGGAATTGAAAAGCAAATATTCATTTAGGGAATAAAGGAAAGTTAAAAGAGATATTTATGTAGAGAATAAATGGAAAAGCTAAAAGTAATAATTATTTGTTAAATAAATAGAAGTAAAAAGGGAATAGTTATTTGTTAAGTAAACAAATAGAAAAAAATATTATTCAAAAGAGTTATTCAAAAAGTGTTATTCAAAAGAGTTATTCAAAAGAGTTATTCAAAAGGAGTTATTCAAATGGAATTATTCAAAAGAGAAAATTCAAAGGGGTTAATTCAAAAGAGTTAATCAACCAAAGTTAAACTGTCAGAGTTAAACGGTTTGAGTTAAACCATTAGAGTTAATCAGAAAAGTTAGTCAGTTAGAGTTAAACCGTTAAAGTTAAACAGTTAGAGTTAAACCATTAGAGTTAAACTGTTAGAGTTAAACTGTTAGAGTCTAACAGTTGGAGTAATCTATTAGAATTAAACCGTTGGAGTTAAGCTGTTAGAGTCAAACAGTTAGAGTTGGTTAGTTATAATTAACTAGTAGAGTAAATCAGTTAGACTTAAGCGGTTTGAATCAAATCGGACTAGAGTTATTCGAATATAGTAACCGAATAAGGGTTAAATTGAATATTAGTTATTCAATTAGAGTTGATCGAACTTAGTTATTCGAGATAGAGTTAAACAGAAGTAGTTATTCAGTATAAATTGCCATTTAGCACGACTGCTAGCGAAATTCGCAGGGCTGCAGATAGCCTAAGGTGGTTGGATGTTTCCTGAGGGAATCAGGCGTAACCATTGTGATCACTGCGATCTAGAGTCAAGCGAATGAAGTTAAATCAAATATTAGATATTCAAAATGAAGTTAAAAACAGACATAGTTAGTCGAATATAAGTTAATCGAATATTAGTTATTCGATGGTAGTTAGTCAAATTAAGTTAAATAAGTTGAGTTAAATAAGTCGAGTTAATTAAGTTAAGTTAGTCAAGTTGAGCTGATCAAGTAAGTTGGTCGAGTTGAGTTAATCAAGATGAGTTAATCAAACCGAGTTATCCAAATAAGAGTTAATCCAGTAAAAGTTAATAGAATAAGGGTTATAGATTATAGTTAACCGAATAGAAGTTGATAAATTAGTTGTTCGTGTATTTATTTTAGCTAGAAAGAAAAAGTCATATTAAAGTTGTTATATTTCGGATGCAGGGGATTATAACACCATTGATTATAATCAAATGACTTCCGTAAAGGAAGTGGATTCGTAAATAGAATCCGAGAGTTACATAAGTAAGTGGTTGAAAGTGTAAAAAGGTGAAATTTGTCTGTTTCGAAGTTAGAAATGTTGTTCAGTTAAGGTCTGAGAGGTAATTATACCCCAACTTGATTGACTTCGGTTTTAACTAAGAAGTGGATAAGTTCGATAGTGAAAAGTGGTTAAGTGAATTTAGTTAATGAGCATAATGGTCTATGTTGACATAGCGATGTTTATTCAAACATCTGTTTAAACCCAATGAAGGAATTTTGGAAATATTTTCCAAATAAGATCAGGATATTTTCTAATATAGAAAACAAGAAGTGGAAATGTTGTCCATTGTTAATAATGTATATTTTCTAAATATAGTAAATAAGAAATATAGGGAAACAGGAATAAGGAAAAGAATAAAATTATAATAATTTAATTTAAGAATTAATGATGATTGATGATTGATCGATAGAATTTCCATCTGGAAATAATATCGTTGTTTGCACACAGACATGTTTTTCATTTGATAGTTAAATCACCGACTATCAAAGTTTTTGACCAATTTACGTTGTTAATACGGAGAGACCGGTTGGATTATTATCCACAGAACCACTCCGTATTGGCATAAGCGTTGCGAATCAAGTATGCTGAATATATTGAAGACGGAGTAAAATGCAAGGGCTATCCTGTTTACAGAATAGTGCCTTCGGTTTGTCCAGTCCCAGGACAAACGTGAATGGACGAATGTCTGACAGAATATATTCAAAGGATCGCGTAAGTTGATCTCTTCAAACGTACTTACGTTTGGTGGCGGAGGAATTCGTTTCTCTTAGCTGTATACCCGTGGTATTTTTGGTGGAATCAATTTGTGATTTGGCGGGTATGACGATGTGGCATTCAAAGTAATGGAGGTGGGATCTGTCAAAAGATACGTTATGACCTCAAGCCTCATCCACCGGGAAATGACAAAAATCGGGCAGGCAGCATGGCTATGTGGGTCGCACCCATTAGGATGTATGATCACCTATCTAGAGAAATTCCTTTTGTTCTTAAATCTATCGATGTTGTCCCATTCGGGAGACGGTTGCTGATCCCAACCGTTGGTGATATACATTCGATACACTCAAGCGAAATGAGTGGTCGGTCATGTGAGGGCCGGGTTGCAAGATGTTCTTATTGAACCCAGTGTATTCGCCTCTAGAGATACACTATCGGCAGGTGGTCCCATACCTTGTCAAAGTCGGAATCCAATTTCCAATAAGTGCCCGCGAGTTTGATTTGTATACTATATTTGTAGAGTGTGAGATGCAAGCGTTCTACTAGATTTTAATTACTTGTGATTAGACATTATTATAATATCAGATAATATATGATTTCCAAAGTGTTTTGGGTTATCGTAAGGTAAAAGTCATCCGTATTTATGAGTGGATTGGTCTTACGATTATCTTTTCTTTTGAAAAGGATTTTGAAAAGTTAAACCAAATGATTGGAGTTTACTCACACCAGTCCCATGACTGACCCAGAGTTTTATTTTGTTTTGTTTTCCCTAAACTCTTGGGTGCCCAAATTTGTGCGGGCAGTCAAGTAGTCAGGATTTACAAGTATGCTTGAAGAGCTTGGAGCAGGAGGCTTCAAGATTTATCTAGCTATTGATTATTCCGCTGTGATGAAAGTGTTGTACTCTGATAATGGTATGATATACATATACTACTTTGATTTCAAGATATGTTGTCTATTATATTTTATTCGTTCCGTTGTGAGATTCGTGTTACTCTGATGTTGTTGTGTTCTTCTTCTTCTTCTGTTCTAATTTTCTATCTTATCTATCCTCACCCTCTAATTTCTTTCTTGGACTATCCGGTAATTTCGACTTTTGATTGTTCGATAGGTGTTATATATCGGATAACCAAGGTCGCTTTTTCCCGGGTCGTTACACCAAGAATATGTTGTTTTGTTCATTAGATAGGAGTGAAGTTAATAGAGTGTCAGTTTGTAAATATGCTTATGAGATCTGGAGAACTTTACAAGTTACTCATGAAGGAACTAGTAAATGTAAACAAACTAAGATATCAATGTTAGTTAATCAGTTTGAGTTATTCAAAATGAAAGATAATGAGTCTATCTCCTATATGTATTCAGATTTCAAGAGATAATGCATTCATTAACACCACTTGGAAAAACTTATTCTGAAGAAGATCGAGTCAGAAAAATAATGAGTTCATTAACTTCGGAATGGGATCAGAAAACAAAGCCTATAATGTCAATGAAATGAGGATTTGTGGAGTTAATTGGAAATATAATATCTTTTAAATGTTCAGTTACAAAAATGAAAGGAAAACAAGCCAATTGAAAAGAAATCTATAGCATTTAAAGCAACAACAAATGATTCTTACTTGAGTAGTGAAGACGATGAAGAAACAAACCTAATGAGAAGACATTTTAGAAAATTTCTGAGATATAAAAGCAAAAATATTTTCAAAATAATAATCAAGGAAGTTCAGGAATAAATGGTGGTCGATGTTATAACTGCAATAACCCAGGCTATATAAAGAATGTGTCCATATCTAGACAAATCGACTCAACAACCGAATAATAACAATTCGTAAAAGAAGAGAAAGAAAGCATACACATCAACATTAGATGATTCAGATTCATCATCAAGCAATGAAGAGCCAGAAACTAGGAACTCAAATATTTGCTTCACGACAATTCAGAATTCAGAAACTTTCGAAGAAAAGGATCTAAAAACCAAGTACGCGTTAATTAATTTTTAAATTTGTTGAATGATTGTTTTGTTTGTTTGCATTGTTTGTTTTGAATTTAAAAATTAAACTTAAAAATTCAAGCTTGAAATTTAAAATTCAAATTTGAATTTTGAATTTTAAAATTCAGAATAATAATAATAAAATAATAATTAATAAAATAACAAAATAATTTTTTTGGATGTTTGCTAGGATTAGAATTATTTTAGGCAATCATTAAACCTGAAACATAAATTGATAATTTAAATCAAAAGACACAAAAACCAAATGTCCTTTGAAAATGAACACATATATCGACATTCATATTGTAACATCCCGGAAAATCCGAGCCAATTAAAAATTTTTATTTTGGCAATTTTAATGAATTTTGAATATTTAAAATGAATTATTTTAAATAATAACGATGCGAAATTTATTTTGAATAGCATTAGAACGTATATATTTATTTGAATCGACGTTAGAATATAAAAATTTATTTTAATTATAAAATAAATTGAAAATGGCGCGTTAGTTTGAAAATTCGATTTCAAATTTCAAATAAATGTACAGGGTTCAAAATAAATCGGATTTTAGCGAAACTAAAAATAGTAGAATCTAATTGAAAATATCTTTCCAATGAATCTGAAAAATTGAAATTTCATAGCGGGAATAAAAAGTTATGTCTAGTTGAAAATTCAGAATAGTCGATATGGAAATATAGCCCTTTAAAATAGCCATTTTGCAAATGACCTCCGTATTCAACGAAAATACTTTGGTTGGATCCGGAATGTCAAATTATTGCTTGATTCCAATTTTCATAACTTTTGGGATTAATATGTGAGCGTGGCGCAGGAAAACGTGTTTTGACAGCTTCCGTCGATTTGGATCGACCAGAAAATGGCCATTTTTCAAACGGTCTCCAAATTTGATGAAATTAGTTTTGTTAGGACCATATCATAAATACGAAGCTAGAAATAATTTTTCTAGAATTTTTGGGGTTCGTATGTGACCCCAGTAAATTGAAATGTGCGTTTAAAATTCAATATAAAGATTTGTATTTTGAATTTGATGAAAGCTGATCAAAACAGCCGAATTGGCTTACAAAACATATCATATTGTGTTCGGAATGGGGGTAATTAGCTAGGGGCGACAGTCATTCCGTTCAATGGAGTTCAAATGATAAAGTAACTTTTTGAGAATTAATTAAACAATAAAATTAAATATTTATTTTTATAAAACCCTCCCTCACCATTCCCTCTTCTCTTTGACTTCAGATCGATTTAGATAAAAAAAGAAAAAAAATATAAACCCTCACGCGATCCCTTCGCCCATGCCACCCCCACCGGCGACCGTACCCCACCGGACCTGCCACCACGTGCCGCGCCCACCACCGACCTCCTTCCCCTCGCCTTTAGCCCTCCCTTTCTCCATTCCCTTCTAATGTCGGCCGCAATCCCCAAAATCACCCAACCACCGCCTTTGGCCCCTGAACCGTCGAAGTGGGGCCAGCACCACCCTTGAGCGACACCGCCGGCCTGACATCCCCCTTCTCCACCTTGTCAACCCCATTTAGCCCCTTCTTTTGGCGATTCAAAGTGAGTTTTACTTATTTTTATTTAGTTTAATTAAGTTAAAAATCTAGTTTTTATAAATATAAGATTAGCATTGATTTTGGGAATAAAAATTATGTTTTTATGAATGGTATAAATAAAAATTAGTTTTTTATGAATGGTATAAGTAAAAGATTTGATTTTTTTCATTAAAAAGATTTGATTTTTAATAGAAGAAAATTTTGATTTTTCAATGCAGAAAAATTAGATTTTTCATTGTAGAAAAATTAGATTTTTCATTGAAGAAAAATTAGATTTTCATTTCGAAAGTAACGATAAAAATTCGAATTTTATATATATGAAGTAGCGATAAAAATTCGATTTTTATATATGAAGTAGCGATAAAAATTCGATTTTTACATGTATGAAGTAGCGATAAAAATTTGATTTTTACATATATGAAGTAGCGATAAATATTCGATTTTTACATATATGAAGTAGAAATAAAAATTCGATCTTTATATAGGAAGTAGAGATATAAAAATATAATTTTTATATAGAAAGAAGCATTGTAAAAATATATTATTTTTATATATGAAGTGTCATTATAAAAATATGATTTTTAAAATAAACATCATATTAAAAATGCGATTTTTACTATGAACAGCGTGAAAACGAGTGCGATGGATCGGACTGAAATCAAAACAAAATCCGAACTGTTCAGAAATAAAGAATGATGGAGTGGATCCCCAAGGTGAGAACTTCTTACTTTGAATTTTATTTTCTAGTTAAAATATATACTAGGATCCAGACGGTGCTTAGCAGCACCCGACACCCACAGTCAATAGACCATGGACAAATTGTTTGTTTGTTTGTTTGATTGTGTTGTGAAAATTTATTGTGGGATGTGGAATGAAATAAAATATTTTATAGTTAAAAATATAATTTTTAACGTGTAGATGAGTAGAATGAATATTTATAAACAAATCGGACAATTTGTTTATTTTCACATTTGACTGATATTGATTAGGACGATAAATTTTACACATCTCCCAACATCACAAATAAAACCTGTGTTTGATTGTTTGAAATCCCACACGGGTATTGGGATGATATTGGATATACACTAGTCCCAATAATTAGCTGTATGCCAATCGATGGATTGACGGGCTATTGTGAGCGTTAAATATTTATATTTAATGCTTATGCAGTGTAGAATGCACTTTGGATGATGGTTGAATGTGTTTGATTGTTGTTGTATACATGTGTATATGAAGTCCATATAAATAAAATTATATGGTAATTGACTGTGTCTGATTCTAGTTCAGCAAGAATGAATATTTTAAAATAACGATTATTTTAAAGTAACGAATATTTTAAATAATATTCAGTAAAAGATCAAAATTTGATTTTGATGTCCAATTTGGGATGGGCATGAAAATATTCAAATATATATAGCCGTGTTGATTAGATTAACGCCATTTTGACGTGAACGATATTTATATCGATTTTATTCACTTTTATAATGAATATTAAAAAGGAATTGATTTCAAAATCTAATGTTTTGAAAATACTATCATTTATATATCGATGATATGGAATATTCAATTTTGATAGGAAATTGAATGTGAAGTTGAAATCGTTTTGAAAACAAATTTAAAACAAATTTAAAATGATTTATAAAATATGTTTTAAATGGAAATCGATGAAATATATATTATATATATAATAATGACCTGGATAGAACGCGTCGCGCTGCAGTAGTTCGCGAATTTCGACCATTGACTTCGAATGGACATTACGGGAGATCTGACTGTCGGATTCTCCTAAAACCGGAACCGTTGGGTTCGTATTGAAAAGAGCTTTCTAACGAATATTAGAGATTTGAAATCTAACAGTTGGATTTGGAATTATGACCAAGTAAAATTTGGAAAAGGTCGCTGTAGGTGCAGTTCGATGGCCGTTAATGGGAATCGACTGTACGGGCCTTGATAAAATTATTAAAAATATAAATAATTAGTTTAAAATCATAATAAATGGTTTGGAAATAATTGGGTTGAAAAATTCCATATTTGAAAAGATAAAAATATATTTTTTATCAAAATGAACTAGTTATGAACTAGAATTATGAAATCCAATATTTTTAAATAAATAAATTGGATTTGAAATGGTTTTAAAAATAACTGGAATTTCCAATATATAAGTTGGAATGGATTTGAATCGAGATTATCGTCGAAATATTTCGATATTGGATTCCGTCGTTATACGTATATTGTGGAAGAATTTGGAAGATATATATATCATTATTCCAATACGGTATTTGTTGATTCCAGAATTTGATATTGAATATAAACCGATATATTTTCTATTCAGAGCCTTGTATTTAATATTAAATGTGATTTTTGGTTTGTCGTGAATGATGTCTTCATTAACACTATTCTTAAACCCAGTTGAGAAAAGATTATATCTTTTATTTAGATTTAATGAAGTATACCAATTAATTGATATTTAATTGGAATGGAATTGAAATTAGTCTTTGGGTTTATCGTGAACGGTGTTTTAAATAACACTTGTTCTTTAACCCGATTGACAATGGAATAAGATTTTGGGTTGTCGTGAATGGTATCTTTAATAATACTGTTCTTAGACCCAATGGAGTTAAGAAAATCAGAAACTAACTGGAGATTGGCTAAGTTGAATGGTTTCCTGGGTATTGATCTGATGTTGGTTTCGGCCTTCGGGGTTATTACTTAGGGAATTGTTCACTTGCTAATTTACGGTTAAAGGTTGATGGAATGGAATAGGATTTTGGGTTTATTGTGAACCGTGTTTTAAAGGACATTGGTTCTTTAACCCAGTTAAAGATAGGAATAAGATTTTGGGTTGTCTTGAATGGTATCTTTAATAATATTGTTCTTAGACCCAATGGAGTGAAGAAAATCGGAAACTAACTCGAGATTAGTTAAGTTGAATGGTTTCCTGGGTATTGATCTGATGTTGGTTTCGGCCTTCGGGGTTAACACTTAAGGGGATTGTTCACTTGCTAATTTATGGTTAAAGGATGATGGAATGGAATGTGATTTTGGGTTTATCGTGAACCGTGATTTAAATGACCTCGGTTCTTTAACCCAGTTAAAGACAGGATATGATTTCCCAAGTTAAACAATCGTTAATATTGATTTTTGGGAAGATTAAAACCAAGTGGAGTTTTAATGCATCTTTAATTAGATTGAAATGATATCCAACGGTAGATTAAAGAATAAATTTAAAGAATATAGCTTTGATAAAATTAATGGGAACCTTTCCCAAAGTATAAGAATATTTGAATAATGGAATATTCTGGATTGGAATGAAGTATATGTTGTGTTTTTATAGCACTTGTTTATTATATACGCAAGTTATTCAGAAAGACCGGATTCACCCCATTTTGAATAACTGATTCGACAATATGTCGAGGATGAAGACGGTGACCGAAGACCAGATGTCTTCACATCGTTTGGATGATTACTGATGTCTTGATTGGGCTGTACACCCAAGACAAAGAAATAAGTGGTGATCGTCCAGACGTACTTGGAGATCGACGGATATGCGAGGGCCTCTACCCTGTATTGGACATACGGGGGAGGAATAAGGTGCCTCCGGTTTCGTTCATACCCAAAACGAACTTGTAAATGGATGTGTGTCTGACACCGGATTTCATTCTGTGCGATTGATAGACATCGATTACATAGTGTAAATTGACTGTGTGGCATGCTGAGATGCAAATGATCAAGGCTTATGTTGAAAAGCAGAGTCTTGTGGTTGATGATCAAAGAACGGCTTTAATATAGTGTAGCTTTGTTTAGCGTTAATTCGCGAGCCTAACACCCCGGTGTGAACCCGAAACGGGAGAGGACATCAGGGAGGGCATGCGTTTCTTTCTAGCTAGGAGTGGTGTTTTCAGTTTTATACACCCCAACATTTTACTTATGTGGATGATGGATTACGAGGCGCCTCTATTATATCGGTCGATCTAGGGCCGATGGAGCCATTTGGCTCATTTACGCCCCATAGGGCGGGGAAACGTATTGTTAAAGGTTTTTTAATCCACATTGCACTTTGATGGGCCATCCCTGATGATCCAAGGGCCACTCAAGCTCTGATCCTGAGACATGGTAGACTAGATTGTCTCGAAGCGGTGAGGACGATCCCTGGCCATGGTTCATAGACGGAAATCCAACTTCCAATACGTGACATTTGCAGTTTTGTTTGTAGAGCCTAGTATTGGCGACATGATATATGGTACCCATGCCGTCAAGGATTGATACATTTATATTTGAAGTTGTTTTATACCCTTTGCATTGATAATTGTATCAAATGATTTGTTTTAACATACCAAGCATGTTTGGCTATTATAAGGGAAAGCCCTATCCCCCGGCTTGCGTTGCATTGTGTGATAGGACCTGGGTCTTATAATAGCTTCATTTTTTCAAAAAGCATTGCGATGTTTTGTTGTATGCACAGGTATTCTTGGGAGGAAACCCGTTTCGTGTTATACAGCATGGTCCCATGATATATCTAATTTAAAGTAAAGTTTTAAGTAACTGTTTTAGTTCTCACACCAGTCACCTGACTGACCTGGAGTTTATTGTTTTAACCTAAACTCTTGGTGCCCCTATTTTCCACATGGCAGCTAGTAGTTTTGGTTTTGCAGATTTATATCCACAGGATCCTGGTTTACAGCTGGAATGATATTCGGAAATATGTGTATCTATATATTATGTTCAGTTGTGTTTTGTATTATTTTTCCGCTGTAGGAAGGTATTGTAATCTCAGATATTTAGTAAATGTGTAATATTTATTCATACTCTGTATATTCTTGTATTCTGATGTAAACTGTTATAATAACAATGAAATGTTCTTCTTTGTGTGTTTTGATTCGTCTTGTCCTCATGGCAATCCGTTCTTCCTCTTCTTTTCAGAGACCGGGGAAATTTCGGGTCCTCACACATTGTCCATATGTCAACATATCAGCCTGTAATTTGAAATTCAAAATTTGAATTTCAAAGGTTTAAACTTTCAAATTTCCCTCCAACTTTTCACCAACTCCTAAGGTCTAGAAAGGTGTCATTGATTTCTGAAAAGTTGTGCCTATTCAATTATATTCATTCGGTTTCTATATATACATTTATTCTCATTACCTTACATTCAGAATTCAAACTATATTCTTCATATCTATACTCTTCAAAATAATCACTCCAATGACTTCCTCAAGTTCATCTAAGAAATTGAAGTTAACCAAAACCATCAAAGGTTATCTTCATAATGACAGAGATGCTATCAAAACCTATGTTGACTATCTAGCAAATGCTAAAGTCAACACATGTGCTAACGCCGTCTTTGGAGAATTTCCATCCTATGATCTTATCTCTCTTTTCAATCACAATGAATCTTAAGCCTATTCGGCTTTCGGGATAATGACGAAGTGTGTTATCCTATGCTTATCAAGATGTTTTATGCGAATCTTAAACCCGGATTTTATAAAGGCAACGAAGACCAAATTAGGAGTAGCATCAAAGGCATGAAAATTGTCATAGATTCTAAAATTTTGGGCAATATATTAAATTGTAGAAGCACGGGATCAGTTTTTTTGAATTTTAAAATCGATGAAATCGATTTAGAGAATTATCACGACATATTTGATAGCGATACTAACATGGAATTCAAGAATAGCTTTTTCCGTCCTAAAACAAGAATCGTAAACCTTCTCCTCCAACATACCATCACTCCTCGTTCCGTAAACTTTAATAATCCAACTCTCAAAGTCCAAAAAGCCCTTTTTCTATTATCGGTGGCTATAGCGTCAATTGGGCTGATGTGATCTAAAGAGAATTCAATCCCATAGTAACATCATCAAGAGAGAACGCTCTTTACTATAGAGTTTATCTCACCTACATTTTCAAATACATTGGAGTTGATCTTCATAGAGAATAATTTGTGCCAAGAAAGGGTATTGTGTAACAACCCGGATTTTTTTTAAGCGGGTTGTAATAGCCTAGAAAATTTTGTATCAATGTTTCTTTTGTTTTGTTCAGATCGCGTTTAATATTCGAAATATGGATCTTGTAATTTTAAAATTTTATATTTGACTTAAATATTTTGTTATTAAATTTGAATGCTAACGATATTTTAGACTAATGGCTATCTATTGTTTGGAAATTATAGTTAAAGGATTTTGTTTAGTTGAATCTAGTTTTAAAAATTAGATTTATATATGTATTTGAAAATCTTATTTTAGATATGAATTTGATTATTAAGTTAAATATGGAGTGTATTGCATATACTAGTGTTGGGTATGTATACAATTGAGATATTTATGGTTACCATTTATCTTCATTGTACTGAGATTTATTGCCGCATGTCCGTTACCATGTGATTTGGGGTACCACGTGTTCCCTTTTCTAGGTTTGTCTGGATCCTTCGCACGAACTTTTAAAAACTGTTGTACCCTTTTGTTTTCGGGGATAGGAGAGGAGGGAGGAACGAGGAGATATTCCTTACCCTTAGTTTGCTTCAGCCGACTTATCCCCTTTTCCCCCAATTTAATTTTCTCCAAAAAATCGGATTTCCCGAATTCCTCTACCACTTTAAATTCGCCTGAGCCACCTCTTGAACCTGAGTCAACCTCTTAAGCTGATCCCCTTTGCTCCTTTATTCCCAAAACGAAAATCCACGGCAGTGCCCTAATGCCATCGCCATTGGAGACAAACCGCCGTCGACCTCGATTAGCCAGGAAAGTCGATGCTTTAGCTCCCTTATCTACTCTTGTCACCAATCTATTTATATGCAACTAAGGTATGGGAGAAGCCTACGGAATAGCTAAGAGTGGAGTAGAAGTAGCATCAATGGGAGTATCAAGACCGGAGTTTGTAATGAAATCGATCGTGCCTGCTGATGTGAAATATCTTTCATCATCCCTTTAGTGAAGAAAATAATGGTCTACATCTTATCATTTTGAGCCAAAATGAGGAATCGTTATCACCTTACCCCAGCAATTAACTGATGGTATCTGTTCGGAGCAACGGTGCTATACTCAATCTTTTCACTCCTCTAACTCTGACCATTGCATATATAGTATTAAGGATTTATCCTAGCTTACGAATCATATACAAATTGATGCTAGGTAGGTTTAAGTTAGATTTATTCCTACATATGGTTGTAATGATTTATAGTCCTTTTCACTGATTTGAATCCACTATTAGTTAAATTATATGAAGTTGATATCATATCAACTAAATAACGTGTTCCCTATGTTGGAAAATGATTTACATGAAAACAATTGGACTAATGAATTGTTGGTCAAAATTGACTTATCAGCAGAATCTTTCTTTGCAAGTATTTCTAATTTTTGCGCTAATAAAAACAATTGTTATTTATGGCATTCAGTTCACAATTTAAATACTAACTTTGATCTACCACACAATACTGATTTGATTATATTATCATATTGATTTATATTTGATAATTGTTATGAGTATCGTATTGATTTATATATGATACTCTGATTTGATTATATTATCATATTGATTTATATATGATAATTGTTGTTTTGATTATATATGATACTCTGATTTGATTATAATTATCATATTGATTTATATATGATAATTGTTATGAGTTTCGTATTGATTTATATACGGTACTCTGATTTGATTATATTGATTTATATATGATAACTGTTATGAGTATCTTATTGATTTATATATGATACTTTGATTTGATTATTTTATCATATTGATTTATATGTGATAATTGTTATGAGTATCGTATTGATTTATATACGGTACTCTGATTTGATTATATTGATTCATAATTGATAATTGTTATGTGTATCGTATTGATTTATATATGATACTATGATTTGATTTATCATATCAATTTATATAGGAGAATGGTTATGAGTATCGTAATAATTTATATATGATACTATGATTTGATTTACAAATGTAAAATGCCACGAAGGTTTATTGACTTGATTAATTATCATAAGATATTGTTCTATATATGTATTTGTTATGAGTGTCGTATTGATTTATATATGGTACTCTGTTTTAGGTTATTTTATCTTATTGTTTTTATGTATGATAAATGTCATGTTGATTTCATTAATTTATATGATACTCTGATTTAATTATTATGAGTATCCTATTATTTTATATATGATCTGTTGAGAGCTTCGCATTGATTTATATGTGATACTCTATTTTGATTTAATCAAACTGATTTATGTATGATACCTCAGCTTGATTTAAACATATAATAAATGCAGTGAAGATTTAATTGATTTATCTGTGATTCCCCAATTTGATTTAAGTTATCATATTGCTTTTACATATGATAAATGCCATGTAAGTTTTATTGGATCCACATTGATTTACTTTATCATACGGTTCTTATATATGATAAATGTCATTAAAATTTATTGGCTTATATATAATTTGACTTGATTCCTTACTATATTTTACGTGGAATTTGTTATGGGTATCAAATTGGTATTTATATACTTTATCTAATTTAATCATATTTTCTAGAATAATTATTTTTGGAATCGTATTGACTCTTATATGATACCCTTATTTAATATCAAAACGAAGAGGGGGTGTCCCAGAATATGTATCTTATCGGGGATAAGAGTTGAAATTCTTATAACTAAGTAATCAGGTTTGAACTTTCTTGTAGTTGCAATATAAATAAGTTGGGGAGGAAGTTAGATACAATGTCGGAATGTCGTAATATTATATATTAACCCAAGTAAATTGCGAGGACGCAATTTCATTAAGGTGGGAGTATGTAACAACCCGGATTTTTTTTAAGTGGGTTGTAATAGCTTAGAAAATTTTATATCATTGTTTATTTTGTTCTATTCAGATCGCGTTTAATATTCGGAATATGGATCTTGTAATTTTAAAATTTTATATTCGACTTAAATATTTTGTTATTAAATTTGATTGCTAACGATATTTTAGACAAATGGCTATCTGTTGTTTGAAAATTATAGTTAAATGATTTTGTTTAGTTGAATCTAGTTTTAAAAATTAAATTTAAATATGTATTTGGAAATCTTATTTTAGATGTGAATTTGATTATCAAGTTAAATATGGAGTGTATTGCACATACTAGTGTGGGTATGTATACAATTGAGATATTTATGGGTACCATTTATCTTCATTGTACTAAGATTTATTACCACATGTCTGTTACCATGTGATTTGGGGTACCACATGTTTCCTTTTCTAGGTTTGTCTGCATCCTTCACTTGAACTTTTAAAAACTGTTGTACCCTTTTGTTTTCGGGGGCAGGATGTAACACCCCACCTCCATTAAGGTCACTCACAAAGGGAATGCCTTAACTTTGATGGAGCGTTTTAGTAGACAGAACAGAAATTTACAAGACAGATAAACAATACTAGAGAAATTATAACTTTATTACAGTGGAAAACAGAAATCCGTTTGGTTACATCTTTACCAAAAACTCAAGTACATAAATATCAGTCTTGTTCAGAAAATCATCAGAGTACAAAACTTTAAAATCATAATCCCCACAGAAGCTGCCATAAGGAGTCAAGCCATACTTTAAGCACTCTAAGTACTTCAAGCAGAAGAAATCCGGATCAAGCTAAAGTATTCCCTCCTTGGAAAACCTGGTGAGGGGGGGGGGGACGGAAGAAAAAGGGGCGAAAACAAGCAAAGTCAGACATAAAGTCTGGCAAGTCCCATGACTTTCAACGTATGAACAGATAATAATAATTATGACATGAAAATAAGCTGGATAAGAGATAGCAACAACAGGAGCAGCAGATGTATGTAGGTTAAACAGAAGAAACAGAATAATAGTACTTTTCATTTCTCTGCACTAAAACTAGTATAATAGGATTCGCGTTATCCTAATGTCTAAACTAAACAGAAATGGGAACAAAATAATTTCCACAGAAAAGAATTCTAGTAATGGGCCTTTACCGCCCCAACAGAAGGTACATAAACAGAATGCTAATAATGGGCCTTTGCCACCCGAATAGAAGGTACAGAAACAGAATGCTAATAATGGGCCTTTGCCAACCGAACAGAAGGTACAGAAACAGAATGCTAATAAGGGGCCTTTGCCACTCGAACAGAAGGTACAGAAACAGAATGCTAATAATGGGCCTTTACCACCCGAACAGAAGGTACAGAAACAGATTTATACCTAAGGAAACAGAATGTAGAATTAGGTGTACACTAGTAAATGGGCCTTCACCAACCAAACAGACGGTACCATGCAGAAACAGACAGGTGTTACCACCCAACAGAAATAGACGGTACCAATAGAAACAGACAGAACTAAGTGTACCCTAAAACCCTACCCCAAGCGATCGGCTCCCTAATACATAAATACCCTGTGTCTGCCCCACAGTAGGGTGTATCACTCTCTAAAGTGACAACCAATTGCCACAGACCTATTTACAGATGTCACGGCATCTTACATCCTCAGAGGCAGACTGGGATCCATGCACGCACACGACCCAGTTGGAACGCACCATCAACGCCCCTCGCCATTATCAGAATGAACCACTTATAATTAGTTCAGTAAGCATGCCCGTACCCTACCTACTGTTGGGTCAAAGTATTGATACCAGAAAGGGTTACTGACTAATACGGGTCCCAAACAACAGATGACACAAGTAATTTCCCTCCTAACCTTGTGTCCCCAAACTAACATATTTCATATTAACTTGTTTACAAGTTCAGACATACAGAGTTCAGATCAAATAGTTCACAGATCGGACAAGTTTTCAGACTAATGGATCAGATATACGGATTTAACAGATTTACCGATTTGTCTAACTTTGTAATTGGGCCTACAGATTGACAAAACGGGTTTGTTAAATTCATTATTCCAATTGGTTTAACCCTATCCACCCAACACATTTAAGCCATCATATTTATCTTACATTTGTATCAATTAAAAATTAACGCGCAGACCTCTAACATTAGACTGACAGTTTGCGGCCACTTGTTAGGCCGGTTGGCTCCGGGCTGTTTTCTGCCGAAAACTGAGTCTAACCTCGGGTTTCAAGCACGTTATGACTAACTTCTCACATTAGAACCTATTGTTTGCGACCAATGAATGTGTCGGGCGGTTCTGGATAGGATTGCGCTGCAAACTCATTCTTACCTCGAGTTAGCCATGTTTCATGTTTAGCCAATGCATTCATTCACAGACTATGCTAATCTCAGACTAATCATGCTAATTTAACAAATTAACTTCTGTACAAGTTATAGCAGATTATTCGAGGTTCTATTAACAAGTTTTGCTCAATTTTAAATCGAGCCTACAGATTTACATACTTCAAGTTTCAGCATTTCAGTTCTAACAGATTACGCGTTTCAACAGATTAAACAGATAACGGATCTTGCAGATTAGGCGATTTAGGAGATCTAGCAGATAAGGCAATTTAACATAATTAGCAGATTAGGCAATTCAATCTAATTAGCAGTTTAGGCAATATAACAGAACTAGCAGATCAGGCAATATAACAGATTTAATCATTCCTTAAAGTTTCATTGACATAACTTGCCTAATTATAAATTCGGCCTAAGTTTGCATGCCTAAATAATTGTCATGACTCACAATATGATCATATACCCCCCCGTTTGCATTGAATTTACATGGCACAGATTTTGGTCATAATTTACCATATAACTCATGTCCCAATTTTAGTTAAACTTGCCTAGTACAAAATATTCACACATGAATTATACCAAATATAGTCATCGATTTCAAGCATGCCATATATTCAAAAATCTCCCACTTAGGTGTTATTCACATTTAACAGTTATCAAATCTTAATATAGACCTTCACACCTAAGTCATATTCTCTTTTTATCTCAAGTCATGAATCATTATAAAAATATACCCAACAATCTAGAACTTTAAATTATAACAGATCCTAATTCAAAATATGCGTTATGTCCAAAGTCTCCAGTCACATGTTAACATACAATGGTTCCTCTTCTTCCAATTCACAGAATATGCAGAGATCTAAATCTAGTTTACAACATCAGTCACAGATTAGCCATGTCCAATTATGCCATCATTCATTATTTGTTCCAAAGTTTTTCGTTTGTGCGTTAATCTCTTATGAGATGTGGCGCAGGCTCGTGGTAGCCTGGCTATAGAACAGAAAGAAGAAAGAGATATAGAATAAAATATATCAGAATAGAACGTACACAACCTCAAATTCAGATTTATAATCATGTCACAATTATAATTAAAGTTTATATCGGAAAATAACTGTACTTGCCTTTCGTGGTTTTAAGAAAGGATAATAAACTGTTGTTGATGTAGAAATGCTGAATTACTCCTCTTTAATTGTTGTTGTAGCTCTAAACTTTGATTTGAGATTTGATTTAGCTTTTTAATTCTATTCAGGTTGGAAGAAGATGCATCAGTCCATGTTTTGATTCCAGCAGAGTAACGACGCCATTATTTTATTTAATAAGAACGGAGGCAGAATGAAATTATGCAGCATAAGGTTAGAGAAGAATGGTATAAAGAGAATGGGGATAGGAGGCTGTTTATATAGGGTTTCAAACTAATTAGAGCCATCGATGAAGCTAGAGTTAATCAAGACCATCCATCTTAAGATAAGCCAATCAGAAAGTGACAAGTTAGCCCTAGTGACACAGCAGAGCTCAGAAATTCGACCGGAACCCGACCAGGCCAGCCAGGGTCAAACAAGAAAGCTATGCAGGTTTTCTCTCGGCCTGGGCGCACTTGGGAAGTGCGCCAATGTAAATTTGTACTGGCGCATTTCCCAAGTGCGCCAGTGCAATCTCTATTTTTTTTCTATTTAGCCACCAAACTTCGTTCGTCCATATCTTCTTCATACAGTATCCATTTTACGCAAAATCGAACTCTATCTTAAGCAGAATTCCGATACGAACGCAGTGGAATGACCCATTTCCCTTAATTCCCACACTTGAAATTAAGTATTCTTAAATTTTAGTTAATCTGATTATTCGAAAATTCGGGGTGTTACATTCTCCCCTACTTAAAGGATTTCGTCCCCGAAATCTTCAAGTTCAGAAGAATGTGTCCTACCATCCAATCACCCATCTACTCAACTATCATCCACAAGCATCCATTGTCCTTAGAAAACTTCTAATGTTGTATGAACATATGCAAAAGTGTATGTATATGTTCCTTATCTAATGCAAAGATCAGGTGGTCCACTGATTCAGTTGACCTCCTTAATGCGAATTATGTCAGTGCCATGAGTCCAACATGTATGCAATTTTCCTATTTGATATATCATTCTTGTATGAGTGACAACCATTCATTCATGTGCAACATCCATATGATGAGTCAATCATTGTGCATCCACAAAAATTGAAAATGCTCACACATCCATATGCAGTATGAGAGTGTTTTCGAGCCGATCTAGTGCCTAGTGTGTGTATATGCATCCACGAGCAACCACTAGCAACCACTTGCATCCACTTGCAACCATCAAACATAACTGTCTCAAACACATGTTTACATCCATAGGATTCCTACCTATAGGTCAAAGACTCGATCGATAGGACACAGTCGAGTGATGGGAGCGAGTGCAGATAAACAAAAACTTGTTTTCCATTAGACCTTGGTTGAGAGACTAATTCCCCTCAGTATCAACCCCGAAGACCGAAATCAACATCAGATTGACACCCAGAAGATTACCCTCTTTAGACAATGTCAAAACTGGAAATCTTAACCTTATCAGAAATATTCAGATATTTACAGATTACCGGTAAAGATCAGATTACTAAATGATTCTTAGGAAACTAAGCATGATAAAAACCCAGAATGTATGCGTCATAGTCAACTTAACGCTCAACACAGATACCCAACTTATCACAATTGGATGAGTCATAACCCTTATGGGTCTGAGTCTACAGTGGAATCAGGAACAATACTAGTATTAAAGTGCAGAGTATCGATTACAGAATCGAAATGCAAGAATTAGAAAAGAGTTTTAACTCAAAAATCAGATAAAGAAATTAGACCTCCTACATAGAGTTTCCTTATTTCTATCCTATCCACTAGCCTCGAGAGTGTTCACCTGCCCTCCAGAAGTTGTTCCTGCCCTCTGCCCTTACCCTCGTTTCTTTGGGCAGTCCCTAGTGAAGTGTCCCATATCACCACAGTTGAAGTAAGTGCCCTTTCTTTTTCTGCAATCCCTGTTCAGATGAGTCGAGCTCCCACAAGTAAAGCACTTTTTCTCCTTCTTATCTTCAGACTTTTCATCCTTATTTTGTGTTTCCTTTTTAGGCCATGTTTTCTTATTCTGTGGTTCTTCCTTCTTTGCCTCCTTCTTGCCCTTGTCTTCCTCGTGTAGTAGTGCCATGTCCATCAATCTCTCGTAAGTCGCTCCCATGGGTACATGGATCATGGCTAAGCTGTGCAGTGGCTCGTTCAATCCTTTAACAAAGCGGAGAGCCTTTTTATGCTGGTGTTGACTAAATCTAGTCCGAACCTAGCCAATTGGTTGAACTGGTTGACGTATTCCTTGACCGTCATACTTCCTTGCTTAAGAGATAAGAACTTTTCCAGTTGTAGACTTCGTTCACCTTGCGAGAGGAATTTCGTCTCAAACCTTGTTCTGAAATCCATCCATGTTTCAACCGGCCTCTTGGCGTTAGTGACTTCCCACCAATAGGAAGCTTCGTCCTTGAGCAACCATACCGCCAATTGTACCTTCTGCCTATCGTCCACCTCGAAGATAACGAACAGATCCTTGGTTTCTTTGAGTCAGTTCCTCGCTTATACGAATGATTCAGTTCCCTTGAAATCCTTTCCACCCATGGCCCTAAAATCTTTACAGATCTTTGCAAAAGCAATTGCACGAGGAGGGGGCGGAGTATGAGGAATCGCTGCAGCTGGAGGAGGAATATCTGCTAGGCCTGCATCGTTGGCCCTAACCTCAAAGTACCTCCTGAACCAGCCAGGTATTGGCATGCCCTCTGGAAAGTTAAGATTCCCAGACATGCTGGAATGAAAGAAAAAGATTTAAAACGGAGAACTGAAAAGATAGATATATGGCTTTTTGGGGATTATGTTTTTCAAAATAAACTTTATTTTTGAAAATACTTCCTTTTAAAACCTTTCTGAAAATAGTTTTCAAAAAACTTTACCCAATTTGGTAACCTTCAGCTCTGATACCAAGTGTAACACCCCACCTCCATTAAGGTCACTCACAAAGGGAATGCCTTAACTTTGATGGAGCATTTTAGTTGATAGAACAGAAATTTACAAGACAGATAAACAATACTTGGGAAATTATAACTTTATTACAGCGGAAAACAGAAATCAGTTTGGTTACATCTTTACCAAAAACTCAAGTACATAAATATCAGTCTTGTTCAGAAAATCATCAGAGTACAAAACTTGAAAATCATAATCCCTACAGAAGCTTCCATAAGGAGTTAAGCCATACTTTAAGCACTCTAAGTACTTCAAGCAGAAGAAATCCGGATCAAGCTAAAGTATTCCCTCCTTGGAAAACCTAGGGGGGAAACGGAAGAAAAAAGGGCAAAAACAAGCAAGGTCAGACATAAAGTCTGGCAAGTCCAGTGACTTTCAGCATATGAACATATAATAATAATTATGTCATGAAAATAAGATGGGTTAGAGATAATAGTAACAGGAGCAACAGATGTACTTAGGTTAAATAGAAGAAATAGAATAATATTACTTTTCATTTCTCTACACTAATACTAGTATAACAGGATTCGGGTTATCCTAATGTCTAAACTAAACAGAAATGGGAACAGAATAATTTCCACAAAAGGGAATTCTAGTAATGGGCCTTTACCACCCCAACAGAAGGTACAGAAACAGAATGCTAATAATGGGCCTTTGCCTCCCGAACAGAAGGTACAGAAACATAATGCTAATAATGGGCCTTTGCCACCCAAACAGAAGGTACAGAAACAGAATGCTAATAATGGGCCTTTGCCATTCGAACAGAAGGTACATAAACAAAATGATAATAATGGGCCTTTACCAACCAAACAGAAGGTACAGAAATAGATTTATCCCTATGGAAACAGAATGTAGAATTAGGTGTACACTAGTAAATGGGCCTTTACCACCCGAACAGACGGTACCAGCAGAAACAGACAGGTGTTACCACCCAACAGAAACAGACGGTACCAACAGAAACAGACAGAAATAAGTGTAACCTAAAACCCTACACCAAGCGATCGGCTCCCTAATACATAAATACCCTGTGTCGGCCCCATAGTAGGGTGTATCACTCCCTAAAGTGACAACCAATTGGCACAGACCTATTTATAGATGTCACGGCGTCTTACATCCTCAGAGGTAGACTGGGATCCATGCACGCATACGACCCAGTTGGAACGCACCATCAGCACCCCTCGCCATTATCAGAATGAACCGCTTATAATTAGTCCAGTAAGCGTGCCCGGACCCTACCTACTATTGGGTCAAAGTTTTGATACCAAAAAGGGTTACTGACTAATACGGGTCCCAAACAACAGATGACACAAGTAATTTCCCTCCTAACCTTGTGTCCCCAAACTAACAGATTTCAGATTAAATTGTTTACAAGTTCAGACATACAGAGTTCAGATCAACTAGTTCACCGATCAGACAAGTTTCCAGACTAACGGATCAGATATACGGATTTAACAGATTTACCGATTTGTCTAACTTTGTAATTGGGCCTACAGATTCACGAAACGGGTTTGTTAAATTCAATAGTCCAATTGGTTTAACCCTATCCACCCAACACGTTTTAGACATCATATTTATCTTAGATTTGTATCAATTAAAAATTAACGCGCATACCTCTCACATTAGACTGACAGTTTGCGGCCACTGGTTAGGCCGCTTGGTTCCGAGCAGGTTTCTGCCGCAAACTGAGTCTAACCTCGGGTTTAAAGCACGTTATGACTAACTTCTCATATTAGAACCTATTGTTTGCGGCGACTGGATGTGTCGGGTGGTTCCAGGCAGGATTACGCCACAAACTCATTCTAACCTCGAGTTAGCCATGTTTCATGTTTAGCCAATGCATTCATTCACGGACTATGCTAATATCAGACAAATCATGCTAATTTAACAAATTAACTTCTGTACAAGTTACAGTAGATTATTCGAGGTTCTATTAACAAGTTTTGCTCAATTTTAAATCGAGCCTACAGATTTACATACTTCAAATTTCAGCATTTCAGTTCCAACAGATTACGCCATTCAACAGATTAAACAGATAACAGATCTTGTAGACTAGGCGATTTAGCAGATCAAGCAGATAAGGTAATTTAACATAATTGGCAGATTTGGCAATTCAATCTAATTAGCAGTTTAAGCAATATAACAGAACTAGCAGATTAGGCAATATAACAGATTTAATCATTCCTTAAAGTTTCATTGACGTATCTTGCCTAATTATAAATTTGGCCTAAGTTTGCTTGCCTAAATAATTGTCATGATTCACAATATGATCATATACCCCCCCCCCCCCGTTTGCATTGAATTTACATGGCACAGATTATGGTCATAATTTACCATATAACTCATGTCCCAGTTTTAGTTAAACTTGCCTAGTACAAAAGATTCACACATGAATTATACCAAATGTAGCAATCGATTTCAATGCATGTCATATATTCAAAAATCTCCCACTTAGGTGTTATTCACATTTAACAGTTACCAAATCTTAATATAGATCTTCACACCTAAGTCATACTCTCTTTTTACCTCAAGTCATGAATCGTTATAAAAATATACCCAACAATTTAGAACTTTAAATTATAATAGATCTTAATTCAAAATATGCGTTTTGTCCAAAGTCTCAAGTCACATGTTAACATACAATGGTTCCTCTTCTTCCAATTCACAGAATATGCATAGATCTAAATCTAGTTTACAACATCAGTCACAGAATAGCCATGTCCAATTATGCCATCATTCATTATTTGTCCCAAAGTTTTACGTTTGTGCATTAATCTCTTATGAGATGTGGCACAGGCTCATGGTAGCCTGACTATAGAATAGAAAGAAGAAAGAGATACATAATAAAATATATCAGAACAGAACGTACACAACCTCAAATTCAGATTTATAATCATATCACAATTATAATTAAAGTTTATATCGAAAAATAACTGTACTTGCCTTTCGTGGTTTTAAGAAAGGATAATAAACTGTTGTTGATGCAGAAATGATGAATTACTCCTCTTTAATTGTTGTTGTAGCTCTAAACTTTGATTTGAGATTTTTAGATTTTTAATTCTATTCAGGTTGGAAGAAGATGCATCAGTCCAAGTTTTGATTCCAACAGAGTAATGACGCCATTACTTTATTTAATAAGAACGGAGGCAGAATGAAATTATGCAGCATAGGGTTAAAGAAGAATGGTGTAAGGAGAATGGGACTAGGGGGCTGTTTATATAGGGTTTCAAACTAATTAGAGCCATCGATGAAGCTAGAGTTAATCAAGGCCATCCATCTCAAGAGAAACCAATCAGAAAGTGACAAGTTAGCCCGAGTGACACAGTAGAGCTAAGAAATTCGACCAGAACCCGACCAGGCCAGCCAGGGTCAAACCAGAAAGCTGTGCAGGTTTTCTCTCGGCCTAGGCGCACTTGGGAAGTGCGCCAATGTAAATTCGTATTGGCGCACTTCCCAAGTGCGCCAGTGCAATCTCTTTTTTTTTCTATTTAGCCACCAAACTTCGTTCGTCCATATCATCTTCATACGATAACCGTTTTACGCAAACTCGGACTCTATCTTAAGCAGAATTCCGAGACGAACGCAATGGAATGACCCGTTTCCCTTAATTTCCACATTTGAAATTAAGTATTCTTAAATTTTAGTTAATTTGATTATTCGATAATTCAGGGTGCTACACAGGAGGTGGGGGGAACCAGGAGATATTCCTTTCCCTCATTTTGCTTTAGCCGACTTATCCCCTTTTCCCCCAATTTTATTTTCTCCACAAAATCGTTTTTCCCGAATTCCTCTACCACTTTGAAGTCGCTTGAGCCACCTCTTGAACCCGTGGCAACCTCTTAAGCTGATCCGCTTTGCTCCTTTATTCCCAAATCGAAAATCCATGGCAGTTCCCTAATGCCATCGTGATTAGAGATAAGCAGCCGCCGAGCTCGATTGGCTAGAAATGACGATGCTTTAGCGCCCTTATATGCTCCTGTCACCGATTTATTTATATGCAAATAAGGTATGGAAGTAGCCTATGGAACAACTAACAGTGGAGTAGAAGTAGCATCAACGGGAGTATTAAGACCGAAGTTTGTAATGAAATCGATCTTGCCTGCTGTTATGGCTTGAGTTCTTAGAATTAGCGGATTGATTATTGCTGTTAATGTTTGTCTGCCGACGTGAAATATCTATCATCATGCCTTCAGTGAAGAAAATAATGGTCCATGTCTTATCATTTTGACCCAAAATGAGGACCTGTTATCACCTTACTCCAGCAATTAACTGATGGTATCTGTTCGGAGCAAAGGTACTATATCTCATTCTTTTCACTCTTATAACTTTGACCATCGCATATATAGTATTAAGGATTTATCCTGGCCTACCAACCATATACAAATTGATGCTAGGCAGGTTTAAGGTTGATTTATTCCTTCATATGGCTGTAATGATTTATAGTCCTTTTCACTGATTTGAATCCACTATTAGTTAATTTATACGAAGCTAATATTATATTAACTAAATAAAGTGTTCCCTTTGTTGCAAAATGATTTACATGAAAACAATTGGACTAATGAATTATTGGTCAAGATTGATTTATCAACAAAATCTTTCTTTGCAAGTATTTCCAATTTTTGCACTAATAACAACAATTGTTATTTATGGCATTCAGTCAACTATTTAGATACTAACTTTGATCTACCAAATAAACATAATTTGATTATATTATCATATTGATTTATATATGATAATTGTTATGAGTATTGTATTGATTTGTATATGAAACTCTTATTTGATTATATTATCATATTGATTTATATATGATAATTGTTATGAGTATCGTATTGATTTATATATGATACTCTGATTTGATTATACTATCGTAATGATTTATATATGATAGTTGTTATGAGTATCATACTGATTTATATACGGTAGTATGATTTGATTATATTGATTTATATATGATAATTGTTATGAGTAACGTATTGATTTATATATGATACTTTGATTTGATTATATTATCATATTGATTTATATATGGTAATTGTTATGAGTATCGTATTTATTTATATACGGTACCCTAATTTAATTATATTAATTCGTATTTGATACTTGTTATGAGTGCCATATTGATTTATGTACGATACTCTGATTTGATTTATCATTATGAGTATCATATTGATTTATATACGATACCTTGATTTGATTTAGAAACGTTAAATGCCATAAAGGTTTATTAACTTGATTAATTACCATAAGATATTGTTCTGTATACGTATTTGTTATGAGTATCGTATTGATTTATATATGGTACTCTGTTTTAGGTTATTTTATCGTATTGTTTTTATATATGATAAATGTCATGTGGGTTTCATTAATTTATATGATACTCTGATTTAATTATTATGAGTATCCTATTACTTTATATATGATTTGTTGAGAGCTTCGCATTGATTTACATGCGATACTCCGTTTAGATTTAATCATATTGATTTATGTATAATACCTCAACTTGATTTAAACATATAATAAATGCAATGAAGATTTAATTGATTTATATGTGATACCTCAATTTGATTTAAGTTATCATATTGCTTTTACATATGATAAATGCCACGTAAGTTTTATTGGATCCACATTGATTTACTTTATCATACGGTTCTTATATATGATAAATGTCATTAAATTTTATTGGCTTATATATACTTTGACTTGACTCCTTATTATATTTTATATGGCATTTATTATGGGTATCAAATTGGTATTTATATACTCTATCTAATTTAATCATATTTTCTAGAATTATTATTGTCGGAATCGTATTGACTCATATACGATACCCTTATTTAATATCAAAAACGAAGAGGGGATGTCCCAAAATATATATCTTATCGGGGATAAGAGTTGAAATTCTTATAACTAAGTAATCAGGTTTGAAATTTCCTGTAGTTTCAATCTAAATAAGTTGGAGAGGAAGTTAGATACAATGTCGGAATGTCATAATATTATATATTAACCCAAATAAATTGCGAGGACGCAATTTCATTAAGGGGGAGAGTCTGTAACAACCCAGATTTTTTTAAGTGGGTTGTAATAGCTTAGAAAATTTTGTATCAATGTTTCTTTTGTTTTATTCGGATCACGTTTAATATTCGGAATACGGATCTTGTAATTTTGAAATTTTATATTCGACTTAAATATTTTGTTATTAAATTTGAATGCTAACGATATTTTAGACTAATAGCTATCTATTGTTTAAAAATTTTAGTTAAATGATTTTGTTTAGTTGAATCTAGTTTTAAAAATTAAATTTAAATACATATTTGAAAATCTTATTTTAGATGTGAATTTGATTATTGAGTTAAATATGGAGTGTATTACACATACTAGTGTTGGGTATGTATACAATTGAGATATATATGGGTACCATTTATCTTCATTGTACTGAGATTTTTTGCCACATGTCTGTTACCATGTGATTTAGGGTACCACGTGTTTCCATTTCTAGGTTTTTCTGGATCCTTCGCTCGAACTTTTAAAAATTGTTGTACCCTTTTGTTTTCGGGGGCAGGAGGTGGGGGAACGATGAGATATTCCTTTCCCTCATTTTGCTTCAGCCGATTTATCCCCTTTTCGCCCAATTTTATTTTCTCCACAAAATCAATTTTCTTTTATTCCTCTATCACTTCAAAGTCGCCTGAGCCGCCTCTTGAACCCGTGGCAATCTCTTAAGCTGATCCCCTTTGCTCCTTTATTCCCAAACCGAAAATCCATGGGAGCGCCCTGATGCCATCGCCACCGGAGACAAGCCGCCGCCGAGCTCGGCTGGCCAGAAAAGCTGACGCTTTGGTACCCTTATCTGCTCCTTTCACCAATATATTTATATGAAAATAAGGTATGGGAGCAGCCTATGGAACATCTAAGAGTGGAGTAGAAGTAGCATTAATGGGAGAATTAAGACCGGCATTTGTAATGAAATCGATCGTGCCTGCTGTTATGGCTGGAGTTCTTGGAATTTGCGGATTGATTATTGCTGTTAATGTTTGTCTGCTGATGTGAAATATCTGTCATCATCCCTTTAGTGAAGAAAATAATGGTCTACATCTTATCATTTTGAGCCAAAATGAGGACCCGTTACCACATTACCCCAGCAATTAACTGATGGTATCTGTTCGGAGCAAAGGTACTATATCTCATTCTTTTCACTCTTCTAACTCTGACCATCTCATATATATTATTAAGGATTTATCCTGGCCTGCCAATCATATACAAATTTATGCTAGGTAGGTTTAAGGTAGATTTATTCCTTAATATGGCTGTAATGTTTTATAGTCCTTTTCACTGATTTGAATCCACTATTAGTTAAATTATACTAAGCTAATATTATATCAACTAAATAACGTGTTCCCTTTGTTGCAAAATGATTTACATGAAAACAATTTTACTAATGAATTGTTGGTCAAGATTGATTTATCAACAAAATCTTTCTTTGCAAGTATTGCCAATTTTTGCACTAATAACAACAATTGTTATTTATGGCATTCTGTTCACTATTTAAATACTAACTTTATTCTACCAAAAAAACCTGGTATAATGCACGTTTTTTTCTTTCTATTTTCTTATATCTGATGGATATCTTAGGATTCACATCCAATTTTGCAATATGTGTCCACTTAATCATGCATTGTAGAAAGATTGTAGAAGGTTTTATATGTTGATATTCATGTTATACGCTAGGACATCTTCCTACTAATTGCATTGGTAGTTTTATTTTTCCATCGTTCATAATTTATTTATAAACTAATGGCAACATGGATCTTTGCTTCTGTCAAATAGTTAAGATTGCATATTGGAAACAAGTATTTTTATATTACACCATTTGTCGGATATGACCTTCTGCAGCAGCCTTGTGCACTTGCTACACTTGACTTGCTGTGGTCAAAATGATGCACATTATTTCTATTCATAATATGCTTTTTCATATTTTGTCCATAATTTGCTGTGAGCGCTGGTTAAACATGTTATTCCTATGCATGTACATTATTTTATTTGCTGGTTGATTTATTGCTTTTTGTGAGTATTTGCTTCTTGATCTTGGCCCATAACACTTTAACCCATTTGCCTTTGAACTCTTGTATGTTCTGTTGTAAAATCTAGATCACTCCTCCAAGTTGGAAATAATTTTTTTTTATGTGATTTCTAAATGGTCTGCTTCAATTCACTTGCCAAAAGATTTTGAGACTCCTACATTTTTCTTATTTTCCTTACTGAGGAAACATGAAAAAGTGCAGTAGGTCACATACGCTTGTCTTATGGAAAGAAATAAGTAAATTTGTTTGAAGTACCCATTCCATTGTGAAAGAGACTGTAACCCTTTTGTGGACACTTGTTATTTCTCTTATTATGTTATGTTGGCATTGTATACTAGTGCTTGCTTCAATGCTAAAAAGTTCATGTATGAATTTTCCGGGTTGGTAAATGGTTGTCATAGCATTTAGTTATATGCTTATTTCATTATTTATCTTACTAGAGTATACCCCACATGCTAGCCTAAACCAAGATTGACACTGCATGTTTCAATTCCTCTGCCTACCTGCGTGTTAATGGTAGCATTGCCCCATGCATGCATTACTTCAGTGTCCTTACAACTCATGTATTGTAACAAACCGAAAATCTGGGCCAGTTTAAAAAAATTATTTTGGAAATTTTAGCGAATTTTGAACATTTAAAATGAATTATTTTAAATAATATCGACGAGAAATATATTTTAAATAGAATTCGAACGTATATATTATATACGTCGTCGTTAGAATATTAATAATTATATATAATTATAAATAGAATTGAAAATGGCGCAGTAGTTCGATAATTCGATTTCAAACTTCAATTGAACATACCGGGTGCAAAATAAACCGAATTTTAGTGAAACCAAAAACGATGGAATCTAATTGTGAATATCTTTCCAACGAATCCAAAAAATTGAAATTTCATAGGAGGAATCAAAAGATATGTCCCGTTGAAAATTCTGAATAGTCGCTATGGAATTCAGGCCCTTAAAAATGGAAATTTTGCAAACGACCTCGGATTTCGACGAAGCCACTTTTGTTGGATCCGCAATGTCAAATTATTGCTAGATTTCAAATTTCATAATTTTTCGAATCAATATGTGAGCGTGGCAAAGTAAAACGCGTTTGACTAGTTTCAGTTGATTTTAATCGACTGGAAAATGGCCATTTTTCAAACGGTCTCAGAATTCGACGAAACTAGTTTTGTTAGGACCGTACCGTCAATACGAAGCTAGAAAATATTTTTCTAGAATTTTTAGAGTTCGTATGTGACCCCGGTAAATTGAAATACGCGTTCAAATTCAATATATAGAGTTATATGTTGATTTTAACGGAAACTGATCGAAATGTTCGAATCAGCTTACGATACATATCCCATTGTGTTCGGAATGGGGGTAATTAGCTATGGACGACAGGCGGTGGGCCTCGTTTAGAGGTCGTATGAAAAAGTTGCTTTTTGAAATTAAATAATTAAATAAATTAAAAATAAAATTCCTCACTCTCTCTCCTCTCTTTAATCCCTCCGCCCCCCCCCCCCCCCCCCTTTTCTTCAGTCGACTAACAGAAGTAAGGAAAAAAAATGACGAAGGACGGAGCCCTCCATCGAACCGCCGCCCTCCATCGTGGGGCCCCCGGCCTAGCGTGCCACCGTGGCGCATCACCCCGGCACCCCCTACCCTCCAGCCTCCTCCCTCTCTCCCCTGTTCCCTCTTCTTCCCCCAAACCAGAACGATGCCGCCCACCGCCAGTAAAGCCGCCGCGCATCCCTCCCGACCTCCGCTCCACCAGCTTCCACCACTCCGACGAACTCAGCCACCTCCACGACTTCGGATTCAAGGAAAATAAAAGGAAATAAGGTGAATTTCCTTTTTCTGATGTTTATTTATAGGAAATGCAAATGAAAATATGATTTTGATGATAATGAGGTTTGGGTTTTTATGTTAGTGAAGATATGATTTCTAACATAAAGTAAAGCTATGATTTTTGTTTATATGAAATACGGTTTTTATTTTAAAATAGAAAAGATTAGATTTTTAAAATAGAAAAGATTAGATTTTTAAAATAGAAAAGATTAGATTTTTAAAATAGAAAAGATTAGATTTTTAAAATTGAAAAGGCGAGATTTTTATATATTGAATAACATAGTAAAAATTCGATTTTTATATATTGAATAGCGAAGTAAAAATTCGATTTTTATATATTGAATAGCGAAGTAAAAATTCGATTTTTATATATTGAATAGCAAAGTAAAAATTCGATTTTTATATATTGAATAGCAAAGTAAAAATTCGATTTTTATATATTGAATAGCAAAGTAAAAATTTGTAACAACCCGTAAAATGCGAGCCAGTTTGAAATTTTTTATTTTGGCGATTATAGCGAATTTTGAATATTTAAAATAGATTATTTTAAATATAATCGACGAGAAATTTATTTGGAATAAAATTCGAACGTATATATTATATACGTCGTCGTTAGTATATAAATAATTATATATAATTATAAAAGTAATTGAAAATGGCGCGGTAGTTCGATAATTCGATTTCAAACTTCAATTGAATGTACCGGGTGCAAATCAAACTGGATTTTAGTGAAACTAAAAATGATAGGATCTAATTGATAATATCTTTCCAACGAATCCGACAAATCGAAATTTCATAGCGGGAATCAAAAGATATGTCCAGTTGAAAATTCTGAATAGTCGCTATGGAATTCAGGCCCTTAAAAATGGACATTTTGCAAACGACCTCGGATTTCGACGAAACCAGTTTTGTTGGATCCGCAGTGTCAAGTTATTGCTAGATTCCAAATTTCATAATTTTTCGAATCAATATGTGAGCGTGGCAAAAGAAAACGCGTTTGACAGTTTTAGTTGATTTTAATCGACTGGAAATTGGCCATTTTTCTAACGGTCTCAGAATTCGACGAAACTAGCTTTGTTACGACCGTATCGTCAATACGAAGCTAGAAAACATTTTTCGGGAATTTTTCTAGTTAGTATGTGGCCCCGGTAATTTGAAAGGTACGTTTAAAATTCAATATATAGAGTTATATTTTGATTTTGACGAAAACTGATCGAAACGATGGAATCAGCTTGCGATACATATCCCATTGTGTTCGGAATGGGGGTAAAACGTTAGGGACGACAGGCGGTAGGTCTCGTTTCGAGGTCGAGAACAAAAGTTGCTTTTTATGGAAAATTAAATAATAAAAAAAACCCTTTCTCCCCTTAAGCCTGCTCTGGCCCCCCTATTTCTTCATTCGCTCAGAAACAAAAAAAAAAGAAAGACGAATCGAGATCGACAGCCCCCCCCCCCCCCGTACATCGCGCCGCCTGCGCACGGCGACCCCACCCCGATGACCGACCCCCACCTCGAACCACGACCCACCAGCGGCCTCCCAGCGCCGCCTCCTTCCCCTCGTCTCCTCCTTCAGACCGACGTGCGAAGCCCCCTATCGCGAGACCCCCAGTCGAGCCAACCCCCTCCGCCTCACCCACCTTTCCTCCTCCAACCAGGCATCCCCCCCAGTCGACGAAGACAGCGCGGAAACCCCCCCCCCCCTCTCTGTAAGTCCTTTTTTTCTTTTCTTTTTATTTAATATTTTATTTTGTTTTTTTTAACAAAGTAAAAACTGATTTTTTAACAAAGTAAAAACTGATTTTTTTAACAAAGTAAAACTGATTTTTTAACAAGGTTTAAAACTGATTTTTATTTTTTTAAAAAAACTGAAAACTTATTTTCATTTTAAAACTGAAATTAATGTTTTAGGAAAATAAAGAAAAAGATTCAATTTTTATAAAGAAAAAGATTGAATTTCTATCATAAGAAGATTAGATTTTTCTTCGCTTAAAGAATAGATATTTCTTTGAATGAAAATAGATTTTCTTTGATTTCGAATATAGATTTTCTTTGAAGAATTGAAAAAGAGATTTTCTTTGAAATGAAAGATTAGATTTTCTTGGAATTGAAATATTTTTATGAGGATAAAAATAGGATTTTTATATATTGAACTTCGAATTAAAAATGTGATTTTTATATATTGAACTTCGAATTAAAAATGTGATTTTTATATATTGAACTTCGAATTAAAAATGTGATTTTTATATATTGAACTTCGAATTAAAAATTCGATTTTAATATATTGAATAGCGTAGTGAAAATTCGATTTTTCCATATGTAGTGAATACGGACAACGAAGGTGACGAAGATGCGATAGCGATGAAGATTTCTATCAATGAAGTGCCGTGGAGCTAGGATAGCTATAAGTGAGAATTTCTCACCTTTCAATTTCTTTTCTAGTTATATATATATACTAGGATGCAGACGGTGCTTAGTAGCACCCGACACAATCGTCCACAGACCATGGACTTGTTTGTTTGGTTGCATAGATTAGTTGGATATTTGATTGAATGGAAATTGTTTGGTGAAATGATATTGATTTGATTGATGTGTGAATGGCGTGGGCCTTCACTAGACCGGGGATAAGGCTAGGCCTTGTCCCGTTTCTAGTATCGTGCCGTTATGCCGCCGAAATTTTCTAAAATAAGTTAGAAAAATAAAAATATCATTTTATTTAAAGAATGAATTGAATAGAAATTCATAGGTTGAAATAAAATGTTTTATCGTTAAAAATATAATTTTTAACGTGAAGTGAATAAAATAGAATATTCATTTACAAACCAGACGGTTTGTTTATGTACACCTATTTGAATGACATTGATTGGGACGATAAATTTTACACATCGCCCAACAGCACAAATAAAATATGTGTTAGATCGTTTGAAACCCCACACGGGTGTTGGGATGAAATTTGAAGTTCACTCATCCTGATTGATTAAATATGTCGATCGATTGATTGACAAGCTGTTATAAGCGTTGAATATCTATATTTGATGCTTTTACAGTGTAGTGCACTTTGGTTGATGGTTGATTATTTTCAATGTTATTATATACATGTGTTGTATGAAAATCCATATAATTAACTTTATATGGTAATTGATTGGGCCTCATTCCAATTTGAAAAATAAAGAATATTATAAAATAAAAGTTCATGTGTTGACAGTACTCATCCATTGAGATTGGTCATGTGTTGAACGAAATATTTTGGTAATAAAATTTACATCTTTATCGATATAAAATAAAAGTTCATGTGTTGACAGTACTCATCCATTGAGATTGGTCATGTGTTGAACGAAATATTTTAGTAATAAAATTTACATCTTTATCGATATAAAATAAAGGTTCATGTGTTGACAGTTTCATCCATTGAGATTGGTCATGTGTTGAACGAAATATTTTGATAATAACAACTATTTTGAAAAAGAAATATTTGAAATAGAATATTTGAAAATAGAAATTTATGAAGCCGTGTTGATTAGATTGACGCCATTTTGACGTGAACGATATTTATATCGATTTTATTCTTTTTGAAATGAATTGAATTGAAAACGATTTCGAAATGAAATTGAATTGAAAACGATTTCGAAATGAAATAAATTGAAAACGATTTCGAAATGAATTGAATTGAAAACGATTTCGAAATGAATTGAATTGAAAACGATTTCGAAATGAATTGAATTGAAAACGATTTCGAAATGAATTGAATTGAAAACGATTTCGAAATGAATTGAATTGAAAACGATTTCGAAATGAAATGAATTGAAAACGATTTCGAAATGAATTGAATTGAAAACGAATTCAAATTGAATTGAAAGCGAAGTGAAATGAATTCAAATTGAATTGAAATTTGAATTGAATAGAAATGGATTTTAAAACGAATTTATAAAGAAGAATTCAATTTTGATTTGAATTGAAATGGAAGTTGAAAATGTTTTTGAAACGAATTCAAAACTATTTATATAATTCGTTTTAAATAGAAATCGACGATATATATATTATATATATTATATATATAATATAATGGCCTGAATAGAACGCGCCGCGCCGCGGCAGTTCGCGAATTTCGACCATTTATTTCAAACGGGCATTACGGGAGATCCGACCGTCGGATTCTCCTAAAACCGGAACCGTTGGGTTCGTATCGAAAAGAGCTTTCTAACGGATATTAGAAATTAGAAATCTAACGCTTGGATTTGGAATTATGTCCAAATCAAGTTTGAAAAAGGTCGCTATAAGTGCAGTTCGATGGCCATTGATGGAAATCGACTGTACGGGCCTTGATAAAATTATTAAAAATGGTAATAATTTGTGTAAAATCATAAGAAATGATTTAGAAAGAATTGGGATGAAAAACTCCATATTTGAAAAGATAAAAATAGATTTTTATCGAAATGAACTAGTTTTGAACTAGAATTATAATTCTATTTATTTTTAAATAAATAAATTGAATTCGAAAATGGTTTTAAAAATAACCAAAATTTCCAATGATTGCATTGGAATGGATTTGAATCGAAATTGTCTTCGGAATATTTCGATGTTGGATTTCGTGACTATACAGATGTTGTTATGGAAATTTGAAAGATAGATATATATGTCGTTATTTCCAATACGATATTTGTTGGTCGTAGAATTTGATATTGAATATAAGCCGGGATATTTTCTATTCAGGGCCTTGTATTGAATATCAAATGTGATTTGGGTTTGTCGTGAATGGTGTCTTCAATAACACTGTTCTTGAACCCAGTTGAGAAAAGATTAAATCTTTTTATTTAGATTTAATGAAGTGTACCAATTAAATAATATTTAATTGGAATTGAATTGATATTGATTTTTGGGTTTATCGTGGACAGTGTTTTAAATAACACTCGTTCTTTAACCCGATAACTAATGGAATGTGATTTTGGGTTTATTGTGAACCGTGTTTTAAACGACACTGATTCTTTAACCCAGTTAACGATTAAAACTAAGTGGAGTTTTAATGAATCTTTAATTAGATTGAAATGATCGAGAATGGATTATCACCAGTTTTGCTCCAGGCGATAGTTAAATCTTTAATTAGATTTGAACGTGAAATGGTAATTGAATTTACCGATAACACCGTGGTGTTAGATATGAAGTACTACCAGTTTTACTTCATGGGATGAATAGGTTGGGAATGGGAAATTAAAACAAATGATTACTTCGGTAAGGTTCGCTAATCCCGACTAGTTTTGAATTGATATTCAAAATAGAATAAAGAATAAATTCAAGACATTTATCTTGGATAAAATTAATGGGAACCTTTCCCTATGAATGTGAAATCAGAAACTAACTGCCGGTTAGCTGAGCAGAATGGTTTTCTGGATATTGATCTGATGTTGGTTTCGGCCTTCGGGGTTAATATTTAGGGAATTATTCTCTTGATTAATTTACGGTTAGTGACTGATGAATTGGAATGAGGCGTATGTTGTGTTTGTGTAACACTTATTTAAAATATACGCGAGTTATTCGGAAAGACCGGGTTTATCCCATTCTGAATAACTGATACGACGATAAGTCGAAGATGAAGACGATGGTCGAAGACCGGAAGTCTTCACGTCGTTTGGGTGATTACTGATGATCTTGATAGGGCTGTACACCCAAGAAGATGGAAACAGTTAGTGATCGTCCAGACGTACTTGGAGATCGATGGATATGCGGGGTACTAGGTGCCTCCGGTTTCGTTCAAACCCAGAACGGACTTGTAAATGGACTGTGTGTCTGACATTGGATTTTAGTCCGTGTGATTGATCTCTATTAAATATATATCTGTTTGGTGGCGGAGAATTTATTCTCTTGCTTAACGCCCTTCTCTGAGACGTACGAGCTCAGGGGTTATATATTGATGGATATCAAACGCATGGAGTGAATTGCCTGTGTGGCATGCCTAAGTGGCAACTGATCGAGGCTTCTGTTGAAAAGCAAAGTCTTGTGGTTGATGATCGAAGCACGACCTTTGTGGCGTAGCTTTGTGTAACGTTTGATTCGCGAGTTTCACACCCGGTATGAACCAAAAACGGGAGACGGACCTCAGGGAGGACTTGCGTTTCTTTCTAGCTAGAAGTGGCGTCAGTGGTTTTACACGCCCTGACGAGTTTGACTTATGTTGTTGTTGCTGTTGCGAGGCGCCTCGGATTGATCAGTCGTTCTCGAACCGATGGAGTCATTTAGTTGGCTCATTTACACCCCATAGGGTGGGGAAACGTAGTGTTCAGGCATTTGAATCCACATCGGTGGACCGGCCCTGTCGCTCCAAGGGCCCACCTGAGTCTGGGTCTTGAGGCTCGGGCTAGACAGTCTCGAATCGGTTGAGGACTATCTTTTGCCTCGGTTCATAGATGGAAATCCAATTTCCAAATACGTGACATTTGCGGTTTTATTTGTAGAGCCTAGTATGGCGACATAGTGGGATGGGGCGCTCATGCCGCCTATGATTGATACTTATGATTTGAAGTTGTTTTATACACTATGCACTTATAATAGTATCAAATGATTTGTTTTAAACGTATCAAGCATTCTTTGGCTGTTATAAGGGAAAACCCTATCCCCCGGCTTGCGTTGCATTGTGTGATAGGACCTGGGTCTTATAACACCTTCATTTTTCTTTATTTAGCATTGCGCTGTTGTTTTATGCACTGGTATTCTTGGGAGGAAACCCGTTTCGTGTTATACGGCGTGGTCCCTTGATTTACCTATCTTAAAAATAAAGATTTACAACTGTTTTAGTTCTCACACCAGTCCCATGACTGACCTGGAGTTTATTATTTTAACCTAAACTCTGGGTGCCCTTATTTTGACACGGGCAGCTAGTAGTTTTGGTTTTGCAGATTTATATTCACAGGATCCTGGTTTACAGCTGGAACGATATCCGGAAAGCTTTGTATCCGTATATCTCTTCTAGTTGTGTATTGTATTATTTTCCGCTGCTATGTATTTAAATGTAATTTAAATCTCTGATATTTCTGTGTAATATTCATTCATACTCTGTATATTCTAGTAATCTGATGCATTGTTGTAATATACAATGAAATGTTCTTCTGTATGGTTTCTGATTTGTCTTGTCCTCACAGTAATTCGTTCTTTCTCATCTCTTCGGAGACCGGGGAAGTTTCGGGTCACTTCAGTTGGTATCAGAGCTTTGGTTTACAAAGCTCAGAGAACAAGACACATTAGAACCATACGAAAGAATTCATCAGATATTGGATTAGTAATATCTAATTAGAATGACTCGTTAGAGATGGGATCATTAGTATCCTAGAACGAGTGTGAAGAGTATATTTTTAAAATGAAAACAAATTTTTGTTTTGAAAATTTAAATCGATTATTCGTATTTGATTATTTATTTTATATTGATTAGGACAATCCAAAATATAAAGATTTTTGCGTATGCGCCTAGCTAGCGTGTATTCGAAGTTTTGATATATTGGATAGATATAGAATTACACTCTAATCGCCCGGAGATGATTTTGACGATGGAGCTCCATCATTAGAATATATATTCGAGTGACGAACGTGTAATATCTATATACTTCCTATTGACTGGTGTGAGAACCAAAATTAGATAGGGCTTATTGTTGTGATTTGGCATCAAAAATCTGATTTTTGTATATGTATCAAAATTATGAATTTGAGACTCTAATTCACTAATTGATTGATGTTTGTGTTGTTTGTTTATTTGTTTGCTAATTTTTAGCCATTTGGCCTAATTGAATCGAATATTGAATTGTATTGAAATTTGGTCGCGTTTGCTTGCATATACTTGTACTTGAACAGGTCATAGCAAGGAGGCTAGAGCAGAGAATAAAATTTGTTTGCCCGACAAATAGGTACATGTTTACTACATAATTTCCTGTTTTGTTTGGGTGATGATGATTTTGTGAGCCTATTGGCTAGCCGTTTGGCTTTTTCTTTTTCTTTTTGAGATCTGAAGGACCGGGGAAGCTATTTGAAATTCCCCGATGCTCCCGGTGCAGGGGAGGTTATGGCGAAATTTTTCAAAAATTTAGGGTGTTAGCCAAATTTTTGAAGTTTTGAAAATTCTCAGAAACTGAAAAGTTGGAGAATGGAAGCCAGATCGAATGTAGAGTTGAATAATCAAACCACTTTCGACTTTGTTCCTTTTCGGGGACGAAAAGTTTTAAGTGGGGGAGATTGTAACAACCCGTAAAATGCGAGCCAGTTTGAATTTTTTTTATTTTGGCGATTATAGCGAATTTTGAATATTTAAAATAGATTATTTTAAATATAATCGACGAGAAATTTATTTTGAATAAAATTCAAACGTATATATTATATACGTCGTCGTTAGTATATAAATAATTATATATAATTATAAAAGGAATTGAAAATGGCGCGGTAGTTCGATAATTCGATTTCAAACTTCAATTGAATGTACCGGGTGCAAATCAAACTGGATTTTAGTGAAACTAAAAATGATAGGATCTAATTGATAATATCTTTCCAACGAATCCGACAAATCGAAATTTCATAGCTGGAATCAAAAGATATGTCCAGTTGAAAATTCTGAATAGTCGCTATGGAATTCAGGCCCTTAAAAATGGACATTTTGCAAACGACCTCGGATTTCGACGAAACCAGTTTTGTTGGATCCGAAGTGTCAAGTTATTGCTAGATTCCAAATTTCATCATTTTTCGAATCAATATGTGAGCGTGGCAAAAGAAAACGCGTTTGACCAGTTTCAGTTGATTTTAATCGACTGGAAATTGGCCATTTTTCTAACGGTCTCAGAATTCGACGAAACTAGCTTTGTTAGGACCGTATCGTCAATACGAAGCTAGAAAACATTTTTCGGGAATTTTTCTAGTTAGTATGTGGCCCCGGTAATTTGAAAGGTACGTTTAAAATTCAATATATAGAGTTATATTTTGATTTTGACGAAAACTGATCGAAACGATGGAATCAGCTTGCGATACATATCCCATTGTGTTCGGAATGAGGGTAAAACGTTAGTGACGACAGGCGGTAGGTCTCGTTTCGAGGTCGAGAACAAAAGTTGCTTTTTATGGAAAATTAAATAATTAAATAATAAAAAAAAACCTTTCTCCCCTTAAACCCGCTCTGGCCCCCCTATTTCTTCATTCGCTCTGAAAAAAAAAAAAAGACGAATCGAGATCGACAGCCGCCCCCCCCCCCCCCCCCCCCGTACATCGCGCCGCCTGCGCACGGCGACCCCACCCTGATGACCGACCCCCACCTCGAACCACGACCCACCAGCGGCCTCCCAGCGCCGCCTCCTTCCCCTCGTCTCCTCCTTCAGACCGACGTGCGAAGCCCCCTATCGCGAGACCCCCAGTCGAGCCAACCCCCTCCGCCTCACCCACCTTTCCTCCTCCGACCAGGCACCCCCCCTCCCAGTCGACGCAGACAGCGCGGAAACCCCCCCTCTCTGTAAGTCCTTTTTTTTTATTCAATATTTTATTTTGTTTTTATTTACAAAGTAAAAACTGATTTTTTAACAAAGTAAAACTGATTTTTTTAACAAAGTAAAACTGATTTTTTTTAACAAAGTAAAACTGATTTTTTTTAACAAAGTAAAACTGATTTTTTTTAACAAAGTAAAACTGATTTTTTTAACAAAGTAAAACTGATTTTTTTTAACAAAGTAAAAACTGATTTTTTTTAACAAAGTAAAACTGATTTTTTTTAACAAAGTAAAACAGATTTTTTTTAACAAAGTAAAAACTGATTTTTTAACAAAGTAAAAACTGATTTTTTAACAAAGTAAAACTGATTTTTTAACAAGGTTTAAAACTGATTTTTATTTTTAAAAAAAAAAACTGAAAACTTATTTTCATTTTAAAACTGAAATTAATGTTTTAGGAAAATAAAGAAAAGATTCAATTTTTATAAAGAAAAAGATTGAATTTCTATCATAAGAAGATTAGATTTTTCTTCGCTTAAAGAATAGATATTTCTTTGAATGAAAATAGATTTTCTTTGATTTCGAATATAGATTTTCTTTGAAGAATTGAAAAAGAGATTTTCTTTGAAATGAAAGATTAGATTTTCTTGGAATTGAAATATTTTTATGAGGATAAAAATAGGATTTTTATATATTGAACTTCGAATTAAAAATGTGATTTTTATATATTGAACTTCGAATTAAAAATGTGATTTTTATATATTGAACTTCGAATTAAAAATGTGATTTTTATATATTGAACTTCGAATTAAAAATTCGATTTTAATATATTGAATAGCGTAGTGAAAATTCGATTTTTCCATATGTAGTGAATACGTACAACGAAGGTGACGAAGATGCGATAGCGATGAAGATTTCTATCAATGAAGTGCCGTGGAGCTAGGATAGCTATAAGTGAGAATTTCTCACCTTTCAATTTCTTTTCTAGTTATATATATATACTAGGATGCAGACGGTGCTTAGTAGCACCCGACACAATCGTCCACAGACCATGGACTTGTTTGTTTGGTTGCATAGATTAGTTGGATATTTGATTGAATGGAAATTGTTTGGTGAAATGATATTGATTTGATTGATGTGTGAATGGCGTGGGCCTTCACTAGACCGGGGATAAGGCTAGGCCTTGTCCCGTTTCTAGTATCGTGCCGTTATGCCGCCGAAATTTTCTAAAATAAGTTAGAAAAATAAAAATATCATTTTATTTAAAGAATGAATTGAATAGAAATTCATAGGTTGAAATAAAATGTTTTATCGTTAAAAATATAATTTTTAACGTGAAGTGAATAAAATAGAATATTCATTTACAAACCAGACGGTTTGTTTATGTACACCTATTTGAATGACATTGATTGGGACGATAAATTTTACACATCGCCCAACAACACAAATAAAATATGTGTTAGATCGTTTGAAACCCCACACGGGTGTTGGGATGAAATTTGAAGTTCACTCATCCTGATTGATTAAATATGTCGATCGATTGATTGACAGGCTGTTATAAGCGTTGAATATCTATATTTGATGCTTTTACAGTGTAGTGCACTTTGGTTGATGGTTGATTATTTTCAATGTTATTATATACATGTGTTGTATGAAAATCCATATAATTAACTTTATATGGTAATTGATTGGGCCTCATTCCAATTTGAAAAATAAAGAATATTATAAAATAAAAGTTCATGTGTTGACAGTACTCATCCATTGAGATTGGTCATGTGTTGAACGAAATATTTTGGTAATAAAATTTACATCTTTATCGATATAAAATAAAAGTTCATGTGTTGACAGTACTCATCCATAGAGATTGGTCATGTGTTGAACGAAATATTTTAGTAATAAAATTTACATCTTTATCGATATAAAATAAAGGTTCATGTGTTGACAGTTTCATCCATTGAGATTGGTCATGTGTTGAACGAAATATTTTGATAATAACAACTATTTTGAAAAAGAAATATTTGAAATAGAATATTTGAAAATAGAAATTTATGAAGCCGTGTTGATTAGATTGACGCCATTTTGACGTGAACGATATTTATATCGATTTTATTCATTTTGAAATGAATTGAATTGAAAACGATTTCGAAATGAAATTGAATTAAAAACGATTTCGAAATGAAATAAATTGAAAACGATTTCGAAATGAATTGAATTGAAAACGATTTCAAAATGAATTGAATTGAAAACGATTTCGAAATGAATTGAATTGAAAACGATTTCGAAATGAATTGAATTGAAAACGATTTCGAAATGAATTGAATTGAAAACGATTTCGAAATGAAATGAATTGAAAATGATTTCGAAATGAATTGAATTGAAAACGAATTCAAATTGAATTGAAAGCGAAGTGAAATGAATTCAAATTGAATTGAAATTTGAATTGAATAGAAATGGATTTTAAAACGAATTTATAAAGAAGAATTCAATTTTGATTTGAATTGAAATGGAAGTTGAAAATGTTTTTGAAACGAATTCAAAACTATTTATATAATTCGTTTTAAATAGAAATCGATGATATATATATTATATATATTATATATATAATATAATGGCCTGAATAGAACGCGCCGCGCCGCGGCAGTTCGCGAATTTCGACCATTTATTTCAAACGGGCATTACGGGAGATCCGACCGTTGGATTCTCCTAAAACCGGAACCGTTGGGTTCGTATCGAAAAGAGCTTTCGAACGGATATTAGAAATTAGAAATCTAACGGTTGGATTTGGAATTATGTCCAAATCAAGTTTGAAAAAGGTCGCTATAAGTGCAGTTCGATGGCCATTGATGGAAATCGACTGTACGGGCCTTGATAAAATTATTAAAAATGGTAATAATTTGTGTAAAATCATAAGAAACGATTTAGAAAGAATTAGGATGAAAAACTCCATATTTGAAAAGATAAAAATAGATTTTTATCGAAATGAACTAGTTTTGAACTAGAATTATAATTCTATTTATTTTTAAATAAATAAATTGAATTCGAAAAGGGTTTTAAAAATAACCAAAATTTCCAATGATTGCATTGGAATGGATTTGAATCGAAATTGTCTTCGGAATATTTCGATGTTGGATTTCGTGACTATACAGATGTTGTTATGGAAATTTGAACGATAGATATATATATCGTTATTTCCAATACGATATTTGTTGGTCGTAGAATTTGATATTGAATATAAGCCGGGATATTTTCTATTCAGGGCCTTGTATTGAATATCAGATGTGATTTGGGTTTGTCGTGAATGGTGTCTTCACTAACACTGTTCTTGAACCCAGTTGAGAAAAGATTAAATCTTTTTATTTAGATTTAATGAAGTGTACCAATTAAATAATATTTAATTGGAATTGAATTGATATTGATTTTTGGGTTTATCGTGGACAGTGTTTTAAATAACACTCGTTCTTTAACCCGATAATTAATGGAATGTGATTTTGGGTTTATTGTGAACCGTGTTTTAAACGACTGATTCTTTAACCCAGTTAACGATTAAAACTAAGTGGAGTTTTAATGAATCTTTAATTAGATTGAAATGATCGAGAATGGAGTATCACCAGTTTTGCTCCAGGCGATAGTTAAATCTTTAATTAGATTTGAACGTGAAATGGTAATTGAATTTACCGATAACACCGTGGTGTTAGATATGAAGTACTACCAGTTTTACTTCATGGGATGAATAGGTTGGGATTGGGAAATTAAAACAAATGATTACTTCGGTAAGGTTCGCTAATCCCGACTAGTTTTGAATTGATATTCAAAATAGAATAAAGAATAAATTCAAGACATTTATCTTGGATAAAATTAATGGGAACCTTTCCCTATGAATGTGAAATCAGAAACTAACTGCCGGTTAGCTGAGCAGAATGGTTTTCTGGATATTGATCTGATGTTGGTTTCGGCCTTCGGGGTTAATATTTGGGGAATTATTCTCTTGATTAATTTACGGTTAGTGACTGATGAATTGGAATGAGGCGTATGTTGTGTTTGTGTAACACTTATTTAAAATATACGCGAGTTATTCGGAAAGACCGGGTTTATCCCATTCTGAATAACTAATACGACGATAAGTCGAAGATGAAGGCGATGGTCGAAGACCGGAAGTCTTCACGTCGTTTGGGTGATTACTGATGATCTTGATTGGGCTGTACACCCAAGAAGATGGAAACAGTTAGTGATCGTCCAGACGTACTTGGAGATCGATGGATATGCGGGGTATTAGGTGCCTCCGGTTTCGTTCAGACCCAGAACGGACTTGTAAATGGACTGTGTGTCTGACATTGGATTTTAGTCCGTGTGATTGATCTCTATTAAATATATATCTGTTTGGCGGCGGAGAATTTATTCTCTTGCTTAACGCCCTTCTCTGAGACGTACGAGCTCAGGGGTTATATATTGATGGATATCAAACGCATAGAGTGAATTGCCTGTGTGGCATGCCTAAGTGGCAAATGATCGAGGCTTCTGTTGAAAAGCAAAGTTTTGTGGTTGATGATCGAAGCACGGCCTTTGTGGCGTAGCTTTGTGTAACGTTTGATTCGCGAGTTTCACACCCGGTATGAACCAAAAACGGGAGACGGACCTCAGGGAGGACTTGCGTTTCTTTCTAGCTAGAAGTGGCGTCAGTGGTTTTACACGCCCTGACGAGTTTGACTTATGTTGTTGTTGCTGTTGCGAGGCGCCTCGGATTGATCGGTCGTTCTCGAACCGATGGAGTCATTTAGTTGGCTCATTTACACCCCATAGGGTGGGGAAACGTAGTGTTCAGGCGTTTGAATCCACATCGGTGGACCGGCCCTGTCGCTCCAAGGGCCCACCTGAGTCTGGGTCCTGAGGCTCGGGCTAGACAGTCTCGAATCGGTTGAGGACTATCTTTTGCCTCGGTTCATAGATGGAAATCCAATTTCCAAATACGTGACATTTGCGGTTTTATTTGTAGAGCCTAGTATGGCGACATAGTGGGATGGGGCGCTCATGCCGCCTATGATTGATACTTATGATTTGAAGTTGTTTTATACACTATGCACTTATAATAGTATCAAATGATTTGTTTTAAACGTATCAAGCATTCTTTGGCTGTTATAAGGGAAAACCCTATCCCCCGGCTTGCGTTGCATTGTGTGATAGGACCTGGGTCTTATAACAGCTTCATTTTTCTTTATTTAGCATTGCGCTGTTGTTTTATGCACTGGTATTCTTGGGAGGAAACCCGTTCCGTGTTATACGGCGTGGTCCCTTGATTTACCTATCTTAAAAATAAAGATTTACAACTGTTTTAGTTCTCACACCAGTCCCATGACTGACCTGGAGTTTATTGTTTTAACCTAAACTCTGGGTGCCCTTATTTTGACACGGGCAGCTAGTAGTTTTGGTTTTGCAGATTTATATTCACAGGATCCTGGTTTACAGCTGGAACGATATCCGGAAAGCTTTGTATCCGTATATCTCTTCTAGTTGTGTATTGTATTATTTTCCGCTGCTATGTATTTAAATGTAATTTAAATCTCTGATATTTCTGTGTAATATTCATTCATACTCTGTATATTCTAGTAATCTGATGCATTGTTGTAATATACAATGAAATGTTCTTCTGTATGGTTTCTGATTTGTCTTGTCCTCACAGTAATTCGTTCTTTCTCATCTCTTCGGAGACCGGGGAAGTTTCGGGTCGCTTCAAAATTCGATTTTTATATATTGAATAGCATAGTAAAAATTCGATTTTTATATATTGAATAGCATAGTAAAAATTCGATTTTTACATATGTAGTGAATACGGGCAAAGAAAGTGACAAGAAGCAAAAACGACGAAGATTTCTGCAAAGAAGAGCCGAGGCGTCTGGTTTAGCAAATCTGTGAGAACTTCTCACTCTTCAATTTCTTTTTCTAGTTATATATATACTAGGATGCAGACGGTGTTTAGTAGCACCCGACTCCCGTCATCCACAGACCATGGATGGCTTGTTTGTTTAATTGTTTGGTTGTGTAGTTGGTTAGATCATTTGGTTTGAATGGAATTGTTTGGTGAAATGAAATTGATTTGATTGATGTGTGAATGGCGTGGGCCTTCACTAGACCGGGGATGAGGCTAGGCCTTGTCCCGTTTCTAGTATCGTGCCGTTATGCCGCCGAAATTTTCTAGAAATAAGTTAGAAAAATAAAAATAACATTTTATTTAATAAATGAACCGAATAGAAAATTCATAGGTTGAATAAAATAGTTTGATCGTTAAAAATATAATTTTTAACGTGAATGTGAATGAATAAATACTCATTTACAAACCGGACGGTTTGTTTATGTACACCTATTTGAAGGACATTGATTGGGACGATAAATTTTACACATCGCCCAACTGCACAAATAAAAATATGTGTTTGATTGCTTGAAACCCCACACGGGTATTGGGATGATATTTGACGTACACTCATCCCGATTGTTTAGTTGTATGTCGATCGATTGATTGACAGACTATTATAAGCGTTGAATATTTATATTTGATGCTTATACAGTGTAGAATGCACTTTGGATGATGGTTGATTATTCATCCTTGTTGATATATACATGTGTTGTAGAAAATCCATATAATTAACATTATATGGTAATTGATTGGGCCTTATTCCAGTTTCGAAAAAGAAATATTCGAAATAGAATATTTGAAAATTAGAAATATTTGAAATAGAATATTTGAAAGTCGAAATATATGAAGCCGCGTTGATAGATTGACGCCATTTTAACGTGAACGATATTTATATCGATTTTATTCAAATTGAAGTGAATATTAAAGTGAATTGAAATTCGAATCAAATTGAATTGATTTGAAATTCAAAATAAACTGAAATGGTTCGAAATTCGAATAGAATTGAAACTAAATTGAAAACGAACTGAAATTGAATTAGAAATCAATTTGAATTGAAATCGATTTGAAATGAATTTAAAACGAATGTATATTGGAATATTCTATTTTGATTTGAAATTGAATATGTAGTTGAAACCGTTTTGAAAACGAATTTAAAACGATTTATAAAGCACGTTTTGAATTGAAATCGACGAATTATATATTATATATATATTATATATATAATATAATGGCCTGAATAGAACGCGCCGCGCCGCGGCAGTTCGCGAATTTCGACCATTGACTTCGAACGGATATTGCGGGAGATCCGTCCGTCGGATTCTCCTAAAACCGGACCCGTTGGGTTCGTATCGAAAAGAGCTTTCTAACGAATATAAGAAATTAGAAATCTAACGGTTGGATTTGGAATTATGTCCAAATCAAATTTGAAAAAGGTCGCTGTAAGTGCAGTTCGACGGCCGTTGATGGAAATCGACTGTACGGGCCTTGATAAAATTATTAAAAATAGTAATAATTTGTGTAAAATCATAAGAAATGATTTGGGAAAAATTGGGATGAAAAACTCCATATTTGAAAAGATAAAAATAGATTTTTATCGAAATGAACTAGTTTCGAACTAGAATTATAATTCTATTTATTTTTAAATAAATAAATTGGATTTAAAATGGTTTTGAAAATAACCAGAATTTCCAATATTTGAATTGGAATGGATTTGAATTGAAATTGTCTTCGGAATATTTCGATGTTGGATTTCGTGATGATACAGATATTGTTATGGGAATTTGAAAGATATATATATATATCGTTATTCCCAATACGACATCTGTTGGTCGTAGAATTTGATATTGAATATAAGCCGATATATTTTCTATTCAGAGCCTTGTATTTAATATCAAATGCGATTTGGGTTTGTCGTGAATGGTGTCTTGACTAACACTATTCTTGAACCTAGTTGAGAAAAGATTAAATCTTTTTATTTAGATTTAATGAAGTGTACCAATTAAATAATATTTAATTGGAATTGAATTGATATTGATTTTTGGGTTTATCGTGGACAGTGTGTTAAATAACACTCGTTCTTTAACCCGATAATTAATGGAATGTGATTTTGGGTTTATCGTGAACCGTGTTTTACATGACATTGATTCTTTATCCCAGTTAACGATTAAAACAAAGTGGAGTTTTAATGAATCTTTAATTAGATTGAAATGATCGAGAATGGAGTACCACCAGTTTTGCTCCAGGCGATAGTCAAATCTTTAATTAGATTTGAACGTGGAATGGTAATTGAATTTACCGATAACACCGTGGTGTTAGATATGTAGTACTACCAGTTTTACTTCATGGGATGAATAGGTTGGGATTGGGAAATTAAAACAAATGAGTACTTCGGTAAAGTTCGTTAATCCCGACTAGTTTGAATTGATATTCAAAAATAGATTAAAGAATAAATTTAAAGAATTTATCTTTGATAAAATTAGTGGGAACCTTTCTGTGAAATTTAGAAACTAACTGTCGGTTAGCCAAGCAGAATGGTTTTCTGGATATTGATCTGATGTTGGTTTCGGCCTTCGGGGTTAATATTTGGGGAATTATTCTTTTGTTAATTTACAGTTAGTGACTGATGAATTGGAATGAGGCGTATGTTGTGTTTGTGTAACACTTTTATAATATATACGCGAGTTATTCAGAAAGATCGGGTTTATCCCATTCTGAATAACTGATACGACGATAAGTCGAAGATGAAGACGGTGGTCGAAGACCGGAGGTCTTCGCGTCGTTTGGGTAATTACTGATGATCTTGATTGGGCTGTACACCCAAGAAGATGGAAACAGTTGGTGATCGTCCAGACGTACTTGGAGATCGATGGATATGCGGGGTACTAGGTGCCTCCGGTTCCGTTCAGACCCAGAACGGACTTGTAAATGGACTGTGTGTCTGACATTGGATTTTAGTCCGTGTGATTGATCTCTATTAAATATATATCTGTTTGGCGGCGGAGAATTTATTCTCTTGCTTAACGCCCTTCTCTGAGACGTACGAGCTCAGGGGTTACATATATTGATGGATATCAAACGCATGGAGTGAATTGCCTGTGTGGCATGCCTAAGTGGCAATTGATCGAGGCTTCTGTTGAAAAGCAAAGTCTTGTGGTGATGATCAAAGCAAGGGCTGTGTGGCATAGCTTTGTGCAACGTTGATTCGCGAGCCTCGAACCCCGGTTGTGAACCAAAAACGGGAGAAGGACCTCAAGGAGGGCATGCGTTTCCTTCTAGCTAGGGTGGTGTCAGTGACCTACCAGCCCTGACATTTATATTCTTTTCAACTGTGTGGTTGTTGCTGTTGCGAGGCGCCTCAGTTTGATCGGACGATCCGGGTCCGATGGAGTCATTCGTTGGCTCATTTACGCCCCAAAGGGCAGGGAAACGTAGTGTTCAGGCATTTTAATCCACATCGGTGGACCGGCCCTGTCGCTCCAACGGTCACTCGAGCTCTGATCCTGAGACTCGGGCTAGACAGTCTCGAATCGGTTGAGGACTATCTCTTGCCTCGGTTCATAGATGGAAACCCAATTTCCAAATACGTGACTTTGCGATTTTGATTGTATAACCTATATATGGCGACATAGTGGTATGGGGCATTCATGCTGCCTATGATTGATACTTATGATTTGAAGTTGTTTTATACACTATACACTTATAATAGTATCAAATGATTTCTTTTAAACGTATCAAGCATTCTTGGCTATTATAAGGTAAAAACCCTATCCTCCGGCTTGCGTTGCATTGTGTGATGGGAACTGGGTCTTATAATAGCTTCATTTTTCTTTATTTAGCATTGCGCTATTGTTTTATGCACTGGTATTCTTGGGAGGAAACCCGTTCCGTGTTATACGGCGTGGTCCCTTGATTTACCTAACTTTAAAAATAAAGATTAACTGCTTTAGTTCTCACACCAATCCCATGACTGACCTGGAGTTTATTGTTTTAACCTAAACTCTGGGTGCCCCTATTTTGACATGGGCAGCTAGTAGTTTTGGTTTTGCAGATTTATATTCACAGGATCCTGGTTTACAGCTGGAATGATATCCGGAAAGCTTTGTATCCGTATATCTCTTTATAGTTGTGCATTGTAATGTTTCCGCTGCTATGTATTTAAATGTAATTTAAATCTCTGATATTTCTGTGTAATATTCATTTATACTCTGTATATTCTTGTAATCTGATGCATTGTTGTGATATACCATGAAATGTTCTTCCATCTGCGTTCTGTTGGGGCTTGTTCTCGAACTATCCGCTCTTTCCTTCACGGGGAAGTTACGGGTCTTTACAGTTGGTATCAGAGCCTTGGTTTACAAAGCACAGAGAACAAGACACATTAGAACCATACGAAAGAATTCAACAGATATTGGATTAGTAATATCCAATGAGAATGACTCGTTAGAGATGGGATCAGTAGTATCCTAGAACGAGTGTGAAGAGTATATTTTTAAAGATGAAACGAATTTTGTTTTGAAAATTTAAAATCAATTATTCGTATTTGATTATTTATTTCATATTGATTTGGACAGTCTAGTATATAAAGATTTTACATATACGCCTTGCAAACGTGTATTTGAAATTTTAATATACTGGATAGATATAGATTCACACTCTAGTCGCCCGAAGATGATTCTGATGATTGTAGCTACATCATCAGAATTAGTGTTCGAGTGATGAAGGTGTGATATTTATATATTTCCTATTGACTGATGTGAGAACCAAAATTAGATAGGGCCTATTGTTGTGGTTTGGCATCAAAAATGTGATTTTTGACTATGCATCAAAGTTATGAATTTCAAAAGCTAATCAACTAATGGATTGATGTTTGTGTTGTTTGTTTATTTGTTTGATAATTTTGAACCATTATGCCTAATTGAATCAAATATTGAATTGTATTGAAAATTGGTCGCATTTGCTTGCATATACTTGTACTTACATTGAACAGGTCATAGCAAGGAGGCTAGAGCAGAGAATAAAATTTGTTTGCCCGACAAATAGGTACATGTTTATCATAATTTACTGTTTTGTTTGGGTGATGATGATTTTATGAGCCGATTGGCTAGCCGCTTGGCTAGCCGCTTGGCTTTTTCTTTTTCTTTTTGAGATCAGAAGGCCTATATGGCAATTTCGGGATTTTCCCGTGGCTCCCGGTGCAGGGGAGGTTATGGCGAAATTTTTCTAAAATTTAGGGTGTTAGTTAAATTTTTGAAAATTTGAAAATTCTCAGAAACTGAAAAGTTGGAGAATGGAAGCCAGATTGAACGTAGCGTTGATTGATCAAACCACTTTCGGCTTTGTTCCTTTTCGGGGACGAAAAGTTTTAAGTGGGGGAGATTGTAACAACCCGAAAATCTGGGCCAGTTTAAAATTTTTATTTTGGCAATTTTAGCGAATTTTGAACATTTAAAATGAATTATTTTAAATAATATCGACGAGAAATATATTTTAAATAGGATTCGAACGTATATATTATATACGTCGTCGTTAGAATATAAATAATTATATATAATTATAAATAGAATTGAAAATGGCGCGGTAGTTCGATAATTCGATTTCAAACTTCAATTGAACATACCGGGTGCAAAATAAACTGGATTTTAGTGAAACCAAAAATGATGGAATTTAATTGTGAATATCTTTCCAACGAATCCGAAAAATTGAAATTTCATAGCAGGAATCAAAAGATATGTCCAGTTGAAAATTCTGAATAGTCGCTATGGAATTCAGGCCTTTAAAAATGGAAATTTTGCAAACGACCTCGGATTTCTACGAAACCACTTTTGTTGGATCCGGGATGTCAAATTATTGCTAGATTCCAAATTTCATAATTTTTCGAATCAATATGTGAGCGTGGCAAAGTAAAACGCGTTTGACCAGTTTCAGTTGATTTTAATCGACTGGACAATGGCCATTTTTCAAACGGTCTCAGAATTCGACGAAACTAGTTTTGTTAGGACCGTACCGTCAATATGAAGCTAGAAAATATTTTTCTAGAATTTTTAGAGTTCGTATGTGACCCCGGTAAATTGAAATACGTGTTCAAATTCAATATATAGAGTTATATGTTGATTTTAACGGAAACTGATTGAAATGTTCGAATCAGCTTACGATACATATCCCATTGTGATCGGAATGGGGGTAATTAGCTATGGACGACAAGCAGTGGACCTCGTTTAGAGGTCGTATGAAAAAGTTGCTTTTTGAAATTAAATAATTAAATAAATTAAAAATAAAATTCCTCACTCTCTCTCCTCTCTTTAATCCCTTTGCCCCCCTTTTTCTTCAGTCGACTAACAGAAGAAAGGAAAAAAACGACGAAGGACGGAGCCCTCCATCGAACCGCCGCCCTCCATCGTGGGGCCCCCGGCCTGGCGCTCCACCGTGGCGCATCACCCCGGCACCCCCTTCCCTCCAGCCTCCTCCCTCTCTCCTCCGTTCCCTCTTCTTCCCCCAAACCAAAACGACGCCGCCCACCGCCAGTAAAGCCGCCGCGCATCCCTCCCGACCTCCGCTCCACCAGCTTCCACCACTCCGACAAAATCAGCCACCTCCACGACTTCAGATTCAAGGAAAATAAAAGGAAATAAGGTGAATTTCCTTTTTCTGATTTTTATTTATAGGAAATGCAAATGAAAATATGATTTTGATGATAATGAGGTTCGGATTTTTATGTTAGTGAAGATATGATTTCTAACATAAAGTAAAGCTATGATTTTTGTTTATATGAAATACGGTTTTTATTTTAAAATAGAAAAGATTAGATTTTTAAAATAGAAAAGATTAGATTTTTAAAATAGAAAAGATTAGATTTTTAAAATAGAAAAGATTAGATTTTTAAAATTGAAAAGGCGAGATTTTTATATATTGAATAACATAGTAGAAATTCGATTTTTATATATTGAATAGCGAAGTAAAAATTCGATTTTTATATATTGAATAGCGAAGTAAAAATTCGATTTTTATATATTGAATAGCAAAGTAAAAATTCGATTCTTATATATTGAATAGCAAAGTAAAAATTCGATTTTTATATATTGAATAGCATAGTAAAAATTCGATTTTTATATATTGAATAGCATAGTAAAAATTCGATTTTTACATATGTTGTGAATACGGGCAAAGAAAGTGACAAGAGGCAAAAACGACGAAGATTTCTGCAAAGAAGAGCCGAGGCGTCTGGTTTAGCAAATCTGTGAGAACTTCTCACTCTTCAATTTCTTTTTCTAGTTATATATATACTAGGATGCAGACGGTGTTTAGTAGCACCCGACACCCATCATCCACAGACCATGGATGACTTGTTTGTTTAATTGTTTGGTTGTGTAGTTGGTTAGATTGTTTGGTTTGAATGGAATTGTTTGGTGAAATGAAATTGATTTGATTGATGTGTGAATGGCGTGGGCCTTCACTAGACCGGGGATAAGGCTAGGCCTTGTCCCGTTTCTAGTATCGTGCCGTTATGCCGCCGAAATTTTCTAGAAATAAGTTAGAAAAATAAAGATAACATTTTATTTAATAAATGAACCGAATAGAAAATTCATAGGTTGAATAAAATAGTTTGATCGTTAAAAATATAATTTTTAACGTGAATGAGAATAAATAAATATTCATTTACAAACCGGACGGTTTGTTTATGTACACCTATTTGAAGGACATTGATTGGGACGATAAATTTTACACATCGCCCAACTGCACAAATAAAAATCTGTGTTTGATTGCTTGAAACCCCACACGGGTATTGGGATGATATTTGACGTACACTAATCCCGATTGTTTAGTTGTATGTCAATCGATTGATTGACAGACTATTATAAGCGTTGAATATTTATATTTGATGCTTATACAGTGTAGAATGCACTTTGGATGATGGTTGATTATTCATCGTTGTTGATATATACATGTGTTGTAGAAAATCCATATAATTAACATTATATGGTAATTGATTGGGCCTCATTCAGTTTCGAAAAAGAAATATTTGAAATAGAATATTTGAACATTAGAAATATTTGAAAAAGAAATATTTGAAATAGAATATTTGAAAGTCGAAATATATGAAGCCGCGTTGATAGATTGACGCCATTTCAACGTGAACGATATTTATATCGATTTTATTCAAATTGAAGTGAATATTAAAGTGAATTGAAATTCGAATCTAATTGAATTAATTTGAAATTCGAAATAAACTGAAATGGTTCGAAATTCGAATAGAATTGAAATTGAATTGAAAACGAACTGAAATTGAATTAGAAATCAATTTGAATTGAAATCGATTTGAAATGAATTTAAAACGAATGTATATTGGAATATTCTATTTTGATTTGAAATTGAATATGAAGTTGAAACCGTTTTGAAAACGAAGTTAAAACGATTTATAAAGCACGTTTTGAATTGAAATCGACGAAGTATATATTATATATATTATATATATAATATAATGGCCTGAATAGAACGCGCCGCGCCGCGGCAGTTCACGAATTTCGACCATTGACTTCGAACGGATATTGCGGGAGATCCGACCATCGGATTCTCCTAAAACCAGAACCGTTGGGCTCGTATCGAAAAGAGCTTTCTAACGAATATTAGAAATTAGAAATCTAACGGTTGGATTTGGAATTATGTCCAAATCAAATTTGAAAAAGGTCGTTGTAAGTGCAGTTCGACGGCCGTTGATGGAAATCGACTGTACGGGCCTTGCTAAAATTATTAAAAATGGTAATAATTTGTGTAAAATCATAAGAAATGAGTTGGGAAAAATAAGGATGAAAAACTCCATATTTGAAAAGATAAAAATAGATTTTTATCGAAATGAACTAGTTTCGAACTAGAATTATAATTCTATTTATTTTTAAATAAATAAATTATATTTAAAATGGTTTTGAAAATAACCAGAATTTCCAATATTTGAATTGGAATGGATTTGAATCGAAATTGTCTTCGGAATATTTCGATGTTGGATTTCGTGATGATACAGATATTGTTATGGGAATTTGAAAGATATATATATATATATATATATATATATATATATATTTATATATATCGTTATTTCCAACACGACATCTGTTGGTCGTAGAATTTGATATTGAATATAAGCCGATATATTTTCTATTCAGAGCCTTGTATTTAATATCAAATGCGATTTGGGTTTGTCATGAATGGTGTCTTGACTAACACTGTTCTTGAACCCAGTTGAGAAAAGATTAAATCTTTTTATTTAGATTTAATGAAGTGTACCAATTAAATAATATTTAATTGGAATTGAATTGATATTGATTTTTGGGTTTATCGTGGACAGTGTTTTAAATAACACTCGTTCTTTTACCCGATAATTAATGGAATGTGATTTTGGGTTTATCGTGAACCGTGTTTTAAATGACACTGATTCTTTAACCCAGTTAACGATTAAAACTAAGTGGAGTTTTAATGAATCTTTAATTAGATTGAAATGATCGAGAATGGAGTACCACCAGCTTTGCTCCAGGCGATAGTCAAATCTTTAATTAGATTTGAACGTGGAATGGTAATTGAATTTACCGATAACTCCGTGGTGTTAGATATGAAGTACTACCAGTTTTACTTCATGGGATGAATAGGTTGGGATTGGGAAATTAAAACAAATGAGTACTTCGGTAAAGTTCGTTAATCCCGACTAGTTTGAATTGATATTCAAAAATAGATTAAAGAATAAATTTAAAGAATTTATCTTTGATAAAATTAATGGGAACCTTTCCCTATGAATGTGAAACTTAGAAACTAACTGTCGGTTAGCCAAGAAGAATGGTTTTCTGGATATTGATCTGATGTTAGTTTCGACCTTCGGGGTTAATATTTGGGGAATTATTCTCATGTTAATTTACGGTTAGTGACTGATGAATTGAAATGAGGCGTATGTTGTGTTTGTGTAACACTTTTATAATATATACGCGAGTTATTCAGAAAGACCGGGTTTATCCCATTCTGAATAACTGATACGACGATAAGTCGAAGATGAAGATGGTGGTCGAACACTAGAGGTCTTCGCGTCGTTTGGGTAATTACTGATGATCTTGATTGGGCTGTACACCCAAGAAGATGGAAACAGTTGGTGATCGTCTAGACGTACTTGGAGATCGATGGATATGCGGGGTACTAGGTGCCTCCGGTTTCGTTCAGACCCAGAACGGACTTGTAAATGGACTGTGTGTTTGACATTGGATTTTAGTCCGTGTGATTGATCTCTATTAAATATATATCTGTTTGGCGGCGGAGAATTTATTCTCTTGTTTAACGCCCTTCTCTGAGACGTACGAGCTCAGGGGTTATATATATTGATGGATATCAAACGCATGGAGTGAATTGCCTGTGTGGCATGCCTAAGTGGCAATTGATCGAGGCTTCTGTTGAAAAGCAAAGTCTTGTGGTGATGATCAAAGCAAGGGCTGTGTGGCATAGCTTTGTGCAACGTTGATTCGCGAGCCTCGAACCCCGGTTGTGAACCAAAAACGGGAGAAGGACCTCAAGGAGGGCATGCGTTTCCTTCTAGCTAGGGTGGTGTCAGTGACCTACTAGCCCTGACATTTATATTCTTTTCACCTGTATGGTTGTTGCTGTTGCGAGGCGCCTCAGTTTGATCGGACGATCCGGGTCCGATGGAGTCATTCGTTGGCTCATTTACGCCCCAAAGGGCAGGGAAACGTAGTGTTCAGGCATTTTAATCCACATCGGTGGACCGGCCCTGTCGCTCCAACGGTCACTCGAGCTCTGATCCTGAGACTCGTGCTAGACAGTCTCGAATCGGTTGAGGACTATCTTTTGCCTCGGTTCATAGATGGAAACCCAATTTCCAAATATGTGACTTTGCGATTTTGATTGTATAACCTTTATATGGCGACATAGTGGTATGGGGCATTCATGCCGCCTATGATTGATACTTATGATTTGAAGTTGTTTTATACACTATACACTTATAATAGTATCAAATGATTTCTTTTAAACGTATCAAGCATTCTTGGCTATTATAAGGTAAAAACCCTATCGTTCGGCTTGCGTTGCATTGTGTGATGGGAACTAGGTCTTATAATAGCTTCATTTTTCTTTATTTAGCATTGCGCTGTTGTTTTATGCACTGGTATTCTTGAGAGGAAACCCATTCCATGTTATACGGCGTGGTCCCTTGATTTACCTAACTTTAAAAATAAAGATTAACTGCTTTAGTTCTCACAACAGTCCCATGACTAACCTGGAGTTTATTGTTTTAACCTAAACTCTGGGTGCCCCTATTTTGACATGGGCAGCTAGTAGTTTTGGTTTTGCAGATTTATATTCACAGGATCCTGGTTTACAGCTGGAATGATATCCGGAAAGCTTTGTATCCGTATATCTCTTTCTAGTTGTGCATTGTATTATTTTCTGCTGCTATGTATTTAAATGTAATTTAAATCTCTGATATTTCTGTGTAATATTCATTTATACTCTGTATATTCTTGTAATCTGATGCATTGTTGTGATATACCATGAAATGTTCTTCCATCTGCGTTCTGTTGGGGCTTGTTCTCGAACTATCCGCTCTTTCCTTCACGGGGAAGTTACGGGTCTTTACATGTATTGGATTCAAATTTATTACCATTAGCTTTTGTTACGAATGCACCTCTTTTTCATGTCTTTGCAGTACACACTTGGGTACATGAAATATATGTGTACTATTTCCTGCTATTCCATGTTCGCAGATGAGTTTTATGCCTTGTTTGATTTTCTTTTTCTTGCATATATTGCTGTCGTGATGTTAAAATTACTGATTTTTATGGTAGGCAGTCCACGGGTTATCACGATTAAACCATTTAATTATTTTGTTTGGGTAATGATTCATACTTTTATGTTATTCGAAGTTGACAAACTTGAAGTAAATTTAATCCTGACCCGAGTGTTTTGTGTTCTTGCATGGAAAGCTTGGGTCAGGTCCCAAGTGTTGCAGATGCAAATATTTAAGAGGAGGGGTACGAGAAGATGTATATGCGTGCAAATCTCGATAATAACTGTAAATTATGTTTAAAGAAATTTACATATTAATTTATATGTCTCCGCATTACAAACATTGTAGAACTCTGATTTTATTATAGAAATGTATTCAGTAGTAAATATCGTGTATTGTGATTCTGTGTTAATTCCATTTTTAAACCATGTAAGACAATAACAATTCGCCGTTTTGAATGCTTCGAGTTGGTTTAATCACCGATTTGCGGCGGTCAAAATGGGGGGTTGTTACAATCGCTTACGCCACTCTTAGATTCAATATAAGAATTTACTTCTTTTACAAAAAAACACTGGTTATAATGGTAGAGTTTATAATCGTTGTTTCCAAATATTTCATTTGTAAAACATTTGTTATAACGGTAGAACTAAAATTGTTGTTTAGATTTATAAAACATTTATTATAACAATTGCATTATAATCATTGTTTAGATTTACAAAACATTTATTATGACGGTCATGTTATAATCATTGTTTCCAAATATTTGGTATATAAAAATATAACTTGTTCTTATTAACTCAACTAATAAGTAAATAAAAAATAATTGAATTTGATTCAAAACGGAAAGTAAAAATAACTACTTCCCTAAATTCGATATAACCGAATTCCAATAGATAACCCTCTTTCGAATAATTTATATTCGATTTGTATTCTAAATTTCTGAATTTTTCTACCATTTCAGGTTAATTCAAATCCCAAAATTACTTTTGAATTTAACCTTTCTAAATCATTAACAAATTCCTTTATAACCATTTCCATTCGTAAACATTTTCTTTCAAACTGTTATTCATTTTCAAATGTGAATTTCATTTCTTAATAGGAATCTAAACTCGTTTTTCAAATCAACTTGATTTTTATTTATAAGTATAATTACTGCTCTACTACTAGTTATCGAGTATCTTTTTAAAATCATATCATATTCTGTTTCATTTATAAACTTTGTTTATAGAACTATTACTAAATTAACTCTTTCCGTTTATTTTAAACAATTTGATTTTTCTTTTGATTGTATTTATAAGCTATATATTTTGTAACTTCCGAAATTAACTTAACTTGATTTCTATAAAGCCCTTTTTATGTATTATTGCAAACCATAGAATTTACTGAAATATTAACCTATTAACGCATTTAAATTAAATTATAGTTCATGAAAATAAAATTTAAATATCCTTTCAGGAAATAAATCATTTGTATAAAATTCGACATAGCTGAATTCCTATTATAAATCCATTGGATTTATCTCAATTTATTTTATATTCCAAATTTGGAATAAAACCCAACGTTTCCCTTTGAAACCGATTTCATATTTCTCTTCTTATTCAAATTTCCATTTGAATTCTCTTTTTCTCAACTCAAATCTCTTTTACAACTACCGCGTTTAAATCCCACTCCAAATATCAGTGTCAACATCGATTTCCTCTTTGCTTATATTAATTCAACTTGAATTTATATTTTTACATTATTCAATGATAGATATTTCACTTTATTTATAACATCATTTATAAATCTAACTACTTTATATATTTATTAAACAAGTTTATATTTTAAATCCATTTGAAATCTAATTTCTTTTTTTTAATAATTTCCTTTTTAAAATCTCAAATTTCTTTTCTACATTCTAAAATATTTTACGGTATTTAAATAATAAAATTTGGGGGCCAGTGTAATTCAACTACAACATAACCAATTACCAGTCAGATATCACATCATATGTCATAATAAATAGAACAGTAAATGAAATGTTGTCCAACCTGTTTCCCTGCATCCACAGATGTTAATCAATTCCAATAGTATTAATTTCACATCAATATGAAATATCGTGGTGAACCGAATTAATAATCGATCAACGATATAACTATATCAATAATTTCAAACCAATTTTATCAACCATTCATTAAACAACCATCACACAGTATAAAATTACTAGAAATAAATTTAAAACTCGTTTATATAAAAATATAAACGAGTCAGAGTTAGTGAGTTTACTCACCTTGTTTTCGCAGTTGACGATTCTGCTTTTGTTTCATTTAAAATGAAATGAACATTTAATTCTTCAACGAAATTCCGGTAGCTTCATTGTTCACCACACTAGATCCACAACGTAGGCCACATCGTTAAGATTCCAACATGACTTGTCTAGTCCATTCAGTTAACATATATCCAAGTTATAACATTTTAAAATATAATATTTTTATTTAATAATCATTCTCTTAATAAGTTAACTGCCTAATTAAATTACCTTAATAATTTAACCACGTTTAACAGCAAACACCCAAGTGAATTCTGCTTAAGCCATCTTTCCGAAAGAATTACTCCTGCTACAGTTCCTTTTATGGCCATAACCGCCACTTACAGTCTCCGTTCTCCCTCTATCCTCCACCAAACTCTAAACCATCATCACCAATGACACTTTCGTCGCCTCCTCTTCCTTCATAGTAGTACTCGAAACCTTCACCATTCCCCCTTTTCAAGTTCGACTCCCTCTTGACCAACGACCTCTTCACTTACCACGCCTTCAACACTTCACTGTAAATCACAAATTCCATAACCATTTTTCGTCAACCAATGGCACACAACATCTTTAACTAATAAAACAAATATTATTTTCATTTACCAACGTTTTAAAATATCACCCGGTTTTTAGGAAAGAAACCATTACTGTGCCTCGTCCTCAAAACATGTAAACCACTCCTCCTCTACTTTAGCGTTCGAACAATGCTGCAGTATAAAACCCATTACCAGAAACTTCTTCATCTCATTCTCTCCTTTTCCTACACCGATTCATCCCACCGAGTTCACCCTCATTCAACTCTTCGCAGTGGCTTTCGACTGCACTCAGCTAACCACAATTTGCTAAGCGAGGCACAACTCATCCGAAAGCATCCTGACCCCCGTGCGCCTCAAACTGAAGCCTAGAAGGTGTTGTTGAAAACACATCATGCTGAAAAGTTCATTTTGTACTGCTGTGACAGAGGAGGAGGATGGGTGATGCTTTTGCCTAAGTACTTCGGTTTGAGGATTAAACAAAATGAAGACAATATAGCTCCCTTTTATTTATATGCATAAGGGTTGGTTGGTTCGAATGAAAGCACAGTATTTTTTTCCCTTTTTTATATCGTATTATGTAGCTTCGCATGGAAGCAAAATTTTAACACCCCATATTTTCTATTAATGTTATAATAACAAATCCAAGAATACTTAATTAAAAATGTCAGAATTAAGGGAAACGGGTTACGCCATTGTGTTCGTCTCAGAATTCTGGTTGAGATAGAGTCCGAGTTTGCGTAAATTGGACTTCGTATGAGGAAGTTATGACTGTCAGAAGTTTCTAGAGAATTCAAGCAAATTCAAACAGCTCAAAAACAATTTTAAATTCAAATCATAATTCAGAAGTGGGCTAGGCGGACAAATTCGCTCCTAGGACCCAGGTCGACCAAGGGGTCGACCCTAGTGTCGACCTCCCCCTACAGGTCGACCTGGGGTCGACCTTCCCCCCTCCCGACCAGATCTGAATTTTGATGACTGATGACTTGCTGCTGAGCCACTAGGGTTTCTGGATAGTTCTGATCCAGTCTAAATGGTTGCGATTAACCCTAGGATCATCCAACGGTTCAAATTGAATTGAAATTCTATATAAACAACCCAATGCTCAAACCTAAAAATCACACAAAATTAATCCTAGAACTATCATGCTGTCAATTGAGAACTTGGAGTAGCCGTCACCAATTCAAAGACAAGATAAGAACCTGAATCAAAAATCAAATTAAAATTTATCAAATTCAACGATCTACATTAAAGGCGAGCTTACCAATTTTAGAATTCAGATTTCAGAACGCAAAATTCCTTTTTAGTTTGTAAGTTGGTTATTACGTAGATTTAAACATTTCAAATAAACCATGACATGTTGTAATTTGAATATAGAGTGATGCATATGTATAAGATTTAATTCTCGTTTATCTTAAAGTATCGTTGAAATGAATCATCTCTATATGCTTGTGGTGATGAACATATTTTATATTAATCATAAATATATGGTTGCGGTGATGAACATATTGTATGTTATTGGAATCTATTATGATTGGGTAATGGATTTATTTTGCCAATTAAATGGTGAAATATGTCATGTTATAAATTGGTGGTTATTTGCAAGTTTATGATCTAAAATACATGCTTATACGTTAGGTCAACACTCATGTATATTCATGTTAGGATGAATCTATTTATCTTGTAAAGATGATTATAGTAGTTTTTTTTTATGTTTTGACATACATATGTCAATAGGCTAATTTGCGATTTAAAAACGATTATAGTAGCTTTCTTATGTTTTGACATACATAAGTTAATGTGCTAAGTTGTGGGTTGAAACTTTGATTATATGTTAAACCTCCATGCTAGACCTTTGTCAAGTTTACATGACAATTAGACCCAACTTAGTCATAAGTTCACCTTTACCCTTTTAATTAAAGTTAATTATACCTCTGTGCCAAGTTACACATGACAAGTTGAAATGTATGCTATTTTATGTTTATTTCATGTCCCTTGTTTAGTGTCCCATTTCTTGTTTATGGGTTGGGCTAATTTACTAGACCGACATTTTGTGAGATTCATGCGTACGTTCCACCGGGGTAGCGATGGGAAATATGAAAATTCATGGCATAGATTTGTTCATTAAATGGTATATTAGATATACCATTTATGGTGAGCATAATCAAAGGGTAATTATGGCATGATTAAATTAAATTTACATAAAGAAATTAGACATATATAGGAAAATGTGAATTTAGAAAAGACGAATATGCCTAACCCGAGGTTAGACTGAGTTGTGGTGTAAATCTGCCCAGAACCGACCGGCATATCCAGTGACCACAACAAGACCTGTCTAATGTGGGTGGTTAGTGCATCAAGCCCAAAAAAGAACCCGAGGTCAGACTGAGTTGTGGTGTAAATCAGCCCGGAACCGATCGACACATCCAGTGACCACAAAAAGACCTGTCGAATGTGAGTGGTCGGTGTTTTAATAAATTAAAGCTAAGTTAGGATTGGTAGGGTTAAGTCAATCAGGGAAACACTTAACTGATTCAACATGTTAACTAAACGAATGGGTGGGGTTAGGTAAACTTGGACACTTAAGCAAATAAACATGTTGATTGGAAAACCCTAGTAACGGGGACCCATTTCAGCAGTAACCCAAATAGACGTATCATGGTACCCTGAAACTAGGCAGGGTGGGGCATGATAACTGGCCTAATTATAAGCAGTCAAAATGCTGGCGGTTGGTGCGTCAGTGTAGGTTCTGACGGAGTATGGGCGTGCACATACTCCGGAGTGGAAAAAAATAGGCATTGGACATCAGTAGTATACACTGTGCATCTTGAATCGTGTCGGGTTGCCACTAGAGGGACTGATACACCCCATGGTGGGACCAGCACAGGTAGCTACAGTCAAGCGGGGCCGTATGACACAGGATATGAATGCATGTGAGTAGGAGCCGATCATTAAGGGGATCGTTTGTTATAAGCACGTGGGGCTGGTTGAACCAATAGTTAAGTAGGTGCAGAGACTATAGTAATGGGTGCGATCACATGTTCCTCTTATCTTATATTAGGGTATTGTCCTATGTTCTGTTATCATTGTCATGATCCCTTTCCTTGTTTAAATACTAGTAATCACTGACCTTACCAGACTTGTTGTCTGACCCGTTTTCTCTCGTCTTCTTTTCTTCCGTTCCCCTACCTCCCCCAGGTCCACAAGGAGGGAGTACTCCAGCTTAGTCAGACTCTTTGCAAGATAAAAGAAAGTAGATGTATGATTGGGACTCTCTTACTTGGCTATGGCTTTTGGATACTACACTTGGCGATTTATGCAGTTTTATTTATGGTTTATGCTTCTTTATTAAATAATCAAGACAAAAATTATAGTGTAATGTTTTGGAAGTTATTTTGATATAATTTGATGTAATGCTTTTGTATTGAACTACGTATGCAATAAATATTTGAATTTTGCTGCTTAAATTTTTCTGCCTTTTTAAATTTTTCTGTACCTATAACCCTCCACCAAAGTTAAGGCATTCCCTTTGTGAGTGACCTTAACAGTGGTGGGGTGTTTCACTTGGTATCAGAGCAAAGGTTCACCAGATCAGATAAGAGTTTTTGAAAACTATTTTTCAAAAAGAAATATAAAGAAGCATTTTACAAGGAAAAGTGTTGTTTTAAATTTAAAAAGGCATAATCCCCAAAGCCATATGCACTATCTTTCTATCCTTCATTTTGAATCTTTTCTTTTTTGGTTCAGGAGGTACTTAGAGGCTAGGGCCAACGATGCAGGCCCAGCAGATATTCCTCCTCCAGCTGCAGTAGCTCCTCCTCCTCCTCCTCCTCGTGCAAATGCTTTCTCAAAGGTTTGTAGAGACTTTAGGGCCATGAATGGAAAGGATTTCAAGGGAACTGAATCATTTGTAGAAGCAAGGAACTGGCTTAAAGAAACTGAGGATTTGTTCGTTATCTTCGAGGTGGACGATAGGCAGAAGATACAGTTGGCGGTATGGTTGCTCAAAGATGAAGCTTCCTATTGGTGGGAAGTCACCAACGCTGAACGACCAGTTGAAACATGAATGGATTTTAGAATAAGGTTTGAGATGAAATTCCTCTCACAAGCTGAATGAAGTTTACAGCTGGAAAAGTTCCTATCTCTTAAACAAGGAAGTATGACGGTCAAGGAGTACGTCAATTAATTCAACCAGCTGGCCCGATTTGGACTGGACTTAGTGAATACTCCTCATAAGAAGGCTCTCCGTTTTGTCAAGGGATTGAATGAGCCACTTCACAGCTTGGCTATGACCCATATACCTATGGGGGCTACTTACGAGAGGTTAGTGGACATGGCACTCTTACATGAGGAAGACAAGGGAAAGAATGAGGCAAAAGCAGAAGTGCCTTAAGATAAGAAGGGGGAGGGGTCGCAGAACAAGAAGGCTGATTCAAAGAAAGGCGGGAAGAACAACAAACCCCGTGAAAAGAGAAAGTGTAATTTCTGTGACACTCCTGGGCATCTGATCAAAGACTGGAAGAAGAAGAAAAGGAAGATGGATGGTTGTTTCCACTATGGTGAGACAGGAGACATGGCTAGGGCCTGCCCAAGGAAGCAAGGGTAGGGAGCTATACCTTCTTATGGAGGACAAGTTCACGCTCTCACGGCACCTCCACTAGAATGAGGTAGAAAGGTTTCTGTCGAAAGTTTAGTCTATCTTTTTGATCATCCCGTACGTACACTATTTGATTCTGGCGCATCGCACTTCTTTTATATCTACTGCTTTAGTGGAATCTCTGCACCTAGACACCAGGATAGTAGAGGATCCCTTGGTTGTTTCAAATCCAATTGGGGGCTCAGCTTATTTGTCAATGGTTTGTTTGGATTTGAAAATATCTATACTAAGCATTGGGTTTAGATGTAATGCCTTTGTTTTGGACTTCACGGTCTATGGCTTGATTCTAGGCATGGACTGGCTATCCAGTAATGGTGCCGTCCTCGATTGCGAAAAGAGAGTGGTTAGACTCATGACTCTCCTTGGTAACACTCTCAAAATTTCTTGTAATCCCATGAACTCCGTTATGCTTAGTTATCTAGAATCTCTTGATGCGTCTGTTAAGAACGTGCAGTCTATAAGGGTAGTCTATGAATACTCGGATGTGTTTGAAGAGGTAAAGGGCTTACCTCCGAAGTGGGAGATAGATTTCCGCATATACCTCGTGGACAATGCAAAGCCCGTTTCTTTACCCATTAGGCACATGGCCCCAAGGGAGAGAAAGGAGCTCAGCAAGAAAATCAAAGAGCTGCTTGAAAAGGGGTTCATAAGACGGAGAATTTATGAATGGGGTGCTCCGTTAGTGTTCACGACCAAAGCTGATGGTTCACTCCGCGTGTGCGTTGATTATAGGGAGCTAAACAAGCTGACCAAGAAGAATAGACACCCTCTCCCAATAATAGATGATTTGTTCAATCAGCTTGTAGGTACATCGGTTTTCTTCCAATTAGATTTAGCTACCGGGTTTCATCAGCTAAGAGTGGCTGAAGACAGCATTGATAAGACCGTGCTCAGAACTCCAGTTGGGTTCTTCGAGTGGTTTGTCATTCCTTTCGGCTTGACAAACGCACCCGCTTACTTCTTTGATTTAATGAATAGGGTGTTCCGAGAGTTTCGCAATAAGTTTGTGGCGGTCTTCGTAGACGATATTTTGATCGTCTCAAAGAATGAGGAAGTGCATGCTCATCATCTAAAGGAAGTCATGGATACTCTCCATGCACATCAGTTGAAAGCTAAATTCTCCAAATGCCATTTCTGGGGATAAGAAGTCAGGTTCCTTGGACACGTGGTGTCCAAAGAGGGGATAGCTGTGGACCCTGCGAAAGTGGTTGCTGTGCAAGATTGGAAGGTTCTTTGAAATGCAACCGAAGTCTGAAGCTTTCTCGGGCTAGCAGGTTTTTATTGAAAATTTATAAAAGATTTTGTAAAAATCTCAGCTCCACTGACAAGATTGACAAAGAAGAACCTAGCTCTCAATTGGGATTTGGATTACGATATTACTTTCCAACGGTTGAAACGGGCTCTAACAACAGCCCCAGTTCTCACATTGCCTAATCGATACAGTATATACAGATGCATGCGGAACGGGACTAGGCGCTATTCTAATGCAAGAAGGGAAGGTAGTGGCTTATGGTGGACGACAATTGAAAGTACACGAGAAACACTACCCAACCCACGACCTAGAGTTGGCAGCCATTGTTTTTGCACTTAAGTCTTGGCGTCGTTATCTGCTAGGTGAGAAATTTGATCTGTATACTGACCATAAATCGTTGAAATACCTATTCTCCTGGAAAGATCTCAACTGAGGCAGCAGAGATGGATGGAGTTTCTTGCCTCGTATGATTTTGAGATTTCCTACACTCCTGGCAAAGGTAATGCAGTAGCAGACGCCTTGACTAGAAAGAAACTGACCTCAAGCCCTCTCTTTGTGGAAAGGCAAAGCTTGGAGTTCATATCAAGCTTTAACTTCAGACCCTCCACTGATTTTGTACCTGGCTTGCTAGCAACGTTAGAAGTACGACCAACTCTATTAGATTCAATCGGAGCCGCGTAAAGAGAAGACCCTCAGCTAGCCAATGTGGTGGACAAGTTAATTAGGGGTGAGACTTTTAGTCACCTCAATAGATACTCCATGGATGCCAAGGGCTGGTTGAGACAAGATGGAAGATTATGTGTCCCACAAGCAAGGGGCTTGGTAAAGGCGGTTCTAGAAGAGGCACACCATTCCAAACTGACCATACACCTAGGTGGAGACAAAATGTATAAAACATCAAAAGAGTTTTCTTTTGGAATGGCATGAAGAAAGACATAGCTGAATTTGTTTCTTTGTGTTTAATATGCCAACAAGTCAAGGCGAAGCATAAGAAGCCTGGTGGACTGCTCCATCCTCTAGAGGTCCCACAGTGGAAATGAGATAGCATCTCGATGGACTTCATAGATGGGCTGCCTAGGTCAAGAAGGGGCAATACCAGCATTTGGGTAATAGTGGACAGGCTCACAAAAAGCGTCCACTTTACACCCGTCAAGAGTAGAAGGACTGACTCATCTCTAGCATCTATATATCTTAAAGAAATAGTTCGAATCCATGGGATACCCTCCAGCATAGTGCATGATCGAGACCCTGTCTTCACGAGCGAGTTTTGGAAGAGTTTACAAGAGGCAGTAGGCACACAGTTATTCTTAAGCATGGCCTATCACCCTTAAACGATGGCCAAACGGAAAGAGTCAACATAGTATTAGAAGACCTCTTGAGGTTATGCATTATTGACTTCGGAGGTACATGGGAGGATCATCTACCTTTGGTGGAATTCACGTACAATAATAGCTACCAACCCACCATAGGCATGGCACCTTTTGAAGCTTTATATGGAAGACCGTGCAGGTCACCAACTTGCTGGTGGGAGTCCACAGACAAGCTCATACTTGGAGCAGACATGATTAGGGAAACTTCAGAGGAAGTAGACTTGATACGAAGAAGAATGAAGACTGCCCAAGATAGACAGAAGTCCTACGCAGACAAAAGAAGAACTGACCTTGAGTTCGAAGTTGGAGACAAGGTGTTCCTTAAAGTATCTCCTTTAAGGAATGTCGTTCGCTTCGGATCCACTGGAAAGTTAGCATCAAGATTTGTAGGGCCATTCCCTATCATCGAGAAGATTAGGAAGATGGCTTATAGGGTACAACTGCCCAAAAGATTGGCCGGGGTTCATAATGTCTTTCATGTCTCGCACCTGCGGAAGTGCTTACACGAGTCTACGGAAGTGGTAGAACCAATTCTGCTAGAGGAAGTTGAAGTTGAACAAGAAGCAACTGTGAGGAGAGCTCCAACCCGTATCTTGGGAACAGAAGTCAAAAAGCTATGCAACCGTGAAGTTAAGCTCGTCAAAGTTTAATGGAGCAACACTGAGGAAGATGCGACCTGGGAAACTGAGGACAAAATATGCGCAACCTACCCTTTTCTTTTTGAGGGTACGTCTTTAATATCTTTTTCCATAAGTTTATGCTCACATCTATCTTTTTAGGTATATCTCCTCAATCCTATCCTTTGTCCTTAGGTAGGAACCCATTTGGATGTAAACATGAAATTGAAACATTTTATGATTGATGGTTGCAAGTGGTTGCTAGTGGATGCATATACACACACATTAGATATTAGATCGGCTCAGTCACTTCCATATTGCATATGCATATATGTATTGGTTTATGGATTAAAACTTGATGTGTTATCATATGAACATTGCATTTGTATGAATGGTTGTGCACTCATGTAAGAAATTTTTGAGTAGCAAAAATTGCGTTCATAACGGATTCATGGCACTGACATAATTTGCATTAAGGAGGTCAACTGAATCAGTAGACCGCCCGATTTTGCATTAAATAAGGACATGTACACACACAATGCATATAATCATGAAGCATTAGAAATCTATTAAGGACAATGGACGCCTGTTTTGATGGTTGAGTAGATGAGAGATTGGATGGTAGGATATAAGTTCTTCTCGACTTGAAGATTTCGGGGATGAAATCCTAAAAGGAGGGGAGAATGTAACACCCCATATTTTCTATTAACGTTATAACAACAAATCCAAGAATATTTAATTTAAAATGTGAGAATTAAGGGAAACGAGTTACGCCATTATGTTCGTCTTGGAATTCTGGTTGAGACAGAGTCCGAGTTTGCGTAAATTGGACTTCGTATGAGGAAGTTATGGCTGTCAGAAGTTTCCAGAGAATTCAAGAAAATTCAAACAGCTCGAAAACAAATTCAATTTCAAATCTAAAGTCAGAAGCGGGCTGGGCAGAAAAATTCCCTCCCAGGACCTAGGTCGACCAGGGGGTCGACTCTAGTGTCGACCTCCCCCCTACAGGTCAACCTGGGGGTCGTCCTGAGGGTCGACCTGGGGGTCGACCTACCCCCCTCCCGACCAGATCTGAATTTTGATGACTGATGACTTGCTGCTGAGTCACTAGGGTTTCTAGATAGTTTTGATCTGGTCTGAATGGTTGCGAATAACCCTAGGATCATCCAACGGTTCAAATTGAATTGAAATTCTATATAAACAACCCAATGCTCAAACCTAAAAATCACACAAAAATAATCCTAGAACTATCATGCTGTCAATCGAGAACTTGGAGTAGCCATCAACAACTCAAAGACAAGATAAGAACTTGAATCAAAAATCAAATTAAAAGTTATCAAATTCAACGATCTACATCAAAGGCGAGCTAACCAATTTCAGAATTCAGATTTCAGAATGCAAGAATTCCTTTTTAGTTTGTAAGTTGGTTAGTACGCAGATTTAAACGTTTCAACTAAATCATGACATGTTGTAATTTGAATATAGAGTGATGCTTATGTATAAGATTTGATTCTCGTTTATCTTAAAGTATTGTTGAAATGAATCATATCTATATGCTTGTGGTGGTGAACATATTTTATATTAATCATATCTATATGCTTGTGGTGATGAACATATTATATGTTACTAGAATCTATTATGATTGGGTAATGGATTTATTTTGCCAATTAAATGGTGAAATATGTCATGCTATAAATAAGTGGTTATTTGCAAGTTTATGATCTAAAACACATGCTTATATGTTAGATCAACACTCATGTATATTCATGTTAGGATGAATCTATTTATGTTGTAAAGATGACTATAATAGTTTTTTTATGTTTTGACATACATAAGTCAATATGCTAAGTTGTGATTTAAAAATGATTATAGTAGCTTTCTTATGTTTTGACATACATAAGCTAATATGCTAAGTTGTAGGTTGAAACTGTGATTATATGTTAAACCTCCATGCTAGACCTTTGTCAAGTTTACATGACAATTAGACCTAACTTAGTCACAAGTTCACCTTTACCCATTTAATTAAAGTTAATGATACCTCTGTGCCAAGTTACACATGACAAGTTGAAATGTATGTTATTTTATGTTTATTTCATGTCCCTTGTTTATTACCCCTTTTCTTTTTTATGGGTTGGGCTAATTTACTAGCCCAACATTTTATGTGATTCACGCGTACGATCCACGGGGGTAGCGATGGGAAATATGAAAATTCATGGCATAGATTTGTCCATAAAATGGTATATTTGATATACCATAAGGGTAATTATGGCATGATTAAATTAAATTTACATAAAGAAATTAGACATATACAGGAAAATGTGAATTTAGAAAAGACGAATATGCCTAACCCGAGGTTAGACTGAGTTGTGGTGTAAATCTTCCCGGAACCGACCGGCATATCTAGTGACCACAACAAGACCTGTCTAATGTGAGTGGTTAGTGCATCAAGCCCAAAAAGAACCCGAGGTTAGACTAAGTTGTGGTGTAAATCTGCCCGGAACCGACCGGCACATCCAGTGACCACAACAAGACCTGTCTAATGTGAGTGGTTGGTGTTTTAATAAATTAAAGCTAAGTTAGGATTGGTAGGGTTAAGTCAATTAGGGAAACACTTAATCGATTCAACATGTTAACTAAATGAATGGGCGGGGTTAGGTAAACTTGGACACTTAACCAAATAAACATGTTTATTAGAAAACCCTAGTAACGGGGACCCATTTCAGCAGTAACCCACATAGATGTATCATGGTACCCTGAAACTAGGCAGGGTGGGGCACGATTAATGGGATGAATATAAGCGGTCAAAACGTCAGCGGCTAGTGCGTCAGTGTAGGTTCCGACAGAGTATGGGCGTGCACATACTCCAGAGTGGAAAAAAGCAGGCATTGGGCATTAGTAGTATACACTGTGCATCTTGAATCGTGTCGGGTTGCCACCATAGGGGCTGATACACCCTATGGTGGGACTAGCACAGGTAGCTACAGTCAAGCGAAGCCGAATGACACATGATATTAATGCATGTGAGTAGGAGCTGATCATTAAGGGGATCGTTTGTTATAAGCATGTGGGGTTGGTTGAACTAATGGTTAAGTAGGTGTAGAGACTATAGTAACGGGTGCGATCACATGTTCCTATTATCTTATATTAGGGCATTGTCCTATGTTCTGTTATCACTGTCATGATCCCTTTCCTTGTTTAAATACTAGTAATCACTGAACTTACCAGACTTATTGTCTGACCCGTTTTCTCTAGTCTTCTTTTCTTCCATCCCCCCCTCAGGTCCACAAGGAGGGAGTACTCCAGCTTAGTCAGAATCTTTACAAGATAAAAGAAAGTAGATGTATGATTGGGACTCTCTTGCCTTGGCTATGGATTTTGGATACTACACTTGGGGATTTATGAGTTTTATTTATGGTTTATGCTTCTTTATCAAATAATCAAGATAGAAATTATGGTGTAATGTTTTGGAAGTAATTTTGAGACAATTTGATGTAATGCTTTTGTATTGAACTACGTACGCAATAAATATTTGAATTTTGCTACTTAAGTTTATCTGCCTTTTTAAATTTTTCTATACCTATAACCCTCCACCAATGTTAAGGCATTCCCTTTGTGAGTGACCTTAACAGAGGTGGGGTGTTTCAAAAATGATATGTGAATTCTTGAAAAAGACAAAAGCAGTGTGTCCTTGAATAGAATAAAGAAGCAACGTTTGGTCAAAAGCACCCTCTGCGAATTGTCACTGTCGGACAACGATGTTATTTTATTTTATGGAGTACATGCTGGAGGGCAGAAAGAAAACAAGGCTATATCTCATGTAGCTGCAAACAATGAATCCTATACAACGTATATTTAGATTAGATATGAAATTATTTTAGCAAAGATTGTTTAAAAGTCTAAATAAACACTCAGCTGGAATCTTCGACTGGAGAGCATTCGCTTGTTTAAGGCTTGCTGTGGAAGGTTGGGAACAATATTTCTCTATTTATAAAGTTGCCCCATTGCAAATTTTTGCCGTAGAGAAATCTTATCATATATATCTTGCCAGCTGTGTGATCTCATCTTTAAATTCCGCAGAGATTTTGTCGTACTATAATAAACGTTGCCGACCTTTTAAATAAACTTTGCCAGCTTCTTTAGTTAAGATATCACTTAGTATCAGCCATAAAATATCAACGCACATGACAACATAATTCTTTGAGGTTTTGGTTCAGGAAAGCTAGGTTTTCTAATTCAGATTTACTTGGCCACATTCAGAGATTTAGAAGAATATATTATTACATATACATTTTCTTTTGTTAGCAACCTATAACTTACCAAAATTTGGTAAAGTAAAAGGCCAAATTAAATGAACTTGCCATATATATATATATATTATATAGATTACACAAGATTTCCAGAGATTTTGGAAAAACAATTCCTATATATATTTTAACGTAATTAACGTTCAACTTATTTCCAACTATTTCAGAATCAAAATATATTACACCATTATTTATTAATTAAATATTCAAAACAATTGAATTCAAGTCGTTTAAATCTCTAAATCACTATTTATATAATTAAATTAATTAATTATAGGTCGCTAAAAATCCGAGATGTCATAATTTTGACCTAGAAAAGACCCATCAAAACTTAGAGCCACTCTAAACGGGTCATAAGTTCCTTTAAGGATTACATTTGAAAGATAATAATAACATATACTTCGAATGGGAATCTCACACAGTGGAAAGAGAAAATATAATATTCAAATAAGATGTACCGTTATTTCAAAATCTCAGAAATATAACAGTTATAGTTACGTTTGTTCAGTAGGTACATCAAATAGTTCAGTCTCATAAGATTCCAAAAGAAGTAAAGCAATAACTAATAATAATATCATAATAACTTCGTCTTCTCTATCGGCTTCAATCACGACTTCATCCATGCTTTTACCCCATCTACTGACCTGTTGGATGTCAAGGAGAGGGGTCAGAACATAAAGTTCTTTGTGACTGAAATATGGTGTTACTTAATGTCCATACCCTATATTTTTAACAGGTTACATATGTCAAGGTATGTCTACGTAACAAACAAGATTCACATAAACATAAATATCTAACCAATGGGGTGGATATCCAAGTCAATTGCCTATTAGTGTTTTTAGGGTAAAGACCCAACGAGGTGGCATTCTCGGTCACTTATGGCCTTATCAAAAGGTGGATTATTATGATCTCTTATAACCCTAAGGAAGACCCCTAGCCCCTTTAGACCCCGTCCTAGTACATTAATGTTCTTAAGTTTTTTCCCTCGTTTGTAATATGAGAATTAGTATTGCGAACGTTTCTATTTAACTGATATTACCCGATAGGACACCTATGTCACATAAGACTTCCCTTATAAAATTAATGAGCACGCAATGGCCACATATCTTTACAATTACCAATCTGTCCCTAGTTAAGCCCTTATAAGCTTCTAGAGGAAGTGGACATCCAAATGAACTACCCTACTTCTTTACTGTTTTATGCCTAACCACTTTTAGAGAAGGAGGACCCAAAGACCTACTTCAAATCTAGTAATGGTGGGTCCCATGAATTTGGTTCCTCTCCAAGGAATAAACCTCCAGATGGATCCTAGTCCTAACCACTTAAGACTCAAACTAGATAAAAAGAGATTTAGCCACTTAAGACCTTCTCAAGGCATAGTAAACCTATTCATTTTCACACACGATAGACTTATATGTATATATACACACACACAATAGACCTTTCGCATTAAACCGTGCACTTGTAGATGTCGGATATGTTGGTTGGTTCCAGGTAGACTTCTACTATAGTTGGTTTAACCTCGTGTTTAGTGTGCCAAGTTTTTGAATGGCACATGCCACCTAGACAGCTCACATTAATTGGGCCTACTTATGGTTGCCGGATTTGCCGGTCGGCAACGGGCAGGCTTCTACCACAAATGCAACTGACCTCGTGACCATGTGTCACTTATATATATATATATATATATATATATATATATATATATATATAAAGCCATTATATATACACACACAAGAAAATGATTATATATTTGTTAAGGGGACATTTAACTTTCAAATTCGAATTCTAATCCAATCTCATTTATTATGCTAATACAACGTTAATTACGTTGATATAAGTAAAATAATAATAACGCCTCATTAACGTAACATTCATATAAATGGGAAAACGTTCTAAAGAGGTGGCAATTGTCAATTTTTTCCAAAATAAAGGTATACAAGTTAGATTTTCCCATATTTTTATCGCTACAACATAGGAATGATGGCATAATGACAATACAACAAATAGTAGTGAAAAAATATACATACATGACAATTTTAACTTACATCCTAGGCCAGTTGGAATAATTTCAATATTAGATTAAAATAGAGTATTACATGTGCTTCCATTTGTATGTTTATAATCCCTATTTCACCTAGTTCACCACTTTTGGCGTTGTGCACATAAAAATATTCACATTTGATCTATTTCATTTTGAATGCATTTGGATCCAAAATGGGATCCAGGCCCAAACCAAATCATGAAATAATCAAACCTAAATATTTTTAGGTTGCATTAAATGGTAAGTAAAAGTCAATTACATGAAATAGGAAAAATGATGGCAACACTCATATTCATTTTAATCCAATACAAAAACCAAAAATCCACAATACCCAATAATTCATGAAAATTCATACGAAATTGCAAGATAGAATATTCGGGGGTTTTCATGTTTATATTATCGAATATCCAAATCTTCCTAGGCATATCTATTCACATGACAAACTATTAAAAACATGAATATGCCTTAAGTACATCATATTCCACTCACCAACTATAGGCAGCATAGAGAAAATTCTTTGGTAGATCTTGATCAGCAACAATCTTTACATTTAAGAGAGCTCTAATAATCCTCCTAACAATATACATATAAGAAACATACATTAGAATCTTATACATACATGTTTATGCTAAATTTCGAAATCCTAAACTTATATAAATTGGAATAGACAGATTTAGCATAGAGTTAGAGAAGTAGAAGAAACCTTTACCCTATTCTTTTATTTTTCTATGGAATTTAACAATGGTGGAGCGACAACATAGAGGCAGATATGGAGAATAATTAGGGTTTCTAGTGTGTGGTATGAGGGGTTACTTATACTTGCTCACGTGAGTTTGAACTATTGGATCAATTAAAATTAATCCAAACCTTTCATTTTTATAAATCCCTCAAAGAAAACCCGAACTACATTGCTTTATTGGTCGGTCCAACCGCCTAGCGGTTGACCCTTAACGGTCGACCGGCGATGGACCCTTAGTGGTCGACCGGCGATCGACAACCCTTATGGGGGCGGTCGACCCCTTCGGGCAGGAACCCCCAATAAACGTGCGATGCTGAGTTGTTTATTTTTATTAATAGTTTCCAGTTCTTTTTATGTTATTCCATACTTACAGGATATGTTGTCCCCTGATCTTATCTCAAATTTCAAATTTCGAATTTCCCTTTTTGTCTTTACTTTATAATTTGGACGATATATATAACATTCATACAGTTACATATATATATATATATATATATATATATATATATATATTTCTTCATTCGCTGTCCAAATTCATTTGTTCATAACTTCTTCATACATCGACCGTTTTCAACATATTATATATGATGACAATGTAGAATTTCGCCACGAATCCTAATAAAAGAATTTTGTAGCCAAATTCCTAAAGCTGCAAAATCTCATTTTCTAACCATATTATTTAATTGCTTATTTTTGATTATTTAATATTAATACTTATGAATTTTATGGGGCGTTACATTCTTCCTCCCTTAAAATAGATTTTGTCACGAAATCTGCTTAACGGGTTAAGTACGCATATATTTCTATATGAGCGCTTGGTGCAATGATGTCGCATCCATTTCCTAGCATCCAATCCAGCAATCACGATGCACCCATAAACGATAGTTTGAGGAAATAATTACCTATGAAAAGCTCTGGGTGGGTCTGCCTCACCTTATTCTCAGACTCCCATGTGCTTTCCGCAGGGTCATTTCTGCATTGTACTCGTAGGAGGCAAATGATTTATTGCGGATCTCTTGATTCCATGCTCTACAGTCCTTGTAGTTGCACGGGGAACCCAGGACTCCAACTCAAGTTTTTCTATGTCCCAATTTCGTCAAGCTCGAATCTGGTAGAAGAACCATGAAGGCATTTCCTTAGATGAGATACATGAAAAACAATATGGATTCCCGATAGATGCTCTGGGAGATCCACTCGATAAGCCAAAGATCTTACCTTCTCGATGACACGAAGAGGCCCAATAAATCTAGGAGCCAACTTCCCAGTCTTCCCAAACCGAACTGTTTTCTTAAGAGATAATATTTTTATGAATACCAAGTCTCCAACATTAAACTCAAGTTGCCTCCTTCGCTTACCAGCATACGGTTTCTAACAATCTTGGGCTGCCTTCATTCTTTGTCTAATCGAAGATATCTTCTCAGTGGATTCATGTAACAACCCGAATTTTGACAAGCACTTTTTTTTAAATTCTAATCTATCGAAACTCGTGTTGGCTTTCTCTGGTATCCTGCAGAAAAGATCGAGACATAAAATATGTCAGAGCTCAGAAAATATCTCACATCGGAATGGATAAAATATAATATAATCAAAGTATAGCCTTACCATATTAATAATACTGCCTAACCAGTATCCAAAGCTATCCTGTCACTGCCACAAATCTAACCTACGAGTATGTTATGAGGATGGGATTAGAACACAAGTTCTAGTGACTGGATTGAAACTATACACTTTGGATAATCATCCTACATATACCGTTCAATCACATTTTCTTATTTATTAGATTACTTGGGTTAATAGCACTCAAGGCTTCACACACGTCGTACCCATTTACTTCCAAGTAGATTAACCTAATACAATATATATGTAGCTAACCCCCAATATTGACATACACCCCATGTTACCCCATCCTACGCCGAGTGACGTACAGATCTCTACATAACAATATTACATTCTACATATGTCTGTCATTACCATGCTACGTAAGCATATGGACTGTCACCTTTGATCGAATCAGATTCCATACCAGAGTAATGCCCTCAAGTCTACGATACATCACCCAGAGTAGACATGCATGTATCTAGACTTTCCTACGTACGTATCGTTAATCGTATTCATTGCCTTAACTGCACATAATGTGCACCGAGTTCCGCGGCAGGACTATACAAGAAACAAGGAACTCGCTCAGGAGCTTTTCCATATTTGTATAGGCCGGCATTTAAGGGCCTCAAAACACAGATATCCCTCGAGTTTTTTTTTCATGGTGGCTATGGCACCACCTCGGCACCTCCCTCAACTAGTAAAGACTACAAGAGCTAAGCAACTTTCCCCTAACAAACAATCTAAACATCCAGTTGGCGTCTTCCCTCAACCACCGTACCTCGATAGTGAAAGGTGAATGATCTATTGGGTTTAGCTCTAGCCTTTTCGCATCCCACTGGCTGCCGATGACAGGTATCTGATGATATACTATCCTTATTGGTCCTGACCTCACCTCCCGTAGAGGCGATCTCCGAATCACCCTAGTGTCAACTCGTCACAACATTCTGACTGCAAAGCTACTTTTGCAGTCAAGGCCAACCCACCTGGTAGAAATGCGCAGACCTAACCTTTGCAAACACAGCCTAAACATCTACCACCGCACAAAGGACTACCAGGAGCACCTTATGTATCTCTGAATGCGCGTGCTTCCCCTTTCGGTCCTTCGGAGCTGACAGAACAATCATATGAACATGTGCTTCCCTCATGCCTCATGACACCCCGATGATCTACCACGTTGGGTTATTCACCCTCAAACGTATGGACTAGTCCAAGCGCCTCATTTTAGTATGTTATTAGACCCTATGTCTAAACATTCCTTTATGCGCTTGCTTTACCTCATCAGGTTTCTATTTAACTTGGTTATTCTCATTCACATTGACTTCTTATTCAAGTTACCAAGTTCCTCTTGCTTATTAATTTCAGTCATATAAATTAACCCATTTAAGTTTATTAATAAGCCCACAACATGTTATTCTCTAGATTGTGATACAAGGTCTGTAATACACAATCCATTCATATTCTTATTTTATTTCAAGGTTACAGTAACATGTTCTACTTCATACGTAACTAAGTATATCTAAATTCACATGTTTTTTATTTAACTTGTCACTTATCATTTACGATTAAATATAACTTATTTCATTTCATAAGTTGCCTCATTCTTTCTTATTTAATCATAATTCCATCTTGTACTTCACTACAGCTTAACGTTGTTTACTTATTAACTTTTTTCTCTTAACTAAGATTTGCTAATAAGTCTCCTTTCCATTTATTATAACCTATGTTATAATTTCCTCTTGTCCCTAGGACAAGCCTTAATATGTTATTCTTATCAGCAGATTTCAGATTTCCAAGTTTACAGATTATTTAATTTATAATTAAGTACAACTTCTAACATTTCATAAATTTCCCCCTTTTCTTTACTTATCACAAACAACTGGTTTCAATTTTCCCCATTTACTGATTACTTAATTTACAATTAAGTACCACATATCTCATTGCACAAGTCATCTCATTTTCTTACCAGTTTATTATAACCTAAGTTATAATCCCCACTTGTCCTTAGGACAAGCCTACCTATTATACAACATTCTCATTAATGTAATTCATTTATAATAGGTTATTATCATTCCCTGTCCAATCCTTTTACTGTTGTATCTTCTATTCATTTCCATCCATTTCCATTAATTTAAAATTAAAGCTATTTTATCAATCCTGCTATTTACAAATATTTATATATGTATATATTTATGCACTCACATTAAGCCTACACTTGTGGATGCTGGATTTGCCCGGTGGTTCCGGGCAGATTTCTACCACAAGTTGACTTAACCTCGTGTCTTCTACCACAAGTGTAATCTAAACTAGTGTCTAAGTACGGTTACAGTTTCCTATTCACTGTAAATTTTCTATATACAACAAATTGTACTTTAACATGTAATCATTCAATCATGTAATTGTTCGAATCAAACTAACTAACATGTAATTTTCTCAGTTTCTACCGTTAATGATCCAGTTACATAAATGTCACAAGTTAACATGAAATTGAAACAACGGTAATCGCTACACATATTTTGAAAAGTTTATATTTCAACATATGAATTTTCCAACATATTAATATCTTAGCATATTAATATTACAACATGTCTTATTCGTCACTTTATTCTTTTTAACATATGTTTAAGCATTTCAACATATCATATTTCAACATGTCATATATAACATTTCAATGTTTTTTCAATTATTCTAGCAAATTCACATTGTATAATAATGGGGAATGTTAAACAGTAATATATCATTACCAAAAATGTTATAGCTTAAATCAACTCACCTCATTTGCTTTCCAAATCCTGGATCTGGTCCAGATTCAACATTCCGTGGTTTTTCCCTCATTGGATTCTGAACCTAACAACCATGGATTCATAATTTTTACTAAAAGAAAAAGGGAAGAAATAGGAAGATAATTGAATAGACCAGAACTAGAAAATTACCTCTCTTCGAATATGATTATGAACACCTTCTAATTAATATTCATTCTTTTCCTCCAGATCTTGATTCAAAATTTTCTTAAACTAATTATCTTATTTTTCTGAAGAGATTTGAAGAGGAGAAAGAATGGCAGAGTGTAGACGTTGTCTCAGAAATGTGAGATTTAGCTAGGCTCTGCTAGACTATTTATAGGTGTTCAGGATATTATCGTACACGCAACGCTGAGTCAATATTGAACTTGGTTAAGAAAACAGTCCATATACGCCAATGAACCTGACTGGATCTAGGGTGGGTCGACCTCGGGGTCGACCACCCATGCTTGGGCCCGGCAATAATATTTTTTTAATGCGTATGGTCTTCAGTTTTGAATTGATTTGAATATTTTCATATATAAGGCCCTTATATGTATACAAAACTTGTAATGACCATTTTACGCGCATATATATATATATATATACATACACACACACACACACACATGCGCACAGCTTTTGTTTTGTTTTCAAAATTCAAAAGGTGTTGCCGCTTATTTGATTCTTATCATATTTCTCTGGTTTCAGTGTTATCTTGAATTTTCTCACTTGTATATATATATATATTCCTACACATATATATGCATATATTCTCATATACATATATACATATATTTTCTTTACTTCCTTATATGTATATTTTTCCCTATATGTGCGTTTATACATATTTTCCCTCATGAACATGTGTTATTTTAGTTGTTCCCTTAAAACAAGAATATTACTATGGCGTGGATCGAACTCTATACCTCTTGTATGCAAGTCACATGTTCTAACCAACTGGACTGCTAAGGCTATTATTAACAAGGCTTAGAATAATGGTAGTTATTGTTCTCTTCTCATTCCTCTTTTTCATATTTGTTACAATATTTCATCTAAACCACTGCATGCATCTTTTTCTTTTATTTCTCTTTTATTATTAATGCATAATCAGTGCATGTAACACATTTACACCGCATGCAACCAATCCTTTTTTTTCTTTTAATGTACGCATTACATTTTTATATGCATTAATGTTTGTTTCATTCTTCATCTATACATTTATATCTATGCATATATACACACATATATGCATTATTTAATTATTTAATTGTCATAAAATGTAGGGTTTTACAATTCACGGACGAAGTCTGGTTCGAGTATAACATTATCGGTAGTTTCCCACCAACAAGTTAGCGATTTACATGGTCTCCCGTGTAGCGCTTCAAAATGGGCCATACTAATCGTTTCTTGAAAACTATTATCATATGTGAACTCCACAAGCAGTAGGTATTGCTCCCAAACTCCTCCAAAGTCGATGATGCAAGCTATGAGCAGGTCTTCTAAGATTCTGTTAAATCTCTTTGTCTACTCATCTGTTTGCAGATGATAAGTTATGCTTAAGTTATGGGTTGTCCCCAATGTTTTTTGTAGGCTTCTCAAAAATTCGCTTGTGAACAATGGGTCTCTATCACTTACGATACTTGATGGAATACCATGGATTCTGGCTATCTCTTTGATATACTGTTGGGCTAACAAGGTTGCAGCCCTTTTCTTCTTGACTAGTAAAAAATGGGCGCTTTTGGTTAAATGATCTACCACAACCCAAATGGCCTCATTCCCCTTTTGGCTTTTATCCCCACTGGGTTGTATGGTCGGTTTTGACCTATGTCATTCTTCTAGAATTTCTTTCCTCAACCTTTCGTCCTTAGGGACATAAATTTATTCATGCCAAAGTAAATTCCCATCATTGTTGATCGAATACCTAACCGAGTGAGGAAAGGTCTCTTTCTTTCCCACTTTCTCCTATATGCCTTTTAACTCCTCGTCTAAGTCTTGTATATGTTGGATTCATTCTCTTAGGGTAGTTCTAATTACCATAGCCCCGTGAAAACCATTGGAAGTGGTTGGTGAGGGTTGCAATTTAAATTAGTGAGGAACTCAAATTGTTTGCATTCTATCATTGCATTTAATGTCACATGTTTCCTATTTAAAGCATCCACCAAAACATTCAGGTACTGAATCGCAAAGTCAAATGAGGTAATATACTCCATCCACCTTTGTTGTCTCAAGTTCTGGTTATGTTGAGAAATAAATACTTAATGGACTTATGGTCAGTAAAGAGTTCGAATTTCCCCCTAAAAGGTAATGCCTTAAAATCTTAAGGGTGGACACCACCTCAGGGTCATGCACTGGATATCTTTTCTCTGGATCCTTGAGTTGTCTACTAGCATAGGCAACTACTCTCCCTTCTTGCATAAGGACTACTCCTAAACCAGTCCCACATGCATCAGTGGAAACGGTGAAAGACATTGAACCATCGGGTATAATTAGGACTGATGTGCTAGTTAATGCTTCCTTCAATTTCTTAAAGGCTATTTCAAAATTATTACTTGAGTTAATGGAGTAGCAATCTTTGCGAAGTCTTTATTGAATTTTCTATAATACCCGGCAAATCCAAGGAAACTCCGTACCTCTATAACATTTCGAGGTGTCCTCCATTCCTTGATTGCCTCAAACTTCGCGGGGTCTACAGCCAAGCCTACGCTCGATACAATATGTCCTAAAAATCTTACTTCTTCTCTCTAGAAATAGCACTTCGAGAATATTGCTTTTAGTTGGTTCTTTCTTAATATTCCTAACACTTGTCTCAAGTGTTTTTCGTGCTCTTCACAATCTTTTGAAAATATAAGGATATCGTTTACGAAGACTACTATAATTTTATCTAGAATGCCCCTAAACACACTACACATGAGGTCAACAAAGAAGGCGGACGCATTCGTTAATCCGAAGGGCATAACTTCCCATTGGAACAATCCGTTTGGCATCCTAAATGCAGATTTGTCCTTGTTGTCCTTTGCAATTCTCAACTGGTGAAATCCAGGCATGGTCTAGTTGGGAAAATACACAGGCTCAGGCTCCTCCCAAGTGGTCAAAAAGGTCATCGATTCTTGGTAAAGGGTACCTATTCTTCTTAGTTAATTTATTTGTTTCCTTATAGTCTACACAATGTCTCAAAGATCCATCTGCCTTGGTGGAAAATACAACAGGTGAACCCCATTTTGAGGTACTTCGATGAATAAAACCTTTTTGCAACAACTCTGAAATCTGTTGATCTAACTCCCTTCTTTCTTTAGGTGCCATATGCCTTTAGGGCAGTGCTACAGGCCCAACTTCCTTCTATTGGTCAATACGAAAGGAGTTTTCTCTATGAGGCGGAAGTCCCTTGACTTCCTCGAAGACATCCAAGAACTCACAAACTATAAGGACCGAAGTTGGTCCTTCAGAACTAAGAGACAAGGAATATAAGAAAGCTTTATCTGTGTTTTTAACATTACAAGTAACACTTAAGCTGCATCCTCCTTGGCTCCTAAGACGAATGAGTCTCTTGTCTCAATCTAGAACGACCTTGGCCTCATGGACATTTTGCTAACGAGGTCCTACAATCCTAGGCCTCATGGCCTTTGCGGTTGCACCACATATAAGTCTTTGCGCCCTTTTTGAATTTCTTCTTCTTGTTCTTCCACCATTCCTTCTTCTTATTTTTATTGGATCTTTCTCCTTTCTCACCCTCTTTATCCTCTTTGGAGCTTTCGTCCACGCAGAGCGTAGTTTCTTCAACCAGAGTCTCAAAAGTTGCTCCAAACGTTACTTAGGCTAATAGGGTCTCCTTCAACGGGGAGTTTAGTCCTTCAAAAAACCTACGGGATTTGTTCATGGGAGTGTCTACCAATCCTCTCCCAAACTTACATAACTTGCTGAGTTTGGATATATATATTCGTGCAGGCTCAAATTTACTTGCTTGAGATGGATGAATTTCTCTAGCTGAATAGTCATCTCAGCCCGTGGTAGAAACTATGCTTCAAAACGGATCTTGAACTCGGCCCATGTAAAAATCTGGCCTTCGTTCTACATCGATATTAAGTTCCATCATTCAAGAGCCTCATCCTTCAGATGCCAGGCCGTTATCCTTCTTTTCATTTCATCGGGCTAGGCAGTAGCCCTAAAGATCCTTTCATAGTCCATAACCAAGATTGGGCACTAGCAAAACCTTCCTTTTCAGAAAAAGATTTTCCCCCAAGATTCGTAAAGATCTTACAAAATCGAGCAAAATTTTAGGCCGTATCAACGGAAGGAGCTGCAGGAGCCGCTGTGGCAGGATTGACAATAGGGACTTGTTCAACAGTACAAAGATACTGTTGAAACCATTCAGACAAGTATCGAGGTCTTGCCTAGTTACCCCTGTTCAACTGGATTTTCAACGATTCTACTATCTGAAAGGAAAAGGAAGAATCCTTTAGTGGTTACTCTCGAGATAGTATTTAAGTTAAAAGAGAAAGAAAACGATAAAGGTGCCGAGTATAAATGTGTACACTTATTGGGGTATATATATACACATATACATAGTTTGAAAAACCTTTTTAGTATACAAACACGCCTCTCATACGTTACATATACTTGAATGGGAATATCACACAGTGGAAAGAGAAAATATAATATTCAAATAAGATGTACCGTTATTTCAAAATCTCAGAATTACAAAATTCACAGTTACCTTTATTTAATAGGTACATCAAATAGTTCAATACCATAAGATTCCAAAAGAAGTAATGCAATAACTGACAACAATATCATAATAACTTCGTCTTCTCCATCGACTTCAATCATGACTTCATCATGCTTTTACCCCATCTACTGACCTGTTGGATGTTAAAGATAGGGGTCAGAACATAAAGTTCTGTGTGACTGAAATATAGTATTAATTGATGTCCATACCCTATATATTTAACAGGTAACATATGTCATGATATGTCTACGCAACACATAAGATTCACAAAAACATAAATATCTAATCAACGGGGTGGATATCTAAGTCAATTGCCCATTAGTGTTTTTAGGGTAAAGACCTAACGAGGTGGCATTCTCGGCCACTTATGGCCTTATTAAAGGTGGATTCTTATGATCTCTTATAACCTTAAGGCGGACCCCTAGCCCTTTCAGACCGCGTCCTAGTACGTTTACGTTCTTAAGTCTATTCCCTCATTTGTAATATGAGAAGTAGTTTTGCAAATGTTACTAATTAATTGATATTATCCAATAGGACACTGACTTCCCTTAGACAGTTGGTGAACATGCAATGGCCACATATCTTTTCAATTACCGATCTATCCTTAAATAAGCCCTTAAGAGCTTCTAGAGGAAGTGGACATCCTCGTGAATTTCCCTACTCCGTTACCGTTTTATGCCTAACAACTTTTAGAGAAGGAGGACCCAATGACCTATTTCAAATCTAGTAAGGGTGGGTCCCATGACTTTGGTTCCTCTCCAAGGAATAAACCTTCAGAGGGATCCTAGTCCTAACTACTTAAGACTCAAACTAGATAAAAAGAGAATCAACCACTTAAGACCTTCTCAAGGCATAGTAAACCTATTCATTTTCACACACAATAGGTTTATATATATATAGTGTATATATATACACACACTAGACCTCTCACATTAAACTGTACACTTGTAGATGTTGGATATGCCGGTTGGTTCCAAGATGACGTCTACTACAAGTTGGTTTAATCTTGTGTCTAGTGTACTAAGTTTTTGAATGGCCCATGCCACCTAGACTTCTCACATTAGTTGGGCCTACTTGTGGTTGCTGGATTTGCCGGTCGGTTCTGGGAAAGCTTCTACTACAAATGGCAACTGACCACATGTCCATGTGTCACACACACACACACACACACACACACATATATATATATATATATATAAAGCCATTCTATATATGCACACACAAGCAAACAAATATATATTTGTTAAGGGGACATTTCACTTTCAAATTCGAATTCGAATCTAATCGCATTTATTATGCTAATACAATGTCGATTACATTTATATAAGTAAAATAGTATAATGCCTAATTATTGTAACATTCGTATAAACGGGGAAACGTTCTAAAGCGGTGGAAATCATCAATTTTTCCCAAATTCAAGGTATAAAATATACGATTTTCCAATATTTTTACCGCTACAATATAGGCATGACGGCATAATCATAATACAACAAATAGCAATGAATGGAAAATATACATACATGACAATTTTAACTTGCATCCTCGGCTTGTTGGAATGATATCAATATTAGATTAAAATAGACTATTACATACGCTTCAACTTCTATGTTTATAATCCCTATTTCACCTAATTCACCACTTTTGGCATTATGCACATAAAAATACTTACATTTCACCAATTTCATTTTGAACACGTTTGGATCCAAAATAGGATCCAGACCCAAACCAAATTATAAAATAATCAAATCTAAATCCTTTTAGGTTACATTCAATGGTAAATAAAAGTGAATTAAAAGAAATAGGAAAAATGATGGCAACAATCATATTCATTTTAATCCAATACAAAAACAAAAAATCCACAAAACCCAATAATTCATGACAATTCACATGAAAATACAAGATAAAAGATTTGGGAGTTTTCATGTTTACATTATCAAATATCCAAATCTTCCTAGGCATATCTATTCACATGACAAACTATTAAAAACATGAACATGCCTTAAATACATCACATTCCACTCACAAACTATAGGAGGAATAGAGAAAATTCTTTGGTAGATCTAGATCTACAACAATCTTTACATTTAAGCAAGCTCCAATCATCCTCCTAATAATATACATATAAGAAACATACATTAGAATCTTATGCATATATGTTCATGCTAAACTCCAAAATCCTAAACTTGTATAAAATGGAATAAAGAGATTTATAATATAGTTAAAGAAGTACAAGAAACCTTTACCCTATTCTTTTATTTTTCTATGGAATTTAGCAATGGTGGAGCGGCATCATGGAGGAAAAGATGGAGAATAATTAGAGTTTCTAGTGTGTGGTATAAGGAGTTATTTATACTTTCCCGTGTGAACATGAATAATTGGATCAACTAAAATTAATCCATGACTTTCATGTTTATAAATCCCTTAAAGAAAACCCAAACCACATATCTTTATTCGGTAGTCCAGCCACCGAGAGGTCGACCACTAACGGTCAACCGACGGTCAACACCCCTTAACGGGGACGATCGACCCCTTCGGTGCTGGAACACCCAATAAACGTGAGCTGTTGAATTGTTTATTTTTAGTAATATGTTTCCAATTCTTTTTATATTATTCCATATTTACAAGATATGTTGTCCCCCTGATTTTATCTCAAAATTTGAAATTCCCTCTTTATCTTTAATTTATAATTTGGACAATATATATAACATTATTGTAATTATATATATATATATATATATATATATTTCTACGTCCGCTGTCCAAATTCATTCGTTCATAACTTCTTCGTACATTGACCATTTTCAGCATATTATATATGAAAACGATGTAAAATTTCACCACAAATCAAAATAAATGAATTTCATAGCCAAATTCCTAAAGCTACAAAATCTCATTTTCCAGCCATATTATTTAATTGCTTATTTTAATTATTTAGTCAATTATTTTTAGTTATTTATTTATTATTAATACCTATGAATTTTATGGGGTGTTACATTCTTTCCTCCTTAAACTATATTTCATCTCAAAATCTGCTAAGGGGTGAAAAATACAACTCGCTCTAAACATCCATGTTGTACACCCATGTTATTCATCCATAAGCATCCAAGACTCGTAGTGATTATGAACTGCATACTCACTAAAGTGAGCTCTACCCTAGAATGTAGGTGTAATAAGTGTTACAATATGTATGCAAACAACCTAAGTACGCATATATTTCTGTATAATTGCTTGGTGGTATTGCGTCCATTTCCTAGCATCCAATCTTGCAACCACGATGCATCCATAAATGATATTTTGAGGAAAAGTTACTTGTGAAAAGCTCTGGGTGGGTGTATTTCATCTTATTCTCGGTCTCCTATGTGCTTTCGGTAGGATCATTTCCCCATTGTACTCAAACGAGCAAATGATTTTGTGGCGGAGTCTTTTGACTCCATGCTCTAAAATCGTTGCAGTTGCACAGGGAACCTTGGAATCCAACTCAATTTTTTCTATGTCCCCAATTTCATCAAGCACGAGTCTGGTAGCAGAATCATGAAGGCATTTCCTTAGATGAGTAACGTGAAAAACTTTATCGATTCCCGATAGATGCTCTGGGACATCCACTTAATAAGCCAAAGATCATATCTTCTCGACGACACGAAGAGGCCCAATAAATCTGGGAGCCAACTTCCGAGTCTTCCCAAACCGAACTGTTTTCTTAAGAGGGGATATTTTTACGAATACCAAATCTCTAACATTAAACTCAAGTTCCCTCCTTTACTTATCGGCATACGATTTCTGATGGTCTTGGGCTGCCTTCATTCTCTGTCTAATCGAAGATATCTTCTCCATGGATTCATGGACGAAGTTTGGTCCGAGTATAACCTTGTCGATAATTTTCTGCCAACAAGTTGGTGATTTTCATGGCCTCCTGGATAGCGCTTCAAAAGGGGCCAAACCAATCATCGTTGAAAACTATTATTATATGTGAACTCCACAAGAGATAGGTGCTGCTCCCAATCTCCTCTAAAGTTGATGATGCAAGCTCTAAGAAAGTCTTCCAAGATTCTGTTAACTCTCTTTGTCTGCCCATCCGTTTCCTAATGATAAGATGTTCTTAAGTTAAGGGTCGTTCCCAAAGTTGTTTTAGGCTTCTCCAAAATTCGCTTATGAACAAGGGGTCTCTATCACTTACGATACTTGACGGAATACCATGGAGTTTGACTATCTCTTTGATATACTATTGGGCTAACGAAGCTACAGCCCTTGACTTCTTGACTAATATAAAATGGGCACTTTTGGTTAAATGGTCTACCATAACCTAAGTGGCCTCATCCCCCTTTTGTCTTATAGGAAGTCCATCTACTTTATCCCCACCGGGGTGTATGGTCATTTTTGACCTATGGCATTCTTCTAGAATTTCTTTCCTCGACCCTTCATCCTTAGGGACGTAAAGTTTCCATCCCAAAGTAAATTCCCGTCATTGCAAATTGAATTCCTAGCCGAGTGAGGAAAGGTCTCTTTCTTTCCCACTTTCTCCTTTATGCCTCTTAACTCCTTGTCTAATTCTTGTGCACTTTGGATTCTTTCTCTTAGTGAAGGTCCAATTACCACAGCTCCAAGCAAACCATTGGAAGTGTATGGTGAGGGTTGCATATTAAAATTAGTGAGGAACTCTAATTGTTTACATTCTATCATTACATTCAATGTCGTATGTTTCCTACTTAAAGCATCTGCCACAACATTCCCCTTGCCTGGGGTATACTGAATTGCAAAGTCAAATGAGGCAATATACTCCATCCACATTTGTTGTCTCAAGTTCGATTCACGTTGAGAAAATAAATACTTAAGGGATTTATGGTCAGTAAAGAGTTCAAAATTTTCCCCTTAAAGGTAATGCCTCGACATCTTATGGGCGAACACCACTACAGCTAACTCAAGTTCATGCACTGGATATTATTTCTATGGTTCCTTGAGTTGTCTACTAGCATAGGCAACTTCCCTCCCTTCTTGCATAAGGACTGCTCCTAAACCAGTCCTACATGCATCAGTGTAAACGGTGAAAATTTTTGAACCATCGGGTATAATTAGGACTGGTGCGCTAGATAATGCTTCCTTCAATTTATTAAATGCTATTTCAAATTTATTACTCCAAACGAATACCAAATTCTTTCTCGTTAATTGGTTTAATGGAGTAGCAAACTTTGCGAAGTCTTTAATGAATCTTCTATAATACTTAGCAATTCCAAGGGAACTCCGTACCTCTGTAGCATTTCGAGATGTCCTCCATTCCTTGATTGCCTCAATCTTCACGGGTTCTACGGCCAAGCCTTCGCTTGATACAATATGTCCTAAAAATCTTACTTCTTCCCTCCAGAAATAGTACTTCGAGAATTTTGCTTTCAATTGGTTCTTTCTAAATATCCTTAACACTTGTCTCAAGTGTTTTTCATGCTCTTCACGATCTTTTAAAAATATAAGGATATCATCTACGAAGACTACCACAATTTTATCTAGAATGCCCATAAATACTCTACTCACGAGGTCAACATAGAAGGCAGGTGCATTCGTTAATCCGAAGGGAATAACTTCCCATTGAAACAATCCGTCTGGCATCCTAAAAGCAGTTTTGTCCTTGATGTCCTCCGCAATTCTCAACTGGTGAAATCCCGTAGCAAGGTATAGTTGGGGAAATACTCGGGCTCCTCCTAAGTGTCAAAAAGGTCATCGATTCTTAGTAAAGGGTACATATTCTTCTTGGTTAATTTATTAAGTTCCCTATAGTCCACACAAAGTCTCAAAGATCCGTCTTCTTTGGTGGCAAATAAAATAGGCGCACCCCATTCTGAGGTACTTCGATAGATAAAAACTTTTTGCAATAACTCTGAAATCTGTTTATCTAACTCCTTTCTTTCTTTGGGCGCCATATGCCTCAAGGGTAGTGCTGCAGTTTAACATCCTTCTCTAGGTCAATACGAAAGGAGACTTATCTATGGGGCAGAAGTCCCTTGACTTCCTCGAAGACATCCAAGAACTCACAAACTATATGGACCGAAACTGGTCCTTAAAATTAGGAGACAAAGAATATAAGAAAGCTTTATCCTTGTTTCTAACATTACAAGGAAAACTTAGGCTGCGTCCTCTCGACGAACGAGTCGATTATCGCAATCTAGGATGACCCCATAAACAAAAGACATTCCATACCTAAGATAACGTCGTACACCATAAAATCTAATGCACAAGCTTTGCAATGGAACTCGACATTGCCGACCTCCAATACTGGGCCTTTACACCACAACTCAAGATACTTAGATCCTTCGATAGGGTTGGCCACCTCTATCGGACTATCCGAGATAGATATGCGATGGTTGTTCATTCCAGAATCAAACAAGGTATGCACTGAATTTCCTAAAATAGAGGTTATACCTTCAAGTGCAGGATTCCCTTGGTCTCTCGGGGGTCCGCTTTGAATTGGTGCTGCTTCTATTCCATAGTTTTGGCCACTGTTGGCATCTTTGGGCTTCGGGCAGTCGTCGAACATGTGTCCTACTTCATGGTAGTTTTAACATTTTCCCTTGAACTCCTTTTTCACTAATGACGTCCTACATTCCTTGGCCTCATGGCCTTCGCGGTTGCACCTCATACAAGTCTTTGCATCCTTCTTGAATTTGTTCTTCTTCTTTTTCTTCCACCATTCTTCTTCTTATTTTTATTGGATCTTTCTCCTTTCTCGCCGTCTTTATCCTCCTTGGAGCTTTTGGCTACGCAGAGGGTAGTTTTTTCAACCAGAGTTTCAAAAGTTGCTCCAAACGTTACTTGGGCTAATATGGTCTCCTTCAATGGGGAGTTCAGTCCTTTAATAAACCTAAGGGCTGTGTTAATGGGGCTGTCTATCAACACTCTCCCGAACTTACATAACTCGGTGAACTTGCAGGCTCAAGTTTCCTTGCTTGAGGTTGATGAATTTCTCTAGCTGAATAGTCATCTCGGCCCGTGGTAGGAATTACGCTTCAAAACGGGTCTTGAACTCGTCCCACATAAAAATCCAGACTTCGTTATCCATTGACAATATGTTCCACCATTCAAGAGCCTCATTCTTCAGATGCCAGCTGCTGCCCTTCTTTTCATTTTATTGGATCAGGCAGTAGCCCTAATGGTTCTTTCACAATCCATAACTCAAGATTGGGCACTAGAAAAATCTTGCTTTCCAGAAAATGATTTCCCCATAAGATTCCTAAAGATCTTACAAAAGCGAGCAAAATCAAAGGCTGTATCAGCTGCACGAGTCGCTAGGAAGGATTGGCAATAGGGACTTGTTTAATAGTATGAAGATACTGTTGAAACCATTCGGGCAAGTAGCGAGGTCTTGCCTGGTTAACCTGTTTAGCCGGATTTTCAACCATTCTACTATTTGAAAAGAAAAGGAAGAATTCTTTATTAGATACTCCTGAGATAGTATTAAAGCTGAAAGAGAAAGAAAACGATAAAGGTGCCTAGTATAAATGCGTACACTTATTGGGTAAATATATATACCATATATATAGTTTGAAAAATGTTTTTAATATACAAATACACCTCTCATATGTATATGTCCCTTATAATCGGGTAACCTAGGCTCTGGTACCAAATGTAACAACCCACCCGGAATAGGCCTAAATTTCAACCCATAAAAGGCACATCGAAACTTAGAGCCACTCTAAACGGGTTGTTGGTTCCTGTAAGGATTACATTTGCACCGATAATAATAACATATACTTCGAATGGGAGTCTTACACAGTGGAAAGAGAAAATATAATATTCAAATTAGATGTACTATTATTTCGAAATCTCAGAAATACAACAGTCACAGTTACATTTATTCAATAGGTACATCAAATAGTTCAATCTCATAAGATTCCAAAAGAATAAAGCAATAACTGATAATAATATCATAATTGCTTTGTCTTCTCCATTGGCTTCAATCATGAATTCATCCATGCTTTTATCTCATCTAGTGACCAATTGGATGTTAAGGAGAGGGGTCAGAACATAAAGTTCTATGTGACTGAATATGGTGTTACTTAATGTCCATACCCTATATTTTTTAACAAGTTACATATGTCAACGTATGTCTGTGCAACACACAGAATTCACACAAATATAAATATCTAACCAATGGGGTGGATATCCAAGTCAATCACCCATTAGTGTTTTTAGGTTAAAGACCCAACGAGGTGGCATTCTCAGTCACTTACGGCATTATTAAAGGTGGATTCTTATGATCTCTTAAGGGTGGATTCTTATTATCGTTTCATCTTCAATTCTACCTGGGATGACTTGCATCCTCTATCATTGGTGCAACTTCTTACCAGCGCCCTCTCTGATCATTATCTGATTCTTTTTTATTCTGGTGTCCTTTCAAACCCTAAACATCCCTTTAAATTTGAATGTCTTTGGCTCCTTGTACTTTGTTGATTTTATCAAGACGACATGGTTACAACCAATATAATCTCAATCTATCACTCATAGAATGGTGTTAAAACTTAGGTCATTAAGAAAATTCATCAAACCATGGGCCAAATATGTATGGGGTTCCCTTCATTCAAGAATTTCCTCAACCTAAGATGTTATTCTCAATCTTAATATCCTTGAAGAAACACGTGCTTTGAATGATATGGAAAGAAACAATCTTAAGGAGCTTGAAAAGGAATTGGAAAGACTCATCAAATAGGAGGTGATTGGTTAGAAACAACATTCGAAAGCTAAATGGATTGATGAGGGTGACATGAATACGTCATACTTTCATCGACTGGCCAATGGTCGTCGTAGATTGATATTCACCTCTGAGATCATACATAATGACCATCTCTTCATTGATTAGAGTGAAACTCATTTCCTTTTCACCGACTTTTATCGCAACATCTTAGGGAAATCTCCTCCTCCATTTCCTGATATTGATTGAAACTTTCTCTACCTTAACCCCTCTATTATTCATATCGATCAACCTTTCAATGAAGACGGGATTTGGGCCACACTTAATGATATGGAGGATGACAAATCCCTTAGTCCTAATGGCTTTGGGCCGATTTTCTTCAAAAAAAATTGGCCTATAATCAAAAATGATATTGTGGACATGTGCACGGAATTCCAGGAGAATCCTATGTGTATTGCTAGATTAAATTATGCCGGTATTATCCTTCTTCCGAAATAGTCTGGTGCCAATTCTTTATCATCGTTCTGACCTATTAGTCTCCACAACACAACTTTCAAAATCATCACAAAGGTTCTTACTAGGCATCTCCAAGATGTCATTTCACCTTTGGTTTGGCTTGAGCAATCATCCTTCAACCTTGGTCGGAAATAGTTGATTGTGCCGCTGCTACCCTAGAAATCATCTTTTTTTTGCCATTGCACTTCCACACTAGGAGTTCTTCTAAAACTAGACTTCTCCAAAGCTTTCAAATGTGTTAATTGGACTTTCATTTTAGACTTGATGAAACACAGAGGGCTCCCTGACAAATGGTGTAAACGGATTGAATGCATCCTCTTTACCAGCTTTTCATCCGTTTCGATTGATGGAAATTCTGGTGGGTTAATCAAATCGGCACGTTGGCTAAGACAAGGAGGCCCTTTATCACCTCTCATTTTTGTGTTGATCGCTGATATGTTTAATCAAATGGTTAAGAAATCCATTTCCAATGACTTTTTGGCAGGCATTATTCTCCCGAGTTCAAACATGGCCATATCCAATCTACAATTCGTTGATGACACTATCCTTTTTGCCTCATCTGAACCGAACCATATTCACTGCCTTAAGATCCTTTTATACCTTTTTGAACTTATCTTGGGTCTTTCTACTAACTTCAACAAATGTTCCATCATTATGTTAGGCAATTCTTCTCATGTTGGTCCTTTCATTTCCTCTCTTCTCAATTGTTCGCTCGAATACTTTCCTATCAATTATCTTGGCATTCCCCTCAGACCCACTAAACTATCAACTCCGATTGGCTTCCCTTATCTCTAAGATTGAATCTAGATTGGCATCCTGGAAAGATAATTCTCTTTCAACTGCTGGTCGTTTGATCCTCATCAAATCCGTTCTTTCTACCATTCCCACATACTAGATGTCATTCCACAAACTTCCCATCTGAATGATCAACATATTTTTTCCATCAGAAGTTCTTTTCTTTGGAATGGAGCTAATATTAAAAGATTGACTAATTGGCAGACAATATGCTTGCATCGTAATCAAGATGGGATTGGCCACGTCAATTTATAATCATTTAATTTAGCACTTCTACCAAAGTGGATCTAGCATCTTATTTCCCTGGGTAACTTTATCTGGAAGGATTGGATACTTTCTCTCCATTACTCTTCAAATCCCAACCTTGTTCTTCACTACCCCTAGAAACTAAAGCTTGTCCATTATGATCCGGGGTTCTTCTCTCTCTTCCTCGCATCAAGAATCTATTCCTTGACAAATTTGGAAATGGAGCTAACTGCTTTTTCTACTTGGATATTTGGCATGGTCAACTTCCTCTTTCAAGAGTTTTTCTTGCCCTTTTCCTTTTCTTTTCTCAGTTGGGCTTTTCAGTTCATGATTTTTTGGGACTTGGTCCAACTGGCCTTTTCCCCTAGCCTTTTTGATATACCTGCTTTTTTGGATCTTTTATCTACATCAATCTTTCTCCTCCATGCCCGGCTTTCCAATCTCCCCTATCGTTGCATCTGGGAATTAGCTCATTGCATCTGGGAATTAGCTCCAAACAGAGGCTTCTCGGTTGCATCATGGTACCACTTCCTTAATCACATTGCCAGGCTATGGAAGTGTCACCTTCCACCTTGCATTCTCTTCTTCTAATGGTGTCTAATTCATGCGAGTATTAATACTATGGCGAGGTAGTTCCATCGTAATTTAGTTTTGAACCCTAACTGTGCTCTTTGTTCTAATCATGAAGAATCCATCCACTACCTTTTCTTAGACTGCGATGTCACTTACCAGATATGGGCTGCTTCTAACATTCACCTCCTAGTCTTCATACCTAATATAATATCCTTTTTTGATCGCTGGTAGCATAACACTGATGATTATAAGCTCGATTATTTTCTTTCTATTTATTGTTTGTGTATGTAACAACCCGAAAATCTGGGCCAGTTTAAAATTTTTATTTTGGCAATTTTAGCGGATTTTGATTACTTAAAAGGAATTATTTTAAATAATATCGACGATAAATTTATTTTGAATATAAATCGAACGTATATATTTATATAGATCGTCGTTAGAATATAAAATTTTATTTTATATTTATAATAGGAATTGAAAATGGCGCGGTAGTTCGATAATTCGATTTCAAACTTCAAATAAATGTACCGGGTGCAAAACAATCCGGATTTTAGTGAAACCAAAAATAATAGGATCTAATTGATGATATCTTTCCAACGAATCCGAAAAATTGAAATTTCATAGCGGGAATCAAAAGATATGTCCAGTTGAAAATTCTGAATAGTCGCTATGGAATTCAGGCCCTTAAAAATGGAGATTTTGCAAACGACCTCGGATTTCGACGAAACCACTTTTGTTGGATCCGCAGTGTTAAGTTATTGCTATGTTTCAAATTTCATTATATTTCGAATCAATATGTGAGCGTGGCAAAGGAAAACGCGTTTGACCAGTTTTAGTTGATTTTAATCGACTGGAAATTGGCCATTTTTCAAACGGTCTCAGAATTCGACGAAACTAGTTTTGTTAGGACCGTATCGTCAGTGCGAAGATAGAATATATTTCTCTGCAATTTATAGAGTTAATATGTGACCCCAGTAAATTGAAATGCGCGTTCAAATTCAATATATAGAGTATATGTTGATTTTGACGGAAACTAATCGAAACGATCGAATCAGCCTATGATACACATCCCATTGTGTTCAGAATGGGGGTAAAACGCTATGGACGACAGGCGGTGGGCCTCGTTTTGAGGTCGTATGTAAAAGACAACTTTTTGCAATTAAAATAATAATAAAAATAAAAATAAATATCTCCTTCCTTTAATCTCTGGCCCCCTTTCTCGTTTTCATTTCAGTGAAGAAAGAAAAAAAACGTCGAGATAAAACCCGCCGCCGCCCTCCTCCGTTCAGCCCATCGTCGACGCACCTCCCCTCCGCCTGAGCCGCGACCCTCCTCTCGCCTCCTTCCCAGTTCGAGCACCCCATCCCCAAACACGATCGCCCCAAAACCCTACAGCGCCACCGCCTAGCCTAAACTGCCCACCACCCCGATGCTCCGGCGCCACGTCAGCAAGCATCCCCGACCCCCCCTGTGCCCTTTCCCCCTTTCCTTCGAGATCCAGCAGTAAGTGATTTTTTTTTTATATATAATGTTTTGTTAAAAAAAAACATATTTTATGAAATCAGTTTTATTTAGAGAATTATAGAAAAACTTGATTTTTAATTTGAAGTGTTTCGATTTTCAATTTGAAAGGATTAGATTTTTATATAGGAATAGGTTTGATGTTCTATATGATAAAAGCCTTGGATTTTTATATGTAAAGCTTAGATTTTTAAGCAAAGAAAAATTAGATTTTTTCTACATTGAATAGCAAAGAAAAATTAGATTTTTTTATATTGAATAGCATAAGAAAAATTAGATTTTTCTATATTGAATAGCATAGTAAAAATTAGATTTTTCTATATTGAATAGCATAGTAAAAATTCGATTTTTATATATTGAATAGCTAAGTAAAAATTTGATTTTTACATATTTAGTGGCTACGGGCAACGAAAGTGATGAGAGGCAAGAACAGCGAAGATTTCTATAAATGAAGAGCAGTGGAGTTAGGATAGCTATTGGTGAGAATCTCTCACCTCACAATTTCCTTTTCTAGTTATACATATATATATACACACTAGGTTGCAGACGGTGTTTAGTAGCACCCGACACCCGTCATCCACAGACCATGGATGGCTTGTTTGTTAAATTGTTTGGTTGTGTAGTTGGTTAGTTTTATTTGATTGAAATTGAATTGTTTGGTGAAATGAATGGATTTGATTGATGTGTGAATGACGTGGGCCTTCACTAGACCGGGGATAAGGCTAGACCTCGTCCCGTTTCTAGTATCGTGCAGTTATGCCGCCGAAATTTTCTAAAAATAAGTTAGGAAAATAAAGATAACATTTTATTTAATAAATGAACCGAATAGAATATTCATAGGTTGAATAAAATAGTTTGATCGTTAAAAATATAATTTTTAACATGAATATGAATAAATAAATATTCATTTACGAACCGGACGGTTTGTTTATGTACACCTATTTGAAGGACATTGATTGGGACGATAAAATTTTACACATCGCCCAACTGCACAAATAAAAATCTGTGTTTGATTGTTTGAAACCCCACACGGGTATTGGGATGATATTTGACGTACACTAATCCCGATTGTTTAGTTGTATGTCGATCGATTGATTGACAGACTATTATAAGCGTTGAATATTTATATTTGATGCTTATACAGTGTAGAATGCACTTTGGATGATGGTTGATTATTCATCGTCGCTGATATATACATGTGTTGTAGAAAATCCATATAATTAACATTATATGGTAATTGATTGGGCCACATTCCAGTTTTAAAATAGAAATATTTGAAATAGAATATTTGAAAATAAGAATATATGAAGCCGTATTGATTAGATTGACGCCATTTTGACGTGAACGATATTTATATCGATTTTATTCATTTTATAATGAATATCGAAAGTGATTTCAAAATCTGATATTTTGAAAAGAATTGAATATAAATAAATTCGAATTGAAATTGAATATAGATGAATTCGAATTGAAATGAAATAGAAATGAATTCGAATTGAAATTTAATTGAACTGAAAATGAACTGAAATTGAAATAGAAATCAATTTGAACTGAAATCAATTTGAAATGAATTTAAAATGAATTTAAATTGGAATATTCAATTTTGATTTGAAATTGAATATGAAGTTGAAACCGTTTTGAAAATGAATTTAAAACGATTTATAAAGCACGTTTTGAATTGAAATCGACGAAGTATATATTATATATATTATATATATAATATAATGGCCTGAATAGAACGCGCCGCGCCGCGGCAGTTCGCGAATTTCGACCATTGACTTCGAACGGATATTGCGGGAGATCCGACCGTCGGATTCTCCTAAAACCGGAACCGTTGGGTTCGTATCAAAAGAGGTTTCTAACAATTATTAGAAATTAGAAATCTAACAGTTGGATTTGGAATTATGTCCAAATCAAATTTGAAAAAGGTCGCTGTAAGTGCAGTTCGATGGCCGTTGATGGAAATCGACTGTACAGGCCTTGATAAAATTATTAAAAATAGTAATAATTTGTGTAAAATCATAAGAAATGGTTTAGAAAGAATTGGGATGAAAAACTCCATATTTGAAAAGATAAAAATAGATTTTTATCAAAATGAACTAGTTTTGAACTAGAATTATAGTTCTATTTATTTATAAATAAATAAATTGAATTTGAAAAGGGTTTTAAAAATAACCAAAATCTCCAATGATTGCATTGGAGTGGATTTGAATCGAAATTGTCTTCGGAATATTTCGATGTTGGAATTCGTGATTATACAGATGTTGTTATGGAAATTTGAAAGATATATATTTATATCGTTATTTCCAATACGACATTTGTTAATCTTAGAATTTGATATTGAATATAAGCCGACATATTTTCTATTCAGAGCCTTGTATTGAATATCAAATGTGATTTGGGTTTGTCATGAATGGTGTCTTCACTAACACTGTTCTTGAACCCAGTTGAGAAAACATTAAATCTTTTTATTTATATTTAATGAAGTGTACCAATCAAATAATATTTAATTGGAATTGAATTGATATTGATTTTTGGGTTTATCGTGGACAGTATTTTAAATAACACTCGTTCTTTAACCCGATAATTAATGGAATGTGATTTTGGGTTTATCGTGAACTGTGTTTTAAATGACACTGATTCTTTAACCCAGTTAAAGATTAAAACTAAGTGGAGTTTTAATGAATCTTTAATTAGATTGAAATAATCGAGAATGGAGTATCACCAGTTTTACTCCAGGCGATAGTTAAATCTTTAATTAGATTTGAACGTGAAATGGTAATTGAATTTACCGATAACACCGTGGTGTTAGATATGAAGTATTACCAGTTTTACTTCATGGGATGAATAGGTTGGGATTGGGAAATTAAAACAAATGATTACTTCAGTAAGGTTCGTTAATCCCGACTAGTTGAATCGAAATTCAAAAAAAGATTAAAGAATAAATTTTAATGATTTATCTTTGATAAAATTAATGGGAGCCTTTCCCTATGAATGTGAAATTTATAAACTAACTGTCGGTTAGCTAAGCAGAATGGTTTTCTGGATATTGATCTGATGTTGGTTTCGGCCTTCGGGGTTAATATTTGGAAAATTATTCTCTTGATTAATTTACGGTTAGTGACTGATGAATTGGAATGAGGCGTATGTTGTGTTTGTGTAACACTTATTTAAAATATACGCGAGTTATTCGGGAAGACCGGGTTCATCCCATTCTGAATAACTGATACGACGATAAGTCGAAGATGAAGACGATGGTCAAAGACCGGAGGTCTTCACGTCGTTTGGGTAATTACTGATGATCTTGATTAGGCTGTACACCCAAGAAGATGGAAACAGTTGGTGATCGTCCGGACGTACTTGGAGATCGATGGATATGCGGGGTACTAGGTGCCTCCGGTTTCGTTCAGACCCAGAACGAACTTGTAAATGGACTATGTGTCTGACATTGGATTTTAGTCCGTGTGATTGATCTCTATTAAATATATATCTGTTTGGCGGTGGAGAATTTATTCTCTTGCTTAACGCCCTTCTCTGAGACGTACGAGCTCAGGGGTCATATATTGATGGATATCAAACGCATGGAGTGAATTGCCTGTGTGGCATGCTAAGATGCAAATGATCAAGGCTTTTGTTGAAAAGCAAAGTCTTGTGGTTGATGATCGAAGCACGGCCTTTGTGGCGTAGCTTTGTGTAACGTTTACTTCGCGAGTTTCGCACCCCGGTTGTGAACCAAAAACGGGAGAGGACCTCAGGGAGGGCATGCGTTTCTTTCTAGCTAGGGTGTTGTCATGGACCTACCAGCCCTGACATTTATATACTTCTCACCCTTGTGGTTGTTGCTGTTGCGAGGCGCCTCGGTTTGATCGGACAATCCGGGTCCGATGGAGTCATTCGTTGGCTCATTTACGCCCCAAAGGGAGGGGAAACGTAGTGTTCAGGAATTTCAATCCACATCGGTGGACCGGCCCTGACGATCCAAGGGTCGATGCGCTCTGACCCTAAGGCTTGGGCTAGAGAGTCTCGAAGTCGGTGAGGACTATCTTTTGCCTTGGTTCACAGGCGGAAATCCAATTTCCAAATACGTGACATTTGCGGTTTTATTTGAATAACCTATATATGGCGACATAGTGGTATGGGGCATTCATGCCGCCTATGATTGATACTTATGATTTGAAGTTGTTTTATACACTATACACTTATAATAGTATCAAGATGATTGGTTTTAAACGTATCAAGCATTCTTTGGCTGTTATAAGGGAAAACCCTATCCCCCGGCTTGCGTTGCATTGTGTGATTGGACCTGGGTCTTATAATAGCTTCATTTTTCTTTATTTAGCATTGTGCTGTTGTTTTATGCACTGGTGTTCTTGGGAGGAAACCCGTTCCGTGTTATACGGCGTGGTCCCTTGATTTACCTAACTTTGAAAATAAAGATTAATAACTGTTTTAGTTCTCACACCAGTCCCATGACTGACATGGAGTTTATTGTTTTAACCTAAACTCTGGGTGCCCCTATTTTGACACGGGCAGCTAGTAGTTCTGGTTTTGCAGATTTATATTCACAGGATCCTGGTTTACAGCTGGAACGATATCCGGAAAGTTTTGTATCCGTATATTTCCTTCTAGTTGTGTATTGTTTTATTTTCCGCTGCGATGTATTTAAATGTAATTTAAATCTTTGATATTTCTGTGTAATATTTATTTGTTTATAATCTGTATATTCTTGTAATCTGATGCATTGTTGTAATATACAATGAGATGTTCTTCCGTCTGCGTTCTATTTTGTCGTGTTCTCGAAACGATCAGGCGTTTCAAACGGTCTAGATCGGTTTAGCGACTGATTCGGACCGAGCGAAATTCTTTTTCGTCACAGTTGGTATCAGAGCTTTGGTTTACAAATCTTAGAGAACAAGGCACATTAGAACCCTACGAAAGAATTCATCAGATATTGGATTAGTAGTATCCAATGGAATGACTCGTTAGAGATGGATCAGTAGTATCCTAGAACGAGTGTGAAGAGTATATTTTTAAAATGAAAACTAATTTTGTTTTGAAAATTTAAATCAACTATTCGTATTTGATTATTTATTCTATATTGATCGGGACAATCCGATATATAAAGATTTTGCATATATGTCTTGCAAACGAGTATTCGAAGTTTTAATGTATCGGATAGTTATAGAATCATACTCTAGTTGCCTGGGGGTAATTCTGGTGATGGGGCACCGTCGCCAGTATTTATTTTCGAGTGACGAATGTGAGATTTCTATATTTCCTATTGACTGGTGTGAGAACCAAAATTAGATAGGGCCTATTGTTGTGATTTGGCATCAAAAATCTGATTTTTTGACTATATATCAAAGTTATGAATTTTAAAAGATAATCAACTAATTGATTGATGTTTGTGTTGTTTGTTTATTTGTTTGATAATTTTGAACCATTACGCCTAATTGTTTCACATATTGAATTGTATTGAAAATTGGTCGCATTTGCTTGCAAATATATGTACTTACATTGAACAGGTCATAGCAAGGAGGCTAGAGCAGAGAATATAATTTGTTTGCCCGACAAATAGGTACATGTTTACTACATAATTTACTATTTTGTTTGGGTGATGATGATTTTATGAGCCTATTGGCTTGCCGCTTGGCTTTTTCTTTTTCTTTTTGAGATCAGAAGGCCTATATGGCAATTTCGGGATTTTCCCGTGGCTCCCGGTGCAGGGGAGGTTATGGCGAAATTTTTCAAAAATTCCGGGTGTTAGCCAAATTTTTGAAGAAATTGAAAATTCTCAGAAACTGAAAAGTTGGAGAATGGAAGCCAAATCGAACGTAGAGTTGATTAATCAAACCACTTTCGACTTTGTTCCTTTTCGGGGACGAAAACTTTTAAGTGGGGGAGATTGTAACAACCCGAAAATCTGGGCCAGTTTAAAATTTTTATTTTGGCAATTTTAGCGGATTTTGATTATTTAAAAGGAATTATTTTAAATAATATCGACGAGAAATTTATTTTGAATATAAATCGAACGTATATATTTATATAGATCGTCGTTAGAATATAAAATTTTATTTTATATTTATAATAGGAATTGAAAATGGCGCGGTAGTTCGATAATTCGATTTCAAACTTCAAATAAATGTACCGGGTGGAAAACAATCCAGATTTTAGTGAAACCAAAAATAATAGGATCTAATTGATGATATATTTCCAACGAATCCGAAAAATTGAAATTTCATAGCGGGAATCAAAAGATATGTCCAGTTGAAAATTCTGAATAGTCGCTATGGAATTCAGACCCTTAAAAATGGAGATTTTGCAAATGACCTCGGATTTCGACGAAACCACTTTTGTTGGATCCGCAGTGTCAAGTTATTGCTAGGTTTCAAATTTCATTATTTTTCGAATCAATATGTGAGCGTGGCAAAGGAAAACGCGTTTGACCAGTTTTTGTTGATTTTAATCGACTGGAAATTGGCCATTTTTCAAACGGTCTTAGAATTCGACGAAACTAGTTTTGTTAGGACCATATCGTCAATGCGAAGCTAGAATATATTTCTCTGCAATTTATAGAGTTAGTATGTGACCCCAGTAAATTGAAACGCGCGTTCAAATTCAATATATAGAGTATATGTTGATTTTGATGGAAACTGATCGAAACGATCGAATCAGCCTACGATACATATCCCATTGTGTTCAGAATGGGGGTAAAACGCTATGGACGACAGGCGGTGGGCCTCGTTTTGAGGTCGTATGTAAAAGTCAACTTTTTGCAATTAAAATAATAATAAAAATAAAAATAAATATCTCCTTTCTTTAATCTCTGGCCCCCCTTTCTCGTTTTCATTTCAGTGAAGAAAAAAAGACGTTGAGATAAAACCCGTCGCCGCCCTCCTCCGTTCAGCCCATCGTCGACGCACCTCCCCTCCGCCTGAGCTGCGACCCTCCTCTCGCCTCCTTCCCAGTTCGAGCACCCCATCCCCAAACACGATCGCCCCAAAACCCTACAGCGCCGCCACCTAGCCTAAACCGCCCACCACCCCGCTGCTCCGGCGCCACGTCAACAAGCATCCCCGACCCCCCCCCCCCCCCCCCCCCGTGCCCTTTCCCCCTTTCCTTCGAGATCCAGCAGTAAGTGATTTAATTTTTTTTATATATAATGTTTTGTTAAAAAAAACATATTTTATGAAATCAGTTTTATTTAGAGAATTATAGAAGAACTTGATTTTTAATTTGAAATGTTTCGATTTTCAATTTGAAAGGATTAGATTTTTATATAGGAATAGGTTTGATTTTCTATATGATAAAAGCCTAGGATTTTTATATGTAAAGCTTAGATTTTTAAGCAAAGAAAAATTAGATTTTTCTATATTGAATAGCAAAGAAAATTTAGATTTTTTATATTGAATAGCATAAGAAAAATTAGATTTTTCTATATTGAATAGCATAAGAAAAATTAGATTTTTCTATATTGAATAGCATAGTAAAAATTAGATTTTTCTATATTGAATAGCATAGTAAAAATTCGATTTTTATATATTGAATAGCTAAGTAAAAATTCGATTTTTACATATGTAGTGGCTACGGGCAACGAAAGTGACAAGAGGCAAGAACGGCGAAGATTTCTATAAATGAAGAGCAGTGGAGTTAGGATAGCTATTGGTGAGAATCTCTCACCTCACAATTTCCTTTTCTAGTTATACATATATATATACACACTAGGTTGCAGACGGTGTTTAGTAGCACCCGACACCCGTCATCCACAGACCATGGATGGCTTGTTTGTTAAATTGTTTGGTTGTGTAGTTGGTTAGTTTTATTTGATTGAAATTGAATTGTTTGGTGAAATGAATGGATTTGATTGATGTGTGAATGACGTGGGCCTTCACTAGACCGGGGATAAGGCTAGACCTCGTCCCGTTTCTAGTATCGTGCAGTTATGCCGCCGAAATTTTCTAAAAATAAGTTAGGAAAATAAAGATAACATTTTATTTAATAAATGAACGGAATAGAATATTCATAGGTTGAATAAAATAGTTTGATCGTTAAAAATATAATTTTTAACTTGAATATGAATAAATAAATATTCATTTACAAACCGGATGGTTTGTTTATGTACACCTATTTGAAGGACATTGATTGGGACGATAAAATTTTACACATCGCCCAACTGCACAAATAAAAATCTATGTTTGATTGTTTGAAACCCCACACGGGTATTGGGATGATATTTGACGTACACTAATCCCGATTGTTTAGTTGTATGTCGATCGATTGATTGACAGACTGTTATAAGCGTTGAATATTTATATTTGATGCTTATACAGTGTAGAATGCACTTTGGATGATGGTTGATTATTCATCGTTGCTGATATATACATGTGTTGTAGAAAATCCATATAATTAACATTATATGGTAATTGATTGGGCCTCATTCCCGTTTTAAAATAGAAATATCTGAAAAAGAAATATTTGAAATAGAATATTTGAAAATAGGAATATATGAAGCCGTATTGATTAGATTGACGCCATTTTGACGTGAACGATATTTATATCGATTTTATTCATTTTATAATGAATATCGAAAGTGATTTCAAAATCTGATATTTTGAAAAGAATTGAATATAAATAAATTCGAATTGAAATTGAATATAGATGAATTCGAATTGAAATGAAATAGAAATGAATTCGAATTGAAATTGAATTGAATTGAAAATGAACTGAAATTGAAATAGAAATCAATTTGAATTGAAATCAATTTGAAATGAATTTAAAATGAATTTAAATTGGAATATTCAATTTTGATTTGAAATTGAATATGAAGTTGAAACCATTTTGAAAATGAATTTAAAACGATTTATAAAGCACGTTTTGAATTGAAATCGACAAAGTATATATTATATATATAATATAATGGCCTGAATAGAACGCGCCGCGCCGCGGCAGTTCGCGAATTTCGACCATTGACTTCGAACGGATATTGCGGGAGATCCGACCGTCGGATTCTCCTAAAACCGGAACCGTTGGGTTCGTATCGAAAAGAGCTTTCTAACGATTATTAGAAATTAGAAATCTAACAGTTGGATTTAGAAATATGTACAAATCAAATTTGAAAAAGGTCGTTGTAAGTGCAGTTCGATGGCCGTTGATGGAAATCGACTGTACAGGCCTTGATAAAATTATTAGAAATAGTAATAATTTATGTAAAATCATAAGAAATGATTTAGAAAGAATTGGGATGAAAAACTCCATATTTGAAAAGATAAAAATAGATTTTTATCAAAATGAACTAGTTTTGAACTAGAATTATAATTCTATTTATTTTTAAATAAATAAATTGAATTTGAAAAGGGTTTTAAAAATAACCAGAATCTCCAATGATTGCATTGGAGTGGATTTGAATCGAAATTGTCTTCGGAATATTTCGATGTTGGAATTCGTGATTATATAGATGTTGTTATGGAAATTTGAAAGATATATATTTATATCGTTATTTCCAATACGACATTTGTTAATCGTAGAATTTGATATTGAATATAAGCCGACATATTTTCTATTCAGAGCCATGTATTGAATATCAAATGTGATTTGGGTTTGTCATGAATGGTGTCTTCACTAACACTGTTCTTGAACCCAGTTGAGAAAAGATTAAATCTTTTTATTTAGATTTAATGAAGTGTACCAATTAAATAATATTTAATTGGAATTGAATTGATATTGATTTTTGGGTTTATCGTGGACAGTATTTTAAATAACACTCGTTCTTTAACCCGGTAATTAATGGAATGTGATTTTGGGTTTATCGTGAACTGTGTTTTAAATGACACTGATTTTTTAACCCAGTTAAAGATTAAAACTAAGTGGAGTTTTAATGAATCTTTAATTAGATTGAAATAATCGTGAATGGAGTATCACCAGTTTTCTCCAGGCGATAGTTAAATCTTTAATTAGATTTGAACGTGAAATGGTAATTGAATTTACCGATAACACCGTGGTGTTAGATATGAAGTACTACCAGTTTTACTTCATGGGATGAATAGGTTGGGATTGGGAAATTAAAACAAATGATTACTTTAGTAAGGTTCGTTAATCCCGACTAGTTGAATCGAAATTCAAAAGAAGATTAAAGAATAAATTTTAATGATTTATCTTTGATAAAATTAATGGGAACCTTTCCCTATGAATGTGAAATTTAGAAACTAACTGTCGGTTAGCTAAGCAGAATGGTTTTCTGGATATTGATCTGATGTTGGTTTCGGCCTTCGGGGTTAATATTTGGAAAATTATTCTCTTGATTAATTTACGGTTAGTGACTGATGAATTGGAATGAGGCGTATGTTGTGTTTGTGTAACACTTATTTAAAATATACGCGAGTTATTCGGGAAGACCGGGTTCATCCCATTCTGAATAGCTGATACGACGATAAGTCGAAGATGAAGACGATGGTCGAAGACCGGAGGTCTTCACGTCGTTTGGGTAATTACTGATGATCTTGATTGGGCTGTACACCCAAGAAGATGGAAACAGTTGGTGATCGTCCAGACGTACTTGGAGATCGATGGATATGCGGGGTATTAGGTGCCTCCGGTTTCGTTCAGACCCAGAACGAACTTGTAAATGGACCGTGTGTCTGACATTGGATTTTAGTCCGTGTGATTGATCTCTATTAAATATATATCTGTTTGGTGGCGGAGAGTTTATTCTCTTGCTTAACGCCCTTCTCTGAGACGTACGAGCTCAGGGGTCATATATTGATGGATATCAAACGCATGGAGTGAATTGCCTGTGTGGCATGCTAAGATGCAAATGATCAAGGCTTTTGTTGAAAAGCAAAGTCTTGTGGTTGATGATCGAAGCACAACCTTTGTGGCGTAGCTTTGTGTAACGTTTACTTCGCAAGTTTCGCACCCCGGTTGTGAACCAAAAACGAGAGAGGACCTCAGGGAGGGCATGCGTTTCTTTCTAGCTAGGGTGGTGTCAGTGACCTACTAGCCCTGACATTTATATACTTTTCACCTGTGTGGTTGTTGCTGTTGCGAGGCGCCTCGGTTTGATCGGACGATCCGGGTCCGATGGAGTCATTCGTTGGCTCATTTACGCCCCAAAGGGCGGGGAAAGGTAGTGTTCAGGAATTTTAATCCACATCGGTGGACCGGCCCTGACGATCCAAGGGTCGATGCGCTCTGACCCCGAGGCTCGGGATAGAGAGTCTCGAAGTCGGTGAGGACTATCTTTTGCCTCGGTTCACAGACGGAAATCCCATTTCCAAATACGTGACATTTGCGGTTTTATTTGTATAACTTATATATGACGACATAGTGGTATGGGGCATTCATGCCGCCTATGATTGATACTTATGATTTGAAGTTGTTTTATACACTATACACTTATAATAGTATCAAGATGATTGGTTTTAAACGTATCAAGCATTCTTTGGCTGTTATAAGGGAAAACCCTATCCCCTGGCTTGCGTTGCATTGTGTGATAGGACCTGGGTCTTATAATAGCTTCATTTTTCTTTATTTAGCATTGCGCTTTTGTTTTATGCACTGGTGTTCTTGGGAGGAAACCCGTTCCGTGTTATACGGCGTGGTCCCTTGATTTACCTAACTTTGAAAATAAAGATTAATAACTGTTTTAGTTCTCACACCAGTCCCATGACTGACCTAGAGTTTATTGTTTTAACCTAAACTCTGGGTGCCCCTATTTTGGCACGGGCAGCTAGTAGTTCTGGTTTTGCAGATTTATATTCACAGGATCCTGGTTTACAGCTGGAACGATATCCGGAAAGCTTTGTATCCGTATATCTCCTTCTAGTTGTGTATTGTTTTATTTTCTGTTACGATGTATTTAAATGTAATTTAAATCTCTGATATTTCTGTGTAATATTTATTTGTTTATACTATGTATATTCTTGTAATCTGATGCATTGTTGTAATATACAATGAGATGTTCTTCCGTCTGCGTTCTATTTTGTCGTGTTCTCGAAACGATCAGGCATTTCGAACGGTCTAGATCGGTTTAGCGACTGATTCGGACCGAGCGAAATTCTTTTTCGTTACGGTGTATTTGAAAAGAAAGGAATGTTGTTGTTTTCAATAAGCCTAAAAATCACTTCGAAGGAATTTGTAGATGAATTTCTTATATTTTTCATTCATGGGTAGGTCCTTCACACTCAGCACTATTCAGGCTCACATTACCTTAGGCGCACAGTCCCGTAGAATCTCTAACAAAAATCTAGCTTGGTCTACCATTCTACTTGCTTTTAGTTTGTATCTACCTTTTATTTCTAAGCTTGTGTTGAAATGTGATATATATATTATGTACAATTACTGTTAAATGACTCCCTTTGTTCATGTTTTGGTTTGTAGTTTGTCACCAGTTGGGCTTGTCAACTGGATCTATTATTATATTTATAGTATAGGTACTTATTCGGTTGTGTAGCACCACACTACACATCCGTCATTCTTTAAAAAAATATCCTAAAACATCGTTTTATCGTATTAAACAAGTTAGGCTGAAAACACAAAAATCAAAATCTAGTTCAAAACTTTGTTTTTCTTATCCAAATCACTTTAAAATCATTTATTATGGTTTATCATAATTTTTCCATACTTTTAATAATTTTTATAAGCTCATTTCGATTGATTTCCAATTATTGTCATCGAATTGCGTTTACAACGATCTTTTCTAGGTTTAAAAATAATTTGAAATCTGTAAGTTGAAATTCCATATTTCTCCTTTTGATTTGAAAATTACTACTAATAGGAAATAAATGTTTTTTGTTTCGGGAAAATCCGATTTAAATTGCATTAGTTATGGTCGTTTGAAGTTTATGGTCGAAATTCGCAAACTATCGATGTGCGATACGTCCTATTCAAACCATATTATAACTTAAAATAAAACTATCTAGTTCGGTCCAAATATATTTCATAAAATGTTTATAAACTCTTTTAAAAGTGATATTATTAATTCCAACTTCAAATTCAATTATAAATTAAATTTGAATATTTTATTATTATAATATTAAATTAATAATATTTTCAAAATTAGATCTTTTGAAATCCAAACTTTTTAGGAATTAGTTTAAACACTGTATAAAAATAATGGAATAATTTGAGTTAAAAACATAGTTTATATATATATATATATAACTCGAATTCAATTTTGAGTTTACTATTCAGAATTGGTTTTAAATTTGAACAAGCCATTTCCAATTCATAACTCTTTCAAATTCATTTCAACCATTCCAAATGTCATTTGAAATCATCTCAATTCCATTTCCAAATCATTTCAAATATAAAATTCCAATTTCCATTTTCATGCCTTATTATACTTAAATGAATATGTTCATTTAAAAATTCCCAATGGAACAAGAGTCAACCTATTCCCATATATTTCCATATTCGTGATGTGAATTATGTAAACAATTATAATAACAACCACAAAAATTATCATCCATCAATAAGTAGTTATAATATAAGCGTTATAATCATTAATGCTTATACGTACATAAATAGTAATAATAAAATGTAACAACATATATCGTCCAACAAGCAACCATAGCAACCGTAAGCAATCTATATATAATCAAAAAATGATTGTAATAACTTTCCAAGTTAAATCAAAAGAGTTCACACATTGATGGTCAATTGTTGCAATAAAGATCATTTTAAATTAAATTAAATAGGGGTTTAATTTAACTCAAAATTCCAGTTAGCTCCAAACTCGTCCAAATCAGTTCCAGAGCGTAGTATTCTTCTCCATGATTCCATAACAATTCGTCTCGTCGAATTCTATTTTCATATGAGCGAGATATAATTGTTCAAACTTTAAACACATAAATTATGTCGTAAACTGGTTAACTAAAAATTAATTAACCTAAATCCTTCTTCCACCTTTCACATCTTTAGCTCCCTCCTTCTCTCCTCGTTGCGATCACTAGAGGGCACCGGATCCTGATCCCCGACCACCATCGCCAAGCCCGTTCCATGTCGCGCCTACACCAACAGGCATCGCCACAACCTCGTCCCTGTTCACCTAAATTTTCCTCTCAACTGAGAATCTTCGAACTTAGATTTCTTCCACCACATACAACCCCTGGCCACTAGACTTCATTAGCGACTCGGCCTCCTCACATTCTTCCACCGCCTAGTTGAAGCCTCAACCTGAAAATGACCACTGCCACCAATAATCGCCAAAAAACGACAACGAAACCCCAAAACAAAGAACTCTGGTCAACTCACCGCCATGGCCACCACAGGCCATTTTAGGCCATCTGACTAACAACAAACTTGTCGACCTCTCTCTTCCCTACAACTTCCCTTTAAACACCAACACCAACACCTAACTCTCCACCATTTTCACGAAAAAGGGAAAAATCAAAACTCATCCCTTCACGGCCCCAGTAACTTTACGACAACCTTAGTTGGCCATTGGCGACCAAACTTGGGCTGTAGGTCAAGCTCCTCGAGTATTGCAATTTTCATGTTGGACACTTCTCATAATTCTCAGTCGTTTTGGAATTAAAATTAAAAAGGTTGTTTTTCAAAATAGGTAAATAAGGAGGGTGCTGACTGCAAAATGTGGAGAAGAAGGAGAAGATAGGAATGAATGAGGGTTAGGGAGTTAAAGATATTATATAGGTGAGATATTTTGGATTTAGTAATATTCTATTCGATTATTATGTTACTTCATGTTTATCATCATTTCCGTTCGATGTTTATCAATTTTTATGGTCACATACGAAACCCAATCGTGGTTAAAATGGACATACAACTATGGTTTGACATTACGGTCCCAATGAAACTTGTTTCGTCGAAATTTGATTCGATTTCTCAAACAGCAATAGTTTGAGTTCAAATTATCGACTAATTCATATATTAATTTCAAATAAATTTTCGACATGACATGCATTTGAAAGCATACAATAATTTAACATTCCGGATCTGATGAAATTCATTTCATTGAAATCCAAGATCCTATGTATAATAACTATTTTCTAATATTAAATTAAATTGTTAAAATATAATTTAATTTCAAAGCCTTCAAATCTATTGTAAACAAATTACTATACTTATATATATATATATATATATATATATATATTCAAACGAAATTTCATATAGCCTCAAAATGAACTATTTCTGATTTCAAGCATTTGAATTCCAAGTCAAAAAGATATTAAATTTATAATAAACTTATTTTTTATTTTATTAAATAAATCTTTATGGTTTATAAACGATTCCATAACGACTTTCTGAAAATTTTATTTTTACATAACCCAAAATCCGCCTTATGAAAACCCGAATTTTCTCGTTCATTAGAAAATTATAATCCAATAGATTCAGACGATCCTTATTGCAAAGAATTCCGACTTATATTGGATCTCGTATGTTCAATTGAAGTTCAAAACATAAAACTACGAACTATAGCGTTGCGGTGAGCTCGTTTTTAATTAAATTTAATTTATACGATCAAACTCCTTTAATTCGAGTTATATAAATTCCAAATCGTTATATCTTAAAACAAATCGTTTTAAATACCTAATATTCCTTAATAAATACATAACTAGTTAACAGTAAGTTGTTACCACAATTTTCAAATTGAAAGGCATAATAACATAACGGTACAGATGTGATGACTACCCACAACTTTTGCACTTAAACAAGGGAAATAGTGCGTTGAAAGATGTGCCAAGAAGTTATGGACGATCATCAGTGTAGGAAAATATAAGCGAAACCTATCATATAACTCACATCGCAAGGATAAAATATAGTAGAACATATACAACAGGCAGTATTAGTGAAGCAAGATTGAGCATAATCTTAAACTCTTTCAAACACCATGAAATATCCATACAACTTTGGAATTACTCTGTAAGATTTTGTACAATTAGCCTCACTATGACCACTTAGAGAAAACATTAAACAACGGAAATAACAAGTACTAGATAGTAGAAGATAATACGCCAGCCTCATACTCATCATCGTTCAGCAGCAACGTCTTCATCAAGATCTATCACATGTCACCTTCTACTTAGTCTGCCCATCCACAACTGGATGAACAACCCAAGGTAATAAGAGGAAACTTAAAACCTTGAGCCGGACAACAGTCTTAATGAGCGAAAAAACAACTAGCTAGCATCGTTAATAAAGTATATTAGAAATAGGTAGATCATCCATCTAATCTACCAACACACCATCAGAGAAGAACTCTAAGCTCCATTCCTCTACATCCGACAGTGATAACCTTTACAAACAATCAGAAAGAAACAAACAAATATAGAAACTAGTTATCCCGTGTAAACCATTCTTATCAAGATCAACATCTCTCAAGGACAAGCCTCGAAGGCCTAAACCAACATCAGACAAATACCCAAGAGATGTCTCCTTCGACATCGAATAATCTACAAAAGACGATACAAGCAAACAATCATTCATCCATGACTCTGGCTATCACCGCCAATACAACTTTGAAACCATCGTTAATCGTATGACTAATTATGTTAGTCAATTTGTCAAGGGCTAATGGTAACCCTGGTTATAGCCAGACTGTTGCATGTCCAATGTATGTTTGCCTCCCAAAGACAACTAGATCCATTTAATGGGCCCAGGGTACTCGACTAGTCCAAACCAGCCTTTTAGGCTCCCTATTATATCCCTGCTTTAAACCCGCTAGAATTTACGACAATGATAATCTCTCAGCCTTCATAACTCTAGTCGTCATCACTGGTGACTATCCATATGCTCAGACTCAGTCTCGAGTAACCATTTTCTATGAGCTCAAATCCCACTTGAGTCATCTTCACTTCGTTGCATCTCCCCGAACAATGAACACTTCACAGCACTTGGACATTCCCCCTTGGATTCAATTCGAAGTTGCAACCACCATCGACCCAAAAACATACACCATTTGTTCAACATTCCATTTCATAGCATTTCAGTCTTCCTGCTATGAAAACAAACCACAATGTTTAAACCTCCATTCACAGCGTTCCATAACGCTTCCATCTTCCATAGGTTGTTCTTACGACCGCCATTTTTAGGTCGTCCAACGACCTAAGACACACACGACCTAAGCCCTTTCATGACTCAATGCTTCCAGGGACCTAACCATTTCTTGGATCCCCAGCCAACGACCTATGACCTAGTGTCATCAATAACCAAAGCTCCATGCCACATCATCACTGGCCCGACCTAACCATCAATTCTTTGCAATGAGCTAACTCCAGAAGCTCCCTCCAATGACCTATGACCTAAGGCCTTCCACGACCCAACGGTCTAGTGACCTAACACAACGACCTAACCTATAGGAGCTCTGGCAACCCGTTTCTGTCGTGGAGAGAAAAATTCACAAGACCCGAGTCTCCTGGATCCGGACGACCTGACCTAACAAGGGATGACCTGACTTTGTTAAGCATCCACCCGCTAACCATTCTTCAATCAGTCCAACCACTTTATGCCACAACACCAACCACTGGCTCTTCCCCAACGACCCACGACCCACGACCTAGTTATCACAACCCAATCCATTTCATCTTCTCCAAGCCATGCAACCCATCATAAAAATGACTCGACTCCAGATATGACCAATCTAGCTCCAAACATTGGCCAAATCATCACCAAAAGACAACATCGATGCAAACAACTCATCCAAATCATCCAATTCAACCATCAACACTTTATAAAATCATCAACAACATTAAAATGGCTATTATTCATCAATAATCATATAAAATTCACCAAATCATGATAAATCAATGAATAAACTAAAACAATGGATATAACTTGCATAAACATATGAATTAGCATAAGAATTTACTGATCTAAGTTGATATATTAGATCCAAGGGTGATTCAAATGAAAATATACTTACCTTGATGTAGACCTTGGTGAAAACAACTTAAAATAAAGAAATTAAGATCAAACAACCCATATACTTGATTGAATCCGTGTGAGAGATGCCTATCACTCCCCAAATCTTCGAATTAGCTTGAAATCACTATATTCCCAATCCGAACAATGAAGAATGAACTTCAATCTCCTCAATTTGATGCGATCTCTCTTTACTTTATGTTGATCTAGCATTGCTTGATGTAGATCTTCAAACTTCACATGTAGATCTAGAATTTTAATGGTGGAAAGGTGTATTTGATTGAGCAATGAGGATTACGAGCTCAACCAAATGAGAGAATGAAGAAAAGTAACCCTCTCTCCATACCTCTAACCCCCTATTTATAGCCTCAGACCAACCCATAAATGGGCCACACCAAATCAGCCCATCAATAGCTTACAAAGCCTGAACAGAAATTGTGCAGCACTAAAACAACAATTTCTCCCAAACCACTGAACCAAATCTTTAATGTGACCAATCTATGGAATTGGAAACATCATTTCTTTTCCAACGAAATCGATCTCAGCATTTGATTCGATCTCAGTCAAAAGTGATGCCCTGTACAAAACTAACATGGGAAAATGGTTACAAATAAAACTGTAAAAATTATGGACATGTCTCACATCCCCATAACCAACATATCAAAAAATGAGAATGATCCGACCCTCAGGGAATTAAATAAAAATATTTCATGATCCTCCAATACATAAAGTGCAGGACAAGCATTGGCGTTTAACTATACACAAAATATGTATCCATAAAAGATAAAAGCTCTTGTCCAACTATCGATCTACAAGTTGATCTATCATTGGACGTTGGGAACTATCTTTTGGGCATCCCTTGTCTAATCTGAATAATCTACAAACTTCTGCCACTTTCCATTAGCTTTCTTTCTCAATAATAGATTGTAGACCTTATTTGAATAACAAGCATCTTGTATTAAGTCGTTACTCTTTAATTTATCCACATCTTCTTTGAGTGCAGTTAATCTCTTCGGTCCTAGGCTATGTCTCTATTACTTTACTGACATGAACTTTGGATCGATATTCAATGTACGGGTCGTAATAATCCATGAAACACCTCACATGTTAGCATGAGTCCAGGCGACCACGTTTAGGTTCACCCTTAGGAAAATGGAAATTTCTTTAATTTGTTTGGGATCCAGATGTGGTCTGATTTTGAAGACCATGAGCGGATCACCATTATCAATCGTAATCTCAATAGTCATCTCAGCTGTGAAAGCTCTTTAATATTTAGGCCCATCTTCTTTTCTTCTTTCTTGTCTTTTAAAAAGTTAACTATGTTTCTCGGTCCATGATTTGCCCTTTAATTATTATCCTTCATTTTGATTGACGTAGAGTGAAAACCTTTACCCTTGCTCTTTTTTATTTAGAGGGAAAATTTTCGCTTGGCCATGTAGCATGCCCTTCCGACAACTTGATATCCATGGATGATTCTGACTTCCTTGTCAGTTTTAAACTTCATCAATAGGCACCAAAGGCCATTGCATGCTAGCGAGGGTCAGTGTGCCTAAAAACGCATTATCTAGAGAGCAGATATCCAAAACATAGAAGGATCTACATTCTCTAGTGATCTCTTCCTACTAGCTTAGCCAGTAACTCCATCGTCATTTCTAGTTTTCTTGTCGTCCCATTGAAGATATGAATACAATTCGGATATAGCTTCGGGTCCTTGGCCTCCAGCAACATCCGATCATAGGCATTTTTGAATAATATATTGATGGAACTCCTGCAATTAAGAAGGACATTTTGTATAAGTGTTAGGCCGATCGTGACTAAAATTACCAAAGTGTCTACTGTGGGGCCTTTACCCTATATGCATCTCGATTCCTGGAGATGACATTGTTAGTCATTGTTTTTCTTTGCATAGCCAGTGTCGATTCTCCTACGGTTGCACTTCTCATACTCAATATACTTTATTGCATTGTCATATTGCTTTATAGTTCTCCAAGTTTTTCCAGTAAGATGAGGTCCACCAACTATAAAATTTTCTTTCCTCTTTTATTAGATGGTAGCTCTAGGTGCTACCTGACCTTGATTGTTTGGATTCGAAGATCCTCACCTCATGTCCTATGAGACAGGCTTAAACTGATCCAATTTTCTTCTCTTATTGGCTTTTATACCTGTCTCTTAAATGATGACACTCATTTGTCATATGACCATCAATCTCACGAAAAAGGAAAATTTTCCTAATTCTCTCTCTCTCTCTCTCTGACAACTCTATAGGTAGGGCTTCTTTTACTACATTGCATTACATATATCCAAAAAACATTCCCTAATGAGTCATTAAGAAAAATATAGTCATTGTATATGAGGAATCTCATATGTTTCCTCAAATTTCATCACTGATCGTGATCTCTATCTCCATTGCAGCTTCGTCTCTGATTATTTTTTTGCCTGTTTTGATTTTGGACATTTACGTCAAATTTCCTAGAATTGCCTTCGAACTGCTTTACTACAACATTGCTTTGTACACATTCTTTGCTATATCCAACTTCCTTTCTTTTGTTGGGCCTTCTTGCCTCTTCATTTCCTAATATTTGAGAAGCTTTATTACAGAATTAGTCCATTATAGGTGATGGCTTCCCGGCTAGCAAAGACCTAAATTTAGAATCAAGGTCATTAACCCGAGTCAATGTCATCAAGATTGCTTCATCATTAGGATTTCTAACTTCAATGGCTATGACATTGAACCTTTCCAAAAAGAAATTTAACGGCTTCCCTTGAGCTTAATGTACACTAGAGAGTGTTATGACATGCTTTTGATTGCATCGGTAGTCTGAGCAGAGTCCACGTATCATTAATATCTGGTGAGATGTAGCATACAGACGTTCTTTCCCGCATAATGAGGCAACATAAGAAAATTGAATTTTCGTTGATATTAATCATTTAATTTATTGTTGGTGAATGGTGTATGAATCCTCTTCACTCCTCTGTCCTCATGGGAGTAGCCTTGATTATCCGTCATTACCTATCTAACTATAGCCATTAAGTAAGGGGTATGAATTGTTGTGCGCTGATGATCAGGCTCCATCCTATTTCGATAACACCCCGTAAAATAAAACTAAAATGGAAATTAGGTAATTTAATTTAAAATAGATAATAATAATCGATAATAAGCTAATTGGCTGAAAATGGAATTTTGAATAATGGGAATTGGACCATGAAAGCATTGCTATGGATTCATAGTGAGATCCTGACCCATTTTCATATTTTTTTTATTGAAAATGGAGTCCAGAATATAATTATACGTAAATATTAACACACAAAGTTTGAAATTCATATAGATTATATATAAATCTGGGATATAATTAATTGTATATTGACATAAAGGAATATTCCGAAAAATTTTGAAATTTTGTGTATATATTCGTATGCAAAGGGGACAAAGATAATTAACATAAGGAAATAAATCGAAGTAATCAATTCAGAATTAATTAAAAAAGACATTACAAGAGGATCAAATCCTCCTTGCTCGACCCCGGAAAGGGGTCGACCACTCTTCTAGGTGGAATAATGGTGGATAAGTGTTTTGTTAGGGAGATTTATATAATTTGCATCAATTAGACCGTCCAAATTAAATCTAAATAATCCAACGTTCCATACTTACATTTGCAACTATAAATATGACTTCCTAACCTCACTCTAAACCATATTCTCATTCCTATCTACGCCACCATACTACTCTTCTAGTGCTGCTAATTCTAAAGATAAAGCTAGGATTTTCTTCTATTCATATAACTTCAATTCTATCCTGTTTATTATAAATTAATATAGATTCAAGTTCTAGAATTTAGTTTATATATAAGATTCTGATTCACTTGATATATATATATATATATATATATATATATTAATAGAAGGGCTAGAGCACGATTTCGAAGGCTAGATCCAAATAAAATCTCCACATAACTTGTTATTCTTCATTTTCAAGTCACTGTGAGTGGAAACCCTATATGTTTCCATTTTCTATCTTTTATAATTTAGATTTGGAATATTATGCCTGTATGGGATTTGGATTAAGCAAAAATTAAATGCTATAAGCCCTCTAAACACTATATTTTGTTTATCGCTAAAATGGTCAATCAAAAGTGACATATTTAAGTTTGTGTTATTTGAACAATAGAATTTAGGCTTAAGATGTTGTGAAATTTTTAGCTTTTGGTTCTCATTCACTTGATTCTTGTTTTAAATGTTCATATATGTTTGTGCTTAAAACGTAAGATTTATACATTGTAAATTAATAGTTTTAAACATCTATTTTAAATAGATTGGCTTGAACGTATTATTTACAATATATTATCTTATGCTTTTGTATGTAGTATTAATGAAAAGTGCTGCAGCGCCAAAAGAAGGCTTTTTGCATATGTAATTGGATTTATTGCACCTTGCCTATATTTTTATTATTTAAATAACTATCAAAGCCTAGGTTGCAAGTTTTATTCATATGTGTCGTTATTTCCCTTTTTATCACTAACTGAGAAAATGCATGTTGGACCATGTTAATTGATAGAGAAATTAACCTGTATACCTTAATTGTGATTGTTAGCTTTGACATATTTCAAACATGTTTAGTCGTTATTCTCGTTCGTATAATTCATGCCTATTTATTTATATATTCATAGTTTAATTAAACGTAATGTTAATGTGAATTAAGTGCATACTAAATACCTTTAAATTAGCAAATAAAATTTTGAATGTCCCCATAGGAATTTGTATGCATATTTTTATGTGTACGAGTTAATGGCTTTAATTATAATTAATGACACATAGACACGAGGTTAACCATTACTTGTAGTAGAAGCCTTCCCGGAACCGACCAACATATCTAGCATCTACAAGTAAGACTGGCCATTGTGAGAGGTCTATGCGTTATGGGACATTATAACTAGTGCACTATGACGCGAGGTTAAGACCAACTTGTAGTTGAAGCCTTCGTAGAACTGCTTGGCAAATCCAACATCTACAAGTGGTCGATTTAATTTGAGTTGTCTAGTGCGTGTGTAAATATATATATATTGGTGCATGAGTTGGCCTACCTTGAGAAAGGTAGCAAGTTGATGACCTGCCTCTTATTGGGAATTAAGTGGTTATGACTAGGACCGTTCCTAAGGTTCACTCCTTGATCCTAGACCAAATTCATGGGATCTTCCTTTCTAGATTTTAAGTGGTCGTTGGGTCTGCCTTTCTCTTATATGGTATTAAATGGTCCTAATAGACGATAGCATACAAATGGGGTAGTTCTCTAAGTAATGTCCGCTTCTTATCTTCGGGCTTAGTGAGGGTAAACCTAGGGATAATTTATATGAAAGGCCTATAGGAACCACCTTTTAAGGGAAGCATTATGTGGCTAGGTGTTCAACCGAAGGGACAAGTAGATAGTAATAAGATGGTCTACCAGGAGGGTCTTAAATGAAGTTGTGTTCCTACCTAAACCCGGTTTTAAGTGGTTGTTACTATTTCTCAACCTACAAGGAGAGAATATACATTTAATAACGTTGACATTAGGGATAAGGTCTTAAGTGGTTAGGGGTCCGCCGTAGGGTACGTATTAAGTGATTGTGGATGTCCACCCTTAATAAATTAGGTAATGAGCTTAAGTGGCTAGGTATAGCTCTCCTCGTAGGGTATTAAGTGACTATAAGGATGTCCACCCTTAGATTAACATGTAGGCCTTAAATGACTGTAAGGATGTCTGTATCATATGTTCAATTGTGTATGTTTGTTTGCGTAGACATAAAATGGAGAAATTACACTTCCATATATAGGAAATAGTCATTCCTAAACTTATAAGTTTTTTATACATCGGAACTTTATGTTCTGATCTCCCTCATTTTAACATAAATAGGTTAGAAGGTGAGGATGTTTGTATCAATGATGATAAATGATTAATGGGAGGTGGATCCCTGCGATGGAGGCTTAGTTTTTTTATGGCAGTAGTATTATTATTGTAGTCATTATGTAATTGGAATAATTATTGACATACCTTTTTATCTTGTGAGACTCGTTTGTATCTGACATTATTGATGGTTTTAATTATGGTACACCTATTCTGAGATATTATATTTTATTCCTTTCGTTGTGTGAGACTCTAATTTTGTTGAGACAACTCTGTTATATCTGCTTTTAGTATTTTCTTATAGGAACCCACGATCCATCTAGAATGGTTCAAACTTCCGATGGGCCGTTTTTAGGTCAGAATTTCGGCCCATTCTAGGTGGGTTGTCACATTTGGTATTAGAGCATAAGTTACCCGATTACAAGAAAATATACATAGGAGAGACGTGTTTGTAACTTGAAATGGTTTTAAAAACAACATAATTATATACATATATATTATACCCTAAAAACATGTGTAATTATACCATGCAACCTTATTTTTCTTCCTTTTTAGCCTTGACACTATCTTAGGAAGTCCACTGAAGGGTTTTTCGTTTTTCAAATAGTAGAAATGACTGATAACCAGCCCAAGCAAGGGAACCTGGAAAAGCCTTGGTGCTTGCTTGAATGGTTCCAATAGTACCTTAGGATTGTGGAACAGGTCCCTGGTGCTAATCCTATCCCAGTGGAATGAGCAGCTCAATCCACTGGAGGGGCTTTCAACTTTCCTCGACTTTGCAAATTTTTTGAGTTTGGGAGGCAAGCCATTTTTGGGAACTGAAAGCTTCCTTAAAATTAAAGCATGGATAACCGAGTGCGAACGAATCTTCTAGGCTACCAAATGGGAGGACCAACTCAAGCATATGGTAGCGGCTTGGAATTTAAAGGGAGAAGGCCTAGAATGGTGGAACATGATTTCAGAAGAGAATGTGGGTAGAGTGTTTACTTGGAAGGAGTCTAGGACCCGCTTTGAGACTAAGTTCTAACCTAATGCCGAGATGAGTCTACAGATTGAAAAGTTTATTCAGCTGAAGTAAGGAGAGTTAAGTCCGAGAGATTATATAGCAAGATTTATGGAGTCCAAATTTGGGAGAGTTTTGGTGGACACCCCTATGAATAAACCATCTAGGTTTTTTAAGGGACTGAATTTTCCGTTCAGGGAAATGTTATTGGCTCAAGTGACGTTTAGAGCTACGTTTGAAGCCCTTGTTGAGAAGGCTACCCTGTATACAACTGAGGAAATTAAGGAAGTTAAGAAGGAGAAAAGGGAAGGTGCCTCTAGTTTTAGGAAGAATAAAAAGAAAATTTTTTGGCTTCAGAAGAAGAAAGGAGGAAAATTTAGGAAGGAGTTCAAGGTGTGTTCGAGGTGCCATAGGAAATGCCATGAAGCCAAAGACTGCAAGGTCAACCTAGTGAAGCCGGAATTCAAAGGAAAATGCTACAATTGTCTTGAGGATGGTTACTTGGAAAGGATCTACCCTAAACCGAGAGTAGTGCAGAGTGGGAATAAATATGCCTTAGAGGTAGCGCCAATTCGAGGTCAACCCCCTAGTGAATAAGGACAACCAACGTTTGAATGTGGAATTTCTATCCTAGGAATATCTTTGTGTACCATATTTGATTTGGGATCCACCCACTCCTTCATTACCATAAAGTTTGTTGAATCCTCAAGCCTTCCTTTGACCTTTGCTAGCCATCTGATAGGGGTGTCTGACCCTATCATAGTGACTATGCAATTTTCTCTTATGTGTAAAGACCTAGTACTAGACATCAGGGAGGTTGACTTCTTTCATATGCATATATACTTGAATTCGAGGGGTATGGTCTCATTTTAGGGATGGATTGGCTATTAATTTATGGGGCCGTCCTTAACTACGATAAGAGAGTTGTTTGCTTGAGAATCCATGGACGATATATCTTTGAGATCCCTTGTAGGACTGGGAATAGGGATTCGGCCTTGTTGTCTTCCCTACCATCTGATTTAGAAGGACCATCTTCGGTAATAATTGTGTGTGAGTTTCCAAATGCCCTTGAGGTGGTCATAGGACTCCCACTGCATAGAGAAATATCGTTTTGTATAGTCCTTATGGAGGAACTGAGGCCTGTAGCATTGCCAATAAGGCACATGGCTCCTAAGGAAAGGAGAGAGCTGGATAAACAGATCTTTGAGTTATTGCAGAAAGGGTTTATTCATAAAAGAACATTTAAGCGGGGTGTGCTAGTAGTGCTTACCACAAAATCAGATGGATCATTAAGACTGTGTGTGGATTATAGGGGACTCAACAAGATGACTAAGAAGAATAGATACCCCTTACCAAGAATTGATGATTTGTTTAACCATCTGGGAGATTCCCAAAAAAATTCTCAGTTAAATCTGGCACCGAATCTCATCAATTGAGTATTTTGGATGAGAGTAAGCCTAAGTTAGCGTTTAGGATGCTAGATGGATTATTTGAGTGGGAGGTTATGCCCTCCAGTTTGATGAATTCCCTTGCTTTCTTTGTAGACCGTATGAGTAGAGTATTTAGGGGCATATTCAACAAGATTGTGGTTGTTTTTGTAGATGACATTATTATCTTTTCCATGGACTTTAAGGAACATGAGGATCACTTAAGAAAAGATGAGGGAATACTGAGGGAAAACCAACTTAAGGCCAAATTCTTAAAATGTCAGTTTTGGAAGAGAGAAGTCAAGTTTCTAGGGCATATTGTTTCACTAAAAGTATTAGAAGTGGACCTCACTAAGGTAGAGGCAGCTCATGAGTGCAGGCTACCCCGCAATACGATGGAGTTAACGAGTTTCCTTGGGTTAACAGGATGTCACCAAAAATTTATTAAGGACTTCACGAGGATTGAAACCACTTTAACCCAGTTGACGAAAAAGAATCATGAGTTTGTATGGAGTGAGAAGCGTGGTATTGCCTTTGAAAGGTTGAAGGAATCACTCACAAGTGCACCTATTATTATTATTATTATTATTATTTCAGATGGAATGAAGATTTTCGAAATTTTTGCTAATGCTTGTGGGACTAGTTTAGGAGTGGCACTCATGAAGGAGTGTAGAGTAGTTGCATATGAATGTAAAAAGCTTAAGGAACATGAGAGGAGGTACCCCGTCCTTGAATTAGAGTTAGCAGCTTGAGTTTTTGCCTTAATGATGTAGAGACACTATCTTTTAGGAGAAAATTTTGAAGTCTTCATTGACCATCGGTCTCTTAGATATTTATTTTCTCACCCTTCGACAGCAGCGTTGGATGAAATATGTAGCATTATTTTATTTTGCCATTTAGTATACCCCCGGAATGGGTAATGTCATGGACGAAGCTTTGAGTCGAAAGCATGCTACACTTAGGGCGATCATCGAGTGGATGCAGTTAGAGTTTCTTTCCAGTTTCAATTTATAGCCTCCATTTGAGGCAGCCTAAGGATTTCTTGGTGTTATAGAGGTAAGACCAAATTTGATAGAAAGGATTAAGAGTGAGAAAGACCGTGATGATGAGTTGAGGTCATTAAAGGAAAAGATTTCTAAAGGAGAATCTTTTTCTCATTCGGATAGATATTCCATTAGTAGTAGTGGTAGCTTGAGGAGAGATCGTCGACTTTGTGTCCCAAGGAGTGGAGAACTTAGGAAGGAGATTCTTGAGTAGTGTCATCGATCAAGGATGACCATATGCCCCAGAGGAGACAAAATGTTTAGGGATATTAGAAGAAGCTTTTATTGGGAAGGAATGAAGAAGGATGTTGCAGAGTTTGTTGCTAGGTTTTTGACTTATCAAAAAGTCCAGGCAGAGCAAACTAAACCCGGAGAACTATTGTTACCCTTTGGGATTCCCACTGTGAAATGGAAACAAATTTCTATGGACTTTATTGATGGGCTCCCGAGGAGTCAAAAGGGAAATGAAGTCGTTTGGGGTATTGTGGATCGATTAATTAAGAGCACCCATTTCATCCCGATCAAGAAGAGTACCGCCACTTTATTCACATAGTTGTATGTCAAGGAAACTGTTAGAATGCATGGGATTTTGACTATTATAGTTATTGATAGAGACCTGTTATTTACTAGTGAATTTTGGAGAAGTTTTCGAGCAGCTTTAGAGATGTCGCTGAGTTTGAGTACCACCGGTCACCCACAAACCGATAGTCAGATAGAGAGGGTCAATAGAGTTTTAGAGGATCTTCTTAGAGTCTACATCATCTAATTTGGAAGAGCTTGGGAGCAGCACTTGCCTCTTGTAGAGTACTCATATAATAATAGTTACCAAACGATGATTGGTATGGCCTCTTACGAGATATTGTACGGGTGGCCATGCAAAACGCCGACTTGTTGGTAGGAAACTACCAACAAGATTTTACTTGGAATAGACCTTATCCATGAATTTATGGAGATTACCGCTTTGATTCAACAGAGGATAATCGCTGCCTAGGACCGACAGAAGTCATATGCAGATAAAAGGAGAAAGGAACTTGAATTTAGCGCTGGAGATTTAGCATTTGTTAAAGATTCCCTCTTAAGAAAACAGTCCGGTTTGGAATGACTGGGAAGTTGGCTCCTAGATTTATTAGTCCATTTAAAATCGTGGATAGGATTGGGAAATTGGCAGATCATGTGGATCTTCTAGAGCGCTTATTGGGGATCTTTAATGTTTTGCATATTTCACATCTTCGGAAATTCCTTCATGATTCGGTCGTTAGACTCGAGCTGTATGATATTGGGGACTTTGGGAGCTTCAAGGTGAGTTTAGGGTACCCCGTGCCACCGCAAAGATTGTGTAGAACGGAATCAAAAGACTCTGCGACAAATTTATTCATCTAGTCTGAGTACAATGAGAAGGTGACCCTACGGAAAACACCTAGTAAACTAAGGAGAAGGTCAAACAAACTCATCCAGAGCTTTTCTTGGTTAATTATTTCCTCTCAAATTTCCATTTATGGTTGCACTGTGTTTGCTAGATTAGATGATAGGAGATGGTTGCAACACAAATGCAACGTGCACTCGTATAGATTTATATGCATATTAGGGTGTTTTACATACATATAGAATCACTTACTACACATACACGCAAGGACTAGCAAGTTTGTAGTACATAATCACTATGTTTAATGGATGTTTATGGGTGCTCACAAAATAACATGGGTGTACAACATGGTAGTTTAGAGTGAGTTGTGTTCTTCGCCCCTTCAAAAGATTTTGTGTCGAAATCCCTTATAAGAAGGAGAATGTAACACACCGTAAAATAAACCTAAAATAGACATAAGGTAATTTGATTTATAATAAATAATAATAATCAATAATAAGTTAATGGACTTAAAATGGAATATTAAATAATTGGGAATTAGGCCATGAAAGTATTACAATTGTGATCGTGGCGAGATTCTGACCCGTTTTCATATTTTATTTACTAAAAATGAGTCCTTATGAAATAGATATTAATAAAACTACTTATGCGTAAATATTAATACAAAAGATTTTAAATTCAAATAGATTATATAAAAATCCAGAATATAATTAAATATAAATTGGCATAAAAGAATATTCCAAGAGGAATTCAAATTTTGTGTATATATTCATATGCAAAGGGGACAAAGATAATCAACACAAGGAAATGAATCAAAGCAATAAATTCAAAATTAATTAAAAATGACATTGCAAGAGGATCAAATCCTCATGGCTCGATCCCAGAAGGGGTCGATCGCCTATGTAGGAGGGATGTCGATCGCCCTCCTATAGAGGGGTTGATCGCCCGCCTGGGTGAAGTAGTGGTGGATGTGTATTTTATTAGGGAGATTTATACAATTTGCATCAGTTCGACCATCCATATGAAATCTAAATGATCGAACAGTCCATACTTACACTTGCAACCATAAATAAGACTCCCTAGCCTCACTCTAAACCCAATTCTCATTCCACTCTACGCCTCCATACTATCCTTCTACCATTGCTAATTACAGAGATAAGGTACGAATTTTCTTATATTCCTATAACCTCAATTCTAACGTTTATGTTCTAAATTAATATAGATTCAAGTTCTGGAATTTAGTTTATACATATTAGATTCTGATTCACTTGATTCTTTTATATATATATATATATATATATATATATATATATATATATATATATAAGGACTAGAGCACGATTTCAAAGGCTAGATCCAAACCTGAATCAACACATATGTTATTATTCTTCATTCTCAAATGACTGTGAGTGGAAACCCTGTAAGTTTCTATTTTCTATCTTTTGTAGTTTAGATTTGGAATATTATAACTATATGGGATTCAGATTAAAAGAAAATAAAATTATATAGACCCTATAAATCATATATTTTGATTATCGCTGAAATGGTCAATCAAAAGTGATATATTTGGGTTTGTGCTATTTAAATAATAGAAGTTAGGCTTAGGGTGTTGTGACATTCTTAATTTTTGGTTCTGATTCACTTGATTCTTGTTTTAAATGTTCATATATGTTTATGTGCTAAAAATGTAAGATTTATACATTGTAAATTAATAGGTTTAAACGTCTATTTCGAATATATTGGTTTGGAATTATTATTTACAATATAATATCTTAAATTTTTGTATGCAATATTAATTAAGGGAAGCACCGCTAAAAGTTGGGTTTTGTATATGTAATTGGATTTATTACACCTCACCTATATTTTTATTATTTAAATAACTATTCAAGCCTAGGTCACAAGCTTTATTCATATATGTTGCAATTTCCCTTTTATCATTAATTGAGAACATGTATGTTGGACCTTGTTGATTAATAGGGAAATTAAATTTTATACCTTAATTGTGGTTGTTAGGGTTGATTTCAAACATGTTAGTCGTTATTCTCATTCGTATAATTCACGATATTTATTTGTATATTTATAGTGTAATTAAACGTATTATTAATGCATATTAAGTGCGTACTAATATGTTTAAATTAGGAAATAGAATTCGAATGCCCTCGTAGGATTGTATGCGTATTTGTATGTGTGTGAGTTAATGACTTTAATTACAATCAATTACTCGCAGACATGAGGTTAACCATTACTTGTAGTAGAAGCCTGCCCGGAACCAATAGACATATCTGTGATGGCCCGCCCCGTATCAACCGACATTTACTCCACAAGTGCGTTGTACACATGTCCAGTTAGCATGGGACGATCGTCAAAAGGAAAGGAAAAAGACGAAGAATTAACAAGGAACCTGTAGAATGTCTCACAGCGCATAGAACAAAATATAACAACAACATACTTGACATAAAACAGGTGAGACAGTGCATAAGCTGAAAACAGACTATCAAAGCAGCGGAAAGATCCAAAATACAGCTTATGTTCCCAAGCCAACATTATTACAACTTTTAAAACTGTCTCAAAAAGCTAAACAAGAAAGGTACACTACTAATGCCCAAAGTACTAATCACCAACGACACAGGGAGAATATCTATATATATATCATACGTGGAAGCCTCCTGCTCGCCTCCGACTCAGCTACTCGTGCATCACCAGCTAACCTGTCTCTAGTCTGCTCGTGAGAGCACCCAGAGTAATAAGAAGAGACATAAAACTCTGGGTCAGACAAAAAGTCTGGTATGAGCGATAAGCAGCTAAACAGGACAATAACAGGTATACTAAACCATACCTGAACCTGGACCTGCAACCAAAGTGTTAGCACTACATACTATACAACACTCTAAGGTGCCACTGAACAAATGGTGTAAAGATAACGGGGGAGGGGGTGTGCATGTCATAGTGATGGCAAACAAATCAAACATAGCAACCATCCTCACATCTCTCACTCAGTGCGTAAAGCATACGATATCCACCACTTCGATCACCCAATACTTTGCTATGATCACTCTGCCCCATGAAGTCACCACGACTTCACTGCACTGATCCAAAGCCACTAATCATTCACTAAGTCCACTTTTCCCCATGGAGTCGTACACACCCCACTGCACTGGCTCATAGCCTTACTAATCCTTTACTATGTCCACTCTGCCCCATGGAGTCATAATAGCTCGACTACACTGGCTCATAGTCTCACTACAATAACTTTGCCCCTCGAGTCACGGTGACTCTACTACACTGATACGTAGCCCATCATTCCTTTTCAATGGTGTATCGAAGTTATGAACATCGACAACTCCTTAGCACACGTCCCGCAGCAAAGCCCAACCATGAAGTGAACTCTTTGGTTCCCAACTGGATCCTGAGCTCTAACTTCCATTTGGACTACCTTTGCATCTCGGGTTATTGGTCATCACTGGATCGGTTCGGATCCCCAGTCCTTCTTCACTGTCGGTTCGGATCGGCCTCCTTCCAAGTGCTCCGGGTCGGGTCGTGGCCTTCAAGTCCCTTCGTAGTACATTGATTTGCTTCGAATGCTCTCTGGCGGGTCGGGTCGGTGTACCCTTGCTCCATCGGTTCGGATTGGGTTCATGGTCTCCGATCCGATCCACTTCCTCTTCCTCTTCCGTTCCGATCCCCTTCTCTTCCCTCCAGTCAATCTGATTCCCTCTTCTTTAGCTCGATCCGATCCCAGTTCAACTATTGTGGCCTTCCTTTTTGCCATACTTTCCCTCGTGCCAAGCCTCGGTTCGGTTCGGTGATCCCTTGCCCAGTCCACTATCCGATCCGAGCCCATCCCTCTGATCCGATCCGAAAGCCTGCACCATTTTCTACGACTTTTTCCAGTGAGTGTTTTACACCATTCGACGGCGTTTTCGACCATTCTAACTATTCTAATCAATCACAAAGCATACCATACAGTCATAGCAACAAGTAGAAGTGACCTCAAACACCAAAACATAAATATGATAGGTTAAAATGGATCAAACATAGCCAAAACCCCATATTTTCCCTTAAACATGTTCAAGCATAATTAATGATAGGATTAGCAAAACTTAACGAAATTAACCTAAGTTCATATTAGAGGTCTAAAACATCATTTAAGAATTTATAAATATTTTTCCAGAATTTTATCATGTTTAAATTCGCTAATTAACACTAATCACCATTAATTAACCATAATTAGTGAGGAACTATGCAAATCACTCACCTTAGCCACAATTAAACCTTAGATCTAAAAGAAATCTCTGATATGGTGCGAATGCTAATGCTAAACAGCAACTCTAATCTTGATTTGGTGAAGATCTCCCTTGATTTGATGTTGCTAAGCTTAATCCTTGATTAGAAATTGATTTGGAGGTGATTTAGAGGCTGGAGGCCATTTTTAGGGTTTCTAAGAGGTAAGTGGAGGCTAGAATCTGAAATGGAATGAAATCCTAACTCTTTTCAGCCTCCCCATAACCCTATTCCCGAAGTAGGTTATGGGCCCATTCACTGATCACCCTATTTGGCCTGGTTAAGAAGTTTTACACCTTCCAAACCTTATTTCAGCCATATCTCCTAAACGGTAAGTCCGTTTAACTATTATGACCACTCTAAGGAAAGGTAAACCATCAAACGAATCTAATGGAAGTGGTTTTAGGTCAAAATTCCTTTCCAATCAAAAGTTATGGCCGAAACAAGATCAGCTAGGGGTAAAACGGTCATTTAAAAATCGGCAAAAATCATGAACATGGGAAATGACCCCAATGGTCGTTTCCCAAAGCCACATGACCATACGACTTCATATAAGAAAGAAATAAGTATCCTACGATCCTCCGATGCGTAGAATGCGGGTTGTTACATTCTCCCCTCCTTAAGAAATTTCGCCCCCGAAATTCCCTAACCAAACACACAAAAGGTCCCGCATGCCTATCAACCATAAAACAACAATCAAACATGCAAGACAAGCAAAACAAGTCTATCCTAGCATGTGGAATAAGTAAATTGCAAAGTAAATCTTACCAGGCAAAGAGTTATAGATAATTTTTCCTAATGCTCTCCTCTGTCTCCCAAGTACAGTCATTCTCGTTCTCGCCCCACTGAAACATGACTAGCTTCACCGCCTTCCTTCGAAGTCGCTTCGTATCGTGCTCGACAATACGAACCGGCTTGCGGTTCCCAACCGCCTCGGGTTCCACTTCGAAGTCCTCTAACTGATCAGGTGAAATAGTCATATTTGGGTCGTGCATGAACTCCTTAGCTGGGAAACATGAAATACGTTGTGAACTCCTGCCATCTTCTCTGGTAATTCAATTCTATATGCCAAATTCCCAACTTGTTCGAGAACTGGGAATGGACCAACAAATCTTGGTGCCAACTTGCCTCTCATGCCAAATCGTATCACGCTCTTCAACGGAGAAATCTTGACAAACACCAAGTCACCAACGGAGAACTTTAAGTCTCTTCTCCTCTTATCAGCATAACTCTTCTGCCTATCCTGGGCAGCCTTCATCCGTTGTTGAATGATTTTAATCTTATCTGAAGCTTCCCTCACTACATCTGGTCCAAGCACAAACTTCTCGCCGGTCTCTATCTAACATGATGGTGAGTTGCACGGTCTTCTGTACAAAGCTTCATATGGAGCCATACCGATACTGGATTGGTAGCTATTATTATATGCAAACTCTACTAGATGCAAATGGTCATCCCATGATCCACCAAAATCCAACATACAAGCTCTCAAGAGATCTTCCAATATACGATTCACCCTCTCTGTCTGACCATCAGTTTGAGGATGATACGCGGTACTGAGATATAATTCTGACTCTAGAGCCTCTTGTAAGCTCTTCCAAAACCCACTAGTAAATAACGGGTCTCGATCACTCACAATGCTTTTAGGTACTCCATGAAATCTCACTACCCACTTCATATACAATTCTGCTAACTTAGCTGTCGTTCTGGTCGATTTGACTGGTATAAATCTTGCACTCTTAGTCAATCGAACCACAATTACCCAAATGTTATCATGTCCCGATTTAGTCCTTAGTAAACCATCTATGAAATCCATCGAGACTTGCTCCCATTTCCATTCGGGAATTTCTAAACAAACCACTAGGTTTCTTTTGCTCGGCTTTAACTAGCTGGCAATTCATGCACTTGGATATAAACTTCCCAACATCTTTTTTCATCCCTTCCCGGTAGTAAGTCTGCTTCATGTCTCGATACATCTTGTCACCACCGGGGTGTATAGTCAATTTCAAGTGATGACATTCCCTAAGCACTTCATCTCTCAAACCATTCACGTTGGGTACAACTAGTCTTCCATTCTTTTGAAGCCATCCTTCTCGATCAAGCCCATACAAATTCATCTCCCCACCATCAATATTCATCTCTAATTTGGAGATGATTTCCAATAAATTAGGATCGTCCCTCTGGCTGGAACCAATCCACTCAATTAAAGTGGGTCTGATCGTCAAACTAGCTAATATCTCTGGATCCAATTCGCACTTTGGTCTGAAATCATACCCTGCAATATACTCCAGTTGCTTCCATTCAAGAAACATAGCCCCTAAACTGGCATATCTCCTACTTAAGGCATCGGCTACCGCATTTCCTTTCCCAGGTGTATATGCGATATCAAAATCATACGAAGCCAAGAACTCTAGCCATCTTTGCTGTCGAAGATTTAGATCCTTCTGAGAGAAGAGATACTTTAACGATTTATGATCGGTAAACAACTCAAATCTTTCTCCGAAGAGATAATGTCTCCACATCTTCAACGCGAACACGATCGCTGCCAGTTCCAAATCATGGGTAGGTTACTTTTTCTCATGCGGCTTTAGTTGCCGACTAGCATAATCTACAACCCTACCTCCTTGCATCAATACAGCACCTAGTCCGGTACCACAAGCATCCGTGTTTACCGTCATCACTTTATTCCCTTTAGGAACGACTAAGACCGACGCACGTGTCAACTTTTCTTTTAGACTCTTGAAGGCATTCTCACACACTCCATCCCAAATGAAGGCTTAATTCTTCTTAGTCAGTTGAGTCAATGGTGCTACTATCTTGGAGAAGTCCTGGATAAACTTACGATAATATCCAGCTAACCCCAAGAAGCTTCTTATGTCTGTTGCATTCTTGGGCGTAGACGAATCCTATACCATAGCCAACTTCGCAGGGTCCACGGCAATACCATTCTCTGAAAAAACATGGCCCAAGAATCTCACTTCCCTCCTCCAGAAGTGACACTTAGAAAACTTCGCTTTCAATTGGTGTTTTCTCAACACCTCCATCACTATCCTCAAATGCCCCTTGTGTTCTTCCTGTGTCCTCGAGTAAACAAGGATGTCATCTACGAACACAAGAATGAACTTATTCAACTGATCTCTGAATACTCGATTCGTAAGATCCACGAAGTATGCTGGTGCATTGGTCAACCCAAATGGCATGACCAACCACTCATAAAATCCAGACGGCGTCCTAAATGCCATTTCGGAATGCTCTCGGCCACTACTCGAAGCTGATGAAATCCTTTCGCGAGGTCCAACTGGGAGAACACTCTTGCTCCTTTCAGCTGATCAAACAAATCATCTATCCGCGGTAGAGGATACTTATTCTTCCTCGTCACCTTATTCAACTCGCGATAGTCCACACACAAACGAAGGGAACCATCTGCCTTAGTGGCAAACACAACTGGTGCTCCCCACTCGGAGACACTTCTTCTAATAAACCCATTCTTCAAAAGATCGCTGACTTGCACCCCGAGCTCTCGCTGCTCCTTTGGTGCCATATGACGAAGTGGCATCACTATAGGTCTGGCATCTTTCACTAAATCAATACGGAACTCAATCTCTCGGTGTGGTGGAAGCCTGGTCACCTCCTCGAAGACGTCCGGATACTGACCAACCACGGGCACATCTGACAACTCATCATGCAGGATGTCGAGGGAATTTATAAAACTAGCCATTACCCAATCACTAGGTAGACTACAAAACACTACCCTCCGTCCATCATCCGCTCTAACTATCACCAAAAAGCCCTCACAGTCTACCACCACCCCGTATCTTTGGAGCCAATCGACTCCCAATATAATGCCATACCCAGTAAAGCCCAAAACAAAGCAGTCACAAACAAACATACATCCATGACTCGATAAGACCAAATTTCGACAAATTATACTAAGGCTAGTCGAATTGCCAATCGGGTTCGTCACAACCAATGGTCTATCGACTATCTCAGGTTCCAGTCCCAACCTGTCTACCAGGTCACTAGATATGAAGGAACGGGAAGCCCCAGTATCAAAAAAAACTCGAACAGGTACATCATGAATAGAAAGCATACCTTGAATGGCGACATTCTTTCCTTTCTCCGCCACAGTTGGGGAATTCGACGAAGAAGGAATAGCATTAATAGCATATGCTTTCACAATCTGCTTCTCTTTAAGAGGTTGTGCACATTTATCCTTATGATGTCCCACTTGGCCACAGTTGTAGCACTTCCTATCTGCTGGCTTGGCCCGACACTCTTTAGCATAATGGCCCTTCTTACCACAGCTGAAGCACTCAACATCATTCTTGCTCTTTTTCTGACCATCCTTAGTTTGGTTCTGCTTCCTCTTGTTCTGAGTGTTATTATTGCCTCCACCACCTGCTTGTGGCTTCAGCCCTTCTCCAGATGCAACCTCAGTCTTTGACTTAGGGTAAAGACTCTCTGATCTCAAAGCTTTCCCCACAATCAATTCAAAAGTCTCATCGATGTGGTTGATAAGCCTTTCCCCCAAGTATCCACCCAAACCAGTAATGAACTTCTCATTCTTCTTCTCAGGAGTATCGATAAGGGATAATCCATACTTCGACAAAGTGTCGAACTCAGCAATATAGTCCGAGACTACCCAACCATTCTGTTTAAGCTCCAAGAACTTCCTAAACTTCCGACTTCTGAGCAGCTGGGATAAACTTGTCGGTAAAGCGAGCCTTAAACCGATCCCAAGTAACCTGATCCTCAAGAGTGGCTGTCTTAATAGCATTCCACCAATACATCGCTCGCCCTTGCAGCTGACGAGATGCTAGCCTTCTCTTCATCGCATTCCTCGATACCCAAGTCGTCGAAGATACAATCACAGCTATCCAACCAATCCTGAACATCCGTGGGCGACCCCGTTCCGTAGAACGACATCCCACCAAGGTTAGTGTAATTCTTGCACAGCTTGGCAAAATCGACCCTAGGCGCCTACACTATTGGACCACCACCATTACCGGCATTGGGAGCTGCCCCCTGCACATCCCTAAGCATTTCTCTCATGAGGTAAGTAAACATCGTCCTCATGTTAGTAGCATTCCCATTATTGGCTTCTCTACCAGCACCTCTTGCGTATCAGCTCATCGTTCAATCTGTAAAGAGAAAACGACTATCCATCTCCATAGTGGTGCTAGTGCAGTGCGACTTCATCCTTATACTACTAATAGTATATATATAGCTTTTGAAAACCAAAGTAATCACAAATACGCACTCTCATATATGTACTATCTCTCCCTAGTGTCTTTTCCTAGGTTAACTACGCAACCTAGAGCTCTGATACCAAATGTGACGGCCCGCCCCGTACCAACCGACATTTACTCCAAAAGTGCGCTGTACACATATCCAGTTAGCACGTGACGGTCGTTAGAAGGAAAGGAAAAAGACGAAGAATCAATAAGGAACCTGTAGAATGTCTCATGGCGCATAGAACAAAATATAGTAACAACATACTTGACATAAAATAGGTGAGACAGTGCATAAGCTGAAAACAGACTATCAAAGCAGCGGAAAGATCCAAAATACAGCTTATGTTCCCAAGCCAACATTATTACAACTTTTAAAACTGTCTCAAAAAGCTAAACAAGAAAGGTACACTACTAGTGCCCAAAGTAGTGATCACCAACGACACAGGGAGAATATCTATATATATATATATAGATATATATATCATACGTGGAAGCCTCCTGCTCGCCTTCGAATCAGCTACTTGTGCATCACCAGCTAACCTGTCTCTAGTCTGCTCGTGAGAGCACCCAGAGTAATAAGAAGAGACATAAAAATCTGGGTCAACCAAAAGTCTGGTATGAACGATAAGTAGCTAAACAGGACAATAACAGGTATACTAAACCATACCTGAACATGGACCTGCAACCAAAGAGTTAGCACTACATACTGTACAACACTCTAAGGTGCCACTAAACAAATGGTGTAAAGATAACGGGGGAGGGGGTGTGCATGTCATAGTGATGGTAAACAAATCAAACATAGCAACCATCCTCACATCTCTCACTCAGTGCGTAAAGCATACGATATCCACCACTTTGATCACCCAATACTTTGCTATGATCACTCTGCCCCATGAAGTCACCACGACTTCACTGCACTGATTCATAGCCACTAATCCTTTGCTATGTCCACTTTGCCCCATGGAGTCGTACATACCCCACTGCACTGGCTCATAGCCTTACTAATCCTTTACTATGTCCACTCTGCCCCATGGAGTCACAATGGCTCCACTACACTGGCTCATAGTCTCACTACGATCACTTTGCCTCTCGAGTCACGGTGACTCTACTGTAATGATACGTAGCCCATCATTCCTTTTCAATGGTGAATCGAAGTTATGAACGTCGACAACTCCTTAGCACACGTCCCACAGCAAAGCCCTCAATGGTTCCCGACTGGATCCTGACCTCTAACTTCCAATTGGACTACCTTTGCATCTCGGGTTATTGGTCATCACTGGATCGGTTCAGATCCCCAGTCCTTCTTCTCTGTCAGTTCGGATCAGTGTCCTTCCAAGTGCTCTGGGTTGGGTCATGGCCTTCAAGTCCCTTCGTAGTACATCGATTCGGTTCGGATGCTCTCTAGCGGGTCGGGTCGGTGTACCCTTGCTCCATTGGTTCGGATCGGGTTTCTGGTCTCCGATCCGATCCACTTCCCCTTCCTCTTCCGTTCCGATCCCCTTCTCTCCCCTTCAGTCGATCCGATTCCCCCTTCTTTAGCTTGATCCGATCCTAGGTCAACCATTGTGGCCTTCCTTTTTTCCATACTTTCCGTTGTGCCAAGCCTCGGTTCGGTGATCCCTTGCCCAGTCCACTATCCGATCCGAGCCCATCCCTCCGATCCGATCAGAAAGCCTGCACCATTTTCTGCAACTTTTCCCAATGAGTGTTTTATGCAATTTGACGGCGTTTTCGACCATTTTAACTATTCTAATCAATCACAAAGCATACCATACAGTCATAGCAACAAGTAGAAGTGACCTCAAACACCAAAACATAAATATGATAGGTTAAAATGGATCAAACATAGCCAAAACCCCATATTTTCCCCTAAACATGTTCAAGCATAATTAATGATAGGATTAGCAAAACTTAACCAAATTAACCTAAGTTCATATCAGAGGTCTAAAACATCTTTTAATAATTTATAAATATTTTTCCAAAATTTTATCATGTTTAAATTCGCTAATTAACACTAATCACCCTTAATTAACCATAATTAGTGAGGAACTTTGCAAATCACTCACCTTACCACAAATAAACCTTAGATCTGAAATAAATCTCTGATATGGCGCGAATACTAATGCTAAACAGCAGCTCTAATCTTGATTTGGTGAAGATCTCCCTTGATTTTATGTTGCTAAGCTTAATCCTTGATTAGAAAGTGATTTGGAGGTGATTTAGAGGTTGGAGGCCATTTTTAGGGTTTCTAAGAGGTAAGTGGAGGCTAGAAAACAGAAATGGAATGAAATACTAACTCTTTTCAGCCTCCCCATAACTCTATTCCCGAAATGGGTTTAGGCCCATTCACTAATCACCCTATTTGGCCCGGTTAAGCAGTTTTTCACCTTCCAAACCTTATTTCAGCCATATCTCCCAAACGGTTAGTCGTTTAGCTATTATGACCACTCTACGGAAAGTTAAACCATTAAACGAATCTAATGGAAGTGGTCTCAGGTCAAAATTCCTTTCCAATCAAAATTATGGTCAAAACAAGATCAGCTAGGGGCAAAACGGTCATTTAAAAATAAGCAAAAATCATGAACTTGGGAAATGACCCTAATGATCGTTTCCCAAAGCCACATGACCATATGACTTCATATAAGAAAGAAATAAATATCCTACGATCCTCTGATGCGTAGAATGCGGGTTGTTACAATATCCAACATCTACAAGTAAGACTAGTTAATTTGAGAGTTCCAGGTGTCATGGGCTATTATAATTAGTACACTGAGATGCAAGGTTAAACCCAACTTGTCGTAGAAGCCTGCCTCGAACCGCCTGGCAAATCCAACATCTACAAGTGGTCGGTTTAATATAAGATGTTGTGTGTGTGTATGTATATTGGTGCGTGAGTAGGCCTGCCTTGAGAAAGGTATTAAGTGGATGGCCTGCCTCTTATTTGGTATTAAGTGGTAAAGACAAGGTCCAGTCCTAAGATTCACTCCATGGTTATGGACCAAAGTCGTGGAACCCACCCTTCTAGGTTTTAAGTAGTTATTGGGTCCGCCTTATCTCATATAGTATTAAAGGGTCCTAATAAATGATACCATCTGAATGGAGTAGTTCTCCAAGTAAAGTCTCCTTCTTATATAGGGACTTAGTGAGGGCTGACCTATGGATAGTTTATATGAAAGGTCTAAAGGAACCTCCATCCAAGGGAAGTATTAAGTGGCTAGGAGTTCACCTGTAGAGACAGCTAGATAGTAACAAGATGACCCACTAGGAGGGTCTTAAATGAAGTTTTGTTCCTACCTAAACCTGCTTTTAAGTGGCTGTTACTATTTCTCGACCTACAAGGAGAGTGTATATATTTAATAACGTTGACTTTAGTGATGAGGACTTAAGTAGACAGGGGTCCGTCATAGGGTATTAAGTGATTGTAAGGATGTTTGCCCTGAATAAATCATGTAATGGTCTTAAGTGACTAGGTATAGCCCGCCTCGTGGGGTACTGAGTAATTATAAGAATGCCTACCCTTAGATTAACCTGTAGGCCTTAAGTGATTGTAAGGATGCCCACCTCATATGTTTAGTTGTGTATGTTTGTTTGCGTAGACATACTATGAAAAACTTTCACTGCCAAATATAGGAAATATCATTCCTAAACTAATATGTTTTTCATTTACCGGAACTTTATGGTTAGACCTCCTTCCTCCTAACATGAACATGCTAGTGGGTGAGGATGCTTTGATCAGTGATGATTAGTGATTGCTTGGAGGTGGGTCCCTACGATTTAGGCTTAGTTATTTATGCCAGTAGTATTGTTATTGTTATCATTATGTATATGGGATAACTATTGATGTACCTTTTTGAGACTCGTTTGTATCTGACATTGTTGATGGTTTTATTCATGGTACATCTGTTTTAGGGTATTATATTCCTTTCATTTTGTGAGACTCTGATTTCGTTTAGACTGCTTTGTTATTTCCTTATAGGAAGAAATGATCTATTTAGAATGGTTCTAAGTTCCGGTGGTCCTTTTCTTGGTCGTAATTTAGGCCAATTCCGAGCAGGTTGTTACAATTTCTATGCCTTCTCGGCTCTCACCTTTCCAGTGGAATTTCTTGAGTAACATTGTTGGCAATATACCCTTGATCTCCAATGTATAGGTCGATCATAAGACTGGCAGAAATGTTGCAGTAGAACTTTAAAATATGGCGGCTCTTCGGTTTGGTCCAGAAGCTCTAATATCTAGATCAGAATTACTTGAAGATTCTAGATCAATACGTCTTGTTGCATTGGGTTAAGTGCTCCTCATCGTCTTGAAATTGATATAAGCTGTTTGTCCTAAATCGGTGCGCCTTAGTTCAGTTTTCCTCGAGTTGATACAGATAAGAAGGTCATAGTTGGAATTTGCAAGTCTATCTCTATCTACTATGTTGTGTTGGCTCATGTATCACTTCTTGTAAGATGAGCATCATTCCAGTTCCTAATATTATGGGGGCGGAAACTGCCTCCTTATCTCGTTCCATTCAGCGTTCAATCCACGGACTTGATTTCGCAAGCAAATATTGTCTCGTATCTACTGATTCAACACCTCATAGGTCTCTTCCAGCTTTTTCATTAAGTACATAAAATCAGCATGCATTATTGAGTCCATGGGGGCTGGAGAAGCAAAAACGGCAGGGCAAGTAGTACTCTAATATTCACGTTGTGTACTAGCCACTTCCTGAACTTGAGTGTTAGCATGTGATGTTATTGTAGCTCTTTTTTCTACCAATGCTAATCCTCACTTGTGGATTTATGAGAAAAATATGAGTAGATAAGAAGTCTGGTAACAAAGATTTGTATATTCCCTTAATGGACTAAGATATCCACTAGTAAATAAAAAGAACCAACGATTGAGAATCATTCGTTCTCAACGGAAGCACTAACATATTTGCGTTTAATTTGACATAAACACCTAGAAAAGTTATTAATAGGAATATACAAAGAAATTTAAATGAAATTTGAGGTAATTTCAAATAAACAACACAAATAGTGGTTTGGCGATAATGAGACTACGTCCACTTTAATGATTCTAGCACTTTTTTAATGATCTTAATGATTGCAAAGCTTAGTATATGTGAAGATCCATAGTACAATGAAGGTAGTTGAAATTGCAAAAGACAATTGGTTTATAAACTCTTTAAGGAAGGTGATATTTATAGGCAGAGGTGAGCTTGGATATGCTGGAAAATTTGGTAATAAGCCGATGGAAGAAAGGCGACCAAATCTGCAAAATCTTTGTTGGTTCACCCAACATTAGACTTCGGATTGGTATCGATCTAAAGCAATTTTATTGGTCATTATATTCATGCCTAGTACTATAGTGTGAAATAGATCGAGTCATGGGGAATGCTTGGTGTTGGAGTTGGATTGTCATGACATAACCTGTCTTGGATCATAGTTGTTAGATCAAAATTTGGACCTAACACCCAAATTGTTTTGAATCTTATAGAGATTTAACTGAAGAATGAGGAAAAAGAAAATAACACACAGAATTTATAGTGGTTCGGCGTTAACGAGCCTACGTCCACTTTATATCTTATTGATTATACTTTGTGTGCTGGTACATTCAATGATTTCTCTCTCGCTCACTTTTACAATTGTGATTTCTCTCAGTAATCTAGTAATAAAACTGGTAAGAAATGGTAGTATGACAATAATGGCAGAATCAGTCCTCAATATTGCCAAAAAGATCCTCCAAAATGCCAAACTTCGGGCTATTTATAGCTGATTTTGTCAGGCGGATCGTGGTAACACGTGGCACGAATCCCGAGAACATCGGATCGCATCGCTGCCGTTGAAGAAATAGTCAAATTAGCCGTTGTGGACAGGTGTCGCGATCCCCTTGAAAATCGGATCGAGCAAATGGGGAGAATCAGTCAAAATGACGGTTAGGGACACGTGTCGCTGGATCCGTGCGTCTCGGATCGCTGAAGACTAGCTCGTGTTTGAACGGGTCAAAGGGTTCGCCGTGCATCAGGGGATCAGATCGGTCTATACTGGGCAACAATGCATGTACGGATCGAATCGCATAGAGTTGTCGTTTTGCTGATGAAATGTGGGCGATCCGATGAGGGGCGATCCGTTGAGGGGCGATCTGATGAGGCGCGATCCGATGAGGGGCGAGTCGATGGTGCAATCCGTTCCTTCATGTACTTAGGGAATGTGGTTTCATACTTTCTTCTTGCGAATGAACCTGGGTGGCTTGGTCAAAAAGCTAGCCAACATTTTTCCCCCTCGAAGTATGTTTCATCGAGAATGGAACATGCTTCGAAGATTCTGAGCTGTCTTTTCGTGAAGTGACGCAATTTACTGGTTGCGCCTATCTGAAAAGTCTTGTCACTTCGGAAAGGGCGTATCTTTTGACAAGTATAAATATTGGACGATTCTTTGATCATTTCTTGTTCATTGGATAATTCTTTTCTGGAAATTTTTGGAGACTTCGTCATCGAGCTTACCAGGTAAACTTCTGAATTTCTGGCGGGTTATTTCTGAATTTTCACTTCGTCACATTGTTCGATGGTTCGGATCGCAAGTTCCTAGCACGATCCGCGGGTGGCACGTTGGTCGCGTGACGGGCTTCTATGCGGAACGTGGCGGGCTTTAAGTATGGTGGGCCTGCACCTGCGATCCGCTGAGGCCCATAGTTCGCATAAGACGAAAAAGAGAATACTAACGGTCGGGGTTTTTTCTTATATAAACCCGACCGTCTTCACATCTACCCCTTCTTCTTTCCGCATCGCGCCGCCAGACCCTTCGAGAAAAAAACCCTAATACTCCTTTGAATCTTGATTCCCCAATTTTAAGCAAGGTAATCTTATTAAAAAAACACTCTCATGCAATTTCGCTCTTCTTTTTCTTGGGGTCTTTTATGGTTTGAGTGGAGAGAGCGGAGTCATGGGGTATCCAAGTTTCTGGAGGTTGATGAGACGCCATTAATGTTGATGCTCGAGCTCGAGGGTGAAGAGGAGAGGAGGAAGAAGGAGAAAGCAGTTCGGATCGGTTCGTGGGTGAGGTTCTGCATCGGATCGTGGTGGCGAGGCGAGGGGAGAAGGGATGTAAATGGAGTTACGATTTAACAGGCAGACCGGGTCGTGGCGTGTTTGCGGCAAGGGAGCGGGTCGGTTTGTGGGGACGGAAGAAAGGCAGTGGATCGTGATGATGTCACGGGAGCGCGGATCGCTACGAGGCTATAGCGATCCGATCCAGGACACTTTCGGGAGTTAGCACCTTCGTGGTTGATTCATGCTGGCCTCGCGAACTCGATGACGCGCCACGATCCGAACTCGGTCCCGCGATCCGGAGGGATTTCATGAACCGAAGAGCGAACGATCCAATGAACTTATAAAATAAGCAATGCAACTTAAATCCAGTACATCAATGGACAGTTAGGCTAGAACCCTTAAGGTGAACTTCTTGGACTGAACAAATGCACAATTTAACAGCATACAACGATCAGCATCTTGATGATCTTGTTAACTTTCGCGCTTTATCTTTAATGCATGCACAAGCACACACACCGGCACTTGCACACATAGGGGACGGGCAGTTTTAATCTCATTTTTCATGTTTTCTCGCCTAGCAGTAATGTCGGATAATCAATCTTCTTCAAGATCCGCTACAGAAACGGAGTCCGAGGTTCCTGAGCAATACAACCCTGAGGTCCCTCCAATTAACCCAGGAGGTGAAGATTCTGGCTCTGAATACGAGGCAACAGAATCAAACCCGTCTGAAAGTACTTCATCTAGTGAAGAATCTGAGATAAACAGGCGAGCTCCCGACGAGATTCCTGGCGCGCTCGGAATAGATAATTTTTTTGATTCTTTAGCATCTAAACTCAATGATATAAAGCTTAAAAGAATCTTCCTGAGACATGGGATCCCTTGGGATGATGTCATGACACCCGGTAGCGAAGATAGACCCCACTTAGCCCCGGAAGGGTATATGGCAATCAGTCGAACCATGTGCTTGGTAGGAGCTATTCCTCCGTTTCCTTCAATCGCCATCGAGACTTTAAAACGACTGGGTATCGCTCCGATGCAGCTTCATCCTTATGCATACGCATCTCTATACACCCTATATATTGCATACACGGAGATCCTACATACCGAACTCACATTCAGAGATTTGACATTCTTCTTTCTTTTCAAGCATTGTTCCTCGGCAACCCCAAATTTCTCTTTCTTTGAATCAGTGGAGAATAGGAAGGTTCTGTACGATGGATATAGCAATATAGGGGATCCTAAGTCTGATTGGTTCTATATAAAGAAACAGGCCGGATGCCCAAGAAGATGGCTTAAATCAAGTCAACTTCAAGCTTTTAACTGAATATCTTGTTCAAGAAGTCGAAGCATTAAAATTCTTTCCCCTTTTTCTTTGTCTTAAACAGATCACGTCTTCCCGAAAACGGAGGGTCCGTTATACAACAATCGATTGTCTATTCTTCTACAAAGCAGATCCGACTTTCTAAGGATAAAAAAATGCATTACTGATGAGAATATTCATAAGCATCATCTTCTGGATATAAGATTTGGACCTGGCGCTGGCGGCAAACCCTATAAGTACGTGCCCCCAACGGAGGGAGAAGGAACATCGCAAGCAGTAGAAACAACTAAGTTTCGCAAGAGTCCTTCCCCGATAGTCATCCAAGACGATGAGGACCTGAATATATACAAAGGGGATGAGGCCCGTGGTGACAAGTCCAAGGAAATTCCAATTTCTACTCCAATCGAACCGGCTGCTCCTGATGATTTGACAGAAGAACAGTTATTCAACGAGCTAAGCAAAATTCCTATGCCCGATGATGTATACACAAAGAGGGACTTTGAAGGGGAGCCATTCTTCCCTGCTTTGAAGAGACCATCGCTCCAACTAGAGAACAAGAAACTAGTCAGATGAGCCTGTCTTCAGGCCCAGGTCTGTTAGGGGGAATTATATGGGATGCACAAATCACACACACTGTCTGACCCCGCACTCTTATATCGTCAGTATTCAAAGTTTTAATATGCTCTTTTCTTTTTTTCTTTTTTTGCAGGAAAGATGTCCCGCAGGCGATCTTATCCTTATCGTTCTCTTCGTGAGGGCACACCCAGTCTTCATCCAGGTACTGAACGCCCTCGCGGCCCTCCTCACAAGCCGAATTCCTCGCAACCCCGGATTCCTCGCTTTTTATACTCTCTCTCTCTCTCTGGAGAGTTAGAGTTCGAGCTCAGCGATTCATTCGCTCCCCGATCCTTCAGCGGGGAAGGAGCTCTTTCTCAGCGCTCAATCGGAGACGCTTTTTATACTCTCTCTCTCTCTAGAGAGTTAGAGTTCGAGCTCAGCGATTCATTCGCTCCCCGATCCTTCAGCGGGGAAGGAGCTCTTTCTCAGCACTCAATCGGAGACGCTTTTTATACTATCTCTCTCTGGAGAGTTAGAGTTCGAGCTCAGCGATTCATTCGCTTCCCGATCCTTCAGCGGGGAAGGAGCTCTTTCTCAGCGCTCAATCGGAGACGCTTTTTATACTCTCTCTCTCTCTCTCTGGAGAGTTTGAGTTCGAGCTCAGCGATTCATTCGCTCCCCGATCCTTCAGCGGGGAAGGAGCCCTTTCTCAGCGCTCAATCGGAGACGCTTTTATACTCTCTCTCTCTCTCTCTGGAGAGTTAGAGTTCCGTCGAGGCGGTTCCGATCATGGTACATCGCCATGACTTATGGACATCGGCTTCATGTCCGTGATGTTCCCTCTCTGCTCTGGAGAGTTAGAGCGCTATCAACGATATAATTTACTTTATTGTATCCTCAAAATTTTGACTTGCGATTACCTTCCATTCTGATGGAAGGCATTTATGATTATATGCTTCTGGGATCGTTGGATTATTCACAGCGATTTCCATAAAAATAAACAAGCAGATAAATAAAGGTGCAATAAAGGTAAATGACACACAATATTTTTATAGTGGTTCGGTCGAATCATGACCTACGTCCACTTTATAATTTTTTGCTTTAAGGAATCAGACTATTCTAGGCAAGTCGTGCCTTGTACATGGTTTTCAACAAAGCAAAAGAATAGATTTGAAACTTTCATGTTAAGTATGGCCGTAAATGTTGGGCATTCCACACTCTGGGGATTTCCTTTCCATCTACGGTTGCCAGCTTGAAGGTTCCATTATCAAGCTTGCTCAGAATGGAGTACGGTCCTTCCCACTTCGCTCCCATATGAGTTGGGGGTGGAAAGACACGTTTCAGAACCAAGTCTCCGGGTTCCCAGGTTCGGGCTCGAACCTTTTTGTTGAAATATCGAGCGACCTGTTGTTTGCATATCAAGGCACGCAGGTCTACTTCATCCCTCTTTTCATCGATCATATCCAGGGGCTCAAGGAGCAATTCATCATTGGTCATCGGATCATAATAAGTCAACCGATGAGAAGGTACCTTTATCTCAACCGGGATGACCACTTCCGTTCCAAAAGCAAGGGAGAAGGGGGTATGTCCTGTTGCCGATTTATATGTTGTCCTACACGCCCATAGTGCCAAGTGCAATTCATCAGCCCACATGGCTCTGGCCCGCTTCAGTCTTCTTTTAAGAATGGACTTAATCACATTATTCGCCGCTTCAACTTGTCCGTTCGATTGCGGGTGCGCCACAGAGGTGTACCGATTCTCAATGTGGTATTTTTGGCAGAAATTTCTGAATTCAGCGCTATCGAACTGAGTTCCATTATCCGTTATCACAATCTTTGGAATCCCAAATCGACAGATGATGTTTCTAACGATAAAGGTGATCACTCGTTTGGTTGTGATTGTAGTTAGTGGTTCAGCCTCGACCCACTTAGTGAAATAATCCACGGCCACAATAGCGAACTTTGCTCCGCCCCTTGCTATAGGGAGACTTCCAATGATATCAATTTCCCACACAGCGAAAGGCCATGGGCTCGTCATTGTTTTCAACTGGTCAGGAGGTGCTCTAGGTATCTTTGAAAATCTCTGGCACGCATCACACCGTCGTGCGTATTTCGCCGCATCCTTGTTTATGGTAGGCCAGAAATAACCATGCCGCAACACCTTTTTCGCCAATGTTTGCCCTCCGGTGTGATCGCCGCATTCACCTTCGTGTACCTCTTGCAGCACGCGCTTGATATCATCATGGGCTATACACCGGAGAAGGGGCATCGAGAATCCTTGTCTGTAAAGAACTCCGCCTTGTAGAACGTATGGGGCAGCTTTACGAATTACTTTACGCCTCTCTCTTTTCTTGGTCGGAAGCGCTCCATTCATCAAGTAATTCTTTAGACGGGTCATCCACGACTCCCTTTCTGGTTCCGTCTCTAGTATTGGATCGATTTCCATTTGATCTATACTAGGGGACCGAAGTACTTCAACGGGGGCTAGACCGGTCTCTTTAGGATCGTCGGAACTAGCCATCTTTGCCAACTTATCCGCCTGCTGATTCGCTGACCGCGGAATGTGAGATATGCTGTAGTGATCAAAATCATTCAGCAACTCCTTTACTTTCTTCAAGTATAAAATCAATCTTGCAATTTAGCTTGGAATTTCCCAGTAACCTGGTTCACAACTAACTTGGAGTCGTAAAAGATGTTCAGCTTTGTGACCTCTAACTCCTTTGCGATCCTTAGTCTGGCTATCAGGGCTTCATATTCGGAGTCGTTGTTGGTAGCGTGAAACTCCATCCGGATAGCATAGGATATCAATCGTTTCTCGGGAGTTTCTAGCACTATTCCAGCGCCGGATCTTTAGTCATTCTTAGCGCCATCAGTATATAATCTCCAGGCATTGGGATCGAGAAGTAACTTTGAGGGATCAACCTCTTCGTTTGCTATATCCTCCTCTGGGACGGTAAACTCTACTATGAAGTCGGCTATCACCTGCCCCCGAATTGACCGTCTGGGCTGAAAGTTCAGATCAAATTGACTTAACTCAATGTTCCATTTGAGTAATCTTCCAGACGCCTCTGGTCTCTGTAGGACTTGCTTGAGTGGGTGATCGGTGTATACGGTAATGGGATGCGCCTGAAAATAATGTCGAAGCTTTCTAGAGGCGATCAGTAAACTATATGCCAACTTTTCTATCCTTGGATAATTACGCTCTGCTGCCGTCAATTTTTTGCTCACGTAATACACAGGCCTTTGGACCTTATCTTCTTCTCTTACCAATGCTGAGCTGATCGCGTGGGATGACACTGCTAGATACACGAATAAGTCCTCGTGATCCATCGGCTTAGATAATATCGGAGGTTTCTCCAGGTGCCTCAGCAAGTACTGAAATGCTTCTACGCAGTCGGGCGTCCATTTGAAGTGGCGTTTTCCCCACTTTATTAATTCGAAGAATGGGATGCACTTGTCCGTAGCCCTAGAGATAAATCTGCTTAGTGTGGCTACTTTTCCTGCAAGGCTTTGCACATCCTTAATTTGCCTGGGTTCCTGAATGTCTCTGATTGTCGCGATCTGGTCTGGATTAATCTCAATCCCACGGGAACTGACGACGAACCCCAAGAATTTTCCGGAGGCGACACCGAATGAACATTTTGTTGGGTTGAGTTTCATTCCGTACTTTCGAAGAATGCCGAACATCTCTGCCAAGTCCGTAGTGTGATGGGAGGATTGCTTGGACTTAACCAACATGTCGTCGACGTATACTTCCATTGTTTTCCCGATCTGGTTATAGAACATTCTGTTGACTAAACGTTGATATGTAGCGCCTGCGTTCTTCAAGCCAAAGGGCATCACTACATAGCAATATAATCCCAGATCCGTAATAAAACTAGTGTGTTCTTGATCTGGAACATGCATCGGAATCTGGTTATATCCTGAGTAAGCATCCATAAATGAGAGAAGTTCATGACCCGCCGTCGAGTCCACCAACTGGTCAATCCGGGGTAACGGAAAACAATCTTTTGGGCAGGCTTTGTTCAAATCCGAGAAGTCGATACACGTTCGCCACTTCCCGTTGGTCTTCTTTACCAGGACTGGATTTGAAATCCAGTCTGGGTAGGTCGAGTCTCTGATAAATCCATTACTCTTTAGCTTTCCAACCTCTTCTTTCAAGGTAGCGGACCTCTCTGGGCCCAGCATTCGCCTTTTTTTCTTTACAGGAGGATGTTTAGGGTTAATGCTTAATGAATGGCTCATGATTAATGGGGATATCCCGCACATGTCTGCGTGGGTCCAAGCAAATACATCCAAGTTATTTTTTAAGAAATCCGTCAGTTCTTTAGCGAGATTCGGATTTAACTGGGATCCAATCTTAAGGACCTTCTCCGGGTCACTATCATCGATCGATACATCCACAGTTGTCTCGTTTGGAGTTGCCATTCTGCCCCGGGTTCTTGGTCCTCTCTGGGATCTATATCCTCGGGCAACTCTCTGGGCGACTCTCCAGCGGTTATCCTCTTTGGTTGTTATAAGGTCTCCACCCTTGTAGGGGGAGAAGTGCCCTTAGTTTCTATGTCCCCTCCATTGCGGAGTAACTTTAGCTCGGCAACATAACATGTTCGTGCGATAACCTGATCTCCTCTGACAATACCAATGCCAGCTTCTGTGGGGAATTTCAATAATAAGCACCAGGGGGCTATACACGCTCTAAACTTTGCGAGGGCCGGTCGGCCCAAGAAGGCATTGTAGGGTTATTCAACATCCAAAACCACGAAGGGAAGGATTCTCACTCTCTGGCGTTCTCCTTCCCCAAGCGTAACCGGTAACTCTACATAACCCATTGGAGCGGTGGATGCTCCGTTAAATCCATGGATCCATCCTTGACAGGGCTTCAAGTCTTTTATTACGAGGTTCATCTGGTCAAATGTCTTTTTGAAAAGAATGTTGACGGAACTCCTGTTGTCCACTAAAACCTTATGAACAGTTGCTGGTCCAATAGGTACTGTGATTACAAATGGATCTTCAGTCGGAGTATGGACTCCAATGCTTTCTCGTTCTCGGAAAACGACATCGTCGGTCATCATCTTTTGTTGCTTTACCGGGATATTGTCCTCGGGGTTGCTACACTCCCCTACCGCGAGGTGTTTCTTGGCTGCATTGACATATTGATCCAATGCCTTGGAACTATGCCCGGCGAGATAAAGTCCTCCGATTACGGTATTGATAACGATATTCTTTCCCTTTTGCTGGGCAGTTGGCCTGGCAGCAAGTTGATTCTGGTTCTGATTTGGGGCCTGTACTGCTTGCCCCCTATCTCTGGGGGTTACTCTGTATTCATCTAATTTTCCTTCTCGAAGAAGCCTCTCGACTACATCTCTTAGGTGACGGCATTCATTTGTCGAATGGCCATGAATCTGATGAAAGAGACAAAACTTCCCCGTTTCACGTTCTTTCTCCGTCGACTCTTTGGGAGGTGGCCTCTTATTCTAGAGGACGTCGTACGAATCCATGAAGATATTTTCCAGAGTATCATTTATTGGCGTATAACTCTCAAAGGCCCTGGGACGAGTCTTTCTCTGGGAGTCATTCCCTCGGTTCCTCTTCCGGTTGTTGCCATTATTATTATCATTGTTTCATGACTGACGACCACCCTGATTCCGATTTCCAACACTATCTTCAACCTTTCCCGAGTTGTCTCCTATCTGCTTAATGGCGACATTGCTCTAGATTTCCTCCTTATCGGCCGTTTTTGCCTTTCGGTTAGCATATACTTCTTCCCGGCGTAAGTGTACGTTGGCTTTTTCGTAGAATAATTCTCTAGTATGGGGTGGCTTGCCTGCCAGGTATCTCCCAAATTCAGTGTCTTTATCTACTCCATCAATCAGAGCTGCGACAACGGTTGGCTCATGGGGATCTTTAACTTCAGTAGCAGCCAAATTGAAATGGTCTAGGTACACCCTCAAACTCTCGCCTGGTCGCTGGTTGACAAGGAACAAGTCAATCACACTCTTTGTCTTTTGTGCATAGATGCGGAATTGTTCTACGAACTTTTCACTCAACTCCCTGAAGCTAGAAATCGATCTTGCTGGTAAGCGAGTAAACCATAACAATGCTACATCCTCCAAGAATATGGGAAATGCTTTGCACTTGACAGCGTCAGAAGCTGCGGCAGCGGTCATTGACCAAGAATATCTCATCAGATGCTGGACGGGATCAGACCTACCCGCGTATCGGTTCATCTATGGCATGTTGAAATTCCTCGGGAAAGTCGCATCCAAAATATCATCAGTGAAAGGGGTGTGACTGCGGTCAATTCCCCAATCTTCATTCCGTTGTCCACGGCTATCTGCTAGGATTTGATGAATCATGGCTGCAACATTTGCACTGGTCAGCGGAGGTTCAGGGTCAGTGCTTCTTGCTCGGCGGGGTTCTCTAATCTCTTTTTCGGGAGCAGTCACAAAATCCGGGGCTCGGATAGGGCTTCGTTGCCCCCTGTTACCATGAGCATGTGCGCGGTGACGGGGCTGAGGTAGTCTGTTCTATACAGGACTGTCCACACCTCGAGCTCTGGGAGTTGCGGCGTGATCGTTCACATTACGGTTTGAGGGCCCCGCACCCAGTGCCTCTTCTTCTCGTGACGGCAGGGTCCCGAACCGAAGCTGTTCTATGTTTTCGGCTCTCTCATATGGTCGCCGTGGAGGTCTCGGCGATTCCTCTGACGAAGAAGAATATCCTGGAGTGAGAGGACGAGCTGGCGGCGTCCTTTGCCTTACGAGATCATTAAGCCTTCTATCCATAGCGGTTAAATTTTGTCGCAGAACAGAGCTTTCCTGCCTTTGGGCAGCCAATTCATCAAACAGTCTCTCCCACATTTCGGAAAAGCGAGAGAGATCCCCCTCAGTGACGGGAGCAGCAGGGTCATATTGATCATCATCACTTTCTCTTATGCGCAAAGAACTTGAGCCAGGTCGAGCGGAGGGGCCAGGACGGTAGGAGCGAGCCATAGGCTCCTTTCCAGGTCGAGTTGTAGCCCAATCATCAATTCGGATCGCTGTGGATCGAGGATGGTGGCTCGCAGCGCCCCCCTGGGATCGGTTCGTAGCAACAGTATGCGGAGGATTCGAGGCGTTACCTCGAGATCGAGTAACAACCCCTTCAGCAGTCCGGATCGCCTCGTTTTCGTCGACTCGGAGCGTGGCGTCTTCATCGGATCGGTTCACCCCCTGCGCTCCGCGATCCAAAGTTTCGTCATTGCCTAGCTCGTGCACACTTTCTTCGACTGCTTCATTCGTGGTTTCATTGGTTCGTGAAACTCGTACTTCCTTAGATCTCTTTCCATCCATGATATCTGAGTCGCTGGAATCTTCAAAGAACTGACTAGTGAAGCTTTAGGACTGTTTTCTCAGTGAAAGCACCAAAATGTAAGATCAAAATTTGGACCTAACACCCAAATTGTTATGAATCTTATAGAGATTTAACTGAAGAATGAGGAAAAAGAAAATAACACACAGAATTTATAGTGGTTCGGCGTTAACGAGCCTACGTCCACTTTATATCTTATTGATTATACTTTGTGTGCTGGTACAATCAATGATTTCTCTCTCACTCACTTTTACAATTGTAATTTCTCTCAGTAATCTAGTAATAAAACTGGTAAGAAATGGTAGTATGACAATAATGGCAGAATCAGCCCTCAATATTGCCAAAAAGATCCTCCAAAATGCCAAACTCCAGGCTATTTATAGCTGATTTTGTCAGGCGGATCGTGGTAACACGTGGCACGAATCCCGAGAACATCGGATCGCATCGCTGCCGTTGAAGAAATAGTCAAATTAGCCGTTGTGGACAGGTGTCGCGATCCCCTTGAAAATCGGATCGAGCAAATGGGGAGAATCAGTCAAAATGACGGTTAGGGACACGTGTCGCTGGATCCGTGCGTCTCAGATCGCTGAAGACTAGCTCGTGTTTGAACGGGTCAGAGGGTTCGCCGTGCATCAGGGGATCAGATCGGTCTATACTGGGCAACAATGCATGTACGGATCGAATCGCATAGAGGTGTCGTTTCGCTGATGAAATGGGGGAGATCCGATGAGGGGCGATCCGTTGAGGCGCGATCCGATGAGGCGCGATCCGATGAGGGGCGAGTCGATGGTGCGATCCGTTCCTTCATGTACTTAGGGAATGTGGTTTCATACTTTCTTCTTGCGAATGAACCTGGGTGGCTTGGTCAAAAAGCTAGCCAACAATAGTCAATCTAGGTCTTAGGCTTGGTTGATTCTTCAAGGTCGAGCTAGCTGGTACATGCAGTCTGATTCGGTATCAATCCAAATTCTAGGAGCATGTGATCTTGATTCCAAGAACTAGATGTTCATCTAGGTTTTCTGACTATTGTCTGATGGATTAGTTTAGGCTTAACATCTAGTCTTTGAATCATCATTCTGGGTCACTCGCTTGATAATTGCAATGCCACACTCGTCTGAATAGTCTGGAGTAGCCGGACCAAAAGACCAGGTAACACTAACAAATATACAAGCTATATTTAAAATTATCATATATTAACCTTCTAATTTCCTAAATTTTTTTCAAACCACTTTAATTTTTAAACAAACTTCAAGGCTACTTTCGGAAATAAAGCTATTTCAATTCACCATAACATCTCTTAAAACTATACAAGTAAAATAATAGTTAAGTCTAACCTTACCTAATTGCAAATAAAACAATGATCATAGATTATTATAGCATCATATAGCTATAGTTTTTCACTTATATCATTGCTATTTTATTTATAACAACCAATTTCCATGTTAGTAACATGAACACACTTTTAAGTACAATCTTATTATCATAGTAACAACTAAACACTTGGATTGATTAAATCAAAACAACGCTTTCAGAGTATTGTATGTTAACTTGAAGCAACATAGAATAATTTCATTTCAATATTAATTCTAACTTCTAATAAAATTTAATAAGATAAATCTCAAAACAATATTGATTCACCCAAAATTAGAGTATTCATCCACGTTATCAAAACCTAAAATAACCAAGGATAATCATACAGTCAGATAACTATACTCATTGTATTTTATGACCGATTAATGTGAAATTAATATACTTACTTGAGTGCATCAAATCTTTGACCAAATTCTTCATTCACCTACCATCACTAGCTACAACATCATTGGTTTTTACCTCAACTCGACATTGCACTATCGATCTGATTGCTCGCAAACCACATTAATGTCATCATGACTATAATGACCCTCCCTTTTGAACTTCAAATGCTGAAACTAATACACATAGGATATTTGCATGCCGAACATCCAAGTGCCAAAAAAGCAGATTGTTGGGGAAAACAAAGAAAAGATAGAATAGAATCTCACAATGCTATAAATATAATATAATATATAATTGATCTTTACATAAGAAAAAGTATATATACATAAGTAAATTAGAGTAGATTAACATAAAATCAGATTGGATAGTCATAACAGCTTGTCCTTACTAATGTTGATAAATACAACGCAACCAATGCAGCGGGAAATAGTATAAATATGTGAATAAGTCTCGAAGGCATTCAAAAGTGTCTCCTCAAGCTCCATGCATTTATAACTAAATCATTAATATGATTGATCTAAACCGAGCATTATAAGAAAATATCGCCTAGATCGGTTTGGTAAACTGTCATGCGAAACATATATGGTATGGATTTTAATGTTATACAATTCTTTCAAAATAAAGGTATCTCATAAGACCATGCCGCATATAAACACGATGAGTTTTTATCTTATGATTACTAAAAACATTTTAGGGTTTAAACTAAATTATGAATATAAATTAAAAGATTCCATCTCACATTCTTGCGTAGTTAGGAATAACTAAATCCATACGACGCTTATCAGAGAACAGATTTCATACAATGACTAGGTTATTGTGGCACTTCTCGTTGTGGTACACCTCTGGATAAAATGTAATAAGGTCAGCAAGTATTCATTGCACTCATGTTACACGGGACATGACTATGTCTTAATGGACAACACTAAATATTTCACTACCCTGATCATCGACTATCTATTGGACAAAATATAAAGCATATATAAATGGATCAATATAAAATCTAAATTGCTGGTGAAAATACCCTAATGTAGCGTCCCAACTAGCCATGCTACCTATCTCATGTTTTAGTAATGTTACTACCAGAATTAACTCCGAAACAAGCTAACGGTGAAGGATATCGGATGACCGCAAGCGCATAGGAATTCTCCAAAAACCAGAGTCAAACACTAGAAGGAATCAAGAGCAGGAAGGAATGATCCTAGAGCTGCATAAACCGGCACCTTTCTAGAAAAAGAACTCAGAAGCTACAAAATACCAATAGGATCTATCCGGTAGGGATTATCCGACAATGCCTATCCGACAGGGTCACTCCGGAAGGGGGATCCTATAGCGAGAGGTCATCTAAATCGGAATCTAAGAAAGAGGGAGGCAAGAGTTCCTCTAATTGAATCCCGGAAGGATGGTAGGGCTGTCGGTATTAACCTGGTTAATACCGATACATCAGGAGGCAAAGACATCAAGAGTATTAATCCAGAAGCACATAGCGATTATCTGGAATAGACTTCCAAAACAGCTACTACATATATGCTGAAAGGTTATATTGATAGGCAACATACAAATCACCTAAAGAAACCTTCCAAAAGAACGGGCTATACCCGAAAACTCCCCAGAAGGTAAACTGGAACCTAGAAGGGATACAAGCTATCCATATTAGTATGCTAAGTACATACACTAACAGTGGTTCCGAACCGGCAGCTATCTACATACATCATGAGGCCAAGCTCCTCTAAGTATTCACGGGAAAACCAAAAGCCTGCATCCGGAAGCTTATAACCAAGAGCATATAACTGAGAGCTCATATCAATCTCAAAGAAACCCCAACTAGCCGGTCACTATGGATGCTATAATCCGCACCATAAATTGGCCAAAAGCTAAAACACCCGAGACTAAGGAAAAAAGCGACCGACAGAGGCTCTTGCAGGCCTAACGGCCCAATAGTAGAAGGGGCCCCGAATTCTCTATAAATAAGACACTACGTATCACATTTAAGGAGGATTTTTCTTATTCTGATTCTTGTATTCTTTTTCTCTAAATTAAACCCTAATTGTTAAATCAGTTTGGCGATTTCTCCTATTTATTCTTGTATTCTAAATCAAAGATCAATAAAGAGTGAATCGATACTTATGATATTTTTTGTGAGTTTGTTATGTTATTTCCTAGTTATTGTTGTCGTAGCTTACTGTTTGTTTCCTACCTATACATAAAACTTCGACCAATCCTTTCCACGGGTTAGGTGAAACACCCCTTCCCACAAGATTAAACCCTTCCTGCAAGCTCAGACCATTCAACAAGCTCAGCACAGTACCACTTTCTACCATCCGTTATGTTCTTATCCAGGGTTGTGTTTAAAAATTCATCCTCCTGGGATAACTGTTGGTTCTTGAATCTTTTAAGCATGATACTCACCCCATCGAGGGAAGAGTAACTATTCTTTCGGATTCTAGACCTTAATACTTAGGAAATGGTGAACTAACTCAAGCTTTCAAAGGCAAAACAACCTATTTTTCTCTTAGTCCACTTCCATAGACCTATCTTCATTGTTGACAAAAAATATTGTTAACATTTTGGTGCTAGAAGGAGGGCTTAAACTCTGATCCGTTGGTTAATCTTCCCCTATATCTACCTGTGTTGTTCCGTCCCGGATTGGACTAAGCTTTGAAGAAGAAAACGTTATGAATAAAAGGTTTCTATCAGTTACTGACGGGTTTCCCATGATTGGAACAAGTATTAGCAAGCCGTGGGCAACCGAAAGGTTCAAATTAGAAACCTTGCACATCCAAGGGAAAGAGAAAGATGTAGAGCCATATGATTCTGATCGATGGAGCATTAACCCCTTCCATTTAGGACCAAATCCAATCTTTTCCCTAAACCATTCTTCAACGAAAAGATATAAACTCTTTCTTCGTATCAAAGAAGCTATCCAAGAACAAGCTAGGGGAACCATATACGAATAGAAGGTTGAGAGGGTGTCCGCTTCTCTTACCATAAAAAGGACTAAAAGGGATATGCCCATATGCTGAAACGTGGTTAAGAGAAAATTTAGAGACGAAGAGGGAATAACAAAATCAAGTGGTAAAAGGGTCAAACTGCAACAGTGAAAGAAGGCTTTCGAGTCAAGACTACCAAATGATTGTAAGCCCACAACGTCAACTAAGGGTATCTACTTCCTAACTGAACACGAATTAAACTTTTGGTCATCATTAAAGAAGAGACCCAAAAACGAAGTTAAGTTGGAGGGACCATATTGCTACTATTACATGGTTAATGGACACGAAACCAACTATTGTAGAGTTTTAGAAGAATGATCATCGACTTCTTAAGACAAGGAAAACTACAAAAATATGTGAAGAAGGCATAAAAAAGTTACGCCAATAGGATCTTTGGAAAAGAAAAAGGGGTTAACTACACAATTGCAAGGAAGAAAGTCCACACAAACTTAAGATGACTGAGGACAGGTCAAGCCACAATTGGATCAAAAAAAACATTGTCATCACCAAATTGGTCATGGCAAGGCATCCCCCGAGGAGGGTGGTGTGTTAGTATTTCTCCATGCCCAAATTAGAGGGGACTAGTTAAAGCATCAAAAGCGTAAGCCTCCGTTTCATACCAGAAGTAGTCATGGCGGTGCATCTAAAATTAAGCACACCCTGCCTCTCCTCGTAGAAGAATACGCCGTGCCGCTGCTATGAACTAAATACGTCCTACCTCTGCTCGCAGAAGAGTACGTCTTGTCTCTGCTTATGTTCCACATTACGTGTAGAAGGGAACGTAAACCCCTATCATCCCCTACGATGGTCAGGATAGGGCACCTCTTGAAGGAGGGTAGTGTGTAAGCCTCTATCAGTACCTACGATGGTCAGTATAGAGCATCAAAAGAGTAAACGTTAATTCCGTGTCTACGATGGCACAGTTAAAGTTTCAAATACCTTATCATCACCTATGATGGTTAGGGTAAGGCACCTCGTGGAGGGAGGTCGGGTAAGTCATTGGGCCCTTCTTGTAGATAAGCTAGCCAAGCACACCGGACGCACAGGCCCATAGTGGCTAACAAAGCACGTACATCCTCTGCTTTGATATCAAAAGCCCAAAGAGTGGCTCGAGAAGCATGTACAACCTCTGGTTCATAAATCAAATCCAAGTGAGATACCAAAAAATTAATGCCAGAGGTGGGTTTCTGGTGCTCAATCTCTAATTACCTGAGCAAGGGCGAGCGTGGGTCCTCTATATGAATACCCAAATTTGGGTCGATTTGGCTCACGACACAAACCAGAGGTGGATTTCAGGTCTCCTACATTAATAATCTAAATTTGGGTTGGTTTGAATCCCTACAAACATCGGAAGCGAATTCTTGGTTTTATTTCAATACCTGAATCTAGGTTAATTCAGGACTTCTGTCAAGCGTGCAAACCTAAAATAGTCCATAAGCTCTATTGAAGCATCAGAAGTTAATTCCCAGTCCTTTACCAAATAGTCCTAGCCTGGAATGGATATGAAAGTTTATAATTCACCAACGGAAGGATTCCGAAGTGATTTTCTCAAGAATTTTGAATTAGAGTGGCCAGAGACATGCCTACGGGGGAAGTCCATGGAACAAAACTTGGAAGGAAATGGAGAGCTCCTCATCAAAACAACTCCAAATAAAATGGTTACCTCTTTTCTTATTTGGAAAATTTTCTTAAAACATTTATGTACAAACAATTATTATCTGCTTTTTATATCAACAACTATTTACATGATAGACAACATCAATACATAAGTTCATGTAAAAGAGTCACACTTAAAAGCCCAAACATGGATACGATTACATGTCACTATCACAAAATGTCACTAAATAACTAGATCCTCTCCGTCCTCAGGTAAAGGGGGATTAATGGCATGACGAAGTGCAATACCTAGTAACTTGTTGAGCTTTCGCACTGTTTTACTCGTTTCATCGAGATAATCAGAAGGTTTAATCTTAAGTTTCAAGGCTATGTTATAGGCTCTAACATAGCCCTAAGGAACTTGTTTTCTTTCTCTAACTCGAAGACATTCATGCGCAAATCCTGCCTTTCTTCTTGTAAACGTCTTATTTGATCAATATACCGACTAACATGGTCATGTGAATCTCTAATTAACTTGGTGTCATAGGTTCCCTTTATCTCAGCTACCACTCTTTTACACCACTCATAAATAACTGATTTCTTTAACCTAGGGGGAGGGTTATTCAAGTAATAATACGTATAAAGGGATAGGGTCTTACGCGTTGTCGCAATGCCAGAAGGTTGGGATCCCATCATAATAGGAATGTTTTTGAAGCAATATTCCCATGTCTCACACTTCATATTGACATTGTTTAAGTCAATTTCCTATTCAATAATACATTGGCACAAAATCGTTAATTCATCCTCAAACCTGATAGAGATTTTTGTCTTTATGCATGTCATCAATCAAAGAATAATTCTATCTCTTTCTTCTAACTTGTCTTTTAAAGCATCCATTTTCTCATTCAAATGTTTAATGGACAAATTCTGGAGCAAGCTCTTCCTTTCTTAAGATATAGAAGAAGCTTCTTTTGCTGGTAACACTTCAATTCGAGATGGGCAAGTTTCACGACAATCTACCTGTGACGGACCGCCCCGCACCAACCGACATTTACTCCAAAGGTGCCCTGTACACATGTCCGGTCAGCACGGGACGGTCGTCGAGGAAAGGATGGAAAGAAGCGAATGAACTAACAAGGAAACTGTAAAATGTTTCACAGCGCATGGAACAAAATATAATAACAACATACTTGACATAAAACAGGTGAGAAAGTGCATAAGCTGAAACAAACTAACATAGCAGCGGAAAATCCAAGAAAAGCTTATGATCCAAAGCTAACATTATTACAACTTTTCAAACTGTCTCAAAAACAAAAGCAAGATAAAGGAGGTACACTACTAAAGCCCAAGTAGCGATCACCAACGACACAGGGAGAATATCTATATATCATACGTGGAAGCCTCCAGCTCGCCTCCTGATCAGCTACTCGCGCATCACCAGCTAACCTGTCTCTAGTCTGCTCGTGAGAGCACCCAGTGTAATAAAAGGAGACATAAAACTCTGGGTCAGACATAAAGCCTGGTATGAGCGATAAGCATCTAAACAGAACAATAACATGTAGACTAAAACATACCTGAACCTGGACCTGCAACCAAAGAGTTAGCACTACATACTGTACAACACTCTAAGGTGCCATTTCAAATGGTGTAAAGATAACGGGGGTGGGGATGTGCATGTCATATTGATGGCAAACAATCAAACATAGCAACCATTCTCACATCTCTCACTCAGTGCGTAAAATATACGATATTCACCACTTCGATCATCCAACATACCTTGCTATGATCACTTTGCCCCATGAAGTCATAAATGGCTTCATTGCACTGATACATAGCCACAAATCCTTCGCTATGTCCACTTTGCCCCATGGAGTCGCAATGACCCCACTGCACTGGCTCATAGCCTTACTAATCCTTCAATATGTCCACTCTGCCCCATGGAGTCACAATGACCCCACTACACTGGCTCATAGTCTTACTACGCATCACTTTTCCCCTCGAGTCATAATGACTCTACTGCACTGATAACGTAGTCTTCCTACCATCACCTTGCCCCTCGAGTCATAGTGACTCTATTGCACTGATAAGTAGCCCATCATCCATTTCCAGTGGTGAATCGAAGTTATGAACGTCGACAACTCCTTAGCACACGTCCCACAGCAAAACCCAACCATGAAGTAAACTCATTGGTTCCCAACTGGATCCTGAGCTCTAACTTCCATTTGGACTACCTTTGCATCTCGGGTTATTAGTCATCACCAGATCGGTTCGGATCTCCCCCTAATCATCAGTTCGGTTCGGATCGGAGTGCTCCTTCTTCGCTGGATCGGATCGGGTCATCATCACCTCAGCGGATCGGATCGAGTCTCCACGTCCAGTCATAATCATCGGTTCAGGTCGGAGTCCTCCAATTTGCCACGGTTCGGATCGGCTCCTTCTAATCAACCCGGGTTGGGTCGTAGTCTCCCAGCCTCGTCGAAGTACATCGGTTCGGGTCTGGGTACCATGGCGGATCGGGTCGGAGAACACCAGGAGGGTCGGATCGGATGATGCGTGCCACGAGAAGTACAAGTGAATCGAAGTGTGGAGTGTGAGAGCGGATCGGGTCCTCCTACCGATCCGATCCGGTTAGGATGTCTTCCTGCACTTTTTCCAGCAAGTAATTTACGTCAGTCTACAGCGTTTTCGACCATTCCAACTATTCTAATCAATCACAAAGCATACCATACAGTCCTAGCAACATGTGTAATCGACCACAAACATCAAAACAACAATATGATAGGTTAAAGTGGATCAAATCTAGCCAAAACCCCATATTTTCCCTTAAGCCTGTTTAGGTGAAACTAACGATATGATTAGCAAAACTTAATCAAATTAACCCAAATTCATATCAGAGGTCTAAAACATCATTTCGTATTTTATAGATATTTTTCCAGAATTTTATCATGTTTAAATTCGCCAATTAACACTAATTACCCTTAATTAGCCTTAATTAATGAGGAACTATGCAAATCACTCACCTTAGCCACAAATAAAACTTAGATCTAGAATAAATCTCTGATTTGGTGCGAATCCCAATGCTAAACAGCAGCTCTAGCTTTGATTTGGTGTAGATCTCCCTTGATTTGATGTTGCTAAGCTTAATCCTTGATTAGAAGGTGATTTGGAGATGATATAGAGGTTGGAGGCCATTTTTAGGGTTTCTAAGAGGTATGTGGAGGCTATAAAACTGAAATGGAATGAATCTCTAACTCTTTTCAGCCTCCCCATAACCCTAATCCCGAAGTTATGGGCCCATTCACTAATCACCCTATTTGGCCCGGTTAAGAAGTTTTCACCTTCCAAACCTTATATCAGCCATATCTCCCAAACGGTAAGTCCGTTTGGCTGTTATGACCACTCTACGGAAAAGTAAACCATCAAACGAATCTAATGGAAGTGGTTTCAGGTCAAAATTCCTTTCCAATCAAAAGTTATGGCCAAAACAAGATCAGCTAGGGCAAAACGGTCATTTAAAAATCGACAAAAATCATGAACATAGGAAATGACTCTTATGGTTGTTTCCCAAAGTTACATGACCATACGACTTCATATGGGAAAGAAATAGATATTCTACGATCCTCCGATGCGTAGAATGCGGGTTGTTACATTCTCCCCCTCCCCCCCCCCCTTAAGAAATTTCGCCCCCGAAATTTCCTAATCAAAACACACACAAGGGTCCCGCATGCCAATCAGTCATAAAACAACAATCAAACATGCAAAACAAGTCTATCCTAGCATGCGGAATAACTAAATTGCAAAGTAAATCTTACCAGGCAAAGAGTTCTGGATACGTCTTTCTAATGCTCTCCTCTGTCTCCCAAGTACAGTCATTCTCGTTCTCGCCCCACTAAACCTTGACTAGCTTCGCCGCCTTCCTTCGAAGTTGCTTCGTATCGTGCTCGGCAATACGAATCGGCTTGCGGTTCCCAACCGCCTCGGGTTCTACTTTGAAGTCCTCTAACTGATCAGGTGAAATAGTCAAATCTGGGTCGTGTACGAACTTCCTTAACTGGAAAACATGAAATATGTTGTGAACTCCCGCCATCTTTTCTGGTAAGTCAACTCTATACGCCAAATTCCCAACTTGTTCGAGAACTGGGAATGGGCCAACAAATCTTGGTGCCAACTTGCCTCTCCTGCCAAATCGTATCACGCTCTTCAACAGAGAAACCTTGACAAACACCAAGTCACCAACGGAGAATTTTAAATCTCTTCTCCTCTTGTCAGTATAACTCTTCTGCCTATCTTGGGCAGCTTTCATTCGTTGTTGAATGATCTTAATCTTATCTGAAGTCTCCCTCACCACATCTGGTCCAGGCATAAACTTCTCGCTAGTATCTATCCAACATGATGGTGAGTTGCACGGTTTTCCGTACAAAGCTTCATATGGAGCCATACCGATACTGGATTGGTAGCTATTATTATATGCAAACTCTACTAGATGCAAATGGTCATCCCATGATCCACCAAAATCCAATATACATGCTCTCAAGAGATCTTCCAATATACGATTCAGCCTCTCCGTTTGACCGTCGGTCTGAGGATGATATGCGGTACTGAGATGTAATTCTGACCCTAGAGCCTCTTGTAAGCTCTTCCAATACCCACTAGTAAACAAAGGGTCTCGGTAACTCACAATGCTTTTAGGTACCCCATGAAATCTCACTACCCACTTCATATACAATTCTGCCAACTTGGCTGCCGTTCTGGTCGATTTGACTGGTATAAATCTTGCACTCTTAGTCAGTCGATCCACAATTACCCAAATACTATCATGCCCCGCTCTAGTCCTTGGTAAACCATCGATGAAATCCATCGAGACTTGCTCCCATTTCCATTCGAGAATTTCTAATGGTTGCAACAAACCACCAGGCTTCTTTTGTTCGGCTTTAACTAGCTGGCAATTCATGCATTTGGATATAAACTTCCCAACGTCTCTTCTCATCCCTTCCCAGTAGTAAGCCCGTTTCATGTCTCGATACATCTTATTACCACCGGGATGTATAGTCAGTTTTGAGTGATGACATTCTCTAAGCACTTCATCTCTCAAACCATTCATGTTGGGTACAACTAGTCTTCCATTCTTTCTAAGCCGTCCTTCTCGATCAAGCCCATACCAATTCATCTCCTCACTGTCGATATTCATCTCTAACTTGGAGATGATTTCCAATAGATTAGGATCGTCCCTCTGGCTGGAACCAATCCGCTCTATCAAAGTGGGTCTGATCGCCAAACTAGCTAGCATTTCTGGATCCAATTCACACTTTGGTCTAAAATCAAACCCCGCGATATACTCCAGTTGCTTCCATTCAAGAAACATAGCCCCTAAACTGGCATGTCTCCTACTCAAGGCATAGGCTACCGCATTACCTTTTCCAGGTGTGTATGCGATATCAAAATCATACGAAGCCAAGAACTCTAACCATCTTTACTGACGGAGATTCAGATCTTTCTGAGAGAAGAGATACTTTAACGATTTATGATCAGTAAACAACTCAAATCTTTCTCCCAAGAGATAGTGTCTCCACATTTTTAATGCGAACACAATCGCTACCAGTTCCAAATCATGGGTAGGATACTTCTTCTCATGTGGCTTTAGTTGCCGACTAGCATAAGCTACAACCCTACCTCCTTGCATCAACACAGCACCTAGTCCGGTACCACAAGCATCCGTATATACCATCATTCCCTTTAGGAATGACTAGCATTGGCGCACGCGTCAACCTTTCCTTTAGACTCTTGAATGCATTCTCACACACTCCGTCCCAGACGAAGGCCTGATTCTTCCTAGTGAACTGAGTCAACGGTGCTGCAATCTTGGAGAAGTCCTGAATAAACTTACGATAATATCCAGCTAACCCCAAGTAACTTCTTACATCTGTTGCATTCTTGGGCGTAGGCCAATCCTGTACCGTAGCCACCTTCGCAGGGTCCATGGCAATACCATTTTTTGAAACAACATGGCCCAAGAATCTCACTTCCATTCTCCAAAAGTGGCACTTAGAGAATTTCGCTTTCAATTGGTGTTTTCTCAACACCTCCATCACTATCCTCAAGTGTCCCTTGTGTTCCTCCTCTGTCCTTGAGTAAACAAGGATATCGTCTACGAACACAAGAACAAAATTATTCAACTGATCTCTGAATACTCGATTCATGAGATCCACAAAGAAGGCTGGTGCATTGGTCAACCCAAATGGCATGACCAACCACTCATAGAATCCAGACGGCGTCCTAAATGCCGTTTTCGGAACACTCTCATCCGCTACTCGGAGCTGATGAAATCCTGTCGCGAGGTCTAACTGGGAGAACACTCTTGCTCCTTCCAGTTGATCAAACAAATCATCCATCCGCGGTAGAGGATACTTATTCTTCCTCGTCACCTTATTCAGCTCGCGATAGTCCACACACAAACGAAGGGGACCATCTTCCTTAGTGCCAAACACAACTGGTGCTCCCCACTCGGAGACACTTCTTATAATAAATCCCTTCTTCAAAAGATTGCTGACTTGCACCCCGAGCTCTCGCTGCTCCCTTGGTGCCATACGACGAAGTGGAAACACTATAGGTCTGGCATCTTTCACTAAGTCAATACGGAACTCAATCTCTCGGTGTGGTGGAAGCCCGGTCACCTCCTCGAAGACGTCCGGATACTGGCCAACCACGGGCACATCTGACAACTCATCCTGCGGGATGTCGAGGGAATTTATAAAACTAGCCATTACCCCATCACTAGGTAGACTACCAAACACTACCCTCCGCCCATCATCCGCCCTAACTGTCACCAAAAATCCCTCACAGTCTACCACCACCCCGTATCTTTGGAGCCAATCGACCCCCAATATAATGACATACCCAGTAAAGCCCAAAACAAAGCAATCGCAAACAAACATACATCCATGACTCGATAAGACCAATTTGCGGCAAATCATACTAAGGCTAGTCGAACACCAATCGGGTTCGTCACAACCAATGGTCTATCGACTATCTCGGGTTCCAGTCCCAACTTATCTACCAGGTCACTAGATATGAAGGAACGGGAAGCCCCAGTATCAAACAAAACTCGAACCGGTACATCATAAATAGAAAGCATACCTTGAATAACAACATTCTTTCCTTTCTCCGCCGCAGTTGGGGCATTCGACGAAGAAGGAACAGCATCAATAGCATATGCTTTCACACTCTGCTTCTCCTTAAGAGGTTGCGGACACTTATCCTTATGATGTCCCACTTGGCCATAGTTATAGCACTTCCTATCCGCTGGCTTGGCCTGACATTCTTTAGCATAATGACCCTTCTTACCACAGCTGAAGCACTCAACTTCTTTCTTGTTCTTTTTCTGGCCATCCTTAGATTGGTTCTGCTACCTCTTATTCTGAGAGTTATTCTTGCCTCCACCGCCTGCTTGTGGCTTCAGCCCTTCTGCAGATGCAGCCTCAGTCTTTGGCTTAAGGTAAAGACTCTCTGATCTCAAAGCTTTCCCTACAATCGATTCAAAAGTCTCATAGATGTGGTTGATAAGCTTTTTCCCCAAGTATCCATCCAACCCAGTAATGAACTTCTCATCCTTCTTCTCAGGAGTATCGATAAGAGATAGTCCAAACTTCGACAAAGTGTCGAACTCAGCAATATAGTCAGAGACTGCCCTACCATTTTGCTTGAGTTCTAAGAATCTCTTAAACAACACTGACTTCTGGGCAGCTGGAATAAACTTCTCGCTAAAGCGAGCCTTGAACTAATCCCAAGTAACCTAATCTTCTGGAGTAGCTGTTCAAATGGCATTCCACCAATTCATCGCTCGCCCTTGCAGCTGACGAGACGCTAGCCTTCTCTTCATCGCATCCTCGACACCTAAGTCTTCGAAGATACGATCACAGCTATCCAACCAATCCTGAACATCTGTGGCTGACTCCGTTCCGTGAAATGGCTTCCCACCAAGGTTAGTGTAACCCTTGCACAACTTGTCGAAATCGACCCTAGGCGCTTGCACTACTGGACCACCACCATTTCCGGGACTGGGGACTGCTCCTTGAACATCCCTAAGCATCTCCCTCATAAAGTTAGTGAACATCGTCCTCATGTCAGGAGCATTCCCATTATTGGTCCCCCTACCAGCACCTCTAGCATATCGGCTCATCGTTCAATCTGTAAAGAGGAAACGATTAACGACCCCATAGTGGTGCTAGTGTAGTACGACTTCATTCTTATACTACTAATAGTATATATATATATATATATAGATAGCTTTTGAAAACCAAAGTAATCACAAATACGTTCTCTCATATATGTACTATCTCTCCCTAGTGTCTTTCCCTAGGTTAACTACGCAACCTAGAGCTCTGATACCAAATGTGACGGCCCGCCCCGCACCAACCGACATTTACTCCAAAGGTGCGCTGTACACATGTCCGGTCAGCATGGGACGGTCATCAAGGAAAGGAAGGAAAGAAGGGAATGAACTAACAAGGAACCTGTAAAATGTCTCACAGCGCATGGAACAAAATATAATAACAACATACTCGACATAAAACAGGTGAGACAGTGCATAAGCTGAAACAAACTAACATAGCAGCGGAAAATCCAAGTACAACTTATGATCCAAAGCTAACATTATTACAACTTTTCAAACTGTCTCAAAAACAAAAGCAGGATAAAGGAGGTACACTACTAATGCCCAAGTAGCAACCATCAACGACATAGGGAGAATATCTATATATCATACGTGGAAGCCTCCTGCTCGCCTCCTAATCAGCTACTCGCGCATCACCAGCTAAACTGTCTCTAGTCTGCTCGTGTGAGCACCCAGAGTAATAAGAGGAGACATAAAACTCTGGGTCAGACATAAAGCCTGGTATGAGCGATAAGCATATAAACAGAACAATAACAGGTAGACTAAAACATACCTGAACCTGGACCTGCAACCAAAGAGTTAGCACTACATACTGTACAACACTCTAAGGTGCCATTTCAAATGGTGTAAAGATAACGGGGGTGGGGATGTGCATGTCATATTGATGGCAAACAATCAAACATAGCAACCATTCTCACATCTCTCACTCAGTGCGTAAAATATACGATATTCACCACTTCGATCATCCAACATACCTTGCTATGATCACTTTGCCCCATGAAGTCATAAATGGCTTCACTGCACTGATACATAGCCACAAATCCTTCGCTATGTCCACTTTGCCCCATGGAGTCGCAACGACCCCACTGCACTGGCTCATAGCCTTACTAATCCTTTAATATGTCCACTCTGCCCCATGGAGTCACAATGACCCCACTGCACTGGCTCATAGTCTTACTACGCATCACTTTTCCCCTCGAGTCATAATAACTCTACTGCACTGATAACGTAGTCTTTCTACCATCACCTTGCCCCTCGAGTCATAGTGACTCTACTGCACTGATAAGTAGCCCATCATCCATTTCCAGTGGTGAATCGAAGTTTTGAACGTCGACAACTCCTTAGCACACGTCCCGTAGCAAAGCCCAACCATGAAGTGAACTCATTGGTTCCCAACTGGATCCTGACCTCTAACTTCCATTTGGACTACCTTTGCATCTCGGGTTATTGGTCATCACCGGATCGGTTCGGATCTCCCCTTAGTCATCAGTTCGGTTCGGATCGGAGTGCTCCTTCTTCGCTGGATCGGATCGGGTCATCATCACCTCAGCGGATCGGATCGAGTCTCCATGTCCAGTCGCAATCATCGGTTTGGGTCAGAGTCCTCCAATTTGCCACGGTTTGGATTGGCTCCTTCTAATCAACCCGGGTCGGGTTGTAGTCTCCAAGCCTCGTCGAAGTACATCGGTTTGGGTCGGGGTACCATGGAGGATCGGGTCGGAGAACACCAGCCGGGTCGGATGATGCGTGCCATGAGAAGTACAAGTGAATCGAAGTGTGGAGTGTGAGAGCGGATCGGGTCCTCCTTCCGATCTGATCCGATTCGGATGTCTTCCTGCACTTTTTCCAGCAAACAATTTATGCCACTCGACGGCGTTTTCGACCATTCCAACTATTCTAATTAATCACAAAGCATACCATACAGTCATAGCAACATGTGTAATCGACCACAAACATCAAAACAACAATATGATAGGTTAAAGTGGATCAAATCTAGCCAAAACCCCATATTTTTCCTTAAGCATGTTTAGGTGAAACTAATGATATGATTAGCAAAACTTAATCAAATTAACCCAAATTCATATCAGAGGTCTAAAACATCATTTCGGATTTTATTTTTCCAGAATTTTATCATTTTTAAATTCGCTAATTAACACTAATTACCCTTGATTAGCCATAATTAGTGAGGAACTATGCAAATCACTCACCTTAGCCACAAACAAAACTTAGATCTGGAATAAATCTCTGATTTGGTGCGAATCCCAATGCTAAACAGCAACTCTAGCATTGATTTGGTGTAGATCTCTCTTGATTTGATGTTGCTAAGCTTAATCCTTGATTAGAAGGTGATTTGGAGATGATTTAGAGGTTGGAGGCCATTTTTAGGGTTTCTAAGAGGTAAGTGGAGGCTAGAAAACTGAAATAAAATGAATCTCTAACTCTTTTCAGCCTCCCCATAACCCTAATCCCGAAATGGGTTATGGGCCCATTCACTAATCACCCTATTTGGCCCGGTTAAGCAGTTTTTCACCTTACAAACCTTATTTCAGCCATATCTCCCAAACGGTAAGTCCGTTTGGCTATTATGACCACTCTACGGAAAAGTAAACCATCAAACGATTCTAATGGAAGTGGTTTCAGGTCAAAATTTCTTTCCAATCAAAAGTTTTGGCCAAAACAAGATCAGCTAGGGGTAGAACGGTCATTTAAAAAACGACAAAAAACTTGAACATAGGAAATGACTCTAATGGTTGTTTCCCAAAGTTACATGACCATACGTACGACTTCATATGGGAAAGAAATAAATATTCTAAGATCCTCCGATGCGTAGAATGCGTGTTGTTACACTACCTACTCACAGGAACACAGAAAAATAGTTATGATTATATTTTCTTTTTGATTTACAAAAATAAAGCCCCATTCTTACATAAAAGCTTTGTTTAAGTTAAATCTGAAACCAATCGTCGTGGCATACGCATCAAAAAGAGTTACAAAGAATCACTTTCACTTGATTAATACGTTTATCATTTGCATAACATCTCGGCATGTTCAGCCCTTAGATTCTTTATAATTGCTTCACGATCTTTAATCAAGAAGTCAAAAGAGAGCTGAGGGAATTTAGTATAAACACACTTAAGTTTCTTGAGTAAACATTTTTTCCTGATTGCGTGAATGAATGTCGTTAAAAACACCCTTCTCAGTCCACAAGTTACACGTAATGCATCTTCGTAGTAAACAAAGTTATGTCGTAATGTAAATAAGCATGTTAGCAGCCACATGCAGTAAATGGAACTCCGTAAAAGTTTTACATAGATAGCTGAATTAAGTTTACAAATACCCCTCTTGCTCTACATAAGAGCGGTTTAATTCCTTCTGTTTGCTATCTAATTATGCTTAAGGAAGGGAACAACTTTTTTTGTTTATTAGATATAATGACAGGTAATTAGTTACAGTCAAATACTCGGGTAAAGAGAAAACGTTGCTAGAATAAGAATTATACCCGAGAAAAAGGAGCTTCAAGATCAACAGCTTTCTCCCCTCCCGAAAAGCCAGAGGGGCCACTTTCTTTAAACAAAGGAGATTCAAAATCATGAACAACGTGGGAATCTCCTATCACAAGACTGCGCCTAATGGAACCATGGGATGCTTCAGCACCTGAAGAAGGATCATTTCTATCCCTATCATGTTTATCTTGACGGGCACTACCTCCGGAACCACCGTCATCATTATTCCCATCGTTAACAACAAAAGAAAAAGTCCCTTCTTCCTCACTAGAATCATCAGAAAAACTGTCAATGTATAGAAGATCCTCAATTTTAGATTCACCCTTCTATGGTATCTCGACACCTCGTTCACTCAACTTGATCCTTTCCATAACTCTGTCCCTAATGAAAGGTGGGACAATAGTGGTTCGAATCTCGAGAAGACTCTGAAGGTTATCGGAAAGGAGATGGAATAAAGCATCTTCATAACATTCAGTCTTGATATACGAAAGATGAACTTGCAAGAAATTAGAAATCCTGCCTTCAGCCGCACAGATTATCTGCGCAATGCGGGAAAGCTTCTCATCCTTCTTCTGAAGTTCATCAGCATGAGTGACTATATTTTTCGCTATTTGATGTTCCAAAGCCGACACTTTGTCAAGGGTTGTATCCTTATTTGCCTTTCATTCTCTAAAGTCGCCTCGGCATGTTCATGGGAAGCTTTCAACCTCTCACATTCATCACTTAAAGCCTCGTTTGCCTCTCAAAGCCGAACAATTTCGGAGCTAGGGGAAGAAGGAACTGACTTGGATAAGAGCCATATTTTGGTAATCTAAGAAAGTGGAAACATTCAATCCACAGCCATGACAGATTGAGAGTCAAGAATAAAAAAATTGTACCTGAAGCTGTCGGTTGATCAAATATTAATAAAAAAATCCTCCATATATGAAGAAGAAGAGGGTAACGAGATGTCAGTAACCCCCATATGGGGAAGGGCAAGCTTCACAAAGTCATCAAACTTTGTTTAAGGGTCGGGAGGCCTCAAAGGGTTAGTAGAATGAGAAAATGGAATTTGCGATGTAACATGAGAACCCACTTCCAATATATTTGGGAAGGATGGCGGTAGGACACAATATCCACTTTCCTTACCTAAAGTACCCTCGGAAATTGCAGAAGCGGAAAAAATCAAGCTTTAATTTCTTATCTGGTGGTTCAACAAGTAACTCAACCAACCTCTTGATACCGACTTTAGTAGATTGGTTTAAAACAACAGTAAGGGTCGAAGCTTCCGTAGCCGAAACTCCTAGTCAAATAAAAAAAATCAAAATCAAAGAAAATTCCAAGAATGCGGAATTTAAATACTAAGGAAACTTTGATAAAGGAACTGTTAAGCATACCGGGAGACAGAGGGGTAGAAGAAGTAAACACATATGAAACCAACATCAAACGCTTGGAGCCTCGAATATGGATAGGTGGACGTCCCAAAATCTTTTGTCCATCAGGGAGAAGATCATATTGACGCAACTTATCCTTGGTGAGAAAAGCAGATTGACCCTGTGGCCCTTCGAATAGCTTCAAGATAAGCTCAAACACATGAGATTCACTTTCAGTTAAAGGAACTTTCTTAGAAGTAGGATCTGAAAGAACGACTAAAGTTAAGCCATGTATAAGAAAAGTAATCGCTCATAAAGGGTTAGAGAACTCACCATAACCAGCAAATTTTCCTGAAATACCGGCAGGGCATCTGATGAAGAAGAATTGATCCTCCCAAGACATAGCCTTACCCACGCCATCACTAACGATCTTCCTTAAAGAGTCAACATGGAATATAGGGGAGTTCATATCCCTTGAAAAGCACATCAAGTGTTGAATGAGATTAGAAGTAAGAGAGACCTGACCCGACTCATGAGCAAGTACTTCAAGACATATAAGCAATGTATAAGTGTTTGTCATGAGTTGGATATGTGCAACCTCCAGATCTTGTAGAAGTCGAAATATGAAAGATGGGAAAGGAAAGAGGCCTCCATGCCGGATATGCACAGCTGAATATGCAAAATATCCTTCGGGAGGATTTATAATATTATCATGACAAGTGGTAGGAATAGTGGTCCCATTATCCGTTGCAAAGCCGACGAGGATGGAATTTACTTCATCCTGTGAAGTAATCAAAGATTTCTTTAAGACAAGGAATCTCCTCTTCCGAGAAATGCCACGAACACCAGTTTGTGATGGGCTAGAATTCCTTTTATCTGACATGGCATTGCCAAGTGATATTGTTTCATAAATACATAAATTCATATCATACTCATTAATATACAATGGTGTAATAACATGTAAACCAATTAGCAATAGATAGTTAAGATAGTGAATATTAAGGTAATCCCAAATACCAGTTTAGATAAGATACACGACAAATGTTGCATTTGTTAAGGAACAGTCGAGCCCTTAGTAATGACAGGATCATCTTTTCTTATGGATAACGTTAGGAAGATTCAGAGGAAAGTCAAGGATTAAGCCGAAACGAGGCAACCATAGGTCATCACCAAAGACCTGGATGGCTCTCGACACCATCAAAGTTGATGATGCCAGTAGCACCATTTCCGTTACTTAATTGTAACAATAGATTCTTTTATGCAAATTGCATATCTTAAGCCCAAAAAATTGATGTTTGGGGAAAAAAGAATATGAGTAGCTCACCATGAATAGAAACCCAGATCATTGACATTTGAACAATTTATATCAAACACACACAACCCTAGTTAGTTTGGGCAGAGCAATTTAATTCCTACTTAGAGTCCTAAGCGAAAATATTTACCGGAGATTTAGATGAAAAATTTCCCAAAATAAGCTTTAAGTCCTCAATGAACAAATAATCTGGTTCGAGAAATTAATGTTTCAAGTAAAAAATAAAGAAGAGGAAGCAATGGTAATCATGAAAAAATTACCTTAAATCCACACCGTAAAAACGAAGATCAATCGACGTTTCCAATCGAAGGAGATCAAAAGATGCGAGCAGACACTCATGAAAACAAAGGTTTGACTTGGAAAATCGAAAACATACCTTCACTTGGATGGGCGAAAATGTTACTACAAAAATTAACTCCGAAACAAGCTAACGATGAAGGGGTATCGAAAGATCGCAAGCACATAAGAATTCTTCAAAAACCAGAGTTAAACACTAGAAGGAACCAAGAGCAGGAAGGAATAATCCGAGAGCTGCATAAACCAGCACCTTCCTAGAAAAAAGGAACTCAAAAGCTACAGAATACCAACAGGATCTCTCCGACAGGGCTTATCCGACAAGGCCTATCAGGAAGGGGAATCCGACAGGGGGATCGTATAGCGAAAGGTTATCAAAGTCGGAAGTTGAGAAAGAGGGAGGCAAGAGCTCCACTAATTGAAATCCAGATGGACGAAAGTGTTGTATGTATTAACCTACTTAATACCGATACATCAAGAGGCGAAGACATCAAGAGTATTAAGCCAGAAGTACATAGAGATTATCTGAAGCAAACTTCCAAAACATCTACTACATAAACACTGAAAGCTTATATTGATAGGCAACAAACAAATCACCTAGAGCAATCTCTCGGAAGAACGGGCTATACCCGGAAACTCCCACAGAAGGTAAACCAGAACCCTAGAAGGTATACAAGCTATCCATGCTAGTCTACTTAGTACAGACACCGACAGTGGCTCTGAACTGGCAATTATCTACATACATCATGAGGGAAACTCTTCTAAGTATTCACGGGAAAACCGAAAGCCTACATCCGGAAGCTTATGACCGAGGGCATACAACCGAGAGCTCATATCAATCTCAAAGAAGGCCCAACTGATCGGAGTCTTCACTGCAAAAGCATAATCAGCACCATAAAGCGGCCGGAAGCTAAAACACCTGAGACCAAGGAGAAATGCGACCTACAGAGGCTCCTGTAGGCCCAACGGTCCAACAGCAGTAGGGACCCCGAATTCTCTATAATAAGACCCCAGGGGTTACATTTTAAGGACGATTTTTCTCATTCTAATTCTTGTACTCTTTCTCTCTAGAGTAAACCCTAATTCTTAAATCAATTTGGGGGTTCTCATATTATATTCTTGTATTCTAAATCAAAGATCAATAAAGAGTGAATCAATACTTATGATATTTATTTATGAGTTTGCTATGTTATTTCCTAATTATTGGTGCCACAACTTACTGTTTGTTTGCTACATATACATAAACCTTCAACCAATCCTTTCCATGGGTTAGGTGAAACAACCCTGCCCACAAGCTTAAACCCTTCCTATAAGCTTTGACCCTTCCTGCAAGCTTAGACCCTTCAACAAGCTTAGCGCAGAACCCCTTCCTACCATCTGTTATGTCCTTATCCAGGGTTGTGTCTAGATACTCATCCTCCTGGGATAACTGCTGGTTCTTGAATCACTTAAGCTTGATACTCGCCCCCATCGAGGGAAGAGTAACTATTCTTTCGGATTTTAGACCTTGATACCTAGGAAACGGTGAACTAACTCAAACTTGCAAAGGATAAACAACTTATTTTTCTCTTAGGTCCACTTCCATAGACCTATCTCCGGTGTTGATGAAAAATATCGTTAACAAGTAATTCCCGATTGATAAGACTTTAGATTAAGCTTTACCTTAATTTGCAATCCCATCTGGACTGCTAACACTGCCCCCAAGGCGCCAATGGAATGTAGCATTCATCCATACAAATTGTTCAAGATATCGTCAAACTGACCCATTTCTATATTTAACCAAATATGGTTAAGTATATAAGCAATCACTAAGCCTCTAAAATTAATATTTTTCATAAATTAAAAGTTAAAACCATTTGTAAATACCCGGAAAACGTTTCCATATACTTATTCAGTGGACAAGTATATTTAAAAAACCATTATGTTTTTAATACTTAGATAATATTACGATATACGTATTATCTCAAAGGTATAAGCGTATTCACAAAAAAACTATATTTTCAATACTTAGAAATTGTCATCATATACTTATCTCGATGATAGAGGTACTGACATATGCAAAAATATCATACAGCGAGGGCGGAAAATAAAAGAAAGTCATATGTATGACAAAAATAGATTCGTATATTCATGGACATCAGGAATTACAACATGTTAGTTGCATTAATAAAAAAATCGACATCCTAGAATGATAAATTCTATAAAAGAAGCGTTTACTGCACCATTATGCAATTGAAAATTTATTAAAGCTTTAATATTTTCATAATTGTGAATAATTTTTAGATAGTTGTATTATGTATTATTAGCAGCATTATGAACTTATAGTGACAATTTTACAAGCAAAGTAGAAAACATACCTAGTAGAATTGATTTAGACTACGTTTTTGAAACACCTTTTCTGTAAGTTAATGTTTAATCACTTGGATTTTCAAGGCAACAAACTGAAAATAGAACTAATACAGATTTGAACAAGAAAAGGGTATCCTTTACGGTTGCATGTATTATAGGTCTTTAATTTCTTTTACCGAGTTTATTATGCTCGGACATCTAGGATAGATGTACTAACAAATTCATTGATATTCTACATCTTCTCCTCTGATTTTAAAATGAACTGGGCCTAAAATAGCTTAGGCTATTAAATGTTTTTGCCATTCGTTTGGTAGAGACTCCAACACAACCTGATATTCAAATAAACTCTAATTTAATTATAAATGTCAATGGGGGCGATAGACCCCACTGGGTCTGAGCTGTATCCGTCATTGGATATAGGTATATTCAAAAAACCTAGAGAAGACTAGTAGGAAGCTAGTATTTCGCACATGGGAAGTTGGTACCATAATGTTGAGAAATATAATATATATCAATGGCGGAACCAGGAATTCAACAATGAAGGGGTTAAAATGGAGGGGAGGTCAATATATACCAGAGTTTGATGAAAGTGATCCACTTTTCTTTAAAATAAATTCCATTTTTCTTTAATTTTTTCTTCTGAATAGCTGATTTTTTTTGGTTGGGTGGGGTTGTGTCACCCACTGGACCCAATGTAGTTCCGCCATTGTATATAGTTGTAAGTGGTAATCTTGAACACAGTAAGTAGGTGTTATGTGGATTAATGTTGGGGAGTAAGGTTAAGAATGATAGGTAGTATTGTTAGAAAAGGAATAAGCGAGGGATGGTTTACAATCCTATAGTTTCATTAGTTATTCAGCTGATTCTATTAAATATGTATCATTATGTTATACATACATACATATATATATATATATATATATATATATATATATATATTTGGGGGTTTAATAGTTAATTTTTTACCGTACGAATTCAAAGTAGTCAGGAGATAGTGTTAGAAGCAAGAAGACTTTCCTATTCAATGACATTGAGTCTTCCCATCCTAAACATCACTGGGGAATTTTTGACAAACTACCGTTTTCAAATTGACAATGTTCAAAAATTAGCAAGCACACAAAATAGAAATATGAATAGTATTTGTTTTATAAAATACTTGCCGATTACAGTACATTACGACAATCATCTTAACAAAACTTTGTACCTTTTAAGAAATTATTCTTCTTATCTCGTCCATCATCTTCATTAGCATGACATTAATTAGGTGTACAGATATCGCTTAAGCTTTAAATAGTTGAAGTGCTTTATGTGAACAAATACGCATGGAAATATCTTTGGGAGATGCCTTCTAGTTTGATTTAAGGCTTTGATTATTTTTTCATGTAACCTACAAATATTTTCAAATAGTGTATAAATGGATACTGAAAAAATTCGAATTCTTTCCGCATTTGAATCTGAAAAAGGAATAAATACCCAATATCTAGAAAACAGATTGCAAACGCTAATACGAAGGAAATATGCATCTGAAAAATATCCATATAATTCTTTTTAACATTTTATTCTATTTTATGTGTATTTATGCATAGTGCAAGCAATTTTTTTATCTTTATATTATGTTAATATTTCATATTATATTATGTATTTCATATTATGTTATGTTTACTTTTAGCATACTGTACTACGCATACGGACATTGTGGGAATAATGCGATAATGCTGCAATGATGGTATTTTAATTCTAATAATTAATATGTGTGCACTTATTTCAATACATATTAAGTTTGGACGGTGAAGAGGTTATAAATTGTGAAAGGTTTTAACTTGTTAGATTATCAGTAGTTTGTCCTGAATATGTGTCACTGGTAGATGGTCACATATAAAGAGAGTTTAACAAACCAAAAAATGAGTAAACTACTAATATCATGTTGTAATATATATGAGTGAGTATGCTTTTTCATATTTTATTTAGTCCCACATCATAGGGATAAATTTAACATCAGCTCCAAAGCCTATATATAAAGGAGGCAATGTAATAGAAATTGAACATACTTGAAGTAACAAAAATAAAAGTCTCTCCCCTATCTTTTCTCTCTCTAATGGTTTCTTGTTTAACATATGTTCTGTTTTATTTTATAACACGTTATCGCCATAAAGCTCTAACCGATCTAATTATAGATCTCAAAATGGTACTCTAACCGATCTAATTATAGATCTCAAAACGGTAGGTTATTTTTCTGGCCTGATTGATTTGATTTTTCAAATCTCCATTTTTGTTAGATCTCATATCATTCTAGATTTAAATCTATTGTGTTATCTTCTAGATTTTTTGTTTAGTCTTATTATTTTAGGAATCATATAGATCTACACTTTAAGATCTGATACTTATTTTGTTAATCATATTTCAGATATCAATCTATTAATTATAGATTTGATTCTTTTTTTTACGTAATCCTACTATTGATCTCAAAATTATACTCAAATTATATACACTTGAGATATCTATAAGATTTAGAAATGAGATGTTGATTGTAGTGATTTCTTTTGGATTCGGTAAATTTTTGTTCTTCTCTATTAAGATAAATTCATTAAATTTGATTTGATTTTGTTACATAATTCATATTTCCGGAAGAAATGTTGCATTGTTTCTTAGAGAAACAAATGTAAACATAAACATATTTAGAAGATCGTATTAATTTCAAATCTAATATTAATCTATCACCAAAAGTGAATTATGAAAAATAAACAAATGAACTATCATAAACTATATTAATTCTTTTGAATCTGAAATAATATGAACCTGAAGGTCATATGTTGAAGAAAAAAATTGATGCCCGAAGTTTTCTTAAAAGTTGTGACATAAAAAGATTTTACTTCCAGAACAAGTTAAAAGAGACACGCACATTATAATATGTGATAATAACATTGGATTCAATAGAAAATATGTAAACGGATTTCATCTAACTGACATCTTTCATGTACAGTTTATATTAACTGAATATCCTGAAGATATAGTATGCATATTAATCTCTTGAAGTGATGTTTTAGAGATTTAATTTTATGTAGCAAATCCAACATCCTAGAAGAGATGTTAGAGATTTTTTTTGTTGCATTGCAATTACATAAATAAAAGATACGTCCCCTAAAGGAATACCATACACTCCAGAAGTAGTGATTTCTTTTCTCTCTTGAATCTTATTTTTATTTAATACACCTAATTTTGTTAATGCATTTAAGGTTTGATATGTATTTTTGTATATTGATATGATATTTCAATAGTTTGTATATATTTATCTCTGGAGGAGAGAATTTCATCCCAGAAGTGGTGATAACAAAATATCTTTGGAGGATATTTGTATATTTGGAAATGGTAAAATATATATAGAAGAGATCTGTTTATTTGAAAATAATAAAATATCTCTGGAACAGATTTATGTAATTAAAAATGATAATATTTCTGTAGAAAAAGTTCATATGACATGAAGTTCATATACAATTTTTTTTTTCAAATAAGGAACCTGAAGTTCGTATACAAATAAGGAACCTGAAGTTCATCTGCAAATGAGGAACCTGAAATTCATATGCAAATGAGGAACTTGAAGTTCATATGCAAATGAAGAACCTGAAGTTCATATGCAAATGAGAAAGATGATGATGCAAATTTAATGACTAAAGAAAATATGCATCTCGAAGATCATAAGTTAAGACTTAAATAGTGATCTTAAATACCTGAAGTGTATGCAGAAGCAATTTTTGTTATAAAAATGGAAAATTTAGAACCTGCAGTTTCTATAATGGTAAGAGATAATTTTGATATGAATAGAAAGATCTAAAAGATTCTTATATGGATTCTATAATTTGAACCTAAAACATGTATTTTTTTATGTTGTGAATTTTATGCATAGATCTGCAAGTTTATGGAATTATTCTTATTAAAGAATGTAAAATCTTGGTTCTATAATTATGCACTTTTCTTAATTCTCGATTAGACATTATGCATATATATGGTATTTTAGAAAACATGATTTTTGGTAATGCAGTACAACTATAAGTTGTTTACTTCAGTTTTGTCGTTGATCAATACTGTAGCTAGATCCAATTTTTATTATGTTGATTAAAGTAAAATTTATTTATTTGATTCATATATTTAGACCGTATAATTGTTATTTCCGTTATTTTTATAATAAATGCATTAAATGTATTGTTATGGAAATATATATTGTATTACCATATTATTATAAATGTGTTAAAAGCATTAATTATTATGAGTTAAATGATATATGTTTGTATTTGGAAAAAGAATAGACATATGTATTATTATTCGATGTATTTGGCAACTAATATCTAATGTAATTGTTGTGCGAATCAGATATGAGACCTGAACTTTTTGATTATGAAAAAAAAAAACTTTTTGATGAATTTTATAAGTTTGAAATATCGACAATTAGCAAGAATGTAAAAGCTTCTAAATTAGAAGTATGTTAAAAGGTTGAGAACCAGAAGTTCGTCATAAATTAATAAAATAGATAAAATATGTTTGTTTATATATATGCATAGGAACTTGAAGTTCCTTAATCAATGAACTTTAAATACTTCATAATTTAAAAGCCTGAAGCTTTATTGAAACTGTGTGAAATAATAACATTAATAAAATTGATTTCCAAAGATTTCACAATTTTTGAAATGAGTTGTATCTTGCTTATATATTTATATTTACATATTATGTTGAAGAATAAATTTTAACAACTAGAAGTTGTTTATATATTTTATTTGAACCAGAAGTTCAATACAGTGGAATCAGAAGTTCAATACAGTTGAACCAGAAGTTTAATACGGTTTAACAAACTTGAAATTGTTTATATATTATTTGAACCAGAAGTTCAATAATATGGATTAACAACTCGAAATTGTTCATATATTTCATTTGAACCGGAAAATCAATACAGTTCCAAATCAGATATTTTGGATATTATGAAACGATCTTTAAGATTCACGTTGACATTTCTTGATAAGCAAAAATTAATGATTGGAAAATTATAAATAATTTGTTCTAAAATCAATAACTTGAATGAGAGAGAATATGCAAATCAATTACATATGTAATACGTGGACGCACGTATATACACATATGTGAATATTTAATTAACAACTTGAAGTTGTCATGAGCTCATGTTATAAATTATGCATATATTATTTTATATTTCAGAAAGCCGACTGACATCAATATTGAATGACCTGAAGTCATGTGCATATTCAAATGATAGAAAATTCCTCCAAGTCATTAGATCATTGAAAGAGAATAAGCAATACAACATGAATGAATCTTATCAACTAATAAGGGCATTATCCTCCAACAATTGAAATACATCTAATGTATTTGCCAACTATGATGCTATAATGGATCAAAAATGAATCCAAAGTAGGTTTATTATTTAAAGTGACAATGTTCGTCAACATTGAGGGAGGGGGAAGACAAAGGAATCATCGATGTTAAATATTTGCTAACATATAGAATTATGCAAAGTATTAAGTAACTTGCATAAATTATCAATTATGTCCCTAATAGACTTTCTCCAATATACATTTGAATCCCCGAAGGATCAAAAGGCGTAAATCATAGCTTAAAATGTGGTTTAAAAGTCAGTTCAAAATATCTTTGGAGTAAGCCATAAAGATGCAAAATAAAGAGGTGAGTGTTCTTGAAGAAACACTTAAAGATGCTTTGAAAGAAACCCATGACATGATTGTCAAAATAACCCCAGAAGTGGTTTAGGTACCTAAAGCATGATAAGTTTTGAGATCTCAATAAATTATGTATAGAACTGATAAGAAATAATCATCGATGATAAATTAATAAATAATAAAGCGGTTATATTTATAAATGGATTAAAAATCCCATATTAGAGAGAAACATGATCGGCTATCATGAAATTTTCCTAAATAAGATATATGGACCTGTAGTCCATAAGATATGAACCTGTAGTTCATAAGATAAAAATAGGAATATATATAATGACAAAAGCACATGGAAGTTACTGAAGCATCATAGAGTGTCAACAACATGTTAAGTGCCATGAGCATTGTATTTTCGGAGATAATTGAATTGATTAAAGTGTTTTAAAACGCTTACAATACCCTATGGTATAAACGATGAAAGTATACAAATTCCAGAAGAATTTCAAGAATTGTTGTAATAAAACTCGTAATATCCATTGAAGTGATAGTTGCAATATGCAAAAATTATTATAATATATAAGTTCCTAAAGAACATAAATAATATTTGTTATTATAAAGAATACCAAGAATATGAATGATAGATTACAACATTCTTCTAAGTATTGTTGCAATGAAAACCTTGATATACTTTAAGGTGAGTAGATAACTTCCAGCTTAGTGTTGTTGTAATAAAAATCTTGATATACTTCATTCTTCTAAGTATTGTTGTAAAGAAAATCTTGATATACTTCAAGATGAGTAGATTACTTCTTTCTTAGTAATTAAAGTTGTCTTATTCATCAAATATGTATTACAACATGCAAGTCCGATTGAAATAGAAAATTATAAGCACTTAAGTGTATTCATAAATGAATATTAGTAACATACAGGTCACAAAAGGAAGGCGTTTAAAATAAGAAAACATGCCTGAAGTATGGAAATGCACATGAAGTTTTAAAATAAAAACTTCATTAAGAAGTACTTATAAGCAATTTGAGTTATTGAAAGAAGAATACGAATTCAGATGAAATTATTAAATCAGGGGGAGCATCCATAAGTATGATATAATGCACTCTTTTTCCTTAACTAAGTTTTTCCTCACTGGGTTTTCTTAGTAAGGTTTTAATGAGGCATGAGTCATGATCCAGAAGTATCAACCCAAAAGTAACATACAAAATTAAGTTATAATGTACTCTTTTTCCTTATTTAAGATTTTTCCCACTGGGTTTTTCTTATTAAGGTTTTAACGAGGCATTACATTGATTCAGAAGTATCATATTACTTTTGACGTAGTAAATATGACATTTTATATTGTACTCATTTTCCTTCACTAAGATTTTTCCCATTGGGTTTTTCTTCGTAAGGTTTTGACGAGGCAACATTTTGATCCAGAAGTATCAAACATCTTTTAATGCAGTAAACCACTAATTATAAAGACAAGGCAATTTGCTTGGCTCAGATTCAAGTGAATTATATCATGGGTGATCGTATGGAGCATATTTCTTCTAAATCACTCTTCATACATGAATGAAAGGATAACAAGAAAGAGGAAAAAAAATCTAGTTTCAAGAAAAGCGAATAGATCTGTTCTTAAATGAAATTTCCAAACCTAAATTACAGAAGATGATGTACAAAATTGGCATGCGTCGACTACATCAATAGACTAATTGAACAATGAGTTATAAATAGGGGGGAACATATAAAATTATGCTATAATGCACACTTTTTCTTAACTAATATTTCTCCCCCTGGATTTTTGTTAGTAAGGTTTTTAATGAGGCATTATCTTGATCCTAAATTATCAACCCTTACGTAACATTGTTAAACATGTTACCTAAAGATGAAATAAATTTGCACTCTTTTCCTTGTTTATGATTTTTCCCACAGGGTTTTTCATAAAAAGGTTTTTAATGAAGCATTATTTTGATCCTGAAGCATCAAACTATTTTAAAGAATATCATTTTAATACGATATTCATAATGTCAAACGTTGTACTCTTTTTCTAATTCAGGGTTTTTCCCATTGGGTTTTCCTGATAGAGTTTTAAAGGAAACAAATAATAGTTGTATCGACTGAACGGATATATGCAAGCAAGATAATTATAAGAGGGAGCAATCATCATATATGTTTTAAAAGGGACAACTTCAAGTTGGCAGAGCATTAAAGATTTTGAAGACGCATATTCAAGGGGGAGTGTTGTAATATATATGAGTGAATATGCTCTTGTCATATTTTATTTAGTTCCACATCATGGGGATAAGTTTAGCATCAACTCCAAAGCCTATATATAAAGGAGCCAATGTAATAGAAATTGTACACACTTGAAGTAACAGAAATAAAAATCTCTCCCTATCTCTTATGTTCTCTCTAATGGCTTCTTTTTTAACATATATTTTGTTTTATTTTATAATATATTATACATAATAACTAAACTATTTAAGTAAAACAAATAGATATAGAGATAGGACGTGTTTTCATAACCGAACGGAACTATTTCACTTATAGTCAGGAAACAACATTGTAAAAGCACAACCAAAAATCAATCACGGTCATCGTACAGACAGCCAAACCACAGTTTATTACCCAAGCAAAGGAAAAGGATGAAAAAAGAAACTTATTCTTAAATTGTGATAATTGTGAAAGTTGAACTACTATTAAGATGTTATTTTATGTAACTTGTCAAATTCAGCCACTTCACGATAAATCCACCGATCCAAAACATCGCAAAAGTCTATGATTACTAGTAAATAGTTTAACCCCTAGATAAGGGCCGTCAATCCAAGTTCATCTTCCTTTGCGGTCATCAAGCATCTACTTGTCAGTAGCTTGTTCGATATTTCTTCTATGATAATTTTGATATAGCCCAGTTTCTTGTGCATGGCAATGAACTGCAATTTCATCATTGTCTAAATTTCCAACCTCCAATAACTGTCTACCAAATGGTAGTTGTATTTAGATGATAGGTGATGTACAGTAGAGTATGTATTTTAATTTATATAATAAAATAAATAAATATGTTTGATGAAACGATTAAGGAATATCGTTTTTTATTCATCTGAAAAAACAAGGGACAATGCACACCTTGTCAAAATGGATACAGTGTGCAAATTAGGCAGACACAAAGTACCTTAAAGCTTCAATAAAAAAATCCAATCGGGTATGCATGCAGATAAGGAAAACAAAATTTTGATATGTACAGTAATTATGTTTAATACACCTTGTATTTCATACAACAAAATAATCAGTTGTGGTGACATGATTAAGGAACATCTTTCTTGGTTACATGAAGCCACATCATGGCTGACAAAGAAACTGATTAAAATAACCGTAATTAAAAAACTGAACTTATCATTTGGGTTTTTGTTTGCATCATACAATGAATTTTTAAGTTTTAGAACCACATCCACAAAAGTCAAGAAGCAAAGTAACCTTGTTGATACATGTTAAAATAGGAAAGCTAATAAGATTAGGTCATGCATCAAATAGTTCAACGTTAAATTGTAAAAGTAAATCATTATGTATGATTACCTTGCATGTTCCAAGTAAAAACATATTTATTTACCACATGCATGTAACAAAATTAATAAATGAATCAACTTGTTAAGAATGCTGCTGATGGAAAAGAATCAACCTGAAAAGCAATTTTTGAATTAAGTAAAATTTAAACTAGGTGCACTAAAAAATAGCCAGTCGTTATACTGCCATGCACAACATCAAAATAAATCGAAAATATCATTAATAAGACATGTATGGGATTAGCTTTTTTTTAAAACCATTTTTGTAACATCGTTATAGCCATATTTCTACAGTAAGTAGAGTCTGGTTCATAGAACATACATGCAGATGCACACAAAAAAGGACACAAACATACACAAAATGATAAACTCCATTAAAGTCGAAGTAAAGTAACACTTATTTATCAGCCACGAATGAATTACCAAAATCCAATACCCAAACCTATTATACAAAACAGTAACACTTGTAAAATAAGGCCCAATACAAAAGCCTAAAAGAAAACAATGTAAAAGACATGTACAACAATTTATACAGAAAATACGTACAACTTTATACAACAAATTCAATAAACTCAACATCCCCCCTCAAGATTGACGTGTTGAAAGTGAAGAAACAAGACCAATCTTGGAACACAGAAAACAATGTTGCTCAACACTTAGTGGCTTCGTCATTATATCAGCTAATTGCATAGCTGTGCCAACATGAGACAATGCAATGAAATTACTCTTTATATGATCCCTTATATAGTGACAATCCATTCTTAAGTGTTTAGTTCTCTCTTGAAAAAATTCATTTTCGGCTATGTACTGTGCAGATTTATAGTCACACAAAAGAGAAAGTGGTTTAGAAATGTTTGCCCGTAACTCCTGCAACAAACCTTATATCCAAACTATCTCACTTGTTGTTTGACTCGTGGCCCTATACTCAGCCTCAGTTGAACTCTTATAAGTAACCTTTTATTTCTTTGTCTTTCATGATATTAAAGAATCACCAAGAAAAATGCAAAATGCAGTAAGAGCCTTCCTAGAAAATATGCAACTACCCCAATCTGCATCACTGTATGCCTTAACCTGCAATACAGTGTTAGCTGCATAGAACAATCCATGATTCAAAGTACCCTTTAAATACTTTAGAACATGCAAAGCTGCTGAAAAATGTAGGGTTCTAGGATCCTGCATAAACTGACTTAACTGCTGCACAACATATGATATATCAGGCCTAGTCATGTTTAGATAAAGCAATTCTCCAATCAAACTTCTATATATCCTTGGATTGGTTAATTGTGTACCTTCAGTTGTGCTTAACTTCAAACCTTTAGGAAGAGGAAATGGTGCAATCTTTGAATTTTCCATGTTTGTAGAACTGAGAATATCGAATATATATTTTCTCTAATTTAAAAAAAATACCTCTACTTGTTCTGGTAACTTCAATTCGAAGAAAAAAATGTGAGCTCCCCTAAATCGTTGATGGTAAATGCTTGATGTAATTCCTTCTTAATCTCTGAAATAATCTGAATACTTGAACCAGTAACACGTAAATCATCTACATAACATACTACAACAATAAAATCATTTTGATCAGTTCTACTAAACAATGAGCAGTCCTGCTTAGATTGAACAAAACCAATATGAAGAAGAAAAATTCTTAATCTATTTATTCCACTGTCTAGCAACCTGCTTAAGTCCATTTTTTTTAATTTGCATACTTGTCCAGGGTTTGCTTTAGTATAACCATGAGGGGGTTTCATATACAACTCTTCATCAATCAAACCATGCAAAAAAGCATTATTTATATCCAATTGATGTAAATGCCAATTATAAGTTGCTGCTAAAGCAATTACAGTTCTAACTGTTGTAAATCTAGCAACTGGTCCAAAGTTTTATTTAAAATCATTACCTTTAATCTTCTTGTTCCCCCTTGCTACAATTCTGGCTTTACACCTTTCAACATCTCCATTCTTCAAAAATTTGGTCTTATATACCCGTTTGCTTCCTATTGTAGATCTGTCAGATGGTAACTCTACCAATTCCCATGTGTTATTCTTCTTCATTGCTTCAATTTCTTGTTGCATTACTGCTACCCATCTAGGGTCTTCCTTTGCTTGATTATACGAGGCAGGTCCTTTTGTAGATAACATTTTGTTGAGGTTTTTCAAAGCTTTAGAATTTAAATGTGATAATGATGGTTCTGAGAATATATTAAAACTCATAGATGTAGCTGATGAATCATGTGGTGTAGATAATGGTTAAACATATTGGACTTCAAAATCTTTAAACTTGGATGATAATTTTGTTAGTCTAGTTGATTTTCTTTGTGGAGGAATTACAGAAATAACAGGTCCAGTCTGTTCATTAATATCAGAATGATGTTGTTGAAATTGAGTGGAAGTAGAAGGATTTCCTGAAATTATATTATCATTTGTAGGAAGATTTTGTAAAGAAGGAAAATGATGAATATTTAAAGTTGATCCACAAATTTATTCATAATGGATTAAATTTTGAATCTGAGGAGGTTGAGTTTGAGGAGATTGGGTTTTTGTGTATGGAAAAGAATTTGTATTATGGTAAGGAAAAATGGATTCTTCAAAGACCACATCCCTGCTAATAACAGTCTTATGCTCATCCAAATCATATAATTTGTATCCTTTTTTAACATAAGGATATCCAATTATTACACATCTCCTTGCTCTTGGTGCAAATTTGTCAGTTGATTTTATGACGGGATAACATAAACAGCCAATTACTCTATGATGTCCATCATCAGGTTCCTTTCCTATTAATTTTCCATATGGTTTCTTCCACTGAATCACAACACTAGGCATCAAATTAATGAAGTGTGCAGCTACTAAAATACAACCACCCCAAAACTTAACAGGCAAATTAGCATATATTTTTATTGACCTGGTAGTTCCTAAAAGGTGTTTTTGTTTTCTTTCTACCATTCCATTTTGTTGAGGAACACCTGATACACTTCTCTGATGTATAATTCCTTTTTGAGCAAACAAATTACTCCATGATTCATTTAGTATCTTTGTTCCATTATCACTTCTGACTATTTTAACTTTGCAAGCAAATTGAGTATGGACATAAGCCAGAAAATCAGAAATTATTTTGTATACTTGTTGTTTGCTGTGCAAGATATGAACTCATGTAGTTCTACTATAATCATCCAAAATAGTTAAAAAATAACTTGCACCAGAAAATGTAGGTGTTCTATATGGTCCCTATAAATCTATATGAACCATTTCAAAAGTTTTAGCAGCAATTGAAGATGAAAAAACAAATGGAAACTTATGATGTTTACTTAAAATGCATGCTTCACAACTAAAATCATCACTTTTATTGTTTGAACAAGGAACTGTTAAATGTTTCATAGTGGATACACTCATATGTCCTAGTCTTGCATGGAGAATGTTAAAACTAGGTATAGAAGTAGAACTGTTTGCTAGTATATTTCCAAAGTTTTCAACATCGGAATTATGAGTGATAGATAAAACCGAAGAAGAAGAAGAAGAAGTAGGAAAAGAATTTAAATTTCCTCCTTTAAATTTATATAGTCCAGCTTCTCTTTTGCTAGATCTTTGCACTTGTTTAGAGTGTAGGTCCTAAAACAAACATTTTGTTTGATCAAAATAGACCATAAGATTATTATGATCAAGTAATTTTCCAATGGATAAGAGATTATGCTTGAAGTCAGGAATGTACAAGACATTTTTGAGAGTTATTTGAGGTGTTAAATGAATCGTCCCAGTTTTTGTAACAATTTTAACGGCTCAATCAGGCAAACTAGCACTTAAAGGATGTTTTGGTGTTTGAAATGAAGAAAAACATTTAAAATCATATTCCATATGGTCAGATGCTCCAGAGTCTATGATCCAATTATTATAAGAAGCAGTATTTGTATCATGAATGACATTGGAAGCAATTATACCTGCAAAATTCACTGCAGTATAATTCTACGAAAAAGGATCAGAAGAGGAGTCCTACTACATCATGTGTACTATAGCTTTGTAAACTTTAGCAACCACTTTCTGATCAAGCTGAGTTCCTGAACTGCTGCTCTTTTCATCACCCTGCACAGAAGCACTTACCAACATTCCAGATCCAGATGCATTTGCTGCCATTTTATTTGTTGACTTGATATTTTTTCCTTTGTGAAACCAATCTAGATATAATATCAGATTAAAACATTGATCAATGGAATGACCTTTCATCTTGCAATGCTCACAATTCAAATCACTTTTGAGTTTCTTGAAATCTCTTTTTGTAGAATTCTGTGGAACAAGCCTTGGTAAATTTTGTTTTGCAGATTGTACTTGGAAGGCACTTGTCTCAACAAAAACATTATTGATTCCATTCAAGTTCTGTCTCTCAACCTGTTGTAGAATATTGTAAGCTCGATTGACAGTTGGTAATGGATCTGAACTAAGTAGATTAATTCTGACTTGATCATAGCTTTTATTCAGTCGAGAACAAAATTGAATTAGCTTCATTCTTTGTTCACCTTCAATTAATTTTTTCAAGATCCCACAAGTACAATCCATCACTATCCCATAAGTGCAATCAGGAAAACCATCAATTATTTGTAACTCGTCCAAAACCCTTTTCATCTTACAAAAATACTCAGAAATCGATAAATCTCCTTGTTCAATTAACATCAATTGACGATGTAAATCGTACAGTTGTGGAACATTTTTTTTTACCATATCTTTCAAGAATCTCAGTCCATGAATGGCGAGATGAATCACAGAAAATAAAACTTTTGGATATTGATTTATCAATAGAATTCGATAGCCAATTCTTAACAACATAATCATTTCGAATCCACTTTTAATAATCAGAAGAAGTTACCTTGGGTTTTGCAATAAACCCTAATTTATTTTGAGCAATCAATGCCATCCTTATCGCCCTGCTCCAATTAATGAAACTGCTTCCATTGAAGACATAATTGACAATTGGTACTGTTGAAATGTCTCCAGCAGTGAGAAAATAGGGACCGTTGTAATTGATTATGATGTTGCTTTGTTGTGGAGTGGAATTGAAAGAGGAATTCTCCGATTCATTTGCCATTCCAGAGAAATTTGACAAGAAAGAAGAAAAATTAGGTTTGGATCTTGATTCGCTATGATACCATGATAAACTCCATTAAAGTTGAAGTAAAGTAAAACTTTATTATCAGTCACGAATGAATTACCGAAATCCAGTACCCTAACCTATTATACAAAATACTTACATTTGTAAAATAAGGCCCAAGTCAAAAGCCCAAAAGAAAAATGTAAAAGACATGTACAACAATTTATACATAAAATACGTACAACTTTATACAACAAATTCAATACAATCAACACAAAATCACGCATGCATACAATAACACAAAGAACTAAAAACACACAGACACAAATTCACACACCAAACACACAAATACAAGAACATTGTTGAAAACAAGACCAGTTTGGTTCGTAAATGGTACATAATGGAGTGTCCTTGACAAACTTTGCTACCAAAAAAACAGAACAATATTGATAGATAATTTGGTGATTAAGCTTTGCAATAAACAGAAATTGCACCATAAGCTTTGAATATCATTCTTACACATAATAGAAAATACTTGTTATATTATTACTAGAGACACGAAAAATTTACCTTCTAAAAATATTGTTTAAAAACGTAGAAAATACATATAGGGTCATAAACTAATTTTTATGAATACACAGTCCAAAACCTGTAGTCTTATCAATAATTTTTTTTTTACAGAAATAAGACTTTCTTTGTCATGTTGAAATAAAAGAAGCAATACTAAACCATCATGATGCGAATATAATATTAAACTGTCCTCTTTATTAATAACGCTGTCGGTGATGAAAATGTAGTTGTTCCTTATACTCAATGGCGCATAATAAGCAGTAAATTTAATATTATTGTTGGCTAAATGCAAGCAATCATAAAAATTGACCGTAGGTACTTGTTAGTTTATAAAAAAAAGCCTCCTTTACTGATCTGTTGTAAAAATTCCGTCAATTGCCACTGACATTTATGAACACATTGAAGCTGTCGTTCATCCGTAACATAGAGGGGGAAAAAGTTAGGGAAGCTCAAATTCGTGTAAAATTCTGAACATTCTTCACGTCAGTGGAGAATAAGGTATGAAGTAGAAGATATAAGTATATTTAGGGAACGTAGGTAGTTGGGAATAGCACCCATATTGCGAAGTTAATAAGGAAATGTTATTAAATGAAAAGGATGGTAGTTTTATAAAAATAGGTCCACTCAAAAAGAATTAACAGTAATAACATGGATGCAAAAAGAATTTTCAACTTACTTGGATTGTTTCTGTCGAAATCAAATTTTGAGAACCATAAAACCGCGGGGATGATCAAGATAACCAAAATTTCCTAGTATGAAAGCCCACCTAAAAGAAAAAGGTGCAAAATACAATACAGTGCACACATCAATTGCCAAACAAAATCATTCAAAACAACATCCAGAAACAGAAACACAAAAAATTAGTCGAACAGTCTATAAATCTATTTCGGAAATAATTCTCAACATTAATCCACATACAATCTAGACATAGATTTCAGCAGTTGCTAGATAATACAAAAAGGGGTCATGTCGTAGGCCAAAAATTACATAACCAAACCAAGCACATAATCTTGCAGTTGGAACTAATAGTAGTAGAGTCGGTCATACTTCATATAGTGCTTCGTCTGGATCAATAGAAAAATAAAATACCTAATATCTAGATTTAAATTTAGCACTGCTAATTAATATAATAGTACTATACTGACATCAGAATAACAATATTTCATTGTAAATTGGTTAGAGTTTCAGTTTGAATTTCTGTTTGCAACATATTCAGATGTGTTCACACGTCTATCCCTTTCAAATGGATTCGGGGACAAATGAATCCATGACAGTACAACGTCGATGAGGCAAAGGCGGTAGATTGGGTAATAGTCAGATTAACCAGCTAGTCAATGAATTAAAGTGAAATAATACTAATGAAGAAAAATCCAAATCGACAAAGTGAAACCAAGAGTCCAATTAAAATTACGTTTTGCACACCATAAATGATTAATATTGAAATCAGTGTATTAGATATCTTAAAGTAAAACGGTCATAATTGCATTTGGTAGAAAGGGTAATACCTATGAAGCAGTCCTCAACCTCGTTTTGGTAGATCTAACTACCATTAGGGCTCACAATTAGAATCGAGAACCGAAAACTCGAACCGAACCGACCCGAAAAGACCCGAACCCGATGGGTCTCGGGTCGGGTCTGGGCGATGAAAAATACAATAAAGACCCGATAAAACCCGACCTTGCCCGACCCGAAAGACCCGACCAAAAAACATTGAAATATATGTAATCTTAATGTTATTTCCCACCCAGAACCGAACCGGCCCGACCCAACGCGATTCGAAGCTCGGGTCGGGTCCAGATTTTGAAAATGTATAGTTTAGACCCAACAAAACCCGACCTGCCTAGACCTGAGACCCATTGGGTCCAATCGGGTCGGGTCTATCGGGTCAGGTCTAATTGCCACCTCTAACTACCACGCTTGGTGTAACGACCCGGCTTTTTGCTCGGTTTTCGCCGGTAATTAAACCAACTTAAACCCTTCATAAAGACAGATTGTTAGGGGCACTTACACATTTGCACAAAATAAAATCAACTTTTCCACTCAGAGTTACAAGAGGTACATCACAGTACATCAGATACACAGCGGAAAAGGTACTAAACTCAGCGGAAGAACGCGAATGCTCCAAACATAATAGCTCCAGTTAAACCAGAATCCTGCTCCAACTAACTCTAAGGCTAAATCTGCAAACCAAACTACTAGGTTTCCCAAGTAAAAATTATGGGCACACAGAGTTTAGGTGTGGGAACAATAAACTCCAGGTCAGTCATAGGACTGGTGTGAGAACTCAAAACAGTTGTCTTTAGGGTTTATTTAAAGTTAGGTAATTCACCGGACCACGCCGCAAATGCGGAATGGGTTTACTCCATGTGAATACCAGTGCATAGAATTCTGCAATGACTTTTTGAAAAAATGAAGCTATCATAAGCCCGTCCCACATCACACAATGCAAGCCCACGCCAAATGGGCGAGTTTTGCCTTATGATAACCAAAAATTCCTTCATACATGAAAATCCTCTTTTACTACTATATATAGTGTAAAAAACCTTTTCACAGATAAATGTATTAATCCTAGCCAGCATAATGCCCCATCCCATTATACTGACAATCTTGCCAGTAACCAGCTGGCTATACAATCAAAACCGTACAGGCTCGTAGTGGAGATTGCGTTTCGAACATGATGGTTCCTGGTACGAATGATCATTCGTGGGCTCCCAAACTTTCTTGCGCGCATCATCCCAGTACTCGCAGATAACGTCCAGACTCGGACTCCGTTATACTAACCCGCCATACATGAATCAAAGTACCCAACAAATAGCGTCTTAGACTGGGGACTTCGCCGTACCCTTTGATCATCACATCCCGGTGCACCAAACATACGAAACGAACATAAAAATTCTGACTACCAGTTTACCATCAATCCGGGGTGTGAGGTTCATCGAGGTCACGATATACACAAAGCTACGCTTAAATAAGCCATGCTTTGATCATCCATAGCTCATCATATAACTTAAGTATGTCATATTGTCCATTCACTACGCATCACTAATTTCTATCAATATATAACCTCTAAGCTCATACGTCTTACAGAAGGGTGTTATGCAAGAGATTAAATTCTCCACCACCAAGAAGATATATATTAATAAAGATCGATGCTATGCAGTCAATTACAATGTCAGACACATAATCCATACATGTCCGTGCTAGGTCTGAATGAAACAACAATCCGGAATTCCTTCACATATGTTTGGGCTTCTTGCCACTTAGTTGATATATAAAATCCATCTGCGAATGGGAGCCAGCCATTCAAGACATTCAGCAAGACACCCTTACGACACGAAGGGTCCCGGTCTTCAATGCCGCCTCCAATGTCTTTAATAGCTCCACAACGCCATATTATTACTTGAAATGGTTTTCAGACATAATTCCGATCCTGGTCCTTCCAAATAATAAGCGCAATTAAAAACAAATCACGGAACACACAGGCTTTCTACCAAATCTCCTTCCATTTTGGGTTTTGTTAAATTAAACTTCTCACTATCTATTCTCAAATTATCTTTAACAAAATCCATATTTAACCCTTCTTCTTTAAAACACATCCCTTAAATCCAAGATAATCCAGCCCCAAAGCCTTAACTAATTTTCCGTTTGATAACTCGTTATCAAAAATCCAGTTTCCTCTGAAAACCCTTACCCAACATTTCAACCCTAGTTTCCAATTAAATTGATTTTCCAACATTCCATTCTTTAATCTTAACTAAAAGATTGTACTTCCTTTCCAATTCCTCACTTTTAATTTCCTCAAATCAGATATGAATTTCCATAACTCACTCTCATTGGGTTTCAAGAATGATATTATTGAAGATATGATTCACGATAAAACCCAAATCAATTGATATTGAACATAAGTTACATAGAAATTGTATCTACTTATATTCTATATCAATTCTCATAATCAACGAATACTATGAGTGGAATAAAAATATAATAATATCTTCCAAATTCCTCAAATAGTACACATTTACACCACAGAATTTCATATCAAATATCTGAAGATTATTTCTATCCAACTTATCCCTGTCAACTTAGGGAACTCGTATCTTAATTAAAAGATTTCTTCAAATCTTTGACATTAGATCTGGATAGAAATACCATCAAGTTATACTAAATATTAATCTCGATATCCAACTCATACTATAAACGGAATAATGGTGAACTACCTTTTAAATTCCTCAAATAGTAAGAATCATCATCTACTGGATTAATATCAAACATCCGAAGATTTATCTCCAACCATATCCAATTATTTAAAATTTATAACCCATATTAATATCAATTTAAATTCTATATAAATATTTCCAATACTTTTGAACCTTTGAAAACATTCGTCAAATCATTTAAAAATGATTACTTGTAGTTCGGAAAATAGTTTGCGGGTTAAAAACTTCAAAATAGATTGTTTTTGAAGAAAGCGTTACAATAGTGTTTTCAAAAGCGTTACAAAGCAGTTATCTTAATTACTTCGATCAAAACATCTTTTTTCTTAGTCAAAACTTAAACTTTACAATTCAAAACATTTTTTACATAATTTATAATGATTTTACCATTTTTTTCCATATTTTTAGAAACGTTAAAAAATAGCTGTTTATGGTCATGGTCGATAACTTCTCTTATAGCGACCTTTTCCAAAATGGTTTTAAACATAACTTGAAAATTATAACTCGAATTTAAAATCTGCTTTCACTCATTTGAAAGTTCTTGTTAATGGAAATCAAATGTTTTTCATTTTATGGAAATCCAATTTAGACTGCAAATGTTATAAGCGTTTAAAGTTTGCATCTAAAATACGTAAATTGCTGTTATGCGACAAGCTCTATTTTGACCATAATAACCATTATTCTATGATGCTTCGAAGTATCTTAGAAAACCATTATATCCTTATATAACTTTTAAAATCCTTTAAATTTACTTTCCAAATTATTTTGGATATAAAATTCAACTTTCATAAATTCCAATTCATTTCTAAATTCAAATAACTTCAAATTAACCTTCTCATTCGTCGGATCAGTTAGGGATAGGCAGGGAGAGCAAGATACTTTATTTCCAAACCCAAGCCTAGACACTATCCTCTCTGTCATCCTAGAATGTTCCGGTATTTATTTATTAATTTAAAGGACTTTAACAATATATATGAATTATACATATGGTATTTTCCAATTATTAACCTTCAATTTCAATAATGATATTACTTTTAATTATGAAGGATATTTGTCGATCACCAATGTGATACCATAATTGTTGTGTCATAGTGTGTGCAAAACAACATCAACAATCGTTTAAACATCCATAGCAACCATCATCACCATGATTCAATAAATCATAATTGTGCACAAGCGTTATAACACTAACGCTTATAGTGTGTTCTAAACTTCGCATCCATCATCCATCACAACAAATATCAATCATCATTAACCAATAATACTTCATCACTATATTTAAATTAGTCTAGCTATTAATTAAATATATAAACCGTGGTTAAAGAGTTCTCATATAACAGCTTTCCAAATCTTCACGGCAGGCCAAATCTTCACGAGAAACACTTGTTTGATTCGATCCAATTAAAGCAACGAATATGCCAATTGAAATTCGTTGGCAAATCCACAGTATATCCATTTCTTCAGCGGTTGAGATCAAAATCAAGCGGTTTAAAGACGCAAAAACTGCAACTATATGAAAAAAAATTAACATTGAGATTAAAGTAATTAAAAATGCAGAGTAATTAATCTGGCGGATGGAGTTATGGAAATAATAGGATATAAAACAGTAAGGGTAACAATTGACAGACGTCGAATAAGAAGTTGACAGAGAAGAAAAATTAAAGTGTAAACGAAATAAATTAACCGGATTCATAAATTATGGCAACGATCGAGAGGTAAGCGAGTGCAGAGATTAGCGAAGTGAAGGCGGGGAAATACCATCAACGGAGGTGGTGAAAAGGCCTTGTCGAGATTGAGATAAGGGCTGAAATGATGACGGTGTATGAAATTGGGATGCTTGAGAAGTTGTTATGGAGAGAAGATTGAAATTGAAAAGCAGGGAAGAGGAGAAGAGTGTAAAGGAAAGTGGAACACAGATTGAGTTCACGTGAGGGGTGAGGAAAATTTATAAAATCAATTAATTAACTAAACAAAAGTTAAATAAATCAATTAACGAACTAAAAAATCGCATGGTTTTTTAGTGGTAATCAAGATTAAATATGCACATGATTACAATAATGAAAAATTTAAAGAAGGTATAAAACTAAATAAACAAGGTTTTAAATCTCGCCCATCTCGCCCGAGATGATTTTCCGAGATTTCACACGACATCCGAGATTTGACAGCATTTTTAGTTATAAGTATTTTAAATATCTTTCATTTTGACCGAGATATAAACACGATATTTTCTTCAAAATTCTAAATCTACGGTATATGACATGATATTTTGCATGATATTGATTATACTTAAATATGGCATGATAGCATGGACATCTATAGTTTCAACCTTGTGAATTCGATATCGTGAACTACCGCTTACAGTATTGAAACTAATTTTCATTTGCAAATTGATTACCATTAACTAAATCGTAAGAATATAATCCTATATATGAGTGTTAGTATGTATATGTGCATGTATAATGATTTTCTTGTATCAGCAGAACGTAGAGGTTAATAAAAATACAATTGCATTTGATTTTTTATTAATAAAATGTAATGGTTACTCAAATTACAATTGCATGTGATTTCGTAGAAAGATTTTGGTTTCTGTAAAACAATAACTCAACTGATGTCCTGACAAGTACGCACTAGTTGTACAGAGTCTACGGATAATTTGAAATGTGATATGTAACTGGATCACATAAAACAAAGATATGTTTCAATTCAATCCTACTAATCACCAACCTTAGCATGACTGACATGGATATCATAGTATAAGCCTGAAACAGTAGTGTATAAACTGTTCAGCAGCTAGCTAGTGTAAGCTGATGTTTTGCTCTTAAATAATTACGCAATTGAGAAATTTCAGCTTTAAATGATAATCAGAACAGAAGTAATAAAATAGAAAACAGGCTCATTTTTGAATGCAGACTAAAACAGTAATGAAATAGTCAATATTCTAAACAAAAATATGTATTAGGCATTCTACTTATCGCTTATAAATCCCGTACTACAGGTAATGTGAGTTATAATAAAGTAGTTAGATGTAACGTTCTGCCTTTTCGACCGCTCCAAGTCGATAATTAAACCAACTTAAACCGCTCAAAACGACAGATTGTTATTTAGCTTACGGGTTTAAATAGAATCATACATAGAATCACAAAGTACAAATATTTGTAGCGGAATAAATTTTTATACATATCAGAGTTTTACAAATTTTCAATACAGTGGAAGAATAGATTATATACAAGAAATTTAAAGAATAAAAATTTTACAGTTTCGCAGTCGGCTTTGCGTGCGCATGCGCGTCTTCACGTTCCTCTCAAGTTTGCGAGCTGGAATCTTTAAATCTGGAACACTCAGGATCTGACCCGAGCGTTCCATGCAAAACATAAAACACTCGAGTCAGGATTAATCTTTGTTCAAGTAAATTAAATTCAATAAAATCTGAAATATAACCGTTAATCTAACTTATGTAAAGTATCTATATTCCAGATATGTTTCACATTTACATGTTTGAATTGTAGTAAGCTACACAATCATGTTGGTAGTAGCAAACTGCATAAAGGCGCAGCTGGTCAGTCAAAGCCAAAGGCAGTCCAAACTACATAGGAACAACTAATATGTCTAATGCAAGCACTTCAGGTCAAACGACCAAATAACAAACATAGTCCTTTACGGATTTTTGAATCATACTAGTAGTTTGGAACAGATTCCTAAATACTAGATAACAGGTTTAAATTATAAAAATAAAACTCATATATAGTTCAAATTCAAGGTAAATTTTATATCTTATTTTTCTTATAGTTGTCCAACATGCAGTCATATAATCGGTGAGGTATAAATCTAAAGTATCACATGTATTTAGGTCATCATGGCACAGTACATATATAAGGCAAGGAAAGTAATGCAAGTTATAATTCAAACCAATTCAAGGCTAAAATGCAGTAGGTACATACATGCAAAATAATTGCAAACAGCAATAGAAATTCCATAAACAAATTCATGAAGTCAAACAAATTTGTAAATACAAGTGAGTGTGTGTTTTTACTTTTTTCTTTCCTTTCCAGATGTACATATCACTCCTCCAAATAGGCCAGGCTAAACCCAAGTGAATACCTTAGAATTTTCGAAAGTGGGTATCTAGTTTGAATTATACAAATTATACATTGTGATTCAACATATGTTATTATATGTTACTTATAATATACCATATCGTGTTTTACACTTTTACGACATGAACAAACTTATTTTTAACATTGTGTCCCTCTTGCAAGTTGGTGAGTGAAAACTAATACAATATACAGAAATTCACAAGGAAATAACTTCAAAAGCAGCTAATATTACCACAATTTCATCTATGATTTTAACAATAAAGCACAAAGCATGTTCTTGATCAATGGAGAATAAAAGGACATGCATAATGAGATGTCAAATAAGGCCAGGGATTTTGGGTAAACAAGTCACAAAATGTCATATGTATGCAATAGTTAAGCAAGACAATGAACGGTGAAGACATGCATAGCCAAAAATACAGTTTCAATATCAAGGATACCCAAATAGTTAAGGCAAAGGCCAGGTGAAGCAACCCAAAACAAGGCGACCCAAGGTCAAGAATTCAATATACCCACAATCAAAATTAACTGTTATATTTAGTTGAGTTTCTAAAGTTAATAACTTGGATCAAAAATCAATCTTTGAGCAAATACTCACTTTTAACCGGCGATGCAGGCGACGGATTTGGTGACAGGCGAGGCCGAGCTAAGATTTTGCTGAGCAGCTTCAGTGGTAACGGACGGAGGGCAGGATTGTTGGGTTGCTACCGCGTGGGAGTGAGCCGACTTCAGATCTGATGCAGTTAGAGGTGTGGTGGAGTTGGTGCAAGGGCGCGGGACTGATGGTAGATGAAGCGAGCGATGAAAGCTGCGGACGGCTTCAGCCTTCACGATAATTTTATTATTATATATAACCATGTGCTAAAGCTTTATTTCGAGATTTGAAAAAAAAAAACGTAGTTGCTAGAAGAAAGGTGTGCAAATTTATAAGGACAAGAAGGGGAGAGAGAAGCATTGAAATGGTGGAATCAGTAAGGGCACACTGGTTTTGAATTTTGAATGGTTCATCCATTTTTGCTAAGTCTCATTCCTACCGTTAAATATATATATATATATATATATATATATATATATATATATATATATATATATATATATATATTTGTGTAATGTGAAGCTTTCGAATGCAAGCAGAAGGGTGTAGCATCAAATGGTTACTGGAAGGTAGTTTGTGAGTTTGGAAATGTAAAAATATAAAAGTAAACAGTGCACATGCTTGTAAATGTAAAAAGATAAAAGCAAAACACATGGAAAATGACGCATGGACCAACGCATGCATGGAAAGTAATACGTTAGTTTCAATTGCAAAAGAAAGTTAGATTCAAATGAAAAGAAAGAAATAGGTTAAAAGAAAAGGAACGTGTAATGCATTTTTACATGTAAATGGAAGGTGAAAGTGCCCACTTCCTACACCTTTGAAAAAAAAAAAAATTAAACGGGTGGTTTAGTAAAATAAAGTAACGGGTTTCGCAGATCCAAAATGACCAATAAAATATACAGGATCCGAAAAGGGACACATCGAACTCAAATGGCTTTGTTTTAAAAAATGAACTGCGCAAGCCTTTTCGCAATTTCAGCGTGAACCGGGCACTGAAACTGACAAATGAACATATAGCATTAATCAGCGCAACGAGACGGACTCAAGGGTATAAAATTAGCAGTGTCAGGATGCTCCATTCAAAAAGGCATTACGAACCCCTTTTAAAAGGAAAAATGGCACGAGAAAACAATTAAACGAAAATCAAAACGTTTGAATTTTGTGAAACGAATTTTACCGTTGGATTCGTGACAACGAATAGAATGTTTTTCATGTTTGTCTGAACTGATTTCGGAGAGATTTTAAAATCGTTAAAATTTGAACTAATATGCGCAGTTCTGCACTGAAAATTGCGCGATCGACAAACATTCAAATTTTCCGATGAAATTAATTTCTACGCTATGTCTGGTTAGACGCATGTCAAATATAATTTTTTCGTATTTTTATTTTTATATTACATTTTCATTTTATTTGAGATATATCGGTTGCCGTTACCGCAAATAATCGTCAAAAACTGATTCAAACCAAGTGACTAAAATTTAGCGTTTCAATATAAGATTATTTAAATCACTTCTAAATGAAAATAACAAAATATTAAAGATAAACGTTTCAGTTTCATGTTTTAATTTGCTAAATAAATTCAAATTCAACTAAATAAACTCGATTTTATTTATATACAAAATAAGATTGAAATTGAAAATTATATTCATATCAAATAAAATTCATTCGTTATATAAAACCAATTTTTTTTTTTTCAAAATCAAAATAGTTATAAAATACAACAAACCGAGTTTTAAATGAATAAAATAAAATAAAATTACACTTAAAATTCTGGGTTGTTACATTCTCCCCCACTTAAACCTTTTCGTCCTCGAAAAGGAACAAGGAAGGAAAATATTAATTAAATACTTAATATATTTAAAACAATAGTTTAAGTTTATTTTCATATCCATATATACTTTGAAAATTATATATATTTGAATCAATGTTAAAATATTTACTAACATTTCAAAATAATTTTAAGTATTCACTCGACGTCTTGATTGACGATATATATTTGTCCCACTTTCGAAACCCGAAAATAGATATCGACGATGCTGCGCAGTCATCACTAAAATCATTTTCAAGCGACTAAAGTGTGACTCTATATCTATCAAATACTTATAGAATTTAACATATACGTTGATCAGACGTATACCCAAATCACTAGGTATTCGATAGACCAATTATAACGTCAGGTAAATACTCAAAACATCTTTGTATATTTAAACAGAATATATATCAAAATTTCAATACTACACTAAGGAAATTTATATTATAAGTACTTTTTCAAAATAGTTATTTCAAATCAATACTTAGTAAAATGGACACGCTGGAAAACATACACTCACCTTCTACTTCTTACCTTGTTGTGTACAAGAATACGTCATATAATTCAAGTTACAAGCTGAACGAACGAAAAAACCTAATCAAATAGGGTTGACGAAGGAAGATGGACTCGAATGGAAAGGAAATTCCAGAAGAAGATTTAAATATTAAACAAAATTTTATAAACAGAAATATTTGTTTTAAAAACATTTAAAATCTCTTTCTTAGTTTATTATGTTAAGGTTATATAAATTTAATTACAGGTTATTGGTTTGTTATTTAACGTTTGAAAATACTTGATAACTCGAAGTTTAACAAGTTTATTATCGTTCTTACAGACGTTAGGCATACGCTGGCCAGGCGTACGACCAAAATCTCTTAGTAATAAATATCCTTGTTTCAACTCCCAGTGAAAATACTTAAAACATTTAAAATAGATATGGAAAATACTTCCCCCATGGATCGCGATTACTCGGCGGTTGCTCTACTATCCCAGTAGAATCGCTTGTAACCATAGGAATCACACCCCTCGAATTACGCCATGGTTGTTGCCATAGATCGCAGATACGCGGCGGTTACGTGACTATCTCAGTGAAATCGCTTGTAACTATAGGCATCTCGCCCCCCGAATTTCGCTATGGCGTCTATATCGCAGTTACGCGGCGGTTACGTCACTATCCCAGTGAAATCGCTTGTAAATGTAGGCATCTCGCCCCTCGAATTACGCTATGAAACATCAAGTGAATATAAATAAATCAAAGTGACCCCACCGAGTGGGATTCCAGTATGTGTTCCTACCGAATAGGACCCCGATTTCCGATGGACACTCTCGACGAGCACCAACACAATCCCTCTCTCAGGAATTGTGATTTCGATGGAAGGTACTTCCCATATCTTTATTTCGAAAACATATACGCTGTATATATATAGTACTTCATTTCACGTTTCGCATTTATCGCACCTACATAAATATCAATTTACATATGATTTTCTTTTCAACATCATGTTTTCAAATATATCATTCTTATATAAATTCATTTTACAAGGTTTGAAAACTCATATCAAATATTTAATATCAAAGATTCTCGAAATTTCATTTCAATACCAATTCAGTTTTGATTTTATAATAAATTGAATATTCAATGTCATTCCAAATCTTGTTCACAAATGATTCGATTATTCAAATAGTTGAAAAATACAATTTTCAATTCAATAATTGGAAATCATGAGTTCAATCCTTTCTTATCAAAACATCTCAAGATGTTCAATTACACTATCCTAACATATAGGATTATCGTTCAACCAACTCGAGAATAAATTCTGGATTTCCTTTTAATCATTAAAAATATACATATATGTATATATCAAATCATGCTTCAAAATCAAATTTCGTTGGATAAAAATGTAGTAAAGCAACAAAAGTGGTCTCCATTCATATATTTTTCTCATTTTGAAAACATTTCATAAAATAATTTCAAACTTTTTATTCGAAAATACATGTATATACTATTAGTATTTTTTTCCAAAACCTTAGAAATCAATTTCAAATTATTCCGAAACAAAATTCTCAAGGTTTAGTCAAATGATCTCCTTAGTTATAACTAAATCATTTTATTCCACGTCTTAACTTTATTTGCAATATTTACTTTACTCTCGTAATCTCGAAAAACCGCGACTACCCGAAGATGGATTTCAAATGGGATCAAGATTCATATCGAAGGAGAACTTAACAAAGAAAGTTATTGAAGGGAATGGATTCGAAGAGTAGGAATTTTGAAAAGATTTGAATTCCAAAATACCTAACGTTTCAAAATAATTTATACTTTCAAAATACGCTCTCTCACAAGAAGGATTTTGCGACTGATTCCACTCATTCTAGGGTATCATTACCCTATCTCTAATGAGCTTTTAAACCCGATAAGCTAAAGCTTTGATAAACCAAAGCTCTAATACCACTTGTAACGTCCTGCCTTTTCGACCGCTCCAAGTCGATAATTAAACCAACTTAAACCGCTCGAAACGACAGATTGTTATTTAGCTTACGGGGTTTAAATAGAACCATACATAGAATCACAGAGTACAAATATTTGCAGTGGAATAAATTTTTATAATATCAGAGTTTTACAAATTTTCCATACAGCGGAAGAATAGATTATATACAAGAAATTTAAAGAATAAAAGTTTTACAGATTCGCAGTCGGCTTTGCGTGCGCATACGCGTCTTCGCGTTCCTCTCAAGTTTGCGAGCTGGAATCTTTAAATCTGGAACACTCAGGATCTGACCCGAGCATTCCATGCAAAACATAAAACACTTGAGTCAGGATTAATCTTTGTTCAAGTAAATTAAATTCAATAAAATCTGAAATATAACCGTTAATCTAACTTATGTAAAGTATCTATATTCCAGATATGTTTCACATTTACAGGTTTGAATTGTAGTAAGCTACACAATCATGGTGGTAGTAGCAAACTGCATAAAGGCGCAGCTGGTCAGTCAAAGCCAAAGGCAATCCAAACTACATAGGAACAACTAATATGTCTAATGCAAGCACTTCAAGTCAAACGACCAAATAACAAACATACTCCTTTACGGATTTTTGAATCATACTAGTAGTTTGGAACAGATTCCTAAATACTAGATAACAGGTTTAAATTGTAAAAATAAAACGCATATATAGCTCAAATTCCAGGTAAATTTTATATCTTATTTTCCTTATAGTTATTCAACATGCAGTCATATAATCGGTGAGGTATAAATCTAAAGTATCACATGTATTTAGGTCATCATGGCACAGTACATATATAAGGCAAGGAAAGTAATGCAAGTTGTAATTCAAACCAATTCAAGGCTAAAATACAGTAGGTACGTACATGCAAAATAATTGCAAACAGCAGTAGGAATTCCATAAACAAATTCATGAAGTCAAACAAATTTGTAAATACAAGTGAGTGTGTGTTTTTACTTTTTAATTTCTTTCCAGATGTACATATCACTCCTCCAAATAGGCCAGGCTAAACCCAAGTGAATACCTCAGAATTTTCAAAAGTGGGTATCTAGTTTGAATTATACAAATTATACATTGTGATTCAACATATGTTATTATATGTTACTTATAATATACCATTTCGTGTTTTACACTTTTACGACATGAACAAACTTATTTTTAACACTGTGTCCCTCTTGCAAGTTGGTGAGTGAAAACTAATACAATATATAGAAATTCACAAGGAAATAACTTCAAAAGCAGCTAATATTACCACAATTTCATCTATGATTTTAACAATAAAGCACAAAGCATGTTCTTGATCAATGGAGAATAAAAGGACATGCATAATGAGATGTCAAATAAGGCCAGGGATTTTGGGTAAACAAGTCACAAAATGTCATATGAATGCAATAGTTAAGCAAGACAATGAACGGTGAAGACATGCATAGCCAAAAATACAGTTTTAATATCAAGGATACTCAAATAGTTAAGGTAAAGGCCAGGTAAAGCAACCCAAAACAAGGCGACCCAAGGTCAAGAATTCAATATACCCACAATCAAAATCAACTGTTATATTTAGTTGAGTTTCTAAAGTTAATAACTTGGATCAAAAATCAATCGTGAGCAAATACTCACATTTAACCGGCGATGCAAGCAACGGATTTGGTGACATGCGAGGCCGAGCTAAGATTTTGCTGAGCGGCTTCAGTGGCAACGGACGGAGGGGAGGACTGTTGGGTTGCTGCCGCGTGGGAGTGAGCTGGCTTCAGATCTGATGCAGTTGGAGGTGCGGTGGAGTTGGTGCGAGGGCGCAGGACTGATGGTAGATGAAGCGAGCGATGAAAGCTGTGGACGGCTTCAGCCTTCACGATAATTTTTTTTATATATATAACCATGTGCTAAAGCTTTGTTTCGAGATTTGAAAAAAAAAACGTAGTTGCTAGAAGAAAGGTGTGCAGATTTATAAGGAGAAGAAGGGGAGAGAGAAGCGTTGAAACGGTGGAATCGGTAAGGGCACACTGGTTTTGAATTTTGAATGGTTCATCCGTTTGCCAAGTCTCATTCCTACCGTTAAATATATATATATATATATATATATATTGTGTAATGTGAAGCTTTCGAATGCAAGCAGAAGGGTGTAGCATCAAATGGTTACTGGAAGGTAGTTTGTGAGTTTGCAAATGTAAAAAGATGAAAGTAAACAGTGCGCATGCTTGTAAATGTAAAAAGATAAAAGAAAAACACATGGAAAATGACGCATGGACCAACGCATGCATGGAAAGTAATACGTTAGTTTCAATTGCAAAAGAAAGTTAGATTCAAATGAAAAGAAAGAAATAGGCTTAAAAGAAAAGGAACGTGTAATGCATTTTTACATGTAAAGGAAGGTGAAAGTGCCCACTTCCTACACCTTTGAAAAACAAAAAATTAAACAGGTGGTTTAGTAAAATTAAATAACGGGTTTTGCAGATCCAAAATGACCAAAAAAATATACAGGATCTGAAAAGGGACACATCGAACTCAAATGGCTTTGTTTTAAAAAATGAACTGCGCAAGCCTTTTCGCAATTTCAGCGTGAACCGGGCACCGAAACAGACAAATGAACATATAGCGTTAATCAGGGCAACGAGATGGACGCAAGGGTATAAAATTTCCAGTGTCAGGATGCTCCGTTCAAAAAGGCATTACGGACCCCTTTTAAAAGAAAAAATGGCACGAGAAAACAATTAAACGAAAATCAAAACGTTTGAATTTTTCGAAACGAATTTTACCGTTGGATTCGTGACAACGAATAGAATGTTTTTCATGTTTGTCCGAACTGATTTCGGAGAGATTTTAAAATCGTAAAAATTTGAACTGATATGCGCAGTTCTGCCCTGAAAATTGCACGATCGACAAACATTCAAATTTTCCGATGAAATTAATTTCTACGCCATGTCTGGTTAGACGCATCTCAAATATAATTTTTTTGTATTTTTATTTTTATATTACATTTTCATTTTATTTGAGATATAACGGTTGCCACTACCGCAAATAATCGTCAAAAACTGATTCAAACGAAGTGACTAAAATTTAGCATTTCAATATAAAATTATTTAAATCACTTCTAAATGAAAATAACAAAATATTAAAGATAAACGTTTCAGTTTCATGTTTTAATTTGCTAAATAAATTCAAATTCAACTAAATAAACTCGATTTTATTTATATACAAAATAAGATTGAAATTGAAAATTATATTCATATCAAATAAAATTCATTCGTTATATAAAACCAAAATATATTTAGTTTTTTTTCAAAATCAAAATAGTTATAAAATTCAACAAACCGAGTTTTAAATGAATAAAATAAAATAAAAATACACTTAAAATTCTAGGTTGTTACATTAGATGAATCTAATTTCTTAAAATTTAGAGAATGTTATATATTGATTTGCAAGAAATTCATCTCAAATAGTTGAATTAAAATAAATTCATTACCAAATACTCATACTACATCATGATATTTTAAATTTGTCCCAAAGAAAAGAAAAGAAACATATGGGATGTAAAGAATAATCAGCAGGAAAAAAAGGCTTGAAACTCGTTCTAATTTGGAATTGAGAGCAAAAAAATAATTAGCCTTCAGGAAAAATAAATAAATTATAAAGCCAGTATAATACTACAGAAGTTGAATGATTACAAATTTCATTTATATATCTCTTATACAAATCTCAATTTGAAACTACTGTAATTAACAAGGATTATTTATCAAAATCAAATCTCATACCTTTTATACCATTCCTTTGTATAACTCTTTTGTTTATTCAACTGCCTTTTATTTTTAAATCTTTGTTTCTTTATGCACTTCCCTTGTAGTTTATCTATAAATCATCCTTTTAATAAATCTCAATTTCCATTTATAAACTCCTGCTACAGATTTCCCAAACTTATTTATAAAATCTGAATTTTAGTTCATTTATGGATCATTATAAAATAATTTTTTGGTTTATTAAATTCGCATTTATCTATCATGCTTTTCTTTATAAAATTCTATTTATAAGTCTCTCTTACAGGATATATATTTCCTATAAAGCTCCTTTAAAATTTTTCCTTTAGAACTCTTACAAAATAACATTTGCTAAGTGAAAGCCCCTTTTAATTAATTCCATTTATTCCAAACAGTCGTGGAATTAATCCTCATAGTCATCCTTTATAAAAAAACCTTGGGAATAACGGATGATAAGAGAAGAATAAGAAAAAAATAAAGGCCAACACATATCTCACCCTTACTTTCCAGATCGGTGTAGCAGCAACAGTAATTACCTCTTTGCAAGTCGACCCTAAAAGCCAGACTTCTGACCCTAAAGGTATCGAATGTACATACTACATGATTTTTAAACTGTGAATATAGGGATTGATATAGTTAATAGAGCATAAATTTGAGAACATAAAAACATTTACTTTTGTGCTTTCGGGGTAAGATGTGTTCTGGGTATGATGAGAATTGTTGATTAAATGAAATTTTTATTGTACTATATATAGATCTTTTAGAACCAAGTACTTAAATTTGAGATCGATATTTGAATGATAATTTTTGCATATTGTTATGCTTGTTATATATTACATCGATTAGTTGGATATAATGGCAAAAACTTTGACATCATACATATATAAAAACAAAGACTTTGTCGGTTTATTTTATAATGGCAAATGTTGTGCAAAAATGTTGCATAAATTGCTCCGATCCTAATTTGTTGTGCGAATAATTGCACAAATTGCTGATACCAATCCGTTATGCAAAAAATGTTGCACAAATTGCTCTGATACAAATCTACTAAGAAAAAATATTGCACAGATGTTAAAGGACAATAAACATGATCTAAATTTATCAATTGAATGTCGATCTAATCTGGTAGCGATTATTCACCCCGTAATTTTCAATATTAATGTTCTTGAATTAAAGAATAACTAATCTCATATGTGGGAATTAAGAGAAACAGGTTGCGCCATTGTGTTCGTCTCGGAATTCTGGTTGAGATAGAGTCCGAGTTTGCATGAATTGGACTTCTATGAAGAAGTTATGGCCATCGGAAGTTTCAGTAAAATTTAAACAGATTTCAAAAATTCAAATTTCAGAGTCAGATTGGGCTAGGTGGGAAATTTCCCGCCAAGGCCAGGTCGACCAGAGGGTCGACCTGGGGGTCAACCTACCCGCACAGGTCGACCAGGGGGTCGACCTGCCCCCCGGGAAGATTTGTTTGATGAACTTTTAATGACTGTATGTTGAGTCATTAGGGTTTCTGATCTGGTCTGAATTAATCCTAAACTCCATAAAACCACATGTAGACTCAAACCCTAAATTCAAATAAAAATTAGAATCATGGCCTCGATGCCGTCACCTTGCAACCTAGAATAGCCGCCACCAATTAGAGAGGAAGAAAAGCTAATCAATTCAATTCTAATCTAAACCGCAACAAATTGTCTTCTTCAAAGGAAAGCTAAATCAATTTCAGAACTCAGATTTCAGAACTCAAAACCTTCTTTGAGTCGTGAGTTCGATTTCTTTAATAAGATAATTAACAATTTAATTAGATTGAGCAATAATTTGGATTATATGGTTATGTTGTGAATCATTGACCGTATGTTATTATCAGTGTTGTAAATTCTATGATGTTATCATTTATGTTGCAAATTTTATGATGTTATTATCTATGTTGTAAAGCTGTGATGCTATCATCTATGTTGTAAATCTATGATTCATAATGATGTTTCATATGTTAGTTTGGTTATGTTGTTGGAACTAATTCATATGTTAAATCATATGTATGTATGTATGTATGCAAGTCTAGATGTTAATTTAGATCTGGATAATATGCAAGTTAATGAAAATTATATACAACCTTACACGTTTCATGACATCTATTTTCTGTGTAAATTGGATCTAAAGTTAGGCTATGGCATGTGTGAGTTATATGCTAGTATACAAAATTCTATATGCTAGTTTATATGTTTTGATGTAAGTTTACACCATTGTTTATGTTGCATAAATCACATATGCAAGTATGTGTGTGTATATATATATATGTTTGGAGTATGAATCATGTAATGAAAGTTTGTGACTATTACCTAAACAAGTTTACACCTTTAGAGTTAGATCTATGACATATGTAGTTTTATGCAAGTTTATGACTTTGGCCTACGCAAGTTTTAGATGAAGAACCTCATTCACACATGCAAGTTCACCCCTTATGTTTAGATCTAGTTTTATTTCTATGTATGTTGTGATGTTTGATAATTGGTATAATTTTGATAATGATAGTTGATGATGATAATTGGTATAATTTTGCATACCATAAATAAATGGACATAATTGAGTCAATTATGGACATAGTTAAATTTGGAATTAATTGATAATTTGAATAGGGAAATTAATTCAAATTGGGGGATAATTAATTATGTGTAATTGATCGCCTAAGACATGAGGTTAGGCTCTTTTGTGGTGTAAGACTGCCCGGACCCGCCCGGCAAATCTTGCTGCCACAAATGCCAATCTAATGTGGGAGGTCTTAGGCATTAATTAAATGCGTAACAGTTGTAAAGACACGAGGTTAGGCTCGTTTGTGGTGTTAGACTGCCCGGACCCACCCGGCAAATCCAGCTGTCACAAATGCCAGTCTAACGTGGGAGATCTTTATAAGGTTACGGTGTTAATTAATTAAGAAACACTTAACCAGATAAACATGTGGTAGGACATGGGGGTTAAGTGGATGCCTTGGGTGGCATGTGAAATACGATTAGAAACACTTAACCAAAATTGAAACATGTAAGTGAACATGAATAAGAAGAGGGTTAAGTGGGATGTACTAGAGGGGACCAAGCTTAGGTGGATAGCTTATGTCAAGTAATGAGGGCCCGTTTCAACCAGTAACCCATAAGTATCTTTGTGGGCTCGACCCAAGTCGAGGGCGGGACACGCGTACTGGGCTTGACTGTAAGAGGCCAAAACGGGTTAGCGGTGGCAACGCAAGTCCAACGGGTTCATGTGCGTGTGTGGGCCCGGGCTGGTAGGTAAGACGTTGTTGCATCGTGTAGGTATAAGCCGTGCATTGTTGGTGGTATTGGGTTGCCACTTTGGGGAGTGATACACCACACTGTGGGGCTAGCACGGGTATCTACGAGTTAGGGAGCCGATTGCATGGGGGTAGGGGTACACCTAGTGGAGATAGGGGTAGGCGGCACCTATGAAGGCAACTAGGGGTACACGAAACTATCATTATCATTATTAAAGTCCTGTAGGTAGGATCAACTTTTAGGGTGTCTGGTGTGGTGCAGTGTAGTAATTATCTTATAGCGACTAGGTGCGCCTTTAACGTTATCTTTGTTCATCTTATTTCCTTTAGTTTGCTCTGCCATACCCAATTGTTCATAGTCATTTCCTTATTTTGCAACCTATGCCTTAGCCTAGTTATTTTGGTAATTACATTGTTAAAGTTATCGCGCTCGCCAGACTTTATGTCTGACCCCTTTGTTTCCACCTCTTTTCTTCCTTTTCCCCCCAGGTGCTCAGAGTGGAACTAGCACCAGTGGAGCTTGACTTTGGATAGCTGTATCTCTGGCTTTTAGAATTTGCTTGGATCGCTGAAGTAAAAGTTCATCCTATCTTATTTGTGGCTATTTTGTGTTGGGGTTATGTCTTTCAATTTATGTACTCTGATTTAGTCAAGATGGATATTATGTACTTTGACTCTGGTTTTTGATGATGTAATCAAACCTATGTGTTTACCGCTACAATGAATAAAAATTTAAATTTTTAAGTACTGTTTGTATCTGTCTTGTTGTTAAATTTTTGTTCTATACACACTTAAAACGCTCCATAGAAGTTAATGCATTCCCTTTGTGAGTGACATTAATGGACGTGGGGTGTTACAATTATTCTATTACTTAAACGAACAACAAATAACTATAAAGAAGAAAATAAAGATACATAATATTTATACTGGTTCCGCTATCATATGTCTAACCTAAAAGGAGAGAGATTTTATTTCACATACGAGAGAGATACAAGAAATTACCATGATAAGAGTTTACATAATCAAAACCTTGAATTAAGATTAACAACAAGAGACATTCTAATTAGGATCTCTGGCTGACTGCCAAGATGAATTTACAATGAAGTCTACATCCAATATATAACCAATGAAATATACATGGGTTATCAATTATCTTACCAAGATATAGAAAGAAGATAATGAAGACAAATTACAATGGCAACATATTGCGCAATTTAACAAGTTAGTCACCCGTTCTTTTTAGCAAAGATGGAAGAAAATAAACACATTAATGCAATTACCAAGAAAGAATAATTTGGAAATCTTTCTGAATATATTATTCTTTAATCTTCATATGCATTTATTTCTCTGTCATCTCATATAAATGTTATCCAATAATTATTCATTTCCATAATAAACATATGTGATTACTTCGTACTTTGCATGTTTGTTTCCACCAATTTGTGATTTGTATCACCAAATTTAACACTCCATCTTGATGCGAAAGTACAAATCTGCTACATCTAACTTGAGTCAAATTCTCTTCACAACGTAAAACTCTTCAAAAAAAAAAAAATACACTTCACCTTAAGCCAAAATATCATAGTGAGAAGAAATGAATATTATCAAATGGGTTATAGCAAAGTTCCCCCCATTACGCCATGTTATCGAGCTCAAACTATGTAACCTCCCTCCCCCCCTCCCCCCACGAACAAATATTGTAAATATCCAAAATACAAACAAGGTAGATTCAAAAGTGAACTCAATACCACCAAGTTCAAAAAATCCTCTCAATTAACAATCTAAATATAAAGTTAGAAACGAAAGCTAATTAAAGACAAAAAAAGCTAATCCAAATCTCTGTACATACAATAAATCTCTCTCCTGCTACTTAACTTAATTAAAACCATTAGAAACATCACCCACTGCCTGTAAAAGATGAATCTTCCACATTCTGAAATCCACCACGCAACCAACGGTCTAAAAACATTTGTAATACCACAAGGATCTACGTATTGTCTTTGTGTATTTTCCAAATCGACACCCGTCTATGACTTGATCTGGGCTTCTTTCCTGATCATCTTGAATCCCTTGAGCATTATCAACATAAAGACCCCTGTCTGAAACATAATCAAAAGTTCCCAAATACAATGGTCACTTCAATACACAATACTTCGTATCACGTCAAAATTTTAAGACTGGAATGCTTTTCTTTCTCAATATAATCTCCTCCACTAAAGTCTTCCTTTTTCCCCTAAAATAGTAATAGCATCGTTACCAACAAATTTGCCACTCTTTCTTGAAGCCATTAACGCACAATCTAAATAATTCGCCTTAATTTGATAAGAATATGTTGTGCGAAAATTATTGCTCTAGTACCAATATATAGTGTAACAAGGTTGCACATAGATTGGTTTACTGAACATGGAATGGTTGGATATAATGGCAAAGACTTTGTCGTTATACGTTTATAATGGCAAAGACTTTGTCGGGTTAATTTATAATGGCAAAGCCTTTGCCGTTATACCAATGGAGTCATTGCACTCTAGCAACTAGTGCATCAGCTCCATTTTCCTCCTATACCTTTCAACACTCCACCATCTCCTCATTCCACACAACCATATCATCTTCTTCTCCAACTTTCACTTCTAAAAATGTCTTCTACAACCAAGTGTTCCGAAGAAAATGTTATGGGCAAGAAACTTATATTCAAACTGCATCCCACCGAATTTTCCAACCAACGGCTGGTACATCAATAGTAAGCAGTTTGTCCATCGCTTGAGTATGGATACTCGCCATATTTGAGTTTTACATATAGCCAGCCTTACTAACTGCTCGCTCCTCCTAATTTTCCTCACATTCATTATACCATCCAACAACAGTGTTACTATAACAACCCGCCTTTTTCGACCGCTTCAAGTCGGTATTTAAACCAACTCAAACCATTCGAATCGACGAATTTTTATTAGCTTTGAGGTGAATAGAATAAGCCACATAATCATAGAACACAGACACAGAGCAATATAATATCTCGTAGCGGAAATTACATAATACAATAGTAGTTCATGAAGCTGCTAAATAAAAAATTTACAACAAGATTTACATATATACAGCGGAAGTCTAATACAATGAATTCTAGTACATAATAAATAATAACTGTCTGAAATAGAAATGACAAGAATAACTGGATTACTGGAAAAACTAATCAATAGGTAGAAATAAGATGAATGAAACCCAATATAAGCTCCAAGCTCCAAAAATGAATCTCGAAAGCTGTAATATTCGATCTGACCCGAGCAACAATGTAAAACAAAACAACTCGGATAAGACTAACATTCTCATGGAAGTAAATCAACTCAAATTGAATATTCAATGAAATGCATCAGTAACTTAAAGGATGTTTGGGATCATCATTGTAATAACCCGGAAATTCTGAGCCAATTTAAAATTTTTATTTTGGCAATTTTAATGAATTTTGAATACTTAAAATAAATTATTTTAAATAATAATGATGAGAAATTTATTTTGAATTGAATTAGAACGTATATTTTTATTTGAATCGTCGTTAGAATATAAATATTTTATTTTAATTATAAAAGGAATTGAAAATGGCGCTGTAGTTTGAAAATTTGATTTCAAAGTTCAAATGAATGTACAGGATTCAAAATAAACCGGATTTTAGCGAAACCAAAATTGTTAGAATCTAATTGAGAATATCTTTCCAACAAATCCGAAAATTTGAAATTTCATAGCGGAAATCAAAAGTTACGTCCAGTTGAAAATTCAGGATAGTCGTTATGGAATTCTAGCCCTTAAAAATGGAAGTTTTGCAAATGACTTCGGTTTTCGATGAGACCACTTTTGTTGGATCCGGGATGTCATATTTTTGCAAGATTATAAAATTCATAATTTTTCGAATCAAAATGTGAGCGTGGCAAAGGAAAATGTGTTTTGACAGTTTTAGTCAATTTCGATCGACTAGAAAATAGCCATTTTTCAATCGGTCTCGGAATTTGACGAATTAGTTTTTTTAGAACTGTATCGTCAATACGAAGCTAGAAAATATTTTTCGGGAATTTTTAGAGTCCGTATGTGGCCCCAGTAAATTGAAATGCGCGTTCAAATTCAATCTATAGATTTATATTTTGATTTTAATGGAAACTGGTCGAAACGATCGAATCAGCTTACGATACATATCTCATTGTGTTCGGAATGTGGGTAACTAGCTAGGGACGACAGTCGGTGGGTTTGATTTCGAGTTCAAAATGTAAAAGTACTTTTTGTTATTAAATAATAATAATAATAAAAGAGAAATCTCTCTCTCCCTATATTCTCTCAGCCCCCCCCTCCCGGTTACTTTTTCATATCGGTATAAAAAAAAGAGGAGTGATGGGGGGTGGAAGCCGCCGCCGCACGCCTCCAGCGGCGGCGCCACCAACGACCCCCCGTCTCCAATTCTCCTTCTTCCCCTCCTCTACTCGTTACCGCACCCTCCTAAACCCCCAATCCTCAAATCGAGACGCTTGCCCCATGCCCCTGACCCCCCCACCCACGGACGCCGCCTGCCACACGCCTAAGACACCCCCCTCAATGCCCTTCTTTCCCCCATCCCTCCTCTCCTTCTCCCATATCTCCGTGCAAATCGTACCCCCCCAAACCCATTGAAACCCGCACCTGTCAGCCCCGCGACACGCACTAGACTGCCACCACCACTCCGATCTGCGAGCTACAGCTTCCCTCTCCGGCAATGAAACCCTAAAATGATAACTGTACATTTTTTTATTTTATTTATTCCTTTTATTTAACAAAATCAGTTTTTATTGTATACCAAAGCGAAATCAAAATATGGTTTTTACAACTATATAGTTGAGATTTTTATAAATATATATGATTTTTAGTAAACAAAAATATGATTTTTATATATGTAATGAGGTAAAAATTTGATCTTTATAGTTGTAGCGATAGGATAAAAATACGATTTTTATATATGAAGTGACGATATAAAGATGTGATTTTTATCATATATGTATGAAAGTAAAAAAAATATGATTTTTTATCGTTTGAATGGAAATGTAAAAATGATATTTTTATATATTTATTAGTGATAGAAAGATTTTATTTTTATCTATATAGTAGCGGCATAAAAATGTGATTTTATCTATGTAGCGTTGTTATAAAAATATGAAATTATTTTTAGAAAGGTAAAAATATAATTTTTAGCCTATGTATGTTATTTATAAAATAATCGTACAAAGAAATAATTATTGATTGGTTAAAAGTATAATTTTAACGTAGGTATACTACATATATCGACAATCAAAGCAAGGCGGAGTGGAACCCCAAGGTGAGAACTCCTCACTGAATTTTTTATACAGTTATTTATCATGTAACTGCATATATAAACTGTTCCCCGTCGTCCACAGACCATGGACGACTTGTTTGTTTGGTTGTGTAGTTGATTGGATGATTGGTTTGAATTTGGTTGTTTGGGTGAAATGGAATTGATTAGATTGGTATGTGTATGACATAGGCCATTATTAGACTGGGGATAAGACTAGACCTTATCCCATTTCTAGTGTAGTGTCGTTATGCCGCCAAAATTTTCTAAAATATGTTAGAAAAATGAAAATATCATTTTATTGAATAATTGAATTGAATAGTATATACATAGGTTGAATAAAATATTTTGGTCGTTAAAAATATAATTTTTAACGTGGATATAAATAATATATTCATTTGCATGATTTGTATATGTACGCCCATTTAACTAATATGGATTGAGATGATAAATTTAACATGTCGCCGAACTGCATAAATAAAAAAAAATCTGCATTTGCTGGTTTGAAACCGCACACGGGTATTGGGATGATATTTGACGTACACTAATCCCGATTGTTTAGTTGTATGCAATCGATAGGTTGACAGACAGTTGTGTAGTGCACTTTGGATGATGGTTTATTATTTATCATTGATATTATATACGTGTGTTGTATGGAATCCATATAATTAACATTATATGGTAATTGATTGGGCCTCATTCCAATTTGGAAAATTAAAGAATACTATAAAATAAAGATTCATGTGTTGAATAGAATAAATAGTCAAGTGTTGACTGTAATAACCCGGAAAATGTGAACCAATTTAAATTTTTTAAATTTGGTTATTAACAAAGAATTTGAATAATTGAAATAGCAAATTTCAATAAAATATAGAATTGGGTATAGTATTGCAGTTTGAAATTTTGAATACAAAATTTGTCTGACTGTACCGGGTGGAAAATATAACGGATTTTAGCGAAACTGAAAATATTTAAATCTGTTTATGAATACCTTTCTAACGAATCTGAAAAATCGAAGTTTCATAACGGGAATCAAAAGTTATGGCCAAATGAATTTTCAGAAAGGCCGCCATATAACACATATAGCCCTTGAAAATTGATATTTTGCATACGACCTCGGAATTCGACGAAACCACTTTTGTTGGGTCCGGGATGTCAAATTATTGCTAAGTTTCAAATTTCATAATTTTTGAAGCTAGTATGTGAGCGGGGCAAAAGAAAATGTGATTGGTCAATTTCTGTTAAAATGGGTCGACCTAAAAATGGCCGTTTTTCAAACGAGCTCAGAATTCGACGAAACTGGTTTTGTTAGGACCGTATCGTCAAAACAAAGCTACATTTATTTTTCTGGAAGTTTTCGATTCAGTTTGTGGCCCTGGCAAATTGAAATGTACATTCAAATTAAATATCGAATGTTTTATATTTTAATTTGAAAAATAACTGACTGTAACAGTCGAATTGGCCAACGAAACATATCCCATTGTTTCCGGAATGGGGGTAATTAGCTAGGGGCAACAGTCGTTGGGTTTGATTTCGAGTCCGTTTGTGAAAACTCTATTTAAAATTTACTATATAGCTCCGACCAATGGGATTTTTTTTTTTAAAAAAAAAATCGAAAAAAACCCTAGCCGCCAGCGATTTGAACGACGCACGAAGCTCGAAGCTTCCCATCACTTTTGCCGCCGCCACAGCCAGTTTCGCCGCCTCCTCCAGTTGAGGATTCTGATCGCCTCCGCCTCCTCTTTAAATCCGACCAAGCCTCGCCTCAAACCATCGACTGTACGCGTCGAATTTCGAGGAGGAAGTCGCCCCCTTTGGAGCGCCGCCGCGACTCGCAGGAGCCACCGAGTTCATCGCCACCACCGTCGATCGGAAGGTGGTTCGTAGCCCTTCGACGCGTGTAGACTGATCGGAGCAACAAGGTACAATTTTGATTTAAAATCAATACCTAGTTTTGAAGCTTTGAAAGCCTTTCTGATTTAAATTTCTGAAATGAAAATAACACTTTTAAGTGTTGCAAAACTTTGAAAAATCATATCTTTTTAGTGTGTTAACGAAATTCGATGAAACAGGAGACACCGTGACCGCAAGGAGGCTCTCTACATTCTAGAAGAAGCCACGGATTTTTCTGATCTTCCTACGATTTTTAGCACTGCAATAACCAATGTGAGGAATCTAAACTAACTGTGTGAATGAAATCGTGTTGTATAAATTATATAAGCGAAGTGTAAATTATATACGCATTGTATACCTCATGTACATGTGTTGTATATGTTATATTAGCGATGTATAAATTATACAAGCATTGAATGAAACATATATGCTTTGAATTGTGATGAAATGCAAGTGAATTATTATATTATATATATATATATACTCCCCTCGTCCACAGACCATGGACGATATTTATTGCTTGTAATTGACGTGATATTATATGGTATGACGAATGGTTGGAAATAATTGTTTGTGGTTGATATTGTGGTTGAAAAATACCTTTGTGGTTGAAAAATACCCTCTTGTGGTTGAAAACAAATTAGAATAGGATTGTGGAATTGAAAATAAAACATGCCGCCTGCGTGCGAACTAGATGCATGATCCCCATTGTCAAAAACTGCGAGGTTTTAAGGTAGAGCGAGGAGCCGTACTAGGGACGGTCCCGGTTTTAACTACCCTGCCGTTATGCTGCCGAAATTTTCTGAAATATTCATGTGTTAGAATAATTTTCATTCGTTGAAATAAATTACATATGCTATATCGAATATTTATGTGTTGAGTTGCAATTCGTTCGTCGATTTGAAATTCATGTGTTGAATATTATTTGAATTTAAACAAATAGTTTAGCGATAAAAATCACATTTTTATATATATACAACTATATAGAATATTCATTTGTTGAGTTGCAATTCATTCGTCGATTTGAAATTCATGTGTTGAATATTATTTGAATTTAAACAAATAGCTTTAGCGATAAAAATCACATTTTTATATATATACAACTATATAGAATATTCATGTGTTGAGTTGCAATTCGTTCGTCGATTTGAAATTCATGTGTTGAATATTATTTGAATTTAAACAAATAGCTTTAGCGATAAAAATCACATTTATATATATATACAACTATATAGAATATTCATGTGTTGAGTTGCAATTCGTTCGTCGATTTGAAATTCATGTGTTGAATGTTGTCGTATTTTAAAATAAAATGAATTCACAATAAAACTACATTTTATTGTGAATATGAAGTGTTAAAAACATTCACGTGTTGAATAAATATTTTTGACGATAAAAATATTTCTTTTATCATGTATATGCTTTGATAAAAATACACACGTGTTGAAATAAATAATAGTTAGCTAGAAATATTATTATTAGCTTTGTTCTGCATATATATACATGTGTTGAACAGGAAAAAAGGATTAGCTGTAGAGTAAAGAAATTATTTGCGTGCCCGACAAATAGGTAAGCCTTGATGAGTTGGCTGCGCAATTTTATTTTTATATCAACTCCTATGAATGCCATTGGATGCGGAGTGCTGGTTATTCTGTGTGAAATAATAAGCGTCGCCATAGGATAGTAACAATTAATTTTGAACTACACTACATGGCATACTTCTTGACGATAGGCATACTTCATCATATTCCACATAAGCAATTGGAGCTTGTGTGACGAGGTGGAAGATCTACCATACGAGCGAGAGGCTTGTATGGCGATGATTATATACTACAGGTTGAACTGATGACTGATATGGACTATATAAAATATAACGATAAATCGCCAGATTAATAAAAACCCCACACGGGTCTGGAGTTGACAATAATCACGTCTCTCTAGTTATTAGATACATCACATGGACTATTTATTTCCACACGGAAACGGGGGTGACGAGAATTTATTCTCTGGAGTGATTATCTATACATGCTCCCCCATAAACACCAGAATATATCACAATAAATATGTGGATGCTTTTTAGGATTTATTGGGTACCTAACACGGCCCAATAAATTTCCAAACCCCTCCCCGTACAAAGGAGGTTATGGCGAAATTTTTCGAAATATTAAGGCGTTAGTGAAATATTTGAAGTGAAAACGAAGTTGGAAATATAGAACGAACTATAGTTGGAATTATAGAATGAACTATATATATATATAAATATAAATATAATTAAAAGGAATTGAAGCCGTGCAGTTCGTGTTTCAGAATCGTAATTTGAAACGATTAGTGTGAGAAATCCGACCATCGGATTTTCCCGAAACTGCAACCGCTGGGTTCGCCTTGGAAATATCTTCCCAACGGCACCAACCTTGTAAAAATCCAACGGTTGGATTGTTCGGAATGTTTAATTTAAATCGAAGAAAAACAGCGCCAGAATCGTTTATATTTATATATAAATATATATAGATAAATTAAATCGAATAACGACGCTGCAGTTCGAATTTTGAAATCGTAACTTCGAACGACTTGTGTGGAAGATCCGACCGTCGGATTTTCACGAAACTAGAACCGCTGGGTTCGCTTTGGGAATATCTTCCCACTGATATAGACTTTGTAGAAATCCAACAGTTAGATTTTCCGATATGTGTAAAACAAATTAAGGGAAAAACAGCGCCAGTGCCACGGCACGACCTGAAACGTCGTTTAATTAAATATGGCCATTTTTAAACAAATAAAAATGGCGAAAAATCGTTATAAAATATTATAAGCAACATAGATTGCAAATAAACCAATTGGGCTTGAATTGTTTGATATTTGATGGTTGTATGTGTTTGACACGAAAATAACACTAAAGAACTGAAAGATGGATGTCGAATAATATAACCATAGGAAGAATCGATTTAAATTCTAATGACGTGAATTATTTGAAAAGGCTGAGTTAACCCTCATTTCAAATAATTTATCGAGCGATTCGAATTGGAAAATGCAAAGATGATTCAAGACCGACGATCTTCGTACCGGTTGGATGGGCGCTACTGAGGTTCCTGACCGGAGTAGCTACCGGAAAGGGACGGAAGTAGTAGCCGTCTAAACGTATGTGTTGATTGAACGGATATGCGAGGAATTTGACGCCTTCGGTTTCGTTTAGACCCAGAACGGACTTGTAAATGGACTGTGTGTATGACATTGGATTTTGTTCTATACTGATTGATCTCTGTTAAATATATTTCTGTTTGGCGGCAGAGAATTTATTCTTTTGCTTAACGCCCTTCTCTGAGACGTACGAGCTCAGGGGATATATATTGATGGAAATCAATCGTATGGAGTGGACTGCCTATGTGGCATGCCAAGATGTTGTGATCAAGGCTTCTGTTGCAAAGCAAAGTCTTGTGGATGATGATAAAAGCACGGTCTACGTGGCCTAGCTTTGTGTATTTCGTAAATTCGCGAGCCTCACACCCCGGTATGAGTTAAAAACGGGATACGGACCCAAGGAGAGCATGACGTTTCTTTCTAGCTATGGTGGTGTCAGTGACTTACAAGCCCTGACATTTATATCTATTTTTCACCTATGCGGTTGTTGGAATGTGAGGCGCCTCGATTATAGGTCTGTAAGGACCGGGAAACGTGTGTTCAGGAATAACTAATCCTCAAACGTAAGAGAGGACCGGCCTTGGAGGATCCAGAGTTACCCAGAGTGTGTAGTCCTGAGGCATTTGCTAGAGTGTCTCGAAGCGGAGAGGAGCTTGCCCCTTGCCTCGACTCATGACAGAAACCCAATTTCCAATACGAAACAACGGACTCGATTGTAGAACTAGTATGGCGACATAGTGGTATGGGGCACTTATGCCGTCTATGATTGATATTTATGATGCTATTCGTTTTTGAAACATATATGCACTAGTAAAAATATCAAATGATTTTGCTTTATACGTATCAAGCATATTTGGCCATTATAAGGTAAAACTCTATCCTCTGGCTTGCGTTGCATTGTGTGATGGGACTTGAGTCTTATAATGGCTTCATTCTTTCTAAAAGCATTGCGTTGTTTTAAAAGAATTTACTTTGTTTTAAAATGCACTAGCAATCACTGGAGTAAACCCGTTCCGCGAAAGTGGCGTGGTCCTATGATTTTCTTATTACTGTTGTTTAACTGTTAAATAGATTCCTCATACCAGTCCCCATGACTAACTCGTTGTTTGTTTCACTTTGCAAACGCGGGTGCCCTTATTTTCACACGGGTAGCCTAGTTCACAGGTGACAGGTTGTTTTTGGCTCTGCACTGTTGCATAGAGTGCATTTTTGGCTCATGGCGAGGCTGACTTCAAAGAGATGACTTTGACATTTTCCGCCATTATTGTACTTATATTATGATTCCTCCATGGGCGATGCAGACTGATTTACTTTCAGTACTTCTTATTGTATGTATATGTATCACCTTCGGCGATGTAGACTGATACCCTTATTATGTCTCACTGCATGTATATATTCCGCCTCTGGCGATGATGACTGATCACTTCCCTTTTATTTACTAAGTTATATCCTACGCTATGCTATTCTGATGTTATTACATGCTGTGATTCCGCTGTCATACTCATGTAAAATTATTCTATTTATTGTTTTGCTATTATCTGTACTCTGCTATGATGATTAATGTGTTATATTCCAATGATTATCCTTAATACCGCCCCTCGGATTTTGGGATCGTCTCAGTTGGTATCAGAGCTTTGGTTAATCTTAGCTCCGGGATCTAACACATTAAACACCTCGTCTGAATAGAACCAGTAGTGTTCTAATGCGAGTAGCTCATTAGAGATAGGATTAGCAATGTCCTAGAATGAGCTAAGCAGATTAGCAAAACAAATTTAATCAGTACATCATTTCCTTTCCTTATATTCCCCTGCTTTATCATATATGAAAATTATCAAATCTGTGAGCTTGACTCTTTTCTTGCTTATACAGTACTCTTTCTAATGGCTACACGAGCAGCAACAGAGGAGGCCGTGGAGGCCGAGCAGGAGCAGCAGGAGGACGGGGGAATATCCCCGTAGTTGAGGAAGGCCCTATTGTTCAGCCACCAGCACCCGAGGACTTCGAGCTAGACAAAGTAGCGAAGAGGTATAGGAACCTTGGGGGAAAACCCTTTACTGGCACTGGTACAATGACCGAGGCTATAGCTTGGTTGAAGACCTGTGAGAAAATCTTTGAAGGCATGGGTATGGGAACCAACAACAAAGCACGACTAGGTATTTGGGTCCTACAGGAGGAAGCAGAGCTATGGTGGGATGCCATTACCTCAGAGGATGCAGCAGGTACTGTCAGAACCTGGGAGCAATTCAAAACTATGTTCAATGAGAAGTTTGTACCTGAACAGGCTTTAGAGAGGATGCGAGAGCAGTTTGCTAATCTCCAGCAAGGAGATCTCTCTATCCAGGATTACCTCAATAAATTCACCCAGTTGTCGCGCTATGCTCCAGAGCTTATTATGACTAACAAAGCAAAGAACAAGAGATTCATATTTGGGCTAAAGCGCAAGTACCATGACAGAGCCATAAGCAACATCAAACTCTCCTTCTCAGAATTGGTAGAAATGGCTTGCAATTATGAAGATATGGATGGAAGGCACGCTAGCCAAGACCGTGCCAAAAGCCAAGCTGGAAATAAGCGCAAGGCTTCAGCAGATCAACCCGAGTCTAGCATTACAGCGGCCGCTACTCAGAAACCTGGAAAGATCCCCAAAGGAAATTGCTACAACTGCGGGAAGCCAGGTCATTTTTCTAATGTATGCAAAGCCCCGAGGAAAACAAAGGCAAATGAATCAGCCGAATGCTACAACTGCCATAAGAAGGGGCACTATAGCAGGAATTGTCCTCTGAAGCAGAATGCACAAGTGGCTCATGTGTATGACGGGAAGACCCCGCCAGCTACCACCGATGGATCAGGTAAACCCGACGTCTTGGGAGGTACCCTTACCATTAAAAATATTCCTGTTTCTGTACATTTTGATACTGGTGCATCACGTAGCTTCATTTCTAGTAAAATTGTTCACAAGTTAAAATTGAATCCAAGGAAGCTTAAGGAACCAATTAAAGTTCAAAACCCTATAGGAGGTTCTGTTAGTCTCAGCTCGTACTGCAGAGTGCCTATCTCCTATTCTTTCTACAAGTTTCCCCATAGGTTAATCATCATGAATTTATTTAAATTCGATGTTATTCTCGGTTTGGAATGGTTAACCAAATATAAGGCTAAAGTTAGATGTGCCGAACGAATCGTTAAATTCAAAACGAAGCTTGGACCTATATGTATACCATGCCATGGCTCAGAAATAAATAGAACAGAATTTTGGTCTTCTTTAGAAGTTACTCCCCCTTCATTAGAAAAGATACCGGTCGTTAAAAACTACGCGGATGTGTTTGAAGAAGTAGAAATCCTACCGCCGCAAAGAGAAATTGAATTTAGGATAGATCTAATTCCTAACGCCCGACCAGTAGTACACCCAATTAGAAGAATGGCCCCGAAAGAAAAAGAAGAGTTAGGTAGTCAAACCCGAGAATTGCTTTGGAAAGGTCTGATCAGACCGAGCTTTTCAGCATGGGGAGCAGCAGTAGTATTTGTCCCGAAATCAGACGGTACTCTAAGACTGTGTGTTGATTACCGAGATCTCAATAAGTAGACACTGAAGAACAAATATCCCTTGCCCCGAATAGACGATCTGCTAGATCAATTAAATGGAGCAACAGTATTCTCCAGAATGGACCTAGCTACAGGTTTCCACCAATTACGTATAGCCGAAGACTGTGTTCCTTTGACAGCCTTCAGGGGTCCCGATTTATTCTACGAATGGTTAGTAATGCTGTTCGGCTTGTGTAACGCTCCGGCATACTTCGTCGATCTTATGAACAGAGTGTTCCGTGGTGTATTGAATAAATTTGTTCTAGTCTTCATCGATGACATTTTAATCTACTCCAAGTCGGAAGGCGAGCATGCAAAACATTTAGAACAAGTGTTGAAAATTCTAAGGAGAAATGTCTTGAAAGCTAAATTTTCTAAGTGTGTCTTCTAGCAGGATGAAGTTAAGTTCCTAGGCCATGTCGTATCAAAGGAAGGAATTGCTGTAGATCCAAGCAAAATTACAGCGATTCAGAACTGGAAACAACCTACTACCCCCACTGAAGTTCGAAGTTTCCTTGGATTGGCTAGTTACTATCGGAAATTCGTTCAGGATTTTTCGAAGATATCAAGTGTATTGACAAAGCTTACAAAGAAGCATGAGAAATTCAAATGGACTCCCGAATGTGAAGAAGCTTTCCAGGAGCTGAAACTGAAGTTAACAACCTCTCCAGTATTGACAATTATAGAAGGCAACCAAGACTTGACTGTATGGACAGACGCTTCTATTATAGGGCTAGGTGAAGTATTAATGCAAAAAGGCCAAGTGGTCGCTTATGCCAGCCGTCAGCTAAAGCCGCATGAAAGAAACTATGCAACTCATGATCTTGAGTTATTAGCTATCGTGTTTGCTTTAAGAATCTGGAGGCATTATTTACTGGGAGAGAAGTTCGAACTATTTACCGATCATCAATCCTTGAAATATCTATTCACTCAGAAGGATCTAAACTTGAGACAACAGCGTTGGTTAGAGTTCCTTGCAGCATACGATTTTGAAATTCTATTCACTCCAGGGAAAGCCAATGTTGTAGCAGATGCGCTCAGCAGAAAGAATGAAATCATTGCCAGTTTTATCATTACGTCTTCTTTAATTGACAGGATCTCGACCCTTCAAAAAGAGGATAATTTTGTAAAAGTGATGATCAAAAGGATCAATGAAGGCATAGACTCCAGCTTCCACGTGGATAGTGAGGGAGTTTTGAGATTAAAAGGAAGAATTTGTGTTCCCGACATCTCCGAGCTAAAGAGAGAAGTGCTTGATGAATGCCACAAGTCCAAATTAAGTATCCATCCCGGTGTGAGCAAAATGTATAACGATATCAAGCGCACATTCTGGTGGAAGGCGATGAAAAGAGATATTTCAGTATATGTTAGTAGATGCCCCACTTGTCAACTAGTTAAGAGCGATCAGCAGAAATTAGCTGGACTATTACAACCATTAGAAATTTCAGGATGGAAGTGGGAGCAAATTTCGATGGACTTCATTGATGGTTTGCCTCGAACTAGGAAAGGAAACGACAGTATATGGCTAATCGTAGATCGCTTCACGAAGACTGCCCATTTCATACTGTCCGATCCAACAGAATAGCTCAAAGTCTAGCACAGATTTACTTCAAAGAAATAGTTAAACTACACGGGGTGCCGATCAATATAGTCAGTGATAGAGATCCCCTGTTTACTAGCAAATTCTGGGAAGCATTCCAGACAGAATTGGGATCCAAATTGAATCTAACCACCGCTTATCACCCTCAGACAGACGGTCAAACTGAGCGGGTGAATAGAATTCTAGAAGATATATTGCGGGCTTGCGTTATCGATTTTGGAGGCTCATGGGAAGATCACTTACATTTAGCCGAATTCTCTTACAACAATAGCTATCAAGCATGTTTGGGAATGTCTCCATTTGAAGCATTATACGGTAGACCGTGCAGATCTCCCGCATGTTGGGTAGAACCTGGCAACAAACTTGTGTTAGGGCCCGATATGATTCAAGTAGCATCGGATAAAGTCGATTTCATTAAGAAGCGATTAAAAACCGTGCAGAGCCGACAGAAAAGTTATGCTGATGCGAGAAGAAGGGATATATCATTTGCCGTTGGCGATTATGTTTATTTAAGAGTTTCTCCAATGCGGGGAGTAATCAGATTTGGCAAGACTGGGAAGTTGGCACCGAGATTTATTGGTCCCTTTCCTATGCTTGAACGGATGGGAACTCTTGCATATAGGGTTTCATTACCTGATTGGTTGCCTGGTGTGCATGATGTGTTCCACGTGTCTCAACTCAGAAAACATGTTCATGATCCAGATCTTGTTGTGGAGGAAGCAGCGCAGCAGGATATTGACATAACTCCAGAATTAGCACTCAGAAGAGAGCCATTAAAGATAGTTGGCAAAGAAACTAGAGAGCTAAGGGGGAAAAAGATTCATCTAGTCAAAGTGCAGTGGAGTAGTGATCCTAGAGACTGTAATTGGGACACTGAGGAAAGCATTAAACAAGCCTATCCCAAATGCAGAGTGGACATCTCTGACTAACTCCGGTGCAAGGTACCTTTACAATACTTTGCATTTACATTTTATTTCCTACTTTGTTGTTATTTCCTTTTCGAGGACGAAAAATTTTAAGTGGGGGAGATTGTAATAACCCAGAAAATGTGAACCAATTTAAATTTTTTAAATTTGGTTATTACCAAAGAATTTGAATAATTGAAATAGCAAATTTCAATAAAATATAGAATTGGGTATAGTATTGCATTTTGAAATTTTGAATACAAACTTTGTCTGACTGTACCGGGTGGAAAATATAACGGATTTTAGCAAAACTAAAAATATTTAAATCTGTTTATGAATACCTTTCTAACGAATCTGAAAAATCAAAGTCTCATAACGAGAATCAAAAGTTATGGCCAAATGAATTTTCAGAAAGGCCGCCATATAGCACATATAGCCCTTGAAAATTGATATTTTGCATACGACCTCGGAATTCGACGAAACCACTTTTTTTGGGTCCGGGATGTCAAATTATATCTAAGTTTCAAATTTCGTAATTTTTGAAGCTAGTATGAGAGCGGAGCAAAAGAAAATGTGATTGGTCAATTTCTGTTAAAATGGGTCGACCTAAAAATGGCTGTTTTTCAAACGAGCTCAGAATTCGACGAAACTAGTTTTGTTAGGACCGTATCGTCAAAACAAAGCTAGATTTATTTTTCTGGAATTTTTCGATTCAGTTTGTGGCCCTGGCAAATTGAAATGTACGTTCAAATTAAGTATCGAATGTTTTATATTTTAATTTGAAAAATAACTGACTTTAACAGTCGAATTGGCCAACGAAACATATCCCATTATGTCCGGAATGGGGGTAATTAGCTAGGGGCGACAGTCGTTGGGTTTGATTTCGAGTCCGTTTGTGAAAACACTATTTAAAATTTACTATATAGCTCCGACCAATGGGATTTTTTCTTTTAAAAAAAAATCGAAAAAAACCCTAGCCGCCAGCGATTTGAACGACGCACGAAGCTCGAAGCTTCCCATCGCTTTTGCCGCCGCCACAGCCAGTTTCGCCGCCTCCTCCAGTTGAGGATTCTGATCGCCTCCGCCTCCTCTTCAAATCCGACCAAGCCTCGCCTCAAACAATCGACTGTACGCATCGAATTTCGAGGAGGAAGTCGCCCCCTTTGGAGCGCCACAGCGACTCGCAGGAGCCACCGAGTTCATCGCCACTACGTCGATCGGAAGGTGGTTCGTAGCCCTTGGACGCCGTGTAGACTGATCGGAGCAACAAGGTACAGTTTTGATTTAAAATCAAAACCTAGTTTTGAAGCTTTCAAAACCTTTCTGATTTAAATTTCTGAAATGAAAATAACACTTTTAAGTGTTGCAAAACTTCGAAAAATCATATCTTTTTAGTGTGTTAACGAAATTAGATGAAACAGGAGACACCGTGACCGCAAGGAGGCTCTCTACATTCTAGAAGAAGCCGCGGATTTTTCTGATCTTCCTACGATTTTTAGCACTGCAATAACCATTGTGAGGAATCTAAACTAACTGTGTGAATGAAATCGCGTTGTATAAATTATATAAGCGAAGTGTAAATTATATACGCATTGTATACCTCATGTACATGTGTTGTATAAGTTATATTAGCGATGTATAAATTATACAAGCGTTGAGTGAAACATATATGCTTTGAATTGTGATGAAATGCAAGTGAATTATTATATTTTATATATATTCATATATATACTCCCCTCGTCCACAGACCATGGACGATATTTATTGCTTGTAATTGACGTGATATTATATGGTATGACAAATGGTTGGAAATAATTGTTTGTGGTTGATATTGTGGTTGAAAAATACCTTTGTGGTTGAAAAATACCCTCTTGTGGTTGAAAACAAATTAGAATAGGATTGTGGAATTGAAAATAAAACATGCCGCCTGCGTGCGAACTAGACGCATGATCCCCATTGTCAAAAACCGCGAGGTTTTAAGGTAGAGCGAGGAGCCGTACTAGGGAAGGTCCCGGTTTTAACTACCCTGCCGTTATGCTGCCGAAATTTATGAAATATTCATGTGTTAGAATAATTTTCATTCGTTGAAATAAATTACATATGCTATATCGAATATTCATGTGTTGATTTGCAATTCGTTCGTCGATTTGAAATTCATGTGTTGAATATTATTTGAATTTAAACAAATAGCTTTAGCGATAAAAATCACATTTTTATATATATACAACTATATAGAATATTCATGTGTTGAGTTGCAATTCGTTCGTCGATTTGAAATTCATGTGTTGAATATTATTTGAATTTAAACAAATAGCTTTAGCGATAGAAATCACATTTTTATATATATACAAACTATATAGAATATTCATGTGTTGAGTTGCAATTCGTTTGTCGATTTGAAATTCGTGTGTTGAATGTTATCGTATTTTAAAATAAAATGAATTCACAATAAAACTACATTTTATTGTGAATATGAAGTGTTAAAAACATTCACGTGTTGAATAAATATTATTGACGATAAAAATATTTCTTTTATCATGTATATGCTTTGATAAGAATACACATGTGTTGAAATAAATAATAGTTAGCTAGAAATATTATTATAATCTTTGTTCTGCATATATATACATGTGTTGAACAGGAAAAATGGATTAGCTGTAGAGTAAAGAAATTATTTGCGTGCCCGACAAATAGGTAAGCCTTGATGAGTTGGCTGCGCAATTTTATTTTTATTTCAACTCCTGTGAATGCCATTGGATGCGGAGTGCTGGTTATTCTGTGTGAAATAATAAGCGTCGCCATAGGATAGTAACAATTAATTTTGAACTACACTACATGGCATACTTCTTGACGATAGGCATACTTCATCATATTCCACATAAGCAATTGGAGCTTGTGTGACGAGGTGGAAGATCTACCATATGAGCGAGAGGCTTGTATGGCGATGATTATATACTACAGGTTGAACTGATGACTGATATGGACTATATAAAATATAACGATAAATCGCCAGATTAATAAAAACCCCACACGGGTCTGGAGTTGACAATAATCACGTCTCTCTAGTTATTAGATACGGCACATGGACTATTTATTTCCACACGGAAACGGGGTGACGAGAATTTTTTCTCTGGAGTGATTATCTATACATGCTCCCCCGTAAACACCAGAATATATCACTATAAATATGTGGATGCTTTTTAGGATTTATTGGGTACCTAACACGGCCCAATAAATTTCCAAACCCCTCCCCGTACAAAGGAGGTTATGGCAAAAAAATTCGAAATATTAAGGCATTAGTGAAATATTTGAAGTGAAAACGAAGTTGGAAATATAGAACGAACTATAGTTGGAATTATAGAATGAACTATATTTATATATATAAATATAAATATAATTAAAAGGAATCGAAGCCGTGCATTTCGTGTTTCGGAATCGTAATTTGAAACGATTAGTGTGAGAAATCCGACCATCGGATTTTCCCGAATCTGCAACCGCTGGGTTCACCTTGGAAATATCTTCCCAACGGCACCAACCTTGTAAAAATCCAACGGTTGGATTGTCCGGAATGTTTAATTTAAATAAGAAGAAAAACAGCGCCATAATCGTTAATATTTATATATAAATATAAATGTAATTAAATTAAATCGAATAATGACACTGCAGTTCGAATTTTGAAACCGTAACTTCAAACGACTAGTGTGGAAGATCCGACCGTCGGATTTTCACGAAACTAGAACCGCTGGGTTCGCTTTGGGAATATCTTCCTACTGATATAGACTTCGTAGAAATCCAACGGTTAGATTTTCCGATATGTGTAAAACAAATTAAGGAAAAACAGCGCCAGTGCCACGGCACGACCTGAAACGTCGTTTAATTAAATATGGCCATTTTTAAATAAATAAAAATGGCGAAAAATCGTTATAAAATATTATAAGCAACATAGATTGCAAATAAACCAATTGGGCTTGAATTGTTTGATATTTGATGGTTGTATGTGTTTGACACGAAAATAACACTAAAGAAATGAAAGATGGATGTCGAATAATATAACCATAGGAAGAATCGATTTAAATTCTAATGACGTGAATTATTTGAAAAGGCCGAGCTAACCCTCATTTCAAATAATTTATCGAGCGATTCGAATTGGAAAATGCAAAGACGATTCAAGAACGACGATCTTCGTACCGGTTGGATGGGCGCTACTGAGGTTCCTGACCGGAGTAGCTACCGGAAAGGGACGGAAGTAGTAGCCATCTAAACGTATGTGTTGATTGGATGGATATGCGAGGAATTTGACGCCTCCGGTTTCGTTCAAACCCAGAACGGACTTGTAAATGGACTATGTGTCTGACATTGGATTTTGTTCTATACTGATTGATCTCTGTTAAATAAATTTCTGTTTGGCGGCAGAGAATTTATTCTTTTGCTTAACGCCCTTCTCTGAGACGTACGAGCTCAGGGGTTATATATTGATGGAAATCAATCGTATGGAGTGGACTGCCTATGTGGCATGCCAAGATGCTGTGATCAAGGCTTCTGTTGCAAAGCAAAGTCTTGTGGATGATGATCAAAGCATGGTCTACGTGGCCTAGCTTTGTGTATTTCGTAAATTCGCGAGCCTCACACCCCGGTATGTGTTAAAAACGGGATAAGGACCCAAGGAGAGCATGACGTTTCTTTCTAGCTATGGTGGTGTCAGTGACTTACAAGCCCTGACATTTATATCTATTTTTCACCTATGTGGTTGTTGGAATGCGAGACGCCTCGATTATAGGTCTGTAAGGACCGGGAAACGTGTGTTCAGGAATAACTAATCCTCAAACGTAAGAGAGGACCGGCCTTGGAGGATCCAGGGTTACCCAGAGTGTGTAGTCCTGAGGCATTTGCTAGAGTGTCTCGAAGCGGAGAGGAGCTTGCCCCTTGCCTCGACTCATGACAGAAACCCAATTTCCAATACGAAACAACGGACTCGATTGTATAACTAGTATGGCGACATAGTGGTATGGGGCACTTATGCCGTCTATGATTGATATTTATGATGCTATTCGTTTTTGAAACATATATGCACTAGTAAAAATATCAAATGATTTTGCTTTATACGTATCAAGCATATTTGGCCATTATAAGGTAAAACTCTATCCTCCGGCTTGCGTTGCATTGCGTGATGGGACTTGAGTCTTATAATGGCTTCATTCTTTCTAAAAGCATTGCGTTGTTTTAAAAGAATTTACTTTGTTTTAAAATGCACTAGCAATCACTGGAGTAAACCCGTTCCGCGAAAGTGGCGTGGTCCTATGATTTGCTTATTACTGTTGTTTGACTGTTAAATAGATTCCTCATACCAGTCCCCATGACAGACTCGTTGTTTGTTTCACTTTGCAAACGAGGGTGCCCTTATTTTCACACGGGCAGCCTAGTTCACAGGTGACAGGTTGTTTTTGGCTCTGCACTGTTGCATAGAGTGCATTTTTGGCTCATGGCGAGGCTGACTTCACAGAGATGACTTTGACATTTTCCGCCATTATTGTACTTATATTATGATTCCGCGACGGGCGATGCAGACTGATTTACTTTCAGTACTTCTTATTGTATGCATATGTACCGCCTTCGGCGATGTAGACTGATACCCATTTTATGTCTCACTGCATGTATATATTCCGCCTCTGGCGATGATGACTGATCACTTCCCTTTTATTTACTAAGTTATATCCTACGCTATGCTATTCTGATGTTATTACATGTTGTGATTCCGCTGTCATACTCATGTAAAATTATTCTATTTATTGTTTTGCTATTATCTGTACTCTACTATGATGATTAATGTGTTATATTCCAATGATTATCCTTAATACCGCCCCTCGGATTTTGGGATCGTCTCATTGACGATACTCATGTGTTGAGAATATTCATGTGTTGAAACCATTCATGTGTTGAAAATATTCATGTGTTGAATAAAATATTTATACAATAAAATTCACATTTTTATTGTAAGTAAGAATTAATAAATATTCATGTGTTGAATAAAATATATATATTCATGTGTTGAAGAAAATATTCATTTGTTGAATAGAATAACGAAGTTATAGATATATAAAGTCGTATTGATTAGATTTGTGCCATTTTGATGCGAATGATTTTTATATCGATTATATTCATTTTAATAATGAATATAGAAAAAGAAGTGATTTCAAAATATAGTGTTTTAAAAATATTATCATTTATATATTAATGATATGAAATATTCAATTTTGATTTGAAGTTGAATGTAAAGTTGAAATTGTTTTGAAAACAAATTTAAAACGATTTATAAAATACATTTAGAATTGAAATCGACGAAATATATAATATATATATATTATATATGTTAAATGGCCTGAATAGAACGCGTCGCACCGCGGCAATTCGCGAATTTCGACCATAGACTTCGAATTGACGTTACGGGAGATCCGACCGTCAGATTCTCTTGAAACCAGAACCGTTGGGTTCGTATCGAAAAGAGCTTTCCAATGAATAGTAGAAATTTGAAATCTAACGGTTGGATTTGGAATAATGTCCAAATCAAATTTGGAAAAGGTCGCTTTAAGTGCAGTTCGACGATCGTTATTGGAAATCGACTGTACGAGCCTTGATAAAATTATTAAAAATATCAATAATTTGTGTAAAATCATAATAAATGGTTTAAAAAGAATTGGGGTGAAAAATCCCATATTTAAAAAGGATAAAAATATATTTTTTACCGAAATGAACTAGTTATGAACTGGAATTATAATCCGATATTTTTGAATAAATAAATTGGATTTGAAGTGGGTTTAAAATAATCAGAATTTCGAATATAAAAATTGGAATGGATTTGAATCGAAATTATCTTCGGAATATTTCGATGTTGGGTTTTGTGAGTATATAGATATGGTTGTGGAAATTTGAAAGATATATTTATATCGTTATTTCCAATATGATATTTGTTGGTTTCAGAATTTGATATTGAATATAAGCCGAAATATTTTCTATTCGGAGCCTCGTATTTAATATCAAATGGGATTTTGGGTTCATCGTTAATGGTGTCTTAAACAACGCTGTTCTTGTACCCAGTTTAGAAAAGAATAAATCTTTTAATTAAGATTTAGTGAAATTGTCCAGTTAATTAGTATTTAATTGGAATTGAATTTAAATTGGTTTTTGGGGTTTATCGTGAGCGGTATTCTGAATAACACCTGTTCTTTAACCCGATTAACAATGGAATGTGATTTTGGGTTTATCATGAACCGTGTTTTAGATGACTTTGGCTCTTTAACCAAGTTAAAGACAGGATATTGATTTTTGGGAAGATTAAAACTAAGTGGAGTTTTAATGAATCTTTAATCAGATTAAAGTGATCGAGAATGGAGTATCACCAGTTTTGCTCCAAGCGATAGTTAAATGTTTAATTAGATTTGAACGTGAAATGGTAATTAATATTTACCGATAACACCGTGGTGTTAGAAATGGAGTATTACCAGTTTTGCTCCATGGGATGAATAGGTTAGAATTGGGAAATAAAATAAATGATTACTTCGGTGTGGTTCGCTAATCCCGACTAGTTTGGAAAACCTTAACATGGTTTGAAATGATATCCAAAGGAAGATTAAAGAATAAATTTAGAAGAATTTATTTTTGATAAAATTAATGGGAACCTTTTCCTAAGAATGTGAATATTTGAATAAAAGAATAATATGAATTGGAATGAGGCGTTGGTTGTGTTTGTGTGACAATTGTTTATTATATACGCGGGTTATTCGGATAGGCCGGGTTTATACCCATTCTGAATAACTGATTCGACGATAAGTCGAAGATGAAAACGATGGTTGAAGACCGGAGGTCTTCACATTGTTTGGATGATTACTGATGATTTTGATTGGGCTGTACACCCAAGAGGAGGGAAACAGTTGGTGATCATCCAGATGTACTTGGAGATCGATGGATATGCGAGGAATAAGGTTCCTCCGGTTTCGTTCAAACCCAGAATGAACTTGTAAATGGACTATGTGTCTGACATTGGATTTTATTCTGTGTGATTGATTTCTATTAAATATATATCTGTTTGGCGATGGAAAATTTATTCTCTTGCTTAACGCCCTTCTCTGAGACGTACGGGCTCAGAGGTTATATATTGATGGATATCAATCGCATGGCATGAATTGCCTGTGTGGCATGCCTAAGTGGCAGATGATCAAAGCTTCTATTGAAAAGCAAAGTCTTGTGGTTGATGATCAAAGCACGACCTGTGTGGCACAGCTTTGTGTATGGCATTAATTCACGAGCCTTACACCTCGGTATGAGTCAAAAACGGGATAGTGACTGCAGGGAGAGCACGACGTTTCTTTCTAGCTATGGGTGATGTCAGTGACCTACCAGCCCTGACATTTATGTACTTTTTTACATGTGTGGTTGTTGGATGTGAGGCGCCTCGTATATAGGTCCTATAGGACCGGGAAACGTGTATTCAGGAATAATTAATCCTCAAAAGTAATAGAGGGCCGGCCCTGAAGATCCAGGACCGCTGTGTGTGGTTCTGAGACATTTGCTAGAGTGTCTCGAATGGAGAGGAGCTTGCCCCTTGCCTCGACTGATGATGGAAATCCAATTTCCAATATGACCTTTGCGGTTTTATTTGTAGAGCCTAGTATGGCGACATGATATATGGTACCCATGCCTCCTATGATTGATACATTTATATTTGAAGTTGTTTTCTTCACTTATAGTAATAATAAAAGATGAAATTTAGCGTATCAAGCATGCTTGAGCTATTATAAGGTAAAACCCTATCCTAACGTGTGATGGGACCTGGGTCTTATAATAGCTTCATTTTTCTTTATTTAGCATTGTGCTGTTTGTTTTATGCATTGGCATTCTTGGGAGGAAACCCGTTCCGTGTTTACGACATGGTCCCTTAATTTACCTAACTTTAAAATAAAGATTAATAACTTTTTTAGTTCTCACACCAGTCACATGACTGACCTGGATTTTATCGTTTTAACCTAAACTTTGGGTGCCCTTATTTTCCGCACGGGTAGCTAGTAGTTGGGTTTTGCAGATTTATATTCACAGGATCCTGGTTTATAGCTGAAGTGATATTCAGAAAGCTCTATATCCGCGTATTTCTTCTAGTTATGTTTTGTACTATTTTTCCGCTGCAGTAATGTATTTAAATCTCTGATATTCTATGTTGTATAATATTTATTCTTACTCTGTAATATTCTTGTACTTTGATTTGATTGTTGTAATAAGCAATGAAATGTTCTTCTGTTTGTGTTCCGATTTGTCATGTTCTCAAAGCATTCTGGGCTTTCCTTCACGGGGAAGTTCAGGTCGCTACAACCATCCTCTAAGGATCCGTCAAACTAATACATATAATATAATATGCTATATACAATAATGTCTATCAGTAAAGTAAATTATCAAAATAGCATAAGCGAGATTACATTTTTACCCTTACACCGTTTGTAAACATTGTAGTCTATATAGTACTATAAACTCCACCACACCGGTGGGCAATCAGGGAGCACTCCATAGGTACAATGCAAAACAAAATCGTAGTAGGCGTGATCAGGATAATATGATAAGGAACCGAGAAATACCCATGGTAGGATTCTACCGGATTACGAGACCGAGCTGATGGTAACGCATAGCAGATACTACCGCCCACCTCAAACTACACTCCGAAAATCATGGGTGACCACCAATCAAATCACAAAGTAATAGATATGGTATCAAAGAAGAGTGTTCGATAGGAGGTGCGACCTCACTTGGCTCTGCCATGGCATCTGTTTTAGTCATTTCAATTATCACCCGAAGGTCAAGGATATCCTTCATCGTTCTCTTACTTCATTCCAGTAGCGTTCGCCTAACCGTCCTACTTTATTATGGATTCGTCCACCATGTACACGGTTGTTAAAGTGGTTTTCGGTATTTGCAAAGAGTATGACAATAGCAGGTCCGAGTCTCTTTAACAACCAATCTTTTACATTTTCCACACCATGGTTATTACTTTATAAATCACTTTATAAATCGTTTATACCAATTCTCATATTTGAATTCGAAATCAAATTTAATATCTAACTTCGATTAAATTAAATTTTGAAAACAACACATTTAAGTTGCTTAAATCAAATTGATTTATAAATTCATATTGTAAAGATTTCAAAATATAGTATAAACCAATACAATACTATTTAACTTCGATTTTTATTATATTTTGAAAACAATCATATAAGGATTCCAATTCAAAACCAACTTATTCAAAACATATATCAGCTACTATTATAAATCAATACCAAAATAATTAACTTCATGTAACGACCACAGGATTTTCAACCCCGAAATTCGACATAAAACACTATGTCGACTATTCAGACATCGGAAATACCTGATCATTTATAGAAAGAAGTTAGAGAGCGAGAAATAGAAAGAAAGAAAATTAGAATAGAAGAACACAACAGAATAGAATCAGTGTAACATGAATCTCACAACGGAACGAATAAAATATATTATAGAACATAACTTTGGAAATACAACTCGTAACAGTATATACATACCATTATCACATAACAACATAGTGGAAATAAACCTTATATATAAATAGTGTTGAAGCCTCTACTCCAAGCTCCTCCAAGTATCTGTAAAATCCTAATTACTTGACTGCGCGTACAAATTATGGGCACCTAAGAGTTTAGGGTAAAACAAAACAAAATAAACTCCGGGTCAGTCATGTGACTGGTGTAAGTAAACCCCAACCTTATTGTTTAACTTTGAAAAACCTTTTGGAAGAAAAAGATAATAATAAGACTAATCCACACATAAACAAGGACGGTTTTTACCTTACTATAACCTAAAAATTCTTTGAAAATCAATACTTTTCTGTATTATAATAGTGTCTAAATACAAGTAAATAACAATCTAGCGGAACGTTTGCATCTCACGCTCCACATATATAGTATACAATCAAAGCAGCGGGCGCTTATTGGAGATTGGATTTCGACTATGACAAGACATGGAACCACCTTCCGATAGTATATCTCTATAGAGGAGCACACTGGGTTCAACAAGAACGTCTTGAAACCCGGCCACACATGACCGACCACTCATTTCTCTTGAGTGTATCGAATATATTATCACCTACGGTTGCTAGCAACATAACCGTTCTCGGGAGATACAGAAAATGAAAGAAGTAACAAATATGAATATTCTCTAGATGGTGATAATACACCCTGATGGGGGCGACCCACATAGCCATGTTGCCTGCCTAATTTTTGTCATTTCCCGATTGATGAGGCTTGAGGTCATAACATACCTCTTGACAGATGACACCTCCATTTACTGTGGATGCCACATCGTCATACCCGCCAAATCACAAATTGATTTCCACAAAAATACCACGGGTATAAGGCTAAGAGAAAAAAAATTCTTCGCCACCAAACGTGAATACGTTTGAAGAGATCAACTTACGCGATCTATTAGATATACTCTGTCAGACATCCATCCATACAAGTTGTCTTGGGACTGGACAAACCAAAGGGACTCTCTTGTAAATAGAACAGCTCTTGTATAAACTCTATCTTCAATCGTCTTCATCAGATTTGTATCGCAACGTTAATGCCCATACGGAGTGCTTTTCAGATAATAATTCTGATCCTGATCTCTCCATATTGACAACAGAAAAATGGTCAAAAACTTTGACAGGCAGTGTTTTAACTATCAAAGGAAAACATACAAACAAGCAACAGTTATATTTCCAACGGAAATCCTACCGATCAATCATCAATCAACATTGAGCACCTTCAAATAGATTTATCATTTTATTTCCCCACTTCCTGCTTTCCGTAGTTTCACAAGTATTTCTCAAAACCCGTTTTGCCTCCCCCGATACTTGGAAAAACATTTCCATTTATTTTAAACTATTTATTTCCTTTATTTAGAAAATATCTCCTTTTAACATTGGGAATTAATTCCATATACTTACAGCTCTTATTTTCTATATTTGGAAAATATACGTTATTAACATTTGAAAAACATTTCCAATTTTCATTTCCTAACTTTTCGTTATCCTAAATCATTTCAATTCTATACTTAGAAAACATCTCCGATTTAACCAATCTTGCCACCGAACCTTAACCATTCCTCAGTTAATCATGAAGTCAATCAAGTTGGGGTATAATTACCACTCAGACCTTGATTGAACATCACTTTCAACTTCAAAACAATCAAGTACACCATTTCAAATCTTTAATGGTCATTGCTCATGCAACTCTCAGATTCAATTTAAGAGTCCACTTTCTTTACGGAAAAACATTGATTATAACGATTTCATTATAATTCTTGTTTCCAAAATGTTTAATTCCAAAATATAACTTAGATTAATTACTTTAAATAAATAAATAATTATTTAATTAAATAATAAACAGGTCTTGATAAAATTGGAAAGTAAATAGCACTTTCCTTAATTCGATATAATCGAATTTCAACTTATAATTCTCTTTCGAATGGTCTATGTCCAATTAATATTCCAAACTTCGGAATAAACTCACCATTTCAGGTTAACACATTTTCTTATGAATTTATTACTTCTGACATTTACCATTTCTCTTTTGACACTATTCCAAATTTCAAAGCGTTTGCTTTTAAAATTGTTATTCACTTTATATAGCGAATATTGTTTTTTTCAAATAACTAGATCGTTATATCAATCATATCTTGAATTTTATTTATAAATACCATTACAGTTTAGAACTTCATATCTCAAGTTATTTTACAAATTTACATTCATATTTCACTTTATAAACTCCATTTATAAATCTGCTTCTTGTTAATTATATATCAAGTTTAAACCTTAATCTCGACTTGATATTCAGTTATAAATTTATTGGTTACGAACCAAATATTAATCAGCTTGTACACATCTGAATTTTATAATATACAATTTCAAAAAAATAAATTATTTAAATAACATTCGATATCATCGAATTTTAAATTATAAATCCCTATGCGTTTATATTAATTTTACTCTCATCCCGAACATCGGACCCAATTCCATTATTTCCCTTTTTAATCAATTTCTTAAATTACCCTTTTAAATTATTTAATAATAATTCAACTTGTAAGAACCCGTAACTTCCCCGTGAAGGAAAGAGCGGATACTTTGAGAACAACACACAAATGAACGCAGACGGAAGAACATTTCATTGCTATTACAACAATTCCATCAGATACAAGAATATACAGAGTATAAATAAATAAATTACATTCGATAAATATCAGAGATTGCAATAAATTACGTAGCAGCGGAAAAATAATACAAAGCAAAACTGAAGGTGATATACGAATACAGAGCTTTCCGGATATCATTCCAGCTGTAAACCAGGATCCTGTGAATATAAATCTGCAAAACCAAAACTACTAGCTGCCCGTGCGGAAAATAGGGGCACCTAGAGTTTAGGTTAAAACAATAAACTCTATGTCAGTCATGTGACTGGTGTGAGAACTAAAACAGTTATTCAAAACATTACTTTAAAGATAGTAATTCAAGGGACCACGTCGTATAACACGGAACGGGTTTCCTCCCAAGAATACTAGTGCATAGAATAAACAACGCAATGCTTTTTCGAAAAATGAAGCTATTATAAGACCCAGGTCCCATCACACAATGCAACGCAAGCCGGAGGATAGGGTTTTACCTTATAACAGCCAAACATGCTTGGTACGTTTAAAACAAATCATTTGATACTATAATAAGTGTATAGTGTCAAATCAATTTCAATCATAAATATCAATCATAGGCGGCATAGCTACCATCTACTATGTCGCCATACTAGTTCTATAATTAAAACCACAATACACGTATTGGAAATTGGAATTCCGTCATGAGTCGAGGAAAGGGGCAAGCTCCTCTCCGCGTTCGAGACACTCTAGCAAATGTCTCAGGACTACACACTCTGGGCAATCCTGGATCGGTTGGGCCGGTCCTCTCTTACGTTTGAGGATTATTTATTCCTGAACACACGTTTCCCGGTCCTTACAGACCTATAATCGAGGCGCCTCATTCCAACAACCACAATGGTGAAAAGTATATAAATGTCAGGGCTGGTAAGTCACTGACACCACCAAAGCTAGAAAGAAACGTCGTGTTCTCCCAACGGTCCGTATCCCGTTTTTAACTCATACCGAGGTGTGAGGCTCGCGAATTCACGTTATACACAAAGCTGCCACGTAGGCCGTGCTTTGATCATCAACCACAAGACTCTGCTTTTCAACAAAAGCCTTGATCATTGCATCTTAGCGTGCCACACAGGCAATTCATGCCATGCGACTGATGTCCATCGATATACAACCTCTGAGCTCGTACGTCTCAGAGAAGGGCGTTAAGCAAAAGAATAAATTCTCCGCCGCCAAGCAGATGTATATTTAATAGAAATCAATCAACACAGAATAAAATCCAATGTCAGACACACAATCCATTTACAAGTCCGTTCTGGGTCTGAACGAAACCGGAGGCACTTTCCTCGCATATCCATCCATCTCTAAGTACGTTTGGACGACCACCAACTATTTCCATCCTCTTGGGTGTACTGCCCAATCAGGATCATCAGTAATCATCCAAACAATGTGAAGACTTCCGGTCTTCAACCACCGTCTTCATCTTCAACTTATCGTCGAATCGGTTATTCAGAATGGGTATAAACCCGGACTTTCCGAACAACCCGCGTATATTAAAAACAAATGTTACACAAACACAACATACGCCTCATTCCAATTCATTAACCACTAACCGTAAATCAATAAGAGAGCAATTTCCCAAATATTAACCCCGAAGGCCGAAACCAACATCATATCAATACCCAGGAAACCATTCTTCTTAACTAACCTACAGTTAGTTTCTAAATCTCAATCCTTAGGGAAAAGTTCCCATTAATTTTATACAAGATAAATTCTTTAAAATTTATCCTTTAATCTTCCTTTGGATGTCGTTTCAAACCAAATTATGGTTTTCCCAAACTAGTCGAGGTTAGCGAATCGCACCGAAGTAATTATTTATTTTATTTCCCAATCCCAACCTATTCATCCCATGAAGCAAGGCTGGTAATACTCCATATCTAACACCACAGTGTTATCGGTAAAATTAATTACCATTTCACGTTCAAATCTAATTAAAGATTTAACTATCGCTTTGGAGCAAAACTGGTGATACTCCATTCTCGCTCAATTTCTAAATTTGATAATTTAGATTATCAATTCACATTTCAATCTAATTGCAGATTCATTAAAACTCCTTTTACTGGGTTAAAGAACTAGTGTCATTTAAAACACAGTTCATGATAAACCCAAATCATATCCTATTTATTATCGGGTTAAAGAACTAGTGTTATTTAAAACACTGTTCACGATAAACCCACAAATCAATTCTAATTCAGTTCCATTTTATTTATTTAAAAATAAATAGTTTTAATTTTAGTTCAAAACTAGTTCATTTCGATAAAAATCTATTTTTATCTTTTCAAATATGGAGTTTTTCGTCCTAATTTTTACCAAATCATTTCTTATGATTTTAAAAAAATTATTACTATTTTTAATAATTTTATCAAGGCCTGTACAGTCGATTTCCAACAACGGCCATCGAACTGCACTTACAACGACCTTTTTCAAACTTGATTTGGACGTATCTCCAAATCCAACCGTTAGATTTCAAATTTCAAATATTCGCTAGAAAGCTCTTTACGATATGAACCCAACGGTTCCGGTTTTAGGAGAATCTGACGGTCGGATCTCCCGTAATGTCCGTTTGAAATAAATGGTCGAAATTCACGAACTGCCGCGGCACATCGCGTTCTATTCAGACCATTATATTATATATATAATATATATTTCGTCGATTTCTATTTAAAACGAATTATATAAATAGTTTTAAATTCGTTTCAAAAACAATTTCAACTTCTATTTCCAATTCAAATCAAAATTGAATTTTTCCTTATAAATTCGTTTTAAAATTCATTTCTATTCAATTCAAATTTCAATTCAATTTGAATTCATTTCAATTCGTTTTCAGTTCAATTCGAATTCGTTTTATATTCAATTCAATTCGTTTTCTATTCGATTCAATTCGAAATCGTTTTCTATTCGATTCAATTCAAATTCGTTTTCAATTCAAATCAAATTCGTTTTCTATTCGATTCAATTCGAATTGGTTTTCAATTCAATTCAATTCAAATTGGTTTTCTATTCAATTCAATTCAAATTGGTTTTCTATTCGATTCAATTCAAATTTGTTATATATTCAATTGAAATCAAATTCGTTATATATTCAATTGAAATCAAATTCATTTTAATTTAAATTCAATTCGTTTTCTATTCAATTTGAATTCAATTCGTTTTCTATTCAATTCAAATCAAATTCGTTTTCTAATCAATTTAATTCAAATTTCATTTCAAAATATTCGATTTCGAAATCACTTTTCAATATTCATTTTAAAATGAATAAAATCGATATAAACATCGTTTACGTCAAAATGGTGTCAATCTAATCAACACGGCTTCATATATTTCTATTTTCAAATATTCTATTTCAAATATTTCTTTTTCAAATATTTCCTATTCAAATATTCCTATTTCAAATATTTCGTTCAACACATTACTAATCTCAACGGATGAGTACGGTCAACACATGAACCTTTATTTTATATTGATAAAGATGTAAATTTTATTATTAAAATATTTCGTTCAAAACATGACTAATCTCAACGGATGAGTACGGTCAACACATGAACCTTTATTTTATATTATTCTTTATTTTCCCGATTGGAATGAGGCCCAATCAATCATCATATAATATTAATCATATGGATTTTCATACATCACACGTATATAATAGCATTGAAAAATAATCAACCATCAACCAAAGTGCACTACACTGTATAAGCATCAAATATAGATATCTAATGCTTATAACAGCCTGTCAATCAATCGATCGACATATTTAATCAATCAGGATGAGTGAACTTCAAATTTCATCCCAACACCCGTGTGGGGTTTCAAACAATCAAACACAGATTTTATTTGTGCAGTTGGGCGATGTGTAAAATTTATCGTCCCAATCAATGTCCTTCAAATAGGTGTACATAAACAAACCGTCCGGTTTGTAAATGGATATTTATTTATTCACATTCACGTTAAAAATTATATTTTTTAATGATAAAACATTTTTATTTCAACATATGAATTTCTATTCAGTTCATTCTTTAAATAAAATGATATTTTTATTTTTCTAACTTATTTTAGAAAAATTTCGGCGGCATAACGGCACGATACTAGAAACGGGACGAGGCCTAGCCTTATCCCCGATCTAGTGAAGGCCCACGCCATTCACACATCAATCAAATTCACCAAACAACCAAATTCAAATCAAATCATCTAACTAATTTATGCAACCAAACAAACGGTCTGTGGACGATTGTGTCGGGTGCTACTAAACACCGTCTGCATCCTATTATATGTATATCACTAGAAAAGAAATTGAAGAGTGAGAAATTCTCACCGAAAGCTATCCAACACCACGACTCTTCATTTATAGAAATCTTCGTCTTTCTCGCCTTTTTGTCATCTTCGTTGCCCGTATTCTCTACATATGTAAAAATCGAATTTTTACCTCGCTATTCAATATATAAAAATCGAATTTTTACTTCACTATTCAATATATAAAAATCGAATTTTTACTTCGCTATTCAATATATAAAAATCGAATTTTTACTATGCTATTCAATATATAAAAATCAAATTTTTACTTCGCTATTCAATATATAAAAATCGAATTTTTACTTCGCTATTCAATATATAAAAATCATATTTTGATAACAGTGTTCGTATCGATAAAGATTATATTTTTATAATTCCTTTCACTTATAAAAATATCAACTTTCAAAAATACGGCTCTTTTCATATATATAGATTTTGCCTTTTCAAAAATATAGATTTCATTTTTTCACTCCTTCTATAATATAGAAATCCTATTTTTAATATCTATACTATATAAAGATCATATTTTTAATCCACTACATATGTAAAAATCACGCCTTTCTCCATTTAAAAATATCGTCTTTCTTCCTTTAAAAATCTAATCTTTTCTATTTTAAAACTAATCTTTTCTATTTTAAAAATCTAATCTTTTCTACTCATATAAATAAAAATTATATTTTCAAAATCAACTCTATTTATAATTTCAAAACACCTCTAATTTTAGTTTCAAAATAATGCTAATCATACCTAATAAAAATAAAATAAAATAAAAAGCAAAACAAAAATAAATAAATCAATAAAAATTTATAGCTTTATCGATTCGGAGGGGGATTGGGCTCTGGTGGGCGTCGGGGCGGCTGTCAGGAGGAGGGGGGCTGTCTAAGGCGCGGAGGGGTATCGCGAGGCTAGGGGGTATCGCGTCGCGGTCTGGCACGGGGGGGGGGGGGGGGGGTAGGGGGGTTCGTGGCGCCTCTGGCACCTGGGGGGGGGGGGGTTTGCGGCGCCTCTGGCACCTGGGGGGTTCGATCGCGACGATCGAGGCAGAGGGGGAGGGAGCGTCGGTTGCGGTGGCGCCACGAGGCGGAGCGCCTGGAGGGCGGCGCGACTTTGGCTGCTTCGATCCTTTTTTTCTTCTATTAAAAATGAATTTCAACCGGGGGGGGGGGGGCAGGGTATAAGGAAAGCAGAGAAAGGGGTTATTTATTTATTTATATTATTTAATTTTTAATTCAAAAAGTTGACTTTTACAAACGACCTCTAAACGAGGCCCACCGCCTATCGTCCCTAGCGTTTTACCCCTATTCCGAACACAATGGGATATGTATCGTAGGCTGATTCGATCGTTTCGATCTGTTTCCATTAAAATCAACATATAACTCTATATATTGAATTTGAACGTGCATTTCAATTTACTGGGGTCACATACTAACTCGAAAAATTCCCGAAAAATATTTTCTAGCTTCGTATTGACGATACGGTCCTAACAAAACTAGTTTCGTCGAATTCTGAGAGCGTTGGAAAAATGGCCAATTTCCAGTCGATTAAAATCAACTGAAACTGGTCAAACGCGTTTTCCTTTGCCCCGCTCACATATTGAATCCAAAAATTATGAAATTTGGAATCTAGCAATAATTTGACACCACGGATCAACAAAAGTGGTTTCGTCGAAATCCGAGGTCGTTTGCAAAATTCCCATTTTCAAGGGCCTGAATTCCGTAGCGACTATTCAGTATTTTCAACTGGACATATCTTTTGATTCCCGCTATGAAATTTTGATTTGTCGGATTCGTTGGAAAGATATTATCAATTAGATCCTATTACTTTTGGTTTCACTAAAATCCGGATTATTTTGCACCCGTTACATTCAATTGAAGTTTGAAATCGAATTATCGAACTACCGCGCCATTTTCAATTCTATTTATAATTATATATAATTATTTAAATTCTAACGACGATGTATATAATATATACGTTCTAATTATATTCAAAATAAATTTTCGTCGATACTACTTAAAATAATCTATTTTAAATATTCAAAATTCGCTAAAATTGCCTAAATAAAAATTTTAAATTGGCTAAGATTTTCGGGTTATTACAATCTCCCCCACTTAAAACTTTTCGTCCCCGAAAAGGAACAAAGTCGAAAGTGGTTTGATCTATCAACTCTACGTTCAATCTGGCTTTCATTCTCCAACTTTTCAGTTTCTGAGAATTTTCAAATTCTTCAAAAATTTGGCTAACACCCTAAATTTTCGAAAAATTTCGCCATAACCTCCCCTGCACCGGGAGTCACGGGAAAATCCCGAAATTGCCATATAGGCCTTCTGATCTCAAAAAGAAAAAGAAAAAGCCAAGCGGCTAGCCAATAGGCTCATAAAATCATCATCACCCAAACGAAACAGTAAATTATAGTAAACATGTACCTATTTGTCGGGCAAACAAATCTTATTCTTCGGCTCTAGCCTCCTTGCTATGACCTGTTCAATGTAAGTACATGTATATGCAAGCAAATGCGACCAAATTTCAATACAATTCTTTATTTGATACAATTAGGCACAAGGGTTCAAAATTAGCAAACAAATAAACAAACAGCACAAACATCAATCAATTAGTGAATTAGAGTTTCAAATTCATAAATTTGATATATAGTCAAAAATCATGTTTTTGATGCCAATTCACAACAATAAATCTATCTATATAAGTTTTGGTTCTCACACCAGTCTAATGGAAATATATAGATATCACACCTTCGTCACTCGAATATAAATTCTGACGACGAGTACTCAACCATCAGAATCATCTTCGGGCCACTAGAGTATGATTCTATATCTATCCAGTATATTAAAACTTCGAATATACGTTCATGACGCGTATATGCAAAATCTTTATATATTGGATTGTCCATAATCAAAATAAATATATATTCAAATACGTATAAAATGATTTAAATTTTCAAAACAAAATTGTTTTCAATTGAAAAATATACTCTTCATACTCGTTATAGGATACTACTGATCCTATCTCTAACGAGTCATTCTAATTGGATATTACTAATCCAATATCTGCTGAATTCTTTCGTATGGTTCTAATGTGTCTAGTTCTCGAGCTCTGTAAACCAAAGCTCTGATACCAACTGTAAGAACCCGTAACTTCCCCGTGAAGGAAAGAGCGGATACTTTGAGAAAAACACACAAATGAACGCAGACAGAAGAACATTTCATTGCTATTATAACAATTCCATCAGATACAAGAATATACAGAGTATAAATGAATAAATTACATTCGATAAATATCAGAGATTACAATAAATTACGTAGCAGCGGAAAAATAATACAAAGCACAACTGAAGGTGATATACGGATACAGAGCTTTTGGATATCATTCCAGCTGTAAACCAGGATCCTGTGAATATAAATCTGCAAAACCAAAACTACTAGCTGCCCGTGCGGAAAATAGGGGCACCCAGAGTTTAGGTTAAAACAATAAACTCCAGGTCAGTCATGTGACTGGTGTGAGAACTAAAACAGTTATTCAAAACTTTACTTTAAAGATAGTAATTCAAGGGACCACGCCGTATAATACGGAGCGGGTTTCCTCCCAAGAATACTAGTGCATAGAATAAACAACGCAATGCTTTTTTGAAAAATGAAGCTATTATAAGACCCAGGTTCCATCACACAATGCAACGCAAGCCGGAGGATAGGTTTTTACCTTATAACAGCCAAACATGCTTGGTACGTTTAAAACACATCATTTGATACTATAATAAGTGTATAGTGTCAAAACAATTTCAATCATAAATATCAATCATAGGCGGCATAGCTACCATCTACTATGTCGCCATACTAGTTCTACAATTAAAACCGCAATACACGTATTGGAAATTGGATTTCCGTCATGAGTCGAGGCAAGGGGCAAGCTCCTCTCCGCGTTCGAGACACTCTAGCAAATGTCTCCGAACTACACACTCTGGGCAATCCTGGATCGATTGGGCCGGTCCTCTCTTACGTTTGAGGATTATTTATTCCTGAACACACGTTTCCCGGTCCTTACAGACCTATAATCGAGGCGCCTCATTCCAACAACCACAAAGGTGAAAAGTATATAAATGTCAGGGCTGGTAAGTCACTGACACCACCAAAGCTAGAAAGAAACGTCGTGTTCTCCCAACGGTCCGTATCCCGTTTTTAACTCATACCGAGGTGTGAGGCTCGCGAATTCACGTTATACACAAAGCTGCCACGTAGGCCGTGCTTTGATCATCAACCACAAGACTCTGCTTTTCAACAAAAGCCTTGATCATTGCATCTTAGCGTGCCACACAGGCAATTCATGCCATGCGACTGATGTCCATCGATATACAACCTCTGAGCTCGTACGTCTCAGAGAAGGGCGTTAAGCAAAAGAATAAATTCTCCGCCGCCAAGCAGATGTATATTTAATAGAAATCAATCAACACAGAATAAAATCCAATGTCAGACACACAATCCATTTACAAGTCCGTTCTGGGTCTGAACGAAACCGGAGGCACTTTCCTCGCATATCCATCCATCTCTAAGTACGTTTGGACGACCACCAACTATTTCCATCCTCTTGGGTGTACTGCCCAATCAGGATCATCAGTAATCATCCAAACAATGTGAAGACTTCCGGTCTTCAACCACCGTCTTCATCTTCAACTTATCGTCGAATCGGTTATTCAGAATGGGTATAAACCCGGACTTTCCGAACAACCCACGTATATTAAAAACAAATGTTACACAAACACAACATATGCCTCATTCCAATTCATTAACCACTAACCGTAAATCAATAAGAGAGCAATTTCCCAAATATTAACCCCGAAGGTCGAAACCAACATCAGTTCAATACCTAGGAAACCATTCTTCTTAACTAACCTACAGTTAGTTTCTAAATCTCAATCCTTAGGGAAAAGTTCCCATTAATTTTATCCAAGACAAATTCTTTAAAATTTATCCTTTAATCTTCCTTTGGAGGTCGTTTCAAACCAAATTATGGTTTTCCCAAACTAGTCGAGATTAGCGAATCGCACCGAAGTAATTATTTATTTTATTTCCCAATCCCAACCTATTCATCCCATGAAGCAAGACTGGTAATACTCCATATCTAACACCACAGTGTTATCGGTAAAATTAATTACCATTTCACGTTCAAATCTAATTAAAGATTTAACTATCGCTTTGGAGCAAAACTGGTGATACTCCATTCTCGCTCAATTTCTAAATTTGATAATTTAGATTATCAATTCACATTTCAATCTAATTGCAGATTCATTAAAACTCCTTTTACCTGGTTAAAGAACTAGTGTCATTTAAAACACAGTTCACGATAAACCCAAATCATATCCTATTTATTATCGGGTTAAAAAACTCGTGTTATTTAAAACTCTGTTCACGATACACCCACAAATTAATTCTAATTCAGTTCCATTTTATTTATTTAAAAATAAATAGGTTTTAATTTTAGTTCAAAACTAGTTCATTTCGATAAAAATCTATTTTTATCTTTTCAAATATGGAGTTTTTCGTCCTAATTTTTCCCAAATCATTTCTTATGATTTTACACAAATTATTACTATTTTTAATAATTTTATCAAGGCCCGTACAATCGATTTCCAACAACGGCCATCGAACTGCACTTACAACAACCTTTTTCAAACATGATTTGGACGTATCTCCAAATCCATCCGTTAGATTTCAAATTTCAAATATTCGTTAGAAAGCTCTTTACGATACGAACCCAACGGTTCCGGTTTTAGGAGAATCCGACGTTCGGATCTCCCGTAATGTCCGTTTGAAATAAATGGTCGAAATTCACGAACTGCCACGGCGCAGCGCATTCTATTCAGGCCATTATATTATATATATAATATATATAATATATATTTCATCGATTTCTATTTAAAACGAATTATATAAATAGTTTTAAATTCGTTTCAAAAACAATTTCAACTTCTATTTCAAATTCAAATCAAAATTGAATTTTTCCTTATAAATTCGTTTTAAAATTCATTTCTATTCAATTCAAATTTCAATTCAATTTGATTTCATTTCAATTCGTTTTCAGTTCAATTCGAATTCGTTTTATATTCAATTCAATTCATTTTCTATTCGATTCAATTTGAAATCGTTTTCTATTCGATTCAATTCAAATTCGTTTTCAATTCAAATCAAATTCGTTTTCTATTCGATTCAATTCGAATTGTTTTCTATTCAATTCAATTCAAATTGGTTTTCTATTCAATTCAATTCAAATTGGTTTTCTATTCGATTCAATTCAAATTCGTTATATATTCAATTGAAATCAAATTCATTTTAATTTAAATTCAATTCATTTTCTATTCAATTTGAATTCAATTCGTTTTCTATTCAATTCAAATCAAATTCGTTTTCTAATCAATTTAATTCAAATTTCATTTCAAAATATTCGATTTCGAAATCACTTTTCAATATTCATTTTAAAATGAATAAAATCGATATAAACATCGTTTATGTCAAAATGGTGTCAATCTAATCAACACGGCTTCATATATTTCTAGTTTCAAATATTCTACTTCAAATATTTCTTTTTCAAATATTTCCTATTCAAATATTTCTATTTCAAATGTTCCTATTTCAAATATTTCGTTCAACACATGACTAATCTCAACGGATGAGTACGGTCAACACATGAACCTTTATTTTATATTGGTAAAGATGTAAATTTTATTATTAAAACATTTCATTCAACACATGACTAATCTCAACGGATGAGTACGATCAACACATGAACCTTTATTTTATATTATTCTTTATTTTCCCGATTGGAATGAGGCCCAATCAATCACCATATAATATTAATCATATGGATTTTCATACATCACACGTATATAATAGCATTGAAAAATAATCAACCATCAACCAAAGTGCACTACACCGTATAAGCATCAAATATAGATATCTAACACTTATAACAACCTGTCAATCAATCGATCGACATATTTAATCAATCAGGATGAGTGAACTTCAAATTTCATCCCAACACCCTTGTGGGGTTTCGAACAATCAAACACATATTTTATTTGTGCAGTTGGGCGATGTGTAAAATTTATCGTCCTAATCAATGTCCTTCAAATAGGTGTACATAAACAAACCGTCCGGTTTGTAAATGGATATTTATTTATTCACATTCACGTTAAAAATTATATTTTTTAACGATAAAACATTTTTATTTCAACATACGAATTTCTATTCAGTTCATTATTTAAATAAAATGATATTTTTATTTTTCTAACTTATTTTAGAAAAATTTCGGCGGCATAACGGCACGATACTAGAAACGGGACGAGGCCTAGCCTTATCCCCGGTCTAGTGAAGGCCCACGCCATTCACACATCAATCAAATTCACCAAACATCCAAATTCAAATCAAATCATCTAACTAATTTATGCAACCAAAAAAACAAGTCCATGGTCTGTGGACGATTGTGTCGGGTGCTACTAAACACCGTCTGCATCCTAGTATATGTATATAACTAGAAAAGAAATTGAAGAGTGAGAAATTCTCACTGAAAGCTATCCAACACCACGACTCTTCATTTATAGAAATCTTCGTCGTTCTCGCCTTTTTGTCATCTTCGTTGCCCGTATTCTCTACATGTGTAAAAATCGAATTTTTACCTTGCTATTCGACATATAAAAATCGAATTTTTACTTCGCTATTCAATATATAAAAATCGAATTTTTACTTCGCTATTCATTATATAAAAATCGAATTTTTACTATGCTATTCAATATATAAAAATCGAATTTTTACTTCGCTATTCAATATATAAAAATCATATTTTGATAACAGTGTTCGTATCGATAAAGATTATATTTTTATAATTCCTTCCACTTATAAAAATATCGACTTTCAAAAATACGGCTCTTTTCATATATATAGATTTCGCCTTTTCAAAAATATAGATTTCATTTCTTCACTCCTTCTATAATATAGAAATCCTATTTTAATATCTATACTATATAAGGATCATATTTTTAATCCACTACATATGTAAAAATCACGCCTTTCTCCATTTAAAAATATCGTCTTTCTTCCTTTAAAAATCTAATATTTTCTATTTTAAAACTAATCTTTTCTATTTTAAAAATCTAATCTTTTCTACTCATATAAATAAAAATTATATTTTCAAAATCAAGTCTATTTATACTTTCAAAACACCTCTAATTTTATTTTCAAAATAATGCTAATCATACCTAATAAAAATAAAATAAAATAAAAAGCAAAACAAAAATAAATAAATCAATAAAAACTTACAGCTTTATCGATTCGGAGGGGGCTTGGGCTCTGGTGGGCGTCGGGGCGGCTGTCAGGAGGGGGGGCTGTCTGAGGCGTGGAGGGGTATCGCGAGGCTAGGGGGGTATCGCGTCGTGGTCTGGCACGGGGGGGGAGGGGGTTTCGCGGCACCTTTGGCGCCTGGGGGGGGGGGGGGGGGGTTCGATCGCGACGATCGAGGCAGAGGGGGAGGGAGCGTCGGTTGAGGTGGCGGCACGAGGCGGAGCGCCTGGAGGGCGGCGCGACTTTGGCTGCTTCGATCCTTTTTTTTCTTCTGTTGAAAATGTATTTCAACGGGGGGTGGGGGGGTGGGGCAGGGTATAAGGAGAGGAGAGAAAGGGGTTATTTATTTATTTATATTATTTAATTTTTAATTCAAAAAGTTGACTTTTACAAACGACCTCTAAACGAGGCCCACCGCCTGTCGTCCCTAGCGTTTTACCCCTATTCCGAACACAATGGGATATGTATCGTAGGCTGATTCGATCGTTTCGATCTGTTTCTGTTAAAATCAACATATAACTCAATATATTGAATTTGAACGCGCATTTCAATTTACTGGGGTCACATACTAACTCGAAAAATTCCCGAAAAATATTTTCTAGCTTCGTATTGACGATACGGTCCTAACAAAACTAGTTTCGTCGAATTCTGAGACCTTTAGAAAAATGGCCAATTTCCAGTCGATTAAAATCAACTAAAACTAGTCAAACGCGTTTTCCTTTGCCACGCTCACATATTGAATTGAAAAATTATGAAATTTGGAATCTAGCAATAATTTGACACCATGGATCCAACAAAAGTGGTTTCGTCGAAATCCAAGGTCGTTTGCAAAATTCCCATTTTCAAGGGCCTGAATTCCATAGCGACTATTCAGTATTTTCAACTGGACATATCTTTTGATTCTCACTATGAAATTTTGATTTGTCGGATTCGTTGGAAAGATATTATCAATTAGATCCTATTACTTTTGGTTTCACTAAAATCCGGATTATTTTGCACCCGATACATTCAATTGAAGTTTGAAATCGAATTATTGAACTACCGTGCCATTTTCAATTCTATTTATAATTATATATAATTATTTAAATTCTAATGACGACGTATGTAATATATACGTTCTAATTATATTCAAAATAAATTTTCGTAGATACTAGTTAAAATAATCTATTTTAAATATTCAATATTCGCTAAAATTGCCAAAATAAAAATTTTAAACTGGCTCAGATTTTCGGGTTATTACAATCTCCCCCACTTAAAACTTTTCGTCCCCGAAAAGGAACAAAGTCGAAAGTGGTTTGATCTATCAACTCTACGTTTGATCAGGCTTTCATTCTCCAACTTTTCAGTTTCTGAGAATTTTCAAATTCTTCAAAAATTTGGCTAACAACCTAAATTTTCAAAAAATTTCGCCATAACCTCCCCTGCACCGGGAGCCACGGGAAAATCCCAAAATTGCCATATAGGCCTTCTGATCTCAAAAATAAAAATAAAAAGCCAAGCGGCTAGCCAATAGGCTCATAAAATCATCATTACCCAAACAAAACAGTAAATTATAGTAAACATGTACCTATTTGTCGGGCAAACAAATCTTATTCTTCGGCTCTAGCTTCCTTGCCATGAGCTGTTCAATGTAAGTACATGTATATGCAAGCAAATGCGACCAATTTTCAATACAATTCTTTATTTGATACAATTAGGCATAAGGGTTCAAAATTAGCAAACAAATAAACAAACATCAATCAATTAGTGAATTAGAGTTTCAAATTCATAAATTTGATATATAGTCAAAAATCATGTTTTTGATGCCACTTTACAACAATAAATCTATCTATATAAGTTTTGGTTCTCACACCAGTCTAATGGAAATATATAGTTATCACACCTTCGTCACTCGAATATAAATTCTGACGACGAGTACTCAACCATTAGAATCATCTTCGGGCCACTAGAGTATGATTCTATATCTATCCAGTATATTAAAACTTCGAATATATGTTCATGACACGTATATGCAAAATCTTTATATATTGGATTGTCCATGATCAAAATAAATATATATTCAAATACGTATATAACGATTTAAATTTTCAAAAAAATTGTTTTCAATTGAAAATTATACTCTTCACACTCGTTCTAGGATACTACTGATCCTATCTCTAACGAGTCATTCTAATTGGATATTACTAATCCAATATCTGCTGAATTCTTTCGTATAGTTCTAATGTGTCTTGTTCTCGAGCTCTGGAAACCAAAGCTCTGATACCAACTGTAAGAACCCGTAACTTCCCCGTGAAGGAAAGAGCGGATACTTTGAGAACAACACACAAATGAACGCAGACGGAAGAACATTTCATTGCTATTACAACAATTCCATCAGATACAAGAATATAAAGAGTACAAATGAATAAATTACATTCGATAAATATCAGAGATTACAATAAATTATGTAGCAGCGGAAAAATAATACAAAGCACAACTGAAGGTGATATACGGATACAGAGCTTTTGGATATCATTCCAGCTGTAAACCAGGATCCTGTGAATATAAATCTGCAAAACCAAAATTACTAGCTGCCCGTGCGGAAAATAGGGGCACCCAGAGTTTAGGTTAAAACAATAAACTCCAGGTCAGTCATGTGACTGGTGTGAGAACTAAAACAGTTATTCAAAACTTTACTTTAAAGATAGTAATTCAAGGGACCACGCCGTATAACACGGAACGGGTTTCCTCCCAAGAATACTAGTGCATAGAATAAACAACGCAATGCTTTTTTGAAAAATGAAGCTATTCTAAGACCCAGGTCCCATCACACAATGCAACGCAAGCTGGAGGATAGGGTTTTACCTTATAACAACCAAACATGCTTGGTACGTTTAAAACAAATCATTTGATACTATAATAAGTGTATAGTGTCAAAACAATTTCAATCATAAATATCAATCATAGGCGGCATAGCTACCATCTACTATGTCGACATACTAGTTCTACAATTAAAACCGCAATACACGTATTGGAAATTGGATTTCTGTCATGAGTCAAGGCAAGGGGCAAGCTCCTCTCCGCGTTCGAGACACTCTAGCAAATGTCTCAGGACTACACACTCTAGGCAATCCTGGATCGGTTGGGCCGGTCCTCTCTTACGTTTGATGATTATTTATTCCTGAACACACGTTTCCCGGTCCTTACAGACCTATAATCGAGGCGCCTCATTCCAACAACCACAAAGGTGAAAAGTATATAAATGTCAGGGCTGGTAAGTCACTGACACCACCAAAGCTAGAAAGAAACGTCGTGTTCTCCCAACGGTCCGTATCCCGTTTTTAACTCATACCGAGGTGTGAGGCTCGCGAATTCACGTTATACACAAAGCTGCCATGTAGGCCGTGCTTTGATCATCAACCACAAGTCTCTGCTTTTCAACAAAAGCGTTGATCATTGCATCTTAGCGTGCCACACAGGCAATTCATGCCATGCGACTGATGTCCATCGATATACAACCTCTGAGCTCGTACGTCTAAGTGAAGGGCGTTAAGCAAAAGAATAAATTCTCCGTCGCCAAACAGATGTATATTTAATAGAAATCAATCAACACAGAATAAAATCCAATGTCAGACACACAATCCATTTACAAGTCCGTTCTAGGTCTGAACGAAACCGGAGGCACTTTCCTCGCATATCCATCCATCTCCAAGTACGTCTGGACGAGCACCAACTATTTCCATCCTCTTGGGTGTTCAGCCCAATCAGGACCATCAGTAATCATCCAAATGATGTGAAGACTTCTGGTCTTCAACCACCGTCATCATCTTCGACTTATCATCGAATCGGTTATTCAGAAAGGGTATAAACCCGGACTTTCCGAACAACCCGCGTATATTAAAAACAAATGTTACACAAACACAACATACGCCTCATTCCAATTCATTAACCACTAACCGTAATTCAGTAAGAGAGCAATTTCCTAAATATTAACCCCGTAGGCCGAAACCAACATCAGATCAATACCCAGGAAACCATTCTTCTTAACTAACCTACAGTTAGTTTCTAAATCTCAATCCTTAGGGAAAAGTTCCCATTAATTTTATCCAAGATAAATTCTTTAAAATTTATCCTTTAATCTTCCTTTGGATGTCGTTTCAAACCGAATTATGGTTTTCCCAAACTAGTCGAGATTAGCGAATCGCACCGAAGTAATTATTTATTTTATTTCCCAATCCCAACCTATTCATCCCATGAAGCAAAACTGGTAATACTCCATATCTAACACCAGAGTGTTATCGGTAAAATTAATTACCATTTCACGTTCAAATCTAGTTAAAGATTTAACTATCGCTTTGGAGCAAAACTGGTGATACTCCATTCTCGCTCAATTTCTAAATTTGAATATTTAGATTATCAATTCACATTTCAATCTAATTGCAGATTCATTAAAACTCCTTTAACTGGGTTAAAGAACTAGTGTCATTTAAAACACAGTTCACGATAAACCCAAATTATATCCTATTTATTATCGGGTTAAAGAACTAGTGTTATTTAAAACACTGTTCACGATAAACCCACAAATCAATTCTAATTCAGTTCCATTTTAAAAATAAATAGGTTTTAATTTTAGTTCAAAACTAGTTCATTTCGATAAAAATCTATTTTTATCTTTTCAAATATGGAGTTTTTCATCCTAATTTTTCCTAAATCATTTCTTATGATTTTACACAAATTATTACTATTTTTAATAATTTTATCAAGGCCCGTACAGTCGATTTCCAACAACAGCCATCGAACTGCACTTACAGCGACCTTTTTCAAACTTGGTTTGGACGTATCGCCAATCCAACTGTTAGATTTCAAATTTCAAATATTCGTTAGAAAGCTCTTTTCGATACGAACCCAACGGTTCTGGTTTTAGGAGAATCCGACGGTTGGATCTCCCGTAACGTCCGTTTGAAATAAATGGTCGAAATTCACGAACTGCCGCGGCGCAACGCATTCTATTCAGGCCATTATATTATATATATATAATATATATAATACATATTTCATCGATTTCTATTTAAAACGAATAATATAAATAGTTTTAAATTCGTTTCAAAAACAATTTCAACTTCTATTTCCAATTCAAATCAAATTGAATTTTTCCTTATAAATTCGTTTTAAAATTCATTTCTATTCAATTCAAATTTCAATTCAATTTGAATTCATTTCAATTCGTTTTCAGTTCAATTCGAATTCGTTTTATATCCAATTCAATTCGTTTTCTATTCGACTCAATTCGAAATCGTTTTCTATTCGATTCAATTCGAATTCGTTTTCAATTCAAATCAAATTCGTTTTCTATTCGATTCAATTCGAATTGGTTTTCTATTCAATTCAAATTGGTTTTCTATTCAATTCAATTCAAATTGGTTTTCTATTCGATTCAATCCAAATTTGTTATATATTCAATTGAAATCAAATTCGTTATATATTCAATTGAAATCAAATTCGTTTTAATTAAATTCAATTCGTTTTCTATTCAATTTGAATTCAATTCATTTTCTATTCAATTCAAATCAAATTCGTTTTCTAATCAATTTAATTCAAATTTCATTTCAAAATATTCGATTTCGAAATCACTTTTCAATATTCATATTAAAATGAATAAAATCGATATAAAGATCGTTCACGTCAAAATGGCGTCAATCTAATCAATACGGCTTCATATATTTCTATTTTCAAATATTCTATTTCAAATATTTCTTTTTCAAATAGTTCCTATTCAAATATTCCTATTTCAAATATTTCGTTCAACACATGACTAATCTCAACGGATGAATACGGTCAACACATGAACCTTTATTTTATATGATAAAGATGTAAATTTTATTATTAAAATATTTCGTTCAATACATGTCTAATCTCAACGGATGAGTACGGTCAACACATGAACCTTTATTTTATATTATTCTTTATTTTCTTGATTGGAATGAGAAACAATCAATCACCATATAATATTAATCATATGGATTTTCATACATCACACGTATATAATAGCATTGAAAAATAATCAATCATCAACCAAAGTGCACTACACTGTATAAGCATCAAATATAGATACCTAACGCTTATAACATCCTGTCAATCAATCGATCGACATATTTAATCAATCAGGATGAGTGAACTTCAAATTTCATCCCAACACCCGTGTGGGGTTTCAAACAATCAAACACAGATTTTATTTGTGTAGTTGGGCGATGTGTAAAATTTATCGTCCCAATCAATGTCCTTCAAATAGGTGTACATAAACAAACCGTCCGGTTTGCAAATGGATATTTATTTATTCACATTCACGTTAAAAATTATATTTTTTAACGATAAAACATTTTTATTTCAACATATGAATTTCTATTCAGTTCATTCTTTAAATAAAATGATATTTTTATTTTTCTAACTTATTTTAGAAAAATTTCGGCGGCATAACGGCACGATACTAGAAACGGGACGAGGCCAAGCCTTATCCCCGGTCTAGTGAAGGCCCACGCCATTCACACATCAATCAAATTCACCAAACAACCAAATTCAAATCAAATCATCTAACTAATTTACGCAACCAAACAAACAAGTCCATGGTCTATGGACGATTGTGTCGGGTGCTACTAAACACCGTCTACATCCTAGTATATGTATATAACTAGAAAAGAAATTGAAGAGTGAGAAATTCTCACCGAAAGCTATCCAACACCACGACTCTTCATTTATAGAAATCTTCGTCATTCTCGCCTTTTTGTCATCTTCGTTGCCCGTATTCTCTACATATGTAAAAGTCGAATTTTTACCTCGCTATTCAATATATAAAAATCGAATTTTTACTTCGCTATTCAATATATAAAAATCGAATTTTTACTTCGCTATTCAATATATAAAAATCGAATTTTTACTATGCTATTCAGTATATAAAAATCGAATTTTTACTTCGCTATTCAATATATAAAAATCGAATTTTTACTTCGCTATTCAATATATAAAAATCATATTTTCAGAACAGTGTTCGTATCGATAAATATTATATTTTTATAATTCCTTTCACTTATAAAAATATCGACTTTCAAAAATACGGCTCTTTTCATATATATAGATTTCGCCTTTTCAAAAATATAGATTTCATTTTTTCACTCCTTCTATAATATAGAAATCCTATTTTTAATATCTATACTATATAAAGATCATATTTTTAATCCACTACATATGTAAAAATCACGCCTTTCTCCATTTAAAAATATCGTCTTTCTTCCTTTAAAAATCTAATTGTTAGACCAAAAAGTGGTTCTAACACCCAAATTGATTAAAAGCAAAAATGAAATGAGATAAAAATAAAAATGAACACACAGAATTTATAGTGGTTCGGCGAAGAAATGCCTACGTCCACTTGTTTTTCACTATTTTCAATGATTCAGTTGCAAATACAATGAAATACTCACTTGATCTCTCTCACAACTCACTCACAATCACTCAATTGTTTGAAAACAAATAATGAAAGAAGATTTGGATTTTCCGGGAGTGCTGGAATTCGGGTTATGAAGGTAGTTGAACTCTCCAAGTGCCAGAAAAAAGATCCTTTTCTTTTCTCCAGACGGGGTATTTATAAGTGTGAATTTGCTCAAAACCCGATCCGGATCGGAGCCACGTGTCGTCCATCCCATTAGCCTCGGGTTTGGATGAATTATTGTGTTGACAACGCATCAGAGTAATGAACGTTATGGGTAGGAACTGGTCATAGCCGATCCAGATATCCAGGCGCTTTTGCTGGAGAATGATATGGAAAATGGGCTCGGGTCGGAGACACACATATAAGGGGTTCGGATCGGGATACCCGATCCGACCTGGATTGGTTTGGTGGCAGCGCTCTCTCTTCTTTAATCTGCTTCGCTCCAATCTATTTCCGTGGCAAACAGGTGGCTTTCCGATCCAATTGAGATTATGTTGCCCTCCGATCCGAATAGATATACCTTACCAATTTTCTTAGCAACAGTTCACCGATCCGAACAGAAGATTTTATCCGACCTGAACCGATAATTTGCTCTGATCCGACCCGAATGATTGCAGCTGTCCGATCTAGGCTGTAGTGTCTTCTCCGATCCGAACCGAAGTCTTCTAATTAAAAATGCTCTTCAATGTCTAATATCTAGACTTTTTGTTGCCTAGTTCACAAAGTAGGCAAACACTTTGCCCCCTCAAAGGATGCTTCGGTTGAAAATGGAGCATGCTTTGATTGCTGTTGCACAAAGCCTTCATCCTTCCTTTTGAATACGCATGCCAAGCTGTCGTACTGCATCCTGTTCGGTTCGGATTCCGACCCGAACGGATTTCTGGTTTGGGTTCCGACCCAAACGGATCTCCTTCTTCCTATACTCTGCAATGGATTAGTGGGCCAAGCTGCGTCATTGGGCTTTTCGAACCGGTCCGATCGGGAATACGAATAGTCAGCTTGTTTTTTATATAAATTTACTTCACTTTTCTTCTTTTCTTTCATTCATTGTTCTTGCTCAACCGAACCGATTCCACATCGAAACCTTAGTCTTTCCAAGAAACTTCAAAATTCTCGCTTCAATCTTTGAATCAAATACATAGGTAGTCTTGTAATCTTGAATCTCGTTGCCATAATTGTTTTTAATTTACATTCGCAGTTAAGTTGAATGATTCTAGCAAGGTATTTGACTAATTCCATCATCATGGCTTCCTTCATCCTCCGCCTTCGTCGCTGATGGCATCTGCGCCATTTCGAGGCGTTGGTGGAAGATGTTGAAACTCGTCGTTGAATACTTGAATGCTTAAGCACTTGGTTTTAATTAAGGCTTGGGATATCGAGTTGGGTTCGCTACTTAAGAGAAGGAAGAGGAAGGAAATTGAAGGAGATCGGTTCGGGTGGGGGAACAGTAGGAGAAAAAGGAAAAGAGAGAAATTCATAGAATCGGACCGGGTCGGAGCAATAAGGCAAAGAAATGGGACTTAACTTGTTTGACCGGGTCAGATCGGACCTATGAATAAAATGGAGGTCAAGACTTATGCGCTCGGATCGGACCGGGTTGTGAAACAAAAGAGAGAATAGGTGCATGGTTATTCAGGTTAATCCGACCCGCCCCGAAAGTCAATCCCCGAACCGATCCGGATATATCTCTCAGAGTGTGAGCCTTTGCTTATCCGATCCGAACCTGGTGTCTGCATCCGAACTGAAAACTACTCAATCCAAAACACAAACTTTCGTCCAACTATTTAAAAGATATTACTTCCAACTTCATGAACAGTTAGGATAGTGCCTTGCGGACATAAATGAACATTAAGAACTACTCTGACTATCACTTTCTCTTCGAAGTTTCGTCTTACATTGTTGCACCTTTACTTTGCATTTCTCACATTTGCTGCACGCATTTTAGTTCACACACACGCATAGGGGGGTACGGGCTAATTTACTCTAATTCGTGCTACTGCTTCTTCAATAGTTCTATGACAATGAGACCCAGACGCTCTTCCAGACTAGCTGAGAGGAAAGAAGCCCCGGAAACCTCTAACAAAATCACTCTCAAGGATATATCTTCTTCTTCGGATCCAGAATGGGACAATGAGGGTCCAGACTACGGGGTTGGAAATCGAGAAAGCAGCGAGGCGTCTTCAGAGAACGAAGTTTCTCTGGGTTTTGAGGAGGAAGGAGGGATTGGTGACGATCGAGCCCCTGATGAATTTGAATCGGCCATTATATTGGAATCACCTCAAGACTCCGTTGAATTAACAATCGACAACGATCGACTTATCCGAATTTGCTTAAAGTACGGGATAATGAAAAGGGACACTCTAGTGCCTTCACACTCTGACCGTCCCCACAACCCACCTGAAGGATATATGGCGGTCACTCGATTGATGTGCATGGTCGGCGCCATTCCTCCATTCTCTCCCTTCGTCGTTGACTTTTTAAGACAAATGCGGATTGCCCCCATGCAGTTGCATCCCAATTCATATGCTTATTTGCACACCTTTTACATAGCATATCATGAAATCTTTGGCATAGAGCTCACGTTTGATGACGTTCACTTCTTCTATAATTTCAAGCATCGGTCTCGTGAGACTCCATCTTTCTGCTACTTCGAGTCAGTTCCAAAAAGGAAGATAATCTCTGCACCATTCAGCAGTAAAGCTGGAGATTCCAGACTAGAATGGTTCTACGTGAAGCGACAACCTGGATGCGCCAGGAGGTGGACAAAATCAAGTAAAGCACTGATTTTCTAAATCCGGGCTCTATACTCTTGAATCATCACCTTGACTTGTTTTCCTTTTTGTTTGCAGTCGAAAATCCCAAACAGATATCAGATCAGGTGTTCTTTGACCAGATGCACCGACTTCTTAACGGCGATCAGAAATTCTTGACTATCGACGAAGCCCTTAAAGACGAATACCTTCACTTTCATGGGCTGTTATCTGTTTTTCGTAGCATTGGTCAAGGGACGGTTCCATACGCATACATTCCTCCAGTGGAGGTAGTCCCAGAGACAGGAGAAGGCTCAGGAGTTCCTATAGCGCCTCTTCAAACTTCACCTTCTCCATCTTCTACACGAGATGACGAATTGGCTAATCTAGCCGAAAAGCATCGTGAAGGATATATCGCCCCCGAGGAGACTACTTCTCTGGAAAAGTCAAAATCCTCCCAAGAGTCGCCACTTCATGCTTCCGAGGGTGATGTCCCTAGTACTGATGAGCAGATATTTCAGGGTTTGGAGGATCTCCCCTTACCGGAGACTATATACACTTCAGAGGATTTCAGGAAGGATCCTTTAATCTTCACCTCTTCTGAAGAGACCACTCCCGCTAAGGCCAAAGAGCCTGCCCGTACTAGTCTAGCTTCAGACTCGGGTTGGTTGGGGGGAAACACACCACTTAGGATACACTTTATATAACGGCATTAGCATTCATTGCACCTCTTTCTTCGTGAATCCATTAATTCTAAATTTCGTTTGTTTAATCGTGCAGGTACGATGTCTCGATCCTACTACGATATCAGGAAGCTTCGTCGCAGCATGTCCAATCCTCCTCAGGACGTCGAGTATGATCGTCGTGATGATCGTGGAAGAGATGAGAGAAGGTCTTACGATCCCTATCGTTCTCGACCCTCACGTTCTCGCTCACCATTTCGGCCGGAACAAGAGAAATACAAGGGTTATCAAAGCCATAGGGAAGAGGACAGACCACAATCTAAAGACTCCACTTCTTCCCATGAAAAGCGCAGTAGAGAGAGAACTCCTCCAAAAGAAACTGGGTCTCGAAGCAAGCACAAGGTCCCTGCTACTAAACGACCTAGGACAGACAAAGAGACTACCGAATCCTCTTCACACAGGGACACCAAATTATCGATCCCCGCTCCTCCCCCACTAGATGCGGAAACTGTAGTAAAGCGGGCATATTTGGTGGAGCAATTTCCCGAGCACTACTTCGAGACTTTGACTTTTTTACCTGCCCTCGAACCTATTTCTTCTAAGTGGGCAGATGAGGCCAAAGCAAAGATTGATGCGGTGGAAAAGCAGTATTCTGAGATGTTTAAATATTCACGCAACCTCTCTAGAATCATCCGCACTCTAATCACAAATACCGACTCAATGCAAAAGACCGCGGAGGAGGATGCCAAGGCCTTAAAAGCTCTAGGAAAAGATTTGGAAGACACTCAAGCTCAGCTAGCTGTCGCTCAAAGGGATGCTTCTAACTTCAAACAACAATTCGAGTGCATGCAAAAGCGTTATCATGACTTGCTTGAATCTCACACTCAGGAGCGCTCTGAATTAAAAAAGCAAACTGATGAGGCCAAGTCAGAAGCTGCTAAGACATGCCTTGCTTATGCTGAGCTCGAACGGAAAAACGCCGAGTTAGCAAAGAGGAGCGCTGAACTAGAAAAGAAGAACGCTGACTTGGCTTCAAAGCTGTTGGAGGCAGAGACCAGAGCTGCCCTGGCCGAGGGCAATGTGGAGTGTGCCATCAAATCTGCGGAGGAAGCCCGCAAGCAATTATCAGAGGCGGAGGCCGATATTTAGGGTTTTGGCGAACTAATGATTGAATTCTTTGCACATATTATTCGTCGCCGAAACATTTCTTGGATCGAGGACTATCCATCCACTCTAGTTCAAGTGTGGAATCAGATCATCGAGTGGGAAAAAGAGGATCTTAAGGTCGATTCCATTGACGAAGATAAGCTAATGGAAAAATACTTGAGGGATGATGAACCGGAGCGCCTAGCTGAAGGGCGCCGCCTTATTGCTGAGGCCATGGAAGAAGAGAGACGGAAGTCTAAACAAAAAACTGTTCTCGAAGCTGGTTCCTCTTCTTCTGCCCCTGCAACTTCTGAAGTAGAGGGGTATGATCCTGAAAATCCGGGAATTCCCCGAACAACTCTGCTATCCCCCATTCCTGAAACAGCACCAGAGGTAGTAGTCACCCCTGCCGAGAGGTCTTCGGAAGGTATCCCTACCTTTTCTCCTCAATTTGCCAAGGCTATTTCTACCTTTCGCCACATGATTGAACAATCGATGAAAGACCCATTGTTTTCGCCTGAGTTGATAACTGTTTCTTCTCATTCTGTGGGTGTTGAATCATCCGAAAAGACAGATGTGACTCAAGGAGCCACCGCTGGGGCAAAGCCCGCGGAAAAGGCCAAAAGAGGGGAAGACAAGGCTGCTTCTATAGACTTGGGAGAAGGAAGTGAGCCGACTAAGGCCGCCACCCCCCATGATGAAGAAGTGATAGCAGCTTTAAGGGATGATGGCGGTGACGGGGGTCAGTAAGAGGAAACAGAAGTTGCAATAATCGGGGAGTCAAAAAGTGCTGATGACGTCACCTTGGCTGCATTGAAGGCTGATCAAGACAAGCGCTTGCAATTAAAGGCCGAAGAACTAGACCCTGAGGCCCTCAAGCCCCTTGCAGTTGTGGACGCGGGATCAAGGTTAGTTGTTAAGCTCTCAACTAGATCTATTACAGAGGAACTCGCTAAAAAATCTTCTCTTGATTCCAGCGCCCCGCCTTCCGGGAAGAAGTCTACTGGCTCCAGCACCGCATCTTCAGGAAAAAAAGAAGTCAAAGCGAATCTTGACAGAGGTTGAGAAAGAAGCAAAGGACGCGGAGAAAGCCGCCAAGAAATCCAAGGCTCATTCAAAATCTAAATAGTGGATTGCCTTGTATCGTTTTAGCATTTAGTGAACCAACAATTGCTGCTACAAAATTAGCTCCTGCACTTTCTTTTTTAGCTATTTTCCTGTACAAATTCATTCATTTGTAAATAAAAATAACTCATTTTTTGCAATGTTTGTTTGTTAGTAGTTCTGCACTTATGTAAAAATGCATGTCTATAGTTATGAAACGAAGTTGTGGAGGGGGGAAATATGCGTATACATACGTGTCCCCAGTCAATTCCCACAAATTATTTAATGCTTAATCAAGCAATCTGAATGCTCCCGATTCTCTGACGGGATAGCACTTCCTGTGTCGTCAGTACCTGTCGTTTTTTCTGGCATTTCTTTTATACCCTCTCTTTCTCTTGAGAGTTAGAGTTCGAGCTCAGTCATCTATTTATTCCCCGGTCTTTCAACGGAGAAAGATTTCTTTCTCAGCGCTCAGTCGGAGACGCCTTTATACTCTCTTTCTCTCTGGAAAGTTAGAGTTAGGAGGAGAATTTCTTTTTCAACGCTTAGTCGGAGACGCTTTTATACTCTCTCTCTCTCTGGAGAGTTAGAGTTAGGAGGAGAATTTCTTTTTCAGTGCTCAGTCGGAGACGCTTTTATACTCTCTCTCTCTCTGGAGAGTTAGAGTTAAGAATGTCGTTTTCTCATTCTTTTATGTCTTATCGCACAATTTCAACCTTTTTAGGCTGGGAGTTATCCTGTATCTTATAATCGCAACAGAATAACTGATAAATGTATATATGTAATGCATAAAAGTAAATAACACACATTATTTTTATAGTGGTTTGGCTAAGTCGTAGCCTACATCCACTTTATAGTTCTTCATTCATATCGTCAGATTTTCCCAAGGCAAGTCGTGCCTTATTACAGAGTTCATAAGAAAAATAACACAAAGTACAGCATTTCTAATCCAAATATCGCATTAAGTGTTGGGCATTCCATGCTCTGGGGACTTCTTCGCCATCTACGGTCGTTAACTTGAAGGTTCCTTTTTCAAGTTTCCGTTGAATGACAAAGGGTCCTTCCCATTTTGGACCAAGGTGAGGAAGGGATGGAAAGACTCTCTTTAGCACCAAATCTCCTGGTTCAAAAGTCCTGAGGCGAACTTTTTTGTCGTAATAGCGTGCCATTTGACGCCGATGTCTTGCCGCACGCAAATCTTCTTCGTCCCTTTTCTCTTCGACTTCATCAAGAGACTCAAGTAAGAGTGCCCGATTCGTCATCGGGTCATAATATGTCACCCTGTGGGAAGGAACTTCTTGTTCAACTAGAATTACAGCTTCTGAGCCAAAGGAGAGAGAGAAAGGGGTATGACCGGTGTCCGTTTTAAATGTTGTTCGATATGCCCACAAAGCTAGGGGCAATTCATCAACCCACTTTGCCCTTGCACGCTCTAATCGTTTCTTGAGGATGGATTTTATTACTTTGTTTATTGCCTTTACTTGCCCATTCGATTGCAGATAGGAAACTGCAGTATATCGTTTGTCTATCTTATACTTCTGGCAGAAATTTCTGAATTCAGTACTATCAAATTGGGTTCCATTGTCAGTTATAATCGTCCTTGGGATCCCGAACCGGCATATAATATTTCTGACCACAAAACTTATCACCTTTCTTGCTGTGATCTTGGTCAAGGGCTCAGCTTCCACCCATTTCGTAAAATAGTCCACGGCCACTATTGCATACTTAGCTCCTCCTTTAGCAATTGGTAGAACTCCAATGATATCAATTCCTCACGTGGCAAATGGCCAAGGACTCACCATTGATTTAAGTTGGGTCGACGGTGCCCTGGGGATTTTGGCGAATCTCTGGCACTTATCGCAGCGTCGTGAATAATCAGCTGCATCTTTATTAATCGTAGGCTAGAAGTATCCGTATCGCAATATCTTCTTTGCTAAAGTTTGACCTCCTGTATGATCTCCACACTCACCTTCGTGTACTTCTCTTAGTACACGCTTGATGTCGTCGTGTGTTATACATCGTAACAGGGGCATAGAAAATCCTTGCCTATAAAGAGTATCATCTTGTATGACATATCTGGTAGCTTTGCGAACTATAGCTCTTTTCTCACTCTTCTTTGACGGGAGTGTCCCATTCTTAAGGAAATTCTTAATTGGAGTCATCCACGACCCCTTCTCTGGTTCCGCTTCAAAGGAAAATTCAATTTCCATTGACTCAAAGCTTGGCGATTCCAACGTTTCAATTGGAATTATTTCAGTCTCTTCTGGATTGTCGGAACTAGCCAGCTTCGCCAGCCTATCCGCTTTCTGGTTTTCAACTCTGGGAATGTGTGTTATATTGTACCGCTCTAAGCTATTCAATAGCTCTCTCACCTTCCTGAGGTAGGCGATAAGTCGAGGTCCTCGAGCCACAAATTCCTCTCGCACTTGGCAAACAACAATTTTAGAATCACAGAATATGTCTAACACTTTTACTCCGAGGTCTTTAGCAAGCTTCAGCCCGGCAATCAGGGCTTCATATTCAGAGTCATTGTTAGTCGCCGAAAATTCTAATCGCAGGGCGTAATTTAACGACCGTCCTTCGGGAGTGACTAAGACGATTCCAGCTCCGGACCTTCGGTTGTTCTTGGCTCCATCTGTATATAGTTTCCACGGATCTATCTTTAACTCATCCTCTGACTTAACCACTCTGTCGTCGATTACTTCCTCCTATGGAATGGTGAACTCCGCAATAAAGTCTGCTAGAGCTTGCCCCCTGATCGACTTTTGTGGTTGAAAATTCAAATCAAACTGACTTAGTTCTATGTTCCATTTGATCAACCTTCCCGATGCTTCGGGTCTCTGCAACACCTGCCTTAAGGGCTGGTCGGTGTATATGGTTATTGGATGAGCTTGGAAATAGTGACGAAGTTTTCGGGATGCGATCAGGAGGCTGTAAGCGAGCTTCTCAATTTTTGGGTAGTTGCGCTCTGCTGCTGCTAATTTCTTGCTTACATAATACACTGGCCTTTTTCTTCTCGAACCAGGGCTGTGCTAACGGCGTGAGCCGAGACTGCCAAGTAAACAAACAATTCTTCATGATCCACTGGCTTTGACAAAATTGGCGGTTTCTCTAGCAGTTCCAATAAATTTCGAAAGGCCTCAACACAGTCCGGAGTCCACTCGAAGTTCTTCTTTCCTCTTTTAATCAAATCAAAAAACGGAACGCATTTGTCTGTGGCTTTGGAGATGAATCTACTCAGCGCCGCTACTTTCCCTGCAAGACTTTGGGCGTCTTTAATTCTCCTCGGCTCTTCGATATTTCTAATCGCTGCTATCTGGCTAGGGTTGATTTCAATTCCTCGGGAGCTTACAATGAAGCCAAGGAACTTTCCCGATGCCACTCCAAATGAGCATTTCAGAGGATTCAATTTCATCCGATACTTTCGTAGGATACCAAACATTTCCGCCAAGTCTTGCGTATGGCTGGAGGACTGTCTCGATTTGACAAGCATATCATCCACATAAACTTCCATAGTTTTTCCTATTTGATTATAAAACATTCTGTTCACCAAGCGCTGATAAGTAGATCCAGCGTTTTTCAATCCGAATGGCATTACAACATAACAATATAATCCTAAATTCGTAATGAAGCTCGTATGTTCTTGGTCTGGCACGTGCATAGGAATTTGGTTGTATCCAGAATATGCGTCCATGAAAGAGAGAAGTTCATGACCTGCTGTCGAATCTACAAGCTGGTCAATCTTGGGAAGTGGGAAACTATCTTTTGGGCAAGCTTTGTTTAAATTTGAAAAGTCAATGCAAGTCCGCCACTTTCCGTTTGGCTTCTTTACCAAGACGGGATTCGATATCCAGTCGGGATATGTCGAATCTCGAATAAATCCATTCTGCTTCAACTTCTCTACTTCCTCTTTGAGAGCGGCCGAACTCTCTAGTCCCAGCATGCGTCTCTTTTGCTTCACAGGTGGATGTTTCGGGTTTATATTCAATTTGTGACTTATAATGGATGGCGATATCCCACACATGTCAGCATGGGTCCAGGCAAACACGTCTAAGTTTGCCTTCAAGAAGTCCGTTAGTTTTTTAGCTCGACGTGGATCCAATTGAGAACCAATTTTCAAAACTTTTGTCGGATCAGCTTCATCAATGGGAATTTCCACTGTCGCTTCATTAGGAGTTGCATTCCTAGCCTCTTGTTCCTCGTCTTTTCTGGGATCCAGGTCTTCAGGCGTTCCTTTGGGCAACTCCTTTGGGGTCAATCTCTCTAATTGCTATGCCGAGCCCCGCTTTGAGGGAGACGAGGCATCTTTACTTTCAACGTTAAGTCCTTTCATCAACATCTTTAATTCGGCCACATAGCAGGCCCGTCCGGAAACTTGATCCCCTCTCATTACTCCAGTTCCGGCTTCAGTTGGGAACTTAAGTAATAAACACCAAAGGGCGATACAAACTCTGAATTCAGCAAGGGCAGGCCTCCCCAAAAATGCATTATAAGGCGAATCTACGTCCAATACTACGAACTGGAGCATCCGCACTCTTCTACGTTCTCCTTGCCCCAGGGTCACGGGCAACTCTTTGTATCCCATGGGAGCTGTCCACGCCCCGTTGAAGCATCTAATCCATCCTTCACACGGCTTCAAATCTTCAGATTCAAGCTTCATCTGATCGAATGACTTTTTAAATAAAATATTGACAGAACTTCCGTTGTCTACTAATACCTTATGGACCAAGGCCGGCCCAATGGTGGTAGTAATAACCAACGGATCATCGGTGGGTGATTGGATCCCAGTATTGTCTCGGCTGCGGAATACCACGTCGTCAAACATGGTCTTCTGTTGTTTTATGGGGGTGATATCTTCCAAATCATCACCCTCGTTCACATCTAGGTGCTTGGCAGCATTTACATATTGATCCATTGATCTGAAACTTTGGATTGCCGGGTGAGGTCCGCCTACTATGGAGTTGATAATAATTCCTTTACCTTTCTGCTGCGCTGTAGGCTTGGGAGCAGGTAGAATCTATTTTGGAGCCTGCTTTCCTTGCCCCTGTCCCTCGGGGCAACCTTGTATTCATCCAACTTCCCTTCATGCAGCAGCTTCTCAATCACATCCCTCAAATGCCGACATTCATTGGTTGAATGCCCATGAGTTCCATGAAACAAACAAAATTTCCCTGTCGCCATTTCTTTCTCGGTCGAATCACGAGGTGGCGGTCTTTTGTACTGTAACACATTGTACGTATCCAGGTAAATATTTTCCAGGGTGTCGTTCAATGGTGTATAATTCTCGTAGTTCTGGAATCGGGGTCTTTTGTTAGGATCACTTCCCCTATTTCTGTTTCTTCTGTTACCGTTCGGATTACGGTTATTGTTGTTGTTACCCCCGCTTCCAGCATTGCTGTTTCCACCCTTGTTTCCTACATTTACTTCAACCTTGCCATAACTTTCCCCAGACTGCTTCACGGTGATATTACTCTGCACATTCCCCTTTGAAGCCGTCTCAGACTTTCTCTTTCGGTTTGCCCTGGCCTCCTCTCGCCTTAGATAAATATCGGCTTTTTCGTAAAATATCTCCCTTGTGGAGGGTGTTTTCCCAGAAAGGTAATCTCCAAACTCAGATTCAGGATCGACTCCTTCCTTCAATGCCATCAGAATAGTGGGCTCATGCGGGTCACTGACCTCAGTCACAGCTTGGTTAAAACGGTCAAGATATGCCCTCAAAGACTCTCCTGGTGCCTGCTTGATTCTCGATAATTCAATAACACTTTTGGACTTTCGGGCATGGAGTCGGAACTGGTTCATGAAATGCTCGCTTAGTTCCTTGTAATTCAAAATCAAACGAGGAGGAAGTCGGGTAAACCAGAATAGCGCCACATCTTCTAAGTAGATTGGGAATGCTTTGCACTTCACTTCATCAGGGGCAGCAGCAGCATTCATGAGCCACGAGTATCGCATCAAATGCTGTCCCGGATCAGTCCTTCCGTTGTACTTGTCCATCTGTGGCAAGTTAAAGCGTCGGGGAAATTGGAAGTCGAGGATATCGTCGGTGAAGGGAGTATGGCTTCGCTCAATGCCATAATCTTCATTTGTATAGTTCCGGCTCTCGAACATGATCTGGTGAACCATTGCCTGCACATCAGCATTAGTTAGGGGCGCTCAGGTTCCCTGGCCCTAGTATCCGAGTTCCTTCTGGGCTCTTGTTCAGGAGATGCCCTTCTTCTTCGAGCTGCCTCTGCTCGATTCCGTTCCCTGCACTCCCGGTCGATCTCGGGAGGATGGGACTGGAGTCTTTGCCCCCGAGTGGGGTCATTGTTTCCTAGCGCTCGTGCAATATCCTCACAAGATCCCAAAGATCCAAATGTCAGCTGCTCCACGTTCTGAGGTCGTTCGAGTGGCCTTCGTTCACGGGGCCGCTCTTCCTCGGAAGATGAAGATTGATTCACTGGTGTGTGACGAACCGGTGATGGAGTTCTCTGTCGACGGAGTTCACTAATCTCCCGACTCATGAGCCTCATATTTTCCTGCATCATGAGATTAGTGCGCTCGTGAACTTTCATAGCCTCCCTTGTGCTCTCAAGCATGTCAAGTAAGCGCGAGAAATCTCCTTGAGTGATGGGCGCAGATGGATTGACCTGATCACTAACCCTGGTGGCTGGAATCGGAGCATTCGTAGGGACTCGAGTAGAGGTTCCAGCTTCACCAAGCATAGGGTCGGATCGGAGGTAGGAGGTCGGGTCGGTTCGGAGCTGGGGAGCCTGGTCGGATCGGTACGTGGCAAGCTGCTCGGGTCGGTTCAGATTGGGGGAATGCACTGCTTTAGAATCTCCTACCCGGATCGGATCGGAGCTCTCCCCTGCTGGCGGCTCGGATTTCCTGCATTGGTTCTTCCTGCTCCTGAACTCTGCCCCCGAGACCTTGTTACAACCGCATTTTGCTGATCTTCGCCAGCTCCATTTCCTCGACCAGATTGAACTTCTTTGCCTTTTCCTTTGGCCATGATTCTTTGACAATCACTCCAACAAATATAAAAGAGCGGAGAAACTTAAGGATTAACTTCTTTGAACTCAACGGTCCAAAAAGTAGAAAGAAATCCCGGGAAATGAAGAATTCAGATGAGGATTCTCAGTGAAAGCACCAAAATGTTAGACCAAAAAGTGGTTCTAACACCCAAATTGATTAAAAGCAAAAATGAAATGAGATAAAAATAAAAATGAACACACAGAATTTATAGTGGTTCGGCGAAGAAATGCCTACGTCCACTTGTTTTTCACTATTTTCAATGATTCAGTTGCAAATACAATGAAATACTCACTTGAACTCTCTCACAACTCACTCACAATCACTCAATTGTTTGAAAACAAATAATGAAAGAAGATTTGGATTTTCCGGGAGTGCTGGAATTCGGGTTATGAATGTAGTTGAACTCTCCAAGTGCCAGAAAAAAGATCCTTTTCTTTGTCTCCAGACGGGGTATTTATAAGTGTGAATTTGCTCAAAACCCGATCCGGATCGGAGCCACGTGTCGTCCATCCCATTAGCCTCGGGTTCAGATGAATTATTGTGTTGACAACGCATCAGAGTAATGAACGTTATGGGTAGGAACTGGTCATAGCCGATCCGGATATCCAGGCGCTTTTGCTGGAGAATGATATGGAAAATGGGCTCGGGTAGGAGACACACATATAAGGGGTTCGGATCGGGATACCTGATCCGACCTGGATTGGCTTGGTGGAAGCGCTCTCTCTTCTTTAATCTGCTTCGCTCCGATCTATTTCCGTGGCAAACAGGTGGCTTTCCAATCCAATTGAGATTATGTTGCCCTCCGATCCGAATAGATATACCTTACCAATTTCCTTAGCAACAGTACACCGATCCGAACAGAAGATTTTGTCCGACCCGAACCGATACTTTGCTCTGATCCGACCCGAACGATTGCAGCTGTCCGATCTAGGCTGTAGTGTCTTCTCCGATCTGAACCGAAGTCTTCTAATTAAAAATGCTCTTCAATGTCTAATATCTAGACTTTGTGTTGCCTAGTTCACAAAGTAGGCAAACACTAATCTTTTCTATTTTAAAACTAATCTTTTCTATTTTAAAAATCTAATCTTTTCTACTCATATAAATAAAAATTATATTTTCAAAATCAACTCTATTTGTAATTTCAAAACACCTCTAATTTTAGTTTCAAAATAATGCTAATCATACCTAATAAAAATAAAATAAAATAAAAAGCAAAACAAAAATAAATAATTCAATAAAAACTTACAGCTTTTTCGATTCGGAGGTGGCTTGGGCTCTGGTGGGCGTCGGGGCGGCTGTCAGGAGGAGAGGGGGCTGTCTGAGGCACGGAGGGGTATCGCGAGGCTAGGGGGGTATCGCGTCGCGGTCTGGCGCAGGGGGGTTTTTTGCGGCGCCTCTGGCTCTTGGGGGTGGTTCGATCGCGACGATCGAGGCAGAGGGGGAGGGAGCGTCGGTTGCGGCGGCGGAACGAGGCGGAGCGCCTGGAGGGCGGCGCGACTTTGGCTGCTTCGATCCTTTTTTCTTCTTCTTCTGTTGAAAATGAATTTCAACGGGGGGGGGGGGGGGGGGGGGGCAGGGTATAAGGAAAGGAGAGAAAGGGTTTTTTTTTATTTATATTATTTAATTTTTAATTCAAAAAGTTGACTTTTACAAACGACCTCTAAACGAGGCCCACCGCCTGTCGTCCCTAGCATTTTACCCCTATTCCGAACACAATGGGATATGTATTCGTAGGCTGATTCGATCGTTTCGATCTGTTTCCGTTAAAATCAACATATAACTCTATATATTGAATTTGAACGCGCATTTCAATTTACTGGGGTCACATACTAACTCGAAAAATTCCCGAAAAATATTTTCTAGCTTCGTATTGACGATACGGTCCTAACAAAACTAGTTTCATCGAATTCTGAGACCGTTAGAAAAATGGCCAATTTCCAGTCGATTAAAATCAACTGAAACTGGTCAAACGCATTTTCCTTTGCCACACTCACATATTGAATCGAAAAATTATGAAATTTGGAATCTAGCAATAATTTGACACCACGGATCCAACAAAAGTGGTTTCGTCGAAATCCGAGGTCGTTTGCAAAATTCCCATTTTCAAGGGCCTGAATTCCATAGCGACTATTCAGTATTTTCCACTGGACATATCTTTTGATTCCCGCTATGAAATTTTGGTTTGTCAAATTCGTTGGAAAGATATTATCAATTAGATCCTATTACTTTTGTTTTCACTAAAATCCGGATTATTTTGCACCCGGTACATTCAATTGAAGTTTGAAATCGAATTATCAAACTACCGCGCCATTTTCAATTCTATTTATAATTATATATAATTATTTAAATTCTAACGACGACGTATATAATATATATACGTTCTAATTATATTCAAAATAAATTTTCGTCGATACTATTTAAAATAATCTATTTTAAATATTCAAAATTTGCTAAAATTGCCAAAATAAAATTTTTAAACTGGCTCAGATTTTCGGGTTATTACACAACTTCATTTATAAATATCATTTATAAATCAACACTTTTTTTAAAAGAAGCTATTTTATTCTAGTTTATTCAAAATTCAACTTCTATTTAAAAATAGAATTTCTATTTTTAAAAAACCCAAATTCTTTTCCAATATATTTAATATATTGTACAATATTTTAAATTCCAATTATTTCAGGTCGATGTTGTTCAAACAACCAAAACACATAATAACCAACCATAGATTATTCGTCATATCACATAATGCAATATATGAAAACAATTATATAATTCATTGAGGAATCCAGTTGGATCCCTCCAACCTGTTTCCCTACATCCACGGATGTTAATCAACATAAATAACACAATTTCATGTCAATATGAAATCATTAAATCAGAATTTAACCACGACTTCATATATATAACCATCAACAATTTAATTGTAAATCATCCAAACAACCATCACACACAGCATTCAATTATTTTTATCAAAGTTAAATAATGTTTACAAAATTATAAAATTGGATAGAGTTAGTTAGTTTACTCACCTTGGTTGTTACGGTCGATTTATTTAATCAGTCTTTTTATTTTTCCGTAAATTCAAACGAGCTCCAAATGGCACCAGGCCAAAATCATAGTGTAGCCTGCATTCATATGATTCCAACGACACTAAATTTGTTAGATTCGGTTAACGTATAGGAGAGTTATCTAATTTACAAATTCTACGTATTTAACCTTCATTACTTTGAATAAATTATTGAATTAAAACCTTTAATTATGTTTACCCTTAAATCGCCCTGCTTATCCATTTCTTCCCTCGATGCAGCAGCTCGAACTCGCCTAACTTCAAAACGAAGGCTGAACTTTTTAATCCATCTCCTTTCTTTCATCTCTGGCCTTGCATTCAAACCCACGTGAAACAACTTACCCCGAAATGAAATTCTTCCCTGCTGATTGATCCGCTATCCTTCCTTGCTAATCCCAACTTCTAACGTTTTTTTTGGCCTTCTCCCTTTTTTATTTTTTTCTTTGTGTATGGGCTTCATGTTAGTTTTCCTCAGCCCACCTTCGAAATGAATTAGACACGCTACCTGATACATTTACTCCTCCGTGAATGGATAAAACGCTGTCAACTCCTCCCTTATTTCCATCCTCTCTTACCCCATATGCATCCCCTCAAAAATACCTTGTCCTGTTATTCTTGTGAAGCCCGCACGCTTGGTGGAAAAGCCGACTTCGTCACCTTTCCATGCACTACACAGTAGAAACACCACTCCAAATCATATAAAACCCACAAAAGAAGTAGCATGCATGCGCTATTCGATTCAGGAACTGAAAAAGAAATGACTCTCGTTCCCGTCGATGCTCAAAACCCAAATGAACCACTTACACTCTACGTTGTGTTAAAACACAGTGAACTAGATATGGTTCCAATTCCAAGAAACCCACACTGGATAGAAGCTCACTCTCACACTCCCGCAAATTCAAAAATATAAGCATGGTAATTTAATTTTTTTTTCCATACTTTTTGGTTGAGAATTTTCAAACTTGCGTTATGATCAAGGTTGGATTTCTGAAAATGATGAAGGCGGTGTACCCAACATATGTTTATAGAAAGAAAATCCTTGATGCCCAAGTAATAGGAATGTAGGTGACAACGTATTCCTTAGGTAGCTTTCATTTCCAACATGGTCTGCATCGCTACTTCGAGTTGTCCTGCGTGAAAGAGTGGTGACCCTTCGAATTGTGAGCATCACGTATCATCTGTAGAATAGGGTAGGGACAAAGAAACATGGTGCTTATGCTTAGCAGGGGAACCATTTTTTTTTATATATATACTATTTTTTCATTTGTATATGGTTACATCAGTTCCTTCGTAAGCTTAGGAACATCAGGTCTGTATTAGGTTGGAAGAAAGGAGAATCGTAGGTATGCAGATTTTAAAAGAGAACAACTGTGATTCGTTAATTCGATGTGGCCCATGCATGTGCATGATGGCGTGTATAAATTGTCTTCAGAGCTTACATACAGGGAAGTTTCAAACTGAAGTCTGTGTTTCGTACAAAATAGGCTAACGTTAAATAAAAATGTAGGTCTGTGCTTAGTAGGCCCTTATTATATATTTACCTTGATATTTGACTTCAATATGATATAAGTGACGACGTGTGTTTGTGTTTGTATATTGGTTGAATTATGTTTATGAATTAATATTTTGAACCTTCATTGGAAGGTTGTATAGACCAGACTGTCTTGCCTCATTGTTAATATAAAATTTTCTTTAGATTAAAGGAATTAACAGATTTAACATACACCGCTACAAACACTTTCGTTCACATACGAACTGCTATGGAAAAGAATAAAATTATTGTTACGACGAGCTTGGTGCCACGATTCCAAAAATATAATAAAACAGACAATTTAATTTATCCTGTGAAGTCTCAAAAATGCTGTTACATGGTGTAAAATACTTCGAATAAAAAGTTGTTTATTTTCCCAATTAAAAATTACAGTAAAATTCTAAAAATTAAACTAAGTATATGTCCCAAATATCTTATCCAAATTCGAAACCGGTATTTAATTAAAATAAAATAAACCATCATACCCTATATAAAGCGAAATATCCATTTTTCTGTTTAATTAGAAAAATATAATCCATTAGATTCGAACGTTTCTTATTTCGAAGGAATCCGATTTATAACAAACCCTATACATTCAGTTGAAGTTCAAATCGTAATATTACGAATTACCATGGAGCTGCGAGCTCGATAAATATTATTTTATAATTAATACGTTCAGATATCGTTTATTAATAAATTTGTTGTTTATAACTCGAATTTAAATTCAATTAAATTCCTTGCATTAGCTAATCCATGTAATACTGCACTTTAACCCTTTCCGAACATTTCAGAAATCAAATCTATTATCCCATTATTATATATTAATTATTCAAAATATTTGAATTCAAACCATTTGAATTACCAAACCAATATATTAAAATAATTAAATTAATTAATTATTAAATCGCTAAAAATCCGGGACGTTACATTTCTTTTCCCTTAAAATAATTTCGTCCTCGATATTGCTAAGTAGTACAGATACTAGAACTCTAGCTCCTTACAATCTACTTGGTTGAAATCTCATACTCCATGCTTTCATTACTCAAGTCTATACATATTACCTTTAATCCATATATCAGTACCCGACCTTTTATTTTCCATTCCAAATGATATGACCACCACTTTTGGACAATCTACTATCACATACTCATCCATATGCTTTCTCAAATATCTACCCATTCTCAAATTGACTTAAATCAGTTCATCATTTCGCTTGTCCATTCGGGTTATATAATCTCTTATACAATCGATAAGTCGATTTCCAATTACCAGAATGTTTTTATAAATTTCTAACTCTTTAAATTTTTGAAAATTTTGGCCAGCATCTCCATTGCGCGGCTCAATCAGTACAGCTACAATTTGCCTTTATAGGCCTTCTTCGACCCAAAAGAAAATCATCAGCCAAGCAGCTTGCCAAACTGGCTTATAAAAATCTCATATTCAATATAATATAAACTTGTACCTTTTTGTTGGGCATTCAGCTCTATCTTCTTCCATTTGCTATCCTGTTAGCATATACAGATGCATTTCCAATTGATCTCCAATCCAATTATTCTCAAATCCAATCATCTGCTTATATTCAAGCCTAATTTCATTTCAAACTCCAGTTCCAATCTAAATTCCAAATTTTCATTCACCAATCCAATTCTTTTCCAGATTATTTCTAATTCAATACAATTTTTTTTAAACTTAGTCTAAGTTAAATTTTAATTTATTTATTCTCCTTTACCATCCCAATCTATTCAACTTCATAGGAAAATTTTAAATTTTAGAATTTCAAATACCTGGGTTTTATTTCAAATCAGTTTGAAATCATATATATTACATATAATAATAGCAATTCAAAAAATTTGAATTTCTTTGACACTTTGTTTCCTTTAAACAATCCAAAACAAATCTTTGGTAGTAATTTGTCACTTAGAAACTCGAAAATGAACACTGATGATGCTACAGTCATCATCAGAATTATTTTTCAGCTATCGAAGTGAGTTCAATACTATATCACTCAAAAACTCATTTTAACCAATTCCATTTTGACATTACTTGTAAGGACCCGTAACTTCACCGGTTAGGAAAGAGCGGATACTTCGAGAACAACACACAAAAGGACGGAGATGGAAGAACATTTCATTGTTATTACAACAATTCCATCAGATACAAGATTATACAAAGTATAAATGAATAAATTACATTCAACAAATATCAGAGATTTAAATTACATTTAAATACATCGCAGCGGAAAATAATACAAAAGCACAACTAGAAGTAATGCACAGATACAGAGCTTTCCGAGCATCGTTCCAGCTGTAAATCAGGATCCTGTGAATATAAATCTGCAAAACCAAAACTACTAGCTGCCCGTGTCGAAAATAAGGGCACCCAAAGTTTAGGTTAAAACAATAAACTCCAGGTCAGTCATGGGACTGGTGTGAGAACTAAAACAGTTATTATTTAAAACTTTACTTTAAAAGAGAGTAATTCAAGGGACCACGCCATATAACACGAAACGGGTTTCCTCCCAAGAATACTAGCGCATAGAACAAAACAACGCAATGCTTTTTGGAAAAATGAAGCTATTATAAGACCCAGGTCCCATCACACAATGCAACGCAAGCCGGAGGATAGGGTTTTCCCTTATAATAGCGAAACATGCTTGGTACGTTTAAAACAAATTACTTGATACTATAATAAGTGTATAGTGTCAAAACAATTCAATCATAAATATCAATCATACGCGGCATGGGTACCATCTATCATGTCGCCATACTAGTTCTACAATTAAAACAGCAATATCACGTATTGGAAATTGGATTTCCGTCATGAGTCGAGGTAAGGGGCAAGCTCCTCTCCGTTCAAGACAATCAAGCAAATGTCTCAGGACCCCACTTTGATCCTTGGAATCGGCTGGGCCGATCCTCACCTAACTTTGGAGGATTAGTTATTCCTGAACACACGTTTCCCGGTCCTAACAGACCTATATCCGAGGCGCCTCGCATTCCAACAACCACACAGGTGAAATGTATATAAATGTCAGGGTTGGTAGGTCACTGACACCACCCTAGCTAGAAAGAAACGTCGTGCTCTCCCAGCGGTCCGTCTCCCGTTTTAGACTCATACCGAGGTGTGAGGCTCGCGAATTCACATTATACACAAAGCTACGCCACACAGGTCGTGCTTTGATCATCAACCACAAGACTTTGCTTTTCAACAGAAGCCTTGATCAATTGCCACTTACGTGTGCCACACTAGCAATTCACTCCATGCGACTGATGTCCATCGACATACAACCTCTGAGCTCGTACGCCTCAGAGAATGGCGTTAAGCAAGAGAATAAATTCTCCGCCGCCAAACAGATGTATATTTAATAGAGATCAATCAACACAGAATAAAATCCAGTGTCAGACACACAATCCATTTACAAGTTCGCTCTGGCTCTGAACGAAACCGGAAGCACTTTCCTCACATATCCATCCATCTCCAAGTACATCTGGACGATCACCAACTGTTTCCCTCATCTTGGGTGTACAGCCCAATCGAGATCATCAGTAATCACCCAAACGATGTGGAGACTTCTGGTCTTCAACCACCGTCTTCATCTTCGACATCTCGTCGAATCGGTTATTCAGAATGGGTATAAACCCGGCCTTTCTGAATAACCCACGTATATGATAAACAAATGTTACACAAACACAACAAACTCCTCATTCCAATTCAGAATATTCTTTTATTCACAAAATCACATTTTTAGGGAATAGGTTCTCATTAATTTTATCAAAGATAAATTCTTCTAAATTTATTCTTCAATCTTCCTTTGGATATCATATCAAACCATATTGTGGTTTTCCAAACTAGTCGGGATTAGCGAACCACACCGAAGTAATTATTTATTTTATTTCCCAATCCCAACCTATTTATCCCATGGAGAAAAACTGGTAATACTCCATATCTAACACCACGGTGCAATCGGTAAAATTAATTACCATTTCACGTTCAAATCTAATTAAAGATTTAAATATCGGTTTGGAGCAAAACTGGTGGTACTCTATTCTCGATCACCTTTCAGATTTGATAATTTAAATTATCAATTCACATTTCAATCTAATTAAAGATTCATTAAAACTCCACTTAGTTTTAATCTTCACAAAAGTCAATATCCTGCCTTTAACTGGGTTAAAGAATCAATGTCATCTAAAACACGATTCACGATAAACCCAAAATCACACTCTATTGTTGATCGGGTTAAAGAATAGGTGTTGTTCAAAACACCGCTCATGTTAAACCCAAAAACCAATTCAAATTCAATTCCAATTAAATATTATTTAATTGATACACTTCATTAATTCTAAATAGAAAGATTTAATCTTTTTCTCTATTGGGCTTAAGAACAGTGTTAATGAAGACACCATTCACGACAAACCCAAATCACATTTGATATTAAATACTAGGCTCTGAATAGAAAGTATACCGGCTTATATTCAATATCAAATCCTGAAACCAACAAATATCGTATTGGAAATAACGATATAAACTATATCTTTCAAATTCCCGTAACAATATCTGTATAGTCACGAAATCCAACATCGAAATATTCCGAAGATAATTTCGATTCAACTCCAGCCCAATTCACGTACTGGGAATATTGATTATTTTTAATAATTTTATCAAGGCCCGTACAGTCGATTTCCACTAATGGCCATCGAATTGCACTTACATCGACCTTTTCCAAATTTGATTTGGACATAATTCCAAATCCAACTGTTAGATTTCAAATTTCTAATATTCATTGGAAAGCTCTTTTCGATACGAACCCAATGGTTCCGGTTTTAGGAGAATCCGACGGTCGGATCTCCCGCAACATCAATTCAAAGTCAACGGTCGAAATTTATGAACTGCCGCGGCGCGGCGCGTTCAATTCAGGCCATTATATATATATAATATATATATATACATATATATTATATATTTCGTCGATTTCCTTTTTAAAACGTATTTTATAAATCGTTTAAATTCGTTTTCAAAACCATTTCAACTCTATATTCAATTTCAATTCAAAATTGGATATTTCATATCATTACTATATAAATGATAATATTTTCAAAACGTTATATTTTGAAATCACTACCTTTTCTATATTCATTATAAGAACGAATATAATCGATATAAATATCGTTCACGTCAAAATAGCGCAACTCTAATCAACACGGCTTTATATATTTCAATAAATTCGTTATTCTATTCAACAAATGAATATATATTCTATTCAACACATAAATCTATATTTCTTTCAACACACGACTAATCTCAACACATGAGTACTGTCAACACACGACTATTTTTGTTATGTAATATATTTTATAAAATTATGGTATCTATCGTTTGATTTTTTTAATCAGACTCCACCGTGAAGTAGATTCTAATTTTAAATATGATAAAGATGTAAATTTTATTATTAAAATATTTTACTCAACACATGAATAGTTTCAACACATGAACATCGTCAACACATTACTATTTATTCTATTCAACACATGAATCTTCTTTTATAATATTCATTAATTTCCCGATTGGAACGAGGCCCAATCAATCACCATATAATGTTAATTATATGGATTCCATATAACACATGTATATAAATAGCAACGATAAATAATCAACAATCATCCAAAGTGCACCACACAAATGCATAAGCATCAAACATAAATAATTAATGCTTACACAGCCTGTCGACCAATCGATCGACATACAATTAAATAATTGGGATTAGTGTACGCAAAATATCATCCCAACACCCGTGTGGGGTTTCAAATCAACAAACACTGAATATTATTTGTGCAGTTGGGTGATGTGTAAAATTTATCATCCCCATCAATATCCGTCAAATCAGTGTATATAAACAAATCGTCTGATTTGTAAATGAATATTTATTTCTTTTCAGAAGAGTTTTATGTCGTTCCTTAACACGTTAAAAATTATATTTTTAACGTCAAAAATATTTATGTCAAAACTTTACTATTTTTAACTAACACTTTTTATTTTGGAAAATTTTGGTGGCATAACGGCACGATACTAGAAACGGGACTAGGCCTAGCCTTGTCCCCGTTCTAATAATGGCCCACGCCATACCCAAATCAGATTATCTCAATTCATTCATTTGCAAACCAATTTCAACCAAATCACTCAATTCACAAATCAACCAAACATCCATGGTTTCAAACAAAGGTGTCGGGTGCTTCTATTAAGCACCGTCTGCATCCTAGTATATATTTCTAACTAGAAAATGAAATTTTAGTGAGAAGTTCTCACATTGATTTTTTTCAAACGCATTTTCTGAACTGCTGAATTATTGTTCGAGCTTCAGACTTCGCATACAAGCTCAAATCTTCAATCCATCTTTTTTTTGAGCACAAGCACGGCATTCTGAACAACTTTTGCAACTTTTTGCCGAAAATGCTCCAATTCGCCAGAATTCGCGAAAGTACACGAATTTTCCCGCTTTTTAACAGCAGACTTCGAACGCGTTTTCCGAGCAGCTCCGAACTCCAAAACATGACTTCCATATAGCCAAATCGAAGAGAATTTCGTGCTCTACAACTTTGGTTCAGAGGGACTTTGGCCATAAACGCACCGTTTGAGAGTTATTGGCGAAATATGGTCAGGGGCTTATTTGCAAAGCGGGTGATTAGTGTAAAATGGGTTTTTGGTGACCGGGGGGCCCACGGCCGGAATTGAGGAGGGGGAAGGGGGCGCTGGACCTGATGTGATGTGGGGAGGCGGCTAAGGGGTGGGGGCGGCGTTGGTGGTGGCCGTGGTGGTGGTGGTGGCTTCTAGGGTTTGCAAAATCACATAAAAGAGAGGAGAGAGAGACAGGAGGAGGAGTAGGAGGAGGTGCGGTCGGCGGTCGGAGGCCGGTGGTGGCTGGTGCAGGAGGGGGCAGAGGCAAAGGGGGTGGAGCTCCCCATTAAAGAGGAAAAAGAAGAAAAGAGAGGAAGAGAGAAAGTGAGAAAGAAAAGGAAGTAAAAGTGTTTATATGCTCGTTTCCCGCGTATCGCCTGAACGCTAACGATCTCCAATCGCCGTGGATTTCGGACACGAGATAGTAGACGTGAAGACGAGTCCAACAAAATAAGTTTCGTCGAATTCCGAGTCCGTTTGACCATTAAAAAAATCACCAAAATGCTCAGATAAGCTCTAAAAATGCGATTTTGGCGCACCTTTTCTTTTCGCACGCTCACATGCTAACTCCAAAAATCACGCCCTCTTGGATTTAACCATTATTAGACGATACGAATCCAGAAAAAAAAAAGTAGAATCGAATTCTGAGGTCGTATCAGTAATGTTCCTTTGTAAAATGACTCCCCGTTTTACCCTGAACTGTTTTAGCTCGCACGGCCACATACTGACTCCGATCGACGCGCCCTTTGGAACATAACAATAATTTGTCATTATGAATCCATAAAAATTTATCTCGTCGAATTCTGAGCTCGTATGCAAAATTTGATTTTTTAAGGGCTATGTATTGTTAACCGAACAGCTCCTGCCTATTGCCACTATTCCGGATATCGGAATACATCGAAGCTTATACTTTTCGGAGTTCTAAATGGCATTTTGAACTCAATGGAAGTGGTTTCGAGTCCAAATTCATCCGTATGCAAAATTTCACTTTTTAAGGGCTATGTATAATTTACGTAGCGACTATTCTGAATTTTCAACTGGGCATAACTTTTGATTCCCGCTATGAAATTTCGATTTTTCAGATTCTTTGAAAAGATATTCTCAACTAGATTCTAATATTTTTGGTTTCGCCAAAATCCGGTTTATTTTGAATCCTGTACATTCATTTGAAGTTTGAAATCGAATTATCGAACTATCGCGCCATTTTCAATTCCTTTTATAATTATAAATAAATATTTATATTCTAACGATGATCTATATAAATATACACATTCTAATTCTATTCAAAATAAATTTCTCGTCGTTATTATTTAAAATAATTCATTTTAAATATTCAAAATTCATTAAAATTGCCAAAATAAAAATTTTAAATTGGCTCAGAATTTCCGGGTTGTTACATTCTCCCCCACTTAAAACTTTTCGTCCCCGAAAAGGAACGAAGCCGAAAGTTGTTTTAAAAACCAACTCAACGTTCATTCTGGCTTCCATCCTCCAACTTTTCAGTTTCTAAGAATTTTCAAATTCTTCAAAAATTTGGCTAACACTCAGAAATTTCGAAAAATTTCGCCATAACCTCCTTTGTACGGGGAGGGGTTTGGAAATTTATTGGGCCGTATTAGGTACCCAATAAATCTTGTAAGGCATACACATATTTATAGTGACATATTCTGGTGTTTACAGGGGAGCGTGTATAGATAATAACTCCAGAGAATAAATTCTCGTCACCCTGTCAAAGCCTGAGGGTGTGTGTATTTTAATTGCTCCAGAGAATAAATTCTCGCCACCTCGTCCCGTGTGGGAAATAAATAATCCATGTGCCGTATTTAATGACTAGAGAGGCGTGATTATTGTCAACTCCAGACCCGTGTGGGGTTTTTATTAATCTGGCAATTTTTCCGTTACAATTTTATATTGTCCATATCAGTCATCAGTTCAACCTGTAATATATAGTCCATATCTGTAACGACCCGTATTCTACTTATCAAAGGATAGTAGAATATTTATTTCTTTCACATACGAAGTCGTATGGTCATGTAACTTTGGGAGACGACTATTGGGGTCATTTCCTATGTTCATGATTTTTGTCGATTTTTAAATGACCAATTTACCCCTAGTTGGCACTGTTTTGGCCATAACTTTTGACTGGAAAGGAATTTTGACCTAAAACTACTTCCATTGGCTCCGGATGATGGTTTACAATTCCGTAGATTGGTCACATTAGCCAAACGGACTCACCGTTTGGGAGATATGGCTGAAACAAGTTTCAGATGGTGAAAAACAGCTTAATTGGGCTTAACCGGGTGATTAACAGCTAGGCCCAATGGGGGATTTCGGGATTAAGGTAAGGAGGAGGCTGAAATCAGTGGGAGAACGATCTTATCCTCATTTCCCAGCCGCCACTTTCTTTCTTGCAGCCCTAGCAATGGCCTCCAACACCCAAATCACCTTCTAATCAAGTTTTGGCTTAATCTACATCAAATTAAGGAGAGGAAACACGAAAGCAAGGCTAGAGCTGCTGTTAGACATCAGTATTCGCCCAAATCAGCAAGGTTTCAGTTCTGAGAATTTCATTTGTGGCCAAAGTGAGTGATTAGCATCGTTTTTAAACTAATTACAGTTAATTAAGGGTTATTAGTGAGATTAGCGAATTTATACACTGATAAATTCTGGAAAATTATCTATAAATTCGAAAATAATATTTTATGTCTCTGGTTGAAATTTGGTTAAGTTCTGTTAACCCTATGATTAGTTTTATTTAAACATGCTTAAGGGAAAATAAGGGGTTTTGGGTATATTTGATCCATTTTGACATGTAAATTCATTGTTCTGGTGTTTTTGGTTAGTTTGCTATGTTGCTATGACTGTTTGACATGATTTGTGATTGATTAGTATAGTTAGATTTGTCGAAAGCCTCGTCGAATGGCGTAAACAAGTTGCTGGAAAAAGTTGCAGAAAGTTGTGCAGGGTTTCGGATCGGATCGGATCGGATATGGGCTCGGATCGGATTGGAGACCGGGGTAAGGAACTCTACCCGAACTGGAGTCTGGCACAAAAGAGGCTTGGAAAATTGGAAGGCCATGTTGGTTAAGCTGGGGATCGGATCGACTTAGGGACGAAGGGCTCGGATCGGAACTTGACATTTGGGAGAACTGGCAAGAAGGAAGGCCACGCTAATTGAAATGCGAACGGATCGGATGAAGAAGGAGGCATCGGATCAGAGCACATGAAGAACGAGGGAGAGGATCGGAGCGGAAGCACGAACTGGAAGGGAGATGGCACCCGACTCGACCCGGAGGAGGACACCCGACCTGAACCGACGCGATGGAGTGGACCCGAACCGAACCGCTACCAGAGGAAGACCATGCACCAACGCAACGCAGTGGACCCAACCCGAACCGACGGCTTGAAAGGAAACCAACCCGACCCAGTATTGACCAATAACCCGAGATGCAAAGGTAGTCCAATATGGGGAGTTAGAGCTCAGGATCCAGTTGGAAACCGATGAGTTCACTTCATGATTGGGCTTTGCTGCGGGACGCGTGCCAAGGGGCAGTCGATGTTTATGACTTTGGATCACTATGTATGGGAAGTACGTGAACGGATTCAGGGATGCAATGGCCTAGGTACAACTAAAGGGCTATAAATCAATGAAGTGGGGTCATTTGTAAAGGTTTGGTCATGACTCCATGTGGTAAGCTTGGTAGTAGCAGTAGTTGTACAAGTTGAACTCCGTCACTACTTCGATGGGTCTAGTGATTGACAGTGGTGGACATTGTATGCTTTACGCACTGAGTGGGAGATGTGAGGATGGTTGCTATCGATGATTTGTTTGCTATCAATATGACATGCGCACCCCACCCCCGTATTCTTTACACTATTTATTATGGCACCTTAGAGTACTGTACGGTATGTGGTACTAACTCTTTGGTTGCAGGTTCAGGTTCAGGTATGGTTTAGTATACCTGTTATTATTCTGTTTAGATGCTTATCGCTCATACCAGGATTTATGTCTGACCCAGAGTTTTATATCTCCTCTTATTACTCTGGGTGCTCACACGAGCAGACTAGAGACAGGTTAGCTGGTGATGCACGTGTAGATGATCCGGAGACGAGCAGGAGGCTTCCACATAATATATATAGTATTCTCCCTGTGTTGTTGAAGATCACTACTTGGGCATTGGCAGTGCATCTTCTACATTAAGCTTTCTTTTGTTTAGAGACAGTAAATTTGGAAAGTTGTAATCAACTGTATTTGGATTTCCGCTGCTCTGATGTTGATGTTGATTTTAGTTATCAGCTTATGCACTGTCTCACCTGTTTTATGTCAAGTATGTCATTATTATTATATTTTATTCCATGCACTGTGAGACGTTCTATAGGTTCCTCGTTAGTTAATTCCCTTCTTTTTTTTCTTCTGACGACTATTCCGTGCGAGTCGGGCATGTGAACAGGGCACTTTCGGAGGAAATGCCTGCTGGTGCAGGGCGGGCCGTCACACTTGGTATCAGAGCTCTAGGTTGCGTAGTTAATCTAGGGAAGTTATCAGGGAGAGATAATATACGTACATGAGAGAGCGTATTTGTGATTACTTTGGTTTTCAAAAGCTATATATATATATATACTATTACTAGTATAAGGATGAAGTCGTACTGCACTAGCACCACTATGGGGTCGTTAATCGTTTCCTTTTTCAGATTGACAATGAGCCGATATACTAGAGGTGCTGGTAGGGGATCCTATAATGGGAATGTTGCTGACATGAGGACGATGTTTACTGACCTCATGAGAGAGATGCTTAGGGATGTGCAGAGGGCAGCTCCCAATGTTGGAAATGGTGGTGGTCCAATAGTGCAGGCACCGAGGGTCGACTTTGCCAAGCTGAATAAGGATTATACTAGTCTTGGTGGGAAGCCATTCCACGGAACGGAGTCGGCTACGGATGTTCGAGATTGGTTGGATAGTTGCGAACGTATCTTCGAGGATTTGGGTATCGAGGATGCGATGAAGAGAAAGCTAGCGTCCCGCCAGCTGCAAGGGCGGGCAATGAATTGGTGGAATGCTATAAAGGCAGCTACTCCCGAAGATCAGATTACTTGGGAGCAGTTTAAAGCTCGCTTTAGCGAGAAGTTCATTCCAGCTGCTCAGAAGTTAGTGTTGTTTAAGAAGTTCTTGGAGCTCAAGCAGAATGGCAGAGCTGTCTCGGAGTATATTGCTGAATTCGACACTTTATCGAAGTATGGGTTATCTCTTATTGATACTGCCGAGAAGAAGAATGAGAAATTCATAACTGGTTTGGATCAGTACTTGGGGGAAAGGCTTATTAACCACATTGATGAGACATTTGAATCGATTGTGGGGAAAGCATTAAGATCAGAAAGTCTCTACCCTAAGCCAAAGACCGAGGTTGCATCCGCAGATGAGCCAAATCCACAAGCAAGTGGTGGAGGCAAGGGTGGTTCCCAGAATAAGAGGAAGCAGAATCAGACTAAGGATGGCCAGAAGAAAAAGAATAAGCAAGATGTTGAGTGCTTCAGCTGTGGTAAGAAGGGCCATTGTGCTAGTAATTGATGGGCCAAGCCAGCGGATAGGAAGTGCTTCAACTGTGGCCAAATGGGACATCACAAGGACAAGTGTCCGCAAACCCCCAAAGAAAAGCAAATGGTGAAAGCCTACGCCCTTAATGCTATTCCTTCTTCGTCGAATGCCCCAACAGCGGCGGAGATGGGAAAGAATGTCGTCATTCAAGGTATGCTTTCTGTTTATGATGTTCCAGTTAGAGTTTTGTTTGATACCGGAGCTTCTAGTTCTTTCATATCTAGTGACCTGGTAGATAGGTTGGGATTGGAGCCCGAGATTGTCGATAGACCTTTAGTAGTGACGAACCCGATTGGTGGTTCCACTAGCCTTAGCATGATTTGTCGTAATGTGGTCTTATCGAGTCATGGATGCATGTTTGTTTGTGATTGCTTTGTTTTGGGCTTTACTGGGTTTGGCATTATTTTAGGAGTAGATTGGCTCCGAAGATACGGGGTGGTGGTAGACTGTGAGGGCTTTTTGGTGACAGCTAGAGCGGATGATGGGCGGAGGATAGTGTTTGGTGGTCTACCCAGTGAGGGGGTATTGGCTAGTTTTCTAAACTCCCTCGACATTCCGCATAGTGAGTTGTCAGGTTTGCCCGTGGTTGGCCAGTATCCGGATGTTTTCGAAGAAGTGACCGGGCTCCCACCACACCGAGAGATTGAGTTCCGTATTGATTTGGTAAAAGATGCCAGACCTATAGTGATGCCACTTCGTCGTATGGCACCAATGGAGCAGCGAGAGCTCGAGGTGCAAGTCAGCGATCTTTTGAAGAAGGGATTTATCAGAAGGAGTGTTTCTGAATGGGGAGCACCAGTTGTGTTTGCTACCAAGGAGGATGGTTCCCTTCGTTTGTGTGTAGACTACCGCGAGTTGAATAAAGTGACGAGGAAGAACAAGTATCCTCTACCGCAGATAGATGATTTGTTCGATCAGTTGAGTGGCGCGAGAGTATTTTCTCAGTTGGATCTCGCGACAGGTTTTCATCAGCTTAGAGTGGAAGCTGAGAGTATAGCTAAAATGGCATTTCGGACGCCGTCTGGATTTTATGAGTGGATGGTCATGCCATTCGTGCTGACCAATGCCCCAGCATATTTTGTGGATCTTATGAATAGGGTATTCAGAGATCAGTTGAATAGGTTTGTCCTTGTGTTCGTTGATGATATTTTGGTCTATTCGAGGACAGAGGAAGAACACAAGGAACATTTAAAAATAGTGATGGAGGTGTTGAGAAAACACCAATTGAAAGCAAAGTTTTCTAAGTGTCACTTCTGGAGGAGGGAAGTGAGGTTCTTGGGCCATGTTGTATCAGAGAATGGTATTGCCGTGGACTCGACGAAGGGGACTACGGTACAGGATTGGCCTACGCCCAAGAATGCAGTAGATGTAAGAAGTTTCTTGGGTTAGCTGGATATTATCGTAAGTTTATCCAAGATTTCTCCAAGATAGCAGCACCATTGACCCAGTTGACCAAGAAGAATCAAGCTTTTGTCTGGGATGAAAGGTGCGAGAATGCATACAAGAGTCTAAAGGACAAGTTGACATGCGCACCAGTGTTAGTCATTCCTAAGGGGAATGAAGAGATGACGGCATACACGGATGCTTGTGGTACCGGACTGGGTGTTGTATTGATGCAAGGCGGTAGGGTGGTAGCCTATGCAAGTCGGCAATTGAAACCGCACGAGAGAAGATACCCTACCCATGATTTGGAATTGGCAGCGATTGTGTTCGCGTTAAAGATGTGGAGACATTATCTCTTGGGAGAAAGATTTGAGCTGTTTACAGATCATAAGTCATTGAAGTATCTCTTGTCCCAGAAGGATTTAAATCTCCGGCAACAAAGGTGGTTAGAATTCTTGGCTTCCTATGATTTTGACATCGCATATACACCGGGAAAGGGCAATGCGGTGGCTGATGCATTGAGTAGGAGACATGCCAGTTTAGGGGCTATGTTCCTAGAATGGAAGCAACTAGAGTACATCGCTGGGTATGATTTCAGACCAAAGTGCGAATTGAATCCAGAAATGTTAGCAAGTTTGACGATCAGACCCACTTTGATTGAGCGGATCGGCTCCAGTCAGAGGGACGATCCTAACCTATTGGAAATCATCTCCAAGTTAGAGATGGGTATCGATGAGGAGATGAACAAGTATGGGCTTGATCGAGAAGGATGGCTTAGAAAGAATGGAAAGCTTGTTGTACCCAATGTCAACGGATTGAGGGATGAAGTGCTTAGAGAGTGTCATCACTCAAAACTGACTATACACCCTGGTGGTAATAAGATGTATCGAGACATGAAGCAGACCTACTACTAGGAAGGGATGAAAAGAGACATTGGGAGGTTTATATCCAAATGCATGAATTGCTAGCTAGTTAAAGCCGAGCAAAAGAGGCCTAGTGGGTTGTTACAGCCATTAGAAATTCCCGAATGGAAATGGGAGCAAGTGTCGATGGATTTCATCGATGGTTTACCAAGGACTAGATCGGGACATGATAGCATTTGGGTAATTGTGGATCGATTGACTAAAAGCGCAAGATTTATACCATTCAAATCGACCAGAATAGCAGCCAAGTTGGCAGAATTGTATATGAAATGGGTAGTGAGATTTCATGGAGTACCTAAAAGCATTGTGAGTGACCGAGACCCGTTGTTCACTAGTGGGTTTTGGAAGAGCTTACAAGAGGCTCTAGGGTCAGAGTTACATCTCAGTACCGCATATCATCCTCAGACCGACGGTCAGACGGAGAGGGTGAATCGTATTTTGGAAGATCTCTTGAGAGCATGTATATTGGATTTTGGTGGATCATGGGATGACCATTTGCATCTAGTAGAGTTTGCATATAATAATAGCTACCAATCCAGTATCGGTATAGCTCCGTTTGAAGCTTTGTACGGAAGACCGTGTAACTCACCATCATGATGGATAGAGACTGGTGAGAAGTTTATGCTTGGACCAGATGTGGTGAGGGAAACTTCAGATAAGATTAAGATCATTCAACAACGAATGAAGGCTGCCCAAGATAAGCAGAAGAGTTATGCTGATAAGAGGAGAAGAGACTTAAAATTCTCCGTTGGTGACTTGGTGTTTGTCAAGATTTCTCCGTTGAAGAGCGTGATACGATTTGGCAGGAGAGGCAAGTTGGCACCAAGATTTAATGGCCCATTCCCTGTTCTTGAACCAGTCGGGAATTCGGCATATAGAGTTGACTTACCAGAGAAGATGGCGGGAGTTCACAATGTATTTCATGTTTCCCAACTAAGGAAGTTCGTTCACGACCCAGATATGACTATTTCACCTGATCAGTTAGAGGACTTCGAAGTAGAACCCGAGGCGGTTGGGAACCGCAAGCCGGCCCGTATTGTCGAGCATGACATGAAGCAACTTCGAAGGAAGGCGGTGAAGCTAGTCAAGGTTCAGTGGGGCGAGGACGAGAATGATTGCACCTGGGAGACAGAGGAGAGCATTAGGAAGACATATCCAGAACTCTTTGCTTGGTAAGATTTTAGCTTCGATTTAGTTTTCTGCATGCTAGGATAGGCATGTTTGCTTGTTTTGCATGTTTGATTGTTGTATGTGGTTGTTAGGCATGCGGGATCCTTTGTATGTTTAGGGTTAAGGAATTTCGGGGGCGAAATTTCTTGGGGGGGGGGGGGGGGGAGGGGAGAGTGTAACGACCCGTATTCTACGTATCATAGGATCATAGAATATTTATTTCTTTCACATACGAAGTCGTATGGTCATGTAACTTTGGGAGACGACTATTAGGGTCATTTCCCATGTTCATGATTTTTGTCGATTTTTAAATGACCATTTTACCCGTAGTTGGCACTTTTTTGCCCATAACTTTTGATTGGAAAGGAATTTTGACCTGAATCCACTTCCATTTGCTCCGGATGATGGTTTACAATTCCGTAGAGTGGTCACATTAGCCAAACGGACTCACCGTTTGGGAGATATGGCTGAAACAAGTTTCAGATGGTGAAAAACAGCTTAATTGGGCTTAACCGGGTGATTAACACCTAGGCCCAATGGGGGATTTCGGGATTAGGGTAAGGAGGAGGCTGAAATCAGTGGGAGAACGATCTTATCCTCATTTCCCAGCCGCCACTTTCTTTCTTGCAACCCTAGCAATGGCCTCCAACACCCAAATCACCTTCTAATCAAGTTTTGGCTTAATCTACATCAAATTAAGGAGAGGAAACACGAAAGCAAGGCTAGAGCTGCTGTTAGACATCAGTATTCACCCAAATCAACAAGGTTTCAGTTCTGAGAATTTCATTTGTGGCCAAAGCGAGTGATTAGCATCGTTTTGACACTAATTACAGTTAATTAAGGGTAATTAGTGAAGATTAGCGAATTTATACACTGATAAATTCTGGAAAAATATCTATAAATTCGAAAATAATATTTTATGCCTCTGGTAGAAATTTGGTTTAATTTGGTTAAGTTCTGTTAACCCTATGATTAGTTTTATTTAAACATGCTTAAGGGAAAATAAGGGGTTTTGGGTATATTTGATCCATTTTGACATGTAAATTCATTGTTCAGGTGTTTGTGGTTAGTTTGCTATGTTGCTATGACTGTTTGACATGATTTGTGATTGATTAGTATAGTTAGATTTGTTGAAAACGTCGTCGAATGGCGTAAACAAGTTGCTGGAAAAAGTTGCAGAAAGTTGTGCAGGGTTTCAGATCGGATCGAATATGGGCTCGGATCGGATTGGAGACCTAGGCAAGGAACCCGACCCGAACTGGAGTCTGGCACAAAAGAGGCTTGGCAAAAAGGAAGGCCATGTTGGTTAAGCTGGGGATCAGATCGACTTAGGGACGAAGGGCTCGGATCGGAACTTGACATTTGGGAGAACTGGCAAGAAGGAAGGCCACGCTAATTGAACTGGGAACGGATCGGATGAAGAAGGAGGGATCGGATCGGAGCACGTGAAGAACGAGGGAGCGGATAGGAGCGGAAGCACGAACTGGAAGGGAGATGGCACCCGACTCGACCCGGAGGAGGGCACCCGACCCGAACCGACGCGATGGAGTGGACCCGAACCGAACCGCTACTAGAGGAAGACCATGCACCAACGCAACGCAGTGGACCTGACCCGAACCGATGGCTTGAAAGGAACCCGACCCGACCCAATATTGACCAATAACCCGAGATGCAAAGGTAGTCCAATATGGGGAGTTAGAGCTCAGGATCCAGTTGGGAACCGATGAGTTCACTTCATTATTGGGCTTTGCTGCGGGACGCGTGCCAAGGGGCAGTCGATGTTTATGACTTTGGATCACTATGTATGGGAAGTACGTGAATGAATTCAGGGCTGCAATGGCCTAGGTACAACTAAAGGGCTATAAACCAATGAAGTGGGGTCATTTGTAAAGGTTTGGTCATGACTCCATGTGGTAAGCTTGGTAGTAGCAGTAGTTGTACAAGTTGAACTCCGTCACTACTTCGATGGGTCTAGTGATTGACAGTGGTGGACATTGTATGCTTTACGCACTGAGTGGGAGATGTGAGGATGGTTGCTATCGATGATTTGTTTGCTATCAATATGACATGCGCACCCCACCCCCGTATTCTTTACACTATATATTATGGCACCTTAGAGTACTGTACAGTATGTGGTACTAACTCTTTGGTTGCAGGTTCAGGTTCAGGTATGGTTTAGTATACCTGTTATTATTCTGTTTAGATGCTTATCGCTCATACCAGGCTTTATGTCTGACCCAGAGTTTTATGTCTCCTCTTATTACTCTGGATGCTCACAAGAGCAGACTAGAGACATGTTAGCTGGTGATGCATGGGTAGATGATCTGAAGACGAGCAGGAGGCGTCCACGTAATATATATATAGTATTCTCCCTGTGTTGTTGAAGATCACTACTTGGGCATTGGTAGTGCATCTTCTACATTAAGCTTTCTTTGGTTTAGAGACAGTAAATTTGGAAAGTTGTAATCAGCTGTATTTGGATTTCCGCTGCTCTGATGTTGATGTTGATTTTAGTTATCAGCTTATGCACTGTCTCACCTGTTTTATGTCAAGTATGTTATTATTATTATATTTTATTCCATGCGCTGTGAGACATTCTACAGGTTCCTCGTTGGTTAATTCCCTTCTTTCTTTTCTTCTGACGACTGTTCAGTGCTAGTCAGGCATGTGTACAACGCACTTTTGGAGGAAATGCCGGCTGGTGCGGGGCGGGCCGTCACAATATCCGTCATCAATTCAACCTGTAATATATAGTCATCGCCATACAAGCCTCTCGCTCATATGGTAAATCTTCCCCCTCGTCACACAAGCTCCAAATGCTTGTGTGGTATATGATGAAGTATGCCATGCAGTGTAGTTCAAAATTAATTGTTACTATCCTATGGCGACATTTATTAATTACACACAGAATAACCAGCACTCCGCATCCAATGGCACTTACATGAGTTGATATAATAATGAAAGTGCGCATCCAACTCATTAAGGTTTACCTATTTGTCGGGCATGCAAATAAATTCTTTACTCAACAGCTAATCCGTATACCTGTTTAATGTAAGTACATGTACATGCATGCAAATGCGATAAATTTTCAATACAATTCACTATTTGATACAATTTGATTATAGGTTCAACTTTTAATTAATCAAACAATAATCAAACAACACAACCATCAATCAATTAGTTGATTATTGTTTCAAATTTATAATTTTGATATATATACAAAAATCACATTTTTGATGCCAATTCATAACAATGTATTCTAGCTATATTTTGGTTCTCACACTAGTCTAATGGAAATATATAGAAATCACACCTTCGTCACTCGAATATGAATTTTGACGACGAGTACTCAACCATCAGAATCATCTTCGGGCCACTAGAATATGATTCTATATCTATCTAGTATATTAAAACTTCGAATATACGTTCATGACGCGTATATGCAAAATCTTTATATACTCGATTGTCCAAATTCAAAATAAATAAATATTCAAACATGCATAAAATGGTTTAAATTTCAAAACAAAATTGTTTTCATTTGAAAAATATACTCTTCACACTCGTTCTAGGACACTACTGATCCAATTTCTAACGAGTTATTCTAATTGGATATTACTAATCCAATATCTGATGAATTCTTTCGTTTGGTTCTATTGTTTCTTGTTCTCGAGCTCTGTAATCCAAAGCTCTGATACCACTGTAAGGACCCGTAATTTCCCTAATTAGGAAAGAGCAGATACTTCGAAAACAACACACAAAGGGACGCAAACGGAAGAACATTTCATTGTTATTACAACAATTCCATCAGATACAAGAATATACAGAGTATAAATGAATAAATTACATTCAACAAATATCAGAGATTTAAATTACATTTAAATACATCGCAGCGGAAAATAATACAAAAGCACAACTAGAAGTAATGCACGGATACAGAGCTTTCCGAGAGTCGTTCCAGCTGTAAATCAGGATCCTGTGAGTATAAATCTGCAAAACCAAAATTACTAGCTGCCGGTGTCGAAAATAAGGGCACCTAGAGTTTAGGTTAAAACAATAAACTCCAGGTCAGTCACGGGACTGGTGTGAGAACTAAAACAGTTATTATTTAAAACTTTACTTTAAAAGAGAGTAACTCAATGGACCACGCCGTTTGACACGGAACGGGTTTCCTCCCAAGAATACTAGTGCATAGAACAAAACAACGCAATTCTCTTTGGAAAAATGAAGCTATTATAAGACCCAGGTCCCATCACACAATGCAACGCAAGCCGGAGGATAGGGTTTTCCTTTATAATAGCCAAACATGCTTGGTACGTTTAAAACAAATTACTTGATACTATAATAAGTGTATAGTGTCAAAAAAATTCAATCATAAATATCAATCATAGGCGGCATGGGTACCATCTATCATGTCGCCATACTAGTTCTACAATTAAAACCGCAATATCACGTATTGGAAATTGGATTTTCGTCATGAGTCGAGGCAAGGGGCAAGCTCCTCTCCGTTCGAGACACTCTAGCAAATGTCTCAGGACCCCACTTTGATCCTTGGAATCGGCTGGGCCGGTCCTCACCTAACTTTGGAGGATTAGTTATTCCTGAACACACGTTTCCCGGTCCTAACAGACCTATATCCGAGACACCTCGCATTCCAACAACCACACAGGTGAAATGTATATAAATGTCAGGGCTGGTAGGTCACTGACACCACCCTAGCTAGAATGAAACGTCGTGCTCTCCCAGCGGTCCGTCTCCCGTTTTTGACTCATACCGAGGTGTGAGGCTTGCGAATTCACGTTATACACAAAGCTACGCCACACATGCCATGCTTTGATCATCAACCACAAGACTTTGCTTTTCAACAGAAGCCTTGATCAATTGCCACTTACGCGTGCCACATTGGCAATTCACTCCATGCGACTGATGTCCATCGATATACAACCTCTGAGCTCGTACGTCTCAGAGAAGGGCGTTGAGCAAGAGAATAAATTCTCCGCCGCCAAACAGATGTATATTTAATAGAGATCAATCAACACAGAATAAAATCCAAGGTCAGACACACAATCCATTTACAAGTTCGCTCTGGGTCTGAACGAAACCGGAGGCACTTTCCTTGCATATCCATCCATCTCTAAGTACGTCTGGACGATCACTAACTGTTTCCGTCATCTTGGGTGTACAGCCCAATCGAGATCATCAGTAATCACCCAAACGATGTGGAGACTTCCGGTCTTCAACCACCGTCTTCATCTTCGACATCTCGTCGAATTGGTTATTCAGAATGGGTATAAACCCGGCCTTTCTGAATAACCCACGTATATGATAAACAAATGTTACACAAACACAACAAACGCCTCATTCCAATTCAGAATATTCTTATATTCACAAAATCACATTTTTAGGGAATAGGTTCCCATTAATTTTATCAATGATAAATTCTTCTAAATTTATTCTTTAATCTTCCTTTGGATATCATATCAAACCATATTGTGGTTTTCCAAACTAGTCGGGATTAGCGAACCACACCGAAGTAATTATTTATTTTATTTCCCAATCCCAACCTATTTATCCCATGGAGCAAAACTGGTAATACTCCATATCTAACACCACGGTGCTATCGGTAAAATTAATTACCATTTCACGTTCAAATCTAATTAAAGATTTAACTATCGCTTTCGAGCAAAACTGGTGGTACTCCATTCTCGATCACCTTTCAGATTTGATAATTTAAATTATCAATTCACATTTCAATCTAATTAAAGATTCATTAAAACTCCACTTAGTTTTAATCTTCACAAAAATTAATATCCTGCCTTTAACTGGGTTAAAGAACCAATGTCATCTAAAACACGATTCACGATAAACCCAAAATCACACTCTATTGTTGATCGGGTTAAAGAACAGGTGTTGTTCAAAACACCGCTCATGATAAACCCAAAAACCAATTCAAATTCAATTCCAATTAAATATTATTTAATTGATACACTTCATTAAATCTAAATAGAAAGATTTAATCTTTTTCTCTATTGGGCTTAAGAACAATGTTAATGAAGACACCATTCACGACAAACCCAAATCACATTTGATATTAAATACTAGGCTCTGAATAGAAAGTATACCGTCTTATATTCAATATCAAATCCTGAAACCAACAAATATCGTATTGGAAATAACGATATAAAATATATCTTTCAAATTCCCATAACAATATCTGTATAGTCACGAAATCCAACATCGAAATATTCCGAAGATAATTTCGATTCAACTCCAGTCTAATTCACGTATTGGGAATATTGATTATTTTTAATAATTTTATCAAGGCCCGTACATTCGATTTCCACCAATGGCCATCGAACTACACTTACAACGACCTTTTCCAAATTTGATTTGGACATAATTCCAAATCCAACCGTTAGATTTCAAATTTCTAATTTCTAATATTCATTGGATAGCTCTTTTCGATACGAACCCAACGGTTCCGGTTTTAGGAGAATCCGACGGTCGGATCTCCCGCAACGTCAATTCGAAGTCAATGGTCGAAATTTACGAACTACCACGGCGTAGCGCGTTCTTCCGTGGCAGTTCTATTCAGGCCATTATATATAATATATATATATATATATTATATATTTCGTCGATTTCCTTTTTAAAACGTATTTTATAAATCGTTTAAATTCGTTTTCAAAACCATTTCAACTCTATATTCAATTTCAATTCAAAATTGAATAATTCATATCATTACCATATAAATGATAATATTTTCAAAACATTATATTTTGAAATCACTACCTTTTCTATATTCATTACAAAAACGAATATAATCGATATAAATATCGTTCACGTCAAAATATCGCAACTCTAATCAACATGGCTTTATATATTTAAATAAATTCGTTATTCTATTCAAAAAATGAATATATAATCTATTCAACACATGAATCTATATTTCTTTCAACACACGACTAATCTCAACACATGAGTACTGTCAACACACGACTATTTTTGTTATGCAATATATTTTATAAAATTATGGTATCTATCGTTTGATTTTTTTAATCAGACTCTACCGTGAAGTAGATTCTAATTTTAAATATGATAAAGATGTAAATTTTATTGTTAAAATATTTTACTCAACACATGAATAGTTTCAACACATGAACATCGTCAACACATTACTATTTATTCTATTCAACACATGAATCTTCTTTTATAATATTCATTAATTTTCCGATTGGAACGAGGTCCAATCAATCACCAAATAATGTTAATTATATGGATTCCATACAACACATATATATAAATAGCAACGATAAATAATCAACAATCATCCAAAGTGCACCACACAACTGCATAAGCATCAAACATAAATAATTAACGCTTACACAGCCTGTCGACCAATCGATCGACATACAATTAAATAATTGGGATTAGTGTACGCCAAATATCATCCCAACACCCGTGCGGGGTTTCAAATCAACAAACACTGAATATTATTTGTGCAGTTGGGTGATGTGTAAAATTTATCATCCCAATCAATATCAGTCAAATCACTGTATATAAACAAATCGTCTGATTTGTAAATGAATATTTATTTCTTTTCAGAAGAGTTTTATGTCGTTCCTTAACACGTTAAAAATTATTTTTTTAACGTCAAAAATATTGTTTTCAACACTTTACTATTTTTAACTAACACTTTTTACTTTAGAAAATTTCGGCGGCATAACGGCACGATACTAGAAACGGGACTAGGCCTAGCCTTGTCTCCGGTCTAATAATGGCCCACGCCATACCCAAATCAGATTATCTCAATTCATTCATTTTCCAAACCAATTTCAACAAAATCACTCAATTCACAAATCAACCAAACATCCATGGTTTCAAACAAAGGTGTCGGATGCTTCTATTAAGCACCGTCTGCATCCTAGTATATATTTCTAACTAGAAAATGAAATTTGAGTGAGAAGTTCTCACATTGATTTTTTTTTCTAACGTCTTTTCTGAACTGCTGAATTATTGTTCGAGCTCCAGACTTCGCATACAAGCTCAAATCTTCAATCCATCTTTTTTAAGAGCACAAGCACGGCATTCTGAACAACTTTTGCCTAAGGGACTTTTTGTCGAAAATGCTCCAATTCGCCAGAATTCGCGAAAGTACAAGAATTTTACCGCTTTTGAACAGCAGACTTCGAACGCGTTTTCCGAGCAGCTCCGAACTCCAAAACACGACTTCCATATAGCCAAATCGAAGAGAATTTCGTGCTCTACAACTTTGGTTCAAAGACTTTGGCCAGAAACGCACCGTTTGAGAGTTATTGGCGAAATACGGTCAGGGGCTTATTTGAAAAATGGGTGATTAGTGTAAAATGGGTTTTTGGTGACAGGGGGGCCCACGGCCGGAATTGAGGAGGGGGAAGGGGACGCTGGACCTGATGTGAGGTGGGGAGGCGGCTAAGGGGCGGCGGCGGTGGCCGTGGTGGTGGTGGTGGCTTCTAGAGTTTGCAAAATCACATAAAAGAGAGGAGAGAGAGAGAGGAGGAGGAAGAGGAGGAGGAGGGGAAGAGGAGGAGGAGGTGCGGTCGGCGGTCGGTGGTGGCTGGTGGAGGAGGGGGCAGCGACAAAGGGGGTGGAGCTCCCCATTAAAGAGGAAAAAGAAGAAATGAGAGGAAGAGAGAAAGTGAGAAAGAAAAGGAAGTAAAGTGTTTATATGCTCGTTTCCCGCGTATCGCCTAAACGCTAACGATCTCCAATCACTGCGGATTTCGGACACGAGATAGTAGACGTGAAGACGAGTCCAACGAAACATGTTTCGTCGAATTCCGAGTCCGTTTGACTATTCAAAAAAAATCACAAAAATGCTCAGATAAGCTCTAAAAATGCGATTTTGGCGCACCTTTTCTTCTTGCACGCTCACACGCTAACTCCAAAAATCATGCCCTCTTGGATTTAACCATTATTAGACGATACGAATCCAAAAAAAAAGTAGAATCGAATTCTGAGGTCGTATCAGTAATGTTCCTTTGTAAAATGACTACACATTTTACCATGAACTGTTTTAGCTCGCACGGCCACATACTGACTCCGTTCGACGCGCCCTTTGGAACATAACAATAATTTGTCATTATGAATCCATAAAAATTTATCTCGTCGAATTCTGAGCTCGTATGCAAAATTTGACTTTTTAAGGGCTATGTATTGTTAACCGAACAGCTCCTGCCTATTGCCACTATTCCGGATATCGGAATATATCGAAGCTTATACTTTTCAGAGTTCTAAATGGCATTTTGAACTCAATGGAAGGGGTTTCGAGTCCAAATTCATCCGTATGCAAAATTTCACTTTTTAAGGGCTATGTATAATTTACATAGCGACTATTCTGAATTTTCAACTGGGCATAACTTTTGATTCCCGCTATGAAATTTCGATTTTTCAGATTGGTTGGGAGATATTCTCAACTAGATTCTAATATTTTTGGTTTCGCCAAAATCCGGTTTATTTTGAATCCTGTACATTCATTTGAAGTTTGAAATCGAATTATCGAACTACCGCGCCATTTTCAATTCCTTTATAATTATAAATAAATATTTATATTCTAACGACGATCTATATAAATATACACATTCTAATTCTATTCAAAATAAATTTCTCGTCGTTATTATTTAAAAAAAATTCATTTTAAATATTCAAAATTCATTAAAATTGCCAAAATAAAATTTTTAAATTGGCTCAGAATTTCCGGGTTGTTACATTACATTAAAATATTCTTCAAAATGTTTGGAAACATTTCCAAATTCACCCAGGATCTTGAATTTTCGATATGTAATTAAAAATTCAATGTCAACCCTTTTCCCCGTTTCTGGGATTTTACTTTTCCGTTGTGGTTGAAATTCAGATTTAATCCATTCGATTTTATATGTTACATTCATATGAATTTCGATTGGTTATATATATAACCATCTCAATTATAATCTTATTCAATTATGGTAACAACTAACACAACTAATATTATAATAATTCCAATATATATATATATATGTACACTTCATATATATTTATATATCAAAATATATTTTGGGTAAAATTATCTCATCTACTCTCTTTTACAAAACATACTGTGTCGGTTCATTGTATCCGAGAGCTTAGAAACCCCTATCGACATTGTGGTGCCCCACCGTCGACCAGAATTCATAAGCCACTCAACCAATAACTCTCCACAATATAAAACATTTTTATATGATCTACAAATACGCTTTCTCGTATGTATACACCCAGTACTCAATCTAGGATATTACTAACCCCATCTCTATTGAGTTACGCCACAGAGCCAAGGCAATTTCTTAACCTTCAGCTCTGATACCACTGTAACGTCCACGGGATTTTCAACCCCGAAAATCGACATAAAACACTATGTCGACTATTCAGACATCGAAAATACCTGACATTTATAGAAAGAATTTAGAGGTTGAGAAACAGAAAGAAAGAAAATTAGAATAGAAGAACACAAAAGAACAGAATCAGAGTAACATGAATCTCACAGCGGAACGAATAAAATATATTATATAACATAACTTTGGAAATACAACTCGTAAAAGTATATACATACCATTATCACATAACATCACAATGGAAATAAACCCTATATATAGCTAGTGTTGAAGCCTCCAACCCCAAGCTCCTCCAAGTATCTGTAAAATCCTAATTACTTGACTGCGCGTACAAATTTTGGGCACCCAAGAGTTTAGGGTAAAACAAAGTAAACTCTGGGTCAGTCATGGGACTGATGTGAGTAAACTCCAGCCATATTATTTAACTTTGAAAAAACTTTTGGAAGAAAAAGATAATAGTAAGATTAATCCGCACATAAACATGGACGGTTTTTACCTTCTTCCGACCCAAAACATCTTTGAAAATCAATACTTTTCTGATATTACAATAGTTTCTAAATACAAGTAAATAACAATCTAGCGGAATGCTTGCATCACACGCTCCACATATATAGTATACAATCAAAGCCGCGGGTGCTTATTGGAGATTGGATTCCAACTATGACAAGGTATGGAACCACCTACCGATAGTGTATCTCTAGAGAGGAATACACTGGGTTCAAAAAGAATGTCTTGCAACCCGGCCACACATGACCAACCACTCATTTCTCTTGAGTGTATCGAATATATTATCATCTACGGTTGCTAGCAACATAACCGTTCCTGGGAGATACAGAAAATGAAAGAAGTAACAAATATGAATATTCTCTAGATGGCGACAATACACCCTAATGGGGGCGACCTACATAGCCATGCTGTCTACCCGATTTTTGTCATTTCCCGGTTGATGAGGCTTGAGGTCATAACATACCTCTTCACAGATGACACCTCCATTTACTTTGGATGCCACATCGTCATACCCGCCAAATCACAAATTGATTTCCACAAAAATACCATGGGTATAAGGCTAAGAGAAACGAATTTCTCCGCCACCAAACGTGAATACGTTTGAAGAGATCAACTTACGCGATCTATTAGATATACTCTGTCAGACATCCATCCATACAAGTTGTCCTGGGAATGGACAAACCAAAGGGACTCTCCTGTAAACAAAACAGCCCTTGCATAAACTCTGTCTTCAGTCGTCTACATCATATTTGAATCGCAACGTAATGCCCATGCGGAATGGTTTTTCAGATAATAATTCTGATCCCGGTCTCTCCGTATTGACAATGGAAAAATGGTCAAAAACTTTGATAGCCGGTGTTTTAACTATCAAAGGAAAACATACAAACAAGCAACAATTATATTTCCAAATGGAAATCCTATCGATCAATCATCAATCAACATTGAGCCCCTTTAAATAGATTTATCATTTTATTTCCCCACTTCCCTGCTTTTCGTAGTTTCACAAGTATTTCTCAAAACCCGTTTTGCCTCCATCAATCCTTGGGGAAACATTTCCATTTATTTTAAACTATTTATTTCCTTTATTTAGAAAATAACCCCTTTTAACATTGGGAATTAATTCCATATATTTGCAGCTCTTATTTTCTATATTTAGAAAATATACGTTATTAACATTTGAAAAACATTTCCAATTTTCATTTCTTAACTTCTCGTTATCCCAAATCATTTCAATTTCTATACTTAGAAAACATCTCTGATTTAACCGATCTCGCCACGGAACCTTAACCATTCCTCAGTTATTCATGAAGTCAATCAAGTTGGGTTATAATTACCTCTTAGATCTTGACTGGACATCACTTTCAACTTCAAAACAGTCAAGTTTACCATTTCAAAATTAAACGGTCATTGCTCATGCAACTCTCGGATTCAATTTAAGAGTCCACTTTTTTATGAAAAAACATTGATTATAATGATATCATTATAATTCTTATTTCCGAAATGTTTGATTCCAAGATATAATTTAGATTAATTACTTTAAATAATTTATTTATTTATTTATTAAATAACAAACAGATCTTGATAAAACTGGAAAGTAAATAGTACGTTCCTTAATTCGATATAATCGATTTTCAACTTATAACTCTCTTTCGAATGGCTATATCCAATTAATATTCCGAACTTCGGAATAGACTGACCATTTCAGGTTAACACATTTTCTTTTGAATTTATTACTTCTGACATTTACCATTTCTCCTTTGACACTATTCCAAATTTCAAAGCGTTTGCTTTTAAAACCATTATTCACTTTATAAAGTGACTGTTTTTTTTCTCCAGAAAACTAGATCGTTATATAAATCATATCTTGAATTTGATTTATAAATACCATTATAGTTTAGAACTTCATCTCTCAAGTTATTTCACAAATTTACATTCATATTTCACTTTATAAACTCCATTTATAAATCTGCTTCTTGTTAATTATATATCAAGTTTATACCTTAATCTCGACTTCATATTCGATTATAAATTTATTGGTTACGAACCAAATATTAATCACCTTGTACATTTCTAAATTCTATAATATACAATTTCAAAAAAATAAATTATTTAAATAACATTCGACATCGTTGAGTTTTAAATTATAAATCCCTATGCGTTTATATCAATTTTACTCTCATCCCGAACATCGGACCCAATTCCATTATTTCCCTTTTTAATCAATTTCTTAAATTACCCTTTTAAATTATTTAATAATAATTCATCTTCATTTATAAATATCATTTATAAATCAACTACATGTTTTAAAACAAGCTATTTTATTCTAGTTTATTCAAAATTCAACTTCTATTTAAAAATAGAATTTCCCTTTTTAGAAACCCTAAAGTCTTTTCCAATATATTTAATATGTTGTGCAGTATTTTAAATTCTAATTATTTCAGTTTGATGTTGTTCAAACAACCAAAACACATAATAACCAACCATAGATTATTCATCATATCATATAATGTAAAAACCCGTAACTTCCCCATAAAGGAAAGCGGCGGATAGTTCGAGAACAAGCCACAACAGAACGCATATAAAAGAACATTTCATTGTATATTACAACAATGCATCAGATTACAAGAATATATAGAGTATAAATTGAATAAATATGACACAGAAATACCAGAGATTACAATAAAGTACATAGCAGCGGAAAATAATACAATACACAACTAGAAGAGATATACGGATACAAAGCTTTCCGGATATCGTTCCAGCTGTAAACCAGGATCCTGTGAATATAAATCTGCAAAACCAAAACTACTAGCTGCCCGTGTCGAAAATAGGGGCACCCAGAGTTTAGGTTAAAACAATAAAATCCAGGTCAGTCATGTGACTGGTGTGAGAACTAAATACAGTTATTAATCTTTATTTTTAAAGTTAGGTAAATCAAGGGACCACGCCGTATAACACGGAACGGGATTCCTCCTAAGAACACCAGTGCTTAAAACAACAGCGCAATGCTAATTAAAGAAAAATGAAGCTGTTATAAGACCCAGGTCCCATCACACAATGCAACGCAGCCGAGGATAGGGTTTTCCCTTATAACAGCCAAAGAATGCTTGATACGTTTAAAACAAATCGTTTGATACTATTATAAGTGCATAGTGTATAAAACAACTTCAAATCATAAGTATCAATCATAGACGGCATAAGTGCCCCATCCCAATATGTCGCCATACTAGGCTCTACAAATAAAACCGCAGAATCACGTATTTGGAAATTGGGTTTCCATCTATGAACCGAGGCAAAAGATAGTCCTCAACCGATTCGAGACGCTCTAGCCCGCCCCTCAGGATCAGAGCTCGAGTGACCCTTGGATCCTCAGGGCCGGTCCACCGATGTGGATTAAAATGCCTGAACATGCGTTTCCCCGCCCTTTGGGGCGTAAATGAGCCAACTAAATGACTCCATCGGTTCGAGAATGACCGATCAATCCGAGGCGCCTCGCAACAGCAACAACCACATAAGTCAAACTCGTCAGGGCGTGTAAAACCACTGACGCCACTTTTTAGTTAGAAAGAAACGCATGCCCTCCCTGACGTCCTCTCCCGGTTTCGTTCAGACCCAGAACGGACTTGTATAGAAGGGAGGGAGGCGCTGGGAGAAGAAGGGAGTGCGAGAGGAGGGGAGGCGATGCCCTCGCCTGGACGGCGGCGCGGCACGGCGCGCGTGCCCTGGAGGCGCGAGGTCGAAAGATTTAGGTTTTTTTTCTTCTTTTTTTTCCTTTTGAAAAGTAAACGGGCTGAGGGAGGTATAGAAGAAAAAAGAACATATATATATATATATTTTATATTATTATAAAACCCAAAAAGTAACTCATTATTTCGAACTCGAAATCAAACCCACCGACTATCGTCCCTAGCGTATTACCCCCATTCCGAACACAATGAGATATGTATCGCAAGCTGAATCGACCGTTTCGATCAGTTTCCGTCAAATTTACATTTAAATCATTATATTGAATTTTAAACGTACATTTCAAATTACCGAGGTCACATACTAACTCTAAAAATTCTCGAAAAATATTTTCTAGCTTCGTATTGACGATACGGTCCTAACAAAACTAGTTTCGTCGAATTCTGAGACCGTTGGAAAAATGGCCAATTTCCAGTCGATTAAAATAACCTGAAACTGGTCAAACGCGTTTTCCTATGCCACGTTCACATATTGATTCGAAAAATTATAAAATTTGGAATCTAGCAATAATTCGACATCACGGACCCAACAAAACTGGTTTCGTCGAGATCCGAGTTCATTTGCAAAATGTCCATTTTTAAGGGCCTGAATTTCATAGCGACTATTCAGAATTTTCAACTGGACATATCTTTTGATTCCCGCTATGAAATTTTGATTTTTCAGATTCGTTGGAAATATATTATCAATTAGATCCTAATGTTTTGGTTTCACTAGAATCCAGATTGTTTTGCACCCGGTACATTCTGTAACACCCCGTATTTCAGATAATGCTAAAATTCACTAATTGCAGAATAAATAATCTCAAATGTGAGAATTGCGGGAAACGGGCTGCGTCATTGCGTTCGTCTCGGAAAAATACGCGAAATAGAGTCTGAAATTTTGTAAATCGGAGTCCGTATGGCCCAGTTATGGCCCAATGAAGTTTGTAGAAAATTAAAAGTTAAAAACAGATTTAAAATTCAAATTCAAATTTAGAAAATAGAACTAGCGGGGCAGGCGGGAAAGTTCCCGCCCTAGCCATGTCGACAGGGCTGTCGACAGGCCTGTCGAGTAGGAGGTCGACTGCCCTGTCGACTTGCCTGTCGACACAGGGTGTCGAGCCAGATGGCCTGGGTGCACCAGGTCTGGTTTTCTGGCTAGGGCTGGGTTGTGTTCTAGAGACTTCCTAAATCTGACGGACCTAATTTAGCCTAGGGTTAATCCTATGGTCTAAAACACACCCTAATCCTATAAATACACCCTAATGCAAGCCTAATCCATACTAAAAATAGAAATGATGCCATCATGCTGCCAAAATCAAACTTAAGAGGAGCCTCCACTAGTTTATGAAGAAAGTTGCAAGCTAATCAACCTCTAATCATCACCATCATCAAATATAGCAACTAGTTCTACTTCATAAGTTTGCTAATCTTGGTTTTGGTGAGTTTCTATCACTTTAATAACCAATTTCTAAATTAAGTAGATGAGATATGATGAGATCATGCGGTTTTGTATGCGGATTAGTGAGTTTTAAGTCATATGATATGATGTTAGTTTGCTAATCTATGTTTAATGTTAACCCTATGTTTATGCAAGTTAAAGTATGTGGGTTTATGCAAGTTAAATATGTGGGTTTATGCAAGTTACGTATGCGGGTTTATGCAAGTTAAGTGGTGCGTTTTATGCATGCTAAGTATTTGATTTTATGCATGCTAAGTATTTGATTTTATGCATGCTAAGTGTTTGGTTTTATGCATGCTAAGTACATGATTTTATGCATGCTAAGTATTTGATTTTATGCATGCTAAGTGTTTGGGTTTATGCATGCTAAGTACTTGATTTCATGCATGCTAAGTGGTTGGTTTTATGCATACCTTATGACATGCAAGTTTACCCTTTTTAAATAAGATGCATACATATGCAAGATGATACCTTTGTATGCTATGCATACATATGCATGTTTACCCTATTTTATGATGCAAGTCACATATGCAAGTTCACCCTTTTGTGTAACCTATGAACACTTATGCAAGTTACCTTTATATGACATATGTGTACACATGCAAGTTGGGTTATTTAATGACGCTAGTTGGGTTTAATACCATGATGCAAGTTGACACCTTTTAAACCCATGTAAAAGCCAACGTTGTGCTAAGATTGAACCCGTTACATTTATAGTGAATCTTCCCATTTATATGACATGTTATGAAAACGGATTACGTGGGAAACGATGGGGTTAATATGCATGTTAATAGAAATGTGTGTAACATAAAATGAATGGACATAATTGGGAATTTACCTATTAAGTTAGGTCTACCCATATTATGGAGTTGGGAATTTACCTATTAAGTTAGGTCTACCCATACTATGGAATTGGGAATTTACCTATTGAGTTAGGTCTACCCATATTCTTAAAATTGTGTAATTAATTAGGGATAATTAATACAAATTATGGGGATGATTAACTAGGTGTAATTAATCAACTAAGACACGAGGTTGGACCCTTTTGTAGTGGAAGTCTGCCCGGAACCAACCGGCAAATCCAGCAGCTACAAATGATTGGCCCAATGTGAGAGGTCTTAGTCATAAATTAAATACGTGATTAAAGTAAAGACACGAGGTTAGACCCTTTTGATGATAGAAGTCTGCCCGGAACCAACCGGCATATCCAGCAGTCATAAAAGACGGTCTAATGTGAGAGGTCTTTATGAGGTCATGTTCTTAATTAATTAATTAAGAAACACTTAACCATATTAGCATGTAGAGGGACATGAGGGGTTAAGTGGGTGCCTTGGGTGGCATGTGGAAATCTAGTGGGTTGCCTTGGGGGGGGGGGCAATAGAAAATACGATTAGAATACTTAACCAAGTGGAAACATGTAATTAAACATGATTAAAGGGTTAAGTGGGATGCACTAGAAAAAGGAACAAGCTTAGGTGGGTAGCTTGTGGGGGCCCATTTCAACCAGTAACCCATATGTATCTTATTGGGCTCGACCCATGTCGAGGACGGGACACGCGTACTGGGCTTGACTATAAGAGGCCAAAACGGGTTAGCGGTGGCAACGCAAGTCCAACGGGTTTCATATGCGTGTGTGGACCCGGGCTGGTAGGTAAGACGTTGTTGCATCGTGTAGATATAAGCCGTGCACCGTTAATTATATCGGGTTGCCACTTTGGGGAGTGATACACACCACTGTGGGGCCGGCACGGGTATCTACGGTAGGGAGCCGATCACTTGGGAGTAGTGGGTACACCTAGTGGAGATAGGGGCAGACGGCACCTATGTAGTCAGCTAGGGGTACACGAAACTACTGGGTAAATTTTCTAAGTCCTTGGGAGGAATCAACCTTTAAGTAGGAATGACTGGTGTGGTGCAGTGTAGTAATTATCCTTGGGTGGGTAAATGCGTCTTTATAATTATCTTGGTTTATCCTAAGTCTACCAAGCTGCTTAGTGTAGCCATTCATCCCCAGACATTACCGTATGTCAAGTTTATGTCTTCTCTGGTTACTTTAATGATTGTATTGTTAAAGTTATAGGACTCGCTCAGACTTATGTCTGACCCCGTTGTTTTTATCTTTTTCCCAACCCTCAGGTTCTCAGAGTGGGCCCAGTACGAGTGGGCTTTGATCAGGCTGCTTTTATTACTCTCTTGGAGCTTGGACCCTAGATGTAGAGCTCAGCTTACCCTTTTCTTTTATGGCTATCAGTTCATGTATTGGGATTATGTATTTTTATTTAGCAAGAATGGATATTTGTACTTAACTCTTATTATGGTTTTGTGATGTAACCAGACATGTTTTACTTTCCGCTGCATTGAAATGTTGTTTTAAATTTTCTAGTATTACTTATATCTGTCTTGCTGTAATTTCTCTGTTCTATATTCACTAAAATACTCCGCCGATGTTATGGCATTCCCTTAGAGAGTGACCGTAGCGGGTGTGGGGTGTTACACGTGGTATCAGAGCAAAGGTTACCGGAACAGATAAAATTTTTAGAAAACTATTTTTCTAAAAACATTTTAGGAAGAGATATTTTCAAAAACTTGTCTTTAAAGCGAAAAGTTTTTGAAAGAAAAGCATAATCCCAAATAGCCATATCTTTATCCTTCGAATTCTCCGTTTTGAATCTTTCCTTTTTCGTTTCAGCATGGCTGAGGATCTTAACTTTCCGGAGGGTGTGACGATACCAGTATGGTATAGGAGATTGATGGAGGCTAGGGCCACCACTGCGGGTCCAACAAATGTTCCTCCACCAACCGTAGCACCCGATCTTCCTCCTCCCCCTCCTCCTCGCACGGATATTTTTGCTAAGACTTGCAAGGAATTTAAAGCTATGGGAGGGAAACCTTTTCAAGGGTCTGAAACTTTTGTGGAGGCTAGAGATTGGCTTAAGGAGGTGGAAGAGTTGATAGATATCTTTGAGATGGAAGAAGGAAAGAAAGTCAAGTTAGCTGCTTGGTTAATGAAGGGAGAGGCCTCATTCTGGTGGGAGGTCACTAACGGAGAACGCCCCGTTGACTCTTGGGCGGATTTTAGGCAAAGATTTGTGGCAAAGTTTCTCTCAAGGGCGGAGGAAAACTTGTATATGGAAAGATTCTTGACTCTAAAGCAAGGAAATCTCTCAGTGAAGGAATATGTCAACAAGTTTAATCAATTGGCAAGGTTTGGCCTAGACATGGTGAATACACCGGAGAAGAAGGCTTTGAGGTTCGTGAAAGGCTTGAATGAACCGATGCATGGGTTGGCTATGACTCATATCCCTATGGGGGCCACTTTTGAGAAGCTAGTTGACATGGCACTCATGCATGAAGAAGAGAAGGGTCCCAATGCTACTAAGGCACTCGAGAAGAAGGGAGATCAAAAGAGACCTCAGCAACAACAGCAAAACAAAGGTGGGAAAGGCAACGGTGGCAAGGGCAAGAAGAAGAAGTGTTTCAATTGTGGGACACCTGGCCACCTAAGCAAGGACTGTCGCAAGAAGAAGAAGACTGGTTGCTTTCACTGTGGCGAAGCTGGGCATTTAGTGAAGGATTGCCCTAAGAAGGGGAAAAGGACGGGATCTACCTCAGGAGGACAGGTGCAAGCTCTTATGGCACCGGGTCAGGCTAGGGGGCAAGTACAGGCTCTCGCGGTTCCACCAATTCAGGAAAGAGGTAGAACTATTTCCGTTGAAAGTTTGGTTTTTCTATTTGATCATCCTGTCCGTACATTGTTTGATTCAGGCGCATCGCATTCGTTTATCTCATCATCATTAGTTGAGTCACTGCACTTAGACACCAGTCTGGTAGATGATCCCTTGGTTGTTTCAAACCCAATTGGGGGCTCCACTTACTTGTCCATGATATGTTTGGGTTTGAAGATTTCTATACTTAGCATTGAGTTTAGATGTGATGCTTTTGTTTTGGGCTTCACGGGCTATGGGTTGATTTTGGGCATGGACTGGTTATCCAGTAATGGTGCCGTTCTTGATTGCGAAAGGAGAGTTGTTAGGCTCATGACCCGCTTGGGTAACACTCTCGAGATCTCTTGTAATCCCATGGATTCTGTTATGCTAAGTTATCTTGAATCGCTTGACGCTTCGGTCGAGAGTTTGCAATCTGTTAGAGTGGTCCGAGAATACTCGGATGTGTTTGAGGAGGTGAAGGGCTTACCTCCAAAGCGGGAGATTGACTTCCGAATATATCTGGTAGATAATGCTAAACCTGTATCTTTACCAGTGCACCACATGGCTCCTCATGAGAGGAGGGAACTCCATAAGCAATTAGGGGAGTTGCTTGAGAAGGGGTTCATAGGACGAAGTATATCAGAGTGGGGTGCTCCAGTAGTTTTTGCTACGAAGGCGGATGGGTCCCTCAGACTTTATGTGCCTATAGAGAACTCAATAAGCTCACAAAGAAGAATAGACACCCATTGCCGAGGATTGATGATCTTTTTGATCAGTTGGTTGGCGCTTCGGTATTTTCTCAGTTGGACTTAGCCACGGGGTTTCATCAGTTGAGGGTGGCTGAGGATAGCATAGACAAGACTGCCTTTAGGACTCCGGATGGTTTATATGAGTGGCTGGTGATGCCATTTGGGTTGACGAACGCCCCTGCATACTTTGTTGATTTGATGAGTAGGGTGTTCAGGGAGTTCCTTAATAAGTTCGTGGTAGTCTTTGTGGATGATATCTTAGTATTTTCTAAGAGTGAAGAAGAGCATGCCCTACATCTTGGGGAGGTGTTGAAGACTCTTCGAGCACATAGCCTTAAGGAGAAATTCTCTAAATGTCACTTCTGGAGGAAGGAAGTGCGGTTCTTGGGGCACGTGGTCTCCAAGGAAGGGATAGCTGTGGATCCCGCGAAGGTAGTATCAATTCAAGATTGGAAGGTTCCTAGAAATGCTACCGAAGTAAGAAGTTTCTTGGGATTGGCGGGTTACTATAGGAAGTTTATCAAAGACTTCGCAAAGATATCAGCCCCTTTAACCCGCCTTACGAAGAAGAATCTTGTTTTCACATGGGACGTAGATTGTGATGATGCGTTCCGACGGTTAAAGAGAGCTTTAACCACCGCTCCGGTTTTAGTGTTGCCAGATGGGAGCAAGCCATTTGTTGTCTATACCGATGCTTGTGGGACAGGACTGGGCGTAGTCTTAATGCAAGAGGGAAGGGTAATAGCCTATGGTGGAAGGAAGTTGAGAGTGCATGAGAAAAATTACCCTACCCATGATTTAGAGTTGGCCGCTATTGTTTTTGCGCTTAAGATTTGGCGCCATTATCTTCTTGGTGAGAGATTCGAATTGTTCACTGACCACAAATCATTGAAATACTTGTTTTCTCAGAAGGATTTGAATTTGAGACAGCAAAGGTGGATGGAGTTCTTAGCATCCTATGATTTCGAGATAGCGTATACCCCTGGCAAGGGGAACGTGGTGGCGGACGCCTTGAGCAGAAAAAGGTTGTCCTTGAGTCCATTATTCGTGGAACGACGAAGCTTGGAATTTATCTCGATGTTTGATTTCAGACCTTCGATTGACTATATACCCGGTTTGCTAGCATCCTTGGAGGTCAGACCTACTCTTTTGGGGGCGGATTGGAGAAGCACAGAGGGACGACCCACAGTTGGTTGAGATGGTAGAGAAGCTCATAAGGGGGGAGTCGTCCAGCCATTTGAGTAGGTACACCCTAGACGATAGGGGGTGCTTGCGTAGAGACAGTAGACTTTGTGTACCGCAAGACGAGGGTTTGAGGAAGGCTATTCTTGATGATGCACACCGTTCTAGGATGACCATTCATCCCGGTGGGGACAAGATGTACCAAGATATGAAGCGGGTTTTCTTCTGGGCCGGTATGAAGAAAGATGTGGCCGAATATGTCGCTCGATGCATGGTATGCCAATAGGTGAAAGCGGAGCAAAAGAAACCAGGTGGGTTGCTTCACCCATTGGAAGTTCCGCAATGGAAGTGGGATAGCGTCTCGATGGATTTTATTGACGGGTTACCCAGATCGAGAAAGGGTAATACGGGAATTTGGGTGGTGGTAGGCAGACTTACTAAAAGCGCCCATTTCATACCTGTGAAGAGCAAGAGGACCGCTCCATGGCTAGCTTCAGTATATCTTCGAGAGATAGTTCGATTGCATGGGGTACCCTCTAGCATAGTGAGTGACCGAGATCCTATCTTCACTAGCGAGTTCTGGAAAAGTTTGCAAGAAGTAGTGGGGACTCAATTGTGTCTGAGCACCGCATATCATCCTCAGACGGACGGCCAGACTGAGAGGGTGAATCGTGTCCTAGAAGACCTTTTAAGGCTTTGTATCTTAGATTTTGGAGGTACATGGGAAGAGCATCTTCCATTGGTGGAGTTCGCATATAATAACACCTTTCAGTCCAGTATTGGTATGGCTCCTTTCGAAGCTCTCTATGGAAGGCCTTGTCGATCACCTACATGTTGGTGGGAGTCTACGGACAAGATCTTGCTTGGGCCTGATATGGTTAGGGAGACTTCTGAGAAGATTGACTTGATTCGAAGAAGGATGAACGCAGCGCAGGATAGGCAAAAATCTTAAGCGGACAAGAGAAGGACGGATCTTGAGTTTGAAGTTGGGGACATGGTCTTTGTCAAAGTGTCTCTGTTACGAAATGTTGTGCGCTTTGGATCTGTTGGGAAGTTAGCACCAAGGTTCGTAGGGCCATTTCCTATTAAGGAAAGGACTGGACGGATGGCATATATAGTGGAATTTCCCGACAGACTTAGAGGTGTACATGATGTATTCCATGTGTCACATTTGAGGAAGTGCTTACATGAGACCGCAGAGGTGGTAGAGCCGAGCTTGCTTAGAGAAGTGGAAGTAGAGCGTGATGCAACGATTCGACGAGCTCCTACTCGCATCCTTGGGTCAGAGACTAGGAAGTTGAGAAACAGAGAGGTTCAACTAGTCAAAGTGCAATGGGGAGAAGATGAGAGCAACGCAACTTGGGAGACGGAAGCGAAGATGCGTTCATTGTACCCATTTCTTTTTGAGGGTATGTTTTTTTTTTAATTTCTCCTCTATCGTTGTCTAGTACTTATCTTATCTTTAGTATGTCCTCTCGTTAGTACTTTTTGACCTTTAGATAGGGTAAACCTATGGTTGAAACATGTGTTTGGGACATGTTATGGTTGATGGATGCAAGTGGATGCAAGTGTTTGCTAGTGGTTGCTCGTGGATGCATATACACACACGCTAGGCACTAGATCGGCTCAATCACTTCATATTGCATATTGCATAAAATTGTGTGTAGGAAGCTATATATATGGATGTATAATGATTGTGTTATCATATGGATGATGCATTTTGGTGAATGATTGTGCACTCATGTAGATATTGTATGTGTCGATAGGATTCTCTCGCATACATAATGGATGCATGGCACTATCATGGTTTGCATATGTTCATACATTAGATAGGGAACATATACACACACTTTTTGCATATGCTCATACATCATTAGAAACTGTTTTAAGGACAATGGATGCCCGTGTTTGATGGATTGAGTAGATGGTTGTTTGGATAGTAGGATATGCATTCTCCTTAGCTTAGAGATTTCGGGGACGAAATCCTTTAAGGAGGGGAGAATGTAACACCCCGTATTTCAGATAATGCTAAAATTCACTAATTGCAGAATAAATAATCTCAAATGTGAGAATTGGGGGAAACGGGCTGCGTCATTGCGTTCGTCTCGGAAAAATACGCGAAATAGAGTCCGAAATTTTGTAAATCGGAGTCCGTATGGCCCAGTTATGGCCCAATGAAGTTTGCAGAAAATTAAAAGTTAAAAACATATTTAAAATTCAAATTCAAATTTAGAAAATAGAACTAGCGGGGCAGGCGGGAAAGTTCCCGCCCTAGCCATGTCGACAGGGCTGTCGACAGGCCTGTCGACTAGGAGGTCGACTGCCCTGTCGACTTGCCTGTCGACACAGGGTGTCGAGCCAGATGGCCTGGGTGCACCAGGTCTGGTTTTCTGGCTAGGGCTGGGTTGTGTTCTAGAGACTTCCTAAATCTGACGGACCTAATTTAGCCTAGGGTTAATCCTATGGTCTAAAACACACCCTAATCCTATAAATACACCCTAATGCAAGCCTAATCCATACTAAAAATAGAAATGATGCCATCATGCCGCCAAAATCAAACTTAAGAGGAGCCTCCACTAGTTTATGAAGAAAGTTGCAAGCTAATCAACCTCTAATCATCACCATCTTCAAATATAGCAACTAGTTCTACTTCATAAGTTTGCTAATCTTGGTTTTGGTGAGTTTCTATCACTTTAATAATCAATTGCTAAATTAAGTAGATGAGATATGATGAGATCATGCGGTTTTGTATGCGGATTAGTGAGTTTTAAGTCATATGATATGATGTTAGTTTGCTAATCTATGTTTAATGTTAACCCTATGTTTATGCAAGTTAAAGTCTGTGGGTTTATGCAAGTTAAATATGTGGGTTTATGCAAGTTAAGTATGCGGGTTTATGCAAGTTAAGTGGTGCGTTTTATGCATGCTAAGTATTTGATTTTATGCATGCTAAGTATTTGATTTTATGCATGCTAAGTGTTTGGTTTTATGCATGCTAAGTACATGATTTTATGCATGCTAAGTATTTGATTTTATGCATGCTAAGTGATTGGGTTTATGCATGCTAAGTACTTGATTTCATGCATGCTAAGTGGTTGGTTTTATGCATACCTTATGACATGCAAGTTTACCCTTTTTAAATAAGATGCATACATATGCAAGATGATACCTTTGTATGCTATGCATAAATATGCATGTTTACCCTATTTTATGATGCAAGTCACATATGCAAGTTCAGCCTTTTATGTAAACTATGAACACTTATGCAAGTTACCTTTATATGACATATGTGTACACATGCAAGTTGGGTTGTTTAATGATGCTAGTTGGGTTTAATATCATGATGCAAGTTGACACCTTTTATACCCATGTAAAAGCCAACGTTGTGCTAAGATTGAACCCGATACATTTATAGTGAATCTTCCCATTTATATGACATGTTATGAAAACGGATTACGTGGGAAACGATGGGGTTAATATGCATGTTAATAGAAATGTGTGTAACATAAAATGAATGGACATAATTGGGAATTTACCTATTAAGTTAGGTCTACCCATATTATGGAGTTGGGAATTTACCTATTAAGTTAGGTCTACCCATACTATGCAATTGGGAATTTACCTATTGAGTTAGGTCTACCCATATTCTTAAAATTGTGTAATTAATTAGGGATAATTAATACAAATTATGGGGATGATTAATTAGGTGTAATTAATCAACTAAGACACGAGGTTGGACCCTTTTGTAGTGGAAGTCTGCCCGGAACCAACCGGCAAATCCAGCAGCTACAAATGATTGGCCCAATGTGAAAGGTCTTAGTCATAAATTAAATACGTGATTAAAGTAAAGACACGAGGTTAGACCCTTTTGATTATAGAAGTCTGCCCGGAACCAACCGGCATATCCAGCAGTCATAAAAGACGGTCTAATGTGAGAGGTCTTTATGAGGTCATGTTCTTAATTAATTAATTAAGAAACACTTAACCATATTAGCATGTAGAGGGACATGAGGGGTTAAGTGGGTGCCTTGGGTGGCATGTGGAAATCTAGTGGGTTGCCTTGGGGGGGGGGCAATAGAAAATACGATTAGAATACTTAACCAAGTGGAAACATGTAATTAAACATGATTAAAGGGTTAAGTGGGATGCACTAGAAAAAGGAACAAGCTTAGGTGGGTAGCTTGTGGGGGCCCATTTCAACCAGTAACCCATATGTATCTTATTGGGCTCGACCCATGTCGAGGACGGGACACGCGTACTGGGCTTGACTATAAGAGGCCAAAACGGGTTAGCGGTGGCAACGCAAGTCCAACGGGTTTCATATGCGTGTGTGGACCCGGGCTGGTAGGTAAGACGTTGTTGCATCGTGTAGATATAAGCCGTGCACCGTTAATTATATCGGGTTGCCACTTTGGGGAGTGATACACCCCACTGTGGGGCCGGCACGGGTATCTACGGTAGGGAGCCGATCACTTGGGAGTAGTGGGTACACCTAGTGGAGATAGGGGCAGACGGCACCTATGTAGTCAGCTAGGGGTACACGAAACTACTGAGTAAATTTTCTAAGTCCTTGGGAGGAATCAACCTTTAAGTAGGAATGACTGGTGTGGTGCAGTGTAGTAATTATCCTTGGGTGGGTAAATGCGTCTTTATAATTATCTTAGTTTATCCTAAGTCTACCAAGCTGCTTAGTGTAGCCATTCATCCCCAGACATTACCGTATGTCAAGTTTATGTCTTCTCTGGTTACTTTAATGATTGTATTGTTAAAGTTATAGGACTCGCTCAGACTTATGTCTGACCCCGTTGTTTTTATCTTTTTCCCAACCCTCAGGTTCTCAGAGTGGGCCCAGTACGAGTGGGCTTTGATCATGCTGCTTTTATTACTCTCTTGGAGCTTGGACCCTAGATGTAGAGCTCAGCTTACCCTTTTCTTTTATGGCTATCAGTTCATGTATTGGGATTATGTATTTTTATTTAGCAAGAATGGATATTTGTACTTAACTCTTATTATGGTTTTGTGATGTAACCAGACATGTTTTACTTTCCGCTGCATTGAAATGTTGTTTTAAATTTTCTAGTATTACTTATATCTGTCTTGCTGTAATTTCTCTGTTCTATATTCACTAAAATACTCCGCCGATGTTATGGCATTCCCTTAGAGAGTGACCGTAGCGGGTGTGGGGTGTTACACGTGGTATCAGAGCAAAGGTTACCGGAACAGATAAAATTTTTAGAAAACTATTTTTCTAAAAACATTTTAGGAAGAGATATTTTCAAAAACTTGTCTTTAAAGAGAAAAGTTTTTGAAAGAAAAGCATAATCCCAAATAGCCATATCTTTATCCTTCGAATTCTCCGTTTTGAATCTTTCCTTTTTCGTTTCAGCATGGCTGAGGATCTTAACTTTCCGGAGGGTGTGACGATACCAGTATGGTATAGGAGATTGATGGAGGCTAGGGCCACCACTGCGGGTCCAGCAAATGTTCCTCCACCAACCGTAGCACCCGATCTTCCTCCTCCCCCTCCTCCTCGCACGGATACTTTTGCTAAGACTTGCAAGGAATTTAAAGCTATGGGAGGGAAACCTTTTCAAGGGTCTGAAACTTTTGTGGAGGCTAGAGATTGGCTTAAGAAGGTGGAAGAGTTGATAGATATCTTTGAGATGGAAGAAGGAAAGAAAGTCAAGTTAGCTGCTTGGTTAATGAAGGGAGAGGCCTCATTCTGGTGGGAGGTCACTAACGGAGAACGCCCCGTTGACTCTTGGGCGGATTTTAGGCAAAGATTTGTGGCAAAGTTTCTCTCAAGGGCGGAGGAAAACTTGTATATGGAAAGATTCTTGACTCTAAAGCAAGGAAATCTCTCAGTGAAGGAATATGTCAACAAGTTTAATCAATTGGCAAGGTTTGGCCTAGACATGGTGAATACACCGGAGAAGAAGGCTTTGAGATTCGTGAAAGGCTTGAATGAACCGATGCATGGGTTGGCTATGACTCATATCCCTATGGGCGCCACTTTTGAGAAGCTAGTTGACATGGCACTCATGCATGAAGAAGAGAAGGGTCCCAATGCTAATAAGGCACCCGAGAAGAAGGGAGATCAAAAGAGACCTCAGCAACAACAGCAAAACAAAGGTGGGAAAGGCAACGGTGGCAAGGGCAAGAAGAAGAAGTGTTTCAATTGTGGGACACCTGGCCACCTAAGCAAGGACTGTCGCAAGAAGAAGAAGACTGGTTGCTTTCACTGTGGCGAAGCTGGGCATTTAGTGAAGGATTGCCCTAAGAAGGGGAAAAGGACGGGATCTACCTCAGGAGGACAGGTGCAAGCTCTTATGGCACCGGGTCAGGCTAGGGGGCAAGTACAGGCTCTCGCGGTTCCACCAATTCAGGAAAGAGGTAGAACTATTTCCGTTGAAAGTTTGGTTTTTCTATTTGATCATCCTGTCCGTACATTGTTTGATTCAGGCGCATCGCATTCGTTTATCTCATCATCATTAGTTGAGTCACTGCACTTAGACACCAGTCTGGTAGATGATCCCTTGGTTGTTTCAAACCCAATTGGGGGCTCCACTTACTTGTCCATGATATGTTTGGGTTTGAAGATTTCTATACTTAGCATTGAGTTTAGATGTGATGCTTTTGTTTTGGGCTTCACGGGCTATGGGTTGATTTTGGGCATGGACTGGTTATCCAGTAATGGTGCCGTTCTTGATTGCGAAAGGAGAGTTGTTAGGCTCATGACCCGCTTGGGTAACACTCTCGAGATCTCTTGTAATCCATGGATTCTGTTATGCTAAGTTATCTTGAATCTCTTGACGCTTCGGTCGAGAGTTTGCAATCTGTTAGAGTGGTCCGAGAATACTCGGATGTGTTTGAGGAGGTGAAGGGCTTACCTCCGAAGCGGGAGATTGACTTCCGAATATATCTGGTAGATAATGCTAAACTTGTATCTTTACCAGTGCGCCACATGGCTCCTCGTGAGAGGAGGGAACTCCATAAGCAATTAGGGGAGTTGCTTGAGAAGGGGTTCATAGGACGAAGTATATCAGAGTGGGGTGCTCCAGTAGTTTTTGCTACGAAGGCGGATGGGTCCCTCAGACTTTACGTGCCTATAGAGAACTCAATAAGCTCACAAAGAAGAATAGACACCCATTGCCGAGGATTGATGATCTTTTTGATCAGTTGGTTGGCGCTTCGGTATTTTCTCAGTTGGACTTAGCCACGGGGTTTCATCAGTTGAGGGTGGCTGAGGATAGCATAGACAAGACTGCCTTTAGGACTCCGGATGGTTTATATGAGTGGCTGGTGATGCCATTTGGGTTGACGAACGCCCCTGCATACTTTGTTGATTTGATGAGTAGGGTGTTCAGGGAGTTCCTTAATAAGTTCGTGGTAGTCTTTGTGGATGATATCTTAGTATTTTCTAAGAGTGAAGAAGAGCATGCCCTACATCTTGGGGAGGTGTTGAAGACTCTTCGAGCACATAGCCTTAAGGCGAAATTCTCTAAATGTCACTTCTGGAGGAAGGAAGTGCGGTTCTTGGGGCACGTGGTCTCCAAGGAAGGGATAGCTGTGGATCCGCGAAGGTAGTATCAATTCAAGATTGGAAGGTTCCTAGAAATGCTACCGAAGTAAGAAGTTTCTTGGGGTTGGCGGGTTACTATAGGAAGTTTATCAAAGACTTCGCAAAGATATCAGCCCCTTTAACCCGCCTTACGAAGAAGAATCTTGTTTTCACATGGGACGTAGATTGTGATGATGCGTTCCGACGGTTAAAGAGAGCTTTAACCACCGCTTCGGTTTTAGTGTTGCCAGATGGGAGCAAGCCATTTGTTGTCTATACCGATGCTTGTGGGACAGGACTGGGCGCAGTCTTAATGCAAGAGGGAAGGGTAATAGCCTATGGTGGAAGGAAGTTGAGAGTGCATGAGAAAAATTACCCTACCCATGATTTAGAGTTGGCCGCTATTGTTTTTGCGCTTAAGATTTAGCGCCATTATCTTCTTGGTGAGAGATTCGAATTGTTCACTGACCATAAATCATTGAAATACTTGTTTTCTCAGAAGGATTTGAATTTGAGACAGCAAAGGTGGATGGAGTTCTTAGCATCCTATGATTTCGAGATAGCGTATACCCCTGGCAAGGGGAACGTGGTGGCGGACGCCTTGAGCAGAAAAAGGTTGTCCTTGAGTCCATTATTCGTGGAACGACGAAGCTTGGAATTTATCTCGATGTTTGATTTCAGACCTTCGATTGACTATATACCCGGTTTGCTAGCATCCTTGGAGGTCAGACCTACTCTTTTGGGGGCGGATTGGAGAAGCACAGAGGGACGACCCACAGTTGGTTGAGATGGTAGAGAAGCTCATAAGGGGGGAGTCGTCCAGCCATTTGAGTAGGTACACCCTAGACGATAGGGGGTGCTTGCGTAGAGACAGTAGACTTTGTGTACCGCAAGACGAGGGTTTGAGGAAGGCTATTCTTGATGATGCACACCGTTCTAGGATGACCATTCATCCCGGTGGGGACAAGATGTACCAAGATATGAAGCGGGTTTTCTTCTGGGCCGGTATGAAGAAAGATGTGGCCGAATATGTCGCTCGATGCATGGTATGCCAACAGGTGAAAGCGGAGCAAAAGAAACCAGGTGGGTTGCTTCACCCATTGGAAGTTCCGCAATGGAAGTGGGATAGCGTCTCGATGGATTTTATTGACGGGTTACCCAGATCGAGAAAGGGTAATACGGGAATTTGGGTGGTGGTAGACAGACTTACTAAAAGCGCCCATTTCATACCTGTGAAGAGCAAGAGGACCGCTCCATGGCTAGCTTCAGTATATCTTCGAGAGATAGTTCGATTGCATGGGGTACCCTCTAGCATAGTGAGTGACCGAGATCCTATCTTCACTAGCAAGTTCTGGAAAAGTTTGCAAGAAGCAGTGGGGACTCAATTGTGTCTGAGCACCGCATATCATCCTCAGACGGACGGCCAGACTGAGAGGGAAAATCGTGTCCTAGAAGACCTTTTGAGGCTTTGTATCTTAGATTTTGGAGGTACATGGGAAGAGCATCTTCCATTGGTGGAGTTCGCATATAATAACAGCTTTCAGTCCAGTATTGGTATGGGTCCTTTCGAAGCTCTCTATGGAAGGCCTTGTCGATCACCTACATGTTGGTGGGAGTCTACGGACAAGATCTTGCTTGGGCCTGATATGGTTAGGGAGACTTCTGAGAAGATTGACTTGATTCGAAGAAGGATGAACGCAGCGCAGGATAGGCAAAAATCTTAAGCGGACAAGAGAAGGACGGATCTTGAGTTTGAAGTTGGGGACATGGTCTTTGTCAAAGTGTCTCTGTTACAAAATGTGGTTCGCTTTGGATCTGTTGGGAAGTTAGCACCAAGGTTCGTAGGGCCATTTCCTATTAAGGAAAGGATTGGACGGATGACATATAGAGTGGAGTTGCCCGACAGACTTAGTGGTGTACATGATGTATTCCATGTGTCACATTTGAGGAAGTGCTTACATGAGACCGCAGAGGTGGTAGAGCCGAGCTTGCTTAGAGAAGTGGAAGTAGAGCGTGATGCAACGATTCGACGAGCTCCTACTCACATCCTTGGGTCAGAGACTAGGAAGTTGAGAAACAGAGAGGTTCAACTAGTCAAAGTGCAATGGGGAGAAGATGAGAGCAACGCAACTTGGGAGACGGAAGCGAAGATGCGTTCATTGTACCCATTTCTTTTTGAGGGTATGTTTTTTTTTTAATTTCTCCTCTATCGTTGTCTAGTACTTATCTTATCTTTAGTATGTCCTCTCGTTAGTACTTTTTGACCTTTAGATAGGGTAAACCTATGGTTGAAACATGTGTTTGGACATGTTATGGTTGATGGATGCAAGTGGATGCAAGTGTTTGCTAGTGGTTGCTCGTGGATGCATATACACACACGCTAGGCACTAGATCGGCTCAATCACTTCATATTGCATATTGCATAAAATTGTGTGTAGGAAGCTATATTTATGGATGTATAATGATTGTGTTATCATATGGATGATGCATTTTGGTGAATGATTGTGCACTCATGCAGATATTGTATGTGTCAATAGGATTCTCTCGCATACATAATGGATGCATGGCACTATCATGGTTTGCATATGTTCATACATTAGATAGGGAACATATACACACACTTTTTGCATATGCTCATACATCATTAGAAACTGTTTTAAGGACAATGGATGCCCGTGTTTGATGGATTGAGTAGATGGTTGTTTGGATAGTAGGATATGCATTCTCCTTAGCTTACAGATTTCGGGGACGAAATCCTTTAAGGAGGGGAGAATGTAACACCCCGTATTTCAGATAATGCTAAAATTCACTAATTGCAGAATAAATAATCTCAAATGTGAGAATTGGGGGAAACGGGCTGCGTCATTGCGTTCGTCTCGGAAAAATACGCGAAATAGAGTCCGAAATTTTGTAAATCGGAGTCCGTATGGCCCAGTTATGGCCCAATGAAGTTTGCAGAAAATTAAAAGTTAAAAACATATTTAAAATTCAAATTCAAATTTAGAAAATAGAACTAGCGGGGCAGGCGGGAAAGTTCCCGCCCTAGCCATGTCGACAGGGCTGTCGACAGGCCTGTCGACTAGGAGGTCGACTGCCCTGTCGACTTGCCTGTCGACACAGGGTGTCGAGCCAGATGGCCTGGGTGCACCAGGTCTGGTTTTCTGGCTAGGGCTGGGTTGTGTTCTAGAGACTTCCTAAATCTGACGGACCTAATTTAGCCTAGGGTTAATCCTATGGTCTAAAACACACCCTAATCCTATAAATACACCCTAATGCAAGCCTAATCCATACTAAAAATAGAAATGATGCCATCATGCCGCCAAAATCAAACTTAAGAGGAGCCTCCACTAGTTTATGAAGAAAGTTGCAAGCTAATCAACCTCTAATCATCACCATCTTCAAATATAGCAACTAGTTCTACTTCATAAGTTTGCTAATCTTGGTTTTGGTGAGTTTCTATCACTTTAATAACCAATTGCTAAATTAAGTAGATGAGATATGATGAGATCATGCGGTTTTGTATGCGGATTAGTGAGTTTTACGTCATATGATATGATGTTAGTTTGCTAATCTATGTTTAATGTTAACCCTATGTTTATGCAAGTTAAAGTATGTGGGTTTATGCAAGTCAAGTATGCGGGTTTATGCAAGTTAAGTGGTGCGTTTTATGCATGCTAAGTATTTGATTTTATGCATGCTAAGTATTTGATTTTATGCATGCTAAGTGTTTGGTTTTATGCATGCTAAGTACATGATTTTATGCATGCTAAGTATTTGATTTTATGCATGCTAAGTGTTTGGGTTTATGCATGCTAAGTACTTGATTTCATGCATGCTAAGTGGTTGGTTTTATGCATACCTTATGACATGCAAGTTTACCCTTTTTAAATAAGATGCATACATATGCAAGATGATACCTTTGTATGCTATGCATAAATATGCATGTTTACCCTATTTTATGATGCAAGTCACATATGCAAGTTCAGCCTTTAATGTAACCTATGAACACTTATGCAAGTTACCTTTATATGACATATGTGTACACATGCAAGTTGGGTTGTTTAATGATGCTAGTTGGGTTTAATATCATGATGCAAGTTGACACCTTTTATACCCATGTAAAAGCCAACGTTGTGCTAAGATTGAACCCGATACATTTATAGTGAATCTTCCCATTTATATGACATGTTATGAAAACGGATTACGTGGGAAACGATGGGGTTAATATGCATGTTAATAGAAATGTGTGTAACATAAAATGAATGGACATAATTGGGAATTTACCTATTAAGTTAGGTCTACCCATATTATGGAGTTGGGAATTTACCTATTAAGTTAGGTCTACACATACTATGGAATTCGGAATTTACCTATTGAGTTAGGTCTACCCATATTCTTAAAATTGTGTAATTAATTAGGGATAATTAATACAAATTATGGGGATGATTAATTAGGTGTAATTAATCAACTAAGACACGAGGTTGGACCCTTTTGTAGTGGAAGTCTGCCCGGAACCAACCGGCAAATCCAGCAGCTACAAATGATTGGCCCAATGTGAGAGGTCTTAGTCATAAATTAAATACGTGATTAAAGTAAAGACACGAGGTTAGACCCTTTTGATGACAGAAGTCTGCCCGGAACCAACCGGCATATCCAGCAGTCATAAAAGACGGTCTAATGTGAGAGGTCTTTATGAGGTCATGTTCTTAATTAATTAATTAAGAAACACTTAACCATATTAGCATGTAGAGGGACATGAGGGGTTAAGTGGGTGCCTTGGGTGGCATGTGGAAATCTAGTGGGTTGCCTTGGGGGGGCAATAGAAAATACGATTAGAATACTTAACCAAGTGGAAACATGTAATTAAACATGATTAAAGGGTTAAGTGGGATGCACTAGAAAAAGGAACAAGCTTAGGTGGGTAGCTTGTGGGGGCCCATTTCAACCAGTAACCCATAGGTATCTTATTGGGCTCGACCCATGTCGAGGACGGGACACGCGTACTGGGCTTGACTATAAGAGGCCAAAACGGGTTAGCGGTGGCAACGCAAGTCCAACGGGTTTCATATGCGTGTGTGGACCCGGGCTGGTAGGTAAGACGTTGTTGCATCGTGTAGATATAATCCGTGCACCGTTAATTATATCGGGTTGCCACTTTGGGGAGTGATACACCCCACTGTGGGGCCGGCACGGGTATCTACGGTAGGGAGCCGATCACTTGGGAGTAGTGGGTACACCTAGTAGAGATAGGGGCAGACAGCACCTATGTAGTCAGCTAGGGGTACACGAAACTACTGGGTAAATTTTCTAAGTCTTTGGGAGGAATCAACCTTTAAGTAGGAATGACTGGTGTGGTGCAGTGTAGTAATTATCCTTGGGTGGGTAAATGCGTCTTTATAATTATCTTAGTTTATCCTAAGTCTACCAAGCTGCTTAGTGTAGCCATTCATCCCCAGACATTACCGTATGTCAAGTTTATGTCTTCTCTGGTTACTTTAATGATTGTATTGTTAAAGTTATAGGACTCGCTCAGACTTATGTCTGACCCCGTTGTTTTTATCTTTTTCCCAACCCTCAGGTTCTCAGAGTGGGCCCAGTACGAGTGGGCTTTGATCAGGCTGCTTTTATTACTCTCTTGGAGCTTGGACCCTAGATGTAGAGCTCAGCTTACCCTTTTCTTTTATGGCTATCAGTTCATGTATTGGGATTATGTATTTTTATTTAGCAAGAATGGATATTTGTACTTAACTCTTATTATGGTTTTGTGATGTAACCAGACATGTTTTACTTTCCGCTGCATTGAAATGTTGTTTTAAATTTTCTAGTATTACTTATATCTGTCTTGCTGTAATTTCTCTGTTCTATATTCACTAAAATACTCCGCCGATGTTATGGCATTCCCTTAGAGAGTGACCGTAGCGGGTGTGGGGTGTTACACATTCAATTGAAGTTTGAAATCGAATTATCGAACTACCGCGCCATTTTCAATTCTATTTATAATTATATATAATTATTTATATTCTAACGACGACGTATATAATATATACGATCGAATTCTATTCAAAATAAATTTCTCGTCGATTTTATTTAAAATGATCTATTTTAAATATTCAAATTCAGCTAAAATTGCCAAAATAAAAATTTCAAACTGGCTCGCATTTTACGGGTTTTTACATATAATGCAATATATGAAAACAAATTCATTGAGGAATCCAGTTGGATCCCTCCAACCTGTTTCCCTGCATCCATAGATGTTAATCAACATAAATAACACAATTTCATATCAATATGAAATCATTAAATCAGTATTTAACCACGACTTCATATATATAACCATCAACCAATTTAATTGTAAATCATCCAAACAACCATCACACATAGCATTCAATCATTTTTATCAAAATTAAATAATGTTTATAAAATTATAAAACTGGATAGAGCTAGTGAGTTTACTCACCTTGGTTGTTACGGTCGATTTATTCAGTCAGTCATTTTATTTTTTCGTAAATTTAAACGAGCTCTAAATGGCATCAGACCAAAATCATAGTGTAGCCTGCATTCATATGATTCCAACGCCACTAAATTTGTCAGTTTCGATTAACGTATAGGAAAGTTATCTAATTTACAAGTTCTACGTATTTAACCGTCATTACTTTAAATAAATTATTAAATTAAAACCTTTAACTATGTTAATCCTTAAATCGCCCTGCTAATCCATTTCTTCCCTCGATGTAGCAGCTGAACTCGCCTAACTTCAAAACGATGGCTGAACATTTTAATCGATCTCCTTTCTTTCCTCTCTGGCCTTGTGTTCAAACCCACGTGAAACACCTTATCCCGAAATGAAATTCTTCCCTACTGATTGATCCGCTATCTTTCCTTGCTAATCCCCACATCCAACGTTTTTTTTTGGCCTTCTCCCCTTTTTTCTTTGTATATGGGCTTTATGTTAGTTTCCTCAGCCTACCTTCAAAATGAATTTGACTCGCTACTTGATACAATTCCTCCTTCGTGAATGAATAAAACACTGTCAACTCCTCCCTTATTTCAATCCTCTCTTACCACATATGCATCCCCTAAAAAATACCCTGTCCTATTATTCTTATGAAGCCCGCACGCTTGGTGGAAAAGCCGACTTCATCACCTTTCCACACACCACACAGTAAAAACACCACTCCAAATCATATGAAAACCCACAAAAGAAATAGCACGCATGCGCTATTCAATTCAGGAACTGAAAAAGAAACAACTCTCATTCCCGTCGATGCTCAAAACCCAAATAAACCCCTTACATTCTACGTTGTGTTAATACATAGTGAACCAGAGATGGTTCTAACGCCAAAAAACCACATTGGATCGAAGCTCACTCTCATACTCCTGCGAATTCAAAAATATAAGCATGGTGATTTAATTTTTTTTGTGCTTTTTGGTTGAGAATTTTCAAACTTGCGTTATGGTCGAGGTTGGAATTCTGAAAATGATGAAGGTAGTGAACCCCGCATATATTTATAGAAAGCAAATCCTTGATGCCCAAGTAATAGGCATGTAGGTGACAGCGTATTCCTTAGGTAGCTTTCATTTCCAACGTGGTCTGCATCGCTACTTCGAGTTGTCCTGCATGAAAGAGTGGTGACCCTTCGAATTGTGAGCAGCACGTATCATCTATAGATTAGGGTAGGGACAAAGAAACGCGGTGCTTTTGCTTAGCAGGGGAACCATTTTTTTATATATAATTTTTTTTCATTTGTATACGGTGACATCAGTTCCTTCGTAAGCTTAGTCACATCAGGTCTGTATTAGGTTGAGAACGTGGGTATGCAGATTTTAAAAGAGAACAACTGTGATTCATTAATCCGATGTGGCCCATGCATGTGCGTGATGGCATGTATAAATTGTCATCAGAGGTTACATACAGGGAAGTTTCAAACTGAAGTCTGCGTTTCGTAGAAAATAGGCCAGCGTTAACTAAAAATGTAGGTTTGTGCTTAGTAGACCCTTAATATATATATTTACCTTGATATTTGACTTCAATATGATATAGGTGACTACGTGTGTTTGTGTTTGTATATTGGTTGAATTATGTTTATGAATTAATGTTTTGAACCTGCATGGGAAGGTTGTACAGACCAGACTGTCTTGCCTCATTGTTAATATAAAATTTTCTTTAGATTAAAGGATTTAACATACACCGCTACAAACACTTTCGTTCACATACGAACTGCTATGGACAAGTATAAAATTACTGTTATGATGAGCTTGGTGCCACGATTCCAAAAATATAATAAAACAAACAAGTTAATTTATCCTGTGAAGTCCCAAAAATGCTGTTATAGGGTGTAAAATACTTCGAATAAAAAGTTGTTTATGTTTATTTTCCCAATAAAAAATTACAGTAAAATTCTAAAAATTAAACTAAGTATACGTCTCAAATATCTTATCCAAATTCAAAACCAGTATTTAATTAAAATTATATAAACCGTTACGGCTTATAAACAATTCCATAGCGACTATTTAAGAATTTGATTTGGCCATAACTTACCATATATAAAGCGAAATATCCATTTTTCTATTTCATTAAAAATATATAATCCATTAGATTCGAATGTTTCTTGTTTCGAAGAAATCCGATTTATAACGAACCCTGTACATTCAGTTGAAGTTTAAATCGTAATATTACGAACTATCGTGGAGCTGTGAGCTCGATAAAAATAATGTTATAATTAATACGTTCAGATATCGTTTATTAATAAATTCGTTGTTTATAACTCGAATTTAAATTCAATTAAATTCCTTGCATAAGCTAATCCATGTATGCACATTAACCCTTTCCGAACATTTCGGAAATCAAATCTATTATCCCATTATTATATATTAATTATTCAAAATATTTTAATTCAAACCATTTGAATTACCAAACCAATATATTAAAATAATTAAATAAACTAATTATTAAATTGCTTAAAATCCGGGACGTTACACTTCAAGGATATTTTAGTTCGATTTATATTCGTAAATCCAAGTTCAAACAATTCAATTGCTTCAAATTTACACTTATAAGAATTTCTTTAAGTCGATTCATATAACTCTAATATTTTGGTTCGAATTCTATATATACAACTCAAATCAAAACCTTATATTTCGGTTTAAAAAAATCATATCGTGATTTGTAATAAAAGTAATACAAATCATATAATCAAGTTTTCCTTTATAAAAATTCGATTGAGTCGACTTGAAAATCCAATACTTAAGTTCAAATTCGTTTATATAATTCAAATCAAATCTTTACATTTCAATTTTAACAAATCGTTTCCTGATTTTTTTACTGAAGTCGTACAATTCAAATTCACTACTTATAAATTCGAATTAAAGTCTCATATTTCAATTTAAACGATTCATACAATTTAAAACTATTCTTATAAATTCGAGTAAACAAATTTCTTGATTCAAACTTGAAACGACCCAAACTTCCCAGTAAAGGAAAGGCTGGATTGCTTTGAGAACAATACACATTAGAACACAAAACTGAAGAACATTTTATTGTTGATTACAACAATTACATCAGAATAAAAGAAAGTAACAGAGTATGAATATTTATTGGATAAATATAAATACCACAATATCAGAGGTTTGAATTACATTTAAATAGCAGCGGAAAAATATTACAAATATACAACTGAAAGGAATACACGGATATAGAGCTTTCCGAATACCGCTTCAGCTGTAAACTAGGATCCTGTACATATATCTGCAAAAAGCTACTCGACTGCCCTTGTGGAAAATAAGGGCACCCGAGTTTGCCAGTGAAACAAACTACAGGTCAGTAATGGGACTGGTATGAGAAATCTTAGCTTAATCTATCTAATAATAAGGCTAATCACAGGACCACGCCGCTAATGCGGAACGGGTTTACTCCATTGGACTGCCAGTGCATAAAATAAAGTAAATCGTTAGACAACACAATGCTTTTTTAGAAAAATGAAACCATTATAAGACCCAAGTCCCATCACACAATGCAACGCAAACCGGAGGATAGGGTTTTACCTTACAATGGTCAAAAAATGTTTGATACGATAAAACAGATTTAATATTAGTGTGTATATCTATAAGTATATATATATATTTCAAAAACAATTTCAATCATAATGTATTAATCATAGATGGCATAGTACCCCATCCTACTATGTCGCCATACTAGTTCTACAATCAAAACCGCAAGGTCGTATTGGAAATTGGATTTCCATCATGAGTGAGGCTAGGGGCAAGCTCCTCTCCGATTCGAGACACTCTAGCAAATGCCTCAGGATCCCCCGTAGTGAACCCTTGGAGCGGTAGGGCCGATCCCCGCCTATCGGAAGTGGATTAGTTATGCCTGAACACACACTTCCCGATTCCTTTGAACCTATAATATGACCACTAACGGCCTATAAAAATCCGAGGCACCTCAAAATCCATCATCCACATAAGTAAAATGCCAGCCTGTTTAAGCACTGACACCACTTCTAGCTAGAAAGAAACGTGTGCACTCCCTACGGTCCATATACCGTTTTTGACTCATACGGGGTGAGAGGCTCGTGAAGTCACGATATACACAAAGCTACGCCGAATAGCCTATGCTTTGATCATCCAACAAGGCCCTGCTTTTCAACAAAAGCCTTGATCAATTGCATCTTGGCGTGCCACATTGACAATTCACGCCATGCGATCAATCACTATTAATGTATGACAGGGTGTTAAGTAGAGAATAAATCCTCCACCACCAAACAGACGTACATTAACAGAAATCGATTTGATTCACAAGGGACGAAATTCAATGTTAGACACGCATCCATTTACTAGCTTATGCTCTGGGTCTGAGTGAAAACCAAATCCGAACAATCAACCATAGTCCAGACGGCCACCACTGACTTCAAGGTAGCTGCTCCCATCAAGGGTCTCTGTAGCAACACATCCATTCGATGTGAAGATCGTCGGTCTTCAACCACCGTCTTCATCTTCGACTCTTCATCGTCGTAGTGATTATTCGAAATGGGTTGAACCCGGTCTTTCCGAATAATTCGCATATTTTATAATAAAAATCAAGTACTATAAAACACATCCAACGTCTCATTCCAATTCAGAATATTCTTTTAAATAAAATATTTGCATTATTTTATCAAAGATAAACTCTTTAAATTATTCTTAAATATTACTTTTAAAGATTTATTAAGAAACCAATTTGCTTTTAAACATCACAAATCATTATTCAATGATTAATTAAATTTAAGAAATTAATCTTATCTTTAACATGGTTGAAGAACTAATGTCGTTTTAAAACACCATTCACGATAAACCCAAAATCATCTTCCATAAAATATGGAATCTTCACAGAAATCAAATCAGTATATAATCGTTATAAATTTCTGTATCCGACCAATAGTATAAATGGAATAACGGCAAAGCCTTTTAAATTCCATATGTAGTATCGATCTTCTTTTACAGAAGCTTATCTCGGTTATTATTAATTCGAATTCCATCCAATTCCAATTTAATATATTAAATTGGAAAACTTTACTTTTGGAAAATTCCCATTTAAATCTTGATACAAGATTTATAAATTCCAAATCATATTCTTACTGTTAATTGAGTTAAAGAAGAGATGTCGTTTAAAAACATTGTTCACGATAAACTCAATTCACAAATCATTTTTATTCCAATTACAAAATATAGTTTGAAACTCTAGTAATCTTAATTAAAAGATTTATTATTTTCAACTAGGTTTAAGAAAGGTGTTATTGAAGACACCATTCACGACAAACCCAAAAACCAATTTATTTAATTTAATTTCAATTAAATATTCTCTAATTGTAAACTTCATTAAATCTTAATTTAATGATCTATTCTAGTTAATAACTAGTTCATTTAAATAAAATGTATTTTTCCAAAATATATTCTTTTCTCAAATATTTTATTTTCTTTTTGTCCATTCAAGAACGGACATAGAAATCATCATTTCATTATTGGTTAAATATTATGTAATAATATTCTTTATATAAAAAAGATTCTTTATATAAATTATCCTTTATAGTACGGTATTCTTTATATTAAAAGATATTTATATTACAATGTTCTTTTTCTAATTATTCCTTATTTTAAAAGATATTCTTTATTTAAAAGAAATCCTGCATTGGAATGCGACTCAATCATTTACCATACAATCTCAGTTGTATGGATTTCATACATCGCATGTATACAAATAACAATAATGATACATAATCACTAAGCAATCCATTCACAATCCAAGTGAGATGTGAGCATTTAAAATAGATAAATAATGCTAAACACAGACTGTTAATCCACCGATTGACAATTTAATAAATATTAGGACTAGTGTGTGTCCAATGTCATCCCAACACCCGTGTGGTTTTCAGACAATAGTCGTTCATCTAAATAGATTATTGGTTAATAAATTTAAACAATTTTCACTGTTTTAAATTATAAATAAATATTTATAATTTAATTTCAACCAAGCATATTAATATTAACATTATTATGATAATGTTTTTATCTAGCACAAATCATGTCTACGTGCACTGTATAAATGTATAGACATAATTTAACATAACATTTCTAATATAATGTCATTTCTAATACAATGACTTTTTGAATATAATGACGCTTCTACTATAATATGACATTTTTAATGTAATGACGCTTCTACTATAATATGACATTTTTAATATAATGACGCTTCTACTACAATGACACATTTTTTTTTTAATGACATTTCTATTATAATATGACTTTCCCCTTTTAACCTAACATTATTAAATAAAATGACATTGTTATTCTAATATATACCATTTCCAATTAAAATGATGTTTTATTCTAATATGACTTTTCTAATAAAAATGACCTTTTCATACTAAATAAACACTCTAAACAAAAGTGACATGTTTATGCTAATGTATCATTTCTAACCAAATTAATATGTTTATTCTAAATAAACATTTCAGACAAAAGTGACATGTTTATTCTACTAGCATAATTCTAAGGTAAGGATATTTTTATTTCAACTACCATAATTCGAATGTAATGATACTTTCATCTAAATGACATCATCCAAATAAAATGATGTTTTTATCTAATAGAACACATTTTTAACAAAAGAGACATTTTTATTCTAATAAACCATTTTTAGCAAAAAGGGACATTTTGATTCCAATAAAACATTTCTAATAAAATTGATACTTTTAATCTAATGTGATGTTTTTATCCTATATGAACATTTTAACTAAAAATGGTATTTTTATTCTATGTGAACATTTTAACTAAAAGTGGTATTTTTATTCTATGTGAACATTTTAACTAAAAATGTTATTTTATTCTATATGAACATTTTAACTAAAAATGGTATTTTTATTCTATGTGAACATTTTAACTAAAAATGGTATTTTTATTCTATGTGAACATTTTAACTAAAAATGGTATTTTTATTCTATGTGAACATTTATCATAAGAATGACGACTTAATTCTAATGAAATATTTATCATCAAAATGACAATGTAGTTCTAATGAAACATTTACCATAAAAATGACAATTTAGTTTTAATGAAACATTTCACACTAAAAATGTTATTTCTTTTTTTTTTAACTGCAACATTTTACACTAAAAATGTTATTTCTTAATAAAGACGACATTTTATTTCAATGTAATAATCTTACCAAAGGTGACATTTTTGTTTCAATGTAATAATCTTACCAAAGATGGCATTTTTATTTCAATGTAATGATCTTAACAAAGATAACATTTTTGTTGTTAATAACACATGATCTAACAAAGTGATAGTTTGTTTGGCAAAACATGATTTAACAAGGTGATAGTTTTATTTTGTCAACTCTAATTTGACAAAACATATCAAAGTAATATTTTTGTTTTGTCGACATCTCTAATTCAACAAAACATATAGAAGTGATGTTTTGTTTTAACCTGACATTATTTCAAATAAAAGACATTTTTATTTAAGCATGTTATTCTAAAAAAAAGGCACTTTATATCTAACATGTTATTCTAGATAAAAAAAACACTTTTTATTTTGTCGATTCTAATCTTAACACAAATGACAATTTTATATTATCCATTCTAATTTCAACAAAAACGATTCATTCAATCAACAGCTCATTATAACAACAACATCAAACAAAATCAGATCACATATAACAACAAAACTGAATTTAACAGCAAATTTATAACGATTCAATAAATTTTAATTATTTTAAAAAAATCTCACCGACGGTTTTAAATTCTGAATTTCTGTTCTGATTCTGTTCGAGTTCAAGTTTGCCTCATTTTCTAGTTTGCTCTGAATCACTTCTAGTCAGTGTCAGGTTGTAGATCTCGGAAAGACGATTACAACGGATCTTGAATCGTCTGATTTCGTTTCTGTTTGACAAAGTTATAATGTTTTAAACATTTGGATAAATTAAAGAAATAATTAATTAATTAGTTAGGACTTAATTACACTTAACCCTTAAATTCATCTTCCTCGTTCTTTCACTACAGACATCATCGTCGAACCATCCTCACGAGCTAGGGCTCGCCACCGTGCCGCCATCATCAGGACGATCGCCGATCGGAGGCCACCAGGCGACGCGCCTCTCCACGCTCCCCTTCCTCCTCCTCTGGCGCCACGCTCGGTGGTCCCCCACGCCCCCAAATCCGCTCCAAAGCGGTTGTCATCCCGGCCAGAAATCCGCCAATCCATGAAGTTGTATTGGATCCAAACGTATGAAAATAAAGTGCGAAAGAATCTCATCAAATTTGCTTTTGGAGTATGATTTAATTCGATTCAGATAGGAAGAAATTAGCGAAGGAAAATAGTAGGAAATCGGCCATTGATCAGAGAAAGAGGCGGCTGTACAAGGTTTCTAGGGCTAGGGTATAGTACGGTGTATTTATACCGTATTTATACTATTTAATTATTCCTTTAATTCAGATAATCCTTGTTTAATATCACGTATTTTAAATCGAACCCAACAAATCTTGTCCCTAGGCAAATACCCCCCCTTCCGGACACAATGGAATATGTTTCATAACCCAGTTTGGTTGTTACGACATGTTTTTCTTTAATTTACATTATAAATCATTTAATTATTAAATTCAAACGTACATTTTAAATTATCGGGGCCACATACGACCTCTAAAAATTATAGAAAAATTATTTCTAGTTATGTTTTGACGATACGGTTCTAACAAGACTAATTTCATTGAATTCTGAGACCGTTTGAAAAATGGCTATTTTCAAGTCGATAAAATTTGACTGAAACTGAGAAAACACGTTTTCCTTTGCCACACTCACATATTAATTCGAAAAATTATGAAAACTGAAACCTAGCAAGAATTTGACATTTCGGTTCCAACAAAAGTGGTTTCGTCGAAAACCGAGGTCGTTTGCAAAATGGCTATTTTTAAGGCCAATATATTATATTAAAATATATATAAATTCTACAGCGATTTTTCTAAGTTTTAAACTGAGCATAACTTTTGATTTATAAAATGAAATTTCAGTTTTTCTGATTTGTTAGAAAGATATGATTAAACAGATTTAAATATTTCAGGTTTCATTCAATTCTGATTTAAAATGAATCCTGTACAGTCAGCCAAAGTTCAAATTCAAATTTCCAAACTACAGCGCTGTTTCTAACTCCTTTTATAATTAAATTAAATTTATTCGTTTTAAAATAAATTTTTAGTCGTTCTTATTTAAAATAAATTATTTTAAATATTAAAATCCATTAAAATTTTAAATTGGCACCAAAATTCCGGGTCGTTACAATCCCCCCAACTTAAAATCTTTTCGTCCTCGAAAAGGAACGAAGTTAAAAGTTGTTTAATTTAACCAACTTAATAAAAAAATTATTTATTGATTTCAATTAATTATCATTCTAATATTTTAATTCATGAACTAATTACCAAACATCACAACCAGAAATCAATTAGGTAATTAACTTTTCAAATATATATAACTTTTATATATAATCAAAAATCATATTTTTAGTGCAAATCAAAGCAGTGTGTCCTAACTAAGTTTTGGTTCTCATACCAGTCAATGGAAATATATAGAAATCATACTTTCGAGACTCGAACGTAAACTCTGATGATGATGCATCAACCATCAGAATCATCTCCTGGCGACTGGAGTGTTATTCTATGTCTATCCAGTATATTAAAACTTTGAATATCCATTAATTACTCGTATATTCGAAATTTTATATATTTGATTGTCCACCTTAAAATAATAATATGCTCAAATACGTGTTTTAAGATAAAATTTTCAAAACTAAATTTGTTTTTTACTTTTATTTTTAAAGAAAATAATACTCTTCACACTCGTTCTAGGGTACTACTGATCCTATCTCTAACGAGTTATTCTCATTCGATATTACTAATCCAATCTCTGATGAATTCTTTCGTTCAGTTCTAATGTGTCTTGTTCTCGAGCTCTATAAACCAAAGTTCTGATACCAACTGAAACGACCCAAACTTCCCAGTAAAGGGAAGGCTGGATTGCTTTGAGAACAATACACATTAGAACACAAAACTAAAGAACATTTTATTGCTGATTACAACAATTACATCAGAATACAAGAATATAACAGAGTATGAATATTTATTGCATGAATAGAAATACAACAATATCAGAGGTTTGAATTACATTTAAATAGTAGCGGAAAAATATTACAAATATACAGCTGAAAGGAATACACGGATACAGAGCTTTCCGAATACCGCTTCAGCTGTAAACCAGGATCCTGTATATATATCTGCAAAAAGCTACTCGACTGCCCGTGTGGAAAATAAGGGCACCCGAGTTTGCCAGTGAAACAAACTACAGGTCAGTCATGGGATTGGTATGAGAAATCTTAGCTTAACCTATCTAATAATAAGGCTAATCACAGGACCACGCCGCTAATGCGGAATGGGTTTACTCCATTGGATTGCCAGTGCATAAAATAAAGTAAATCGTTAGACAACACAATGCTTTTTTAGAAAAATGAAACCATTATAAGAACCAAGTCCCATCACACAATGCAACGCAAACCGGCGGATAGGGTTTTACCTTATAATGGACAAAAGATGCTTGATACGATAAAACGGATTTAATATTAGTGTGTATATCTATGAGTATATATATATTTCAAAAACAATTTCAATCATAATGTATTAATCATAGACGGCACAGTACCCCATCCTACTATGTCGCCATACTAGTTCTACAATCAAAACCGCAAGGTCATATTGGAAATTGGATTTCCATCATGAGTCGAAGCTAGGGGCAAGATCCTCTCCGATTCGAGACACTCTAGCAAATGCTTCAGGATCCCCCGCAGTGAACCCTTGGAGCGGTAGGGCCGGTCCTCGCCTATCGGCAGTGGATTAGTTATGCCTGAACACACGCTTCCCGGTTCCTTTGAACCTATAATATGACCACTAACGGCCTATAAAAATCCGAGGCGCCTCAAAATCCATCATCCACATAAGTAAAATGCCAGCCAGTTTAAGAACTGACACGACTTCTAGCTAGAAAGAAACGTGTGCACTCCCTACGGTCCATATCCCGTTTTTGACTCATACCGGGGTGAAAGGCTCGCGAAGTCACGATATACACAAAGCTATGCCGTAATAGGCTATTCTTTGATCATCCCACAAGGCCCTGCTTTTCAATAAAAGCCTTGATCAATTGCATCTTGGCGTGCTACAATGACAATTCATGCCATGTGATCAATCACTATTAATGTATACCAGGGTGTTAAGTAGAGAATAAATCCTCCACCACCAAACAGACATACATTAACAGAAATCGATTTAATTCACATGGAACGATATCCAATGTCCGACTGTAACGACCCGTGTTTTTGTCCATTTAATATTTAATTTAATTTAAATATTATATTTGGAATATCGATGGAATTAATATCTAATTCGCTGTTTAAACAAAATTCGACGTTATATATTTATATAATCATAAATAGAGCTTGAAATATAGCGCTGCAGTTCGAAAATTCGAGTTTGAACTTCAACTGAGAATACAGGACCCGATATAAGTCGGATTTCTGTGAAACAAGAAACGCTGGAACCGTATTGATTATAATTTTCATATGAAAGAGAAAAATCGAGATTTCGTGTTATAGTTTGATAATTATGGCCAAATCAAAATTTAGGATAGTCGCTATGGAAATTCGCTATTTAATTATAGGCCGTTAAAATAGCCGTTTTGCAAACGGACACCGTTTTCGACGAAATCAGTTTCATTGGGACCGTAATGTTAAATTATTGTACGGTGGTGAATTGCGTGGAAAACCGATCTCGTATGTGACCACAGCAACCGTAAATGCCCGTTCAAATTCTCTAACGCGTATTTAATTAAATAAATAGAGAGATATTTGAGTGTAACTGGAGCAGATGATCGAATTAGGCCACGAAACCAGTCCCGTTGAATTCGTATCGTCGATTAGAGTCAGGATAGGCATATAGTTTGTTATTTTTAGAGACCGGAAAATTTGGTGTTAAAAGGGGTATAGCGGTTCGGGGTAAAAACAGCCTATCGGGCAAACAGTCTCAGAATGCGACGAAACTAGTGCCGTTGGGTTCGTATTGAAAAGTTACTATAGGATCTGAAGGTTTCAGGTTGATTTGATCTATCTGGTGATCGTGAAAAAATTAAACGCGTGTTTATTTCTGGTTTTATAAAGGAAATTTTTTCATATGACCTCGGATTTCGACGAAACTTGTCCCATTGGGTCCGGAATACCTTGTTACACCAAGAATAGCCTTTTTATCAGTAAACAGAGATCATTTATAAGGGTTTTAATCAACTACTTCATGACGAAGTTTCAATATAAATAATATTTTAATCTTTCCCTCACACTATATATATACACCTGAGCATTCCCAAACCCTACAGAAAAGTCTTTCCACTGTCTTCTTTGAGCCGCCACTACTTCTCTTTTTCTAACAGTGAAACGCAAGCTTAAAAATTCAAAACAAATCAAAGAAAAATCCAAAAATCACAAAGTTGAATTCCTTGAACTCTTGAGACCCTAAGCTTCACACTAGTACTGCTTTTTCTTGGTGCGACGTCCAGTTTGGAACCAGATTTAGGGCAGGTTCTATTCGGGTTTGCTGATACTACTAGTGGGCGTATGGTTGAGGGACGGCGACATCATATTGAGGACGGTGAGGCGCCGGTTTGGGCGAGCTCTGATGAGCCGGGGATAAACGGTGTAAGGTGTCACTGGGTCGTTGTTTGAAGGGAAGCACGGTTTTGGTGAAGCTTTTCTTGTGTGAGCGTGAGCAAATGAAGAGGACTGGACACAAATAATGGTGATCCATCTTTGAAAAAAAAAGGAAATAAAAACCAAATCCGAAAGTCTGTATAAGCAGCAATGGGAAGACGAGGCTTTAACGTGTAAATGGGGTGGCGGGCACATATGAGTGTGGTGGCGTTTGCTACATAAGGGAAAGGATTTACAAACGGTAGAAGAGATGGGCTGTATGGCGATGGAGCACCTTGTTAATGAAGCAGGTCAACGTCAAAGGGGGAGCAAGCAGTGGTGAATGGATTCAAAAACAGAAACAGCTTGGTCTATTTCGTTTGAAGGATTGGGACTAAGGCAGTAAAGCCTGGAATGGTGAACGGAGACTATTTCTCGCGAGAACAAAGAGCAGAAAAGACAAAGAAGGGAGCGATAGCAGAAAAACAATGGAGAAAGGAGTACCAACATTCGATTGGCCTTACTGTTACTGAACGTAATTACTTTTATATAATTTTAATTAAGGATTAAATAATTGTTTAAACACGTTTAGATGTGGTGACAAAACAAGTAATAGGGAAACAGGATTTTAGTATCACGCCCATTTTAATTTTACACTGTAATTATTTTATTTAAAATATAGTTAAGGTTTAGCTGACTTAGTTGATGTAAATACCGATAAATGGAAAAACTAAATGGGTGATTTAGGATTTCGTAGGCTAAATAGAACCGGTTTAGTTTATTCAATCTGAAACCAAATGAGTCGGTCTTGCTAATTTGTTAAACCAAAACAAATCCACTTGTTGTAACACTAACGAGAAATTAGTTAAATTAGATTTTTATTAAGAGTTAATTAGGTAAATTAAACTCGTATAATCGTATAACATGTGTATTTCTTTATCTTGTCAACAGAATTGGACTGTTCGAATTGTGTTATGATCACCTTGACGAGATCTACACTGTGGAACAGGGATGAACTGAATTGGAAACAACTGGATTTTTATTTAAATTAAACGACTGTTTAATTTAATTAAAACAAGTCGGTGACAACGGAATGAACTCAAGGTGAGTTAAACTCACTCAGTTATTTTCCCATTTATATTTTATATAAATTGGGTTTTTTATTTGTGTGCTCTGCTTGCTGATGATTTCCTGTTTGCTAGCTATACCTATTTGTTGATTTAATTGATGAAATTAAACTGTGTTTAATTTCAGTGAAATACCAAATCGTTATTTTAGTGATTGGTTCCAATAAAGGTAACTTACCTTGTTGGTCATGTTTATAAAATAACGTGTTTAAATGGTTGAATTGTTTGAATGGCTTGTGGTTGATATTAATGGTCGTTATTCATTTTTATCAGTCAAACAAAACTGAATGACCTGATTTGAGATAACCATTTGAATACAGGGAAGAACAGGTTGGAGGGATCCAACCGGATTCCTCAAATATATTATTTATTTTCATATTACCATATATGAACTGTCCTGTTTGGGTTGATTGATTTGATGGTTGATTATTGAATGTTCAACATCTGTTAGTTTAAACCAATGGGTGATATTGGTTGGGTATTTGGCAGAGTATGGCCTATAAAATCAATCAGGTTATAAATACTGATTCACCGTCAGGTGAATCGATAAAGATGAAGTTATAAAATTTATTTTATAACTGGAATTGGATTTTGAATACATCATTTTGAATAAAGTCATTAAAGAGAAATAAATAAATATTTTATTTATTTAAGACTTTGATTGGTTATTAATTTATTTTACAAAGTAAAATGCTGATGTCAATAAGATTACGAGTAGGAGAATAGGAATTGAGTCGAAAGATTATAATTTATAATTGTTTTGTAAAGAAAACAATTAATGGGATTATTTAAATTAATTTTATTTTTAATTAATTTAAAGTGAGGATTAATTGGAATCGATTAACGAGATAATCGATTTTTGAGTTAATTAAATCGATCGTTTGAATTGGAATTTGATTATCAAAATTGATGTGCTATGATTTGAATAGTTTAATAAATATTGTTTAAATTTAAATAAGGTTTTAAAAAGAGATTTACCATTTAATGTTATTATTAAAGAAATTTACTACTCATGTAGTTAATGATTGAAATAAATTATTATTTTAATTAATAATAATTTAGACAATTACTTTTCAAAAGTAATTGAAGTGAAATGAAATCAAAGGAGGTTGGAAATAAGCGAATCTGGTTAAAGAACTGGGTTGTAGAGTTGTATAACCAAATCCAATAATTAAATGGAATTTGTTTGAGACTAGAATGAAATATTGATTTTGATTACAACTTATGTTTATCGAAGGATGAGAACGGTGTTGATCAAGGTTTGAGAGGTAATTAAAATACCCCAACTTGAACAACATCGGGATTATCTGAAGATAGTATTAGTTGGTAATCGTAAGAGACGTTAGTGGATATGTTTTGAAAATCTAAACAGCGATTTTAGCGCTGTTGTTATAATATACGTTTTGTAAATCTAATATAGCGATTGTAGCACTTTTGCTATAGTAAATGGGTTGTAAACCTAAACAGCTATTATAGCGCTGTTGTTTTGTAAATCTAAATAGTAATTATAATGCTATTGTTATAACATATGTGCTATAAATTTCTTTGTTAAAACTAATGGATTTTCGAATTTAAAAGATGATTGGAAGGAAGATTTAAGTGGGAAATTGAATATAGTTATTCGAGCTAGAGTTAGTCAAACATAGTTTTTTTTCAAGATGAGTGCCATTTCGTACGACTGCTAGCGAAATTGGCAGGGCTGCAGATAGCCTACGACGGTCGGATGTTTCCTGAGGGAACCAGGCGTAACCATTGTGATCGCTGCGATCTAGAGTCAAGCGAATGGAGTTAAGTCAAATATTAGTTAATCGATTAGAGTTAAATCAAAAATTAGAGTTATTCAAATATCATATTTTTGAATATTAAAAGAGTTAGAAGTTTTAATTTAACAAAAGTAAATCAGTTTTGTTAGGGGCCAAGTGGTGCTGAATACTGAACCAATGAACTCATTGGAGTGTCAAGTTTGAAACACTGTTTATTTTGATAGTTAAATCACCGACTATCAAATCTTTCCAATACGATTGTTGGTATGGAAAGACCGGGATCGAATTTATTCGAAAACCATTCCGACCAACAAATACGTGAAGATCTCAGAAGATGATTGAGATGGAGCATTGAAGACTGTGGATTTTCATACACGGAAGAACCACAAATATTCTCTGCCTGGCAAGCAGAGATAAACTGTGATTCTGTCGTTGTTGGATTCTACGGGTTGCAAGGACTTCTCGCTACTGATCCATGGGGTGATTCCTATATGGATGCGGTAGGAGAGTGCCTTCGGTTCATCCTGTTCCTGGATGACTTGTATGGACGAGTGTCTGACAGAGTACTTCCAAAGGATCACGTACGTTGATTTCTTCAAACGTGCGATAGTTGTTGGCGGAGAATTGCCAATCTCTTAGCTACTGCTAGAGTATTTTTATGGACGTCAATTAGTGATATCTGACGGATCTGACGATGTGGCATTCAAAGGGAATGACGACCAGATGATCAAAAGTAAACTCTGGCCTCAAGCCTCATCAACCGGGAAATGACAAAAATCGGGCAGGCAGCATGGCTATGTGGGTCGCTCCCATTAGGGTGTATAATCACCTATCTAGAGGAAATCCTATTTGTTTCTTAATCTATGTTTCGATGCTGTCCCTTGTCGGGAGGCGGTTGCTGATCCCAACCGTCGGTGATATACATTCGATACACTCAAGCGAAATGAGTGGTCGGTCATGTGAGGGCCGGGTTGCAAGACGTTCTTGTTGAACCCAGTGTATTCGTCTCTAGAGATACACTATCGGCAGGTAGTCCCATACCTTGTCAAGTTGGAATCCAATCTCCAATAAGCGCCTGCGGTTTTGATTGTATACTATATATGTGGAGCGTGAGATGCAAGCGTTCCACTAAATTGATATTTACTTGTATTTAGACATTATTATAATATCAGACAAGATATTGGTTTCAAACTGTTTTGGGTTATCGTAAGGTAAAAACCGTCCGTGTTTATGTGTGGATTTGGTCTTACGATTATCCTTTTCTTTTGAAAAGATTTTGAACTTTAAAATCATGATTGGATGGTTCACCCTTATTATTGTGCGAGTTTACCTCACTCTGGTTCACCAGACTGACCCGGTGTTTTGTAAATGCCCGGGTTAGGCCGGGTTGTACAGGTTCAGGTTATCGACTGCTGTGAAGAGACGAGCTGGAAGAGCCCAGACGTATGATATTATATAGCTTCTATTCCGCTGTGTGTTGTATATGGGAACAGGCCATTATAACTGTCCCATGGTATGTGTACTCTGATAATGTAAGTATTTTAAAAGCTTTCAATAAAGATTATTTCTATATTATATTTTGTTCCGCTGCGATGTGAGACTCTGTGTTGTGTTGTTTCTTCTTCTTCTTCTGTTCTAATATTTCTATCTTATCTATTCTCATCCTCTAACTTCTTTCTATTAATGATCTGAATGTTCGATGTATGAATGGTCAACACGGTAGTTTGATGTTGATTTTCGGAGTCGAAAATCCAAGTTCGTTACAGTGGTATCAGAGCTGAAGGTTAAGTAAGTACCTTGGCTCTGTGGCGTGACTCAGTGGAGATGGGGTTAGTAATACCCTAGATTGAGTTTGAGTGTATATATATGAGTGAACGTATTTGTAGATTTTATAAAAAATGTTTTATATTGTGGAGATTTATTGGTTGAGTTGTTTATGAGTTCTGGTCGATCGGTTTGATCCACTTTATCGATAGGGGTTTCTAAACACTCAAGTATGATAAACCGACACAGTATGTTTTGAAAGGGGGTAAATGAAATAATTTACCCAAATTATGTTTCGATATAAAGAAGATATAGATATTGAAAATTTTATAGTATATTGGATATGTTGGTTGATTATAATTAAAATGGTTATATAAATAACCAATTCGAACTCGTATAATATAAAAATAGATTTATTAAATCTGGAATTAAAATCAGAATTTGAAATTAAAATTCCTGAAAGTGGGAAAGGTGTTTGCAAATGAACTTGGATTGAATATATGAGAATTTTAAAATCCTAGGAGATTTTAATTTGTTTTACGAGCATTGTGTTTGGTATTTTGAAATAGATTTCAAAATGAAAATGTTTAAATACTGTTTTGAAAAGATATAGTATTGAACTCACTTTGATAGCTGGGAAATAACTCTGAGGATGCTGGCCACATCATCAGTGTTCATTTACGAGTTCAAAGTGACGGATTACTACCAAAATTTTGTTTTGGATTGTTTGAGAAAAACAAGTTGTTTTGAATCCTGGAAAGAAATGTTTGATTTTTGAAAGAACTGAACTATTTAAAAAATTCCCAGGGAAAGTGTTTGAACAAGAACAAGATTAAATCGAATTTGTGAAAGCAAATATGAATTGAACTGAAACCAATTAACTAGAAATTGAATCGGATATAATATATCAAGTAGAATCAGATTTTGAATTGTGAAACAGGAATCGAAAATGGTAGTGGACTGGTAAGTTAAGAGTTAAGATTGATATGGATGAAAATTGAGTTAAGAATGGAATTTAGCTTGGACGCGTGAAGGATTTGGTCCTGAGGATAAAGTTGGAATTTGGTTTGAAAATGCATTTGTATATGCTGACAGGGCGGCAGATGAAAATGATATGCCCAACCAAAAGGTACACGTTTATATTCATATGAGTTTGATGAGATTTCTGAGCCTGTTTGGCAAGCCGCTTGGCTGTTTGATTTTCTTTTGGGTTGAAGAAGGCCGAGAAAGGCGAGTTGGAGTTTGACCGATTGACCGGTATAAAGGAGGTGCTGGCGAAATTTTTCGGAAATTTAAGGTGTTAGAAAATTTTCGATATTTTTGAAAATATTTATTTACAGTATTGAATTGGTTTCTAATTTAATATAAAATTAGATTTGAAATTAATGAGTTTATAACATTCTTCTTACCTTAGCAATTTCGAGGACGAAATTATTTTAAGGGGGGAAGAATGTAACGACCTGTGTTTTTGTCCATTTAATATTTAATTTAATTTAAATATTATATTTGGAATATCGATGGAATTAATATCTAATTCGCTGTTTAAACAAAATTCGACGTTATATATTTATATAATCATAAATAGAGCTTGAAATATAGCGCTGCAGTTCGAAAATTCGAGTTTGAACTTCAACTGAGAATACAGGACCCGATATAAGTCGGATTTCTGTGAAACAAGAAACGCTGGAACCGTATTGATTATAATTTTCATATGAAAGAGAAAAATCCAGATTTCGTGTTATAGTTTGATAATTATGGCCAAATCAAAATTTAGAATAGTCGCTATGGAAATTCGCTATTTAATTATAGGCCGTTAAAATAGCCGTTTCGCAAACGGACACCGTTTTCGACGAAATCAGTTTCATTGGGACCGTAATGTTAAATTATTGTACGGTGGTGAATTGCGTGGAAAACCGATGTCGTATGTGACCACAGCAACCGTAAATGCCCGTTCAAATTCTCTAACGCGTATTTAATTAAATAAATAGAGAGATATTTGAGTGTAACTGGAGCAGATGATCGAATTAGATCACGAAACCAGTCCCTTTGAGTTTGTATCATCGATTAGAGTCAGGATAGGCATATAGTTTGTTATTTTTAGAGACCGGAAAATTTGGTGTTAAAAGGGGTATAGCGGTTCGGGGTAAAAACAGCCTATCGGGCAAACAGTCTCAGAATGCGACGAAACTAGTGCCGTTGGGTTCGTATTGAAAAGTTACTATAGGATCTGAAGGTTTCAGGTTGATTTGATCTATCTGGTGATCGTGAAAAAATTAAACGCGTGTTTATTTCTGGTTTTATAAAGGAAATTTTTTCATACGACCTCGGATTTCGACGAAACTTGTCCCATTGGGTCCGGAATACCTTGTTACACCAAGAATAGCCTTTTTATCAGTAAACAGAGATCATTTATAAGGGTTTTAATCAACTACTTCATGACGAAGTTTCAATATAAATAATATTTTAATCTTTCCCTCACACTATATATATACACCTGAGCATTCCCAAACCCTACAGAAAAGTCTTTCCAATTTCTTCTTTGAGCCGCCACTACTTCTCTTTTTCTAACAGTGAAACGCAAGCTTAAAAATTCAAAACAAATCAAAGAAAAATCCAAAAATCACAAAGTTAAATTCCTTGAACTCTTGAGACCCTAAGCTTCACACTAGTACTGCTTTTTCTTGGTGCGACGTCCAGTTTGGAACAAGATTTAGGGCAGGTTCTGTTCGGGTTTGCTGATACTACTAGTGGGCGTATGGTTGAGGGACGGCGGCATCATATTGAGGACGGTGAGGCGCCGGTTTGGGCGAGCTCTGATGAGCCGGGGATAAATGGTGTAAGGCGTCACTGGGTCGTTGTTTGAAGGGAAGCACGGTTTTGGTGAAGCTTTTCTTGTGTGAGCGTGAGCAAATGAAGAGGACTGGACACAAATAATGGTGATCCATCTTTGAAAAAAAAAAAAAAACCAAATTCGAATGTCTGTATAAGCAGCAATGGGAAGACGAGGCTTTAACGTGTAAATGGGGTGGCGGGCACATATGAGTGTGGTGGCGTTTGCTACATAAGGGAAAGGATTTACAAATGGTAGAAGAGATGGGCTGTATGGCGATGGAGCACCTTGTTAATGAAGCAGGTCAATGTCAAAGGGGGAGCAAGCAGTGGTGAATGGATTCAAAAACAGAAACAGCTTGGTCTATTTCGTTTCAAGGATTGGGACTAAGGCAGTAAAGCCTGGAATGGTGAACGAAGACTATTTCTCGCGAGAACAAAGAGCAGAAAAGACAAAGAAGGGAGCGATAGCAGAAAAACAATGGAGAAAGGAGTACCAACATTCGATTGGCCTTACTGTTACTGAACGTAATTACTTTTATATAATTTTAATTAAGGATTAAATAATTGTTTAAACACGTTTAGATGTGGTGACAAAACAAGTAATAGGGAAACAGGATTTTAGTATCACGCCCATTTTAATTTTACACTGTAATTATTTTATTTAAAATATAGTTAAGGTTTAGCTGACTTAGTTGATGTAAATACCGATAAATGGAAAAACTAAATGGGTGATTTAGGATTTCGTAGGCTAAATAGAACCGGTTCAGTTTATTCAATCTGAAACCAAATGAGTCGGTCTTGCTAATTTGTTAAACCAAAACAAATCCAATTGTTGTAACACTAACGAGAAATTAGTTAAATTATATTTTTATTAAGAGTTAATTAGGTAAATTAAACTCGTATAATCATATAACATGTGTATTTCTTTATCTTGTCAACAGAATTGTGTTATGATCACCTTGACGAGATCTACACTGTGGAACAGGGATGAACTGAATTGGAAGCAACTGGATTTTTATTTAAATTAAACGACTGTTTAATTTAATTTAATTAAAACAAGTCGGTGACAACGGAATGAACTCAAGGTGAGTTAAACTCACTCAGTTATTTTCCCATTTATATTTTATATAAATTGGGTTTTTTATTTGTGTGCTATGCTTGCTGATGATTTCCTGTTTGCTAGTTATACCTATTTGTTGATTTAATTGATGAAATTAAACTGTTATTAATTTCAATGAAATACCAAATCGTTATTTTAACGATTGGTTCCAATAAAGGTAACTTACCTTGTTGGTCACGTTTATAAAATAACGTGTTTAAATGGTTGAATTGTTTGAATGGCTTGTGGTTGATATTAATGGTCGTTATTCATTTTTATCAGTCAAACAAAACTGAATGACCTGATTTGAGATAACCATTTGAATACAGGGAAGAACAGGTTGGAGGGATCCAACCGGATTCCTCAAATATATTATTTATTTTCATATTACCATATATGAACTGTCCTGTTTGGGTTGATTGATTTGATGGTTGATTATAGAATGTTCAACATCTGTTAGTTTAAACCAATGGGTGATATTGGTTGGGTATTTGGCAGAGTATGGCCTATAAAATCAATCAGGTCATAAATATTGATTCACCGTCAGGTGAATCGATAAAGATGAAGTTATAAAATTTATTTTATAACTGGAATTGGATTTTGAATACATCATTTTGAATAAAGTCATTAAAGAGAAATAAATAAATATTTTATTTATTTAAGACTTTGATTGGTTATTAATTTATTTTACAAAGTAAAATGCTGATGTCAATCAGATTACGAGTAGGAGAATAGGAATTGAGTCGAAAGATTATAATTTGATAATTGTTTTGTAAAGAAAACAATTAATGGGATTATTTAAATTAATTTTATTTTTAATTAATTTAAAGTGAGGATTAATTGGAATCGATTAACGAGATAATCGAGTTTTGAGTTAATTAAATCGATCGTTTGAATTGGAATTTGATTATCAAAATTGATGTGTTTTGATTTGAATAGTTTAATAAATATTGTTTAAATTTAAATAAGGTTTTAAATAGAGATTTACCATTTAATGTTATTATTAAAGAAATTTACTACTCATGTAGTTAATGAGTGAAATAAATTATTATTTTAATTAATAATAATTTAGACAATTACTTTTCAAAAGTAATTGAAGTGAAATGAAATCAAAGGAGGTTGGAAATAAGCGAATCTGGTTAAAGAACTGGGTTGTAGAGTTGTATAACCAAATCCAATAATTAAATGGAATTTGTTTGAGACTAGAATGAAATATTGATTTTGATTACAACTTATGTTTATCGAAGGATGAGAACGGTGTTGATCAAGGTTTGAGAGGTAATTAAAATACCCCAACTTGAACAACATCGGGATTATCTGAAGATAGTATTAGTTGGTAATCGTAAGAGACGTTAGTGGATATGTTTTGAAAATCTAAACAGCGATTTTAGCGCTGTTGTTATAATATATGTTTTGTAAATCTAATATAGCGATTGTAGCACTTTTGCTATAGTAAATGGGTTGTAATCCTAAACAGCTATTATAGCGCTGTTGTTTTGTAAATCTAAATAGTAATTATAATGCTATTGTTATAACATATGTGCTATAAATTTCTTTGTTAAAACTAATGGATTTCCGAATTTAAAAGATGATTGGAAGGAAGATTTAAGTGGGAAATTGAATATAGTTATTCGAGCTAGAGTTAGTCAAACATAGTTTTTTTTCAAGATGACTGCCATTTCATACGACTGCTAGCGAAATTCGCAGGGCTGCAGATAGCCTACGACGGTCGGATGTTTCCTGAGGGAACCAGGCGTAACCATTGTGATCGCTGCGAGCTAGAGTCAAGCGAATGGAGTTAAGTCGAATATTAGTTAATCGATTAGAGTTAAATCAAAAATTAGAGTTATTCAAATATCATATTTTTGAATATTAAAAGAGTTAGAAGTTTTAATTTAACAAAAGTAAATCAGTTTTGTTAGGGGCCAAGTGGTGCTGAATACTGAACCAATGAACTCATTGGAGTGTCATGTTTGAAAAACTGTTTATTTTGATAGTTAAATCACAGACTATCAAATCTGTCCAATACGATTGTTGGTATGGAAAGACCGGGATCGAATTTATTCGAAAACCATTCCGACCAACAAATACGTGAAGATCTCAGAAGATGATTAAGATGGAGCATTGAAGACTGTGGATTTTCATACACGGAAGAACCACTAATATTCTCTGCCTGGCAAGCAGAGATAAACTGTGATTCTGTCGTTGTTGGATTCTACGGGTTGCAAGGACTTCTCGCTACTGATCCATGGGGTGATTCCTATATGGATGCGGTAGGAGAGTGCCTTCGGTTCATCTTGTTCCTGGATGACTTGTATGGACGAGTGTCTGACAGAGTATTTCCAAAGGATCACGTACGTTGATTTCTTCAAACGTGCGATAGTTGTTGGCGGAGAATTGCCAATCTCTTAGCTACTGCTAGAGTATTTTTGTGGACGTCAATTAGTGATATCTGACGGATCTGACGATGTGGCATTCAAAGGGAATGACGACCAGATGATCAAAAGTAAACTCTGGCCTCAAGCCTCATCAACCGGGAAATGACAAAAATCGGGCAGGCAGCATGGCTATGTGGGTCGCTCCCATTAGGGTGTATAATCACCTATCTAGAGGAAATCCTATTTGTTTCTTAATCTATGTTTCGATGCTGTCCCTTGTCGGGAGGCGGTTGCTGATCCCAACCGTCGGTGATATACATTCGATACACTCAAGCGAAATGAGTGGTCGGTCATGTGAGGGCCGGGTTGCAAGACGTTCTTGTTGAACCCAGTGTATTCGTCTCTAGAGATAGACTATCGGCAGGTGGTCCCATACCTTGTCAAGTTGGAATCCAATCTCCAATAAGCGCCTGCGGTTTTGATTGTATACTATATATGTGGAGCGTGAGATGCAAGCGTTCCACTAAATTGATATTTACTTGTATTTAGACATTATTATAATATCAGACAAGATATTGGTTTCAAACTGTTTTGGGTTATTGTAAGGTAAAAACCGTCCGTGTTTATGTGTGGATTTGGTCTTACGATTATCCTTTTCTTTTGAAAAGATTTTGAACTTTAAAATCATGATTGGATGTTTCACCCTTATTACTGTGCGAGTTTACCTCACTCTGGTTCACCAGACTGACCCGGTGTTTTGTAAATGCCCGGGTTAGGCCGGGTTGTACAGGTTCAGGTTATCGACTGCTGTGAAGAGACGAGCTGGAAGAGCCCAGACGTATGATATTATATAGCTTCTATTCCGCTGTGTGTTGTATATGGGAACATGCCATTATAACTGTCCCATGGTATGTGTACTCTGATAATGTAAGTATTTTAAAAGCTTTCAATAAAGATTATTTCTATATTATATTTTGTTCCGCTGCGATGTGAGACTCTGTGTTGTGTTGTTTCTTCTTCTTCTTCTGTTCTAATATTTCTATCTTATTTATTCTCATCCCCTAACTTCTTTCTATTAATGATCTGGAATGTTCAATGTCTGAATGGTCAACACGGTAGTTTGATGTTGATTTTCGGAGTCGAAAATCCCAGTTCGTTACAGTGGTATCAGAGCTGAAGGTTAAGTAAGTACCTTGGCTCTGTGGCGTGACTCAGTAGAGATGGGGTTAGTAATACCCTAGATTGAGTTTGAGTGTATATATATGAGTGAACGTATTTGTAGATTTTATAAAAAATGTTTTATATTGTGGAGATTTATTGGTTGAGTTGTTTATGAGTTCTGGTCGATCGGTTTGACCCACTTTATCGATAGGGGTTCCTAAACACTCAAGTATGATAAACCGACACAGTATGTTTTGAAAGGGGGTAAATGAAATAACTTACCCAAATTATGTTTCGATATAAAGAAGATATAGATATTGAAAATATTATAGTATATTGGATATGTTGGTTGATTATAATTAAAATGGTTACATAAATAACCAATTCGAACTCGTATAATATAAAAATAGATTTATTAAATCTGGAATTAAAATCAGAATTTGAAATTAAAATTCCTGAAAGTGGGAAAGGTGTTTGCAAATGAACTTGGATTGAATATATGAGAATTTTAAAATCCTGGGAGATTTTAATTTGTTTTACGAGCATTGTGTTTGGTATTTTGAAATAGATTTCAAAATGAAAATGTTTAAATACTGTTTTGAAAAGATATAGTATTGAACTCACTTTGATAGTTGGGAAATAACTCTGAGGATGCTGGCCACATCATCAGTGTTCATATCCGAGTTCTAAGTGACGGATTACTACCAAAATTTTGTTTTGGATTGTTTGAGAAAAACAAGTTGTTTTGAATCCTGGAAAGAAATGTTTGATTTTTGAAAGAACTGAACTATTTAAAAAACTCCCAGGGAAAGTGTTTGAACAAGAACAAGATTAAATCGAATTTGTGAAAGCAAATATGAATTGAACTGAAACCAATTAACTAGAAATTGAATCGGATATAATATATCAAGTAGAATCAGATTTTGAATTGTGAAACAGGAATCGGAAATGGTAGTGGACTGGTAAGTTAAGAGTTGAGATTGATATGGATGAAAATTGAGTTAAGAATGGAATTTGGCTTGGACGCGTGAAGGATTTGGTCCTGAGGATAAAGTTGGAATTTGGTTTGAAAATGCATTTGTATATGCTGACAGGGCGGCAGATGAAAATGATATGCCCAACCAAAAGGTACACGTTTATATTCATATGAGTTTGATGAGATTTCTGAGCCTGTTTGGCAAGCCGCTTGGCTGTTTGATTTTCTTTTGGGTTGAAGAAGGCCGAGAAAGGCGAGTTGGAGTTTGACCGATTGACCGGTATAAAGGAGGTGCTGGCGAAATTTTTCGGAAATTTAAGGTGTTAGAAAATTTTCGATATTTTTGAAAATATTTATTTACAGTATTGAATTGGTTTCTAATTTAATATAAAATTAGATTTGAAATTAATGAGTTTATAACATTCTTCTTACCTTAGCAATTTCGAGGACGAAATTATTTTAAGGGGGGAAGAATGTAACGACCCGTGTTTTTGTCCATTTAATATTTAATTTAATTTAAATATTATATTTGGAATATCGATGGAATTAATATCTAATTCGCTGTTTAAACAAAATTCGATGTTATATATTTATATAATCATAAATAGAGCTTGAAATATAGCGCTGCAGTTCGAAAATTCGAGTTTGAACTTCAACTGAGAATACAGGACCGGATATAAGTCGGATTTCTGTGAAACAAGAAACGCTGGAACTGTATTGATTATAATTTTCATATGAAAGAGAAAAATCCAGATTTCGTGTTATAGTTTGATAATTATGGCCAAATCAAAATTTAGAATAGTCGCTATGGAAATTCGCTATTTAATTATAGGCCGTTAAAATAGCCGTTTCGCAAACGGACACCGTTTTCGATGAAATCAGTTTCATTGGGACCGTAATGTTAAATTATTGTATGGTGGAGAATTGCGTGGAAAACCGATGTCGTATGTGACCACAGCAACCGTAAATGCCCGTTCAAATTCTCTAATGCGTATTTAATTAAATAAATAGAGAGATATTTGAGTGTAACTGGAGTAGATGATCGAATTAGGCCACGAAACCAGTCCCGTTGAGTTCGTATCGTCGATTAGAGTCAGGATAGGCATATAGTTTGTTATTTTTAGAGACCGGAAAATTTGGTGTTAAAAGGGGTATAGCGGTTCGGGGTAAAAACAGCCTATCGGGCAAACAGTCTCAGAATGCGACGAAACTAGTGCCGTTGGGTTCGTATTGAAAAGTTACTATAGGATCTGAAGGTTTCAGGTTGATTTGATCTATCTGGTGATCGTGAAAAAATTAAACGCGTGTTTATTTCTGGTTTTATAAAGGAAATTTTTTCATACGACCTCGGATTTCGACGAAACTTGTCCCATTTGGTCTGGAATACTTTGTTACACCAAGAATAGCCTTTTTATCAGTAAACAAAGATCATTTATAAGGGTTTTAATCAACTACTTCATGACGAAGTTTCAATATAAATAATATTTTAATCTTTCCCTCACACTATATATATACACCTGAGCATTCCCAAACCCTACAGAAAAGTCTTTCCAATTTCTTCTTTGAGCCGCCACTACTTCTCTTTTTCTAACAGTGAAACGCAAGCTTAAAAATTCAAAACAAATCAAAGAAAAATCCAAAAATCACAAAGTTAAATTCCTTGAACTCTTGAGACCCTAAGCTTCACACTAGTACTGCTTTTTCTTGGTGCGACGTCCAGTTTGGAACCAGATTTAGGGCAGGTTCTATTCGGGTTTGCTGATACTACTAGTGGGCGTATGGTTGAGGGACGGCGGCATCATATTGAGGACGGTGAGGCGCCGGTTTGGGCGAGCTCTGATGAGCCGGGGATAAATGGTGTAAGGCGTCACTGGGTCGTTGTTTGAAGGGAAGCACGGTTTTGGTGAAGCTTTTCTTGTGTGAGCGTGAGCAAATGAAGAGGACTGGACACAAATAATGGTGATCCATCTTTGAAAAAAAAAAAAAACCAAATCCGAAAGTCTGTATAAGCAGCAATGGGAAGACGAGGCTTTAACGTGTAAATGGGGTGGCGGGCACATATGAGTGTGGTGGCGTTTGCTACATAAGGGAAAGGATTTACAAATGGTAGAAGAGATGGGCTGTATGGCGATGGAGCACCTTGTTAATGAAGCAGGTCAACGTCAAAGGGGGAGCAAGCAGTGGTGAATGGATTCAAAAACAGAAACAGCTTGGTCTATTTCGTTTGAAGGATTGGGACTAAGGCAGTAAAGCCTGGAATGGTGAACGGAGACTATTTCTCGCGAGAAAAAAGAGCAGAAAAGACAAAGAAGGGAGCGATAGCAGAAAAACAATGGAGAAAGGAGTACCAACATTCGATTGACCTTACTGTTACTGAACGTAATTACTTTTATATAATTTTAATTAAGGATTAAATAATTGTTTAAACACGTTTAGATGTGGTGACAAAACAAGTAATAGGGAAACAGGATTTTAGTATCACGCCCATTTTAATTTTACACTGTAATTATTTTATTTAAAATATAGTTAAGGTTTAGCTGACTTAGTTGATGTAAATACCGATAAATGGAAAAACTAAATGGGTGATTTAGGATTTCGTAGGCTAAATAGAACCGGTTCAGTTTATTCAATCTGAAACCAAATGAGTCGGTCTTGCTAATTTGTTAAACCAAAACAAATCCACTTGTTGTAACACTAACGAGAAATTAGTTAAATTAGATTTTTATTAAGAGTTAATTAGGTAAATTAAACTCGTATAATCGTATAACATGTGTATTTCTTTATCTTGTCAACAGAATTGGACTGTTCGAATTGTGTTATGATCACCTTGACGAGATCTACACTGTGGAACAGGGATGAACTGAATTGGAAACAACTGGATTTTTATTTTAATTAAACTACTGTTTAATTTAATTAAAACAAGTCGGTGACAACGGAATGAACTCAAGGTGAGTTAAACTCACTCAGTTATTTTCCCATTTATATTTTATATAAATTGGGTTTTTTATTTGTGTGCTATGCTTGCTGATGATTTCCTGTTTGCTAGTTATACCTATTTGTTGATTTAATTGATGAAATTAAACTGTGTTTAATTTCAGTGAAATACCAAATCGTTATTTTAACGATTGGTTCCAATAAAGGTAACTTACCTTGTTGGTCACGTTTATAAAATAACGTGTTTAAATGGTTGAATTGTTTGAATGGCTTGTGGTTGATATTAATGGTCGTTATTCATTTTTATCAGTCAAACAAAACTGAATGACCTGATTTGAGATAACCATTTGAATACAGGGAAGAACAGGTTGGAGGGATCCAACCGGATTCCTCAAATATATTATTTATTTTCATATTACCATATATGAATTGTCCTGTTTGGGTTGATTGATTTGATGGTTGATTATTGAATGTTCAACATCTGTTAGTTTAAACCAATGGGTGATATTGGTTGGGTATTTGGCAGAGTATGGCCTATAAAATCAATCAGGTTATAAATACTGATTCACCGTCAGGTGAATCGATAAAGATGAAGTTATAAAATTTATTTTATAACTGGAATTGGATTTTGAATACATCATTTTGAATAAAGTCATTAAAGAGAAATAAATAAATATTTTATTTATTTAAGACTTTGATTGGTTATTAATTTATTTTACAAAGTAAAATGCTGATGTCAATCAGATTACGAGTAGGAGAATAGGAATTGAGTCGAAAGATTATAATTTGACAATTGTTTTGTAAAGAAAACAATTAATGGGATTATTTAAATTAATTTTATTTTAATTAATTTAAAGTGAGGATTAATTGGAATCGATTAACGAGATAATCGAGTTTTGAGTTAATTAAATCGATCGTTTGAATTGGAATTTGATTATCAAAATTGATGTGTTTTGATTTGAATAGTTTAATAAATATTGTTTAAATTTAAATAAGGTTTTAAATAGAGATTTACCATTTAATGTTATTATTAAAGAAATTTACTACTCATGTAGTTAATGATTGAAATAAATTATTATTTTAATTAATAATAATTTAGACAATTACTTTTCAAAAGTAATTGAAGTGAAATGAAATCAAAGGAGGTTGGAAATAAGCGAATCTGGTTAAAGAACTGGGTTGTAGAGTTGTATAACCAAATCCAATAATTAAATGGAATTTGTTTGAGACTAGAATGAAATATTGATTTTGATTACAACTTATGTTTATCGAAGGATGAGAACGGTGTTGATCAAGGTTTGAGAGGTAATTAAAATACCCCAACTTGAACAACATCGGGATTATCTGAAGATAGTATTAGTTGGTAATCGTAAGAGACGTTAGTGGATATGTTTTGAAAATCTAAACAGCGATTTTAGCGCTGTTGTTATAATATATGTTTTGTAAATCTAATATAGCGATTGTAGCACTTTTGCTATAGTAAATGGGTTGTAAACCTAAACAGCTATTATAGCGCTGTTGTTTTGTAAATCTAAATAGTAATTATAATGCTATTGTTATAACATATGTGCTATAAATTTCTTTGTTAAAACTAATGGATTTCCGAATTTAAAAGATGATTGGAAGGAAGATTTAAGTGGGAAATTGAATATAGTTATTCGAGCTAGAGTTAGTCAAACATAGTTTTTTTTCAAGATGAGTGCCATTTCGTACGACTGCTAGCGAAATTCGCAGGGCTGCAGATAGCCTACGACGGTCGGATGTTTCCTGAGGGAACCAGGCGTAACCATTGTGATCGCTGCGATCTAGAGTCAAGCGAATGGAGTTAAGTCGAATATTAGTTAATCGATTAGAGTTAAATCAAAAATTAGAGTTATTCAAATATCATATTTTTGTATATTAAAAGAGTTAGAAGTTTTAATTTAACAAAAGTAAATCAGTTTTGTTAGGGGCCAAGTGGTGCTGAATACTGAAACAATGAACTCATTGGAGTGTCATGTTTGAAACACTGTTTATTTTGATAGTTAAATCACCGACTATCAAATCTGTCCAATACGATTGTTGGTATGGAAAGACCGGGATCGAATTTATTCGAAAACCTTTCCGACCAACAAATACGTGAAGATCTCAGAAGATGATTGAGATGGAGCATTGAAGACTGTGGATTTTCATACATGGAAGAACCACTAATATTCTCTGCCTGGCAAGCAGAGATAAACTGTGATTCTGTCGTTGTTGGATTCTACGGGTTGCAAGGACTTCTTGCTACTGATCCATGGGGTGATTCCTATATGGATGCGGTAGGAGAGTGCCTTCGGTTCATCCTGTTCCTGGATGACTTGTATGGACGAGTGTCTGACAGAGTATTTCCAAAGGATCACGTACGTTGATTTCTTCAAACGTGCGATAGTTGTTGGCGGAGAATTGCCAATCTCTTAGCTAGTGCTAGAGTATTTTTGTGGACGTCAATTAGTGATATCTGACGGATCTGACGATGTGGCATTCAAAGGGAATGACAACCAGATGATCAAAAGTAAACTCTGGCCTCAAGCCTCATCAACCGGGAAATGACAAAAATCGGGCAGGCAGCATGGCTATGTGGGTCGCTCCCATTAGGGTGTATAATCACCTATCTAGAGGAAATCCTATTTGTTTCTTAATCTATGTTTCGATGCTGTCCCTTGTCGGGAGGCGGTTGCTGATCCCAACCGTCGGTGATATACATTCGATACACTCAAGCGAAATGAGTGGTCGGTCATGTGAGGGCCGGGTTGCAAGACGTTCTTGTTGAACCCAGTGTATTCGTCTCTAGAGATACACTATCGGCAGGTGGTCCCATACCTTGTCAAGTTGGAAGCCAATCTCCAATAAGCGCCTGCGGTTTTCATTGTATACTATATATGTGGAGCGTGAGATGCAAGCGTTCCACTAAATTGATATTTACTTGTATTTAGACATTATTATAATATCAGACAAGATATTGGTTTCAAACTGTTTTGGGTTATCGTAAGGTAAAAACCGTCCGTGTTTATGTGTGGATTTGGTCTTACAATTATCCTTTTCTTTTGAAAAGATTTTGAACTTTAAAATCATGATTGGATGGTTCACCCTTATTACTGTGCGAGTTTACCTCACTCTGGTTCACCAGACTGACCCGGTGTTTTGTAAATGCCCGGGTTAGGCCGGGTTGTACAGGTTCAGGTTATCGACTGCTGTGAAGAGACGAGCTGGAAGAGCCCAGACGTATGATATTATATAGCTTCTATTCCGCTGTGTGTTGTATATGGGAACAGGCCATTATAACTGTCCCATGGTATGTGTACTCTGATAATGTAAGTATTTTAAAAGCTTTCAATAAAGATTATTTCTATATTATATTTTATTCCGCTGCGATGTGAGACTCTGTGTTGTGTTGTTTCTTCTTCTTCTTCTGTTCTAATATTTCTATCTTATCTATTCTCATCCTCTAACTTCTTTCTATTAATGATCTGGATTGTTCGATGTCTGAATGGTCAACACGGTAGTTTGATGTTGATTTTCGGAGTCGAAAATCCCAGTTCGTTACACCGACACGCATCCATTTACTAGCTTATGCACTGGGTCTGAGCGAAAACCAAATCCGAACAATCAACCATAGTCCAGACGGCCACCACAGAAGCCCCTTCAAGGTAGCTACTCTCATCAAGGGTCTCTGTAGCAACACATCCATTCGATGTGAAGATCGTCGGTCTTCAACCACCGTCTTCATCTTCGACTCTTCATCGTCGTAGTAATTATTCGAAATGGGTTAAACCCGGTCTTTCCGAATAACTCGCGTATTTTATAATAAAAATCAAGTACTATAAAACACATCCAACGTCTCATTCCAATTCAGAATATTCTTTTGAATAAAATATGTGCATTATTTTATCAAAGATAAACTCTTTAAATTATTCTTAAATCTTACTTTTAAAGATTTATTAAGAAACCAATTTGGTTTTAAATATCACAAATCATTATTCAATGATTAATTAAATTTAAGAAATTAATCTTATCTTTAACTGGGTTGAAGAACTAATGTCATTTTAAAACACCGTTCACGATAAACCCAAAATCATCTTCCATAAAATATGGAATCTTCACAGAAATCAAATCAATATATAATCGTTATAAATTTCTTTATCCGACCAATAATATAAATGGAACAACGGCAAAGCCTTTTAAATTCATATGTAGTATCGATCTTCTTTTACAGAAGTTTATCTCGGTTATTATTAATTCGAATTCCATCCAATTCCAATTTAATATATTAAATTGGAAAACTTTACTTTTGGAAAATTCCCATTTAAATCTTGATACAAGATTTATAAATTCCAAATCATATTCTTACTGTTAATTGAGTTAAAGAACATATGTCGTTTAAAAACATTGTTCACAATAAACTCAATTCACAAATCATTTTTATTCCAGTTACAAAATATAGTTTGAAACTCTAGTAATCTTAATTAAAATATTTATTCTTTTCAACTGGGTTTAAGAAAGGTGTTATTGAAGACACCATTCACGACAAACCCAAAAACCAATTTATTTAATATAATTTCAATTAAATATTCTCTAATTGGAAACTTCATTAAATCTTAATTTAATGATCTATTCTAGTTAATAACTAGTTAATTTAAATAAAATGTATTTTTACAAAATATATTCTTTTCTAAAATATTTTTTCTTCTTCTTTTTGTCCATTCAAGAACAGACATAGAAATCATCATTTCACTATTGGTTAAATAGTATATAATAATATTCTTTATATAAAAAAGATTCTTTATATAAATTATCCTTTATAGTACGGTATTCTTTATTTTAAAAGATATTTATATTACAATGTTCTTTTTCTAATTATTCCTTATTTTAAAAGGTATTCTTTATTTAAATGAAATCCTGCATTGGAATTCGACTCAATCATTTACCATACAATCTCAGTTGTATGGATTTCAAACATCGCATGTATATAAATAACAATAATGATACATAATCAATAAGCAATCCATTCACAACCCAAGTGAGATGTGAGCATTTAAAATAGATAAATAACGCTCATCACAGACTGTCAATCCACCGATTGACAATTTAATAAATATTGGGACTAGTGTGTGTCCAATGTCCTCCCAACACCCGTGTGGTTTTCAGACAATAGCCGTTCATCTAAATAGATTATTGGTTAATAAATTTAACCGATTTTCACTGTTTTAAATTATAAATAAATATTTATAGTTTAATTTCAACCAAGCATATTAATATTAACATTATTATGATAATGTTTTTATCTAGCACAAATCATGTCTACGTGCACTATATAAATGTATAGACATAATTTAACATAACATTTCTAATAATGTCATTTCTAATATAATGACTTTTTGAATATAATGACACTTCTACTATAATATGACATTTTTAATATAATGACGCTTCTACTATAATATGACATTTTTAATATAATGACGCTTCTACTACAATGACACAATTTTTTTTAATGACATTTCTATTATAATATGACTTTCCCCTTTTAACCTAACATTATTAACCAAAATGACATTGTTATTCTAATATATACCATTTCCAATTAAAATGATGTTTTTATTCTAATATAACTTAAAATGACCTTTTCATACTAAATAAACTCTCTAAACAAAAGTGACATGTTTATGCTAATGTATCATTTCTAACCAAATTAATATGTTTATTCTAAATAAACATTTCAAACAAAAGTGACATGTTTATTCTACTAGCATAATTCTAAGGTAAGGATAATTTTTTTCAACTACCATAATTCGAATGTAATGATACTTTCATCTAAATGACATTATCTAAATAAAATCATGTTTTTATCTAATAGAACACATTTTTAACAAAAGAGACATTTTTATTCTAATAAACCATTTTTAGCAAAAAGGGACATTTTGATTCCAATAAAACATTTCTAATAAAAATGATACTTTTAATCTAATGTGACGTTTTTATCCTATATGAACATTTTAACTAAAAATGGTATTTTTATTCTATGTGAACATTTTAACTAAAAATGGTATTTTTATTCTATGTGAACATTTTAACTAAAAATGGTATTTTATTCTATATGAACATTTTAACTAAAAATGGTATTTTTATTCTATGTGAACATATTAACTAAAAATGGTATTTTTATTCTATGTGAACATTTTAACTAAAAATGGTATTTTTATTCTATGTGAACTTTTATCACAAGAGTGACGACTTAATTCTAATGAAATATTTATCATCAAAATGACAATGTAGTTCTAATGAAACATTTACCATAAAAATGACAATTTAGTTTTAATGAAACATTTCACATTAAAAATGTTTTTTTTAACTGCAACATTTTACAGTAAAAATGTTATTTCTTAACAAAGACGATATTTTATTTCAATGTAATAATCTTACCAAAGGTGACATTTTTGTTTCAATGTAATAATCTTACCAAAGATGACATTTTTATTTCAATGTAATGATCTTACCAAAGATAACATTTTTGTTGTTAATAACACATGATCTAACAAAGTGATAGTTTGTTTGGCAAAACATGATTTAACAAGGTGATAGTTTTATTTTGTCAACTCTAATTTGACAAAACATATCAAAGTAATATTTTTGTTTTGTCGACATCTCTAATTCAACAAAACATATAGAAGTGATGTTTTATTTTAACCTGACATTATTTTAAATAAAAGACATTTTTATTTAAGCATGTTATTCTAAAAAAACGACACTTTATATCTAACATGTTATTCTAGATAAAAAAACACTTTTTATTTTGTCGATTCTAATCTTAACACACATGACAATTTTATATTATCCATTCTAATTTCAACAAAAACGATTCATTCAATCAACAGCTTATTATAACAGCAACATCAAACAAAATCAGATCATATATAACAACAAAACTGAATTTAACAGCAAATTTATAACGATTCAATAAATTTTATTTATTTAAAAAAAAAGAATTTCTCATCGAAGGTTTTAAATTCTAAATTTCTGTTCTGATTCTGTTCGAGTTCAGGTTTGCCTCATTTTCTAATTTGCTCTGAATCACTTCTAGTCAGTGTCAGGTTGTAGATCTCGGAAAGACGATTACAACGGATCTTGAATCGTCTGATTTCGTTTATGTTTGACAAAGTTTTGATGTTTTAAACATTTGGATAAATTAAAGAAATAATTAATTAGTTAGGCCTTAATTACACTTAACCCTTTAATTCATCTTCCTCGTTCTTTCACTACAGACATCATCGTCGAACCATCCTCACGAGCTAGGGCTCGCCACCGTGCCGCCATCATCAGGACGATCACCGATCGGAGGCCACCAGGCGACGCGCCTCTCCACGCTCCCCTTCCTCCTCCTCTGGCGCCACGCTCGGTGGTCCCCTACGCCCCCAAATCCACTCCAAAGTGGTTGTCTTCCTAGCCAGAAATCTGCCAATCCATGAAGTTGTATTGGATCCAACCGTATGAAAATGAAGAGCGAAAGAATCTCATCAAATTTTCTTTTGGAGTATGATTTAATTAGATTCATATAGGAAGAAATCAGCGAAGGAAATAGGAGGAAATCGGCCATTGATCAGAGAAAGAGGCGGCTGAACAAGGTTTCTAGGGCTAAGGTATAGTACGGTGTATTTATACCGTATTTATACTATTTAATTATTCCTTTAATTCAGATAATCCTTGTTTAATATCACGTATTCCAAATCGAACCCAACAAGTGTTGTCCCTAGGCAAATACCCCCCTTCCGGACATAATGGAATATGTTTCGTAACCCAGTTTGGTTGTTACGACATGTTTTTCTTTAATTTACATTATAAATCATTTAATTATTAAATTCAAATGTACATTTTAAATTACCGGGGCAATATACGACCTCTAAAAATTATAGAAAAATTATTTCTAGTTATGTTTTGACGATACGGTTCTAACAAGACTAATTTCATTGAATTCTGAGATCGTTTGAAAAACGGCCATTTTCAAGTCGATTAAATTTGACTGAAACTGACAAAACACGTTTTCCTTTGCCATGCTCACATATTAATTCGAAAAATTATGAAAATTGAAACCTAACAATAATTTGACATTCCGGTTCCAACAAATGTTGTTTCGTCGAAAACCGAGGTCGTTTGCAAAATGGCTATTTTTAAGGCCAATATATTATATTAAAATATATATAAATTCTACAGCGACTTTTCTAAGTTTTAAACTGAGCATAACTTTTGATTTATAAAACGAAATTTCAGTTTTTCTGATTCGTTAGAAAGATATGATTAAATAGATTTCAATATTTCTGGTTTCGTTCAATTCTGATTTAAAATGAATCCTGTACAATCAGTCAAAGTTCAAATTCAAATTTCCAAACTGCTGCGCTATTTCTAACTACTTTTATAATTAAATTAAATTTATTCGTTTTAAAATAAATTTTTAGTCGTTCTTATTTAAAATAAATTATTTTAAATATTAAAATCCATTAAAAATTTTAAAATAAAAATTTTAAATTGGCCCCGAAATTCCGGGTCGTTACAAAACCAAATGATTTATAAATCCAGTTCCTTATATAAATATATATATATACACACACACACATATATGCAAATTCATATTCATTTATATCTTATATTATTTAATTTGTTAAGTCAATATCGATACTTACATTTAAATATTTAACCCTCGAATTCAAATCGCAAAAATCTTAGCTTACCCACCTTTTAGTTTATTACTAAAGATTTTAAAATATATAAAATTAATTTGAAAATATATATATATATATATAAGTGTATAAAAATTCTAAAATTAATTTGAAAATAGATTATAAACAGATATAAGTTTAAAATAATACAGAAATGAGTTTAAAAGAGAATTTATTATAATATAAAAGTTTAAAATATTTATATGATTAAATTATACGGTTTAAAATAAATAAAATTATAAGTAAAATCTTAAATAAGTATTAAAATCCATATTTACTCATAAAATCATTTAAGAACATATGATTAAAAATGTACAAAATCTAAGTTTACAATCTTTAAAATATAAATATAAAATATAAATCTTAAGATATTATTTTAAAATCAATTTGCAAATCACATTACTTCGAAAACATGACCAACGGTGTTCCTGTATAGTTTTCTACCCTATGGTCAAGTGATACGGATATTTATCATTTCAACGCACAGTTTATAAATTTCTACTGGTATATATCATTTCAACCCGCAATCCCAAATTCAGTAAAAATCATTCAGGTCTATCATTTCAACCCACAACGATTTTTTCCTATTTTAAAGTCTGTTCGGTTATGTATCAGTCCATCCCTTGGTGATTTCTAAACTAGGGAAATCAACAAACATAAATGAACAATCACATAACATCAATCATAGCATATATATCATTAGTGCATCTACGTGCCATTTGAATATATCGTGTCATATATGAAATGTGCATAGATATCAAACTAAACAATTTCTACCAGCAACCATATACATTTCACAACAGTTCATTTATGCTGAATTTAACATCCATAAAACAATGTAGATCAAGTGCGAGATAGACTGACCTTTCAGAGCACGGAAAAGAGGATGATAACGATGAAGGCACGATGGACAAATGCTACTCGAGATTCTCTCTAGCCCGTTAATAACCCAAATCCGAACAGCGGCTACTCGGATCAAACAACAAAACGAAAGAAAAAATATTCCCACTCAATCCTTAGCCAAGTGCTCCCATACCATATGTTACCTCCACCAATGTGGATATCCCCATGCAATCCACGCAAAACCCTAACTCTATCCACTTTTTTTTATTGGAGAAAAGTAAATATCGGCATAAATGATAAACATAATAATAGGTCACGGTAAGGCTGATAAAGCAGATCAGAACTGAGGGTGGATTCCGGTAACACGATGGTGGGTGGACTAGGAGAAAGCAATGGACAAAAAGTTGGATCAATATTTTTCTCTTAAAAGCTTGGTTTTGTACTTTAAAAGTTGAGATCTGAAATGATAATACACAGGGAAGAAGAGAGAGACCCCTTTTGTTTTTAAATGGAACTATTCTGATTTTTGTTTCAGCAAAGTGTTGCATGGATACATGCATTCACCTTTCCAATTTTGCAACTGTTCCATTTTATTTCTTTATGAAGGAGGCGTGAGAAAGAATGAGGAGGAAGCAATATATGGCAGGCACGTAGAAAGTGAATGTGCCAAATATGTAAAGTGCTACCCATTCTTTTGCCATAAATTTTGGATCCAACGTTTATTTTTCTTTTTACTATTTCAAACTTTAAATAAAGTTGAACATGGACTTTATTATAATTGCTCTTTTTGTTTCTTTACCAGTTGCATGTATGAAACAGTGAAGGTCTATCACACAAGCAACGTTCGCTCAAAATCAAACATCACGTTTTTTTCTTCTTCTTCTTTGGAACAATGCAATGTACGTAGGTTAAAAGTTGAAAGATAAAGTGGTCAACGTTAATAAGTAAAATGATAGAAGAAAGGAGGGATGCACATGGAAAAAAATTTAAATAAAATGGCATGAATGCTTCTGTTGCTACACATTTTGTATCTTTTTGGTGAAGTGTAAGGTATGGGTTGGTTTTTGGGAAAAAGATAAGTGCATTTGAAACGATCAAAGCTTGTAAACCAAACATTTGGAAAACTAAAAGGAATGTGTAACGTATGGATTTAAATTAGAAAGCAAGTGGACGTGCATGGATTTACAAATCTATATGGACGTACAACCTTGGGAAAGAAATAAAAAAAAAGTGTTTTAGTAAAATAAAAGGATGGGTTTTGCAGACCCAAAATTACTAGAAAAATATGCGGAATCTGAATATGGACACTTCGAACCCAAATGGGTTTGTTTCGAAAATGAACTGCATAAGAATTTTCGCAGAATCGAGCACCGGAACTGATAAACGAATATATTACGGAAATCAGCTCGACGAGACGGACGCAACGATATAAAGTTTGCAGTGTTAGGATGCTCCGTTAAAAACGCGTTACGAACCCATTTAAACGGAAAATTCGAAAAGGAAACAGATGTCAAAACGTCCTATTTTCGCGAAATGAATTTCGCTATTGAATTATGACATCGAATAGAATATTTTTTGTGTTTGTCTAAACTGGTTTCAGAGAGATTTTTAAATCGCTAAAATTTGAAATATTATTCACAGCTTTGCACTGAAAATTCCACGACAAATAAACATTCAAATTTTACTTTGAAATTTTCACAGTTCCTATATCTCACTGTATGTATTTCAAATCTCAAATTCCTGTTATGAAAAACCATAGAATATTTTCAAAATAAATTTTTTGATTTAAATCGGAATTTAAATAGTTAAGAATACAAGTTGTTACAATTACCAACAACATTCTCCGATAGTCACATACAACGATTATTTTTTGAACATGTCAATAATGATGCAGAACAAACAAAACCAACATCGTCACCTTAATGCGCAAAGTTAAAGATTCGTGACCATGAAGCAATGCAAAATCTTCAAAGACAATTTTCTTATGCAAACAGTTCTCCTGCAAACAGAGAGACCGTTGATAGTTCAGAGAAGGAGGTGGAGGAAGATGAAAACCAAGAGACCGACAATGAAGAAGCAGCTGTAGAATTTCTTGCGCTGCCTAGCCTGGAATATAACAAAATGTATAATTTGTCCAGTCACTAGAACTTTTGTGTTCTGGCCCCCTCCTTATAGCAGACTCGCAGATTTGGTTTGTGGCAGAAATATGATAGCTTTGGATACTAGTTAAATAATATTATTACTTCGGTAGGACTATATTTGATTATATTTTATTCATTCTGCTGTGAGATGTTTACCGAGCTCTGGTATATTTATTATCTTCTGTCTTCTCTTTAGGATACCAGACAAACTGACTCGAGCTTTGATAGATTGAGATTTAAAAGGTTTGCCAAAATTTGAGTTGTTACAATTTCTCTCTGTTGCGTTAATTTTTTGTTATCAACGATTTTTCTTTGATCTTAGCCGAAATTTCACCAAAATATATAAATTAAATGTTATAAGTAAGAATTAATAAGTAAAAATAATATAGATTTCTAAAGGATTAATTTTTATTAGAATATTAAATTTTAATTAGTTATTATTAATTATTACATATTTCTTTATAGTTATAATTAAACATTAATTATTAAAAGTTTATTATGTAATATTACAAGTTACTAGTTATTAAACACTTAACAGAAATTATTAGAAAATAATTAATATTTATTACTTATTAAGTATTAATTATTTAATAGTAGTTATTAATTAGTATTGATTTTTATGGTTATTATTAATTATTCTTAAATTTTAATATCATTAACTATTAAATATTTTCTATTACTTATGTTTAATAGGTCTTTATTATAACAAGAATATAAAAGAACCATTGAAAATAATTAAGTTTATATAATTACTTTCTATAAAAAGATTTTAATTATTAATTATCAAAACTTATTACTGAATATTAAATATTACTTCTTAATTGTTGATAGTAATGATTAATCTTTACGACAACAACAACTAAGCCATAAATCCCAAACAAGTTGGGGCTGGCTAGATATGGAACCCCAAAAAAAGATTAATAACTTTTGTAAGAATAAAACAAAAGTTTGAGGTAAAAGTAAATAAAATAAATAAATAATGAAGATTAAAAACTTTCATGAAAGTAAAATAAAGGTTTGAAAAAAAACCCTAAGTTTCTGGTACATGGATTGCTAACTTCCATGCACTCCTGTCTGAAACCAGCTCTTTAGATACATTCCAATTCATTAAGTCTCTTTTTATTGTTTCCTTCCATGTCATTTTAGGTCGGCCCCTACCTCACCTTAGGCTTTCAGTGCGGCCTATAATTACAACCTGCAGTGGTGCATCGTGCGGTCTTCGTTGGAGATGTCCAAACCATCTCAAGCAGTGTTGGACTAACTTCTCTTCAACAGGTGTAACTCCAAGTTTGTCTCAAATATCGTCATTCCTAATCCGATCTCGTCTGGTATGTCCACAGCTCCAACGCAGTATACGCATCTCTGCTACACTTTTCTTCTGGACATGTTGCCTTTTAGTAGGCCAACATTCTGCACCATATAACATCGCCTGCCTGATTGCTGTTCTATAGAACTTTTCTTTAAGATTATGAGGGATCTTCCTATCACAGAGAATGCCAGATGCAAATCGCCATTTCACCCATCCTTCTTGAACTCTAAAACTGACATCCCTATTAGTCTCCCCATAAAACTGAAACATAGAACCTAAATATCGAAAAGATTCTTTTTTGGGAAATACTTGACCGGCCAGGGTGACATCTTCGTCATCCGACCTGACGCCTCTGAACTCACACTTCATGTACTCTGTTTAAGTTCTTAATCCTGAAACCCTTCAACTCGAAAGTCTCCCTCCACAACTCTAGTTGTAATAACCCGGAAAATGTGAACCAAATTTTTTTTTAAATTTGGTTATTACCAAAGAATTTGAATGATTGAAATAGCATATTTCAATAAAATAAAGAATTGGGTATAGTATTGCAGTTTGAAAGTTTGAATACAAACTTTGTCTGACTGTACCGGGTGGAAAATATAACGGATTTTAGCGAAACTGAAAATATTTAAATCTGTTTATGAATACCTTTCTAACGAATCTGAAAAATCAAAGTTTCATAGCGGGAATCAAAAGTTATGGCCAAATGAATTTTCAGAAAGGTCGCTATATAACATATATAGCCCTTGAAAATTGATATTTTGCATATGACCTCGGAATTCGACGAAACCACTTTTGTTGGGTCCGGGATGTCAAATAATTGCTAAGTTTCAAATTTTATAATTTTTGAAGCTAGTATGTGAGCGGGGCAAAAGGAAATGTGATTGGTCAATTTCTGTTAAAATGAGTCGACCTAAAAATGGCAGTTTTTCAAACGAGCTCAGAATTCAACGAAACTGGTTTTGTTAGGACCGTATCGTCAAAACAAAGCTAGATTTATTTTTCTGGAATTTTTCGATTCAGTTTGTGGGCCTGGCAAATTGAAATGTACGTTCAAATTAAATATTGAATGTTTTATATTTTAAATTGAAAAATAACCGACTGTAACAGTCGAATTGGCCAATGAAACATATCCCATTGTGTCCGGAATGGGGGTATTTAGCTAGTGGCGACAGTCGTTGGGTTTGATTTCGAGTTCGTTAGTAAAAACACTATTTAAAATTTACTATAAATCCTTGGCCAATAGGATTTTTCCTTTCAAAAAAAACAAAAAAAAAACTATGAAAACCCTAGCCGCCACCAACTCTCGACGGTCCACGTTGCTCCGACCTTCCCCTTCATTTTCCGACCACCACGGCCACCTATAGGCCGCGCCACCACCGCCACTCGAAAGCCCCTTCGCCCCTCTTCAGATCCAACCCCAACCCGACATCCACCATCACCTCCTCCGCCTGAATCGAAGCCAGGAAGTCATCGACTTCCCAGCGCCGTCGCCGCTCCGATCTTCCATCGCAACCCCTCAAACCACCAGCGCCGTGAAGCCCTCGCCGCCCCGCTTCCACGTCAGCACCGCCAATCATCCCCATACTTCACGGATTTTGCAAAAATCCCAAACCTAGTTCTGGACAAAATATAAAGGTTCGACCTTTATTATTCTGAATTGAAAATAACACTATAAAGCGTTGCAAAACTTTGAAAAATAATATCTTTTTCGTTGTTTAACGAAATTTGATGAAACAGGAGACACCGTGACCGCAAGAAGGCTCTCTACATTCTAGAAGAAGCCGCAAATTTTTCTGATTCTCCTACGATTTTTAGCACTGCAATAACCAATGTGAGGAATCTAAACTAAATTGTGTGAATGGAATCGCATTGTATAAATTATATAAGCGAAGTGTAAATTATCTACGCATTGTATACCTCATGTACATGTGTTGTATAAGTTATATTAGCGATGTATAAATTATACAAGCGTTGAATGAAACATATATGCTTTGAATTGTGATGAAATGCAAGTGAATTATAATATATATATATATATATATATATATATATATATATATATATATATATATACTCCCCTCGTCCACAGACCATGGACGATATTTATTGCTTGTGATTGACGTGATATTATATGGTATGACGAATGGTTGGAAATAATTGTTTGTGGTTGATATTGTGGTTGAAAAATACCTTTGTGGTTGAAAAATACACTCTTGTGGTTGAAACAAATTAGAATAGGATTGTGGAATTGAAAATAAAACATGCCGCCTGCGTGCGAACTAGATGCATGATCCCCATTGTCAAAAACCGCGAGGTTTTAAGGTAGAGCGAGGAGTCGTACTAGGGACGGTCCCGGTTTTAACTACCCTGCCGTTATGCTGCCGAAATTTTCTGAAATATTCATGTGTTCAGTTGAAATTCATTCGTTGAATCAAAATTCATGTATTGAATATTATTTGAATTTAAACAAATAGCTTTAGCGATAAAAATCACATTTTTATATATATTCAAACTATAGCGAATATTCATGTGTTGAGCTGAAATTCATTCGTTGAATCAAAATTCATGTGTTGAATATTATTTGAATTTAAACAAATAGCTTTAGCGATAAAAATCACATTTATATATATATACAAACTATAGCGAATATTCATGTGTTGAGTTGAAATTCATTCGTTGAATCAAAATTCATGTGTTGAATATTATTTGAATTTATACAAATAGCTTTAGCGATAAAAATCACATTTTTATATATATTCAAACTAGAGCGAATATTCATGTGTTGAGTTGAAATTCATTCGTTGAATCAAAATTCATGTGTTGAATATTATTTGAGTTTAAACAAATAGCTTTAGCAATAAAAATCACATTTTTATATATATACAAACTATAGCGAATATTCATGTGTTGAGTTGAAATTCATTCGTTGAATCAAAATTCATGTATTGAATATTATTTGAATTTAAACAAATAGCTTTAGCGATAAAAATCACATTTTTATATATATACAAACTATAGCGAATATTCATGTGTTGAATTGATATTCGTTCGTCGAGTTGAAATTCATGTGTTGAATGTTATCGTATGTTAAAATAAAATGAATCGACAATAAAAACTACATTTTTATTGTGAATATGAAGTGTTAAAAACATTCACGTGTTGAATAAATAATTTTGATGATAAAAATATTTCTTTTATCATGTATACGCTTTGATAAAAATACACACGTGTTGAAATAAATAATAGTTGGCTAGAAATATTATTATTAGCTTTGTTTTGCATATATATACATGTGTTGAACAGGAAGAATGGATTAGCTGTAGAGTAAAGAAATTATTTGCGTGCCCGACAAATAGGTAAGCCTTGATGAGTTGGCTGCGAAATTTTATTTTTATATCAACTCCTGTGAATGCCATTGGATGCGGAGTGCTGGTTATTCTGTGTGAAATAATAAACATCGCCATAGGATAGTAACAATTAATTTTGAACTACACTACATGGCATACTTCTTGACGATAGGCATACTTCATCATATTCCACATAAGCAATTGGAGCTTGTGCGACGAGGTGGAAGATTTACCATACGAGCGAGAGGCTTGTATGGCGATGATTATATACTACATGTTGAACTGATGACTGATATGGACTATATAAAATATAACGATAAATCGCCAGATTAATAAAAACCCCACACGGGTCTGGAGTTGACAATAATCACGTCTCTCTAGTTATTAAATACGGCACATGGACTATTTATTTCCACACGGAAACGGGGGTGACGAGAATTTATTCTCTGGAGTGATTATCTATACATGCTCCCCCGTAAACACCAGAATATATCACTATAAATATGTGGACGCTTTTTAGGATTTATTGGGTACCTAACACGGCCCAATAAATTTCCAAACCCCTCCCCGTACAAAGGAGGTTATGGCGAAATTTTTCGAAATATTATGGCGTTAGTGAAATATTTGAAGTGAAAAACGAAGTTGAAAATATAGAATGAAGTATAGTTGGAATTATAGAATGAACTATATTTATATATATAAATATAAATATAATTAAAAGGAATCGAAGCCGTGCAGTTCGTGTTTCGGACTCGTAATTTGAAACGATTAGTACGAGAAATCCAACCATCGGATTTTCCCGAAACCACAACCGCTGGGTTTGCCTTAGAAATATATTCCCAACGGCACCAACCTTGTAAAAATCCAACGGTTGGATTATCCGGAATGTTTAATTCAAATCTGAAGAAAAACAGCGCCAGAATCGTTTATATTTATATATAAATATACATATAATTAAATTAAATCGAATAACGACGCTGTAGTTCGAATTTTGAAACCGTAACTTCAAACGACTAGTGTGGGAGATCCGACCGTCGGATTTTCACGAAACTAGAACCATTGGGTTCGCTTTGGGAACATCTTCCCACTGATATAGGCTTTGTAGAAATCCAACGGTTAGATTTTCCGATATGTGTAAAACAGATTAGGGGAAAAACAGCGCCATGGCACGACCTGAAACGTCGTTTAATTAAATATGGCCATTTTTAAATAAATAAAAATGGCGAAAAATCGTTATAAATTATTATAAGCAACATAGATTGCAAATAAACCAATTGGGCTTGAATTGTTTGATATTTGATGGTTGTATGTGCTTGACACCAAAATAACACTAAAGAACTGAAAGATGGATGTCGAATAATATAACCACGGAAAGAATCGATTTAAATTCTAATGACGTGAATTATTTGAAAAGGCTGAGCTAACCCTCATTTCAAATAATTTATCGAGCGATTCGAATTGGAAAATGCAAAGACGATTCAAGACCGACGATCTTCGTATCGGTTGGATGGGCGTTGCTGAGGTTCCTGACCGGAGTAGCTACCGTGAAGGGACGGAAGTAGTAGCTGTCTAAACGTATGTGTTGATTTTATGGATATACGAGGAATTGACGCCTCCGGTTTCGTTCAGACCCAGAACGGACTTGTAAATGGGTTGTGGTCTGACATTGGATTTTGTTCTATACTGATTGATCTTTGTTAAATATATATCTGCTTGGCGGCGGAGAATTTATTCTTTTGCTTAACGCCCTTCTCTGAGACGTACGAGCTCAGAGGTTATATATCGATGGAAATCAATCGTATGGAGTGGATTGCCTATGTGGCATGCCAAGATGCTGTGATCAAGGCTTCTGTTGCAAAGCAAAGTCTTGTGGATGATGATCAAAGCATGGTCTGCGTGGCCTGGCTTTGTGTATTTCGTAGATTCGCGAGCCTCACACCTCGGTATGAGTTAAAAACGGGATATGGACCGTTGAGAGAGCATGGCGTTTCTTTCTAGCTATGGTGGTGTCAGTGACTTACCAGCCCTGACATATATATCTATTTTTCACCTATGTGGTTGTTGGAATGCGAGGCGCCTCGATTATAGGTCTGTAAGGACCGGGAAACGTGTGTTTAGGAATAACAAATCCTCAAACGTAAGAGAGGACCGACCCAGCTAATCCAGGGTTGCCTAGAGTGTGTAGTCCTGAGGCATTCGCTAGAGTGTCTCGAAGCGGAGAGGAGCTTGCCCCTTGGCTCGACTCATGACGGAAATCCAATTTCCAATACGAAATAACGGACTCGATTGTAGAACTAGTATGGCGACATAGTATATGGTAGTTATGCCGCCTATGATTGATATTTATGATGCTATTCATTTTTGAAACATATATGCACTAGTAATAATATCAATTGATTTTGCTTTATACGTATCAAGCATATTTGGCCATTATAAGGGAAAACTATATCCTTCGGCTTGCGTTGCATTATATGATGGGACTTGAGTCTTATAATGGCTTCATTCTTTTAAAAAGCATTGCGTTGTTTTAAAGAATTTACTTTGTTTTAAATGCACTAGCAATCACTGGAGTAAACTCGTTCCGCAAAAGTGGCGTGGTCCTATGATTTGCTTATTAATGTTGTTTAACTGTTAAATAGATTCCTCATACCAGTCCCCATGACCGACTCGTTGTTTGTTTCACTTTGCAAACACGGTTGCCCTTATTTTCACACGGGTAGCCTAGTTCACAGGTGATAGGTTGTTTTTGGCTCTACACTGTTGCATAGAGTGCATTTTGGCTCATGGCGAAGCTGACTTCACAGAGATGACTTTGACATTTTCCACCATTATTGTACTTATATTGTGATTCCGCCACTGGCGATGTAGACTGATTTACTTTCAGTATTTATTCTCGTATGTATATGTACCGCTTCGGCGATGTAGAATGATATCCTTATTATGTCTCACTGCATGTATGTATTCCGCCTCTGGCGATGATGACTGATCACTTCCCTTTTTATTTACTAAGTTATATCCTACGTTGTGCTATTCTGATGTTGTTACATATTGTGATTCCACTGTCGTATCCATGTAAAATTATTCTATTTATTGTTTTTGCCATTATCTGTACTCTGCTATGATGATTAATGTGTTATATTCCAATGATTATCCTTAATACCGCCCCTCGGATTTTGGGATCGTCACAGTTGGTATCAAAGCTTTGGTTAACCTTAGTTCCGGGATCTAACACATTAAACACCTCATCATAATAGAATCAGTAGTGTTCTAAGGCGAGTAGCTCATTAGAGATAGGATTAGCAATGTCCTAGAATGAGCTAAGCAGATTAGCAAAACAATTTGATCAGTATATCATTACCTTTCCTTATGTTCCCCTGCTTTATCATATATGAAAATTTTCAAATCTGTGAGCTTGACTCTTTTCTTGCTTATACAGTACTCTCTTTGATGGCTACACGAGCAGCAGCAGCTAGAGGAGGCCGTGGAGGCCGAGCAGGAGTAGCAGGAGGACGGGGGAATATCCCCGTAGTTGAGGGAGGCCCTATTGTTCAGCCACCAGCACCCGAGGACTTCGAGCTAGACAGAGTAGCAAAGAGGTATAGGAACCTTGGGGGAAAACCCTTTTCTGGCACTGGTACAGTGACAGAGGCTATAGCTTGGTTGAAGACCTGTGAAAAGATCTTTGGAGGCATGGGATTGGGGACCAACAACAAAGCACGACTAGGTATTTGGCTCATACAGGAGGAAGCAGAGTTGTTGTGGGATGCCATCACCTCAGAGGATGCAGCAGGTACTGTCAGGACCTGGGAGCAATTCAAAACCATGTTCAACGAGAAGTTTGTACCTGAGCAGGCTTTAGAGAGGATGCGAGAGCAGTTTGCTAATCTCCAGCAGGGAGATCTCTCTATCCAATATTACCTCAATAAATTCACCCAGTTGTCGCACTATGCTCCAGAGCTTACTATGACTAACAAAGCAAAGAACAAGAGATTTATATTTGGGCTAAAGCGCAAGTACCATGACAGAGCCATGAGTAACATCAAACTCTCCTTCTCAGAATTGGTAAAAATGGCTTGCAATTATGAAGATATGGATGAAAGACACGCCAACCAAGACCGCGCCAAAAGCCAAGCTGGAAATAAGCGCAAGGCTTCAGCAGATCGGCCCGAGTCTAGCATTACAGCGGCCGCTACTCAGAAACCTGGAAAGATCCCCAAAGGAAATTGCTACAACTGCGGGAAGCCATGTCATTTTTCTAATGTGTGCAAAGCCCCGAGGAAGCCAAAGGCAAATCCAGACTCCGCCGAATGCTACAACTGCCATAAGAAGGGGCACTATAGCAGGAATTGTCCTCTGAAGCAGAATGCACAAGTGGCTCATGTGTATGACGGGGGGGCCCGCCAGCTCTCACCGATGAATCAGGTAAACCCGACATCTTGGGAGGTGCCCTTACCATTAAAAATATTCCTGTTTCTGTACTTTTTGATACTGGTGCATCACGTAGCTTCATTTTTGGTAACACTGTTCACAAGTTAAAATTGAAACGAAGAAAGCTTAAAGAACCAATTAAAGTTCAAAACCCGATAGGAGGTTCTGTTAGTCTCAGTACATATTGTAAAGCACCTATTTCCTTTTCTCGGTACCGGTTTCCTTTTAAAGTGATTGGCATGGACCTTTCCGAATTTGATGTTATACTGGGGCTGGACTGGTTGACACAATATAAGGCCGAAGTTAGATGTGCCGAAAGGATCGTGAAAGTTAAAACAAAATTTGGGCATATCACTATACCATGCCTCGGTTCAGAAATTAATAGAATAGAATTTTGGTCTTCTTTAGAAGTTACTCCCCCTTCATTAGAAAAGATACCGGTCGTTAAAAACTATGCGGATGTGTTTGAAGAAGTAGAAAACTTACCGCCGCAAAGAGAAATTGAATTCAGGATAGATCTAATTCCTAACGCCCGACCAGTAGTACATCCAATTAGAAGAATGGCCCCGAAAGAAAAAGAAGAGTTAGGTAGTCAGACCCGAGAATTACTTTGGAAAGGTTTGATCAGACCGAGCTTTTCAGCTTGGGGAGCAGCAGTGGTATTTGTCCCGAAATCAGACGGTACTCTAAGACTTTGTGTTGATTACCAAGATCTCAACAAGCAGACACTGAAGAACAAATATCCCTTGCCACGAATAGACGACCTGTTAGATCAATTAAATGGAGCAGCAGTATTCTCCAGAATGGACCTAGCTACAGGTTTCCACCAATTATGTATAGCTGAAGACTGTATTCCTTTGACAGCCTTCAGGGGTCCCGATTTATTCTACGAATGGTTAGTAATGTCGTTCGCCTTGTGTAACGCTCCGGCATACTTCGTCGATCTTATGAATAGAGTGTTCCGTGGTGTATTGAATAAATTTGTTCTAGTCTTCATCGATGACATTTTAATCTACTCCAAGTCGGAAGACGAACATGCAAAACATTTAGAACAAGTGTTGAAAATTCTAAGGAGAAATGCCTTGAAAGCTGAATTTTCTAAATGTGTCTTCTAGCAGGATGAAGTTAAGTTCCTTGGCTATGTCGTATCAAAGGAAGGGATTGCTGTAGATCCAAGCAAAATTACAGCGATTCAGAACTGGAAAGAACCTACTACTCCCACAGAAGTTCGAAGTTTCCTTGGATTGGCTAGTTACTTCGGAAATTCATTCAGGATTTTTCAAAGATATCGGGTGTTTTGACAAAGCTTACAAAGAAGCATGAGAAATTCAAATGGACTCCCGAATGTGAAGAAGCTTTCCAGGAGCTGAAACTGAAGTTGATAACCGCTCCAATATTGAAAATTATAGAAGGCAACCAAGACTTGACTGTGTGGACAGACGCTTCTATTAGAGGGCTAGGCGCAATATTAATGCAAAAAGGCCAAGTGGTCGCTTATGCCAGCCGTCAGCTGAAGCCGCATGAAAGAAACTATGCAACTCATGATCTTTAGTTATTAGCTATGGTGTTTGCTTTAAGAATCTGCAGTCATTATTTATTGGGCGAGAAGTTCGAACAATTCATGGATCATCAATCCTTGAAATATCTATTCACTCAGAAGGATCTAAATTTGAGACAACAGCGTTGGTTAGAATTCCTTGCAGCATAAGATTTTGAAATTCTATACACTCCGGGGAAAGCCAATGTTGTAGCAGATGCGCTCAGTAGAAAGAATGAAATCATCACCAGTTTTGTCATCACGTCTTCATTAATAGACAGGATCTCGACCTCACAGAAAGACGATGAATTTATTCAAAGAGTTAGTCAGAGAGTCATGGGAGGTGAATCCACAAGTTTCAGACTCGATGACAAAGGAGTTCTTAGATTAAAGGGCAGGATTTGCATCCCAAATCTTCCTGAGCTCAGGAGAGAAATACTTGATGAGTGCCACAAGTCCAAACTAAGTATCCATCCCGGTGTAAGCAAGATGTATAACGATATCAAACGCACATTCTGTTGGAGGTCAATGAAAAGAGATATTTCATTATATGTTAGTAGATGCCCCACTTGTCAGCTAGTTAAGAGTGATCAGCAAAAATTGGCTGGACTATTACAACCACTAGAAATTCCAGGATGGAAGTTGGAGCAAATTTCGATGGACTTCGTCGATGGCTTGCCTCGAACTAAGAAAGGAAACGACAGTATATGGGTAATCGTAGATCGCTTCACGAAGACTGCCCATTTCATACCCATCCGATCCAACAGAACGGCTCAAAGTTTAGCACAGATTTACTTCAAAGAAATAGTTAAACTACATGGAGTGCCGCTCAATATAGTCAGTGATAGAGATCCCCTATTTACTAGCAAATTCTGGGAAGCATTCCAGACAGAATTGGGATCCAAATTGAATCTAAGCACTGCTTATCACCCTCAGACGGACGGCTAAACTGAGTGGGTGAATTGAATTCTAGAAGATTTACTGCGGGCTTGCGTTATTGATTTTGGAGGCTCATGGGAAGATCACTTGCATTTAGCCGAATTCTCTTATAACAATAGCTGCCAAGCAAGTTTGGGAATGTCTCCATTTGAAGCATTATACGGTAGACCGTGCAGATCTCCCGCATGTTGGGTGGAACCTGGCAACAAACTGGTGTTAGGGCCCGATATGATTCAAGAAGCATCGGATAAAGTCGACTTCATTAAGAAGCGATTAAAAACCGCACAAAGCCGACAGAAAAGTTATGCTGATGCGAGAAGAAGGGATTTATCGTTTGCCGTTGGCGATTATGTTTATTTAAGAATTTCTCCAATGCGGGGAGTAATCAGATTTGGCAAGACTGGGAAGTTGGCCCCGAGATTTATTGGTCCCTTTCCTATACTAGAACGGATTGGAACTCTTGCATATAGGGTTTCATTACCTGATTGGTTGCCTGGTGTACATGATGTGTTCCACGTGTCTCAACTCAGAAAACATGTTCATGATCCAGATCTTGTTGTGGATGAAGCAGCGCAACAGGATATAGACTTAACTCTAGAATTAGCGCTCAGAAGAGAGCCATTAAAGATAGTTGGCAAAGAAACTAGAGAGCTAAGGAGCAAAAAGATTCATTTAGTCAAAGTGCAGTGGAGTAGTGATCCTAGAGACTGTACTTGGGAGACTGAGGAAATCATTAAACAAGCCTACCCCAAATGCAGAGTGGACTTCTCTAACTAACTCCGGTGCAAGGTACCTTTACAATACTTTGCATTTACATTTTATTTCCTACTTAGCTATTATTTCCTTTTCGAGGACGAAAAGTTTTAAGTGGGGGAGATTGTAATAACCCGGAAAATGTGAACCAATTTAAATTTTTTTAAATTTGGTTATTACCAAAGAATTTGAATGATTGAAATTGCATATTTCAATAAAATAAAGAATTGGGTATAGTATTGCAGTTTGAAAGTTTGAATACAAACTTTGTCTGACTGTACCGGGTGGAAAATATAACGGATTTTAGCGAAACTGAAAATATTTAAATCTGTTTATGAATACCTTTCTAACGAATCTGAAAAATCGAAGTTTCATAGCGGGAATCAAAAGTTATGGCCAAATGAATTTTCAGAAAGGTCGCTATATAGCATATATAGCCCTTGAAAATTGATATTTTGCATACGACCTCGGAATTCGACGAAACCACTTTTGTTGGGTCCGGGATGTCAAATAATTGCTAAGTTTCAAATTTCATAATTTTTGAAGCTAGTATGTGAGCGGGGCAAAAGGAAATGTGATTGCTCAATTTCTGTTAAAATGGGTCGACCTAAAAATGGTCATTTTTCAAACGAGCTCAGAATTCGACGAAACTGGTTTTGTTAGGACCGTGTCGTCAAAACAAAGCTAGATTTATTTTTCTGCAATTTTTCGATTCAGTTTGTGGACCTGGCAAATTGAAATGTACGTTCAAATTAAATATTGAATGTTTTATATTTTAAATTGAAAAATAACTGACTGTAACAGTTGAATTGGCCAACGAAACATATCCCATTGTGTTCGGAATGGGGGTATTTAGCTAGGGGCGACAGTCGTTGGGTTTGATTTCGAGTTCGTTAGTAAAAACACTATTTAAAATTTCCTATAAATCCTCGGCCAATAGGATTTTTCCTTTCAAAAAAAATAAATTAAAAAAAACTACGAAAACCCTAGCCGCCACCCAGCTCTCGACGGTCCACGTTGCTCCGACCTTCCCCTTCGTTTTTCGACCACCAACGCCACCTACAGGCCGCGCCACCACCGCCACTCGAAAGCCCCTTCGCCCCTCTTCAGATCCGACCCCAACCCGACATCCACCATCACCTCCTCCGCCTGAATCGAAGCCAGGAAGTCATCGACTTCCCAGCGCCGCCGCCGCCCCGATCTGCAATCGCAACCCCTCAAACCACCAGCGCCGTGAAGCCCTCGCCGCCCCCTTCCATGTCAGCACCGCCGATCATCCCCATACTTCACGGATTTTGCAAAAATCCCAAACCAAGTTCTGGACAAAATATAAAGGTTCGACCTTTATTATTCTGAATTGAAAATAACACTATAAAGCGTTGCAAAACTTTGAAAAATAATATCTTTTTCGTTCTTTAACGAAATTTGATGAAACAGGAGACACCGTGACCGCAAGGAGGCTCTCTACATTCTAGAAGATGCCGCAGATTTTTCTAATCTTCCTACGATTTTTAGCACTGCAATAACCAATGTGAGGAATCTAAACTAAATTGTGTGAATGGAATCGCGATGTATAAATTATATAAGCAAAGTGTAAATAATATACGCATTGTATACCTCATGTACATGTGTTGTATAAGTTATATTAGCGATGTATAAATTATACAAGCGTTGAACGAAACATATATGCTTTGAATTGTGATGAAATGCAAGTGAATTATAATATATATATATATATATATATATATCTCCCCTCGTCCACAGACCATGGACGATATTTATTGCTTGTGATTGACGTGATATTATATGGTATGACGAATTGTTGGAAATAATTGTTTATGGTTGATATTGTGGTTGAAAAATACCCTCTTGTGGTTGAAACAAATTAGAATAGGATTGTGGAATTGAAAATAAAACATGCCACCTGCGTGCGAACTAGATGCGTGATCCCCATTGTTAAAAACCGCGAGGTTTTAAGGTAGAGCGAGGAGTTGTACTAGGGACGGTCCCGGTTTTAACTACCCTGCCGTTATGCTGCCGAAATTTTCTGAAATATTCATGTGTTCAGTTGAAATTCATTCGTTGAATCAAAATTCATGTGTTGAATATTATTTGAATTTAAACAAATAGCTTTAGCGATAAAAATCACATTTTTATATATATTCAAACTATAGCGAATATTCATGTGTTGAGCTGAAATTCATTCGTTGAATCAAAATTCATGTGTTGAATATTATTTGAAATTAAACAAATAGCTTTAGCGATAAAAATCACATTTTTATATATATTCAAACTATAGCGAATATTCATGTGTTGAGTTGAAATTCATTCGTTGAATCAAAATTCATGTGTTGAATATTATTTGAATTTAAACAAATAGCTTTAGCGATAAAAATCACATTTTTATATATATTCAAACTATAGCGAATATTCATGTGTTGAGTTGAAATTCATTCGTTGAATCAAAATTCATGTGTTGAATATTATTTGAATTTAAACAAATAGCTTTAGCGATAAAAATCACATTTTTATATATATACAAACTATAGCGAATATTCATGTGTTGAGTTGAAATTCATTCGTTAAATCAAAATTCATGTGTTGAATATTATTTGAATTTAAACAAATAGCTTTAGCGATAAAAAACACATTTTTATATATATATACAAACTATAGCGAATATTCATGTGTTGAATTGAAATTCGTTCGTCGAGTTGAAATTCATGTGTTGAATGTTATCGTATGTTAAAATAAAATGAATCGACAATGAAAACTACATTTTTATTGTGAATATGAAGTGTTTTTTAACATTCACGTGTTGAATAAATAATTTTGATGATAAAAATATTTCTTTTATCATGTATACGCTTTGATAAAAATACACACGTGTTGTAATAAATAATAGTTGGCTAGAAATATTATTATTAGCTTTGTTCTGCATATATATATACATGTGTTGAACAGGAAAAATGGATTAGCTGTAGAGTAAAGAAATTATTTGTGTGCCCGACAAATAGGTAAGCGTTGATGAGTTGGCTGCGCAATTTTAGTTTTATATCAACTCCTGTGAATGCCATTAGATGCGGAGTGCTGGTTATTCTGTGTGAAATAATAAACATCGCCATAGGATAGTAACAATTAATTTTGAACTACACTACATGGCATACTTCTTGACGATAGGCATACTTCATCATATTCCACATAAGCTATTGGAGCTTGTGTGACGAGGTGGAAGATTTACCATACGAGCGAGAGGCTTGTATGGCGATGATTATATACTACATGTTGAACTGATGACTGATATGGAATATATAAAATATAACGATAAATCGCCAGATTAATAAAAACCCCACACGGGTCTGGATTTGACAATAATCACTTCTCTCTAGTTATTAGATATGGCACATGGACTATTTATTTCCACACGGAAACGGGGTGACGAGAATTTATTCTCTGGAGTGATTATCTATACATGCTCCCCCGTAAACACCAGAATATATCACTATAAATATGTGGATGCTTTTTAGGATTTATTAGGTACCTAACACAGCCCAATAAATTTCCAAACCCCTCCCCGTACAAAGGAGGTTATGGCGAAATTTTTCGAAATATTAAGGCGTTAGTGAAATATCTGAAGTGAAAAACGAAGTTGAAAATATAGAATGAAGTATAGTTGGAATTATAGAATGAACTATATTTATATATATATAAATATAAATATAATTAAAAGGAATCGAAGCCGTGCAGTTCGTGTTTCGGACTCGTAATTTGAAATGATAAGTACGAGATATCCGACCATCGGATTTTCCCGAAACCGCAACCGCTGGGTTCGCCTTGGAAATATCTTCCCAACGGCACCATCCTTGTAAAAATCCAACGGTTGGATTGTCCGGAATGTGTAATTCAAATCTGAAGAAAAACAGCACAAGAATCGTTTATATTTATATATAAATATAAATATAATTAAATTAAATCGAATAACGACGCTGCAGTTCGAATTTTGAAACCGTAACTTCAAACGACTAGTGTGGGGGATCCGACCGTCGGATTTTCACGAAACTGGAACCGTTGGGTTCGCTTTGGGAACATCTTCCCACTAATATAGACTTCGTAGAAATCCAACGGTTAGATTTTCCGATATGTGTAAAACAAATTAGGGGAAAAACAGCGCCACGACACGACCTGAAACGTCGTTTAATTAAATATGGCAATTTTTAAATAAATAAAAATGGTGAAAAATCGTTATAAAATATTATAAGCAACATAGATTGCAAATAAACCAATTGGGCTTGAATTGTTTGATATTTGATGGTTGTATGTCCTTGACACGAAAATAACACTAAAGAACAGAAAGATGGATGTCGAATAATATAACCATGGAAAGAATCGATTTAAATTCTAATGACGTGAATGATTTGAAAATGCCGAGCTAACCCTCATTTCAAATAATTTATCAAGCGATTCGAATTGGAAAATGCAAAGACGATTCAAGACCGACGATCTTCGTATTGGTTGGATGTGCGCTGCTGAGTTTCCTGACCGGAGTAGCTACAGTGAAGGGACGGAAGTAGTAGCCGTCTAAACGTATGTGTTGATTGTACGGATATACGAGGAATTAACGCCTCCGGTTTCGTTCAAACCTAGAACGGACTTGTAAATGGGCTGTGTGTCTGACATTGGATTTTGTTCTATACTGATTGATCTCTGTTAAATATATATCTGTTTGGCGGCGAAGAATTTATTCTTTTGCTTAACGCCCTTCTCTGAGACGTACGAGCTCCGAGGTTATATATCGATGGAAATCAATCGTATGGAGTGGATTGCCTATGTGGCATGCCAAGATGCTATGATCAAGGCTTCTGTTGCAAAGCAAAGTCTTGTGGATGATGATCAAAGCATGGTCTGCGTGGCCTGGCTTTGTGTATTTCGTAGAATCGTGAGCCTCACACCTCGGTATGAGTTAAAAACGGGATACGGACCGCTGAGAGAGCACGATGTTTCTTTCTAACTATGGTGGTGTCAGTGACTTACCAGCCCTGACATATATATCTATTTTTCACCTATGTGATTGTTGGAATGCGAGGCGCCTCGATTATAGGTCTGTAAGGACCGGGAAACGTGTGTTTAGGAATAACTAATCCTTAAACGTAAGAGAGGGCCGGCCCAGCCGATCCAGGGTTGCCCAGAGTGTGTAGTCCTGAGGCATTCGCTAGAGTGTCTCGAAGCGGAGAGGAGCTTGCCCCTTGCCTCGACTCATGACGGAAATCCAATTTCCAATACGAAATAACGGACTCGATTGTAGAACTAGCATGACAACATAGTATATGGTAGCTATGCCGCCTATGATTGATATTTATGATGCTGTTCATTTTTGAAACATATATGCACTAGTAATAATATCAATTGATTTTTCTTTATACGTATCAAGCATATTTGGCCATTATAAGGGAAAACTCTATCCTCCGGCTTGCATTGCATTGTATGATGGGACTTGAGTCTTATAATGGCTTCATTCTTTTAAAAATCATTGCGTTGTTTTAAAGAATTTGCTTTGTTTTAAATGCACTAGCAATCACTGGAGTAAACCCGTTCCGCGAAAGTGGCGTGGTCCTATGATTTGCTTATTACTGTTGTTTAACTATTAAATAGATTCCTCATACCAGTCCCCATGACTGACTCGTTGTTTGTTTCACTTTGCAAACGCGGGTGCCCTTATTTTCACACGGGCAACCTAGTTCACAGGTGACAGGTTGTTTTTGGCTCTGCACTGTTGCATAGAGTGCATTTTGGCTCATGGTGAGGCTGACTTCACAGAGATAACTTTGACATTTTCTGCCATTATTGTACTTATATTGTGATTCCTCCACTGGCGATGCAGACTGATTTACTTTCAGTATTTATTCTCGTATGTATATGTACCGCCTTTGGCGATGTAGACTGATATCCTTATTATGTCTCACTGCATGTATGTATTCCGCCTCTGGCGGTGATGACTGATCACTTCCCTTTTTATTTACTACGTTATATCCTACGCTGTGCTATTCTGATGTTGTTACATATTGTGATTCCGCTGTCATATCCATGTAAAATTATTCTATTTATTGTTTTTACCATTATCTGTACTCTGCTATGATGATTAATGTGTTATATTCCAATGATTATCCTTAATACCGCCCCTCGGATTTTGGGATAGTCACACTGGTTGTCTATTAACCCCTATTTTACTTTCATCAATCAGCACAACATCATCAGCAAAGAGCATACACCAAGGAATCTCTCCTTGTGTACCTTTTGTGATCATCCATCACTAAAGCAAAAATATAACGGCTCAAAGCCAAACCTTGATGTAACCCTATGTTAATGGGAAAGTCACTAGTCTCACCATTGCATGCCCTGACACCAGTCACAACCCTCTCGTACATATCTTTGATAAGGGTAATGTACTTTGATGGCACCCTTTTCCTTTCTAGCACCCACCACATAGCCTTCCTCGGTACTCTGTAAGATTTCTCCAAATAGATAAAAACCATGTGAAGATCTTTCTTCTGCTCCCTGTATCTCTCCATAAGTTGCCTAATCAAGAAAATCGCCCTAGTAGTTGACCTTCCAAGCATGAAACCAAATTTATTCGTAGGGACACTTGTCAACCTCCCCGAACGTTATTCGCAAACTCTCTCCTAAAGCTTCATTGTATGACTCATGAGCTTAATTCCTCTTTAGTTTGTGCAACTTTGAATATCTCCTTTATTCTTGAAGATTGGAACTAAAATGCTTCTTCTCCACTCGTCTGGCATCTTGTTTGATTTGAAAATGTTATTAAACAAATTAATTATTAAAAATCATTTATTAGTTATTTAAAAATAATTATTATTATTTATTACACTAATTATCAATATTAAATATTACATGCTAAAAAACATTTATTAATTATTATGAAAATAATTAATATTATTAGTTAATTATTATTATAGTAATTATTATATTAGTTGTAAATCATTGATTAATTATTTTATATTTCAAATTAATTATTATTTAATTGCTGAAAATATGCATTTATTACAATTAGCAAAGAAAGAAATGTTGTAATGAGCATCTACTACAAGTAGCAAAAAATAAGAGTTGTCAAAAATAGGCCTCCATTACAAGGGGCTAAAAAATATAGTTGTAATAGACAACTATTGTAACGACCCGGCTTTTTGCTCGGTTTTTGCCAGTAGTTAAACCAACTTAAACCGTTCATAAAGACAAAATGTTAGGGGCACTTACAAATTTGCACAAAATAAAAACAACTTTTCCATTATCAGTAAAATAATATGACATCAGAGTTACAAGAGGTACAATAGAGTACATCGGTTAAACAGCGAAAAAGATAATAAACTCAGCGGAAGAATGCGAATGCTCCAAACATAATAGCTCCAGTTAAACCGGAATCCTGCTCCAACTAACTCCAAGGCTAAATCTGCGAACCAAACTACTAGGCTGCCCATGTAAAAGTTATGGGCACCCAGAGTTTAGGTGTGGGAACAATAAACTCTAGGTCAGTCATGGGACTGGTATGAGAACTCAAAACAGTTGTCTTTAGGGTTTATTTTAAAGTTAGGTAATTCACCGGAGCATGCCGCCAATGCAGAACAGGTTTACTTCATGTGAATACCAGTGCATAGAAATCCACAATGACTTTTTTTAAAAATGAAGTTATCATAAGCTTGTCCTACATCACATATTGCAAGCGCACACCAAATGGGCAAGTTTTGCCTTATGATAACCAAAAATGCCTTCTTAAGTGAAAATCCTCTTTTACTACTATATATAGTGTGAAAAACCTTTTCGCAAATAAATGTATTAATCCTAGCCAGCATAATGCCCCATCCCATTATACTGACAATCCTGCCGGTAACCAGCAGCCTATACAATTGAAACTGTACGGGCTCGTAGTGGAGATTGGGTTTCGAACATGATGGTTCCTGGTACGAAAGATCATTCATGGGCTGACAGACTTTCTTGCGTGCATCATCCCAGTACTCGCGGATAACGTCCAGACTCGGACTCCGTTATACTAACCCGCCATACATGAATCAGAGTACCCAACAAGAAGCGTCCCAGACTGGGGACTTCGCAGTACCCTTTCATCATCACATCCCGGTGCACCGAACATACGAAACGAACATACAAATCTGACCACCAGTTTACCATCAATCCAGGGTGTGAGGTTCGTCGAGGTCACGATATACACAAAGCTACGCTTAAATAAGCCATGCTTTGAACATCCATAGCTCATCACATAACTTAAGTATGCCACATTGTCCATTCACTACGCATCACTGATTTCTATCAATATATAACCTCTAAGCTCATACGTCTTAGAGAAGTGTGTTAAGTAAGAGAATAAATTCTCTGCCACCAAACAAATATATATTAATAAAGATCAGTGCTTCGCAGTCAATTACAATGTTAGAGACACAATCCATACATGTCCGTTCTAGGTCTGAACGAAACAAAAATCCAAAATTCCTTCACATACATTCGGGCTTCTTGCCACTTAGCTGATATATAAAATCCATCTGCGAATGGGAGCCAGCCATTCGAGACATTCAGCAAGTCGCCCTTACGACACGAAGGGTCCCGGTCTTCAATGCCGACTCCAATATCTTAAATTGCCCCACAAAGTCGTATTATTACTTGGAATGGTTTTCGGACATACATCCGATCCCGGTCTTTCCAAATAATAAGCGCGATTAAAAACACAATCACAGAACACACAGTCTTTCTACCAAAACTCCTTCCATTTTGGATTTCGTTAGATTAAACTTCTTTAAATCTATTCTCAAATTATCTTTAACAAAATCCATGTTTAACCCTTCTTCTTTAAAACACATCCCTTACATTCAAGATAATCTAGCTCCAAAGACTTTATTAGTTTTCCATTTGATAACTCTTTATCAATAATCCAGTTTCCTTTGAAAACCTTACCCATGTCAATTAAATTGAATTTCCAACATTCCATTCCTTAATCTTATACTTTCTTTCCAATTCCTCACTTTTAGTTTCCTCAAATCAAAGATCTGATTAAATCCCCAAATTACGATATGAATTTGCATAACTCACTCCCATTGGGTTTCAAGAATGATATTATTGAAGATATGATTCATGAAAAAACCTAAATCAACTGATATTGAACATAAGTTACACAGAAATTGTATCTACTTATATTCGATATCAATTCTCATAATCAACAAATACTATAAGTGGAATAACGACATAATAATATCTTCCAAATTCCTCAAATAGTATACATTTACACCACAGAATTTCATACCAAATAATCTGAAGATTATTTCTATCCAACTTATCCTAGTCAACTTAAGAAATTCGTATCTTAAATAAAAGATTTATTCAACTCTTTGACATTAGGTCTGGATAGAAATACCATCAACTTATACTTAATATTAATCTCGATATCCAACTCACACTATAAGCGGAATAATGGTGAACTACCTTTTAAATTCCTTAAATAGTAAGAATCATCATCTACCGGATTAATATCAAACATCCAAAGATTTATCTCCAACCATATCCAATTATTTAAAATTGAAAACCCATATTAATATCAATTTAAATTTCATATAAAATATTTCCAATACTTTTGAACATTTGAAAACATTTCACAAATCATTTAAAAATGATTACTTTTAGTTTGGAAAATATTTTGTGGGTTAAAAACTTCAAAATAGATTGTTTTCGAAGAAAGCATTACAATAGTGTTCTCAGTAGCGTTACAAAAGCGTTACAAAAGCATTACAAAATAGTTACCTTAATTACTTTGATCAAAATATCGCTTTTTTAGCCAAAACTTAAACTTTACAATTCAAAACATTTCTTACATAATTTATAATGATTTTACAATATTTTTAGAAACATTAAAAATGGCTGTTTATGGTTATGGTCGATAACTTCTCTTACAATGATCTTTTCCAAAAATGGTTTCAAACATAACTTGAAAATTATAACTCGAATTTAAATTCTGCTTTCACTCATTTGAAAGCTCTTGTTAATGTAAATCAATTGTTTTTCATTTCTAGGAAATCCGATCTAGATTACAAAAGTTATAAGCGTTTAAAGTTTGCATCTAAAGTACACGAATTGCCGCTGTATGACAAGCTCTATTTTGATCGCAATAAAAATTATTCTTTAATATTTCAAAATATCTTCGAAAACCATTATATGCTTATGTAAACCATTTAAAACCATTTTGTAACAACCCGTAAAATCTGGGCCAGTTTAAAATTTTTATTTTGGCAATTTTAGCGAATTTTGAATATTTAAAATGAATTATTTTAAATAATATCGGCGATAAATTTATTTTGAATATAATAGAACGTATATATCTATATACATCGTCGTTAGAATATAAATAATTATATATAATTATAAAAGGAATTGAAAATGGCGCGGTAGTTCGATAATTCGATTTCAAACTTTAATTGAATATACCGGGTGCAAAACAATCCGGATTTTAGTGAAACCAAAAACATTAGGACCTAATTGATAATACCTTTCCAACGAATCCGAAAAATCGAGATTTCATAGCGAGAATCTAAAGATATGTCCAGTTGAAAATCCTGAATAGTCGCTATGGAATTCAGGCCCTTAAAAATGGACAATTTGCCAACAGTCTCAGAATTTGACGAAACTAGTTTTGTTAGGACCGTATCGTCAATATGAAGCTAGAAAATATTTTTCTAGAATTTTTAAAGTTAATATGTGACCCCGGTAATTTGAAATGTACGTTTAAAATTCAATATAGTGATTTAAATGTAAATTAAACAGAAACTGATCGAAACAGTCGAATCAGCTTACGATACATATCCCATTGAGTTCGGAATGGGGGTAAAACGTTATGGACGGCAGGCGGTGGGCCTCGTTTCGAGGTCGTATGTAAAAGTCAACTTTTTCATAATAAAATAATAAAATAAATAATATATAAAATATATTTCTCCCCCTTTTTTTAACTCTGCCCCCCCCCCCCCGTTTTTTTTTCTCAGAAATCAAATATAAAAAAAAAGGAAAAGATAAGAGGACGGAGCGGCCTCTTCCCTCGTCGCCGCCACCGGAGGCGCCCACCTCCGTCCAAGTTCGCCGCCCTCCCCTTCTGCTCCTCCTCCGTCACCTCGATGCGACGCAGACCCCCCTGCATCGAAGAACGCGAGCGCCCAAACCCCCACGCCCAAGAACGAGCCGCCAGTCACCACCAACAGCCCCGACAGCCCCCCTTTTCTCCGCCTCCCCCATCTTCTTCCTCCTCCTGAAAGAAACCGACGCCCCCTCGAAAGCCGCGGATCGCCTAGGCCAGTCAACCCCTCCCTAAGCGCAACCCTCTCTCTTCGGTTTAAACCGTCCTAAACCCCTCTCTTATTCGCTGAAAATAAACTGTAAGTTTATTCATTTTATTTCCTTTTTGTGTTCCTAACTAATATAGTTAGCTTTAGACATAGAAATCAGTTTTTTTACATATAGTAGAAGGAATAGAAATGATTGTCAGATTAAATATGATTTTTATATAATATAGATAATAAAAATTTGATTTTTATAGGATGTATAGAATAAAAATATAATCTTTTACTTTGAAGAAATATAAAAATACAATCTTTAATATTGTAGAAATATAAAAATGTGATTTTTATAGCGATGAAATAAAAATTCGATTTTTATTTTAGAAAAGGCGAGATTTTTTTTAAATTAGTAAAAATTCGATTTCTAAATATATTGAATAAAGTAATAAAAATATAGTTTTTATATTTTTAAAGAATTAAAATATAGTCTTTACTATATAGAAATATTAAAAATATGATTTTTATATTTTTAAAGAATTAAAAATATGATCTTTAAATTTTTAAAGTATTAAAAATATGATCTTTATAGGATAGAGAATATAAAAATATCATCTTTGTATATGTAGCGAAATAAAAATCTGATTTTTATTTTATATACGTTGAGATAAAGTGGTAATTTTTATAATGATGAAATCTATATTTTTGAAAGGATGAAGTCTTTATTTTTATAAAGGCGAAAACTTTATTTTTATAAAGGATGAAACTTTATTTTTATAAAGGAGAAAACTTTATTTTTATAAAGGAGAAAACTTTATTTTTATAAAGGCGAAAACTTCATATTAGAAAAGGCGAAATCTATATTTTTATAAGGGCGAAATCTATATTTTTGAAATGGAATTTTTATCTATATAGTAGCAATGTAGAAATAGAATTTTATCCATAGAGCGTGATAGTAAAAATATGATTTTTATATATTGAATAGCATAGTAAAAATTCGATTTTTAAATATATGAAGTGATTATAAAAATATGATTTTAAATTGAAAACGAACAAATAAAAATGTGATTTTTATTTTAAAGACATCAAAATATAAAAATGTTATTTTTATGTATATAGTGACTACGGGCAACGAAGATGACGAAGATGGGATAACGAAGTAGATTTCTATAAATGAAGAGTCGTGGTATTGGATAGCTTTAGGTGAGAACTTCTCATTCTTCAATTTAAATTTCTAGTTATATATATATACTAGGATGCAGACGGTGCTTAGTAGCACCCGACACCCGTCATCCACAGACCATGGATGGCTTGTTTGTTAAATTGTTTGGTTGTGTAGTTGGGTAGATTATTTGATTTGAATTGAATTATTGGGTGAATTGAAATTGATTTGATTGATGTGTGAATGGCGTGGGCCTTCACTAGACCGGGGATAAGGCTAGGCCTCGTCCCGTTTCTAGTATCGTGCCGTTATGCCGCCGAAATTTTCTAAAATATGTTAGAAAAATAAAAATATCATTTTTATTGTGTAAATGAATTGAATAGAAATTCAAATGTTGAAATAAATATTTTTGACGTTAAAAATATAATTTTTAACGTGAAAGTGAATAAATAAATATTTATAAACAAATCGGCCGATTTGTTTATTTACACTGATTTGACTGATATTGATTGGGTTGATAAATTTTACACGTCGCCCAACTGCACAAATAAAATCTGTGTTTGATTGTTTGAAACCCCACACGGGTGTTGGGATGAAATTTAAAGTTCACTCATCCTGATTGATTAAATATGTCGATCGATTGATTGACAGGCTGTTATAAGCGTTAGATATCTATATTTGATGCTTATACAGTGTGGTGCACTTTGGATGATGGTTGATTGTTTATTATTGCTATTATATACATGTGTTGTATGGAATCCGTATAATTAACATTATATGGTGATTGATTGGGCCTCATTCCAATCGGGAAAATAATGAATATTATAAAGGAAAATTCATGTGTTGAATATAAAAATAGTCATGTGTTGACGATGTTCATGTGTTGAGTGAAATATTTTATATAATAAAAATTTACATCTTTATCATATTTAAAATTAGAACTACTTCCCAGTAGAAGTCTAATTGAAAATCAAACGATAGATACCATAGTTTTATAAAATATTTTACATAACAAAAATAGTGATGTGTTGACAGTACTCATGGGTTGAGATTAGTCGTGGGTTGAAAAAAATATAGATTCATGTGTTGAATGGGATGAATATTCATTTGTTGAATAAAATAAAGAAGTTGTGAAAAATATAAAGCTGTGTTGATTAGTTTTGCGCCATTTTGACGTGAACGATATTTATATCGATCTTATTCGTTGTATAATGAATATTGAAAAGTGATTTCGAAATTAAATATTTTGAAATTGAAATTTAAAATGAATTGAATTGAAAACGATTTCGAAATGAATTGAATTGAAAACGATTTCGAAATGAATTGAATTGAAAACGATTTCGAAATGAATTGAATTGAAAACGATTTCGAAATGAATTGAATTGAAAACGATTTCGAAATGAATTGAATTGAAAAAGAATTCAAATTGAATTTGAAAGTGAATTGAAATGAATTCAAATTGAATTAAAATTTGAATTAAATAGAAATGAATTTTAAAACGAATTTATAAAGAAGAATTCAATTTTGATTTGAATTGAAAAGAAAGTTGAAATTGCTTTCGAAACAATCTTAAAACGATTTATAAAATTCGTTTTAAATAGAAATCGACGAAATATATATTATATATATTATATATATATAATATAATGGCCTGAATAGAACGCGCCGCGCCGTGGCAGTTCGTGAATTTCCACCATTTATTTCAAACGGACATTGCGGGAGATCCGACCGTCGGATTCTCCTAAAACCGGAACCGTTGGGTTCGTATCGAAAAGAGCTTTCCAATGCATATTAGAAATTTGAAATCTAACGGTTGGATTTGGAATTATGTCCAAATCAAATTCGAAAAAGGTCGCTGTAAGTGCAGTTCGATGGCCGTTGTTGGAAATCGACTGTACGGGCCTTGATAAAATTATTAAAAATATCTATAATTTGTGTAAAATTATAATATGTGAATTGGAAAGAATTGGGCTGGAAAATTCCACATTTGAATAGGTAAAAATGAATTTTTATCGAAATGAACTAGTTTTGAACTAGAATTAAAATCAATTTATTTTTGAAATAAATAAATTGAATTTGAAAGTGATTTTGAAAATAATCGATAATTTCCAATACGTGGATTGGACTGGAGTTGAATCGAAATTATCTTCGGGATATTTCGATGTTGGATTTCGTGAATATACAAATATTGTTATGGGGATTTGAAAGATATATTTTATATCGTTATTTCCAATACGATATTTGTTGGTTTCAGAATTTGATATTGAATATAAGCCGATATATTTTCTATTCAGAGCCTTGTGTTTAATATCAAATGTGATTTGGGTTTATCGTGAATCGTGTTTTAGATGACATTGGTTCTTTAACCCAGTTAAAGGCAAGATGTTGATTTCTGAAAGAATTAAGACTAAGTGTGGTTTTAATGAATCTTTAATTAGATTAAAATGTGAATTGATAATTTAAATTATCAAACCAGAAAAGTGATCGAGAATGGAGTACCACCAGTTTTGCTCCAATGCGATAGTTAAATCTTTAATTAGATTTGAACGTGAAATGGTAATCAATTTTACCGATAACACCGTGGTGTTAGATATGGAGTATCACCAGTTTTGCTCCATGGGATATATAGGTTGGGATTGGGAAATAAAACAAATAATTACTTCGGTGTGGTTCGCTAATCCCGACTAGTTTGAAATGATATCCAAAGGAAGATTATAGGATAAATTTAGAAGAATTTATCTTTGATAAAATTAACGGGAACATTTCCCTAAGAATGTGATTTTGTGAATAAAAGAATATTCTGAATTGGAATGAGGCGTTCGTTGTGTTTGTGTAACATTTGTTTATCATATACGTGGGTTATTCAGAAAGGCCGGGTTTATACCCATTCTGAATAATCGATTCGACGAGATGTCTAAGATGAAGACGGTGGTCGAAGACCGGAAGTCTTCACATCGTTTGGGTGATTACTGATGATCTTGATTGGGCTGTACACCCAGGATGAGGGAAACAGTTGGTGATCGTCCAGACGTACTTGGAGATGGATGGATATGCGAGGAAAGTGCCTCCGGTTTCGCTCAGACCCAGAACGAACTTGTAAATGGATTGTGTGTCTGACATTGGATTTTATTCTGTGTTGATTGATTTCTATTAAATATACATCTGTTTGGCGGCGGAGAATTTATTCTCTTGCTTAACGCCCTTCTCTGAGACGTACGAGCTCAGAGGTTGTATATCGATGGACATCAGTCGCATGGAGTGAATTGCCAATGTGGCATGCGTAAGTGGCAATAGATCAAGGCTTCTGTCGAAAAGCAAAGTCTTGTGGTTGATGATCAAAGCACGGCCTGTGTGGCGTAACTTTGTGTATAACGTGAATTCGCGAGCCTCACACCTCGGTATGAGTCAAAAACAGGATAGTGACTGCAGGGAGAGCACGACGTTTCTTTCTAGCTAGGGTGGTGTCAGTGACCTACCAGCCCTGACATTTATATACTTTTCACCTGTGTGGTTGTTGGATATGAGGCGCCTCGGATATAGGTCTGTAAGGACCGGGAAACGTGTGTTCAGGAATAACTAATCCTCAAAAGTAAGAGAGGACCGGCCCTGAAGATCCAAGGATCATAGTGGGGTCCTGGGACATTTGCTAGAGTGTCTCGAATCAGAGAGGAGCTTGCCCCTTGCCTCGGCTCATGACGGAAATCCAATTTCCAATACGTGTATTGCGGTTTTAATTGTAGAACTAGTACGACGACATGATATATGGTACCCATGCCGTCTATGATTGATATTTATGATTGAAATTGTTTTGACACTATACACTTATTATAGTATCAAATGATTTGTTTTAAACGTATCAAGCATGTTTGGCTATTATAAGGGAAAACCCTATCCTCCGGCTTGCGTTGCATTGTGTGATGGGACCTGGGTCTTATAATAGCTTCATTTTTCGAAAAAGCATTGCGCTGTTTATTCTATGCACTGGTATTCTTGGGAGGAAACCCGTTCCGTGTTATACGGCGTGGTCCCTTGAATTACTATCTTTAAAGTAAAGTTTTAAATAACTGTTTTAGTTCTCACACCAGTCACATGACTGACCTGGAGTTTATTGTTTTAACCTAAACTCTGGGTTCCCCTATTTTCCGCACGGGCAGCTAGTAGTTTTGGTTTTGCAGATTTATATTCACAGGGTCCTGATTAACAGCTGGAACGATGCTCGGAAAGCTCTGTATCCGTGTATCACTTCTAGTTGTGATTTTGTATTATTTTCCGCTGCTATGTAATTTATTGTAATCTCTGATATTTGTCGAATGTAATTTATTCATTTATACTCTGTATATTCTTGTATCTGATGGAATTGTTGTAATAGCAATGAAATGTTCTTCCATTTGCGTTCTGATTTGTCTTGTCCTCAACGCTATCCGGGCTTTCCTTACCGGGGAAGTTTGGGTCGTGTCAGTTTGGTATCAGAGCTTTGGTTTACAGAGCTCGAGAACAAGGCACATTAGAACCATACGAAAGAATTCATCAGATATTGGATTAGCAATATCCAATTAGAATGACTCGTTAGAGATAGGATCAGTAGTATCCTAGAACGAGTGTGAAGAGTATATTTTTCAAATGAAAACAATTTTGTTTAGAAATTTAAATCACTTTTTACGTATTTGAATATTTATTTATTTTGAATATGGACAATCTAGTATATAAAGGTTTTGCATATACGCGTCATGAACGTATATTCGAGGTTTTAATATATTAGATAGATATAGAATCACATTCTAGTTGCCCGGGAATGATTCTGATAATGCTGCAGCGTTACCAGTATTTATTTTCGAGTTTCGAAAGTGTGATTTCTATATATTTCCATTAGACTGGTGTGAGAACCAAAACTAATATAGCTAGAACACATTGTTGTGAATTGTTATCAAAAACATGATTTTTTGTATATATATCAAAATTATGAATTTGAAACTCTAATTCACTAATTGATTGATGTTTGTGTTGTTTGTTTATTTGTTTGCTAATTTTGAACCATTATGCCTAATTGAATCAAATATTGAACTATATTGAAAATGGGTCGCATTTGCATACATATACATATACTTACATTGAACAGGTCATAGCAAGGAGGCTAGAGCCGAAGAATAAAATTTGTTTGCCCGACAAATAGGTACATGTTTACTATAATTTCCTGTTTTGTTTGGGTGATGATGATTTTATGAGCCTATTGGCTAGCCGCTTGGCTTTTTCTTTTTCTTTTTGAGATCTGAAGGACCGGGGAAGCTATTTGAAATTCCCTGATGCTCCCGGTGCAGGGGAGGTTATGGCGAAATTTTTCGAAAATTTAGGGTGTTAGCCAAATTTTTAAAATTTTGAAAATTCTCAGAAACTGAAAAGTTGGAGAATGGAAGCCAAATCGAACGTAGAGTTGATTAATCAAACCACTTTCGACTTTGTTCCTTTTCGGGGACGAAAAGTTTTAAGTGGGGGAGATTGTAACATCCCGTAAAATCTGGGCCAGTTTAAAATTTTTATTTTGGCAATTTTAGCGAATTTTGAATATTTAAAATGAATTATTTTAAATAATATCGGCGATAAATTTATTTTGAATATAATAGAACGTATATATCTATATACGTCGTCGTTAGAATATAAATAATTATATATAATTATAAAAGGAATTGAAAATGGCGCGGTAGTTCGATAATTCGATTTCAAAATTTAATTGAATGTACCGGGTGCAAAACAATCAGGATTTTAGTGAAACCAAAAACATTAGGACCTAATTGATAATACCTTTCCAACGAATCCGAAAAATTGAGATTTCATAGCGAGAATCAAAAGATATGTCCAGTTGAAAATCCTGAATAGTCGCTATGGAATTCAGGCCCTTAAAAATGGACATTTTGCCAACAGTCTCAGAATTTGACGAAACTAGTTTTGTTAGGACCGTATCGTCAATACGAAGCTAGAAAATATTTTTCTAGAATTTTTAAAGTTAATATGTGACCCCGGTAATTTGAAATGTATGTTTAAAATTCAATATAGTGATTTAAATGTAAATTAAACAGAAACTGATCGAAACAGTCGAATCAGCTTACGATACATATCCCATTGAGTTCGGAATGGGGGTAAAACGTTATGGACGGCAGGCGGTGGGCCTCGTTTCGAGGTCGTATGTAAAAGTCAACTTTTTCATAATAAAATAATAAAATAAATAATATATAAAATATATTTCTCCCCCTTTTTTTAACTCTGCCCCCCCCCCCCCCCGTTTTTTTTTCTCAGAAATCAAATATAAAAAAAAAGGAAAAGAGAAGAGGACGGAGCGGCCTCTTCCCTCGTCGCCGCCACTGGAGGCGCCCACCTCCGTCCAAGTTCGCCGCCCTCCCCTTCTGCTCCTCCTCCGTCACCTCGATGCGACGCAGACCCCCGCTGCATCGAAGAACGCGAGCGCCCAAACCCCCACGCCCAAGAACGAGCCGCCAGTCACCACCAACAGCCCCGACAGCCCCCCTTTTCTCCGCCTCCCCCATCTTCTTCCTCCTCCTGAGAGAAACCGACGCTCCCTCGAAAGCCGCGGATCGCCTAGGCCAGTCAACCCCTCCCTAAGCGCAACCCTCTCTCTTCGGTTTAAACCGTCCTAAACCCCTCTCTTATTCGCTGAAAATAAACTGTAAGTTTATTCATTTTATTTCCTTTTTGTGTTCCTAACTAATATAGTTAGCTTTAGACATAGAAATCAGTTTTTTTACATATAGTAGAAGGAATAGAAATGATTGTCAGATTAAATATGATTTTTATATAATATAGATAATAAAAATTTGATTTTTATAGGATGTATAGAATAAAAATATAATCTTTTACATTGAAGAAATATAAAAATACAATCTTTAATATTGTAGAAATATAAAAATGTGATTTTTATAGCGATGAAATAAAAATTCGATTTTTATTTTAGAAAAGGCGAATTTTTTTTTAAATTAGTAAAAATTCGATTTCTAAATATATTGAATAAAGTAATAAAAATATAGTTTTTATATTTTTAAAGAATTAAAATATAGTCTTTACTATATAGAAATATTAAAAATATGATTTTTATATTTTTAAAGAATTAAAAATATGATCTTTATATTTTTAAAGTATTAAAAATATGATCTTTATAGGATAAAGAATATAAAAATATCATCTTTGTATATGTAGCGAAATAAAAATCTGATTTTTATTTTATATACGTTGAGATAAAGTGGTAATTTTTATAATGATGAAATCTATATTTTTGAAAGGATGAAGTCTTTATTTTTATAAAGGCGAAAACTTTATTTTTATAAAGGATGAAACTTTATTTTTATAAAGGAGAAAACTTTATTTTTATAAAGGAGAAAACTTTATTTTTATAAAGGCGAAAACTTCATATTAGAAAAGGCGAAATCTATATTTTTATAAGGGCGAAATCTATATTTTTGAAATGGAATTTTTATCTATATAGTAGCAATGTAGAAATAGAATTTTATCCATAGAGCGTGATAGTAAAAATATGATTTTTATATATTGAATAGCATAGTAAAAATTCGATTTTTAAATATATGAAGTGATTATAAAAATATGATTTTAAATTGAAAACGAACAAATAAAAATGTGATTTTTATTTTAAAGACATCAAAATATAAAAATGTGATTTTTATGTATATAGTGACTACGGGCAACGAAGATGACGAAAATGGGATAACGAAGAAGATTTCTATAAATGAAGAGTCGTGGTATTGGATAGCTTTAGGTGAGAACTTCTCACTCTTCAATTTAAATTTCTAGTTATATATATATACTAGGATGCAGACGGTGCTTAGTAGCACCCGACACCCGTCATCCACAGACCATGGATGGCTTGTTTGTTAAATTGTTTGGTTGTGTAGTTGGGTAGATTATTTGATTTGAATTGAATTATTGGGTGAATTGAAATTGATTTGATTGATGTGTGAATGGCGTGGGCCTTCACTAGACCGGGGATAAGGCTAGGCCTCGTCCCGTTTCTAGTATCGTGCCGTTATGCCGCCGAAATTTTCTAAAATATGTTAGAAAAATAAAAATATCATTTTTATTGTGTAAATGAATTGAATAGAAATTCAAATGTTGAAATAAATATTTTTGACGTTAAAAATATAATTTTTAACGTGAAAGTGAATAAATAAATATTTATAAACAAATCGGCCGATTTGTTTATTTACATTGATTTGACTGATATTGATTGGGTTGATAAATTTTACACGTCGCCCAACTGCACAAATAAAATCTGTGTTTGATTGTTTGAAACCCCACACGGGTGTTGGGATGAAATTTAAAGTTCACTCATCCTGATTGATTAAATATGTCGATCGATTGATTGACAGGCTGTTATAAGCGTTAGATATCTATATTTGATGCTTATACAGTGTGGTGCACTTTGGATGATGGTTGATTGTTTATTATTGCTATTATATACATGTGTTGTATGGAATCCGTATAATTAACATTATATGGTGATTGATTGGGCCTTATTCCAATCGGGAAAATAATGAATATTATAAAGGAAAATTCATGTGTTGATTATAAAAATAGTCATGTGTTGACGATGTTCATGTGTTGAGTGAAATATTTTATATAATAAAAATTTACATCCTTATCATATTTAAAATTAGAACTACTTCCCAGTAGAAGTTTAATTGAAAATCAAACGATAGATACCATAGTTTTATAAAATATTTTACATAACAAAAATAGTGATGTGTTGACAGTACTCATGGGTTGAGATTAGTCGTGGGTTGAAAAAAATATAGATTCATGTGTTGAATGGGATGAATATTCATTTGTTGAATAAAATAAAGAAGTTGTGAAAAATATAAAGCCGTGTTGATTAGTTTTGCGCCATTTTGACGTGAACGATATTTATATCGATCTTATTCGTTGTATAATGAATATTGAAAAGTGATTTCGAAATTAAATATTTTGAAATTGAAATTTAAAATGAATTGAATTGAAAACGATTTCGAAATGAATTGAATTGAAAACGATTTCGAAATGAATTGAAAACGATTTCGAAATGAATTGAATTGAAAACGATTTTGAAATGAATTGTATTGAAAACGATTTCGAAATGAATTGAATTGAAAACGAATTCAAATTGAATTTGAAAGTGAATTGAAATGAATTCAAATTGAATTAAAATTTGAATTGAATAGAAATGAATTTTAAAACGAATTTATAAAGAAGAATTCAATTTTGATTTGAATTGAAAAGAAAGTTGAAATTGCTTTCGAAACGATTTTAAAACGATTTATAAAATTCGTTTTAAATAGAAATCGATGAAATATATATTATATATATTATATATATAATATAATGGCCTGAATAGAACGCGCCGCGCCGCGGCAGTTCGTGAATTTCGACCATTTATTTCAAACGGACATTGCGGGAGATCCGACCGTCGGATTCTCCTAAAACCGGAACCGTTGGGTTCGTATCGAAAAGAGCTTTCCAATGAATATTAGAAATTTGAAATCTAACGGTTGGATTTGGAATTATGTCCAAATCAAATTCGAAAAAGGTCGGTGTAAGTGCAGTTCGATGGCCGTTGTTGGAAATCGACTGTACGGGCCTTGATAAAATTATTAAAAATATCTATAATTTGTGTAAAATTATAATATGTGAATTGGAAAGAATTGGGCTGGAAAATTCCACATTTGAATAGGTAAAAATGAATTTTTATCGAAATGAACTAGTTTTGAACTAGAATTAAAATCAATTTATTTTTGAAATAAATAAATTGAATTTGAAAGTGATTTTGAAAATAAACGATAATTTCCAATACGTGGATTGGACTGGAGTTGAATCGAAATTATCTTCGGGATATTTCGATGTTGGATTTCGTGACTATACAAATATTGTTATGGGGATTTGAAAGATATATTTTATATCGTTATTTCCAATACGATATTTGTTGGTTTCAGAATTTGATATTGAATATAAGCCGATATATTTTCTATTCAGAGCCTTGTGTTTAATATCAAATGTGATTTGGGTTTATCGTGAATCGTGTTTTAGATGACATTGGTTCTTTAACCCAGTTAAAGGCAAGATGTTGATTTCTGAAAGAATTAAGACTAAGTGTGGTTTTAATGAATCTTTAATTAGATTAAAATGTGAATTGATAATTTAAATTATCAAACCAGAAAAGTGATCGAGAATGGAGTACCACCAGTTTTGCTCCAATGCGATAGTTAAATCTTTAATTAGATTTGAACGTGAAATGGTAATCAATTTTACCGATAACACCGTGGTGTTAGATATGGAGTATCACCAGTTTTGCTCCATGGGATATATAGGTTGGGATTGGGAAATAAAACAAATAATTACTTCGGTGTGGTTCGCTAATCCCGACTAGTTTGAAATGATATCCAATGGAAGATTATAGGATAAATTTAGAAGAATTTATCTTTGATAAAATTAATGGGAACATTTCCCTAAGAATGTGATTTTGTGAATAAAAGAATATTCTGAATTGGAATGAGGCGTTCGTTGTGTTTATGTAACATTTGTTTATCATATACGTGGGTTATTCAGAAAGGCCGGGTTTATACCCATTCTGAATAATCGATTCGACGAGATGTCGAAGATGAAGACGGTGGTCGAAGACCGGAAGTCTTCACATCGTTTGGGTGATTACTGATGATCTTGATTGGGCTGTACACCCAGGATGAGGGAAACAGTTGGTGATCGTCCAGACGTACTTGGAGATGGATGGATATGCGAGGAAAGTGCCTCCGGTTTCGTTCAGACCCAGAACGAACTTGTAAATGGATTGTGTGTCTGACATTGGATTTTATTCTGTGTTGATTGATTTCTATTAAATATACATCTGTTTGGCGGCGGAGAATTTATTCTCTTGCTTAACGCCCTTCTCTGACACATACGAGCTCAGAGGTTGTATATCGATGGACATCAGTCGCATGGAGTGAATTGCCAATGTGGCATGCGTAAGTGGCAATAGATCAAGGCTTCTGTTGAAAAGCAAAGTCTTGTGGTTGATGATCAAAGCACGGCCTATGTGGCATAGCTTTGTGTATAACGTGAATTCGCGAGCCTCACACCTCGGTATGAGTCAAAAACGGGATAGTGACTGCAGGGAGAGCACGACGTTTCTTTCTAGCTAGGGTGGTGTCAGTGACCTACCAGCCCTGACATTTATATACTTTTCACCTGTGTGGTTGTTGGATATGAGGCGCCTCGGATATAGGTCTGTAAGGACCGGGAAACGTGTGTTCAGGAATAACTAATCCTCAAAAGTAAGAGAGGACCGGCCTTGAAGATCCAAGGATCATAGTGGGGTCCTGGGACATTTGCTAGAGTGTCTCGAATCGGAGAGGAGCTTGCCCCTTGCCTCGGCTCATGACGGAAATCCAATTTCCAATACGTGTATTGCGGTTTTAATTGTAGAACTAGTACGGCGACATGATATATGGTACCCATGCCGTCTATGATTGATATTTATGATTGAAATTGTTTTGACACTATACACTTATTATAGTATCAAATGATTTGTTTTAAACGTATCAAGCATGTTTGGCTATTATAAGGGAAAACCCTATCCTCCGGCTTGCGTTGCATTGTGTGATGGGACCTGGGTCTTATAATAGCTTCATTTTTCGAAAAAGCATTGCGCTGTTTATTCTATGCACTGGTATTCTTGGGAGGAAACCCGTTCCATTTTATACGGCGTGGTCCCTTGAATTACTATCTTTAATGTAAAGTTTTAAATAACTGTTTTAGTTCTCACACCAGTCACATGACTGACCTGGAGTTTATTGTTTTAACCTAAACTCTGGGTGCCCCTATTTTCCGCACGGGCAGCTAGTAGTTTTGGTTTTGCAGATTTATATTCACAGGGTCCTGATTAACAGCTGGAACGATGCTCGGAAAGCTCTGTATCCGTGTATCACTTCTAGTTGTGATTTTGTATTATTTTCCGCTGCTATGTAATTTATTGTAATCTCTGATATTTGTCGAATGTAATTTATTCATTTATACTCTGTATATTCTTGTATCTGATGGAATTGTTGTAATAGCAATGAAATGTTCTTCCGTTTGCGTTCTGATTTGTCTTGTCCTCAACGCTATCCGGGCTTTCCTTACCGGGGAAGTTTGGGTCGTGTCACATTTAAAGTAATTTATATTGACTTTCCAAATTTTTACTTAATAAATCAAATTACAATTCATTTCTGAATTCAAATAATTTAAAATTAACCATCCTATTCATCGGATCAGTTAAGGATAGCCAGGTAGAGCAGGAAACTTCATTTCCAAACCCAAGCCTAGATACCATCCTCTATGTCATCCTAGAACATTCCGGTATTTATTTATTCATTTAAAGGACTTTAACAATATATATGAATTCATACATATGGTATTTTCCAATTATTAACCTTCAATTTCAATAATGATATTGCTTTTATCTATGAAGGAGATTTGTCGATCACCAATGTGATGCCATAATTGTTGTGTCACATTGTGTGCAAAACAACATCAATAATCATGTAAACATCCATAGCAACCATCATCAACATGATTTAATAAATCACAATTGTGCACAAGCGTTATAACACTAACGCTTAATAATGTGTCTTCTAAACTTCGCATCCATTATCCATCACACAAATATCAATCATCATTAACCAATAATAATTCATCGCTATATTTAAATTAGTCTAGCTACTTATTAAATATATAAACAGTGGTTAAATAGTTCTCACTTAACAACTTTCCAAATCTTCACGGTAGGCGAGCCTAGCTAAGCGAACCGTCGGACAGTATTTCAGCGCAACGTCATCTTCACCAAAAATTTATATAATATAATATACACTAATCTCTCTTTATATTATAAGAGGAGGAGAAGAATGACGAACTTGTGCAAGGTGGTGGTGGAAAAGAGGAAGACCTATGCCATGGAAACCATGGCCATAAGCTTTAAGAAGAAGATGGAAAGGAGGAAATGGAAATGGAATGATAAAAAAATGGAGAAAGAGCCTCCTTATACAGGAAAGGAGGAGTAAGGAGGTAAAGACACATAAGGGGGCAAGGGGAAATCATGCATGAAAGGGAGCATGTAGAAAGACATGTGTCTTAACACTTGTCTTAAAAAGAAAAAAGAACTTTTGGTAGCACTTTCTTTTAAATGTTATGAAAACTAAAGGCAACACTTAATTCTAACGCTACTAATTCGTGTTATGGTTTGACAAATCTGATCGAACGACAAATTGTATCAATAAATCCAAACTCATTAATATTCATTCTCATTTATAATTCAAGTAAAATCTATCATATAACTTATCAAAATTATTAAATGCTCTTAACTACATATATTTATATCAAATTCAAATTTAAATTCAAATTAAGTATTAAAAATTCCAATTTTAAATTGGTTAGAAATTCTGGATCGTTACATTCACCCCCGTTAAAACTTTTCGTCCTCGAAAAGGAAAGAGAATCGTAACTACTTATTTGACTAATTCAAGATTAATTCTTTACAAAGCTCCATGTTCTCACATGTATTAACGGATAACCATATATACATGTCCTCCTACGATAACCTCCAGTTACCTATTAAATTCGATTCATCGTTTGCTGGGCCAATTACTTATACTCAACCATTTACTACTTTCAAAAAAATTTAGACTTATAAATTATGATCTTAGATCTTATCTTACAAATGCAAAGGTTGTGAAACTTATTCCTTTTCAGTTTCCAAAATTTACTATTATTCGTTACACGAAAAACTTGATCATCTCTGAACTCAGCTTGTCTAAACATATTATTTTAGGTAATTTCTACTTACTAATCAAATTGTGAAACTTTATTCACAAGGTATTTATGCTTACTTAAACAGTTCCTTTTGTTTCCACAATATACTTTAGAACTTATCGACTTATCCAAAATCGTCGATAATTCCAATCTTCCTATCTATACCCTTAATTAAATTCAATAACTTTTTCATTAAAATAGGATCTATTTGGATATACGATAGAATATATTAAAAAGATTTACAAAAGAAGTTTTATTTTTTTATATATAATTAACATCATATACATACATTTATTCATGCATCCAGCTTTTCAGAGATAATTCCCTAGGGGTTAAAGAGTTTGCTCTGATTACATAATTCTCGCATTCCTTCTTCTTCACTTATGATGGCGGGTGGTGTTGCTTTAGCTAGTCTTTCTCCCTTTTTTAACTGCCAATCCTGGACTACATGCCCTACTTTTTTACATCGATAACACTTCTTTTCTTTTGTTAGGTTCATGGGTTTCTTCTTTGTTTTAGGACACTTACGTATAAAATGTCCTTTCTTCTTGCATTTGAAACAAATTATATCTTCTCGAATGGTTTTCTTTTGTATTCTTTCTGGGCATAAAACAATAAAATGTCCTTCTTGACAACATCTATAACAATAGATACCTTTGAATTTCCCCAATCTAAGGCTTTCTTCCTTTTCTTTTCGATTATTAGCTTTCCTTTCTTCTTTTAGGGCCATCCACCATTCATTACTTGATAAACCAAACTCCATCTTTGTAACAACCCGGAAAATCTGAACCAGTTTGAAATTTTTTAAATTAGCTTTTTTAGTGGATTTTAAATATTTAAAATAAATATTTTAAATAATAACGATGAAAAGTAAGTTTGGATCGATGTTTGAAAATAAATATAATTAATTCTAATTTTAAACAAGGCCTGAAATGGAGCGGTAGTTTCAAACTTTGACTGACTGTAACGGGTGCAAAACAAAACGGATTTGAATGAAACCAAAAATATTTAAATCTGTTAGTGAATATCTTTCTAACAAATCTGAAAAATCGAAGTTTCGTAGCGGGAAGCAAAAGTTATGGCCAAATGAATTCAGAAAGGTCGCTATAGAGTTTATATAGCCCGTGAAAATGGCCGTTTTGCAAACGACCTCGGAAGTCGATGAAACCACTTTTTTTGGATCCGGGATGTCAAATTATTGCTAGGTTTCAAATTTCATATTTTTTGAAGCTAGTATGTGAGCGTAGCAAAGGAAAATGTGTTTGGTCGATTTCTATTAAATTGGATCGACCAGTAAATGGCCATTTTTCAAACAGTCTCAGAGTTCGGCGAAACTAGTTTTGTTGGGACCATATCGTCAAAACATAGCTAGATTTATTTTTCGGGAATTTTTAGAATCAGTATGTGGCAGCGGCAAATTGAAATGTACGTTCAAATTAAATATTGAATGTTTTATATTTTAATTTGAAGGAAAACTGACTGAAACAGTCGAATGGGCCTTCGAAACATATCCCATTGTGTTCAGAATAGGGGTATTTGTCTAGGGACGACAGTCGTTGGGTTTGGATTGGAGTTCGTACGAGATAAGGGGTATTTTAGAATTTTAAAAATTTATAAATAATAAAAAAATCTGATTGGTCCAGTTCACTTCTCTCTCCCCGTCTTCTTCTCCGAAACCCCCCAAACCGACGGTGGCTATTCTTCAATCCTTCCTCCCTCGTTTTCTCCTCCCACACTCAACGAAACCCACCCCTCCTTTGGAGTTTTTTTAGAGCATCAAGAGAGCTTCGAATCCATATCGGATTTGCCTTCCATCGTCGAGGGTTTTGGTAGAATCACCCTCACGAAGTTGCGCCGCCTCAGGCCAAAATCCTCCTTCCTCCGACGATCGGACAGCGTGCGGTTGGCACCCCCTGGAGCGGTTTTCGAAGCCCGACATCGTGGTTCACTCTGATCTTCATCTCTCTTCAAGGATTTCACGAAATCGCGTGACCTAGTTTTGAACAAAACAGTGGAGGTACGGCTTAATTAAATTAAACTATATTATAGCACTTTAAAGCACTACGGTTTTTGATTTCACTGTAAAAGTCATATCTTTTTGCTATATTGACGAAATTCAGTGAAACAAAAGACAGTGGACTCGTGTGGACGCCTTCAACATTCTAGAAGAGATGGATATTTTTCTGAGCCTTCTGCTATTTTTGTTGGAGTGGAAACCAATGTGAGATTTCTAAATTATAAACGATATGGAAAACGATGATGTATAAATTATATAGTCGATGTATGAGTTATATAAGCATTGTACACCTCATGTATAAGCGTTGTATATGTTGTATGTTCGATGTATAAGTTATATATGCGTTGTAAAAAAAATTATATATGTGTTGAAATAGAAGTGAAATATACTTATATATATATATATATATATATATATATATATATATATATACACGCCCCTCGTCCACAAACCATAGACGATATTTATTGGTTGTAATTGTTGTGAAAATTGGTTGATAGCGAATGGTTGATTAAAATTGTTTGTGGTTTAAGTTGATTGCTTGTGGTTGAAAAATACCCGTTTGTGGTTGAGAATTATTTGGTTGAAACCACATAGGATTGGTTTGTGGAAAAGAAAGAAAAAAATATACATGCCGCCTGCGTGCGAACTAGATGCATGAAATCCCCATTGTCAAAAGCTGCATGGCTTTAAGGTAGAGCGAGGAGCCGTACTAGGGACGACCCCGGTTTTAACTACCCTACTGTTGTGCTGCCGAAATTTTGAATAATATTCATGTCTTAGAATTATTTTCATGTGTTGAAACTATATTCGTGTGTTGAATAGAAATTCATTCGTTGAATAGAAATTCATGTGTTGAATGGTATTCGTGTTTTAAATAAATTGGTTTAACAATAAAAATCACATTTTTATTTTTATATATACGAACTATAGAAAACATTCATGTGTTGAATAGAAATTCATTTGTTGAATGGTATTCATGTTTTAAATAACTTGTTTTAACAATAAAAATCACATTTTTATTTTATATATACGAACTATAGAAAACATTCATGTGTTGAATAGAAATTCATTCGTTGAATAGAAATTCATGTGTTGAATGGTATTCGTGTTTTAAATAAATTGTTTTAACAATAAAAATCACATTTTTATTTTATAAATACGAACTATAGAAAACATTCATGTGTTGAATAGAAATTCATTCGTTGAATAGAAATTCATGTGTTGAATGGTATTCGTGTTTTAAATAAATTGTTTTATAATAAAAATCCTATTTTTATCATTTATTTGAACTATAAAAAATAGTCGTGTTTTGAAATAAATTGTTTTATAATAAAAATCCTATTTTTATCATCTATATGAACTATATAAAATAGTCATGTTTTAATTAAATTGTTTTATAATAAAAATCCTATTTTTATCATCTGTATGAACTATATAAAATAGTCTTTTGAAATAAATTGTTTTATAATAAAAATCTATTTTTATCATCTATTTGAACTATATAAAATAGTCGTGTTTTGAAATAAATTGTTTTACAATGAAAATCACATTTTTACTATACACATGAATCGTTAAAAATAGTGAAGTGTTGAAATAAAAGTCTGTTGGATAAAAATATCATTTATCAAATGTATGAAAAGAAAATAGTTTTGAAATCAAAGAATCGATTATATTTATATATATTAGAAATAGTGAAATGTTGAAATAAAAGTCTGTTGGATAAAAATATCATTTTTATTAAATGTGTGGAAAGAAAACAGTTTTGAAATCGAAGAATCGATTATATATATATATATATATATATATATATATATATATATATATAATCGATTTTTCGATTTCAAAACTGTTTTCTTTTCATATGTTTAATAAAAATGATATTTTTATCCAACAGACTTTTATTTCAACATTTCACTATTTTTAACGATTCATGTATATAGTAAAAAATGTGATTTTCATTGTAAAACAATGTATTTCAAAACCCGACTATTTTATATAGTACAAATAGATGATAAAAGTAGGATTTTTATTATAAAACAATTTATTTCAAAACACGACTATTTTATATAGTTCATATAGATGATAAAAATAGGATTTTTATTATAAAACAATTTAATTGAAACACGACTATTTTATATAGTTCATATGGATGATAAAAATAGGATTTTAATAATAAAACAATTTATTTCAAAACAAGACTATTTTATATAGTTCATATAGATGATAAAAATAGGATTTTTATTATAAAATAATTTTATAAAACACGAATACCATTCAACACATGAATTTCTATTCAACAAATGAATTTCTATTCAACACATGAATGTTTTCTATAGTTCGTATATATAAAATAAAAATGTGATTTTTATTGTTAAAACAATTTATTTAAAACATGAATACCATTCAACATATGAATTTCTATTTAACGAATGAATTTCTATTCAATACATGAATGTTTCTATTCCTATAAGGAAATTTTGTTGAAAAGTCCAGCTTACCCTCCACTTAATTTACTGGCTTATCCCTTACTAATAAGTTTACCTAGTATAATTCTTACAATCCAATCAAATTTTCACTTTTCTATTTAAGTTCATATCAATTTACCAAACAATTTCAAACACTTATCTAAATGGATTTAAATATATATTGATGTTTTAATCAGAATCCTATAGTCATCCTACTTTCGAAACTCGAAAATACATAGTGATGATGCTGCAGTCATCAACGGAATCATCTTCAAGTGACTTGTGTGTGATTCTATATCAATCTAGTATACTCAAGACTTCGTATATATATGTTAGCTATGCGTATATTCAAAATCTTCTTATACCCGATAGTCCAACCTCAACATCGAATACGATACTCAAATTCTAATTTTTAATTTTTAACCATATTAATTAGTTACCTAAACAAATTTAGCTCAAGTTTATCAATATTTCGAAATGTTACCCAATATTGAAATTAAATCCAAAAGCAATTTGTACTCGGATTGTTTTCCTAATCAGTTGAAGAGGCTTAATTACCATGCCATAAGAAGTATTTTATGTGTAATTATAATCCCAAAATGTAAACTTAACCTTAATGATTTGATTAAGTATCCCGGTTATAATTAACCATATATTTCGAAAATATGTTTGTTTCTTAAATCAAAACTTTTCAAAACTCTTTTCATATTTTCAAATACGCTCTCTCAAATATAATACTCCAAAATCTCATTCTAGGGCATTACTAACCCTATCTCTAATGAGATATATAACTCTGATGAGTCTTTCCAATTGTTCAAATGCGTCGTGCTCCGTTGCTTTGTATAAACCAAAGCTATGATACCACCATGTAACGGTCTGGTCTTTTTCAACCATCGGACAACGGCTGATACTCCGCCGTGGCATTACACTGGTACCCCAACACCTTGTTTTACGGCCAGTCTCTCGACTATCACTGCCTCATGCCTAACCAATCCCTCTTGGGACGTGTAGAGGTAAGAGTCCTCGCTTGCCACCAAACCAAGAGCGAGAACCCCCTATCACGCTGCCTCATGCCAGACAAGGACTGGTGTGAGAACTCAAAACAATTGTATTTAGAGTTTAGTTTAAAGTTAGGTAATTCACCGGACCATGCTGCCAGTGCAGAACGGGTTTACTCCATGTGAATACCAGTGCATGGAAATCCTCAATGGCTTTTTTAAAAAATGAAGCTATCATAAGCTCATCCCACATCACACAATGCAAGCGCACACCAAATGGGCGAGTTTTGCCTTATGATAACCAAAAATGTCTTCATACGTGAAAATCCTCTTTTACTACTATATATAGTGTGAAAAACCTTTTCACAAATAAATGTATTAATCCTAGCCAGCATAATGCCCCATCCCATTATACTGACAATCCTGTCGGTAACCAGCAGGCTATACAATCGAAACCGTACAGGCTCATAGTGGAGATTGAGTTTCGAACATGATGGTTCCTTGTACGGAAGATCATTCGTGGGCTCGCAAACTTTCTTGCGCGCATCATCCCAGTATTCGCGGATAATGTCCAGACTCGGACTCCGTTATACTAACCCACCACACATGTATCAAAGTACCCATCAAATAGCGTCCCAGACTGGGGACTTCGCAGTACCCTTTCATCATCACATCCCGGTGCACCGAACATACGAAACAAATATAAACATCTGACCACCATTTTACCATCAATCCAAGGTGTGAGGTTCGTCGAGGTCACGATATACACAAAGCTACGCTTAAATAAGCCATGCTTTGATCATCCATAGCTCATCACATAACTTAAGTATGCCACATTGTCCATTCACTATGCATCACTGATTTCTATCAATATATAACCTCTAAGCTCATAATTCTTAGAGAAGGGTGTTAAGCAAGAGAACAAATTCTACGCCACCAAGCAGATATATATTAATAAAGATTAGTGCTACGCAGTCAATTACAATGTCAGACACACAATCCATACATGTCTGTTCTTGGTCTGAACAAAATAGTAATCCAGAATTCCTTTACATACGTTCGGCTTCTTGCCACTTGGCTGATATATAAAATCCATCTGCGAATGGGAGCCAGCCATTCGAGAAATTCAGCAAGTCACCCTTACGACTCGAAGGGTCCCGGTCTTCAATGCCGCCTGCAATGTCTTCAACTGCTCCACAACGTCGTATTATTACTTGGAATGGTTTTCGGACATGCATCCGATCCCGGTCTTTCAAAATAGTAGGCGCGATTAAAAACACAATCACGGAATACACATGCTTTCTACCAAGACTCCTTCCATTTTGGATTTCGTTAAATTAAACTTCTTTAAATCTATTCTCAAATTATCTTTAACAATATTCATATTTAACACTTCTTCTTTAAAACACATCCCTTAAATCCAAGATATTCTTGCCCCAAAGCCTTAATTAATTTTCCGTTTGATAATTCATTATCAAAAATCCAGTTTCCTTTGAAAACCCTTACCCCACATCAATTAAATTGATTTTCCAACTTTCCATTCTTTAATTTTGTACTTTTTTTTCCAATTCCTCACTTTTAGTTTCCTCAAATCAAAGATCTGATTAAATCCTCAAATTACAATATGAATTTCCATAACTCACTCTCATTGGGTTTCAAGAATGATATTATTGAAGATATGATTCACGAAAAAACCCAAATCAAGTGATATTGAACATAAGTTACACAGAAATTGTATCTACTTATATTCGATATCAATTGTCATAACCAACGACTACTATAAGTGAAATAATGATATAATAATAACTTACAAATTCCTCAAATAGTATACATTTAGACCACAGAATTTCGTAACAAATATCTGTAGATTATTTCTATCCAACTTATCCCAGTCAACTTAGGAAACTCGTATCTTAATTAAAGGATTTATTCAACTCTTTGACATTAGATCTGGATAGAAATACCATCAACTTATGCTTAATATTAATCTCAATATCCAACTCACATTATAAGAGGAATAATGGTGAACTACCTTTTAAATTTCTCAAATAGTAAGAATCATCATCTACCAGATTAATATCAAACATCCAAAGATTTATCTCCAACCATATCAAATTATTTAAAATTGAAAACCCATATTAATATCAATTTAAATTCCATATAAAATATTTCCAATACTTCTGAACCTTTGAAAACATTCCCCAAATCATTTAAAAATGATTACTTGTATTTTAGAAAATAGTTTACAAGATAAAAACTTCAAAATAGATTGTTTTCGAAGAAAGCGTTACAATAGTGTTTTGAAAAGCGTTACAAAACAGTTATCTTAATAACTTTGACCAAAATATCGTTTTTCTTAGTCAAACCTTGAACCTTACAATTCAAAACATTTCTTACATAACTTATAATGATTTTACCATATTTTTAGAAACATTAAAAATGGCTGTTTATGGTTATGGTCGATAACTTCTCTTACAATGATCTTTTCCAAAAATTGTTTTAAACATAACTTGAAAATTATAACTCGAATTTAAAATCTTATTTCACTCATTTAAAAGCTCTTGTTAATATACATCAACTGTTTTTTGTTTCTTGGAAACCCTATTTAGATTGCAAAAGATATAAGCATTTAAAGTTTGCATCTAAAGTACACGAATTGCCGTTGTATGACAAGCTCTATTTTGATCGCAATAAAAAATAATCTTCAATATTTCAAAATACCTTAGAAAACCATTATATACTTATGTAAACCATTTAAAACCATTTAAAGTAATTTACATTGACTTTCCAAATTATTACTTAATAAATTAAATTCCAATTCATTTCTAAATTCAAATAATTTCTAGAATGTCCCGTATTTTCTGACCATTTATTTGAAATATTTTATTTATTTAAAATATTGGTTTGAATTTTAATAATCAATTTTGACCATTTTAATTTGAATATTATAATTATATTAATAATATAATAATTTTTATTTTCGGGATATTGGGAAAAATGCTGATTTTGCTTTATAACGTGAACGGGCAATTCAAAATGGTTTGAATATGGTTTATATGAAATTATCATGGCGATTTCGTTATTAAAACAACGTTATAACGTTTAATTTATAATTTAATTATAAAACGAGCTGCAGCGGTGCGGTAGTTCGTAATTTGGCGTTTTGAACTTTAAACGGCCGTACAAGGCCCAATATTAGTTGGATTTTCTCGAAACAAGAAACGTCCGAATCTGTTCGATAATATTTTTCTAATGGAAAGAGAATAATCGAGTTTTTGTGTTGTAGATTTTATTTTATGTCCAAATCAAATTTTGAAAAGGTCGCTGTGGAATTCCTTTATAAATTTTAACGTTATTTATATTAAATAAAGGGGTTTTAAAATTTTTATAACATAAATTTGGCTTCAAATTCAACCCGTGATATTTTATTTTGGTAGTGTATGATATTCTGGTCGTATATGGCCAATTTCAATATTTTATTAATATTATAATGAGGTATTTTAAAATTGGTTTATTTTATTTGAATTGGGCAGTTATAAAAGGGACTTTATTCAAACGACCTTCGTTTTCGACGAAACAAATTTTATTGGGACCGCAATAGTAAATTATTGCTAGATTTCAAGTGGCGCGTCAATCGGGGTTACTTTATGAGCATGCAAAATAAAATACAAATAAAAACGACCATTTGAATGTGAACGAGCGCCATTTGAGCAAACGGACTCGGAATTCGACGAAACAAGTTTCATTAGGACCGTATCATCAAATTATAATATGCCGTCCATTTGAATCTCGAACGGGGTTTGTATGTGAGAACAGGAGCCAATAAACAACGTTAAAAACAATGATAGGCACAAAATAAAAATCGTTAGTCAACATCGCTTGTCACGTCGACTTAAAATATTTATATTTACAGCTATATATACCCCCTAAAATCAGAATTTCTAACCCAACTCCATTTTAAGTCCATACATTTTGCAATAAAGCCCCTCTTTACAAATCAATTTATTTCTTCCAATCCGTCATGAATCAGTGTTGAAGTAAAGTGGTAGATCGGGTCGAGATATACCTATTGAGAAAAATTGGGGTGGAACAGCGGTCGGAGGTGGCCGGAATCGAGGTAAAACAGAGGAATCTGACCTTCGTTCTTTTCAGAAATTAAGGGAATTGAATTGATTTGAGGTGATGGGACCTTGAGGGAAATAAGGAGGGGAGACTATGCTTTCGTTTGACTGTGGCCTCGGGTTCTCTGGTGGTCCGTGGTGGCATGGGGACCGAGATGAACGGAGGTATGCAATTTTGTGTTGTTCTCAATTGTTATGACCGGATTTGCTTGTTTTTCGGCGGCTGGAGGGTGAGCTGGCGTCGCGGTCTAGGGGGGATCACCGCTGGATGGCGAGGCCGAGGCTACGGCGAAGGTCCGGTCCTCTCCGGTGATCGAGTCGTCGTATTTTGTCCAAGTTCTATTTTCCGTTCATCTAGGAATTTCGGTGCATTGATGGACTTCTGGGCGACGACATCTATGGCGGAGGGAGGCCTTGGAGGCGCGATTCCGATGGAGTGTCGAGGCGAGGTTCAGATCGCCTCAGACGGCGTCCGTGGGTAATGGAAGGTGTCGTGTTTTCTGAGAGGAAGAGTATCAGGCTCGAGAGGGGTTCTAGGAAGAAACGCGTTGTTTGTTAATCTCTAAGGATGACGTGGCCTAAGTGGAAGGTAATTAAGGTAATAAGTTTTTATATAATTAATAATTAAACTTTGTTAATAATCGTATAAATATATGAATCTTCAAACTAGCATAACTTCTACATACGTTAACGAAATCTGGCGAAACTGGATCCGTTGGGATCGTAGGAACGAGACCTAGACGATGGAATTGACTAGGCACTGATCTGACGCGGTTGAAATTTCAGAGAATTTTGAACGTTCGTTTCAAATTCAATGGAACAAACGCGTCAACCGTCAACCGAATAAACTGGTGAGTTAATTCTCACACCTTCTGGAGTTCTGTGATATGGTAAATTCATATTAAAATATAATTTACCTTTAAAAATATAAATTGGTTGATTAGTTGCTATTTGTTGTTTATAGTTTGTTTGATTGTTGTCATTTATATTTTACCGTTTTTAAAAAGTAGACCATTGAAATTTATTTCATATATTATTATGAAATGGATAACGAGCTGTGGTGTAGGGAAGGACAGGTGGGAGGGATGCGACCGGATTCCTCAAATATTATATATATTATTTGTTTGTTTGTTTTATATTGTTGATATTTGAACTGATTGAACCCCATATGGTAGAAAAACCTGTTTGAGCATGATGGATGAATTAATATTCACATGTGTTGTGTTTAAAATCAACCGACAGTGTTGATTTGGTAATTGGCAGTGAATGGTCTAAAATGTGTTGTTTTAGACGTCGGTTTAACGTTCGGTGAAACGACGCAGTTTTAAAGTTATAAATTATTTTATAACTGGACTGAAGCTCTTCAGTCATTTTATATAAATAATTAAATTAAAAATTTATAAATAATTAATTTAATCGAGTTTATAAGAGAAATTATTGAAATGATTTATGCAAGTTAAAAGTAGCATAAACCCAAAGATTTATATACGGTTTGGAAAAAAAGAATAGTTGTTTTTAAACAATTAAATAGTGATTTTAAAGTAATTAAGTTATTTGATTAACTTAAAAAGGGGAAATGACAAAAGGATAACCAGTTAACTGCAAGTGATTTGTACGGTTGACAAAAATCAACCGTCTTTATTTGGAATTGATAATCGAATTAATTTGATTTAAATATTTTGAATATTCGTTAAAGTTTAAGGAGTGGTGAATAGTAATTAGTTAATCTTCGATTAACTATGAATTAAGGAAATTATTGAATTATGTTAATGAAGCTGATTATTATTAAATAAGCTTTTAAAAATGATAATGACTTGTTAATAGCAAGGTCAACTATTTTTAATATTAAAATTTGTTATTTTAATTAATAATAAATAAAGCGATGATTTTAATTTAGATTTCAATGTAGAAGTGAGCAAAAGACGATAAGTTTGATCAAAGGGCGATAAGAGTGTGATAAAGGGATTTATTTTCGAAGTTATCAAAACAAGATTTACGAATAGAAATGGCAAGTGAATGGGGAGATCTGAATATGATTTTTACCTAATTGCCAAATTAAGTAAAGAGGATTCAATTCAAATGAAATGATTAAAAAGGATGATTTATAGGTTAATAATGGACTAGAATATGGTAATGGTTTTAGACTGAAATCAAATTGGTGAAAAGAGGATAATTGGACGTGTATAAGTATATAAGAAGAAATCCAAGCAGAGTTTTGAAAAGGTTTTTAAACCAGAATGATAAGTTAAAAGTTGTGTTTTGAATAAGGTTTTTCCTTAATCAAACAAATTAAGTAAAGATGTAATATTAAAATAAGATTTCAAATATAAGAAACAGTTTATAAAACCAGGTTTGAAATCAAGGTGGTAATCGAGATTTTAAGATCGGTGGTTAAGTGACAAACTAATATTAGTCTAAGGTAAGAACGTGTCGATCAAGGTCTGAGAGGTAAATAAAATACCCCAACTTGAACAGCTTCACTATTATCGAGGAATGATATTCGTTTGTGGTGGGTGCAAAGTGTCCCATGCGAGAAATATTGAAATGAGTACGAGGTTTTTGAATATAAATGTTGGTTACCAGGTAAATAAGAATTAAAGGTTGATTTACCATTTACTTACTTAAAGGCCCAGTATTGTCAAGTACCAAATCAACAAACTTATTGTATTCACACATTTGTTATTTGATAGTTAAATCACAGACTATCAAACCTGACTAATACGATTATTGGTACGAAAAGACCGGGATCGAATGTATATTTGAAAACCATTCCAACTAACAAATACGTGAAGACTTCGATTGAAAACAGAGCAAGTGAAGACCGTGGATCTTCATAAGTGGAAGGACTACTTGTCGAATTTCTCTGGCTTGCAACCAGAGTTATTTGGTTTGTGATTCTGTCGTGGTTGAAATCTACGGATTTACAAGGACTTCTCGCTACTGATCCATGGGGTGATTCCTATATTGGATGCGGTAGGAGTGTCCCTTTGGTTCATCCTATTCCTGGATGACTTGTATGGACGAATGTCTGATAGAGTATTTCCTTAAAACCATGTACATTGGTTTTTACAAATATACCAAGTTGATTGCAAAGAGGGGCACTTCTTTTATACCGGCAGTATATTTATGGACGTCAATTATTAATTTGATGGATCTGACGATGTGGCATTCAAAGTGAATGATGACCAGATGTTCTAAAGATAGATTCTAGCCTTAAGCCTCATCAACCGGGAAATGACAAAAATCGGGCAGGCAGCATGGCTATGTGGGTCGCTCCCATTAGGGTATATGATCACATATCTAGAGAAATTCCAATTGCTTCTTTAATCTACATTAGATGCTATCCCTTTTCGGGAGGTGGTTGCTGATCCCAACCGTCGGTGATGTACATTCGATACACTCAAGAGAAATGAGTGTTCAGTAATGTGTGGGCCGGGTTGCAAGACATTCTTATTGAACCCAGTGTATTCGCCACTAAAGATACACTATCAATAGGTGGTCCCACATCTTGTCAAAGTCGGAATCCAATTTCCAATAAGAGCACGCGATTTTGATTGTATACTATGTATGTGGAGCGTGAGATGCAAGCGTTCCACTAGATTGTTTATTATTTGTATTTAGACATTATGATAATATCAGAATAAGTTATGATTTCAAAAACGTTTTGGGTTATAATAAGGTAAAAACCGTCTGTGTTTATGTGTGGCTAGTCTTTCTATTATCCTTTGATTTCATAAAGGATTTTCCAAAGTTAAACAAGTTGTGTGTTCTGTGAATTTATCAATGATAGTATTCCAGACTGACCCAGTGTATTTTGCTTTGCTTCAAATGTGCTCGGGTTAGACCGAGTATTTTCCAGGTTAGGTTTCGCTTGGAGTTTCAAGAGCTAGAAGCATGAGGCTTCACCGTTAGTTATATAAAGTTGTTTCCGCTGTGACTGATATATGATGTACTCTGATGGTTGGTATATATACAGTTCTTTGTAAAAAAAAAGTTTTGTTATACTATATTTCATTCGTTTCGCTGTGAGATTCTAATGTGATGTTCTTATTCTTTCTTCTATTCTAATATTTCTTTCTTTCTTTTTTCACCCACTAATTTCTTTCTATTGACAGTCTGGGGTTTGATACTTGGGTTTTTGGCATATAATACGGGTTTATGTATTATTGTTGAAAATTCAAGCGTCGAGTTTTCCCCGGGTCGTTAAAGTGGTATCAGAGCTATTGGTTTAGTGATAACCTTGGCTCTGTGGTGTGACTCAATAGAGATGGGGTTAGTAATACCCAAGATTGAGTTTGATTATATATACGAGAGCACGTATTTGTAATTTGATATGAAATTATTTTTGAAATTATTTTTGCCCAATTTATTTTATAATAAAATAAAAGTAAAGGTTATTATAATATGGGCAATCGATTTATTTGTTAGTGCTGATTTGTATGATATGTTTGGATGGTGTGCTCGATCTATTGGATATAAACCTGAACATGAATCGACTTGGTTGAAAACCAAAATGAAATAAATAATTAATAAATCAATCCAGACAAATAAATTTGAATGGATAATTAAAGAAATAAATGAAGTGATTATAAATAATTATAATCTCGTATGGATTGAATTGTGTGTAGAACTGGTTGGATTGTATGACATAGATGTTTTGAGCATAACTGGCATTGTTGTGATGACTGATGAATTCGTTTGAGTTGAGAACAGGTGCTGGAGAGCCAATTCAGCTTTAAAAGCCCTCCAAGAGAAAATTCTGGAGTTAATCGAATCCAGTTAGAGCAGAGCTGTGTAATAACTAAGCAAGCTCGAATATAAATATCACTTATCGCAAAATAACGCTCGCAAAAAGGTACGTCTACGCAAATATGAAATTTTGGTTTTTTTTTGGGTTTTGAGTTTGGATTTTGATTTTTCCAACCATGAGAGTCGATGTATATATTTCTTGAACCTGCGATATTGCAGATGTCCTCCGTACAGGGGAGACTCTACCAATTTTTTCCAAAATCGAAGATGTTAGAAATTTTTTGAACATTTTTGGGAAATCTTTTATTTGAAATAAATTGATTTTAAAACCGATTGGGTTAGCTTTGAAAATAAAATCGAGTTTTAAAATTAAATATTTTTATATAAAGATAATGGGTTGTGACATTCTTTCCTACCTTAGCAATTTCGAGGACGAAATTATTTTAAGGGGGAAAGAATGTAATGTCCCGTATTTTTTGACCATTTATTTGAAATATTTTATTTATTTAAAATATTGCTTTGAATTTAAATAATCGATTTTGACCATTTTAATTTGAATATTTCAATTATATTAATAATATAATAATAATTTATTCTTGGGATATTGGGAAAAATGCTGATTTTGCTATATAATGTGAACGGGCAATTCAAAATGGTTTGAATATGGTTTATATGAAATTATCGTGGCGATTTCGTTATTAAAACGACGTTATAACGTTTAGTTTATAATTTAATTATAATACAAGCTGCATCGGCGCGGTAGTTCGTAGTTTGGCGTTTTGAACTTTAAATGGTCGTACATGGCCCTATATAAGTCGGATTTTCTCGAAACAAGAAACGTTCGAATCTGTTGGGTAATATTTTTCTAATAAAAGAGAAAAATCAAGTTTTCTTGTTGTAGATTTTATTTTATGTCAAATCAAAGGGACTTTATAATAAAGATTTGGCTTCAAATTCAACCCGTGATATTTTATTTTGGTAGTGTATGATATTCTGGTCGTATATGGCCAATTTCAATATTTTATTAATATTATATTGAGGTATTTTGAAATTGGTTTATTTTGTTTGAATTGAGCAGTTATAAAAGGTACTTTATTTAAATGACCTTCGTTTTCGATGAAACAAATTTTATTGGGACCGCAACAGTAAATTATTGCTAGATTTCAAGTGGTGCATCAATCGGGGTTAATTTGTGAGCATGGCAAAATAAAATACAAATAAAAATGACCATTTGAACGTGAACGAGCGCCATTTGAGCAAACGGACTCGGAATTTGATGAAACAAGTTTCGTTAGGACTGTATCGTCAAATTATACTATGTCGTCCATTTGCATCTCGAAGGGGTTTGTATGTGAGCGCAGGAGCCAATAAACAGCGTTAAAAATAGCGATAGGCACGAAATAAAAATCGTTAGTCAACATCGCTTGTCACGTCGACTAAAAATATTTATATTTACAACTATATATACCCCCTAAAATCAGAATTTCCAGCCCAACTCCATTTTCAGTCTATACATTTTGCAATAAAGCCCCTCTTTACAAATCAATTTATTTCTTCTAATCCATCATGAATCAGTGAAGGGACTCTGAAGTAAAGTGGTAGATCGGGTCGAGATCTAACTACTGAGAAAAATTAGGGTGGAACAGTGGTTGGAGGCGGCCAGAATCGAGGTAAAACCGAGGAATTTGACTTTCGTTCTTTTCAGAAATTAAGGGGATTGATTTGATTTGACGTGATGGGGCCTTGGGGGAAATGAAGAGGGAGATCAGGCTTTCGTTTGACTGTGGTCTCGGGTTCTCTAGTGGTCCGTGGTGGCATGGGGACCGAGATGAACGGAGGTATGCAATTTTGGGTTGTTCTCAAAAGTCATGACCAGATTTGCTTGTTTTTCGGTGGCTGTAGGGTGAGTTGGCATCGCGGTCTAGGTGGGATTACCACTGGACGGCGAGGCCGAGGCTACGGCGAAGGTCCGGTCCTCTCCGGTGATCGGAGGCATGGTATTTTGGCCTGGTTCTGTTTTCCGTTCATCTAGGAATTCTAGCGCATTGATGAACTTCTGGGCGACGGCGTCCATGGTGGAGGGAGGTCTTGGAGGCGTGGTTCTGATGGAGTGTCGAAGCGAGCTTCAGATCGCCTGAGGCGGCGGCCGTGGGTGATGGAAGGCATCGTGTTTTCTGAGAGGAAGAGTATCAGGCTCGAGAGGGGGTTCCAGGAAGAAACGCGTTGTTTTGTTAATCTGAGGATGACGTAGCCTAAGTGGAAGGTAATTAAGGTAATAAATTTTTATTTAATTAATAATTAAACTTAGTTAATAATCGTATAAATATATGAATCTTCAAACTAGCATAACTTCTACATACATTAACGAAATCTGACGAAACAGTATCCGTTAGGATCGCAAGAATGAGACCTATACGACGACACTGACTAGGCACCGATCTGATGTAGTTGAAATTTTAGAGAATTCGTTTGAAATTCAATGGAACGAACGCGTCAACCGTCAACCGAATAAACTGGTGAGTTAATTCTCACACCTTCTGGAATTCTGTGATGTGGTAAATTCATATTAAAATATAATTTACCTTTAAAATATAAATTGGTTGATTGGTTGTTATTGTTTGTTTATTGTTTGTTTGATTGCTGTCATTTATATTTTACCGTTTTTAAAAAGTAGATCATTGAAATTTATTTCATATATTATTATGAAATGGATAACGAGCTGTGGTGTAGCGAAGGACAGGCTGGAGGGATCCGACCGGATTCCTCAAATATTATATATATTGTTTGTTTGTTTTATATTGTTGATATCTGAACTAATTGAACCGCATATGGTAGAAAAACCTATTTGAGCATGATGGTTAAATTAATATTCACCTGTGTTGTGCTTAAAATCAACCGACAGTGTTGACTTGTTAATTGGCAGTGAATGGTCTAAAATGTGTTGTTTTAGACGTCGGTTTGCCGTTCGGTGAAACAACCCAGTTTTAAAGTTATAAATTATTTTATAACTGGATTGAAGCTCTTTATTCATTTTATATCAATAATTAAAGTAAAAATTATAAATAATTAATTTAATCGAGTTTATAAGAGAAATTATTGAAATGATTTATGCAAGTTAAAGGTAGCATAAACCCAATGATTTATATACGGTTTGGAAAAAAAGAATAGTTGTTTTTAAACAATTAAATAGTGATTTTAAAGTAATTAGGTTATTTGATTAACTTAAAAAGGGGAAATGAAAAAAGGATAACCAGTTAACTGCTAAGTGAGTTGTACGGTCGACAAAAATCAACCATCTTTATTTGGAATTGATGATCGAAGTAATTTGATTTAAATATTTTGAATATTCGTTAAAGTTTAACGAGTGGTAAAAAGTAATTATTTAATCTTCGATTAACTATAAATTAAGGAAATTATTGAATTATGTTAATGAAGCTGATTATTATTAAATAAGCTTTTAAAAATGATAATGACCTTATTAATAGCAAGGTCAACTATTTTTAATATTAAAATTTATTATTTTAATTAATAATAAATAAAGCGATGATCTTAATTTGGACTACAATGTAGAAGTGAGTAAGTGACGATAAGTTTGATCAAAGGGCGATAAGAGTGTGATAAAGGGATTTATAATCAAAGTTATCAAAACAAGATTTACGAATAGAATTGGAAAGTGAATGGGGAGATCTGAATAAGATTTTTACCTAATTGCCAAATTAAGTAAAGAGGATTCAATTAAAATGAAATGATTAAAGAAGATGATTTATAGGTTAATAATGGACAAGAATATGTTAATGGTTTTAGATTGAAATCAAATTGGTGAAAAGAGGATAATTGGACGTGTATAATATTTAAGTAGAAATCCAAGCGGAGTTTTGAAAAGGTTTTTAAACCAAAATGATAAATTAAAGGTTGTGTTTTGAATAAGGTTTTTCCTTAATCAAACAAATTAAGTAAAGAGGTAATATTAAAAGAAGATTTCAAATATAAGAAACAGTTTATAAAACCAGGTTTAAAATCATGGTGGTAATCGAGATTTTAAGATCAGTGGTTAAGTGACAAACTAATATTATTCTAAGGTAAGAATGTTGTCGATCAAGATTTGAGGGTTAAATAAAATAACCCAACATGAATGGCTTCACTATTAACGAGGAATGATATTCGTTTGTGGTGGGTGCAAAGTGTCCCATGCGAGAAATATTGAAATGAGTACGAGGTTTTTGAATATAAATGTTGGTTACCAGGTAAATAAGAATTAAAGGTTGATTTACCATTTATTTATTTAAAGGCCCAGTATTGTCAAGTACCAAATCAACAAACTTATTGTATTCACATATTTGTTATTTGATAGTTAAATCACCGACTATCAAACCTGACTAATACGATTGTTGGTACGGAAAGACCGGGATCGAATGTATATTCGAAAACCATTCCAACCAACAAATACGTGAATACGTCGATTAAAGACGGGGCAAGTGAAGACCGTGGATCTTCATAAGCGGAAGGACTACTTGTCGAATTTCTCTGGCTTGCAACCAGAGTTATTTGGTTTGTGATTCTGTCGTGGTTGAAATCTACGGATTTGCAAGGACTTCTCGCTACTGATCCATAGGGTGATTCCTATATTGGATGTGGTAGGAGGTGCCTTCGGTTCACCCTGTTCTAGATGACTTGTATGGACGAATGTCTGACAGGATATTTCCTTAAAACCACGTACGTTGATTTTATAAATATACTGAGTTGGTGGCAAAGAGGGGCACTTATTTTATACCCAAAGTATACTTGTGTACGTCAATTAGTGATTTGACGGATCTGACGATGTGGCATTCAAAGTGAATGATGACCAGATGTTCTAAAGATAGATTCTAGCCTTAAGCCTCATCAACCGGGAAATGACAAAAATCGGGCAGGCAGCATGGCTATGTGGGTCGCTCCCATTAGTGTGTATGATCACCTGTCTAGAAAAATTCCAATTGCTACTTTAATCTATATTCGATGCTGTCCCTTTTCAGGAGCCAGTTGCTGATCCCAACCGTCGGTGATATACATTCGATACACTCAAGCGAAATGAGTGGTCGGTCATGTGTGGGCCAATTTGCAAGAAGTTCTTGTTGAACCCAGTATATTCGCCTCTAGAGATACCCTATCGATAGGTGGTCCCATACCTTGTCAAATTCGGAATCCAATTTCCAATAAGCGCCCGCGGTTTTGATTGTATACTATATATGTGGAGCGTGAGATGCGAGCGTTCCACTAGATTGTTAATTATTTGTATTTAGACATTATGATAATATCAGAATAAGTTATGATTTCAAAAAACATTTTGGGTTATAGTAAGGTAAAAACCGCCCATGTTTATGTATGGCTGGTCTTACTATTATCCTTTGATTTCATAAAGGATTTTCCAAATTTAAACAAGTTGTGTGTTTTGTGAATTTATCACTGATAGTACTCCAGACTGACCCGGTGTATTTTTCTTTGCTTCAAATGTGCTTGGGTCAGACCGAGTATGTTCCAAGTTAGGTTCCACTTGGATTTTCAGGAGCTAGAAGCAGGAGGCTTCATCATTAGTTATATAAAGTTGTTTTCTGCTTGACAAACATATGTTGTACTCTGATGGCTGGTATGTATATACAGTTCTTTGTATAAAAAGATTTGTTATATTATATTATTTTCATTTCGCTGTGAGATTCTGATGTGATGTTCTTCTTCTTTCTTCTATTCTAATATTTCTTTTTTTCTTTTCTCACCCTTTAATTTCTTTCTATTGACAATCTGGTGTTCGATACTTGGGATTTTGGCAAGTAATACGGGTTTATGTATTATTGTCGAAAATTCGAGCGTCGAGTTTTTCCATGGGTCCTTACAATTTCAAATTAACCATCCCATTCGTCGGATCAGTTAGGGATAGCCAGGGAAAGCAAGAAACTTCATTTCTAAACCCAAGCCTAGACACCATCCTCTCTATCATCCTAGAATGTTCTGGTACTTATTTATTCATTTAAAGGACTTTAACAATATATATGAATTCATACATATGGTCTTTTCCAATTATTAACCTTCAATTTCAATAATGATATTGCTTTTAATTATGAAAGAGATTTGTCGATCACCAATGTGATACCATAATTGTTGTGTCATATGTGTGAAATACAACATCAACAACCATTTAAACATCCATAGCAACCATCATCAACATGATTCAATAAATCATAATTGTGCACAAGTGTTATAACACTAACGCTTAATAGTGTGTATTCTAAACTTCACATCCATCATCCATCACAATAAATATCTATCGTCATTAACCAATAATAATTCATTGCTATATTTGAATTAGTCTAGCTACTAATTAAATATATGAACCATGGTTAAAGAGTTCACACCTAACATCTTTCCAAATCTTCATGGTAGGCGAGCCTAGCTAAGCGAACCGTCCGATGGTATTTCAACGCAACGTCTTGTTCACCAAAATATATATAATATAATATACACTAATCTCTCTTTATATTATAAGAGGAGGAGAAGAATGACGAACTTTGGCAAGGTGGTGGTGGAAAAGTGGAAGGCTTATGCCATGGAAACCATTGCCATAAGCTTTAAGAAGAAGGTGGAAAGGAGGAAATGGAATGTTAAAAAAATGGAGAAAGTGCCTCCTTATATAGGAAAGGAGGAGTAAGGAGGTAAAGACACATAAGGGGGGAAGTGGCAATCATGCATCAAAGGGAGCATGCATAGAGACATGTGTCTTAACACTTGTCTTAAAAAGAAAGAAATTTTGGTAGCACTTTCTTTTAAATGTTATGAAAACTAAAGGCAACACTTAATTCTAACGCAACTAATTCGTCTTATGGTTTGACAAATCTGATCGAACGACAAATAGTATCAATAAATCCAAACTCATTATTAATCATTCTCATTTATAATTCAAGTAAAATCTATCATATAACTTATCAAAATTATTAAATACTCTTAACCATATATGTTTATATCAAATTCAAATTTAAATTCAAACTAAGTAATAAAAAATCCAATTTTAAATTGGTTAAAAATTCTGGATCGTTACAACTGTTACAACTAGCAAAACAAAAGACTTCTTAAAATTGTGTTTATTACAACATTTGGAAAATGACATTTGCAAAGAACCTTTATTACAAATGACATTTTTTGACAGTTGTAAAATTGAAGTTTAAATATGGTGATTTTTTTGTAAATCGAATTGGCTTCCGTAACAAGTTCCATTATGTTCGGAATATGGGTATTTAGCTAGAAATGACAGTCGTTGCACTTCATTTTGATTTTGTGATATTTTAAAAGTTAAATGGTGAATATTTTTTGATAATTAAAAAGGATTATTTATCAAAATCAAATCTCATTCCTTTTATAAAATTTCTTTGTAAAACTCTTTTATGTATCCAACTCCCTTTTATTTTTAAATCTTTATTTCCTTATGCACTTCTCTCATAGATTTTTTTTATAAATCTCTCTTTTAATAGATTCAACTTCTTTATAAACTCCTGTTATAAGTTTCCAAACCTGTTTATAAAATATCATTTTTAATTCATTCATGGATCATTTATAAAACATTTTTTTGTTTACTAAATTCTCATTTATATATCCTACTTTTCTTCATATAATTTTGTTTGTAAGTCTCTCTTGGAGGATATCCCCTATAAAGCTCCTTTACAAAATTTCGTCCCGAACTCTTAAGAAATATCAATTGCTAAGTGAACCCCCTTTTTTAATTTCATTTATTCCAAACAATTGGGAAAAACTCATATTCATCTTATTCAATAAATTTAAGACTGTTCATAATATTTTTTTGGCAAGGCTAGCCGGTTTTTATAGTGATCCGTAACACTCTTTTATTAAACTAAAAATAAAATATAGGAGCAAGGCCGACATACAAAGCATATCGACACAAGCTACATGATTCATCTTCCATGCAGGGAAGAGAAGACATTGCATGAACTAGGACCTTACACACTTTTAATACAAAACTTATTACGTAGTCAAAGTTCAATGAGCATGTTGAACAACTCTTCTACCATATTGTCGAACTCAGCCATTCTTATAGTCGAGACTTCGCAGAAGCGCATGTTTTTTGCTCCTAATGATAGGGGCACTTCCTTGTGACTTTCTAAAATCATTAGTAGCCAGTGGTGGAGTACTACCTCTCTTAGCTTTTTCCATGGGTGATGCAGGTGATGGTTGTACATCAGCAACCGTCCTAGGAGAAACCTATGGATTTAGAAACCCTGGTTTGAATGCAAACTTATCTTTGAATTTATTACTAATTGTTGCTGCATCTATGACAAGGTCTACTGAAATCACATATACTTGCAAAATAACTATTCGTTAATATTAATTATTAAAGATAAAGATAATTGCAAAATAAATTTCTGTACATATTTGTCCACATTCATGTATGAAATCACATATACATGGATCCAGTGTTCTTATAACCGACCATGCCTTGATCCAACCTTGAATAACCCTGAACCTTGGACCATCACGGCGCGAAACTCAATAAGACTTCATTCATGCATGAACTATGGTCGGACCGTCAAACAAGCGATCCAACCTTCAATTTTACGGGGTTAAACCACGGTTTTTTTGTTTTTTCCCTACTTCTTATTGTGTAATTCTCTCTTATCATTTCATTTTTGTATTGTTTTGAAAATAAAAAGTAAAATATTTCAAAAAAAATCATAACTATTTCAACATCTAAACCGTAAACTTTACCACTTCTTAAATGCATATTGTGGTCATGCCATGGTTGGAACTTTTTTGCCATTTCTGACTTAGTTATTTTATTATTTTTTATCATGAGTTGACATTGATGAAGAGGTTGATGTCGTTGACATTAATGATAACGGAGTGGAGTTTGTTCAGCTCTTTGGTAATGAAGCGGGCTTACAAGAAATAAATAATGATGTAGAAACGTTCAACTATGATCCGCTAATGTCATATACTACAATGTTACAAGTAGCCGACGAAGCTAGAGCTAAAAGTAATCAACCGTCGATGTGGACCATGGATATTTAAGGTACGGTAGGGTATTTGTATGTGGAAGTGCATTTTGTTCTTTTGTGACGCCTAAATCATAAGTAATGTTTGTTTCGTACTAAATCATAAGTAATGTTTGTTTCGTAATGAAACTTGATCTAAATATGTTTATTTGCAATTAAATTTTGTTATGCAACTTCTAGTTACTGTGTTCTATTACTCAACTTGTTTCAATATTTTTAAAATTATAATAAAAGTACATATATGGTTCTTGATGGGTCAACAGTCGGAGCTCTGAAACCTTAAACCTTGAGCCTTTGCGGTCTGATTCACTGCCTGCTTATGAAAACATTACACGGATCATATTAAAGATAAAGATATTGGCAAAAATAAATTTTTGTAGATATTTATCCTAATTCATGTATGAAATCTCATGTACATGGATCAATAATATGAAACAAAATATTCACAACGTTAATTAAAGGGTGACCATGAAAATGCTATATATAATGGGTACCCAAAAATCATGGGAACAACAGATGATAAGAGAAGAAGAAATGAAGGCTAACATATATCTCACCTTGCTCTCCTGATCGGTGTAACAACCATAGTAGTTAATGCATCTCTTCAAGTCATATGCAAACAAGCCCTGGCAAGCAAAAAAGATCCAAGCTTTATTAGTTTCTCCTTGACCTCTTTTCAAGTTGACCCGAAAAGCCAGATTTCTAACCCTAAATGTATCGATTATATTACGTGATTTTTATACTGTGAATGCAGGGATTGGTTATAGGTATGTTTTTATTTGATATTTTGCGGTTCTTGCACTGATATCATGTGCAGTGGCCAAAACTAACTTGACTAGTAACCATGAGAAAGTGAAGGAGCTACTGGTCAGTAAGAGTGTGCCAAAAAAGAGTAAGAATGGCGTAAAAGACTGCGAAGAACTATATGAAGAGTCTATTGTTAGCATTGATGAAGCCATTGATGCATTGAACTCAAATGATCAAGAAACGACACAGACGTAGCTGAGTTCATTAATAACCAGTATTGAGATGTGCATGAGTTCCTTGAAGGAGGTGCTTAATAAAGAGAATATGGATGCTGGCACGATTTGCATCGTTGTTCTTGCTTTCACTAATTTGAAATTACGATTTTCCTTTTCCTTTCATAAAAAGTTTATTTTTTTTCCTGTTTTGGATGTAAGATGTGCTTTGGGAAACTGAATAGATAAAATGTTTAATAGACTATATACACCCATTGGAGTCAGATGCATAAATTAGAGATCGATATTGAGTGGCAATTTTTGTATATCTTTAGAGAACTCCAACTAGATAAATCTGAATTGATTGTATTTTAAGCCTTTTTGTTACATTTTTATAAGGGGAGTTCACAAATATAGGCCTGTTTAGAGAGTGTATTACTTTTTTAGCCATGTTTCAGAAATAATTACAAATAATATTTGCCTGTTTTGTTTAGGGTGATAAATTGCCGCATTTTGGGAACTCGCCTTTGTGTGATTGTTGGGAATTCGCCTATGTATTTTGGCATATTTCCAACCTCTATATGTACCCACCTACTCTCTTATAATTCTTATTCATACTCGACCACATCTTCTCAACTCTATATATTTTCAAAATGTCTTCTCAAACAACGGTGGAGCAAGAGGTTAACTCATACCCAGTTTTATGCCACTTGGATATATGGCTGGACTTGTTGTATTAGATGATGGCAAAAACATTGGTCATCGAAGTCTTCTTTGTTCCAATTATCCTCACGGATGAAATTTTTCAGAATGGATTGACGAACCGCTTTGTCCAAGGGGCATAACATATGCGAAAGAGCTGGAGCAAGAAATTAGAGGTCTCAAAAAACTCCTATAGGACTTGCAATTTAACCGTAGCCACTTGTGTTTCTATTATCCGTTGTCGTTATAGGTTTCTGAAGTTTAGTTTGAATTATTGTATTATCTGTTGTCGTTGTAGGTCTCTGTAGTTTAGTTTGAATTATTGTTTGTGTGTTTGTACGACTTGGAAGATTAATATGAAGTACTATATGTTTGTGTTTTCTAAGAAATTATTGTAGGTTTCTGAAGTTTGAATTATTGTTTTTATGTTAGCTGGTTCGTATAGTACACATTATGACATAAAGATGAATTGATAACTAGCTACCATAAAATAAAACTGGGTCAGTCCGTTTCTATACAATACGATTTACCATAATTCAGGTGATTTGACTAGATACAGATAAAGTTGATCCAATATTTCAAAATAATTGAGTTGACAAGACTCTTCCAAATATGACTTAATGTATGTCCAATGTGATAAAGCCGTTGAAAGGACAAATGACTATGCTTTATTTCGAAACTGCCGACATGTTAAATGCTCTGCCAGTTCAAACAAAGCTTGTTTTTTTTGATCAGGACGAACATAGGACAGTTGATGCTACTTTATTTAGAAACTGATGACATGATTAAAGATTTGCAAGATCTGACTTGACAATGATCTTAATGAGTTAATTAAAGTTGATTTGACAAGGACGTTGCTTAGATGTTTTCCCTATTTCATAGCTCTTCAACACATTATTTCTCATTGCAGAAACACTTCAATTCTTTCTTCAAATAACTTCAAAACAAATATACTCACTCAACAATGGCGCCAACTTTTATTCCTACACTTTGCTTGTAACAACCCGTATTTTAACAACGTGTTAAGACAAGAATCAAGGCAGAATTAAATATTAAAATCTAAATCAGGGAAAATGGGTTACACCATTGCGTTCGTCTCGGAAAAATACGCGAAACAGAGTCCGAGTTTTCGAAAAACGGAGTTCGTATGACCAAGTTATGGCCCAATGAAGTTTTCAGAAAATTCCAAGCCCATAAACAGTTCAAATTCGAATTCAGATTTAAATCACAACCAAGGCAGAATGGGCGGGAATTTTCCCGCCCCAGGCAGGGTCGACACAGGGGTCGACACCAGTGTCGACCCCCCCAATGGGTCGACACCCATGTCGACCCATGGGTCGACACCCATGTCGACCCAGGGGTCGACCCCCCCGGTCGGACCAAATTTTTCGGGTGCACCTGTTTTGGCTCCTGGGTCTTATTTTAGGGGCTTGTGACGATTTTGGATGGCTCAGACCTATTCTAGGGTTAATCTAAAGGCTGAAATCAATTTCCTACAACTATAAAAAGACCCTAAGACCTAGCCTAAATCATACTATTTCATTTTAGCCTCATGCAGCGGCCATTAAACCTAGAACTCTAAATTAAAAATACAAAGAACAAAATTAAAGAAAACGAAGGATGATTCTTGAAGGCTACAACTAGAAGCTACAACAACTACGACGCTTTAGACAACGGATTTGGGGCTATTTGATTTAAAGTTTTGATTTGGATTTCTTGCTTCATATTGTAAGTTCTATGTCACTTTTTAGGTAAAAACACTGAAATAACATGGACATGCTATGAATTAAAACCGGATTTCGGAACTATTATTAATCCATGTTTATATTGTTTAACTTTGAATCAAAATTTGGGAATATTGCTATGTTAATGTTGCAAGTTAAACTTATCATGATGTTGATGTTGTTATGAATTACTTGGGCTTAATTTTATTGCAAGTTGAACAAATACATGTCCATGGAATCATTATGTTCATTGAAATCCTCATGTTGATTAAACCATGCCTATGATGCTAATTAAACCATGTCTATGATATTAATGAAACTATGCATGTGATGTTAATATACCTATCATGCTAATGACAAATTGGGAATTGCTAGGTCATGATGAAAAGTTGGAATCATTATGTTTATAATGCTAGATGAGAATCATTATGTTAAAAATACTAAATTGGAATCCACTATGCCTATTAGAATTACCATGCCTTTAATGTTTCATGTTTGTAATAAAATTATTATTATGCCCGCAATGATTATTATGCCTAGGATGTAAAGTTGAATTCATCATGTTGAACTAAGTTGGAACCATTACTATGCCAAGTTATCATCATGCTAGTATTGAAACCATGTGATATGTTATAGCCCGTTTATTATGCAAGTGATGTTGGAATTGTCACGTATGCCTATCACATGTTTGGTGTTATTCCCCTTTATCTTTTGAATTGTTTATGCTTGTGAACGAAGTACGTTTATATACGTTGGGGATACGATTGGGTAGAATAGGCAAAACTTGAATTGATTATAATCATAAACCGTGAAATTTGGCATAAGTAGAACATGAAATATGGCACGAAAACTCGACTTGAACATGCCATAACTTGACTTGAAACATGCCTTAGTTGGGCACGAAATTAACATATGAACATGCTATGAAAATAGCGCGAATCTGATAAGAACATGGGCATGACTTTAGAAAACAAGAAAGTGGCCAACTCGAGGTTGGGTTGAGTTTGTAGTGTAAACCTGCCCGGAACCGCCCGACAAATCCAGTTGCTACAAACAATAGGATCCAATGTGGGTAGTTGGTCACATCGCGCTTGAAACCCGAGGTTGGGTTGAGTTCGTAGCGTAAACCTGCCCGGAACCGCCCGGCAAATCCAGTGCCTACGAACAATAGGATCCAATGTGAGTGGTTCGGTGCATTAACGAATCAATTAATGCCAATTAGGGTTAAGTCATGAACATGAAAAGACAACTTAACCAACTTGAACACGATTTGTAGGGCTAAGTCATGAACTTTAAACGACAACACTTAGTCAACTTGACATGACACGTAGGCGGGTTAAGTCACGAATTTAAATGACATACTTAACCATCTTGACACGACTAGACTGGAAAAGGATTAGGTCACGAATTACATGACTTAATCGGTTAGGCGGGTTAGGTCACGAATTACATGACCTAATCTGTTAGGCGAAACACTAGACACGACCCTTTTCAGCAGTAACCCTCTAGATGTATCAAGGTACCCTGGGGCTAGGCCGGGTGGGGCACGATTACTGGGCTGATTGTAAGAGGTGAACGACGGCAGTGGGGTATGCCAGTGTAGGTTCAGTGGACTACGGTCGTGCACGTATTCCGAGGTAGGCACTGGGTATCCGTAGATTTATCTATGCATCTTGAATCGTGTCAGGGGTTGACACCCTAGGGCTGATACACCCGAAGGTGGACCCAGCACAGGTGACTACATTCGTGATTAGCCGTATGACACGGACACTTGACGAGCTAGAACTTGTAGGGAGCTGATCGACTAGATAATCGCTCCGTAGGATCCCGTACTTGGGTCAGACCCCGTTTCAAGGTCATTTCATGATATTGGGCCGTGGGATTTATTTCGTGATTAACTAGTGACATGGGCTTAGTATACTAGTATGGTCGATGCAAAGAATCTTGAACATGTGATGCTTTATTTGACTTGTCTTGGCTTATCATGATCACCTTAGTCTATCTTAACCACCTTGACACCATTCCCAAGTTTAGTTCCAGTTCATACATGACAGGTTGTTTTAACCGTTTTTACACTGAAAGTCACTAGGACTTACTCAGTCTTTATGACTGACCCTTTTTCCTTTCACCTCTTTTTCTTTTGTTTCCCCCCCAGGTTCTCAGGGAGGAAACACTAGCTCTTAGCTTGGATATCACTTGCTTTGGCTCAGCATGTACGGTTTGCTATGGCTGCTTCATTTTACTGCACTTGGGGAATAAGCTGTTTTTCTGTTTTTAAGTTATTGCTTCTTTGGCTATTATTACAAGGCAGTTGTAATGAAGTTATTTGAAATGTTTGTAAAAGACATGGTTTATTTTGGAATGAAATGAAGTTCTGTTTTGCTCATAAATTCTTCCGCTGTTTACTTAATTATTTATTTATGTTATGTCTTGTGATAATTCTGTGATGTTATCTCGATAATACCTCTCCAAAACTAGTGCATTCCCTTTGTGAGTGACCCTAGCGGAGGTGGGGTGTTACATTTGGTATCAGAGCAGAAGGTTATCAAGACTGGGCAAAGGTTTTGAAAACTTTTTGATTATTTTTTTTCAAAACCCTTTTACAAAGAAGCAAATTTTCAAAAAAAAATTGTTTTGATTAAAAGGCGTATTCCCCAAAGCTATTAGCACTATCTTTGTTTCCTCGTTTGAATCTTTTCCTTTTTCGTTTTCAGCTTATCATGGCCGACGACCTTAATCTTCCTGAGGGGGTCAATATACCCACTTGGTTCAGTCGTTTCCTCGAGGCTCGGGCTAATGTGGCAGGCCCAGCCAATCCTCCTCCTCACCCTCCTCAACCTCCGCGAGAAACCGCTTTTTCAAAGATATGCAAGGACTTTAAGGCCATGGGCGGAAAGGATTTCCTAGGAACTGAGACTTTTGTTGAGGCACGTAATTGGTTGAAGGAAACTGAAGACTTGTTTGTTATCTTTGAGGTAGAGGACAATAGGAAAGTACAGTTGGCAGCGTGGCTCATGAAAGAGGAAGCTTCTTATTGGTGGGAAGTCAGCAACGCTACTAGGCCCATTGAGACTTGGGCGGACTTTTGAGGGAGATTTGGGCTTAAGTTCTTGTCATCGGCAGAGGAGAGTCTCCAAATGGAATGGTTTCTGGCCCTTAAACAAGGAAATATGACAGTTAAAGAATACGTGAACCGTTTCAATCAGCTTGCTCGCTTCGGATTGGAGTTGGTCAACACTCCTCAGAAAAAGGCGCTACGTTTTGCACGAGGCTTGAACGAGCCACTACATGATTTGGCTATGACTAATGTGCCTATGGGGGCGACCTTTGAAAGCTTGGTGGAGATGGCCCTACTGTATGAGGAAGATAAAAAGGGCAAGAAAGAGGTCAAGCCCAACGATTCTCAGAATAAGAAGGTAGACCCCGAGAAAGGAGGCAAGAACGACAACTCACGTGGTAAAAGGAAATGCAATTTCTGTGGTACGGAAGGGCACATAGCCAAGGATTGTAGAAAGAGGAAGAGAAAGCAAGGTGAATGTTTTCATTGTGGGGAGACTGGACACATCAGCAAGGACTGCCCTAAAAATCAGACCGGACCTTCTGGGGGTACATCGTTAACTTCTTTTTCTAGATGCTTTGTTTTATCTTGTTATCTCCTCGATCCTACCTTGAGAACCATAGGTAGAATCGTTTTGGATGTAAACATGTAATTGAAACATGTTATGATTGCGAAATGGTTGCAAGTGGTCGCAAGTGGTTGCTCGTGGATGCATGAATACACATTAGGCACTAGATCGGCTCAGTCACAGTTTCATACTTGCATATGCATGAGTGTTTATTTTGGAAACTTAGTTGTACTATCTTTTGGTTGTTGCATATGATTGAAAGTTTGTGCACTCATGTAGAAATTATGAATTATAATAGGAAAATTTTGCATACATATTGGATTCATTTCACTAAACATATTTTGCATTTAGAAGATCAATCAGGCCTGATCATTAGCATTAGCTAAGGAACATATACACACACTCTTTGCATGTGTTCATAAAACATTAGAAGTCTTTTAAGGACCATGGTTGCTTGTGGATGATGTTTTGAGTAGATGGATGATTGGATGGTAGGACATATCCTCCCTAACTTGGAGATTTCGGGGACGAAATCCTTTAAGGAGGGGAGAATGTAACAACCCGTATTTTAACAACGTGTTAAGACAAGAATCAAGGCAGAATTAAATATTAAAATCTAAATCAGGGAAAACGGGTTGCGCCATTGCGTTCGTCTCGGAAAAATACGCGAAATAGAGTCTGAGTTTTTGAAAAACGGAGTCCGTATGACCAAGTTATGGCCCAATGAAGTTTTCAGAAAATTCCAAGCCCAAAATTAGTTCAAATTCGAATTCAGATTTAAATTACAACCAAGGCAGAATGGGCGGGAATTTTCCCGCCCCAGGCAGGGTCGACATAGGGGTCGACACCAGTGTCGACCCCCCCAATGGGTCGACACCCATGTCGACCCATGGGTCGACACCCATGTCGACCCATGGGTCGACACCCACGTCGACCCAGGGGTCGACCCCCCCGGTCGGACCAAATTTTTCTGGTGCACCTGTTTTGGCTCCTGGGTCTTGTTTCAGGGGCTTGTGACAATTTTGGATGGCTCAGACCTATTCTAGGGTTAATCTAAAGGCTGAAATCAATTTCATACAACTATAAAATGACCCTAAGATCTAGCCTAAATCATACTATTTCATTTTAGCCTCATGCAACTGCCATTAAACCTAGAACTCTAAATTAAAAATACAAAGAACAAAATTAAAGAAGACGAAGGATGATTCTTGAAGGCTACAACTAGAAGCTACAACAACTACGACGCTTTAGACAACGGATTTGGGGCTATTTGATTTAAAGTTTTGATTTGGATTGCTTGCTTCATATTGTAAGTTCTATGTCACTTTTTAGGCAAAAACGCTGAAATAACATGGACATGCTATGAATCGAAACCGGATTTAGGAACTATTATTAATCCATGTTTATATTGTTTAACTTTGAATCAAAATTTGGGAATATTGCTATGTTAATGTTGCAAGTTAAACTTATCATGATGTTGATGTTGTTATGAATCACTTGGGCTTAATTTTATTGCAAGTTGAACAAATACATGTCCATGGAATCATTATGTTCATTGAAATCCTCATGTTGATTAAACCATGCCTATGATGCTAATTAAACCATGTCTATGATATTAATGAAACTATGCCTGTGATGTTAATATACCTATCATGCTAATGACAAATTGGGAATTGCTAGGTCATGATGAAAAGTTGGAATCATTATGTTTATAATGCTAGATGAGAATCATTATGTTAAAAATACTAAATTGGAATCCACTATGCCTATTAGAATTACCATGCCTTTAATGTTTCATGTTTGTAATAAAATTATTATTATGCTCGCAATGATTATTATGCCTAGGATGTAAAGTTGAATTCATCATGTTGAACTAAGTTGGAACCATTACTATGCCAAGTTATCATCATGCTAGTATTGAAACCATGTGATATGTTATAGCCCGTTTATTATGTAAGTGATGTTGGAATTGTCACGTATGCCTATCACATGTTTGGTGTTATTCCCCTTTATCTCTTGAATTGTTTATGCTTGTGAACGAAGTACGTTTATATACGTTGGGGATACGATTGGGTAGAATAGGCAAAACTTGAATTGATTATAATCATAAACCGTGAAATTTGGCATAAGTAGAACTTGAAATATGGCACGAAAACTCGACTTGAACATTCCATAACTTGACTTGAAACATGCCTTAGTTGGGCACGAAATTGACATATGAACATGCTATGAAAATAGCACGAATCTGATAAGAACATGGGCATGACTTTTAGAAAACAAGAAAGTGGCCAACTCGAGGTTGGGTTGAGTTTGTAGTGTAAACCTGCCCGGAACCGCCCGGCAAATCCAGTTGCTACAAACAATAGGATCCAATGTGGGTAGTTGGTCACATCACGCTTGAAACCCGAGGTTGGGTTGAGTTCGTAGCGTAAACCTGTCCGGAACCGCCCGGCAAATCCAGTGGCTACGAACAGTAGGATCCAATGTGAGTGGTTCGGTTCATGAACGAATCAATTAATGCCAATTAGGGTTAATTCATGAACATGAAAAGACAACTTAACCAACTTGAACACGATTTATAGGGCTAAGTCATGAACTTGAAACGACAACACTTAGCCAACTTGACATGACACGTAGGCGGGTTAAGTCACAAATTTAAATGACATACTTAACCATCTTGACAGGACTAGACTGGAAAAGGATTAGGTCACGAATTACATGACTTAATCGGTTAGGAGGGTTAGGTCACGAATTACACGACCTAATCTGTTAGGCGAAACCCTAGACACGACCCTTTTCAGCAGTAACCCTTTAGATGTATCAAGGTACCCTAGGGCTAGGCCGGGTGGGGCATTACTGGGCTGATTGTAAGAGGTGAACGACGGCAGTGGGGTATGCCAGTGTAGGTTCGGTGGACTACGGTCGTGCACGTATTCCGAGGCAGGCACTGGGTATCCGTAGATTTATCTGTGCATCTTGAATCGTGTCAGGGTTTGACACCCTAGGGCTGATACACCCGAAGGTGGACCCAGCACAGGTGACTACATTCGTGATTAGCCGTATGACACAGACACTTGACGAGCTAGAACTTGTAGGGAGCCGATCGACTAGATAATCGCTCTGTAGGACCCCGTACTTGGGTCAGACCCCATTTCAGGGTCATTTCATGATATTGGGCCGTGGGATTTATTTCGTGATTAACTAGTGACATGGGCTTAGTATACTAGTACGATCGATGCAAAGAATCTTGAACATGTGATGCTTTATTTGATTTGTCTTGGCTTATCATGATCACCTTAGTCTATCTTATCCACCTTGACACCATTCCCAAGTTTAGTTCCAGTTCATACATGACAGGTTGTTTTAACCGTTTTTACACTGAAAGTTACTAGGACTTACTCAGTCTTTATGACTGACCCTTTTTCCTTTCGCCTCTTTTTCTTTCGTTTCCCCCCCCCCTCCCCAGGTTCTCAAGGAGGAAACACTAGCTCTTAGCTTGGATATCACTTGCTTTGGCTCAGCATGTACGGTTTGCTATGGCTGCTTCATTTTACTGTACTTGGGGAATAAGCTGTTTTTCTGTTTTTAAGTTATTGCTTCTTTGGCTATTATTACAAGGCAGTTGTAATGAAGTTATTTGAAATGTTTGTAAAAGACATGGTTTATTTTGGAATGAAATGAAGTTCTGTTTTGCTCATAAATTCTTCCGCTGTTTACTTAATTATTTATTTATGTTCTGTCTTGTGATAATTCTGTGATGTTATCTCGATAATACCTCTCCAAAACTAGTCCATTCCCTTTGTGAGTGACCCTAGCGGAGGTGGGGTGTTACATTGCTACTATGATGGTGAATTGGTCGTGGATGAGCACCAAAATGGAAATTATGTTGGAGGATTCTGCAAACCAGGGAGAGTTCGAAAGGGTTGCACACTTGTTGCTTTGAAAGAACCAGTCTTCAAAGCCTCCAAAATTAACACTCTCGAATATGATACCAAGTTGTCGGTTAACTGGCCTACTAATTCGGGGTCGAGAGCTACATCACTTTCAGACGGTAAAGATGTACAAGTTATGTTTTCCGCTGTTAAGAAATCGACTGAGTTGTTTGTTGGAAAAACAACAAAAGAAATCATGGAAGATGTTGTGGAAGAAAACATCACAACTCCTATCGTGAGTAGCGGTTTAGGTTATTTCACAGAAATGTTGCAAACTCATGATCCTTCACTCATCTTTAGTTCTCCTTTGTACACCAATCCGTATTTTCATCCAAATGTGGACGAGCAGGAGCAACAACAACAAGAAGCACAACAAACTGATCAGTCAGAAGACCGTAGACAACAAATGAAACATGATGTATTTCTTGCTTAATAAGAACTGTTTTATATGAGCCAAAGTTATGTATTTCACATTAATTTAGTATTCCAACTACTCGTTGAAATGTAAGATGTAATCGAAATGCATTTATTAACAGATTGACTTTAGAACCCGAAGAAGACTGGGGTGCAGGTCCTTCACAATAGGCCGAACATATTGATAGCATGGTGGTTGCCACGATAACTATTGATGATACGTGCTGGACGGAATTCAACAATGAACCACAAAACTATGACTTTTCCAAACACAACAGATTCCGAAGAAGATGGTGATGAGGTTCAAATGGAAATAATAATGGATGATGATCTCCTCACGGCGCAAATGATGGCCAGATACATAGTAGCTAATCTAGAGTGTGCTAGTGAAAAATTCTCGTCCTCTTGCGTATAGAATAGTTTTGCTGTTGGGATGTTATTCTAAAGCAAAGAACAATTTCTCCACCAAATTACAGAATGGTCAATTATGCACGGTGTTATGTACAAGCCAATCAAGTCGAATAAAACAATATATACTGTTGTATGTAATGTTTATGCTAATTTCCCATGGCAAATACATGTTATAGTGTCGAAGAAATCACAAACTGGATGGTGGGAAATCATAAAGTTGCCTCATGAACATAACTGTGCCAACCCTATGATTAATTCCAACCACAAGCAAGCCACTTCTGAGTGTCTTGTATCCAAAATCATGTCTTTTGTGAAGGACAATTTGGATATCTCAGTTGGGACGGTGCAAGTGCTTATCGACAAGAAACTCTTTATCAAAATCAGTTACATGAAAGTTTGGCGAATGTTGAATAAATCGTTGGAAAAAATATATAATGACTGGGCTGAATCATATTCGTAGTGGCCTCAGTATTTTGCGGAAATAAAAAGAAGCAATCCAGGTTTAGTAAGATATACATCACATGATAATGTTGGGGTATTTAAGCGTGCTTTTTGGGCATTTGGTTCTTCGATTGCAGGTTTTGTACATTGTCGTCCAGTGCTCTGTATTGACGGGACACATTTGTATGGTAAGTACACAGGAACACTGCTAATTGCTATCGTTATAGATGCCGACGACTGCCTTTTCACATTAGCTTATGGGTTGGTCGAATCTGAATCATATGATAGTTGGCCCTTTGCAGAGATGACAGTGGCCGCTTCCATATTATGATAACCAGTGCATCTAAAAGTTTTAATAGTGTACCAAAAGGCGCCAAATCCTTTGCTTATAAAGGGGTCGGTTGCAAGAATGTTCTTTCGATCAGTTGAATATTTCTATAAGAGGCGGGAAAAAGGGGAGGGTCTGAATTCAAAAATTACTCCAAAATGGAAAGCTAAAATTGAAGCTCGTGCTATTGAAGCACGACGTTGTAAGCTTGTTCGATTTGGTTGATATAATTGGCAAGTGATTCACTATTACGGAGATGAATATGATGTTGTGATTGAAGGTTATCATTGCACTTGTACAAGCAACATCCCATTTCTATAGAAGATACCGTATTCTCATGTGATGGCGGCTTGTTCATCACAAGATTTTGGTAGTAATGGAGCACATCACGATTTTGCTTCTGAATGGTACTCCATCCAAGTTATAGAGCTACGTACGAGCCAGAGTTTCATCCCATATGCGATAAGAAATACTGGGACCCATAACTGTCCACGAATATTTTCTCCACCTGTAAGAAGACAACCCAGATGACCAAAATCTATGAGATCAAAAAATGTTATGGACGAGCATCAAACTCCCAAAACAAACAGGTGCAACAAATGTGGATCGCAGGGCCATAACAGAAAGCGGTGTACTTCAGTAGCCTAAAATGGAGAGGTATGTTTGTTGATGGGATGTCAGTGTGTAGCATTTCGTGTATCTTTATTTCTTATGTTTTGAACTTATCTTCCTTAATCGGACTTTATATCTCTCTTATATTCGAATATTAGAATTTGGTATTTTTTTATGTTGTTTGGCTAAGCTATATATACTATTTAGATGTATAATTCAAATACAACTAAAAACAAATTCGTAATGTCGTGGTAGTTCGTAGTTTAATGTTTTGAAATTTATTCGAATATATAGGAATTGTTGTAAGTCAGATTTCACTGAAATATGAAATGTTCGAATCTATAGAACTATATATTTATAGTGGAACAGAAAAACGAGGATTACATATTATAGATATTGAGTTATGTCCAAATAAAATTTCCAAAAAGTCGCTATGGAATTTAGTACCCAAATATATACAAGCGAACTTTGAAAACTCGCCTATGTGCGAGTTTTGAAAACTCTCCTTCGTTGAACCAAAACAGGTCTATTCCTGTAATTACTTTTGAAACATGGCTATTTGTGTTATACCTTCTACAAACAAGCCTAACTTAGTTAAAAACCCTTTTTGTAGTCATTTTGTATGGTTACTTAAGAAATGCCTAAGCCAGAAATACCTGTTCAATAGGTGCCTCACATATGAGGACCTTTTTAACAAATGCCTAGGGCATGAGCATTTGTTCAACACCGACCCAACAATTTTGTAATCTTTTTTCAGGTAAGATGTTTATTCAATAGACAACTAGGCTTTAGGCACATGTTAAGGAAATGCCTATCTCTATTTTAGTTTGGACAAAAGCATGGTTACATTTTAAAAGTGTGAAAAATTCAATATGTACCCACACTCATGACCGTTGTAGACTCACTTAGGCCCCGTTTAGAAGTTTATTTTCTACCAATATTGACAAGTTTTGAACGAATTTGTATTTCAAGTATTATCATAACACTTACTTGTAAGTTTTTTCCACAGCGGCGGTTGCTGGTTATAAAACCGATGAAAACCGAATGTAGTATATTTTTAGGGCAATTTACAGCCAATCAAATCTGGGTATTTTGAGGGATTGAAAAAAAATTCAATTATGCCTCCACTAAATGTATTATGAAATTACTCTTCACAAAACCAAAAAAAAATACAAGGTTACGAATATCATTTTACTTTAGTGAAAAAATCTTAAACCGAAATATATTAAACTCTTAAGCACTCACTGATCAGTTATAACAACACTTCGTGTAAACCAGTAAAACAACTATGATCAGTAACGATCAAAACCGGCAGTCTCAAAACCCTTATAAATGATACATCAAAACTTCTAGGTGGACTCTTATAATTTTTGTGGATGATGTTTTCTTGGTTACCTTGTTCTTTGAGAATTATGCTTGGAGAATTTAATGATAATTCTATCATGTTGCACCGGAAATTTGCTTCTAGCTGGCAAAGAACGTTAATAAGCCTCAGTATTTAATTAGTGTGACACTTGACATCAAATTTAACTTTTTCTTTGGCCCTAAATGAACCATTTGTTTTTTTATGTCTAATAGGCGTTTAGTGTCGTATGGTGATAAAGAGCCATGCAACTTTAATTTCTAATATAGTTCTATACTCATACGGACATACACAACCATCCAATTCTTCAGTACTTATTCGATAAGGCAAAATAATACTTGGTATTAGTAACTGCATTAAAAAAATTATGCGATGGCTACCGGTAATGATAGTCAGATGAAGTTTTCTAGCAATTTTGGGTGCTTTTAACAATACTCTACCTATAGCTCTTTCAATCGATGAGATACACGGATTTGTAAAGTGACTAACGTTGCAACAAAATGATTTTGAAAGGTTAATTTGTGCACAACATTAGTGATCGATTCAACATTATTGTAAATGTATGTCAATATAATAGAGACAACTAGTTTGACCAAAACAATGAGATGTTTAAATATATTTTGAATAAATTTTTGACTTTTGGTATATATTATTTTTGCCTTTCAAAGATTGATTAAAGGACCAATCTATTGTATTAGTAGTTTTCTCCATTGTATCATAAATTTTATGATATTTCTAATGATTTGCATTTGCAAAAAATCAAATTTATGAAATTCAATTCTTTTTTTTTTTGAATTGTTTGTAGTTCTTGATCATATGAATATAGTACTAATAATTGATCTTCATCGTACAAACGTATAAATCACCAGTTTTCAAATTGCATAAAATTTTAGCATGTACGTTAAAAGTAGTTACTCAATTTTTTCATATTGTCTTGAAAAGATTTGAATTACTTAAAATTAAATGGCATAAAACTATATTTTTGGCATGCAAGGAAAACAAAATTTATTTTGAAACTACATAAAAATATTTCAAAAAAGTTGTATGGTAAGTGTTGATGCCGAAAAGTTGTATAGTTAACACTCCCCCCCCTTAAAAGGGTGTCTTGTGATACCATGATGTGCTTTGTTATAAGACAAGCATTCATGCGAGACCGAAAGGTCGCCAGGTGATGTTAAACGACCGGTCATGACCTTTCCGTTGAGCAGGCGTGACGCTTTGTCGTAGCTAGCCAATGTAAGCGTAGAATTTCAGCGTTGTTGAGACTTTTGTTTACTCGGAATGAAATCCTGTCTAATTACTCAAGTGAATTGTAATTCCCCATAAAATATACCTTAAATAGTCATATATATTAAATTAAATATAAACAATAATAATTAATAAAATATTAATGGGCTGAAAATAAGAATTTTGAATAACATGGAATTAGACCACAAAAGTATTGTAGTTGTGTTCGTGGCGAGATTCCGGTCTGTTTAGAAATATTATTTGCTTAAAACGGAGTCCGTATGTAAAAGATATTAATAAAGCAAGTTGTGCGTAAATATTAACGAACAATGTTTGAATTTCAAATAAATAAAAATGTAAATCTAGAATATATTAATTATGGATTAGCATGAAAAGAATATTCCATGCGAATTTGAATTTGTGTGTATATATTTATATATAACGGGGGACAAAGATAAGCAAACAAAGGAAACACAACAATGTTATTAACGAATAATTAATAAATTAGGCAACGACCAAGATAATATATCTCCTGGGAAATTTTGACTCTAAGGGGTTGGCCTCTAGGGGACAACACCAGGTCGACCGCCCTCTTATCATAGAATTCGACCGCCCTCTTATCATAGAATTCGACCGCCCTGGGTGATGATAGGTGGTAAGGTTTTTTTAGGGTTTTTATATAAATTGCATATATGGATTGACATGATTTGATTTAATAGATCCTATGGTCTTTATTAAAACATGCAACTATACATATACCACCCTCCTAGCCTCCCCCAAACCTTATTCTTCAATGCATTCTTGCGCTTCCACTATCCTTCTGTCATTACTAAATCAAAAAAAATAAGGTTAGATTTCTCTTTTCCTTCTCTATCCTCAATTCTATCATCTCTATTCTTAGATTTATGTAGGTTTGAGAATTCTGGAATTTAGTTTGTATATATATATATAAGATTCTGATTTATTTGATTCTTCTATATGTATTAACATAAGGATTGGAGCTCATTTGTGAAGACTAAATCCAAATCTAATTCTAGTCAAAATCTTTTGTTGTTGAACAGTTTGTAAGTACTATTTAAAAGACTAATTGGTCTAAAATCAGATGGGGACAAGCATCCCTCTTTTTTTGGAATAAGAATAACATTTGCATAGCTTAACATTTCTAACCGCAATGTTCCCTCTCCAAATCATCAAACAGTTTGATAACATCAACTTTGATCCAGCTCCAGTATTTTTTAAAGAAAAAAATTAGGGAAGCCATCAGGACCTGGGGCCTTATCATTGGGCATTTCATTTAAAGTCCCATCATCTGAAAAGCTGACATCCAAGCTAGAAAGATCCATTTTTTCTGGATAAAGCACATTCCAATCAACCTCAGCTACCACACCAGGAACCAAAGATTTTTCATAATAATCAGTGAACACTTTATTCAAGTCCTCGTGATTTCTCACTTCCTCTCCACTATGCTCAATACTGCAAATCATATTTGATCTTCTCCTACCATTCGCTACTCTGTGAAAATAGCCAGTATTCTTCACCTTCCTTAACCCATTGATCTTTGGATCTCTGCTTCCAATACACTTCTTCTTGATCAATCACCTTTAGCAACTCAGTTTCTTTATTCTTCGATATGGCTTCTCCCAATTGCTTTATCTTATGAATTTGATAGATTTTTTGAAATTTCATTTGACAAACTTGCAAGTGTCTTTGATGTGTTCGACCCATCTGTTGTTGGATTTAAGTTGAAACCGAGTTTTAATAGAATTATTGAGGGGAGAGGTTTGAACCAGCTGTTAGAGCTTTCCGATATTCTGGAGGATGTTCATCTTGTAGAGGCTGATGATGAATGCTTATGGAAGAACAGGACTTGATTTTCAGTCAAACAATGTTATAAGTTGATTAATTTTTCTGGAAGAAGGGTGAATGGATATAGGTATATGTGGAATTATGCTAAGGTTCCCATGAAGGTTCGTTTGCATATGTCGACCCCAATGCATGGGAAATTAAATACTAAGAGTCTATTAAGAAGAAAGAATATTAACATTGATCAGCGTTTCATTTTCTGTGGAGCTGAAGTGGAAGATTGTATGCATTTGTTTTGTGATTGTGATTTAGCCTTTTACGTATAGGTTAAATGCTTGGTGAATGTGAATGTTAATCTTGCATAGAAGGACTTAATTCAAGATCAAGTACAGTTTTGGAATCATGCCACTTCAAGAAACTTAGCATTTCTTAATTTTTCATTCTTTTGGGTGCTTTGGAATGAAGGGAACAGTAGTTGCTTTAAAAACATTGCAAAATCTTCGGCTGCTATTATATTTTTAGTCTTAAAGTATTTCCACAAGTGGGCTGGTATTGGTAATTGGAATTTCATTGATTTCATTACAGATGGCAGGGGATCTTGGAGCAATTAATTGGCTCCTACTGCTTTGGAGTTACACTAATATGTAGTGATATCTTTTTGTTATTTTGTTATATGTAGCTCTTGCATGGGCATATAGTTGTTATCTTTTGGCTACTATATTTGTGTTATGATGTTTTGCTGTCTTTTTTTGGCTCCTGCGTGAGCGTTTTGTGCTTTCTTTTGGTTGTTCCGATGTAACTTCAAACTTTGTATAAGCTTTAGTATATATATATGGTGTGGAACTCTGTGAGTTGCCACTACCTTGCTGCTCAAAAATAAAATCTTTTGTTGTTCATCCTCTAAGAAAAGTGTGTGGAAATCATTTAAGGTTGCTATTTTCTATGTTATGATAGTACAAATTTGGATTATAGTGCCTCAGAAGATTTGATGTATACGAAAAGAAAACAATACCAAATCCCCCAAATATTCCATATTTATGTTTACACGTAGAAATGGTAAATCAATAGCAGTTGGGTTTGTATTATTGATGTAATAGAAGAAAAGGTATTTAGGTGTTAGTATAATTCTCGAGTTTAGTCTAATTCTCTTCTTTTAATCAGTAAATTTATAATATGTATATTTTGGTTGCAAAAACTTAAAGACTTAATATTGCAATTTGAATAAGTTTAGACATCTATTTAAATGGATTATATAAACGTATTACTTGAAAATTATTAAAGTATCAAGGTTTTGTACACGAAAATTGAATAAAAAGTGGACTAGTGCCAAATTGGGGATTTTACTTATGTATTTAGGAATATTACACCTTGTCTTTATTCTGTTATTAAAGTAACCATTCAAGCCTTGGTTACAAGTATATGTTGATGTTGTTATTTCCCTTTTTATCATTTATTATGAATATGCACGTTGGACCATGGTAGGAAAATTAACTTGTACACTTAATAGTGATTGGTAAAATTGACATTTCAAACGTGGTTTGGTCGTTATTCTCGTTCGCATAATTCATGAATATTTATATATTTTTATAGTGTAATTAAACGTAATATTAATGTGTCTTAAGTGCATAATAAATATATTTAAAGTAAGGAATAAAATTTGAATGTCCATATAGGATTTTGAATATATGTGTGTGAGTTTATGGCATTGATTAGAATTAATGACACATAGACACGAGGTTAACCATTACTTGTAATAGAAGTCTGCCCGGAACTAATTGGCATATCCAACATCTGCAAGAAAGTCTGGTTAATTTGAGAGGTCCAGGTGTCACGGGTTATTATAATTATTACACTATGATACGAGGTTAGGCCCAACTTGTAGTAGAAACCTGATCGGAACCACTGACAAATCTAGCATCTACAAATGGTCGGCCTAATATGAGATGTCTACTGTATACACACACACACACACACACATATATATATATATAATATTGTATGAGAAATAGGCCTGCCTTGGGTAAAATGTATTAAGTGGCTGACCTGCCGTATGTTGGGTATTAAGTAGTTAGGAATAAGTCCCGTTCCTAAGGTTCACTCCTTATTTCCGGGTCAAAGTCATGGGATCCACCCTTCGAGGTTTTAAGTGGTCGTTGGGTCCACCTTTCTCCTATAAGGAATTAAATGGTCCAAATTGATGATAGCGTGAGTAGGGTAGTCCTCCAAGTAATGTTTGCTTCTTATATAGAGGTTAGTGGGGACTGACCTAAGGATGGATTATATATATATATGTATGTATGTATATATAGCCTAAAGGAACCACCATCTAAGGGAAATATTAAATGGCTAGGAATTCTTCCATACGGACAACTAGACAGTAACGAGAGGGTCTTCCAGGAGCATTTTCTTAAATGTAGTTGTGTTCCTAACCTAAGCTTGGAAGTAAGCAGCTATTACAACTTCACCACCTACAAGGAGAGTTATACGACATTGATGTTTGAGATGAGGCCTTAAGTGGCTAGGGGTATGCCAGATGGTAATAAGTGACTATAGGGGTGTCCACCCTAAACAAGATAGGTAGTGGTCTTAGGTGACTAGGCATAGCCTGCTTCGTGAGGTATTAAGTGACTGTAATTGTAAAGACCTCCCCGTACCTCCCGCACAATCCAAGGAGAAGTGCGGTGTATGACATACCACGCCGATACGGGGAGACTGTCAGGATTGATTAATTCGAAATAGAACCTGTTGTATAACTCATAGCATGTGGATAATATATAATAATAAAATATACAACAAGATATAGTAATGAAGCACAATTGAGCAGAGAATCAAATCTTCATTAACACCATAGAGTCTTGGGTACAATACTTCTCGATGTATGAATTTTTAATTACACTATGCCTCACTACATCCCTCAGAATCTCAAAAACATCAACATACAATGGAAACAGAAAATAAATAACTAAATAGTAGATAGTAGTAATATGCCAGCCTCCTGGTCGTCACCGCACAGCAACACTAGCACCAAACCTGCTACCTGCTACTCAGTCTTCCCAACATCAAATAGGTGAATAGCCTAGGGTAATAAGAGGGAAATATAAAACCTTAAGTCAGACAACAGTCTTAGTGAGTGATAAAATAGCTAACAAATAGTTACATAGGATAATATGAGTATAGGCGGATCAACCAACCGATCTTCCCAGCAACCAACAAGTTAACATGTGAAAATTGTCCATCACACATCACATCAAAAATAGGAAAGGACTACCCCAATCCTGCTTCTCTTCAACATCCTATGGTGATGGCCTACCAAAGAAAATAGAGAAGAAGACATAAAATCAACCGTTGATGCTAAAATATGGCTACAACGCCCAAGTTTCTTAATTACTTAAGAAATGCAGTTTCGCATATGGAAAATAAATGCAAAAAAGCTGTAATTGACACAGGAGATTTATAGTGGTTTGGTCCCGTGAGGAGCCTATGTCCGCTTTGGAATAGTTGCTTGGATTTTATTCACAACAATGAGTTACAAGATATAATTCTCTTTTAGGCATTTAATTACAAACATTTCCATGTGTTTTGGAGTCCTAGTCATCTTATATGAATATCTGAAAAAGTAGCTTTTATCCTTCTTCTTCCTCAAAGAAAGGATGTCATTAAAGAGGTCACTTGGAGCTCTCAAGAAGTATCAAATCAAGAAAATTCCAACCCTTCGGAAGTGTGGACTTAGGGGTATTTATAGTGGAAGGGTTAGGTAGGAGTAGATAGGAGTAGGGGACCACTCACCGGAAATTCGTATCCCTTGATTTGCAACAAGAAAGTATCCCTCTTAGGGGTACAAATTTTGTACCCCTCTAGGGGTACGAATTTCATATCCCCTCTGGGGGGTACGAATTTCGTACCCTTCTGGGGGTATGAAATTTCGTATCCCTCTATGCGATACGAAATTTCATACCCCGAGGGATATTAAATTCGTATCTCTTTGAGGGGTACGAATGGAGGAGGCTTATGAGGTGAACTTCAAGGAGATGAGGTGTGGGAGTTGACGTATGGAAGAAGGCGAGGCTTCACAGCGAACGTATCCCCTGAGGGGTACGATTTTGTATCCCCTGAGGGATAAGAAACAGTATCACCCGAGGGATACGATTTCGTGTCCGCTGGGGTCTACGAATTCGTGTCCTTTAGGGGATAAAAAAATTGCAGAAGTTGTTGGATGAATCTTGACTTTGAGTCGATCTGGTGATTCTGGGTGATACACATATTAGCGGAAATCGAATAAAAAGTGTCGAAGCTTGGCTTTGAGTCGATCTGGTGATTCTGAGTGGTCGATCACTCTCGGGACTATGGGGCCCCGGACCCCATTCAGCGCTACGTCCGGACCCGCTGCCGGCTTGGCTCGCCTTCAGCTCGGCATGCGGAGCACGGTGATGCGAGGCACGAATGCAAAGCATGGTGATGCGAGGCACGGACGCGAAGCATGGCTTTGCGAGGCATGAGCTGAGCCAAGGATATAGCTCAGCAACTTCGATGCAGTCCTAATTGATTTGACATGAATAAACCTTGCGCTTTTAATCAAGCGATTCACGACAACCCAAATACTATCATTCCCTATCTATGTTCTAGGTAATCCATCAATAAAATCCATCAATACTTGCTCTCGTTTCCACGTAGGAACTTCCAATGGCTGTAACAATCCACTCGGATTCTTCTGCTCGGCCTTAACTAACTGACAGTTCATACACTTCGAGATAAATTTCCCAACATCCCATTTCATACCTCCCCAGTAGTAAACTCGTTTATTATTTCAATACATCTTATTACCTCCTGGATGTATCATCAATCTAGAGTGATGATATTCCCTCAGAACCTCATCTCTCAATCCATCTACCTCTAGCACAACCAGTCGCTCATTCTTTCGAAGGCAACCATCTCAATCGACTTCAAAATTCTTGATTTCCTTTGATTCTGCTCTGTATTTCCATATGCATATCGTCTCGTTTCTAGCTTTCGCCGATTCTTTCGATGAGAGACAGTCTAATCGATAAGCTTGCTAAAATCTCAAGTTCTAGCTCACAATAAGGTCTAAAATTAAATTTGTCCAAGTACTCGAGATGTTTCCATTCTGTGAATATAACTCCTAAACTCGCAAATCTTCAACTTAACGCGTCGACCACTCGTTACCCTTTCCTAGAGTATAGGCTATTCCAAAATCGTACGATGTCAGAAACTCTAACCATCGTTGCTGCTAAAATTCAAATCCTTCTGGGAGAAAAGATATTTCAACGAATTATGCTCCGTAAACAACTCGAATCTAGCTCCCAAAAAATAATGTCTCCAAATCTGTAGAGAAAACACTATCGCCGCTAACTATAAATCGTTAGTCGAGTAATTCCTTTCATGCGACTTCAGTTGTCAACTCGCAGAAGCCATAACCCTATCCTTTGCATTAGCACTGCTCCAAGCCCAGTGCCACATGCATCAGTATATACTACCATCTCTTCATTACCATTTGGAATAGTCAATACATGAGCACTAGTCAATCTTTCCTTTAAAATTCCAAAGGCTTGCTCACACTTTGCATCCCACGCGAAGACCTGATTTTTCTTCATCAACCCGGTTAACGGAGAAACTATCTTAGAGAAATTCTTGATAAATCGTCAACAACATCCAGTTAAACCAAGGAAATTTCTCACATCCATCACATTATTAGGTTGATCCCAATCTTGAATTGCTGCTACCTTAGCAGGATCCACTGCTATTCCTTGTCCCAATACGAAATGAACCAAAAATATCAGTTCTTCCTTCCAGAAGTGACACATCAAAAACTTCTCTCTCAACTGATGTTTTCGCAAGATTTCCATAACATTCTCAAGTGCGTCTTATGTTCTTCCTCATCCCTTCAGTATACCAATATGTCATCCATGAATAGAAGTACGAACTTATTCAACTGATCTTTGAAAACTCGATTCATAAGATCCATAAAGTATGTTGGCTCTTTAGTCAATCCGAACGGCATACCAGCCACTCATAAAATCCGGATGGTCCTAAAAGCAGTCTTCGACAGAGTATCCCTAGCCACTCTCAATTGGTGAAATCCCTTCACCATATCCGTTTGGGAAAATAGCATGGCTTTTTGAAGCTGATCAAATAAGTCATCAATTCTCGGTAATGGATAATTGTTCTTCTTAGTCATCTTATTCAGCTCTCGATAATCTACACATAATTGTAAAGATCCATCAGTCTTGGTCGCAAACACCAATGGTGCACCCCATTAGGATATGCTTCTCCGAATGAATCCCTTACTCAGAAGACCGTTCATTGCACCTCTAACTCTCTTTGTTCCATAGGCGCCTTCTGCATAAAAGGCATAACAATAGGTATGGTTCCACTCACTAAATCGATTCGAAACTCGATCTCTCGATGTAGTGGAAGCACTTTGACTTTGTCAAACACATCAGAAAACTCTCGTATGTTTAGAACTAATGACAACCCATCTCGTGGAATTACAACCGAATATAAAAACCTAACCAGAACCCCTTTCTTTGGCAGACAACGTATCACTGTTGTTCGCCCTTCCACGTTCCCGATTGTCACCTCAAGCCCTTCACAATCAACAATAGCCGCGTATTTCTTGAGCCAGTCCGTACCCAAAATAATCCCAATCCCTATGAAATTCAAAACAAAACAATCATACACAAAAGAGAAACCATGACTCGATAAAACTAGACCATAACAAAGCATACAAAGACCAAACGAACCACCTACTGGATTAGTCACAACTAATGGACTATCAACAATTTCAGATTCTAAACCTAACTCGCAAACAAGCTCATTATAGATAAAAGAATACGATGCTCTAATGTCAAACAAAACTCGAACTAAAACACCTCAGATAGAAAGTGTACCTTGCACCACAACATTCTTTCCTTTCTCCTTCACAGTCGGACCCCTCAAAGAAGATGGAACAGCCTCCAAAGCATATGCCTTCACAATCTGCTTACCTTTGGATGATTTTGGACAGTTCATTCACATATGCTCGGGTTTATCATAGTTGTAACACATTCCCTCTACCTTAGGGTTCTTACACTCATTGGAATAATGACCCTTCTACTGACAATTAGAACAAGTAATCTCGACCTTAGGCTTCTTCTGGCCATTCTTCCCATGCTATTGTTTCCATTTTCCATTCCACTTTTTCTTATTACCACCACCTGTTGTGGTTTCGTTCTGCCTTCTATGGAAACAAACTCTCCTTCCTCAATGCTTTCTCGACCAATTTTTCAAAAGAGTCATCAATATGGTCAATTAGTTTCTTCCTAATACTCTCATCCAAAACCATAATAAATTTCTTATTCTTTTGGTAAGGAATCTCGACATATGATCGAGGATACTTGGAGAAAGCTTCAGACTCTGTCACATACTCAGTAATAGACCTCTCGCCTTGCTTTAAATCGGAAAAACTCTTAAATAGTATTGATTTATGGACTGAAAAAGGAACTTTTCACAAACTTGGTTCTAAACTGATCCTAACCGATTTGGTCCTGAGAGTCTCCAATGTTACAGATTTCCACCACTCCATCGGTCGTCCTTGCAGCCGCCTCGATGCAAGCTTTCACTTAGCTGCATCGTCGATTCCCAAGTCTCCAAAATCCGAACATATGAATCCAACCAATCCTGAACTTCAACAGCCAGCTCCGTACCATCAAACTTCTTGCCACTCAGAGAAGTGTGGTCCTTGCACAACTTAGCAAAATCTACTGCTCTAGTGCCTGCATAGGAACACCTCGTTCTACTGCCGCTCTTGAGTAGGAATCCTCCTCATAATCGCTGTCATCTTGGCCTCGAACATAGCAAGATAATCGGGCGTAGCAGCTGTAGCTCCTAACTAGCTACATTCGCATCCCTCTCCAATTATAGGCTCATTCCTAGCAGCGTGTCTCGAAGTTCGCTGACTCATCTATATTCTATAACGAGATTTAATTCACATTAGAGAAAGTTGCATTGGTGTTCAAGTGCTTAATAACCTTCTATACTATACTATATTATACTATATACATATATAATATAGTAATCATCTAAATAAAATTACAAATATGTCTCTTATACACGTTTACGTTTCTGAACTATAGGTAAAATTGATTAACCAAAGCTCTAATACTAAATGTGACGACCGCCTCGTACCACCGGCACAAACCGAGGAGAAGTGCGCTGTATGGCATGCCAGGCCGATATAGGATGACTGTCAAGGTAGAAGAATTCGAAAACAGAACTTATCGTATAACTCACAGCGCATGGATAATATATAATAATAAATTATACAACAGGATATAGTAATAAAGAAGCACAACTGAACAGAGAATCAAATCTTCATTAACAACATAGAATCTTGGGTACAATACCTCTCGATACATGAATTTTTTATTACTATTTTCCTTACTACATCCCTCATAGTCTCAATAATATCAAAATACAATGGAAAAAGAAAATAAATAGCTAAATAGTAGATAGTAATAATACGCCATCCACTTGCTCATCACCACACAGCAACATCAGCACCAAGTCTGCTACCCGGTACTCAGTATTCCCACCATCAAATTGGTGAACATCCCAATGAAATAAGAGTGAAACATAAACTTTGAGTCAGAAAATAGTCATAGTGAGAGATAAAATAGCCAACAAACAATTACACATGATAATATTAGTATAGGCAGAACAACCAACCGATCTTCCTAGCAACCAACAAGTTAACATGTGAAAACTATCCATCACAACTCAGATCAGAAATAGGAAAGGACCACCTCCAATCTCGCTTCTCTTCAACATCCTATGATGATGGTCTACCCATAGAAAATAGAGAAGAAAACATAAAATCAACCTAAGCATCCATATCATCCAATATCTTAGCCATCACCGACTACTGCCGTGAATCCATCAGTTATCGAACTTACATTTCACTTATCAAAAGGCTAATGGAAAACCCAGGTTCTAGCCAAACTGCCATACCCTTCGTGACTTATATGTTTGCCTCATATCTGAGACAACTAGGCCACTCCCACCTGAGCGATCCAAGGTCCTCGATTCTACTTGATCCTTATAGGCGTCCCTATGATACCTCTGCTTTGAATCCGCTAGAACATTTCGATAACCAACAATTCCTTCGCGCATCAAATATGTCAAGCCTTTCTTCTTGGCGATATCATCCCTGGTTAGCTCCTACCTAAGTCAAGAATTATTATCCCTGATTAACCCCTACATGAGTCAACCATTAATCGTATCGTATATCATCACACGACTAGTGTCATATCAACATTGCTTAGACCACTCTGACCTGAGTTCACAATTGAAGCACCATTCATCTTTGAGTTGCACATTAATCATCCGACGAAGTATGTTTCAATCCAAACTTCACTAGCAGCTTTAGGAAGCCAAGACACCTAAGCCCCTAAAATTTCAACTCTCCTAGGCTTACCCTTATAATTTGGTGATGACACTCCTACTTAGCCAATTTTGGCTAATTGGTTAATCTACATCTATCCCTGCTTCGAATACTTTCCTCCGACCCATTCTCCAATCTTTTCGACGTTTGCATTGAAATTTTCAGTCGGTCTATCCATATATGGAGAAACCAACCTTCGACCCATCACAAACCAACTTCGAATGACTTGAAATTTCACCAATAGCTTCAACTCTACCCGCGATGGCACACACTAAAAATCACGGCCACAAGATGCTCCCCCGTAGGTCAGTGCCGACGCTCATGGTTCCGTGCCGATCCTTATACTTAATTCATATGGGCATGTAAATTCTTGTCCCACTTCCTTCGTCTTCCAGAGTGCCTCCGCAAATTTTCATCTGAATCAGATCATATGAACCTCTGATTTGCTCTGTTCTTCAATTCTACGATTCTATGGTTGACAATCTAACATACAACTCAAGTAATGAAATCAATTAAATCAAAACAAACATTAATCCATATAACAATGAACATATAAACCTAAATAATCCATATGTATACCATAAACATGAGATCTAGTATGATTTGGATCTAAACATATGAATAAACATGATTAATTTAATTGTATCCAGTTAATATGATCAAATTAGGTTTCCTAAGGTTTATAGGTTTGAGTTAAATAATATGATCAAATATAAGGTTATTTTATCATGAAACATATGAATATAATCCTAATTTACCCATACAATCTGTAGCTTCCGTGTGAGAGATATCTATCACTCACCTAATATGATGAAATACGATGTGATCTAATCCTCTTTGATGATGAAACCCCTTAAATTTGATGAAATATGATGTGATCTAATCCTCTTTGATGATGATCTACTCTTCCCTGATGATGATCTATCTTCTAGATGCAGTCTATGATGAATTTGATTGAAGAAAATGAAAAAAATAAGGCTTTAGGCTGAACCTGGAGAGTCACAGAAGCTCAACCTAAAACTTAAAATGAAGAGAGTAACCCTAATTCTCTCTCCATGTCCCTCAAATTATATTTGTTGGCCTAGGTCTGATGGGTTTGGTTAACCAACCCATTAGCTGCTGACCAGTCTGCCTTAACACAAGTTGTAACTTAAAACAATGATTCCTCCCAAACCGCTGGACGAAATGTAACAACCCAGAAAATCAGAACCAATTTAATTTTTTTATTTTGGCTATTTCCGTGAATTTGGAATAGTCAAAATAATTTATTTTATATAATAACGATTAAAAAGTTTATTTTAATTGAAGACAGAATGAATATATTTATTTTAATTCCAAAAAGAGCGGGAATTAGCATGGCGGTTTGAGAAGTCAAAGCTGAACTTTGACTTAATGTAGCGGATTCGGAATTTAACGGATTTTAGTGAAACCAAAAATATCTAAATATGTTTGTAAATATCTTTCCAACAAATCCAAAAAATCGAAATTTCATAACAGAAATTAAAAGTTATAGTCAGTTGAATATTCAGAATAGTCGCTATAGTCTAATTAATAGCCCGTATAAAAGGCCATTTTTCAAACGACCTCTATTTCTTACGAATCCACTTTTGTTGGAACCAGAATGTTGAATTATTGTTAAGCTTAATTTTTCGGAAATTTTCGAATTAATATGTGAGCGTGGGAAAAGAAAATGTGTTTTGTTCATTTACTCAAATTTAATCGAATGAAAAATAGCCATTTTTCAGACAGTCTCAGAATTCGACAAAATTAATTTTGTTAGGATCGTATCGTCATAACGAAGCCATAAATGATCTTTCTGGATTTTTCTGAGTCCGTATGCGGCCCCGATGAATTTAAATGTACGTTCGAATTAATTTAATAAATGATTTAAATATTAAATTAAATAATTCAGGCCACAGACAGCCGTTTAGGCTGACGGGACCAAGCCCATTGGATCCGAAATGGGGGCTATTTGCTAGGGCCAACTTTGGTTGGACTGAAATTGGGTTGGTTTTGAACTTATGGATTTATTTGCAAATTTACCATTTAAATATTATAAATATTAGAAAATAAAAAACCTTAAACACTATTCCTTGTCTTCTAAAGCCGCCGCCCCTTTCTTCAATGGCCACCATTACTCCTAGCTTCTCCGACTAAAATCTCCACATATAATCCGTTTCAGACCCAATCCATATACCATTTCGAAGCTCCTTTCCTCCTCTTTCAATCCATACGGGTAACATACCCTGAATTTGCACATAGACTGAGAGCTCACACCTCGAACCAGCGGGTTTTGCACTGCCGCCCTGCCTCGAGCCCAGCACCAAACTACGCCGCTCCTTGGGCGTTGGCACGCCTCTCGAGGTGCTCTGGCGTGGTGAAGCCTGACTGTCAAAGCACTGAACGAATTTTGCAAATTTCCAAAACCTAGGTTCGAACATTAACGTGAAAGGTTGCGGCCGATTTTTGGAAATAGAAGAAGAAGGTGGATTTTCTATATTTAATTATTTAAATCAATTTAATCTAAATGTTACAACCTTAATTAAATCGCATTTTATTTGTTCGAAGTTAGAATTGAACGATTTCTGATCCTGTGTGATCGCAATGATAAGATCTACGCCGGTGTACAGACTAGATCTGATTCCGAGCTGTTTGGATTTTGACTAAATTCGCAATCCGATTGTGAGATTTCTATTTTTTAAATAATTAAATACTTTAATTATACTCGCTATGTGAATCACTGTGTGTATGTTAAATATTCTAGATCTGCGATGTTGTTAAATTAGAATTCATTTATTTCTGTTTGTGGAATATTCTGTACTATTAGATCTAACATGATATCACATGTTCGTTAATTTTTAGTTGGCGTTACATTTTAGATCTGAAATTATATTTTATTTCAAATCTAGAAATGTTAGTTGAAATTGTATTCAAAAACATGAATAGGAGAAAAAGGTATATTTTGTATTTGCGAACATGAATTGAAAAAGATCACATTTTTATTTGCAAATTATTTGCAAATAAAAACATGAATAGAAAATGGTTAGACAAAAACCATTATTTTTAGTAATCATATTTGTGACACTGAAATGGACATTTATGTTGAATAGAAAATAGCTAGACAAAAAACCATTATTTTTAGGTATCAAACTTGTGACAATAAAATTGACGTTTGCGTTAAATAAAGAAAAATGTTTATAAAAAGGAAATATCTTTTTTTTATTTACAATTAGTTGTAAACAAAAATATGATTATAGGAAATCGATCATAAAAGGACAATTTTGTTTGCATGTTTAGTGTAAATCAAAACATGATTATTAGAGGATATTTTTATTTTCAGGTTAGGTATAAATGAAAATATGATTATAAAAGAAATAAGGCATGTAAAAGAAAGTTTATCTTGTTTACATTTACATGTAAATGAGAGTCATGAGAAAAAAAACTTAATTTATTCGCATCTTTAGGCGCAAATAAAAACATAAGAAAAGAAAACATATTTTATTTGCATCTTTATATGCAAATAAAAACATAAGAAAAGAAAGCATATTTTATTTGCATCTTTTTATGCAAATAGAACATAAGAAAAAGAAGTATATTTTTATTTGCCTTTTTAAATGCAAATAAAACATGGAAAAGAATTACATTTTTTTTATTTGTTATGTTGTATAGGAAATATAAGCACATAAAAATATACTTTTTATGTTAATAGAAATGGTTAGAATTGATTGCAAAAATATATTTTGTATCTAAAAACATGCGTAGAAAAAGATGACATTTTTATTAACAAACTATTTGCAAATAAAAACATGCATAGGAAAAAGGCATATTTTTATTTGTATTCTACATACAAATAAAAACATTGTTCTAAAAAGTACATTTTTATTTGTATATTTACATACAAATAAAAACATCGTTTTAAAAAGTATATTTTTCTTTGCATTTCATATGTAAATGGAAACATCGTTTTAGAAAGTACATTTTTATTAACATTGTATGTGTAAATAGAAACATGGCATTAAAAAGTATAGTTTTTATTTGCATATTAGGGGTAAATAGTAACTTAAATTGGCATCTTAATTTACATCTTGGATGTAAGTAAAAGGAATAACTTTGAAATTACAGCTTTATTCACATTTTAGATGTAAATAAAGGATTAGATTGAAAATGAATATTTTTATTTACATTTTAGGTGTAAATAAATGAATAGATTAAAAAGTATATTTTTATTTACATTTTAGATGTAAATAAAAAGATTAGATTTAAAGCAACATTTTTATTGACATTTTATATTCAATAAAAGTATGGAATTAAAAGAAGCATTTTTATTGTCTTTTTAGAGACAATAAAAGGAGTAGATTTTCAATTTATGATTTAAATGATAATTATTTGAACAATTTTTTAAAATGACCGAGTTCAACTCATTTCAAATAATTATACGGCGATTTAAATTGAACAAAGTGAAACGGTGATTAAAGACTGGCGATCTTCAACATCGAATGGATGGCTACTAATGCCCTGGACTGATTTGCTCCCAGGAAGGGGTTACAGTGGTATTTGTCCAGACGTTCTTGTTGATTGTCCGGATATGCAAGCACCGACGAGAAATCAGGTGACTCTGGTTTCGTTCAGACCTAGAACAAACTTGTGAATGGATGCGTGTCTGACATTGGAGTTCATTCCATGTAGTTAAATCGATTTCTATCTAATGTATATCCGTTTGTTGGTGGAGAATTTATTCTCTTGCTTAACACCCTCATAGGGTATATATGGATAGTGGTTGGTCGCATGGCGTGAACTGTCAATGTGGCATGTCAAGATGCAAATGATCAAGGCATTTGTTGAAAAGCAGGCCTTGTGGTTGATGATCAAAGCATAGCCTGTTTAGGCATAGCTTTGTGTATAGCGTGACTTCACGAGCCTCATACCCCGGTATGAGTCAAAAACAGGATATGGACCGTAGGGAGTGCACACGTTTCTTTCTAGCTAGAGTGGTGTCAGCGACCTACCAGCCCTGACATTTTTACTAATGTGGATGATGGATTATGAGGTACCTCGGTTTTATATGTTGTTAGTGGCCATATTGAGGTCCAAAGGGACCGGGAAACGTGTGTTCAGGCATAACTAATCCACTAACGTATGTGTGGACCGACCCTACCGCTCCAAAAGTTGCCCTTAGGTGTGATCCTGAGGCATTTGCTAGAGTGTCTCGAATCAGAAGGGACGATCCCTAGCCTTGATTTCATGATGGAAACCAAATCTCCAATACGACATTATGGTTTTGATTGTAAACCTATATATGGCGACATAGTATATGGTACCTATGCCGTCTAGGATTGATACATTTACTTTGAAGTATTTTAATACTGATTAGACACTAATAATAATATTAAAATATTATTTTATACGTATCAAGTCATGTTTGATCATTATATGGTAAAACTCTATCATCCGGTTTGCGTTGCATTGTGTGATGGCGCTTGAGTCTTATAATGGTTTCATTTTTCTAAAAATATATTGTGTTGTTTTAAATAAAATTCGTTTAAATTATGCACTGGCAATCCAATGGAGTAAACCCGTTCCATGTTAGCAGAGTGGTCCTGTGATTAGCCACCTTATTAGATAATGTAGTAGAAGATTTCTCATAGCAGTCACATGATTGACTCGTAGTTTGTTTCACTTTGCAAACTCGGGTGCCCTCTTTTCTACATGGGCAGCCAAGTGACAGGTTTAGGTCATATTTGAGGCATATTCTGGATTGAAGACTGCTTTAAGAGGGAGACGAAGACCTTCTCTTTATCTTTCATTCTGCTTTGAGACTTGTATTCATCTTTGGGTTTTGATGTACGTTATGGAGCTTGAGACATATTTCTTTTTCATTCAGACTTTCTATTTTGCTAAGTGTATCCTGTGTCTGCATACTCTATTGTATTGGATATTATGATGCTGATGACATTTTATTTTCGCTGTAATGATTTATGTGTTATGATATTATCTGAGATCTTTTTTTGATGTAAATTGCCATATTCCAATGATTACTCTTGCTTTCGTTCTACGGAAGTTCGGCTTATCACATTTGGTATCAGAGCGAGGTTAACCTTAGCTTCGGAGTATGTCATATTTAGAATAATTCATCTAGATAAAATCAGCAGTATTCTAAGGCAAGTAGCTCATTAGAGATAGGATTAGTAATATCCTAGAATGAGCACAGCAGAATAACACATATTAATAAGTCAGTACATCATACTCTTTCCATTTGTTCCTACCTCATCTTTTTTTTAAATTTATCATTTGGTTGGTCTGACTCTTTCCTTGATGGTACAGACTGATTCAAAAATGATCACTAGAGCAAGAACAGCTAGAGTTGGAGCCCGAGTGGGAGCCAGGGGGCCAGCAAGAGATGAGACACCCATTACTCAGGAACATCCTACTTTTGAGGTCATAGCACCACCACCTCCACCCCCACAGCCATTTGACTTAGAGAGAATGTGCAAGAAGTTCAGAAACTTGGGTGGAGTAACCTTTATCGGGTAGGAGACCGTGACCGAGGCACAGACATGGTTGAATGACAATGAGCATATCTTCGAAGGCTTGGAGTTAGAAGATCAATGCAAGCGATTTATGGCAACCTGGCTATTAAAGGGCCAAGCTCAACATTGGTGGAATACAGTCAATATTGGCAATGATGTGGCTAACATGTCTTGGGCCAGATTTAAAGAGCTCTTCAATGAGAAGTATATACCTACACAGGAAAAGGAGAGAATCCACGACCAATTCGCCAATTTACAACAGGGGAGTATGAATGTCTCAAAATACGTGAGGAGGTTCGAGGAACTTTCTTGCTACGCCCTAGAGTTGATTCAGGATCCTGTTCAGAAAAACAAATGATTCATTAAGGGCCTTTCTAAGAAGTACCTGGACAGAGTCACGGCTCATATCAAACTCCCATTCAACGAAGTAATCGAGATGGCCTGTCGCTACGAGGAGAATGACCAGGCTGGACAGCAAGAGCGGGCGAAAAATCAGAACAACAACAAGAAGGAGCAAACCGACAAGAAACCTAAGGCAGGTAACTCTTCGATAGCTAAGCCTCAAGGAAAGAAGAGAGACAGGTCCAAGGTGACATGCTATAATTGTGGCAAGGTTGGACACTATGAATCCGAGTGCAGAGCTCCGAAAAGTGCCAAGAGGAATGAATTTGGACCTAGTCAGAATCGTAGCCAGAGTTCTCAGAATCGTGGCTAGAACCCCCGGAACACCCAAGAATGCTATAACTGCCATAAGCTGGGGTACTTTGCCAGAAATTGCCCTTTGTTGAAGAAATATGAAGCGGCACAAGTCTACGAAGGAGCGACTGCACTAGCTTCTACTGAGGGAGCAGGTAAACCCGATGTCTTAAGAGGTACTCTTAATATTAAGAACATTCCTATTACTGCATTATTTGACACGGATGCAACACGAAGCTTTATCTCTAATGACGCAATTAAAAAGTTAAAACTAATACCAAAGAAACATAAAGAGTTGATTAGAGCCCATAGCCTGATAGGAGTTTCTCTCATTCTAGATCAGTATTGTAAAGTGCCTATCTCCTATTCTCGCTACCAGTTTCCTTTTAATTTGATCATCATGAATTTTTCCGGATATGATATCATACTTGGTATAGATTGGCTAGCAAAGTATGAAGCTGAGTTACTATGCGCTGAAAGAATAGTTAAAATCAGACCCAAATTTGGAGATGCTATATTTATACCATGCTACGGCTCAGCCACTGACAGAAAAGAACTCTGGTCTTCTCTAGAAGTTACTCCTACGTCTATTGAGAATATTCCTCTCGTCAAAGATTATGCTAATGTATTCAAAGAAGTTGATAGCTTACCTCCGCGTAGAGAAATCAACTTCAGAATTGACTTAGCTCAGAATGCAAGGCCTATGATACATCCTATTCAGAGAATTTCGCCAAAAGAAAACGAGGAGCTGAGCAATCAGACTAAGCAACTTTTGTGGAAAGGTCTGATCAAGCCTAGCTTCTTAGAATGGGGTGCAGTAGTGGTATTTGTCCCGAAGTCTGATGGTACACTTCGACTGTGTGTGGACTACCGCGACCTCAATAAGCAAACACTGAAAAACAAATATCCACTGCCTCGTATTGATGATTTACTAGACCTCTTACATGGAGCAAGAGTATTCTCTAGGATGGATCTAGCCACAGGTTTCCTTCAACTGTGTATCGCAGAGGAGTGTGTTCCTTTGACTGCTTTCAGAGGTCCGGACACATTTTACGAATGGCTAGTAATGCCCTTCGGGCTATGTAATGCTCCAACATACTTTGTCGATTTGATGAGTAGAGTATTCTGAGATTTTTTGAATAAATTCATTATGGAATTTATCGATGACATCCTCATTTATTCTAAAACCACTACTGAGCATGAACAACATCTGAAAGAAGTATTGGAGATTCTGCGAAGAAATGTGTTGAAAGCCAAATTCTAAAAATGCATATTCTGGCAAGAAGAGGTGAAATTCCTCGGCCATGTTGTATCAAACTAAGGCATTTCGGTCGATCCAGGAAAAATCTTAGCCATCCAAGATTGGAAGCAGCCTAGAACTCCCACCGAAGTCAGAAGTTTCTTAGGACTGGATAGATATTATCAGAAATTCATCAAGGATTTTTTGAGGATATCTTGTCCATTGACAAAGCTAACTAAGAAGCATGCAAAGTTTATCTGGACACCTGAATGCGAGACAGCCTTCCAAGAGCTAAAAAGGAAGCTGATCACAACTCCTGTGTTGACCATTATTGATGGCAATCAGGATTTGAAAGTCTGGACAGATGCTTCTAGAGAAGGTTACCCTTTTTATATAAACAAACATGTTAGAGATGACATTTTTAAATCTCATTTTAACATGTTATCCTTTATTTGTTTAAGGTATTGGTGTGGTGCTAATGCAAAGGGACGGAGTAGTTGCATATGCTAGCCGACAGTTGAAACCGCATGAGAAAAATTATGCCACTCATGATCTTGAGCAAATGGCCATTGTATTTGCTATAAAGATATGGAGGCACTACCTCTTGGGTGAGAAGTTCGAACTGTATACGGATCACAAATCCTTGAAGCATCTTTTTAACCAAAGATATTTGAATTTGAGGCAGCAACGGTGGGTTGAATTTCTTATAGCCTACGACCTGGATATCCTATATACTCTAGGGAAAGCTAATGTTGTTGCAGATGTGCTCAGCAGGAAAAATACGGCCAGCACTAATCTTATACTCGCCAATCTCATTATTACACCCTCCTTGATTGATAAAATCTCTTCTCTTCAGAAGGATGATAAATTCATTCAAAGAATATCAAAAGAATTCGGGAAGGCGAACCCACGAGTTTCCAAATTGATAGCAAAGGGGTTCTGAGGCTATTAGGACGAATCTGTGTCCCGTACATTCCTGAGCTCAGAAGGGAAGTTTTGGATGAATGCCATTAATCTAAGCTCAGTATCCATCCAAGGGGTGAGCAAGACGTATCACGGCCTCAAGCGCACATTTTGGTGGAGATCTATGAAGAGAGACATTTCTATATATTTCGCTAGATGTCCCACTTGTCAGCAAGTCAAAAGCGACCAACAAAAGCCGACAGGATTGTTGAAATCACTAGAGGTTCCAAGTTGGAAATGGGACCAGATTTCCATGGACTTTATTGATGGCTTTCCATGAACTAGAAAAGGGAATGACACCATATGGGTGATAGTAGATCGCCTCACAAAGACTGCCCATTTCATTCCTGTCAAATCTAATCGGACAACTCAAAGTCTGGCGCAGCTTTATGTCAATAAGATTATCAGACTGCATGGAGTTCCCAATAACATTGTCAATGACCTTGACCCGATTTTTGCTAGCAAATTCTGGAAAGCTTTCCAAGAAGAGCTTGGGACCAAGTTGAATTTGAGCACTGCTTACCCCCCTCAGACAGATGGCCAGACTGAGAGGGTAAACCGCATATTGGAAGACTTGTTGCGAGCGTGCATTCTCGACTTCGGCGGTTCATGGGTGGATCACTTACACTCGGTTGAGTTCTCTTATAATAACAGCTACCAAGCCAGCTTGCAGATGTCGCCATTTGAAGCTTTATATGGCAGGCCATGCAGATCTCCAGCATGTTGGGTGGAACCAGGCAACCGATTAGTCTTGGGTCCCGACATGATTCGTGAGGCAACGGAGAAAGTTTATTTTATTAAGAAGCGCCCACTGATTGCTCAGAGCCGACATAAAAGCTATGCAGACTCACGGAGAAGATATTTATAATTCTCTGTTAGCGATCATGTATACTTGAGGGTTTCCCCCATTGAGAGGTGTCATTCGTTTTGGAAAGACTGGGAAGTTGGCGCCGAGATTCATTGGTCCATTCCCTATTCACGAAAGGATTGGAACTCTCGCTTATAGAGTGCAGTTACCCGATTGGTTGCCAGGGGTTCACAATGTATTTCATGTGTCCCAACTCCAAAAGCATGATCATGATCCAGATTTAGTGTGGAGGAAGCAGCACAACAAGATTTGGAGATTACGCCAAGCTTAGCAGTAAAGAGGGATCCAGTGAAAATTGTTGGCAAGGAGACCCGAATTCTGAGGAACATGAGGATCCACTTGGTTAAAGTGCAGTGGAGCGGGGATCCTAGAGACTGTACATGGGAGACTAAGGATAGCATCAAACAGGCTTATCCCAAGTGCAGAGTGGACATCTCCGATTAACTCTTGTGTTGAGTACATTTACAATATTTACATTTTCCATTTTGTTTCCTACTTTACTTTGTTTCGTTTTTGGGGACGAAAAGATTTTAAGTGGGGGAGATTATAACAACCCGTAAAATCAGAACCAATTTAAATTTTTTATTTTGGCTATTTAGGTGAATTTGGAATAGATAAAATAACTTATTTTATATAACAACGATTAAAAAAATTATTTTAATCGAAGATAGAATGAATATATTTATTTTAATTCCAAAAAGAATTGGAATTAGCATGGCAGTTTGAAAAGTCAAAGCTGAACTTTGACTGAATGTACCGGATTAGGAATTTAACGGATTTTAGTGAAACCAAAAATATCTAAATCTATTTGTAAATATCTTTCCACCGAATCCAAAAAATCAAAATTTCATAACAGAAATTAAAAGTTATGGTCAGTTGGATATTCAGAATAGTCGCTACAATATAATTAATAGCTCGCATAAAAGGCCATTTTTCAAACGACTTCCATTTTCGATGAAACCACTTTTGTTTAACCGAAAAGTCGAATTATTGTTAAGCTTAATTTTTCGGAATTTTTCGAATTAATATGGGAGTGTGGCGAAAGAAAATGTGTTTTGTTCATTTTAGTCAAATTTGATCGACTGAAAAATAGCCATTTTCAGACAGTCTCAGAATTCGACAATATTAATTTTATTAGGACCATATCGTCATAACGAAGCTAGAAATAATTTTTCTGGATTTTTCTGAATCCGTATGTGTCCCTAGTGAATTTAAATGTACGTTTGAATTAATTTAACAAATAATTTAAATATTAAATTAAATAATTCAGGCCATAGACAGCCGTTTGGGCTGACGGGACCTAGCCAGTTGGATCCAGAACGGGGGCTATTGGCTAGGGCCAACTCTAGTTGGACTGAAATTGGGTTAGTTTCGAACTTATGGATTTATTTGCAAATTTACCATTTAAATATTAGAAAATAAAAAACCCTAAACACTATTCCTTGTCTTCTACAGCCGCCGCCCCTTTCTTCAATGGCCACCATTACTCCTAGCTTCTCCGACTAAAATCTCCTCATATAATCCATTTTAGACCCCAATCCATATACCATTTCGAAGCTCCTTTCCTCCTATTTCAATCCATACGGGTAACATACCCTGAATTTGCACATAGACCGAGAGTTCATGAAACGACCCGAAATCCCCCTTGCGGGAATCACGGATTGAGTTGAGGACAACACACAAAAGAATGCAGACAGAATAACATTTCATTATTAATTACAACAATTCATCAGAATACAAGAATATACAGAGTATAAAAAAATAATATACACCAGAAAAATATCAGAGATTACAATACATTACATAGCAGTGGAAAAATAATACAATACACAACTAGAAGAGATATATGGATATAGAGCTTTCCGAATATCATTCCAGCTATAAACCAGGTTCCTGTGAATATAAATCAGCAAAACCAAAACTACTAGCTGCCCGTGTCAAAATAAGGGCACCTAGAGTTTAGGTTAAAACGATAAACTCCAGGTCAGTCATGTGACTGGTGTGAGAAATAAAACAGTTATTAATCTTTATTTTAAAGTTAGGTTAATCAAGGGACCACGTCGTATAACACGGAACGGATTTCCTCCCAAGAATACCAGTGCATAAAACAACAGCGCAATGCTAAATAAAGAACAATGAAGTTATTATAAGACCCAGGTCCCATCACACAATGCAATGCAAGCCGGAGGATCGGGTTTTACCTTATAATAGCCAAAGCATTCTTGATACATTAAAAACAAATCATTTGATACTATTATAAGTGCATAGTGTATAAAACAACTTCAAATCATAAGTATCAATCATAGGCGGCATGGATACCATATATCATGTCGCCAATACTAGGCGCTACAAATAAAACCGTAAATGTCACGTATTGGAAATTGGGTTTCCTTCTGTGAACCGAGGAAAAAGATAGTCCTCTACCTATTCGAGAAGCTCTAGCCCGTCCCTCAGGACCTAGACTCAGGTGGACCCTTGGATCTTCAGGGCCAGTCCACCGATGTGGATTAAACTTAAACCCTGAACATGCATTTCCCCGCCCTATGGGGCGTAAATGAGCCAACGAATGACTCCATCGGACCCGGATCGTCCGATCAAACCGAGGCGCCTCGCAACAGCAACAACCACACTGGTGAAAATAATATAAATGTCATCAAATTCAAGCACTAACACCACCTCTAGCTAGAAAGAAACGCATGCCCTCCCTGATGTTCTCTCCCGTTTTTGGTTTACACCAGGGTGTGAGGATCGCGAATCAATGCTACACAAAGCTATGCCACATAGGCGGTGCTTTGATCATCAACCACATGACCTTGCTTTTCAACAAAAGCCTCGATCAATTTCCACTTAGGCATGCCACACAGGCAATAAACTCCATGCGATGGATATCTGTAATGGCTGGAATTTTCGACCAAGAAAATCAACATAAAAACACACTGTTGACTATTCAAGCATTGAAAACACCAGGACATTAATAGAAGAATTTAGAGGGTGAGAAAGAAAAGATAGAACTAATAGAATAGAAGAAGAAGAAGATCACAACTGAACAGAATCAGAGTAACACGAAACTCGCAGCGGAACAAAATAAGATGTATTATATAACATAACTTTGAATACAAAACTGTATTGTATATACATACCATTATCAGAGTACAATACATCATATCACAGCGGAAATAACTCTACATAACTAATGGTGAAGCTTCCTGCTTTTGAGCTCCTCCAAGTGAATCTGCAAAGCCTGAAACACTTGACTGCCCGTACAAATTTGGGCACCCAAGAGTTTAGGGAAAACAAACAAAATAAACTCTGGGTCAGTCATGGGACTGGTGTGAGTAAATTCCAACCATACTGTTTAACTTTGAAAATCCTTTCCCAAACAAGAAGGTAATAGTAAGACCAACCCACACATAAACATGGACGGTTTTTACCTTACTATAACCCAACATATTTTTATATTAAACTTCAGTGATATTATAATAATGTCTACTCAATTAAATCATCAAGTAGCAGAACGCTTGCATCTCACGCTCCACATATATATAGTATAAAATCATAAACCGCAGGGCACTTATTGGAGATTGAATTTCAACAAAAAAGGTATGGGAGCACCTTCTGAATAGTGTACTCTAGAGGGGATACACTCAGGGTTCAACAAGAACGTCTTGCAACCCGGCCACACATGACCGCTCACTCATTTAGCTTGAGTGTCGCGAATATATTGCCACCACGGTTGCAGGCCATCCAACCGTCATCCGAAGATATAGAATCGAAAAGAAGTATAAATATGAATTTTCTCTAGATCGGTGACAATACACCCTGCTTGGGGATGACCCAACTAGCCATGCTGCCTAGCCCAACTTCTGTCACTTCCTGGTTGTGAGGCTAGAGGCTACGTCTATCTTCAGAACATCTGATCACCATTCACTTTGAATGTCACATCGTCAAATACGTAATCACACATTGATTACACAAATGCACACTGGGTGTAGAATAAAGAGAAGTCACCTTCTCCCCACCAACTTGGTATATTCATAAAATCAACGGCGTGACCGTTGGAAATACTCTGTCAGACACTCGTCCATACAAGTTGCCCTGGGACTGGACAAACAAATAAACATCATTCTAGAACTGGACGACCCTTGCATTTAACTCCGTCTTCAATTATCTTCAGCATATCTAATTCGCAGCGCTTATGCCTATACGGAGTGGTTTTCAGATAACGTATCCAACCGGTCTCCCCGTATTGACACGATGGTCAAAACACTTCGATAGTCGGTTATTTAACTATCGAAGTAAAAACAACATTCATTCTAATGTATAATTAACATCACACAACCACGGGTATTTTTAATTTTAACATTCGACTTTATTATTCGAATTCTCATATCTTACCAGATATTTCTCAAATCCCATTTTAGCCTTTCCATACTTCTTGGAAAACATTTCCAGTTATTATAAACTCTTATTCTTTCATGTTCCAGAAAACATACGTTATTAACGTTCGAACTATTTTCATTAATTTCACATTCTTTATTTTCTACCCTTGGACAATCTACCCTATTTGCATTGGAAAATACTTCCAATTTCATTTTAACCTTTTAATCGGCCCAACGTTCACTTTTAAAACATTATTCACTTTGAAATGTGAATATCATTTCTATTATAGAAATCTAAACATCTTTATCAAATAAATCAATACCATGATCCCGTTTATCGAAATCTCTTTCATACTTTATATATTCCTATTCCACTTTGTAAACTCTGTTTCTAAGTCAACTTCTTATCAAATCGATATCAAGTTTAAACTAAGTACTGACTCCTATCCTCTTTAACATTTATTTGTTTACAACTAAATGTTAATTATTATATCAGATTATAATCCCTAAAAATAGTTTACTTTTAATACATTCGACATCGTCGAATTCTAGTTACAAATCCTAATGGTTTAATTCTAATCACATTTCGAACATCGAAATGCTGTCATCAGTTTCTAATACGATTCCCCAATTCTTTTTCTAAACTCTTTCTTATATTTCTTTGAACAAACGTCGTTACTTATTACTCTAGAATAATTGGATTTCAAACTAAACTGTTACATTTCCTAGGAAGTGTTGCTATATATAAAAGTCATGCTTAAGTCAAATCAACAGCAGTTAATTTGTCGCTATAGTTCTAAACTTGTCATACGCTGTAATATTCTCCTTATAACTAATTACAGTCACACTTACCTTATCAACAACGTTATTTTATTGCTATAGTTCAACTTGTCATACGCTGTAATATTCTTTGTTATAACTAATCTTGACATAACAGTCACACTTATCTTATCAACAGCGTTATTTTATCACTATAATTCTAAGACTTGCATACGCTGCCATATTCCTTTTATACAAAAATCTTGACATCTTTTTCCATTACAAAAACCTTGACATCTCTTTCTGTTACAAAAGTCTTGATATCTCTTTCTGTTACAAAAATCTTGATATCTCTTTCTGTTACAAATATCTTGACATCTCTTTCTGTTACCAAAAATCATGACATCTCTTTCCGTTACAAACTGATATCGTTCCTCGGTAATAGCGAAGCCGTTCAAGTTGGGGTATTTTATTTACCTCTCAGACCTTGATCGACAACGTTCTTACCTTAGAACCGATACAAGTCTGTACTCAAATTCCTTATTACTTAATATATTTATTAAATCGTATTTCCTTGTTGTATTTTGGAATATGGTTTTACAACACCATATTCTTACTTTGGAATCTCTGTGGTTTATGAATATTTAATTTAAACATTAACTCTTTGCTTTCTTCATTTCCCATTTCTTATCTATAACTTCTTAAATGGTAATTACTCTCATTAATTTCGATAAACTTATTTCTAACCTGTTTTCATTAGATTAATTAAAGACCAATTAATCTAATAACCATGTTCCCAAATAACAGTTGATTAAATCAACTTATTTCCATCAGTAAATTCGTTAACTGATTTTAATTACTTCTTAACATTAGATTAATCTAATTAATCTAATGATATCTCTAAATTATTTATCTTAAATATAATTATCCAAATATTTAATCGTTGGATAGTTTTTACTTTATACTTGTTTAAATATCAACAATCGCTTTTATTTGCTTTATAAAAACGAACTCTAAAATATTGGTTTATAATAGAACTTCTATTATAATTTAAAATTTCACTTTAATTATAAAAATAAAATTTCTATAATTAACTTCATTGATTTGCCTGACGGTAAATCAGTTTCTTAACAAAACGATGGTTTTAACGTCGACTGTTAACATTTTCTAAATCGATATCGTTTATTTATTTAATCTAAACAAATGTTGAATTTTCGTTCAACATCAATATTCACACCGGGTTTTAAATATAATTCGGGTTCAAACAGTGCATGCAAAACAAACAGTACATATAAATATCAAGGGATCCGGTAGGATTCCTCCAACCGGTTTCCGCATCCACAGATGTCAGTCAACACAATTTTCACTAACTCTATACTAGGGGTTATTCTAATCAGTGGAATCAATGTCCAACTGATGATGTGTACATATATATAACGGTATATAATACTCAACCAAATTAATTGTAATCTACCTAATTGACTATCATACAACATTCAAACAACATTAAAATATAACTGTAATATTTTAAAATAGATCAGAGTTAGTGATTTTACTCACCTTCGCGCGTTAACCGTTAAAATAACGATTTGCGTCAGTTGATCCGATCCGACGTTTTATTCTGCCATAATTCACAACGGCTCCAAACTGTTCCAAATCAGCATCATCGCGTGGCCTACGTCCGTACGGATCCAACGCTACAGACGATGCTCACATCTTAAGTAGCTGCAAGTCCACATTTCATGAGTATGAACCCATGCAAACATGTTTCCAGAACCTTGCTCATGCTACACGAAGAACATCTCCCACCCACCTCGCGTCATCAGCTCGACCCATACATACGGACACCACCAGAATACTTTTCATTTTAGTTCACATTGTTTTGCTTCACTACTGTCCCCTTCTCACTTATACTTACTGTACCCATTTTTAAAACCACTCTTCCTCTCACCCCACGCAAGTAGCCTGTCCAAGAACAATACATGCACCATGAAACTGCCCATTTTCTCCTTCACGGTCCCTTGCACCATCTCTCCAAACGAAAATAACCCCTTCAGCTTTGATTCCTTGTATACATGAACACGCTCGACCTCATATGTATATTGAAAGGTTCCACAAAACTGCTTCAACTTCTGTGCTCATCTTCCCTTTTTCTTCAGTCTCATATGCACGTTCATATACACCACAACAGTATTCTCCAAACTTAAAACACACGCTCCTCCATGTTTCACCATTATGAACCGCCGGTCTTCATTCAAGACCAAACAGCTCCTTCTCCCCTCTCACGCATGCTTCCACGCATGCTTCAAAAATGACCAAATACCTGCTTGCTAATCCTCTCCCACGTGTGTTATAACTCCCTTACCTCCTTTGTTAACCATTCCACACGTGAATTCCAAGATCCATGCACCGTGGTTCACATCAGGCTCCTCCTTTTATACCGAAAACTCCATCTGCTCTCCCTATACGGATTGTATTACTTTCATTTATATATAAATTTATTTATTCTTTTATATTGAGGCGTTGCTTGAAACGTTAGAGGAGCTTCCACATGTTTTTCTCTCCAGTGAAGATGAGGTGCGGTCTTTATATATATGGAAGGAAGAGAAGGATACGAACAAAGTCCTTTCAGTTAGTACAAAGTAGCGGCATGAATAAGGTGATAGGTTAGGGTATGGCGAGCGTATTTATTAAGGTATGGAGCATTTCTTTTAGAATAGGGTCACTTGGAAAAAGGACAACATTGCCTACGTAGGGTATGGTGTTATTAGACTTTACTGTTTAGGTATGGTTACTTAATTGCTAAGGCTAGTCGTGGAAATCATAGAGTAGCTATTATATATTTGCACTGATTTGATTACAACCATGACTCATTTACTTCATAGTTAATATAGGTATGGTATTTGTCCTTCTTTGTACTGTCTGCGTGATTTCTAAGCTTGGGTATGGCTTAAAGTATGGTTAGTTTTCTTAAGAAGCAAGGAATAAGGAATAGGTAGGAAGGAACACAACGTTATTAATATATATATATATATATATATATATATATATGTTTTGTTCGAGTTATAACATTATGTTCATGCACGGACAGAAGTAAGAGTATAGTTGTGCTCAACGAGGTGTCACGGTCCTAAAAATATAATAATACCGGTAGATTGACTCATATTTTGAAATCCCGAAATACCGATACGGGGTACACAATACTCCAAATAAAAAGTTGCATATTTAATTTATTAAAAATTACAGTAAAATTCTAAAAATTAAATTATCGCTACGCCTCAAAAGAACCTTGTCCTGATTTGCAGCCGATATCAAGTTATATTCAAATAACCGTTACGGTCGATATACGCTTCTACAGCGACTTTTTGAATATTTGATTTGGACATATCTTGCAGTCTGCATGACGAGATCTCCATTTTCCACTTCCGTTGGAAAGATATAGTTCAACAGATTCCAACGTTTCTCGTTTCGAAGAAATCCGATTCAAAACGAGTCCGGTACACTCAGTTGAAGTTCAGAACGTTAAATTATGAACTGCAGGGTTGTTCTGAGCTCGATTATGATTAATATATATTTATATACGTTCAACTTCTTTTTAATTAATATATAAATCCACTTATATTACAAATTCAATATTTAAACTGATTTAAATATTCAAATACCAACCGACAAAAATGCGAGACGTTACAGACCTTCCCCCTTAAAATAATTTCGTCCTCGAAATTGCTAAGATAGGGAAAATGCTACAATCTCTGTTATAACATGGTTAAAAATCTTTTTGGTTTACTTCATAATTCCCGTTTCCACGGAACTGATCATTTCCAATTAAAATATTAATTCCTTATTATTTCGAATATTTTCAAAATTTCTGAAAATTTCCTAACAGCTTAAATTTTCAGAGAATCTCGCCAGCATCTCCTCTGCACGGCTCACTCGGTACTACAACAACTTGCCTCTCTGGGATTTTTTTTCCCAATTCAATAGAAAATCAAACAGCCAAATGGCTTTCTCAAACCGACTCATAGAAATCCCGTACTCGTATATAAACGTGTACCTTCTCTGTTGGGCATTCAACTCTATCTGCCATCTGCTATCAAACCAGCATATCCAAGCATCCTCGGTTGATCTCCCATCAATCCGTTCTCAAACCAGTCTTTCGCTTTTACTAAGCCAAATTTCTATTTCAACTTCGATTCCACTCTCAGTTCTTAACCTTGTTAAGTTTTATTACGACATTCCATTTACTAATTTATTTCTCAAATCAGTTATCTCCATTTCTAATTCAAAATTCGATTCTTATTCTCCAAGAATCAATTCATTTTTAATAACTCGATTCTCCAATATTTTTCTTTTATAATTTTCATTCTGGATCTTTCCAAATTCAGTCCAGTTTCGTTATCTTTGTTTAAATTCCATTTTTACCATTTTAACTCCATAAGTTAAATTTTTATTTCAGAATTCAAATTCCTGGGATTTATTTCAAATCAGTTTGAAATCATTTATAATTCAAAACATTTGAATTTCGGACAACTTGTTTCTCAAACAATACAAAATCTTTGGTAGTAATCCGTCACTTACCAGCTCGAAAATGAACACCGACAATGTCGCGATCATCATCGGAATTTATTTTCCAACCATCGAAGTGAGTTCAATGCTATATTGCTTTAAAAACTCATTTATAATCACTCTATTTTTGAAATTACTTCAAAATATCTTTCATAGCACTTGGAAAACAAATTTTCAAATCTCCCAGGATTTTAAAATTCCCTTATATTTAATTCAATTTCAATTTCAATTCTTTTCCAAGTTTCTAGAGTTTTATTTCAATTCTGGTTTTCAATTCAGATTCAGCTCATCTGATTTTGCATATCATAATTACATAATATTTCTTTTGGTTATTTATATAACCAACTCAACTATAAGTCTTATTTGATCATAATAATGATCATACATTTAATATACTATAATATTCTCAAGATATATACTTCTTTAATAGCAAAATATATTTTGGGTAAAAATTATTTTATTTACCCTCTTTTCAAAACATACTGTGTCGAATTACTCTGTTCAAGAGTTTAGAAACACCTATCGACGCAGTTTGCATTACTGTTTCAACCAAAATTCATAAACTACTCGACTGACCAGTCGACACAATATAAAATATTTTTATATTAATTTAAAAATACGCACTCATATATTTACACTCATACTCAATCTAGAGTACTACTAACTCCATCTCTATTGAGTTACGCCACAGGGCCAAGGTAATCACTTAACCTTATGCTCTGATACCATCTGTAATGGCTGGAATGGCAGTGGGCTATCATCCCACCATGGCTTACAGAGGTACCCCAGCACCGTGTTTTACGGCCAGCCTCTCGACTCGACCAACCCACATTTTCGGGACATGTAGAGGTAAGAGTCTCCCGTTCGCCACCAAACTGCGAAGCGAGAACACCCTATCATGCGTACCAAGCGCTCAAGCAACAAGGACTGGTGTGAGTAAATTCCAACCATACTGTTTAACTTTGAAAATCCTTTCCCAAACAAGAAGGTAATAGTAAGACCAACCCACACATAAACATGGACGGTTTTTACCTTACTATAACCCAACATATTTTTATATCAAACTTCAGTGATATTATAATAATGTCTACTCAATTAAATCATCAAGTAGCAGAACGCTTGCATCTCACGCTCCACATATATATAGTATAAAATCATAAACCGTAGGGCACTTATTGGAGATTGAATTTCAACAAACAAGGTATGGGAGCACCTTCTGAATAGTGTACTCTAGAGGGGATACACTCAGGGTTCAACAAGAACGTCTTGCAACCCGACCACACATGACCGCTCACTCATTTAGCTTGAGTGTCGCGAATATATTGCCACCACGGTTGCAGGCCATCCAACCGTCATCCGAAGATACAGAATCGAAAAGAAGTATAAATATGAATTTTCTCTAGATCGGTGACAATACACCCTGCTTGGGGATGACCCAACTAGCCATGCTGCCTAGCCCAACTTCTGTCACTTCCTGGTTGTGAGGCTAGAGGCTACGTCTATCTTCAGAACATCTGATCACCATTCACTTTGAATGTCACATCGTCAAATCCGTAATCACACATTGATTACACAAATGCACACTGGGTGTAGAATAAAGAGAAGTCACCTTCTCCACACCAGCTTGGTATATTCATAAAATCAACGGCGTGACCGTTGGAAATACTCTGTCAGACACTCGTCCATACAAGTTGCCCTGGGACTGGACAAACAAATAAACATCATTCTAGAACTGGACGACCCTTGCATTTAACTCCGTCTTCAATTATCTTCAGCATATCTAATTCGCAGCGCTTATGCCTATACGGAGTGGTTTTCGGATAACGTATCCAACCGGTCTCCCCGTATTGACACGATGGTCAAAACACTTCGATAGTCGGTTATTTAACTATCGAAGTAAAAACAACATTCATTCTAATGTACAATTAACATCACACAACCACGGGTATTTTTAATTTTAACATTCGACTTTATTATTCGAATTCTCATATCTTACCAGATATTTCTCAAATCCCGTTTTAGCCTTTCCATACTTCTTGGAAAACATTTCCAGTTATTATAAACTCTTATTCTTTCATGTTCCAGAAAACATACGTTATTAACGTTCGAACTATTTTCATTAATTTCACATTCTTTATTTTCTACCCTTGGACAATCTACCCTATTTGCATTGTAAAATACTTCCAATTTCATTTTAACCTTTTAATCGGCCCAACGTTCACTTTTAAAACATTATTCACTTTGAAATGTGAATATCATTTCTATTATAGAAATCTGAACATCTTTATCAAATAAATCAATACCATGATCCCGTTTATCGAAATCTCTTTCATACTTTATATATTCCTATTCCACTTTGTAAACTCTGTTTCTAAGTCAACTTCTTATCAAATCGATATCAAGTTTAAACTAAGTACTGACTCCTATCCTCTTTAACATTTATTTGTTTACAACTAAATGTTAATTATTATATCAGATTATAATCCCTAAAAATAGTTTACTTTTAATACATTCGACATCGTCGAATTCTAGTTACAAATCCTAATGGTTTAATTCTAATCACATTTCAAACATCGAAATGCTGTCATCAGTTTCTAATACGATTCCCCAATTCTTTTTCTAAACTCTTTCTTATATTTCTTTAAACAAACGTCGTTACTTATTACTCTAGAATAATTGGATTTCAAACCAAACTGTTACATTTCCTAGGAAGTGCTGCTATATATAAAGGTCATGCTTAAGTCAAATCAACAGCAGTTAATTTGTCGCTATAGTTCTAAACTTGTCATACGCTGTAATATTCTCCTTATAACTAATTACAGTCACACTTACCTTATCAACAGCGTTATTTTATTGCTATAGTTCAACTTGTCATACGCTGTAATATTCTTTGTTATAACTAATCTTGACATAACAGTCACACTTATCTTATCAACAGCGTTATTTTATCGCTATAATTCTAAGACTTGCATACGCTGCCATATTCCTTTTATACAAAAATCTTGACATCTCTTTCCGTTACAAAAACCTTGACATCTCTTTCTGTTACAAAAATCTTGATATCTCTTTCTGTTACAAAAATCTTGATATCTCTTTCTGTTACAAAAATCTTGACATCTCTTTCTGTTACCAAAAATCTTGACATCTCTTTCCGTTATAAACTGATATTGTTCCTCGGTAATAGCGAAGCCGTTCAAGTTGGGGTATTTTATTTACCTCTCAGACCTTGATCGACAACTTTCTTACCTTAGAACCGATACAAGTCTGTACTCAAATTCCTTATTACTTAATATATTTGTTAAATCGTATTTCCTTGTTGTATTTTGGAATATGGTTTTACAACACCAAATTCTTACTTTGGAATCTCTGTGGTTTATGAATATTTAATTTAAACATTAACTCTTTGCTTTCTCCATTTCCCATTTCTTATCTATAACTTCTTAAATGGTAATTAACTCTCATTAATTTTGATAAACTTATTTCTAACCTGTTTTCATTAGATTAATTAAAGACCAATTAATCTAATAACCATGTTCCCAAATAACAGTTGATTAAATCAACTTATTTCCATCAGTAAATTCGTTAACTGATTTAATTTACTTCTTAACATTAGATTAATCTAATTAATCTAATGATATCTCTAAATTATTTATCTTAAATATAATTATCCAAATATTTAATCGTCGGATAGTTTTTACTTTGTACTTGTTTAAATATCAACAATCGCTTTTATTTGCTTTATAAAAACGAACTCTAAAATACTGGTTTATAATAGAACTTCTATTATAATTTAAAATTTCACTTTAATTATAAAAATAAAATTTCTATAATTAACTTCATTGATTTGCCTGACGGTAAATCAGTTTCTTAACAAAACGATGGTTTTAACGTCGACTGTTAACATTTTCTAAATCGATATCGTTTATTTATTTAATCTAAACAAATGTTGAATTTTCGTTCAACATCAATATTCACACCGGGTTTTAAATATAATTCGGGTTCAAACAGTGCATACAAAACAAACAGTACATATAAATATCGAGGGATCCGGTAGGATTCCTCCAACCGGTTTCCGCATCCACAGATGTCAGTCAACACAATTTTCACTAACTCTATACTAGGGGTTATTCTAATCAGTGGAATCAATGTCCAACTGATGATGTGTACATATATATAACGGTATATAATACTCAACCAAATTAATTGTAATCTACCTAATTGACTATCACACAGCATTCAAACAACATTAAAATATAACTGTAATATTTTAAAATAGATCAGAGTTAGTGATTTTACTCACCTTCGCGCGTTAACCGTTAAAATAACGATTTGCGTCAGTTGATCCGATCCGACGTTTTATTCTGCCATAATTCACAACGGCTCCAAACTGTTCCAAATCAGCATCATCGCGTGGCCTACGTCCGTACGGATCCAACGCTACAGACGATGCTCACATCTTAAGTAGCTGCAAGTCCACATTTCATGAGTATGAACCCATGCAAACATGTTTCCAGAACCCTGCTCATGCTACACGAAGAACATCTCCCACCCACCTCGCGTCATCAGCTCGACCCATACATACGGACACCACCAGAATACTTTTCATTTTAGTTCACATTGTTTTGCTTCACTACTGTCCCCTTCTCACTTATACTTACTGTACCCATTTTTAAAACCACTCTTCCTCTCACCCCACGCAAGTAGCCTGTCCAAGAGCAATACATGCACCATGAAACTGCCCATTTTCTCCTTCACCGGTCCCTTGCACCATCTCTCCAAACGAAAATAACCCCTTCAGCTTTGATTCCTTGTATACATGAACACGCTCGACCTCATATGTATATCGAAAGGTTCCACAAAACTGCTTCAACTTCTGTGCTCATCTTCCCTTTTGCTTCACTCTCATATGCCCGTTCATATACACCACAACAGTATTCTCCAAACTTAAAACACACGCTCCTCCATGTTTCACCATTATGAACCGCCGGTCTTCATTCAAGACCAAACAGCTCCTTCTCCCCTCTCACGCATGCTTCCACGCATGCTTCAAAAAAGACCAAATACCTGCTTGCTAATCCTCTCCCACGTGTGTTATAACTCCCTTACCTCCTTTGTTAACCATTCCACACGTGAATTCCAAGATCCATGCACCGTGGTTCACATCAGGCTCCTCCTTTTATACCGAAAACTCCATCTGCTCTCCCTATACGGATTGTATTACTTTCATTTATATATAAATTTATTTATTCTTTTATATTGAGGCGTTGCTTGAAACGTTAGAGGAGCTTCCACATGCTTTTCTCTCCAGTGAAGATGAGGTGCGGTCTTTATATATATGGAAGGAAGAGAAGGATAGGAACAAAGTCCTTTCAGTTAGTACAAAGTAGCGGCATGAATAAGGTGATAGGTTAGGGTATGGCGAGCGTATTTATTAAGGTATGGAGCATTTCTTTTAGAATAGGGTCACTTGGAAAAAGGACAGCATTGCCTACGTAGGGTATGGTGTTATTAGACTTTACTGTTTAGGTATGGTTACTTAATTGCTAAGGCTAGTCGTGGAAATCATAGAGTAGCTATTATATATTTGCACTGATTTGATTACAACCATGACTCATTTACTTCATAGTTAATATAGGTATGGTATTTGTCCTTCTTTGTACTGTCTGCGTGATTTCTAAGCTTGGGTATGGCTTAAAGTATGGTTAGTTTTCTTAAGAAGCAAGGAATAAGGAATAGGCAGGAAGGAACACAACGTTATTAATATATATATATATATATATATATATATATATATGTTTTGTTCGAGTTATAACATTATGTTCATGCACGGACAAAAGTAAGAGTACAGTTGTGCTCAACGAGGTGTCACGGTCCTAAAAATATAATAATACCGGTAGATTGACTCATATTTTGAAATCCCGAAATACCGATACGGGGTACACAATACTCCAAATAAAAAGTTGCATATTTAATTTATTAAAAATTACAGTAAAATTCTAAAAATTAAATTATCGCTACGCCTCAAAAGAACCTTGTCCTGATTTGCAGCCGATATCAAGTTATATTCAAATAACCGTTACGGTCGATATACGCTTCTACAGCGACTTTTTGAATATTTGATTTGGACATATCTTGCAGTCTGCATGACGAGATCTCCATTTTCCACTTCCGTTGGAAAGATATAGTTCAACAGATTCCAACGTTTCTCGTTTCGAAGAAATCCGATTCAAAACGAGTCCGGTACACTCAGTTGAAGTTCAGAACGTTAAATTACGAACTGCAGGGTTGTTCTGAGCTCGATTATGATTAATATATATTTATATACGTTCAACTTCTTTTTAATTAATATATAAATCCACTTATATTACAAATTCAATATTTAAACTGATTTAAATATTCAAATACCAACCGACAAAAATGCGAGACGTTACAATATCCATCAATATATAACCCCTGAGCTCGTACGTCTCAGAGAAGGGCGTTAAGCAAGAGAATAAATTCTCCGCCGCCAAGCAGATATATATTTAATAGAAATCAATCCCACAGACTGAAATCCAATGTCAGACACACAGTCCATTTACAAGTTCGTTCTGGGTCTGAACGAAACCGGAGGCACCTAGTACCCCGCATATCCATCGATCTCCAAGTACATCTGGACGATCACCCACTGATTCCCTCCTCTTGGGTGTATAGCCCAATCAAGATCATCTGTAATCTCCCAAATGATGTGAAGACCTCCGGCCTTCGACCGCCATCTTCATCTTCGACACCAAGTCGAATCAGTTATTCAGAATGGGATAAACCCGGTCTTTCTAAATAACTCGCGTATATAACAAACAAGTGTTACACAAATACAACATACGCCTCATTCCCATTCATCAGTCACTAACCGTAAATTAGCAAGAGAATAATTCCCCAAATATTAACTCCGAAGGACGAAACCAACATCAGATCAATATCCAAGAAACCATTCAACTTAGCTAACCTACAGTTAGTTTCTATAATTTCACATTCTTAGGGAAAGGTTCCCATTAATTTTACCAAAGATAAATTCTTTAAATTTATTCTTTAATCTTCCTTTGAATATCAATTCAAACCAAATTATGGTTTATCCAAACTAGCCGGGATTAACGAACCTTACCGAAGTAATAATTAGTTTTAATTTCCCAATCTCAACCTATTCATCCCATGAAGTAAAACTGGTAATAATTCATATCTAACACCATGGTGTTATCAGTAAATTCAATTACCATTTCACGTTCAAATCTAATTAAAGATTTAACTATCGCCTGGAGCAAAACTGGTGATGCTCCATTCTCGATCTTTTCAATCTAATTAAAGATTCATTAAAACTCCACTTAGTTTTAATCTTTAACTGGGTTAAAGAACCAATGTCATTTAAAACATGGTTCACGATAAACCCCAAAATCACATCACATTTCAGTCAGTCCTTAAACGTAAATTAGCAAGTGAGAAATTACCTAAATATTAACCCCGAAGGCCGAAACCAATATCAGATCAATACACAGGAAACCATTCAACTTAACTAATCTCCAGTTAGTTTCTGATTTTCTTAACTCAGTTGGGTCAAAGAATAGTATTATTGAAGATACTGTTCACGACAACCCAAAATCTCATTCCATTAATTATCGGGTTAAAGAACTAGTGTAATACAAAACATCGTTCACGATAAACCCAAAAATCAATCCCAATTCAATTCCAATTAAATATTATTTAATTGGTACACTTCATTAAATCCAAATAAAAAGATTTAATCCTTTTCTCAACCGGGCTTAATAACAGTGTTAATGAAGACACCGTTCACGACAAACCCAAATCCCATTTGATATTAAATACAAGGCTCTGAATAGAAAATATATCAGCTTATACTCAATATCAAATCCTACGACCAAAAAATATCGTATTGGAAATAATGATAACTATATATCTTTCAAATTTTCATAACGCTATCTGTATAATCACGAAATCCAACATAGAAATATTCCAAAGACAATTCGATTCAAATCCATTCCAATTCCATTATTTGAAATTCTGGTTACTTGTAAAACCCATTTCAAATTCAATTTATTTATTTAAAAATAAATAGAATTATAATTCTAATTCAAAACTAGTTCATTTCGATAAAAATCTATTTTTATCTTTTCAAATATGGAGTTTTTCATTCTAATTCTTCCCAAATCATTTCTTATGATTTTACACAAATTATTACTATTTTTAATAATTTTATCAAGGCCCGTACAGTCGATTTCCACAAACGGCCATCGAACTGCACTTACAACGACCTTTTCCAAATTTGATTTAGACATAATTCCAAATCCAACTGTTAGATTTCTAATTTCTCGCATTCGTTAGAAAGCTCTTTTCAATACGAACCCAACGGTTTCGGTTTTAGGAGAATCCGATAGTCGGATCTCCCGCAATGTCCATTCGAAGTCAATGGACGAAATTCGCGAACTGCCGCAGAGCGGCGCGTTCTATTCAGGCCATTCTATATATATAATATATACAATATATATATTCCGTCGATTTCCTTTCAAAATGTATTTTATAAATCGTTTCAAATTTGTTTTCAAAACAATTTCAACTTCTTATTTAATTTCAAATCAAAATTGAATTTTCCTTCATAAATTCCTTTTAAATTCAGTTCAAATTGATTTCAATTCAAACCGATTTTTAATTCAATTTCAGTTCATTTTCAATTCAATTCGATTTCAATTCAATTCAATTCAATTTCAATTCGACTTCAATTCGATTCAATTCAATTCAATTTAATTCGAATTCATTTTCTACTCAATTCAATTCAAATTCATTCCTATTAAATTCAAATTCGAATTCATTTCTGTTGAATTTCAATTCGAATTCAATTCTATTCAATTTCAATTTGAATTCAATTCTATATATTCGATTTTGAAATCACTTTCAATATTCATTATAAAATTGACAAAATTCCCGTTCGTGTTAAAATGGCGTGTGATAACTTAACACAGCTTCGCATTTCTATTTTCAAATATTTTATTTCAAATATTTCTTTTCCAAATATTTCTATTCAAATATTTCTTTTCCAAATATTTCTATTCAAATATTCCTTTTCCAAATATTTCTATTCAAATATTCCTTTTTCAAATATTCTATTCAAATATTTCTTTTTTTTCAAAATTGGAATGAGGCCCAATCAATTACCATATAATGTTAATTATATGGATTTTCTACAACACACGTATATAATAGCAACGATAAATCATCAACCATCATCCAAAGTGCGTTCTACACTGTATAAGCATCAAATATAATTATTTAACGCTTATAAAAGTCTGTCAATCAATCAATCGACATACAACTAATTATTGGAATTAGTGTATATCATATATCATCCCAATACCCGTGTGGGGTTTCAATCAATCAAACACAGATTTTATTTGAGCAGTTGGGCGATGTGTAAAATTTATCGTCCCAATCAATATCAGTCAAATGTGTGTATATAAACAAATCGTCTGATTTGTTTATCTTTATTTCATTTTAAATACACGTTAAAATTCTCTTTTCAACTATGAAATATTTTTAACTATCTAAATATTTTATGTCATTTCACATCACATCACATAATCAACTACACATCAAAATCAAACAAACAAGCATACAAGCCGTCCATGGTCCGTGAACGACATGTTTCGGGTGCTACTAAACACCGTCTGCATCCTAGTATATATTTCAACTAGAAATAAAATAAATTAAAAGTGAGGAGTTCTCACCAAGAGCTAAACTAAACTCCACGACTCTTCATATGTAGGAAATCTTCATCGTGCTTGCCCTTCGTCACTTTCGTTGCCCGTATTTGCTACATATATAAAAATCACATTTTTATATTCTCTCTACTTCTCGATAAAAATAAAATTCAGATTTTTGTTTCACTTCATATATTTACAACGCTCCTTTCTATATAAAAATTATATTTTTATATTTCTACTTCTTATATAATGATCGAATTTTTATTACCTGCATTATATAAGAATTATATTTTTAACTTACTGCTTATATAATTCATAAATTTTTCGGGTATCTCATTTCGGTCTTTTAAATATATTTGGAAATTGAATTCTCCACCTAAGGCTAAATTTACAATGTGGTTAATTATTCATAAGAAACTCAATACGATTGAATTTTTAAAAAGGAAGAATATCTTTTTTGACGTTAAGTGCTATTTCTGTAACCTTTTGTATGAAGATGTAGAGCATCTATTTTTCTCTTGTAACATTACTAATTATATATTTAATATGGTCTTAAGGATATTTGTTTTTGTTTGTCCTATTTCTTGCAATAGTTGTACCGATTATTGGGATTTTTATAGATTTGTTTATAATGATAGTAAAAGATATATTTTAGATTCCCTAGTCACTATCATAAGTTGGTACATTTGGTTTGAGAGAAATCAGAGGTGTTTTCATTCTAATTCTGGGTCTACGGATGATTTAATTATTAAAATAGTCTACTTTTGTTTGGATTGGATGTCTAATTCACATTACAAGCCTTTTGTAAAATTGGGCTTCGAGAATCTATTATATAAGGTTAGATCCAATTTATATTTATTCATTAGAATAAGATCTTTTTTCGTAATAGATATCGTATTGTTTGTTAATTCTTTTATTTAGTTTCCCATGGTTTTTCCATTCACACATATATATATGATAGATTAATATGCAAAATATATATATATATATATGCTTATTGAATATATATATATATATATATATATTTTACATATATATTTCCATATATATATGTGTGAAAAGTTACTAATAGTTGGTTGAGCTTTATGTGGATTCAGGTAGTCGATTGAGAAGATGTTCATAGCTGATAGCTGTTAGCTGGAGGTAGATCAGGAGCTTAGAAGATTGCTGTTTGGACAGAGGATTGACATCTCTTTTGTTGTATTTTGGGTCTATTGTTAGAGTGTATCAGATGTTGTATCTCATTGTTTTTTCTTTTCATTGTGTATGTGGATTTTGTATTGGAGTAGATATACTTCAATATCGGGTGGTGGCATTGCCGGAATTCAATATTGGAGTAGATGGGTGGTGGTTTATCCGGAGTTCATCTATCTACGATCCTCTACATTCCCATACATACCTTGAGTCGTGTGTTGTTTGTTGTGTTGTCTTATGTTCTATAGTTGGACTCTGTACCTTTGTTTTTTATTATATATATGTGTGCTCTCTTCTTGTCAGAAGATCACACATTTTTGGTTTCAAAAAAAAAACTTACTGCTTATATAAAAATTATATTTTGAACCTCTCGCTTATACAAAAATTATATTATTGAATTTCTACATAAACAAAAATCATATTTTTACGTATTCTACATAATAAAGATTATATTTTTAATCGTTCAAAAATCAAATCTTTTCATGTTTAAAACTCTACTCTTTTCGTGTTTATAAAATTGAAATTTTATCTATATAAAAAATATGAACTTGACCTATATAAAAAATATAATCTTTATATTTATAAAAATCATTTCTTTCTCATAATAAAAATCTAAACTTTCCTATTTTCTTTAAATATATAAAAACTATATATATATATATATTTTTTTATCATTTAAAAACAAATTTCCTATGTTATTCAACCTAAAAATCGAATCTTTAATATCATACATTAAGGAAAAACAAATGGAAGCTTATAGTGGCTGAGGAAGGAGCACATCGGGGTCTTGGTGTGGTCGGAGGTGTGTTGCACTGTATGTAGCCTTCCTTCGAGCAGTGGGAATATTAAAAATCATGTTTTTAATGAAGAGGGGGGATCGAGGGTCGGAATGGCTGATGGGGAGGCGGCGCTGGGGTCTACATGGGGCGGAGGCGTCGCGTCAAGCGTCGTAGTGGGCCGGGGGTGGTGGGGCTAGGGTTTTGGACGTTTGCGCGCTGATTGGGGGGGGGGGGTTCATGGTCTGGAGGAGGGCGATGGGAGGAGAGGCGCGAGGGGAGGCTTTGGTGGTGGGCGGCTCCACCTGGCGACGACAGCGGCGAGGGTTGGTGGGGCACGATGGCGATTGGGAACTAAGGGGGGAGGGTTTTCTGATTTGAACGGGGTTGATTCCGCATGGAGATAAAGGGGGGTTATTGAAAAAAATATAATATAATTTAATTATATTTTAATTTCCAAAAGTAACTTTTTATCTCGACCTCAAAATCGAACCCATCGACTGTCACCCCTAGCTAAATACCCACATTGTGAGCATAATGGGATATGTATCATAGGCCGATTCGACTGTTTCGATCAGTTTCCGTCAAAATCAAAATATAACTCTATACATTGAATTTGAACGCACATTTCAATTTACCGGGGCCACATACTAACTCTATACATTCCAGAAAAATATTTTCTAGCTTCGTATTGACGATACGGTCCTAACAAAACTAATTTCGTCGAATTCTGAGACCGTTTGAAAAATGGTCATTTTCCAGTCGATTAAATTTAACTAAAACTGGTCAAACGCGTTTTCATTTGCCACGCTCACATATTGATTCGAAAAATAATGAAATTTGAAACCTAGCAATAACTTGACATCCCGGATCCAACAAAAGAGGTTTCGTCGAAAACCGAGGTCATTTGCAAAATGGCCATTTTTAAGGGCCGAAATTCCATAGCGACTATTCTGAATTTTCAACTGGACATATCTTTTGATTCCAGCTATGAAATTTTGATTTTTTGGATTCGTTGGAAAGATACCCTTAATTAGATTCAAATATTTTTGGTTTCACTAAAATCCAGTTTATTCTGCACCCGGCACATTCATTTGAAATTTGAAATCGAATTTTCAAACTACCGCGCCATTTTCAATTCCTTATATATATAAATAAATATTTATATTCTAACGACGACGTATATATATATGCATTCTAATTCTATTCAAAAAAAATTTCTCGCCGTTATTATTTAAAATAATTCATTTTAAATAATCAAAATTCGCTAAAATCGCCAAAATAAAAATTTTAAATTGGCTCGAATTTCCGGGTTATTACAATCTCCCCCACTTAAAAATTTTCGTCCCCGGAAAGGAACGAAGCCGAAAGTTGTTTCACAAATCAACTCAACTTCCAGTATTTTCACTATGGCTTAAGTTCTTCAACTTTTCAGTTTCTAAGAACTTTTCAAATTTTTCAAAATTTTTGGCTAACACCCTAAATTTTCAAAAGTTTTCGCCATAACCTCCCCTGCACCGGGGACTTCGAGATATTTCACATAGCCTCACATGGCCTTCTTCAATCCAAAAGAAAAATAAAAAGCCAAGCGGCTAGCCAATCGGCTCACAAAATCATTCAAACCCAAAGAAATACAATAAACATGTACCTATTTGTTGGGCAAACAATTTTATTCCTCTTCTCTAGCCTCTTGCTATGACCTGTTTAATGTAAGTACATGTATATGCATGCAAATGCGACTAATTTTCAATACAACTCAATATTCAGTTCAACTGGGCTAAAGGTTCAACATTCTAATTATTCAAACTATAATCAAACAACACAATCAACAATCAATTAGTTGATTAGCTTTTCAAATCCATAACTTTGATACATAGTCTAAAAATCATATTTTTGATGCCAAGTCACAACAATAGGCCCTATCTAGTTTCGGTTCTCACACCAGTCTATTGGAAATATATAGAAATCTCACTTTCGAAACTCGAACATGAATACTGATGATGCGATCGCTATAGCGATCATCAGAACCATCTCCGGACAACTAGAGTGTGATTCTATATCTATCCAGTGTATTTTGGACTTCGTATACACGCTAGCTAGGCGTATATGCAAAATCTTCATACACTAGATTGTCCAAATCAATTCAAAATAAATTATTTAAATACGTATAATTGATTTAAATTTTCAAAACAAAAATTGTTTTCATTTTAAAAATATACCCTTCACGCTCGTTCTAGGATACTGCTGATCCTATCTCTAACGAGTCATTCCCATTGGATATTACTAATCCAATCTCTGATGAATTCTTTCGTTTGGTTCTAACGTGTCTTGTTCTCTGAGCTTTGTAAACCAAAGCTCTGATACCATGATGAAACGACCCGAAATCCCCCTTGCGGGAATCATGGATTGAGTTGAGGACAACACACAAAAGAATGCAGACAGAATAACATTTCATTGTTAATTACAACAATTCATCAGAATACAAAAATATACAGAGTATAAACAAATAATATACACCAGAAAAATATCAGAGATTACAATACATTACATAGCAGCGGAAAAATAATACAATACACAACTAAAAGAGATATACGGATACAGAGCTTTCCGGATATCATTCCAGCTGTGAACCAGGTTCCTGTGAAAATAATTCTGCAAAACCAAAACTACTAGCTGCCCATGTCAAAATAAGGGCACCCAGAGTTTAGGTTAAAACAATAAACTCCAGGTCAGTCATGTGACTGGTGTGAGAACTAAAACAATTATTAATCTTTATTTTAAAGTTAGGTAAATCAAGGGACCACGCCGTACAACACGGAACGGGTTTCCTCCCAAGAATACCAGTGCATAAAATAACAGCACAATGCTAAATAAAGAACAGTGAAGCTATTATAAGACCAAGGTCCCATCACACAATGCAACGCAAGCTGGAGGATAGGGTTTTACCTTATAATAGCAAAAGCATGCTTGATACGTAAAAACAAATCATTTGATACTATTATAAGTGCATAGTGTATAAAACAACTTCAAATCATAAGTCTTAATCATAGGCGGCATGAGTACCATATATCGTGTCGCCAATACTAGGCTCTACAAATAAAACCGCAAATGTCACATATTGGAAATTGGTTTTCCTTCTGTGAACCGAGGCAAAAGATAGTCCTCTACCGATTCGAGACGCTCTAGCCTGCCCCTCAGGACCCAGACTCAGGTGGGCCCTTGGATCCTCAGGGCCAGTCCATCGATGTGGATTAAACTGAAACTCTGAACATGCGTTTCCCCGCCATATGGGGCGTAAATGAGCCAATGAATGACTCCATCGGACCCGAATCGTCCGATCAAACCGAGGCGCCTCGCAACAGCAACAACCACACAGGTGAAAATAATATAAATGTCAGCCAGTTCAATCACTGGCACCACCTCTTGCTAGAAAGAAACGCATGCCCTCCCTGACGTCCACTCCCGTTTTTGGTTCACATCAGGGTGTGAGGCTCGCGAATCAACGCTACACAAAGCTATGCCACATAGGTGGTGCTTTGATCATCAACCACAAGACTTTGCTTCTCAACCGAAGCCTTGATCAATTACCACTTAGGCATGCCACACGGGCAATACACTCCATGCGATGGATATCCATCAACATATAACCCCTAAGCTCGTACGTCTCAGAGAAGGGTGTTAAGAAAGAGAATAAATTCTCCACCGCCAAACAGATATATATTTAATAGAAATCAATCAAACAGACTGAAATCCAATGTCAGACACACAGTACATTTACAAGTTCGTTCTGGGTCTGAACGAAACCGGAGGCACCTAGTACCCCGCATATCCATCGATCTCCAAGTACGTCTGGACGATCACCAACTGATTCCCTCCACTTGGGTGTACAACCCAATTAAGATCATTAGTAATCTCCCAAATGATGTGAAGACCTCCGGCCTTCGAACACCGTCTTCATCTTCGACACCACGTCGAATCAGTAATTCAGAATGGGATAAACCCGGTCTTTCCGAATAACTCGCGTATATAATGAACAAGTGTTACACAAACACAACATACGCCTCATTCCAATTCATCAGTCACTAACCATAAATTAGCAAGAGAATAATTCCCCAATATTAACTCCGAAGGCCGAAACCAACATCAGATCAATATCCAAGAAACCATTCAACTTAGCTAACCTACAGTTAGTTTCTAAATTTCACATTCTTAAGAAAAGGTTCCCGTTAATTTTATCAAAGATAAGTTCTTTAAATTTATTTTTTAATCTTCCTTTGAATATATTCAAACCAAATTATGGTTTATCTAAGCTAGCTGGGATTAACGAACCTTAGCAAAGTAATCATTGGTTTTAATTTCCCAATCCCAACCTATTCATCCCATGAAGTAAAACTGGTAAAACTTCATATCTAACACCATGGTCTTATCGGTAAATTCAATTACCATTTCACGTTCAAATCTATATAAAGATTTAACTATCGCCTAGAGAAAAACTAGTGATGCTCCATTCTCTATCTTTTCAATCTAATTATAGATTCATTAAAACTCCACTTAGTTTTAATCTTTAACTGGGTTAAAGAACCAATGTCATTTCAAACACGGTTTACAATTAACCCCAAAATCACATCACATTTCAATCAGTCCTTAACCGTAAATTAGCAAGGGAGCAATTACCTAAATATTAACCCCGAAGGCCGAAGCCAACATCAGATCAATACAGAGGAAACCATTCAACTTAACTAATCTCCAGTTAGTTTCTGATTTTCTTAACTTAGTTGGGTCTAAGAATTGTATTATTGAAGATACCATTCACGACAACCCAAAATCTCATTCCATTAATTATCGAGTTAAAGAACTAGTGTTATTTAAAACATCGTTCACGATAAACCGAAAAATCAATCCTAATTCAATTCCAATTAAATATTATTTAATTAGTACACTTCATTAAATCCAAATAAAAAGATTGAATCCTTTTCTCAACTGGGTTTAAGAACAGTGTTAACGAAGACACCATTCACGACAAACCCAAATCCCATTTGATATTAAATACAAGGCTCTGAGTAGAAAATATATCGGCTTATATTCAATATCATATCCAACGACCAACAAATATCGTATTGGAAATAACGATATCTATATATCTTTCAAATTTCCATAACGTTATCTGTATAATCACGAAATCCAACATCGAAATATTCCAAAGACAATTACGATTCAAATCCATTCCATTCAATTATTGGAAATTCTGGTTACTTGTTAAACCCCTTTCAAATTCAACTTATTTATTTAAAAATAAATAGAATTATAATTCTAGTTCAAAACTAGTTCATTTTGATAAAAATCTATTTTTATCTTTTCAAAAATGGAGTTTTTCTTCCCAATTCTTCCCAAATCATTTCTTATGATCTTACACGAATTATTACTATTTTTAATAATTTTATCAAGGCTTGTACAGTCGATTTCCACAAACGGCCATCGAACTGCACTTACAGCGACCTTTTCCAAATTTGATTTGGACATAACTCCAAATCCAACCATTAGATTTCTAATTTCTCACATTAGTTAGAAAGCTCTTTTCGATACGAACCCAACGGTTCCGGTTTTAGGAGAATCCGACGTTCGGATCTGCCGCAATGTCCATTCGAATCAATGGTCGAAATTCGTGAACTACCGCCGCGCGGTGCGTTCTATTAAGGCCATTATATATATATAATATATATATTCCGTCGATTTCCCTTCAAAACGTATTTTATAAATCGTTTCAAATTCGTTTTCAAAATGATTTCAACTTCTTATTCGATTTCAAATCAAAATTGAATTTTCCTTTATAAATTTCTTTTAAATTCATTTCAAATTGATTTCAATTCAAATCGATTTTTAATTCAATTTCAGTTCGTTTCCAATTCAATTCAATTCGATTTGAATTCTATTCAATTCAATTTCAATTCGATTTCAATTCGATTCAATTCAATTTCAATTCGTTTTCAATTCAATTTAATTCGAATTCATTTTCTATTCAATTCGAATTCATTCCTATTCAATTTCAATTCGAATTCATTTATATTCAATTTCAATTCGAATTCAATTCTATTCAATTCGAATTCAATTCTATATATTCGATTTTGAAATCACTTTCAATATTTATTATAAAATCGACAAAATTCTCGTTCATGTTAAAATGGCGTGTGACTACTTAACACGGCTTCGCATTTCTATTTTAAATTATTCTATTTCAATATTTCTCTTTCAAATATTTCTATTCAAATATTTCTTTTCCAAATATTTCTATTCAAATATTCCTTTTCCAAATATTTCTATCCAAATATTGCTTTTTCAAATATTCTATTCAAATATTTCTTTTTTTCAAAACTGGAATGAGGCCCAATCAATTACCATATAATGTTAATTATATGGATTTTCTACAACACATGTATATAACAACAACGATAAATCATCAACCATCATCCAAAGTGCGTTCTACACTGTATAAGCATCAAATATAAATATTTAACGCTTATAACAGTCTGTCAATCAATCGATCGACATACAACTAATTATTAGGATTAGTGTATGTCATATATCATCCCAATACCCGTGTGGGGTTTCAATCAATCAAACACAGATTTTATTTGAGCAGTTGGGCGATGTGTAAAATTTATCGTCCCAATCAATATTAGTCAAATGTGTGTGTATAAATAAATCATCCGATTTGTTTATATTTATTTCATTTTAAATACACGTTAAAAATTCTATTTTCAACTGTAAAATATTTTTAACTATCTAAATATTTTATTTCATTTCACATCACATCACACAATCAACTACACATCAAAATCAAACAAACAAGCATACAAACCGTCCATGGTCTGTGGACGACGGGTGTCAGGTACTACTAAGCACCGTCTGCATCCTAGTATATATTTCAACTAGAAATAAAATAAATTAAAAGTGAGGAGTTATCACCAAGAGATAAACCAAACTCCACGACTCTTCATATGTAGGAAATCTTCGTCGTGCTTGCCCTTCGTCACTTTCGTCGCCCGTATTTGCTACATATATAAAAATCACATTTTTATATACTCTCTACTTCTCGATAAAAATAAAGTTCAGATTTTTATTTCACTTCATATATTTACAACGCTCCTTTCTATATAAAAATTATATTTTTATATTTCTACTTCTTATATAAAGATCGAATTTTTATTACCCACATTATATAAGAATTATATTTTTAACTTACTGCTTATATAAAAATTATATTTTGAACCTCTTGCTTATACAAAAATTATATTTTTGAATTTCTACATAAACAAAAATCATATTTTTGCGTCTTCTACATGATTAAAAATCGTTCAAAAAATATGAACAAAAATTATATTTTTAATCGTTCAAAAATCAAATCTTTTCATGTTTAAAACTCTACTCTTTTCGTGTTTATAAAATCGAACTTTTATCTGTATAAAAATATGAACTTGACCTATATAAAAATATAATCTATACACTTATAAAAATCATTTCTTTCTCATAATAAAAATCTAAACTTTCCTATTTTCTTTAAATATATAAAAACTATATATATTTTTATCATTTAAAAACAAATTTCCTGTGTTATTCAACCTAAAAATCGAATCTTTAATGTCATACATGAAGGAAAAACAAATGGAAGCTTACAGAGGCTGAGGAAGGAGCGCGTCGGGGTCTTGGTGTGGTCGGAGGTGTGTTGCACTGTTTTTAGCCTTCCTTCGAGCAGTGGGAATATTAAAAATCATGTTTTTAATGAAGAGGGGGGATCGAGGGTCGGAATGGCCGATGGGGTGGCGGCGCTGGGTTCTACAGGGGGCGGAGGCGTCGCGATAGGCGTTGCAATGAGCCGGGGGTGGTCGGGCTAGGGTTCTGGGCATTTGCGCGCTGATTGGGGGGGGGGGGGGTTCGTGGTCTGGAGGAGGTCGATGGGAGGCGAGGCGCGATGGGGAGGCTTTGGTGGTGGGCGGCGCCATTTGGCGACGGCAGCGGCGAGGGTTGGTGGGGCGCGATGGCGATTGGGAACGACGGGGGGGAGGGTTTTCTGATTTGAATGGGGTTGACTTCGAATGGAGATAAAGGGGGGGGTTATTGAAAATATATATATATATTTTTAATTGTATTTTAATTTCCAAAAGTAACTTTTTATCTCGACCTCAAAATCGAACCCAACGACTATCACCCCTAGCTAATTACCCCCAGTCCGAACACAATGGGATATGCATCGTAGGCCGTTTCGACTGTTTCAAGCAGTTTCAGTCAAAATCAAAATATAACTCTATATATTGAATTTGAACGCACATTTCAATTTACCAGAGCAACATGCTAACTCTATAAATTCCAGAAAAATATTTTCTAGATTCGTATTGACGATACGATCCTAACAACACTAATTTCGTAAAATTCTGAGACCGTTTGAAAAATGGTCATTTTCCAGTCGATTAAATTTAACTAAAACTGGTCAATAGCGTTTTCCTTTGCCACACTCACATATTGATTCGAAAAATTATGAAATTTGAAACCTAGCAATAACCTGACATCAAGGATCCAACAAAAGTGGTTTCGTCGAAAACCGAGGTCGTTTGCAAAATGGCCATTTTTAAGGGCCGAAATTCCATAGCGACTATTCTGAATTTTCAACTGGACATATCTTTTGATTCCCGCTGTGAATTTTTGATTTTTCGGATTCGTTGGAAAGATATCCTTAATTAGATTCAAATATTTTTGGTTTCACTAAAATCCGGTTTATTCTACACCCCGTACATTCATTTGAAATTTGAAATCGAATTTTCAAACTATCGCGTATATAAATATATGCGTCCTAATTCTATTCAAAATAAATTTCTCGTCGTTATTATCTAAAATAATTCATTTTAAATAATCAAAATTCGCTAAAATCACCAAAATAAAAAATTTAAATTGGCTTGGATTTCCTGGTTATTACAGCTCACACCTCAAACCCGCGGGTTTTGCACCGCCGCCTTGCCTCGAGCCCAACACCGAACTAAACCGCTCCTTGGGCGTTGGTGCGCCTCTCGAGGTGCTCTGCCGTGGTGAAGCCTGATTGTCAAAGCACTGAACGGATTTTGCAAATTTCCAAATCTAGGTTCGAACATTAACTTGAAAGGTTACGACCGATTTCGGGATATAGTAGAAGAAGGTGGATTTTCTATATTTAATTTTTTTATCAATTTAATTTAAATGTTACAACCTTAATTAAATTGCATCTTATTCATTCGAAGTCAGAATTGAACGATTTCAGATCCCGTGTGATCGCAAAGACAAGATCTACGCTGCTATCCAGAATGAATCTGATTCCGAGCTTTCTGGATTTTGACTAAATTCGCAACCCGACTGTGAGATTTCTATTTTTATATAATTAAATAATTTAATTAAATTTGCTATGTGAATCACTGTTTGTATGTCAAATATTCTAGATCGGCGATGTTGTTAAATTAGAATTCATTTATTTTTATTTATGGAATATTTTGTACAGTTAGATCTAAGATGAAATCACATGTTCGTTAATTTTTAGTTGGCGTTTCATTTTAGATTTGAAATTATATTTTATTTCAAATCTAAAAATGTTAGTTGAAATTGTATTCAAAAACATGAATAGGAGAAAAAGGTATATCTTGTATTTGTGAACATGAATTGAAAAAGATCACATTTTTATTTGGAAATTATTTGCAAATTAAAACATGAATAGAAAATGGTTAAACAAAAACCATTATTTTTAGTTATCATATTTGTGACACTGAAATGGACATTTATGTTGAATAGAAAATGGTTAGTCAAAAAACCATTATTTTTAGGTATCCAATTTGTGACAACAAAATTGACGTTTGCGTTAAATAGAGAAAAATGATTATAAAAAGGACATATCTTTCTTATTTACAATTTAGTTGTAAATAAAAATATGATTATAGGAAATTGATCGTAAAAGGACAATTTTGTTTGCATGTTTGGTGTAAATCAAAACATGATTATTAGAGGATATTTTTATTTTCGGGTTAGGTATAAATGAAAATATGATTATAAAAGAAAGAAGGCATGTAAAAGAAAGTTTATCTTATTTACATTTACATGTAAATGGGAGTCATGAGAAAAAAACTTAATTTATTTGCATCTTTATATGCAAATAAAAACATAAGAAAAGAAAACATATTTTATTTGCATCTTTATATGCAAATAAAAACATAAGAAAAGAAAGCATATTTTATTTGCATCCTTTTATGCAAATAGAACATAAGAAAAAGAAGTATATTTTTATTTGCCTTTTTATATGCAAATAAAACATAGAAAAGAATTACATTTTTTTTATTTGTTATGTTGTATAGGAAATATAAGAACATAAAAATTTACTTTTTATGTTAATAGAAATGGTTAGAATTGATTGCAAATATATATTTTGTATCTAAAAACATGCATAGAAAAAGATGAAATTTTTATAAACAAACTATTTGCAAATAAAATCATGCATAGGAAAAGGCATATTTTTATTTGTATTCTACATACAAATAAAAACATTGTTCTAAAAAGTACATTTTTATTTGTATTTTACATACAAATAAAAACATCGTTTTAAAAAGTATATTTTTCTTTGCCTTTCATATGTAAATGGAAACATCATTTTAGAAAGTACACTTTTATTTACATTGTATGTGTAAATAGAAACATAGCATTAGAAAGTATAGTTTTTATTTACAAATTAGGTGTAAATAGAAACTTAAATTTAAAATGGCATCTTAATTTACATCTTGGATGTAAGTAAAAGGAATAACTTCGAAATTACAGCTTTATTCACATTTTAGATGTAAATAAAGGATTAGATTGAAAATGTATATTTTTATTTACATTTTAGGTGTAAATAAATGAATAGATTAAAAAGTATATTTTTATTTACATTTTAGATGTAAATAAAAAGAGTAGATTTAAAGCGACATTTTTATTGACAATTTATATTCAATAAAAAGTATGGAATTAAAAGAAGCATTTTTATTGTCTTTTTAGAGACAATAAAAGGAGTAGATTTCAATGTTATGTTTGTTGAAATAAAAAGAATGGAATTGAACGTTATATTTTTATCGTCATTTTAAATGCGATAAAAGAGTAGAAATAAAAATGGCATTTTTATCGTCATTTTAGATGCGATAAAAAGAGTAGAAATAAAAATGGCATTTTTATCGTCATTTATAAAAGGACTAGAAATAAAAATGACATTTTTATCTTCATTTTAAATTCGATTGAAAGAATGAATTTTAATATTCGTAATCGCCCAACGATTTATATTTATATTATATAAATATAAATTATAAATAAAACGAATCGCGTGCGGTAGTTCGTGTTTCGGCAATCGACCAATCTTAACTTTAAATGATTATACCGAATGATCAGACTGTCGGATTTTCCCAAATCTCGAACCGTTAGGACCGCTTTGGGAAGATCTTTCCAACGATATAAATTTTGTCAAAATCCAACGGTTAGATTTCAAGATATGTGTAAATCAAATTTTGGTAAAAATAGCGCCAAGGCAGCCCATCGACCCGAAGCGTCGTTTAATTATTTTGATCTATTTTAAATAAAGAAAAATGGAGATAAATCATTATAAATAAATATTAACGATATAAAGTGATTTAAATGATAATTATTCAAAAAATTATTTGAAAGGACCGACTGGCAATTTAAATCGAACAAAGAGAAGACGTGATTGAAGGCCAGTGATCTTCAACATCGAATGGATGGCTACTGATGCCATGGACTGATTTGTTCCTAGGAAGGGGTTAAAGTGGTAGTTGTCCAGACGTTCTTGTTGATTGTCTGGATATGCGAGCACGACGAGAAATTAGGTGACTCCGGTTTCGTTCAGACCTAGAACGGACTTGTAAATGGATGCATGTCTGACGTTGGAGTTCATTCCATGTAGTTAAATCAATTTCTATCTAATGTATATCCGTTTGGTGGTGGAGAATTTATTCTCTTGCTTGACACCCTCAGAGGTTATATATGGTGTCCCAACCCCATTCCCGATAAGACAAGGCATGGGTGATCTTTGGAATATAACACATAAACAGATAACAACATAGCAGAAATAAATAAATACACTAGAAAATGTACAATAGAATACACTGGTTAAACATAATCATCAGAGTTACACAGTATACAGGATCGTACATAGTACAAAATACGGTTCAGCTATACATAAATGTCTACTGCGGAAATGAAAACATAATATGTACAACAGGAGCTGAACAGCATAAAAAGAGATAAATGATAGAATCCATCTTCAGCTCTAGCTATCCATAAAGAGCCTGCTAAAACCTGAATACAAGGCTGCCCGTGTAGTAAAAGGGGCACCCGAGTTTGCAAGTGAAACAAACTACGAGTCAGGACATGTGGGGGTAAGAGCCCACTGTTCGCCACCAAACAACATGGTGAGAACCCCCCATCATGACTGCAACAAGGACTGGTACGAGAAATCTATTTAACACATTTTCAAATATGGCTAATCACAGGACCACGCCACCTTCACGGAACGAGTTTACTCCATTGGATTGCCATTGCTTTAAAACAAATAAATCTTTTAAACATCGCAATGCTTTTTATAAAAATGAAGCCATTATAAGACTCAGTTCCCATCACACAATGCAACACAAACCGGAGGATAAAGTTTTACCTTATGATCGACGCTAGTCTATGAATTAGAAAAGCGCGACATTTGTAATAAATTCTGCAAGCATACAGGCGTGTAGCATACAGGTCGAACACAGGGAGGTTTAATTAAAAATTATTATTTATTTTTTCTTGGGCGTGTTAGACGAAGCTGGAGGTTGATTTTTTTTCGCAAAGCAAAATAAAAACTGAAACTACGAATAAAAGGTGCAATTAAATTCACTACAGATTCGAATCTAATCGGATCTGTAATAAATTCAATGATTAAAATAAAATAGAACACTGGAAATAAAATTGCAGAATAGAAATCAACAACTGAAAATAAAAACTAGGATTACCGCTGAATCTAATCAGACAGTCAATCACTAGTAAGAAAAAAATAGAAGCAATAGCAAATTGTGTTCTAGCAAATCTAATTGACTAGACAACACAATATGCCATGAAAATAAAAAATGCAGAAACTAAAGAAAAGAAAGCTTTATTATGACTGAAAGAGAGTACAGAAGAATGAATCCATTTTACAATGGTTACAATCACATATTTATAGATGAGAATGGGAAAACCCTAATTAGGTCTATGAATAAATGGGCCTCCTCATTCATGAATATCTCTTGCCTTCCTTGACTAACTTGATTGGAGAAAATCTGGGCATATCATGGTAAATATTTTCCATATCTTTCAATTCTCCCATGTGGCTGATTGATTGATAGAAGGTTGCATCTAATTAATTCTTCCAAACGAGGACGCTTATCAGACTCCAAAGGCAATATAAGATAAAATCTTTAAAATTGATTTTTCTTCTTGGCAACAATTCAATCAGAAATTCTTCTAATTGAAATTGAATGATTTGAATTTAATTCCATGATAAGAATATGGCTATTGCTGAAATGTTAATTGGTGCACATCATAAATACATACACATGAATATGTGTATGTATATATATAACATAACACTAAACCAAATATTTCTCAAACCAAAGGGCCAGTGTGAACGCACTCCATTTCTTTGGCAAAAAGTGAGCTTGACGGGGTTCGAACTCAGGTCTCTTAGCACCAATTCCTATGCCTTTACCTGTGAGCTACTACTTCTTTTGCAATTGAAATGAAATTGATGTGAGGAAGTAGCTTTTATCTGTAGTTGGCCTTTAATTTGAAATGGAGGAGGCATTTCTTGACATCCTGTAAAAACATACAAAAGTAACCAAAGTATCATTTATTTATTTACAAAAGATGAAGCATAAGAGTAATAAAATAAACACTTTTCAGTGTCAATCAAATACCCCCACACTTATCTTTTACTCATCCTCGAGTAAAACAAAAAATGAAAAACTAACTAGATAGGTCGCACTTTCGTAGGAAACACGATTGCATTGAGCGTATGCAACAAGCCGTTAAACCTCTAGGTGTCCCCAGTAGGACGAGTGGTGTCTCGTGAGGGTTTTCAGCGGATACTACCCACAAAATCCAAATGCAGTATGCTATGATTCTAATGAAACTACATGAATGCAATGCAAATAAAAATGAAAAATGAAAACACGACTTGTTTCAGGAAAGTGGTACAACAATTTAAGTTAACAATTTCTAGTCAGTTGATTTTATTTTAGATACCTCGACTTGTCACAAATTTTCAATATAAATCAAGTTTTCAAATGTAAAATTCCATAATACATTTTAGATTGTAGTAACATACCATAATTCCATGATAAGAATATGGCTATTGCTGAAATGTTAATTGGTGCACATCATAAATACATACACATGAATATGTGTATGTATATATATAACATAACACTAAACCAGATATTTCTCAAAGCAAAGGGCCAGTGTGAACGCACTCCATTTCTTTGGCAAAAAGTGAGCTTGACGGGGTTCGAACTCAAGTCTCTTAGCACCTATTCCTATGCCTTTACCAGTGATCTACTACTTCTTTTGCAATTGAAATGAAATTGATGTGAGGAAGTAGCTTTTATCTGTAGTTGGCCTTTAATTTGAAATGGAGGAGGCATTTCTTGACATCCTGTAAAAACATACAAAAGTAACCAAAGTATCATTTATTTATTTACAAAAGATGAAGCATAAGAGTAATAAAATAAACACTTTTCAGTGTCAATCAAATACCCCCACACTTATCTTTTACTCGTCCTCGAGTAAAACAAAAAATGAAAAACTAACTAGATAGGTCGCACTTTCGTAGGAAACACGATTGCATTGAGCGTATGCAACAAGCCGTTAAACCTCTAGGTGTCCCCAGTAGGACGAGTGGTGTCTCGTGAGGGTTTTCAGCGGATACTACCCACAAAATCCAAATGCAGTATGCTATGATTCTAATGAAACTACATGAATGCAATGCAAATAAAAATGAAAAATGAAAACACGACTTGTTTCAGGAAAGTGGTACAACAATTTAAGTTAACAATTTCTAGTCAGTTGATTTTATTTTAGATACCTCGACTTGTTTCAGGAAAGTGGTACAACAATTTAAGTTAACAATTTCTAGTCAGTTGATTTTATTTTAGATACCTCGACTTGTCACAAATTTTCAATATAAATCAAGTTTTCAAACGTAAAATTCCAGTTTGGCCAGTTAGTTCGGTCGATAACATAGTGCAGCCATGAAATAAATTCTTAATTTGCTTGGCACAGTTTGCAAAGTGGTATTCTAATTTTCTCATGTGTGGCTAGTCAAATCAATAAGGTCAAGAAGTGTTTGGGTATCATCGCTTATTCTTTATTCTATAAAATTTTAAGATTTATGATTAAGTACATACACCTAACTAAAAAGACCAATGTTTACCACCCATGCACTGCCTCGCGGACTAACGGAGAGTAGGTAAAGAGCTTGGCGGATTGTGCAGGCCGACTTTGACTTTGTCAACAACGTGTCGGTAATCCTTAGGTGTCCAATCTCATAAAATGAGACCAAGATATTCCAACACTAACTTTGTCAACAATGTGTCGGATAGAGCTTGGCGGGTTTGCACACCAACGCTCGATATACAAGCAACGTTGGATACCCTTGGAATACTATAATTATTATTATCGAAAATATAAGCACAAAAGAGAGTTACGCGAATTCAACTTAACACAACTTAGTTTTAAAGATTTGAAAAGCCAATATAAGTATTTTAAGTCCTCCACTTATTTAAACAAAGTCTACAATATAGAATAAATTTCATGGCCATCACCTAAGAATCTCCCTATGTACCGGTTACACTATTATCCCTCAAAATTAAACTTTTCATTATATTTCCTATTCGATCTAAGTTGAGAGAGAAAAATACTATCAACTGGCTAAAAATTGTAAACTTATTTTGCTGTATCAATTGAAAATGAGTCGTATTTCAAAAAAAAAAATTATGGTATGTTACTACAATCTAAAATGTATGATGGTCCTACTTAAAAAAATAAAAAGAATTAAAAACAAAGAAAAATGAAAATGGATGAAATGCAGACTCCCCCCACACTTGATTGAGACAGTGTCCCAACTGTCTAAGGCAGAAAAACAAAAATAAAATAACAAAATGAAAAAGAAAAATAAAAGAAAAAGAACGTGTACCACCTGATTTCATGGTGGATGATCATGCAGATCGATAGAGTCATCTTCGTCATATTGCTCGAATTCCAAAAATGGTTTCAGTCGTTGACCGTTTACTTTGAAGACTTTTCCATCCCTAGGATTTTCAATTTCAACCGCTCCATGAGGGTATACTGTTTTCACGACATAAGGTCCAGTCCATCGAGATCTGAGTTTTCCTGGAAACAAGTGAAGTCTAGAGTCTTATAAAAGAAATTTTTGACCTACATTGAATTCCTTACGAAGTATGTTTTTGTCGTGTTGGGCTTTGGTTCTTTCTTTGTAGATTTTCGCATTTTCATACGCCTCATTTCTTAATTCCTCTAATTCCGAAATTTGTAACTTCTTATGTGAGCCGGCTTTTTCTAAGTCAAAGTTCAAAAATTTGATGGCCCAGAGAGCGCGATGCTCTAATTCAAGAGGTAAGTGACAGGCCTTTCCAAAGACTAATCGATATGGTGACATCCCTAGATTGGTTTTATACGCAGTGCGAAAAGCCCAAAGTGCATCAATCAGTTTTACGGACCAATCTTTTCTATTGGAATTCACGGTTTTCTCAAGAATTTGTTTGATTTGTCTATTGGAAACTTCTACTTGTCCACTAGTTTGTGGATGGTAAGGTGTTGACAGCTTGTGTGTGATTGAGTATTTCTTGAGCAAGGACTCAAAAGCACGATTACAGAAGTGAGTGCCATTATCGCTAATGATAGCTCGAGGTGTACCAAAGCGTGAAAAGATGTTTTCTTTGAGGAATTTGACAACAACCTTGTTTTCGTTGGTTTTGGTCGGAATGGCTTCAACCCACTTTGAGACATAGTCTACCGCAAGCAAGATGTAAAGATTCCCAAATGAATTAGGGAATGGTCCCATGAAATCGATGCCCCAAACATCGAATAACTCAATCACAAAAATGGGGTTGAGAGGCATCATGTTTCGCTTAGAGATTCTACCCGTTCTTTGACATCGCTCACATTTAGAGCAAAATTCGAAAGCGTCACGGAAGAGTGTGGGCCAATAAAAACCGCTTTGCAAAACTTTTGCCGCAGTTTTTCTTGCTCCAAAATGACCGCCACAAGCATGGTCATGTGAGAAAGAGAGAATACTTTGGTGTTCATGATCGGGAACACACCTTCGAATGATTTGGTCTGGACAGTATTTGAAAAGATACGGGTCGTCCCAATAGAAGTTTCGAACTTTCGAGAGAAATTTTTGTTTATCTTGTTTCGACCATTCAGCGGGCATTTGTTGTGTGACAAGATAATTCACAATGTCAGCGTACCAAGGGGTGTTAGAGATTGAAAGGAGTTGTTCGTCAGGAAAATAGTCATTGATTTGAGTGTCGTTATCATTTTCATGCATAATTCGAGAGAGATGATCAGCTACGACATTTTCAGAACCCTTTTTATCTCGTATTTCTATGTCAAACTCTTGAAGAAGAAGGATCCAACGGATTAAGCGGGCCTTGGCATCCTTCTTAGAAAGCAAATATCGTAAGGCAGCATGGTCAGTGTAAACTATGACTTTGGATCCTATGAGATATGGTCTGAATTTCTCAAGAGCGAATACAACTGCCAAAAATTCTTTTTCAGTAGTTGAGTAATTAAGTTGGGCCTCGTTTAAGGTTTTGCTGGCGTAATAAATGACTCGAGGGAGTTTATCAATACGCTGACCCAAGATGGCTCCAATAGCAAAATCAGAAGCGTCGCACATAAGTTCGAAGGGTTGAGTCCAATCAGGAGGTTGAATGATGGGAGTTGTGGTCAAGAGTGATTTAAGAGTTTCAAAAGATGTTTTGCAATCATTGGAAAATTCAAACTTTACGTCTTTGGCAAGTAAATTCGAGAGAGGTTTTGAAATTTTTGAGAAATCCTTAATGAATCTTCTGTAGAATCCTGCATGGCCAAGAAATGAACGAACATCTTTGACAGACTTAGGAGGAGGTAAATTAGCAATCAAATCGATTTTGGATTTATCGACTTCTAGGCCATCTTTGGAGACGACATGACCTAGAACTATCCCCCTTTTTACCATAAAGTGGCATTTCTCCCAATTAAGCACGAGTGATTTCTCCTTACAACGCTTAAGGACGAGTTCTAGATGAGTGAGACATTGGGAAAAAGATGATCCATATATTGAAAAATCGTCCATGAATATTTCCAAGAATTCTTCCACCATATCAGAGAAAATACTCATCATACACCTTTGGAAAGTCGCGGGGGCATTACAAAGACCAAAAGGCATGCGACGATAAGCAAAGGTTCCAAAGGGACAAGTAAAGGTGGTCTTATGTTGATCTTCTAAATCAACAGGAATTTGGTTATAGCCAGAGTATCCATCGAGAAAACAGTAGTACTCATGTCCCGCTAAGCGTTCGAGCATTTGGTCAATAAAAGGCAAGGGAAAATGGTCTTTTCGTGTGGCTGAGTTAAGCTTTCGATAGTTGATGCACACACGCCATTTGGTTTTGATTTTTGTTGGGACGAGTTCATTACTGTCGTTTTTGATCACTGTGACTCCCGACTTCTTTGGTACAACTTGTACCGGACTCACCCAAGTACTATCAGAGATGGGATAGATGATGTTATTGTCTAGACATTTGATTATCTCCTCCTTGACCACTTCTCTCATGTTCGGGTTTAATCGCCTTTGAGCCTCACGGGTGGGTTTAGCCTCATCAACTAAATGTATGCGATGTTCCACGATTGATGGGCTAATTCCTTTTATATCGCTAATTTCCCACCCCAAGGCGTCTTTATTTTCCCGCAAGATATCCAAAAGTTTTTCTTCTTGGTCCTCGATAAGATCGGAAGCCAAGATTACGGGAAAAGTTTTTGAAGAGTCTAGGTATGCATACTTAAGGTCTGGTGGCAAGGGTTTGAGGTCTAACTTAGGAAGTTCTTGTGTATCAACCTTGGTCAACATTCCTTGATTAGATTCAGGTGACGAAGTGTCGGAGTCAAGAATTTTGTTTAGTTCAGAAATGTATTCGAGTTCATCGAAATCAGAGTCGAAATGGTCAAGACACATTTTTAAAGCTTCAGAAGTGTCATTAGAGGTTTCATCAACTGTGGTTTGAATCATGTCAATTTCATCGATCTCAAAATCCCTAGGTTGTTTGTTGAGATTAAAGATGTTTAGCTCAATGGTTAGGTGCCCGAAGGAAAGTCGAAGCTGACCATTCCTACAATTAATGACAGCATTAGAGGTTGCTAAGAAAGGGCGTCCTAAGATCAATGGTATTTGAACGTTGGGATTTGAGACAGGCTCTGTTTCTAGAACTATAAAATCAACAGGGAAGTAAAACTGTTCGATCTGTATCAAGACGTCTTCGATAATTCCCAATGGCTTTTTGACAGATCGATCGGCTAGTTGAAGTGTGATGTTTGTTGGTTTAATCTCCCCTAGTCCAAGTTGACGATAGACAGTATAAGGGAGAAGGTTGACACTGGCACCAAGGTCGAGTAGAGCACGAGAGATGTGGGTGTTTCCTATTTTACAATCAATCGTAGGGCAGCCAGGGTCTTTATACTTGACTGGGGCAAGATTCGAAAGAATAGAGCTTGTATTCGCAGTTAGAAAGGCGGTTTTTGGGACATTGGTCGCACGTTTTTGTGTGCACAATTCCTTAAGACATTTGGCATATTGAGGGATTTGTTCAATGGTGTCTAAAAGAGGAATGTTCACACGGACTTGTTTGAAAATTTCCAGAATTTTATCGAAATTTGCTGCTTTCTTCTTATTATTGAGTCTATGGGGAAAAGGAGCAACTGGTTTTTCGACTCTACGATCAGTTTCATCATTCGAGGAAAAAGGTGGTAGGGGTGTAGAAGATGAAATGCTGGGATTGCCAGCATTGGTTTTCAAAGGTGGGCCGGGTTTGCCGACACAAGGAGAAGAACTGTTGGGATTGCCAACATTTAAGGGAATTTGAGGTTTAGAAGAATTGGCATTCGAAGCCAATGGGTGATCATCGAGATTAGGGATTGGGGTCGAGTTAGGAGGTTCGTCAGGGTCGTCCACGTTATTATCAATCCTCTTTCCAGATCGAAGGGTTGTAATAGCGTTGACTGGATTATGGTTTTCGTCCTCACAAGAATTTACAGTACGAGAGCTATATTTTGGATTCACCTCAGGTTGACTGGGCAACTTTCCTTTCTCGTTAGTTTTCGCTAGTTCCTTTATCATATTCATCATTTGTTCCATTTGTTTTTCTAAATGCACAATGTCTGGTGACAGTTGAGAAGATTGAGATGATTGGTTTGATGATTGAAAATTGGGGTGCTTATAAGGTTGTTTGGATTGAGGTGTAGCTTGAGAGGTTTGAGAATTGGGGGGTGGACCTTGGTAATTCGGATTGGGAATAAAGGGTTGCACGTGAGATGGGTTAGCCGAGTTATTGGGGTTCGACCAAGAAAAGTTTGGGTGGTTCCTCCAACCAGGGTTGTACGTGGAAGAGTAAGGATTATTTTGAGCTATAGCATTGGCTTGGTCCTGAGAGTAAAAGTGGGGTAACCCTTCTCCGGTTTGAGGAGCTTGATTTTCTAAGGGAACTTGACTTGGGTCCACGACATGCACTCCTCTAGTAGAAGTACGAATGGGAACACGAATCGATTCCCACTGCATGTCCTTTTCAGAATAATCTTCTAAAAACCGCCAAGCTTCATCGGCTGTTTTAGACATAAAGTCTCCTCCACACATTGATTCTAACTGAGTTCTAGTCTGATAGTTTAGCCCTTCATATGCAATTTGACATAAGTGATCTTTTAGAATTCCATGATGAGGGCAACTATATAATAGCTGGTTGAATCTCTCAAAGTATTTTGAAAAAGTTTCCCCCTCGTTTTGACAAAATTGATTTATCTCGGTTCGGATTTTCAGAGTTTTATGGAAAGGGAAAAACTTTTTCAAGAATGCAGTGACAAATTCATCCCAATTCTTATGGAATGTCGTGGAAAAGAATTTAGCCATCTTTTAGCGCTTTCAAGTAGTGCAAATGGAATTAGCCTTAGCTTGATCGATTCGTTAGATAATTGTTGCATTTTTGTTGTGGACGCATACAATTCAAATTCACTTAGAAATTCATACGCATTTTCAGACCCAGTAAATTTTGGTACCCCTTGGATAAAAGAATGTTTTAGCTCAAAATTGTTTCCTTCAGCTGGTGGGAACACAATGACAGATGGTTGAACGGTCCTAGTAGGATAACATCGATCACGAAGAGACAAGGGTCTCTCCATTTGGATATTGAGATTTTGAAAATTTTGATTTATTTGATTTTGATCCCCAAAGTTTGGAAAATTTTGATTCACTCGATTTTGATCCAATTCGGGTGGAAAATTTTGGTTGATTCGAGAGCCCCTAGGAGAATTTTGTTGGCTAACACTTTTTTCACTCATTGTTGTTAGATGTAAGCACAGAAATTAGCTACAATGAAGTTTTCAGTCCTTATTGGCTCTTAACCCAAAATTATAAAGTGATGCGTTTGATTACTTAGATCAAAAGATTTCTCAGCCAGTTAACGGACAGGAGTTATCGGTGCACCAGGAATCACCCTAGCAATGCAGCCGAAGGTTTAAGTACCTTTAGAGTAATAGCCGATATAATATTTACGAATCACCGTAATATTTATAAACGGTTATTTCTCTACCGTAGTCTAGACACCAAGAAATAATTCGTTCCAAATGAATCAACTATCACAATATAATTAAGCCCTAAATGAGCCCGTGACTCCCTTAAGTCCAATGTCTAACCGTTATTATCAGTCAGATTCTACGATGAAATGCAATTTGTGGGCCAAGGAAAGGGTGATGAAATCCCTCACCTTATGTGAATTGGGGTAATGCCCTTAACAGAATGAATAAAAGATGCAGATATAACAGCAATCACACAAAATAATTGCAGAAATTAAAAATTGTACATTCAAAGCCGCTGCCCCTACAGATTTTTTTTTACAACAATTGTCTATATAATTTTTTTCTTTGCAGCAAGCACCTGTCGTGTTTAGAAAAATATTACCGTGGGGTACGGCGGTCCGTCCAGAGAATTTGAGTAGCTTGAACGATTAAAACCTCAGTGTATACAATCTGGTTGACTTCTGAATTTGTTGATTGATCTCTTTCTCACGTCTGACCTGATTTTGATTTCTTTTTCTTCTTTGTAATAATTTCTTTCTGTATCTCACATGTATCTCACAGAAGTAAAATAAAACAAATTCAGGGAACCAATCAAAAATAATAATTCTTCAACTAGCGTTTGGATTTCTCAGAAATGTCTCGCGTCCCCTTTGTTATTTTCAGGAAATAAATCACGAAATCTGGAAACAACCTATCCTCGAAAACAAATCAGAGTTCCTTTTTTTATCAAGGCAATTTACGCAACAAATCTTTATTCGTTTCCTTTAAGTCAGTGCAAAAATCAGAGATCCAACCTAATGGTGTATTTACTCAATAGCTAATCAATATAAAGAAAAAGGCATAACAAGTGGATCTCACTTCCAAAATTAACTCATGCTCCTTATTCTTTTCCAAAAATAAAGCACCCTCCTTTTATAAATTTCAAAACGCACACCTTCTGATTTCACGACCTTCTATGGTTCACGAATGAACCAAAAATTTCGAGCTGCTCGTTTTTTATTTTTTTATTTTGAGATTCAAACTGGATGCGGGTTGAATTTGGGGTGGCAGACGATGATGCGGTTTGTCGATGTGAAGATGAAGGTGGGTTTGTGGAGGAGATGCTGAAAAGGCAGTTGTTCGGTGGGGTGTTGACAGTTGTTTTGTGGATAAGGAGTTAGAAAGGGAGTTTCGTATGACCGTAGATTGGTATAGCATAACTAGGTTGGCCCGCGGGTTGATTTCTGAATCGATGTGGCTGAGGATGTTTGGGAATTATTGGTGATGGTGTTCGAGGCTTTCGAACTAGGTGTGGTTGAGGATACGAATTGGACAGTGGATTGTGGGTGCTGAGGGGACTGTCGTGGTGGGAGCAGATGAGGCTTATGGCTGTTGAATTAATTTTTAATTTTCGGATGATAATTCCTGTTCTAAGATCTGAGGGGGATTCCGGTTTCGTTTTGGGATGTGGAGGATGTAATGGAGACGGATAGTTGGACTTTGCGTTTTATGGAGATGGTGTGAATTGTTTATGGCAAGAGGAGAGGCTGTTATGGATGTGGTGTGGATGTTTTTGAATAAAGCGTGAGGATATATTCTGGTGTGGACCGTGGACGTATGGTGGTGAGGGTAGCTGTATGACGTTGCTTTCCAAGTATGGGTTTGGTTTGTGTTTGAAGGAGTTTCGGGCTTTGGGGAGGAGAAGTTGTGGCAGATGATGATTGGGAGGGTATGGTTTGTTGAACGGGATTGGATGAACGTGGGAGGTTGACTGTGATTTGTGATGGACTGAGTTGCTGGAGGGAATAGTTGGATTGATGCAGAGTTTTTTGGTTGGTGATTCGCTGTATGGTTTGTGGAGTTGAATTGTTGGTGATGGTGAAAATGGGTAGAGTTTGTTCAAGGCAGATAATGTATGGCGGAAAGAAATGTTTGAATTTTTTTTCAGAAAGTTGTAAAGAGAAGAGGGAAAGGAAAAAAAAATTGTAAAAGGAAAAACAATGAAAAGAGGAAAGAAATGAAGCAAAAGGTGAAAGTTTTTTTTTTATATTTTTTTTTTTAATTTGGAAGAGTTGTAGAAGAAAAGAAAGAGGTTGAGAAATAAAAAGGAAAGAAATCAAAGAAAAACTAGCAAGTTTTTTTTTCTTTTGTATAGAAGATTATAGTATCATTGCGAAATACCAAATAAGCTACTGAAGAAATTTTTTTTTTTCATATATACACGAAAACAAAAGGAAAAATATAAACAAAAACTAACACGAATCGGAAATTAAATAAATAATAAAATTTAATCGTTACCTCCCCGGCAACGGCGCCAAAAACTTGATCGACGCTAGTCTATGAATTAGAAAAGCGCGACATTTGTAATAAATTCTGCAAGCATACAGGCATGTAGCATACAGGTCGAACACAGGGAGGTTTAATTAAAAATTATTATTTATTTTTTCTTGGGCGTGTTAGACGAAGCTGGAGGTTGATTTTTTTCGCAAAGCAAAATAAAAACTGAAACTACGAATAAAAGGTGCAATTAAATTCACTACAGATTCGAATCTAATCGGATCTGTAATAAATTCAATGATTAAAATAAAATAGAACACTGGAAATAAAATTGCAGAATAGAAATCAACAACTGAAAATAAAAACTAGGATTACCGCTGAATCTAATCAGACAGTCAATCACTAGTAAGAAAAAAATAGAAGCAATAGCAAATTGTGTTCTAGCAAATCTAATTGACTAGACAACACAATATGCCATGAAAATAAAAAATGCAGAAACTAAAGAAAAGAAAGCTTTATTATGACTGAAAGAGAGTACAGAAGAATGAATCCATTTTACAATGGTTACAATCACATATTTATAGATGAGAATGGGAAAACCCTAATTAGGTCTATGAATAAATGGGCCTCCTCATTCATGAATATCTCTTGCCTTCCTTGACTAACTTGATTGGAGAAAATCTGGGCATATCATGGTAAATATTTTCCATATCTTTCAATTTTCCCATGTGGCTGATTGATTGATAGAAGGTTGCATCTAATTAATTCTTCCAAACGAGGACGCTTATCAGACTCCAAAGGCAATATAAGATAAAATCTTTAAAATTGATTTTTCTTCTTGGCAACAATTCAATCAGAAATTCTTCTAATTGAAATTGAATGATTTGAATTTAATTCCATGATAAGAATATGGCTATTGCTGAAATGTTAATTGGTGCACATCATAAATACATACACATGAATATGTGTATGTATATATATAACATAACACTAAACCAGATATTTCTCAAAGCAAAGGGCCAGTGTGAACGCACTCCATTTCTTTGGCAAAAAGTGAGCTTGACGGGGTTCGAACTCAAGTCTCTTAGCACCAATTCCTATTCCTTTACCAGTGAGCTACTACTTCTTTTGCAATTGAAATGAAATTGATGTGAGGAAGTAGCTTTTATCTGTAGTTGGCCTTTAATTTGAAATGGAGGAGGCATTTCTTGACATCCTGTAAAAACATACAAAAGTAACCAAAGTATCATTTATTTATTTACAAAAGATGAAGCATAAGAGTAATAAAATAAACACTTTTCAGTGTCAATCACCTTATAATGGCCAGAATATGCTTAATACGATTAAAACAAAAACATTTGATATTATTACTAGTATTTATTAGTTTCAAAAACAAATTCAAATCACAAGTATCAATCACAGACGACATTAATGCCCCATACCACTATGTCGCCATATATAGGTATACAATCAAAACCGCACAATGTCGTATTTGGAAATTGGATTTCCGTCGTGAATCGAGGCCAGGGATGGTCCTTACTGCTTCGAGAAAATCTAGCCTACCATGTCTCAGGCAAGTACTCAATCAAGCCTTGGAGCAACAGGGCCAGTCCACTCGATGTGGATTAAACTTAAACCCTGAACACTACGTTTCCCCGCCCTTTGGGGCGCAAATGAGCCAACGAATCACTCCATCGGCTTCACGTAGTCACCGATATATCTAAGGCGCCTCGCAACAGCAACAACCACACAGGTGAAAATAATATAAATGTCAGCCAGTTTAAGCACCGACACCACCTCTAGCTAGAAAGAAACGCATGTCCTCCCTAAAGTCCTCTCCCGTTTCTGGTCCATACCGGGGTGTGAGGCTCGCGAAACAACGCTATACACAAAGCTACGCCACACAGGCCGTGCTTTGATCATCAACCACAAGACTTTGCTTTTCAACAGAAGCCTTGATCATCTGGCACTTCGGCATGCCACACAGGCAATTCACTCAATGCGACTGGTTTCCATAGATATATAACCTCTGAGCTCGTACATCTCAGAGAAGGACGTTAAGCAAGAGAATAAATTCTCCGCCACCAAACAAATATATATTTAATAGAGATCAATCAGCACAGAACAAAATCCAATGTCAGACACACAGTCCATTTACACGTTCGTTCTGGGTCTGAACGAAACCAAAGGCACTCAATACCTCGCATATCCGTACAATCAACAAGTACGTCCGGGTGGCTACTACCTCAACCCCGTCAAGGTAGCTACTCATATCATGAGCATCAGTAGCACCCCTCCATTCGACGTGAAGATCATCGGTCTTGCACCGTCTTCATATCTTCGACTTTCACTCGTCGATCAATTATTTGAAATGAGAATTAACTCGGTTTTTCAAATAATTCACATATATTTAGAATTTCAAATCAAATAATTTCAATGGTTGAATTATTCGACCTCACCAATTCTTTTCTTTAATGTAATTTTCACACCAAACACATTCAACCATCAAATATCACACAAACCGAGCAAATTCAGTTTATTTCCATTCCATATCGTTTATAATATTTTATCACGATTTATCGCTATTTTTATTTATTTAAAAATAGCCAATTTATTCAAAACAACGCTTCAGGCCATAACGCGGCCGTGGCGTTGTTTTCCTCCAGATTTGATTTACACATATCTGAAAATCTAACCGTTGGACCTTCACAAAATTTATACCATTAGAAAGATCTTTTCAAAACGAATCCAACGGTTTTAGTTTCGGGAAAATCCAACGGTCGGATCTCACTAACCAATCGTTTGAAGTTACGATTTCAAAATACGAACTGCAGCGTCGTTATTCGATTTAATTTAATTATACTTATATATATATATATATAAATATAATCGATTCTGGCGCTGTTTTTCTCCATATTTGAATTAAACATTCCAGACAATCCAACCGTTGGATCTTTACAAAGTTGGTGCCATCGGAAAGGTATTTTCAAGGCGAACCCAACGGTTGTGGTTTCGGGAAAATCCGATGGTCGGATCTCCCGCACTAATCGTTTGAAGTCACGGTTTCAAAATACGAATTGCAGCTTCGTTATTCACTATATTTTAATTATATTTATATAAATATATATAAATATAATTCTTTCGTCGATTTCAAAACCATATCCACTTTATATGTTTGGTATAAATTATATTTTTATCCAACAGACATTTATTTCAACACTTCACTATTTTTAACAATTCATGTATATAACAAAATTGTGATTTTTATTGTAAAACAATTTATTTCAAAACACGACTATTTTATATAGTTCATATAGATGATAAAAATATGATTTTTATTATAAAACAATTTATTTCAAAACACGACTATTGTTAACCACATGAATTTTTACTCAACACATGAATATAGTTTCAACACATGAAAATAATTCTAACACATGAATTTTTACTCAACACATGAATATAGTTTCAACACATGAAAATAATTCTAACACATGAATATCATTGAAAATTTCGATAACATAACGACATGGTAGTTAAAACCGGGGCCGTCCCTAGTACGGCTCCTTGCTCTACCTTAAAGCCTCACAGCTTTTGATAATGGGGATTCATGCATCTAGTTCACACGCAGGCGGCATGGTTTATTTTCATTTCCACAATCTATTCTAATTTTGTTTTCAACCACAGATGGGTATTTTTCAACCACAATCAATCATTCTCAACCACAAACAATTATATCAACCATTCGTATTATTCACCCAACTTCACATCAACCAAATAATCCAAACAATATCACAAACAATAAATATCGTCCATGGTCTGTGGACGAGGGGAGTGTATATATATATTCGTATATAAATATATTTCAATTCACTTCAATACATTTCAACGCACATATAATTTTTACAACGCATATATAACTTGTACATCGAATATACAACTTATACAATGCTTATACATGAGGTGTACAATGCTTATATAACTCATACATCGACTATATAATTTATACATCATTGTTTTCCATATCGTTTATAATTTAGAAATCTCATATTGGGTTCCACTCCACCAAAAATAGCAGAAGGCTCAGAAAAATATGCGGTCTCTTTTAAAATGTAGAAGACGTCCTCGCGGTCACGATGTTTCCTGTTTCACCGAATTTTGTCAATACACGAAAAAGATATGATTTTTCAAAGTTTTGCAACACTTAAAAGTGTTATCTTCAATTCAGAAAAATCAAGCCGTTTACCTTCTTCGATTCTTCAAAACTAGGGTTCGAATTTAAACCAAATCCGTTGCACTTCGTCGAAATCCAACTGCACCACGTTGACGGGCCTCGAGAGGCGCCGCTGCGCCAGGAAGATGGTGAAGCTCGAACTCCAATCTTGGCCGGAAATCGGTGCGAAACTGGTGAACTTTGGAGAGGGAATTCTCGCGATAGGGTGCACGATAGGAGATGGGGTTTGTCTTGATTTGAAGAGGAGGAGATGAGCTATAAAATGTTGCAAAGGAGTGGTGGGTTTTGATGAGAGGTTTCGCCGGAAAATGGGGAAGAAGAACCGAAGCTATTTCCATCGTGAATGAGAGTGGAGGGAAGCGGGTTGACCAGTCAAAGGGAAATGAGAGAGAAAGATAGTGATTGGCCCCTTTATAGTTTATTTTTAATTTATTTTAAATCCAAAAATTTCTTCTTGACCAAACGACACCAATTCAAACCCAATGACTGTCGCCCCTAGCTAAATACCCCCATCCCGGACACAGTGGGATATATTTCGTTGGACAATTCGACTGTTACAATCAGTTATTTTTCAAATTAAAGTATAAAACATTTAACATTCAATTTGAACGTACCTTTCAATTTGCCTGGGCCACAAACTGATTCGAAAAATTCCAGAAAAATAAATCTGGCTATGTTTTGATAATATGGTCCCAACAAAATTGATTTCATCGAATTTTGAGACCGTTTGAAAAAAGGCCATTTTCTGGTTGATCCCATTTAACTGTAATTGACCAAAACACATTTTCCTTTGCCACGCTCACATACTGGCTTCAAAAATTATGAAATTTTGAAACCTAGCAATAACTTCACATCCCGGATCCAACAAAAGTGGTTTCGTTGAATTACGAGATCGTTTGCAAAATGGCCATTTTCACAGACTATATTAACTCCATAACGACCTTTCAAAAAATTCATTTGGCCATAACTTTTTCTTCCCGCTATGAAACTCCAATTTTTCCGATTCGTTAGAAAGGTATTCACTAACAAATTTAAATATTTCTGGTTTCACTCAAATCCGTTTTGTTTTGCACCAGGTACAGTCAGTCAAAGTTTGAATTCAAATTTCGAAACTACCGCGCCATTTCAGGCCTTGTTTATAATTCAAATTAATTCTATTCATTATCAACATCGATTCAACCATACATTTCGTTGTTACTATTTAAAATATTTATTTTAAATACTAGAAATTCACTAAAATAGCTAATTTAAAATTTTTAAATTGGTTCAGATTTTACGGGTTGTTACATATGGATAGTGGTTGGTCGCATGGCGTGAACTGTCAATGTGGCACGTCAAGTTGCAAATGATCAAGGCTATTGTTGAAAAGCAGGCCTTGTGGTTGATGATCAAAGCATATCCTGTTTAGGCATAGCTTTGTGTTAGCGTGACTTCACGAGCCTCATACCCCGGTATGAGTCAAAAAGGGATATGGACCGTAGGGAGTGCACACATTTCTTTCTAGCTAGAGTGGTGTCAGCGACCTACCAGCCCTGACATTTTTACTAATGTGGATGACGGATTATGAGGTACCTCGGTTTTATATGTTGTTAGTGGCCATATTGAGGTCCAAAGGGATAGGGAAACATGTGTTCAGACATAACTAATCCACTAACGTATGTGTGGACTTGCCCTATCGCTCCAAGGGTTTCCCTTAGGTGTGATCCTGAGGCATTTTCTAGAGTGTCTTGAATCAGAGAGGTTGATCCTTAGCCTCGATTTCGAAACCAAATCTCCAATACGACATTACGATTTTGATTGTAAACCTCTATATGGCGACATAGTATATGATACCTATGCCATCTAGGATTGATACATTTACTTTTAAGTATTTTAATACTGATTAGGCACTAAAAATAATATTAAAATATTATTTTATATGTATCAAGTCATGTTTGATCATTATAAGTTAAAACTCTATCCTCCGGTTTGCGTTGCATTGTGTGATGGGACTTGAGTCTTATAATGATTTCGTTTTTCTAAAAAGACATTGCGCTGTTTTGAATAAAATTAGTTTAAATTATGCACTAGCAATCCAATGGAGTAAACCCGTTTCGCGTTAGCGGCTTGGTCCCGTGATTTGCCACCTTATTAGATAATGTAGTAGAAGATTTCTCATACCAGTCCCATGACTGACTCGTAGTTTGTTTCACTTTGAAAACTCGGGTGCCCTCTTTTCTACATGGGCAGCCAAGTGCCAGGTTTAGGTCATATTTTAGGCGCATTCTGGATTGGAAACTGCATTGAGAGGAAGATGAAGACCTTCTCTTTATCATTCATTCTGCTTTGAGACTTGTATTCATCTTTGGGTTTTGATGTACGTTATGGAGTTTGAGACATATTTATTTTTCATTCAGACTTTCTATTTTGCTAAGTGTATCCTGTGTCTGCGTACTCTGATGTATTGGATATTATGATGCTGATGACATTTTATTTCCGCTGCAATAATTTATGTGTTATGATACTATTTGCGATCTGTTTTTGTTGTAAATATGCCATATTCTGATTACTCTTGCTTTCGTTCTATGGAAGTTTGGGTTATCACACCAAATCCTTCACGTGGCCGCTTCACGGAATCATAAACAACCATTTCGATCCAATGGAATCGATCCCAGCACCTTATTTGATCCCTACCCAAAGCTATCGCCCAAATACTAAACTTAAGTACAAAATGGTCATACCTAAATTCGGTAAAAGATCTCGGACATGTCGCACATCCCCATGAATGACATACTAAAATATGAGAATGATCCAACCATTAGGAAAAATAATAGAATTATTTTATGATCGGTAGATTCGTAAAATACAGGTCGTTATAGTAAGGACATCCGACCCTATATTTCTTTGTGAGGGTATTAAGTGATTGTAAGGATGTCTACCCTCATATTTACATATAGGCCTTAAGTAACTGTTAGGATGTGCGCCTTATATGTTTAGCGTGTATGTTCGTTTCGTAGATATAACATGAAGAGTTTACATTGCCAAATATATGAAATAGTCATTCCTAAACTTATATCCTTTTCTTTCGCCAGAACTTTATGTTCTGACCTCCCTCCTCATAATGTAAACAGGTTAGTAGGTGAGGACGCTTGGGATCAGTGATAATTAGTGGTTCTTTGGAGATGGAGCCTAATGATGTTTTAGTTATTTGTGGCAGTATTACTGTATTGTTGGGATAACTATTATTGATGTGCCTCTTATGATTTCTAGAGACTCGTCTTAACCAACATTTATTATAATTATAAATAAAGGTACATCTATTTTAAATTATTATATTTATCCCTTCTGCTATGTGGGATTCTAATTTCGTTTAGTGCTGTTTATTTTATTTCCTTATAGGAACCAACGATATATTTAGAATGGTTCTAAATTCTGATGGGCCTTTTCTAGGTCGCACTTTAGGCTCATTCTGAGCGAGTGGTTACATTTGGTATCAAAGCATAGGTTCCCCGATTACAGGGAAAATATACATATGAGATGCGTACTTGTTATTTTGAAAAAAGAATTCAAAAGGTTTACTATATATATAATATTTATTTAAAGTACACATATCTTTAGAAAATATTATCTGTAGGTCCTTCTATGAAAGGAGTGACCTTAATTTCTAGGAAAACCCTAGGACCCGTGTAATGATTCAATAGCTTCCTTATCGATTTAGAAGCCTATAAACACATAAGGGATATAAGAACCACAAACTTGGAAATATAGGAAGGAATGAAACTACCAAATTAAATAGGCAGTTAATGGAAAGTAATGGGTGACTTAACTATCATTTGTGGGAGGATAAGGGAAAAATTAATATTAAGAATATGGAATAAGAAAAATAAACGTCCATAGCATAAACATGTAAAAGTTTCAGGAAAAGCGAAAGAATATCTTTTATTAAATGAGATAAAACTTCCGTAATTGTAAATATATAATTCGAAAGAGCACTAAATGGTCAATAAGAGAAAAGATATTGAAAATGGAAATATTCATGATGTAATTAAGGCCATTTATGCGAAGGTATGAATATTCGATTTTGAATTAAATGTCCATAAAAATAAGCATTGTTTAATGGATAAAATGGAAATAACGGACATATAGAATGGCAGCAATTAAGAATGTCAAGAATTGAAATTAATAAGAACATAGAAAAAGGAATTAATAAAAGAGATAGACTTCTATAGAATTTTGTGCGTCGGAAGGATTAGACAAAAAGATCAAAATGATATTTGACATAATAATTTATTTATTTTGAAAAAAGGAATTTTAATATGTCATTTATAGGCTCGAGTTGCATAATAATTCCATTAAGGAAATTTTTTAGAAATATGGTTTTTGGGAAAAATAATGTTTTTGAGGAGTTTGAAAAGTTTATTATTTTTTTTGTCCGACAAACTAAAAAAAATAAACTTCAAGGAAAACATAAGATGAATTCCTTAAGTAAAAGGACAATAGTAAATGTTTTTCAGTTATGAGCTTTAAGACGATAGAAATGTAATTGTCATTCAGTACACAATTATAATGAAAAATTTATAATTGTAATTGCCTTGATATAACAAGCTTTTTAATATTGAAATGAATTTGAAAAGAGTTTTTCCTTAAAGATTCTATATAAGTTATGACAATAAATTTGATGTTCAATCAGGAAGAAAAAATGACATATAAAAGTTTGATAGGATAAACGTCATAAATATACTCATTTGAGAAAGAGTGGATAGTAAATTTATTTACTATAGTTTGGGTAGAGTTTGAAATTGTAAAATTCTCATATAATAAGGAGTATATGAGGGAGTAATAATACTAGGAGTAGAACAAATGGTAAATGACTACTCCAATAAATTAATTTAGAAATTTATGATTTATTTGTAACTAATAAATTAATTTTCTGTAAAGTACCCTCATTGTCCAAACAAAGTACAATGAGTAATTAAGGATTTCCTAAATTCAAATGCACATTACCGAGAAATTTGATAAGAATATATGTGCACGACAGTAAAGGTTTTAAACTGTATCACTAACGCTAATGCATCTTGGTTAATATTTTAAAATGTATTTTTGGAAGTAAAATCACAATTGAAGACACATAAATGAAAGCAAAAAAGGCTTACATGCTAGTTAATTGAATGCTGAATCGTCGAAGTCTTGTTTTCAAATAAAAATAAACATTTACCTGAAAACGTTTGTCATTTTGATGGACATTAAAAACTAGCATTCAGTACACAAATATTAGACAAGTGTTAAAATGTGAAGACCCGTTATTTTTAACGGTCCAAAATCAATTATAAACGTCATCAAACACGCTTACAACTAATTTTAGATATTAAAAGTAGCGGATCTTAAGTAAAAAAATACTAGAGACGATTACTAATATGGAAAATCTCATGATATCACAAAATAAATAATCACATAATTAAAACATCATAATCCATTTTATTACATTGAACATCCACAAAGCAAAATAGCAGCGAAACAATAAGAAGTAAATTTAAATAACAACCTCTAGATCCAACATGCAGGCTAGGCTCCTTTCTTCTTCAATTTTTTTTTTCTCATATCTTCCAACTTCACAAATTCTGTTCAAAGAGGAAAAAGAGTTTCAACTATGTTTGGACTGCGCCTAACCCTATACACCCCGACCCAATCTAAGGGTTCCAGTGGCTATTGCATAGGAAAAGACTGCGTACGTACCCCTTTTGGGAGATCAAGCCCACGTAGTTCTATTTCCTGCTCTTCTCCTGCATCCAAATACTTGTTAGTGCATTAAAACCATTACATCCATTCAACCATTTCATCCATTTAACCATTGCAATCAATGTAATTTAATACCAGTGTAAACATTGCAATCAATATAATTAACGCAATCACCGCACCAACGTAATCGAATAAAAGTAGAATATACTATTTTACTCACTTATCGTAATAATGTTAACATGTAGTCATCAAACACCAACAATATCCAATGATAACTCCAAATTATAGGATAAGAAGATAAAAACACAAATATACTTACACGATTATTATTTATGAACCAATAATAATATGCCATCAATGTAAGTATAAACAATTCATTGTGTACTAATTACTCTTGAATAGTAATGATGTCATTAACATCATCGAACATGTACTATTCCAATCAGTATTAGTAACAAAACATCCATCATTAAATAACCATAATTAACTACACATTAATTTGTAGTAATAATGGAGAAACATCACATATTCATCCTTAATGTGATCCATCATCATAAAACAAAACATGATGTAAATAGAACTTAATTATTAACCATGCATTACAACATTTCAATAAAATTTACAATAATTCTTTTTCTTATGAGTAAAAGATTATCTTATTATTGTTCATTATTAAAGGACCTTTCTTGTTTAATTTATCCTTTTAGAATTCTTGTTGCTTCTTATCTTTCAAAACGTTAAATCACTTTGGAAATCAATTGAATGCTAGAATAATAGTGATTGCATATTAAATTATTCTAATATACTAGAAAGTCATGTCATTTCCATTTTTCACAAAACAGTGCAATCTATAGGAAAACCATATCATCATATATAAAATCTTATTTTATTGAACAAGAATTAACATCCTTCTACTTTATTTATGATTTTGTTCAGGAATTACTAAGTATTAAGTAATAACATTATTTCACATCTCTAATTAGTTTTGTTTCTTTTTTTTTCCTTCATAAAGTGTTAATGCATACAAACTATGGATAATCACAATTTTTTTTCATTTATCCAACCAATTTCAACATCATTGCTAAACTTCATTCATTTTAATGAATAGCTCCTATATTCAGATCTGTCACTAATTTGAATTAAAATTCGAATAGTACAATAATCAGTAATGAATCGTAAACTTAGACTCAACACACCAAAAAAAAAAATCTCAAATATCAAACAATTATCAACATATCATGTCAAAAGTTAATAATCATAAATATTCTCCAAGAGACATCAAAATTAATAATCTAAATTCAACTAGTTAAGTTAGAGAACTCATACCTATGCTTTTGAAAATATTATCCATACTCATATAAGCCATATGCATGTATCATCTCCGTTTTATCTAACACTTATTCCCTTTTACCATAGTTGTGAACTTTGTATAAGCTTTCTTCCTTTTTCTCTTTTTTTTTTGATCCTCTCTCTATTCTTTATTTTAGAATGAATCTTTCCATTATTTCCATTAAGGAAAAATTAAAGAAGTAAATAGGATGTGTTTGAATACTTTTCCAAAAAGGAAGAAGAAAGAAGAAAAAAAGATGGAGGTTAAGGTTAGATTTGGCTAACTTATAGAACAGTTAAAGATTGATTTAGTACCTTAGATTATTCCTAGGAATTCTCCAATTAAATTGTAGCCACTCTCTTATTTACTTTGCAATGAAGTAATATGTTAAGGCACATCTCATATGCCTATTGCTATTACTTTAATCCAACCGTGATAAAAAGGGATTTAAATACACCAAAAAGGTAACATATAAATGTATTTTTGAAACTTATCAAAAAGTTACCGTTTATACAAGAGAATTAATTTATTGTCTTAAGGAAATAAACCCCCAATAAAAACAATTCAATTCTCCTACATGTCAATTAGTGCCTAATTAATCCTCACATGCATGATTAATCAAAACATTTACATATATACATGAATATATGATAATTCAAAGTTATATCGATTAATGTCTAATAGCTGCAAAATATGCATAAACCTCACAACCATCCGTAATTAAATACATTGTCAATTGATGCAAATTAATTCTTTACTTTATAAAATGAAAGACATTTGTGTGTGTGTGTGTGTGTGTGTGTGTGTGTGTGTGTGTATATATACATACATAGGATGATTTAATTCTTACTAATTAATTGTATGAATATGCAATTAACCCTCCCTCCATAATATGTAAAGTCAACAAATGTCTAACAAGTGGAATAGATTGACAACTAATGCGAATGGATTGCTTACGAATTAAAAAAAATGCCACTTATATATGGGAATTAATTGTTATTCTTTAGGAACAAATTTCTAGTATGACAAATTAATTGACATACATGTCAATCAATGCTTACTTAATCTTCACATATGCACTTAATCAGTTATTGCTCCATAGTATATAAAATTATGGCATTTACATATTTATACATATATAGGTAAATTTAGATTTATAAGAATAGGCAATAAACCCCATAACCATCCATAAATCAAATATGTCACTGATTATTGCATAATTGATACCTAACTTGTTTTTTTTCAAAAGTGGAAAGCAAATATAATTTTAATTTTCCTTTTTTTTCTTTGCTACTTCCCCATAACATAGAAAGTCTATGCATGATCAAACTATATACATGCATATATATTTATACACACAAAAAGTATTTAAATAACATGTTAATTAATGTGTAATTAATTTACATCCTATGTACTATAATCTGAAAACAATATTCATCTCATATATATGTAACATATCACATACAACCACGTAAAATCTTTCCTTACATGCAACTCTTTATCTTACGTGTCTCTTATTTATATACAAATATATCATATTTGGAACATATATAAATTTGATTGTTTTACCTAAAAACCAAAAATATGTCAATGACGGGAATTGAACTCATGACTTCATGTATGAAAGTCCACTAACTTAACTACTCCAAACACATTTCTTATTCATAAAATTAAAACACTGAAAAATTGATGGTTTCATGAGCATATCCTTTCATTCTAAAAAAAATGAAATATCTTGTGAATAATGTCAAATATATCAAAATTATAAATCAAACTGATCGTCTTGGAAAGACCTTCGCAATGGTAATAGATACGACATCTGGTTTATCTTTTAGTAACAATTAATTCTTAATTACTTAACTTTTAGAACCGTAAAAGTTGCGGGATGTTACATTCTTCCCCCCTTAAAAGAATTGCGCCCTCGCAATTCCCCAAATATAAAACCCATTCAAAATAATAAATCTTTCATTAGGATTTTAAAATAAAACCATCCGTCATAAGTTAACTTCCCATATGTAATAACCATAGTTTCTTGACAGTCACAACACACCACACACTATAATAAAATATGTATTTTCTTGTCATTCTATGGGACATATGGTGTGTAAAAATAAAAATCCATCAACAAACAATAGTTATTATAACATCCTCATACAAAGAAAAGAACGCTCATAAATTAACCATCAATGTGGTTCACAAGAGTAAACCAAAAGAACAATTAACACATCATGAAACTAACAATAAACACATGTATGTTCATTAATGTGCTAACCATATAATCATCCTAATGTGATGAAATTTATTAAAGCCTCACATTTGTAGAAGCGATGTGTCCTTTCTTTCTTTCCTCTTTAAGAATATCGTATGCACCCACTTATGGTCATTCCTTCAAAATAATAAGTGCACATTCATAAATGTATAAATCTTTATAATGGTTAGTACGACATCTCCTCCTATTACCGCCGTCCATCATTCATTATGACATTTACGTACTCATCGCGTAAAGCATATGGAATTCGCTATTTTCTGTTATCCACCCAATTCAGGTATAGCGAATGCCCCCAAGCAAACGGCAGATAGACAAATTCCTAACATAGTGGAACAGACATTTGGAACCCCTTACATGGTGGAGTCCCCTACCTTCCCTGTACCAACCTCTCAAAGATGCACCGAAGTCTTAAAAGCCAACTACCCCTTTGCAAACGTCCTGCGGCAAAGCCCAAATTTGGAAGTTGACACATTGGTTCCTACTTGAACCATTGGTTCCCACCTGAACCCCTTGATTCCATCTTGAATCCCTTGGTCCCCACTTGGACCATTAAAGACAACTTCCTTCTTGAGCTACCTTTGCATCTAGGATTTTTATCGATTGGAGTTTATCTTCAAAAGAGTTCTTCATCGTTGCATTGGAGTAGTGATAATCCATATATAGCAAGTTCCTTCATTTTGTAATAAAGTTATACCGTCCAAAATACCAAAGATCCACTAGATAGGAGTGATTCACATGCCTTTAAAAATTTAAGATTTTGCTTTCAAATAAAAAATTCCATCTACGTTTAAAATAATAATCCTTTGGCAAAATTCTCAAGTTCACAAAACATTTTTCTTTTAAGTTATGGAAGCTGGTAATTATTTGAAAAAATTAAATATGCATTTTGAATCACTCCAACTTTCATACATATTCCCAAGTGGTAAACGTTAAGTCTTTAATCACTAAAATTCTCCATTTTACTCTTCTCACCTTCAAGGAACATCTCCAAAACTTTTAGTCATTCCAAATACTAGTCTTCTTTAGTTTAGAAAACAACATATTCACATTATGCCTAAACTAATCATGTTCCCCTTCAATCCTTTTATTTCTCGAGTGTAGATTCAATCAATAGTCAACACTAGCTTACTATCTAATCATACAATTAACATAAACAATAAACAAACAACATACAAGCAAACTAAACATATCAAGTAAGAAAACAATAATCAATTCAATTAAAAGAATTAATCTAAACAAACATGACATTAACTAATAAGCAAACATCAAGCAAAGCAATTATCCTCACATCTCTCACTCAGTGCGTAAAGCATACGATGTCCACCGCTTTCAATCACTAGACCCATTGAAGTAGTGGCGGAGTTCGACTTGTACAACTACTGCAACTACCAAGCTTACCCCATGGAGTCATAACCAAATCTTTACAAATGACCCCACTTCATTGGTCTATAGTTCTTTAGTCGTACCTAGGCCACTACGGCCCTGAACCCGTTCACGTACCCCCTACACATAGTGATCCAAAGTTATAGACATCGACAACCCCTTAGCACATGTCCCGCAGCAAAGCCCAAATCATGAAGTGAACTCATTAGTTCTCATCTAGATCCTGAGCTCTAACTTCTCCTTTGGACTACCTTTGCATCTCGGTTTTTGGTCAAATTGGAGTTGGTCTTCAGAAGAGTCGTCACGATCATCGTTGCGTGGTAGGGGTAAAAGCTCGAATCCGGTTTGGTTCGGTTTGGTAATCTTGTTCGGCTCGTCCATTTCGGTTCGGTTCGGTGCTCCACTCCAACTCCAACCCTATGCAAGTGGCCCTCCTTTTTGCCATGTTCCAGTTCAGTTTAGTTCGTCTTATGTTCCGATCTGGATCCTTGCATAATTTCTAGCAAGCTATTTTTCGCCGAACGATGGCGTTTTCAACCATTCTAACTTGTATATGCAACCATAAAACATACCAAATAGCAGTAATAACATATAGGTTCAATCAAAAAAAGATCAAAACAACATTCATGTTCATAGAAGGGGACTAATTAACCTTAATTACTCTTAATCCCCTAATTAGCACTAACATGCAAATCACTCACAAATGATCATTTTCTATTAACTAAGGAGATAGCTTTAAAATAAAGGATATATGTTAAAAACATAATTCTAGACCATTGTTGTTCTCTTAAAACGATTATATCTTTACTAAGCTTGGGTTTCAATTGCAACCTAATAACCATGTGTATGTTCATTCAGGTTATAACTCACCCCCTAAACGTTCATCCTGCCTTACTTTTTTTTCCTTTATCCACCATAAAAGGTTTCTCATGAATAAACAACATTGTAGAGTGAGGTAATAACTAAACAAACAATACATACACATAAAGCATGCAATTATAAATCAAAACATTTTCTCCCATATTTGAACCAACCTTAAGGTGTAAATCATTACAATATAACGGTTAAACCTACCCAAGGCTCAGGTAATCGCTAAACCTAAGCTCTGATACCAAATGTGAAGACCCGTTATTTTTAACGGTCCAAAATCAATTATAAACGTCATCAAACACGCTTACAACTAATTTTAGATATTAAAAGTAGCGGACCTTAAGTAAAAAAATACTAGAGACGATTACTAATATGGAAAATCTCATGATATCACAAAATAAATAATCACATAATTAAAACATCATAATCCATTTTATTACATTGAACATCCACAAAGCAAAATAGCAGCGAAACAATAAGAAGTAAATTTAAAAAACAACCTCTAGATCCAACATGCAGGCTAGGCTCCTTTCTTCTTCTATTTTTTTTTCTCATATCTTCCAACTTCACAAATTCTGTTCAAAGAGGAAAAAGAGTTTCAACTATGTTTGGACTGCGCCTAACCCTATACACCCCGACCCAATCTAAGGGTTCCGGTGGCTATTGCATAGGAAAAGACTGTCTACGTACCACTTTTGGGAGATCAAGCCCACGTAGTTCTATTTCCTGCTCTTCTCCTGCATCCAAATACTTGTTAGTGCATTAAAACCATTACATCCATTCAACCATTTCACCCATTTAACCATTGCAATCAATGTAATTTAATACCAGTGTAAACATTGCAATCAATATAATTAATGCAATCACCGCACCAACGTAATCGAATAAAAGTAGAATATACTATTTTACTCACTTATCGTAATAATGTTAATATGTAGTCATCAAACACCAACAATATCCAATGATAACTCCAAATTATAGGATAAGAAGATAAAAACACAAATATACTTACACGATTATTATTTATGAACCAATAATAATATGCCATCAATGTAAGTATAAACAATTCATTGTGTACTAATTACTCTTGAATAGTAATGCTGTCATTAACATCATCGAACATGTACTATTCCAATCAGTATTAGTAACAAAACATCCATCATTAAATAACCATAATTAACTACACATTAATTTGTAGTAATAATGGTGAAACATCACATATTCATCCTTAATGTGATCCATCATCATAAAACAAAACATGATGTAAATAGAACTTAATTATTAACCATGCATTACAACATTTCAATCAAATTTACAATAATTCTTTTTCTTATGAGTACAAGATTATCTTGTTATTGTTCATTATTAAAGGACCTTTCTTGTTTAATTTATCCTTTTAGAATTCTTGTTGCTTCTTATCTTTCAAAACGTTATATTTATCAACATATAACTTCATTAAATCACTTTGGAAATCAATTGAATGCTAGAATAATAGTGATTGCATATTAAATTCTTCTAATATACTAGAAAGTCATGACATTTCCATTTTTCACAAAACAGTGCAATCTATAGGAAAACCATATCATCATATATAAAATCTTATTTTATTGAACAAGAATTAACATCCTTCTACTTTATATATGATTTTGTTCAGGAATTACTAAGTATTAAGTAATAACATTATTTCACATCTCTAATTAGTTTTGTTTCTTTTTTTTCCTTCAGAAAGTGTTAATGCATACAAACTATGGATAATCACAATTTTTTTTCATTTATCCAACCAATTTCAACATCATTGCTAAACTTCATTCATTTTAATGAATAGCTCCTATATTCAGATCTGTCACTAATTTCAATTAAAATTCGAATAGTACAATAATCAGTAATGAATCGTAAACTTAGACTCAACACATCAAAAAAAAAATCTCAAATATCAAACAATTATCAACATATCATGTCAAAAGTTAATAATCATAAATATTCTCCAAGAGACATCAAAATTAATAATCTAAATTCAACTAGTTAAGTTAGAGAACTCATACCTATGCTTTTGAAAATATTATCCATACTCATATAAGCTATATGCATGTATCATCTCCGTTTTATCTAACACTTATTCCCTTTTACCATAGCTGTGAACTTTGTATAAGCTTTCTTCCTTTTTCTCCTTTATTTTGATCCTCTCTCTATTCTTTATTTTAGAATGAATCTTTCCATTATTTCCATTAAGGAAAAATTAAAGAGGTAAATAGGATGTGTTTGAATACTTTTCCAAAAAGGAAGAAGAAAGAAGAAAAAAAGATGGAGGTTACGGTTAGATTTGGCTAAGTTATAGAACAGTTAAAGATTGATTTAGTACCTTAGATTATTCCTAGGAATTCTCCAATTAAATCGTAGCCTCTCTCTTATTTACTTTGCAATGAAGTAATATGTTAAGGCACATCTCATATGCCTATTGCTATTACTTTAATCCAACCGTGATAAAAAGGGATTTAAATACACCAAAAAGGTAACATATAAATGTATTTTTGAAACTTATCAAAAAGTTACCGTTTATACAAGAGAATTAATTTATTGTCTTAAGGAAATAAACCCCTAATAAAAACAATTCAATTCTCCTACATGTCAATTAGTGCCTAATTAATCCTCACATGCATGATTAATCAAAAGATTTACATATATACATGAATATATGATAATTCAAAGTTATATCGATTAATGTCTAATAGCTGCAAAATATGCATAAACCTCACAACCATCCGTAATTAAATACATTGTCAATTGATGCAAATTAATTCTTTACTTTATAAAATGAAAGATATTTGTGTGTGTGTGTGTATATATATATATATACATAGGATGATTTGAATCTTACTAATTAATTGTATGAATATGCAATTAACCCTCCCTCCATAATATGTAAAGTCAACAAATGTCTAACAAGTGGAATATATTGACAACTAATGCGAATGGATTGCTTACCAATTAAAAAAAATGCCACTTATATACGGGAATTAATTGTTATTCTTTAGGAACAAATTTCTAGTATGACAAATTAATTGACATACATGTCAATCAATGCTTACTTAATCTTCACATATGCACTTAATCAGTTATTGCTCCATAGTATATAAAATTATGGCATTTACATATTTATACATATATAGGTAAATTTAGATTTATAAGAATAGGCAATAAACCCCATAACCATCCATAAATCAAATATGTCACTGAATATTGCATAATTGATAACTAACCTGTTTTTTTTTTCAAAAGTGGAAAGCAAATATAATTTTAATTTTCCTTTTTTTTTCTTTGCTACTTCCCCATAACATAGAAAGTCTATGCATGATAAACTATATACATGCATATATATTTATACACACAAAAAGTATATAAATAACATGTTAATTAATGTGCAATTAATTTACATCCTATGTACTATAATCTGAAAACAATATTCATCTCATATATATGTAACATATCACATACAACCACGTAAAATCTTTCCTTACATGCAACTCTTTATCTTACGTGTCTTTTATTTATATACAAATATATCATATTTGTAACATGCATAAATTTGATTGTTTTACCTAAAAACCAAAAATATGTCAATGACGGGAATTGAACTCATGACTTAATGTATGAAAGTCCACTAACTTAACTACTCCAAACACATTTTTTATTCATAAAATTAAAACACTGAAAAATTGATGGTTTCATGAGCATATCCTTTCATTCTAAAAAAAATGAAATATCTTGTGAATAATGTCAAATATATCAAAATTATATATCAAACTAATCGTCTTGGAAAGACCTTCGCAATGGTAATAGATGCGACATCCGGTTTATCTTTTAGTAATAATTAATTCTTAATTACTTAACTTTTAGAACCGTAAAAGTTGCGGGATGTTACATAAAATAAGAGAGGTTGTTTTATCCTTAATTCAATAATTTATGAGCATTTGATAAATGTTATAATTTTTAGAATGGGGCATTTGATTGAAATATTTAGTAAAGAAGTTATTTTGCTTTATTGTTAAAGGGTACACTAACGTTAAGTAATGCTTCAAAGCTTTATTGTGTGAAGTAATAATGTATCTTGAAAATTTAGCAATAAATGTCATTAAACAGTTTTGGAAACTTAGTTATTGTATAATTCAATCTTGGACATTAATTAATATTCTATGAACAATTGTTTGTTAGCTATTAAAAAGTTTTATTAGTCATTTTGAAAAGTGTTAATGGCGTACATTCAAATAGTTAATAAAGTTAAGCATTTAAAAAGAAAAAGTATTTCTGCACTTATTTTAAACATTTGAGTTAACACTTGAGAAGAGGCATTTGAATACTTATGTAACGTTTTGAAAAGGATTCTTAATAAAGGATGTTTTATTTAAACTAAACTTGTATTGACATTTATTTCAATGTGCATTGAAGTCTCTGCAAAGATTAAACATTTTAGGTTTTAATATCAGGTATTAAATACTTTTGTAACAACCCGTAAAATGCGAGCCAGTTTGAAATTTTATTTTGGCAATTTTAGCGAATTCTGATTATTTAATATGAATTATTTTAAATAATATCGACGAGAAATTTATTTTGAATATAATTCGATCGTATATATTATACGCGTCGTCGTTAGAATATATAATAATTATATATAATTATAAAAGGAATTGAAAATGGCGCGGTAGTTCGAAAATTCGATTTCTAATTTCAAATGAATATACAGAATTCAATATAAGTCAGAATTGAACGAAACAAGAAATATTTGAATCTGTATAACTATATCTTTGTAACGAAGTTAGCAAACTGAGATTTCATCTTAGAAATGATAAGATACGTCCAGTTTAAAATTAGAAATAGTCGCTGTGGAATTTATATATATTTTGATATATATAAGGCCCTTAAAAATAGCCGTTTTGCAAATGACCTCGGATTTCGACGAAACCAGTTTTGTTGGGTCTGTGATGTCAAGTAATTGCTAGATTCCAAATTTCATAATTTTTCGAATCGATATGTGAGCGTGGTAAAGGAAAACGCGTTTGACCGGTTTCAGTTGATTTTAATCGACTGGAAATTGGCCATTTTTCAAACGGTCTCAGAATTCGACGAAACTAGTTTTGTTAGGACCGTATCGTCAATACGAAGCTAGAAAATATTTTTATTGAATTTTTAGAGTTAGTATGTGACCCCGGTAATTTGAAATGTACGTTTAAAATTCAATATAGTGATTTAAATGTAAATTCAACTGAAACTAATCGAAACGATCAAATCAGCTTGCGATACATATCCCATTGTGTTCGGAATGGGGGTGATACGCTATGGACGACAGGCGGTGGACCTCGTTTTGAGGTCGTTTGAAAAATTTGACTTTTTGAATTAAAATAAAATAATTAAATAATTAAATTAATAAATAAAAAAAAAATTTAAACCTCCTCCTTAAAACCGCTCTGGCCCCTCCCCCATCATTATCTTCACAGATCGAAAAAAAAAGAAGAATAAAAAAAAAAGAAGGAAAAAGGGCTCGAGCCTGTCGCCCCTTTTCCACCTCGTCGTGGGTCCCCCGTAGCCGTACCACCAGCCTCCGCCCCTCCCCAGAGGCATCGCCACCCTTTCCCCTTCTTCTTCGATGATCCCCGAACCCCAAACCTCCCTGACGCGAAAACCCTAGCCCCCCTCGATCTCGACTTTCGCGACCCCCCTCTTCTCCGGCAATTGCGCCGCCCACCCACGTCGACGACCCCCCCCCCCCCTCGCGCATCTCGCCTGAAGCCCCAAATCGAGTCCAAGACCCAACCGACGACCCCTCTGCCTTCCCTCCTCCCCTTCGCGTGATTAGGTAATTTCCTTTTTATTTTTATTTTGTTTTGTTCTGTTAAAAACTGTTTTTTTTTTAAGTTTTAAAACTGATTCTTTTTTTTTAGAAGATTATAAACTGATTTTTAAAAGAATTTTTATAAACTGTTTTTTTTAAAGAATTTTTGAAGCTGATGAAAAAGAATTTTAAAAAAACTGATTTTTAAAGAAATAAATAAAGATCATTTTTTTTAAAAAAAGAAGTAGAAAGACGGGATTTTTGAAAATATAAAGATATCATCTTTGTATATGTAGCGAAATAAAAATCTGATTTTTTATTTTATATACGTTGAAGTAAAGTGATGATTTTTATAATGATGGAATCTATATTTTTGAAAAGGCGAAATCTATATATAGAGAATAGCGTTAGAAAAATATGATTTTTATATATTGAACTTTGAAATAAAAATTCGATTTTTATATATTGAACTTTGAAATAAAAATTCGATTTTTATATATTGAACTTTGAAATAAAAATTCGATTTTTATATATTGAGCTTTGAAATAAAAATTCGATTTTTATATATTGAACTTTGAAATAAAAATTCGATTTTTATATATTGAACTTTGAAATAAAAATTCGATTTTTATATATTGAACTTTGAAATAAAAATTCGATTTTTATATATTGAACTTTGAAATAAAAATTCGATTTTTATATATTGAACTTTGAAATAAAAATTCGATTTTTATATATTGAACTTTGAAATAAAAATTCGATTTTTATAAAGGTGAAATCTTTAAATTAGAAAAGGCGAAATATTTGAAAAGGCGAGATCTTTATATAGAAAATAGCGAAGTAAAAATATGATTTTTATAAATATTGAATAGAAGTAAAAATTCAATTTTTATATATATATATAGTGACTACGGGCAACGAAGATGACGAAGATGCGATAGCAATGAAGATTTCTATCAATGAAGTGCCGTGGAGCTAGGATAGCAATCAGTGAGAATTTCTCACCTTTCAATTTAATTTTTCTAGTTATATATATACTAGGATGCAGACGGTGCTTATTAGAAGCACCCGACACCCGTCCACAGACCATGGACTTGTTTGTTTAGTTGAATGTTGGGTGATTGATTTATTCGTATCGTTGAATTGGAAATTGATTGAAATTGATTTGTGAATGGCGTGGGCCTTCACTAGACCGGGGATAAGGCTAGGCCTCGTCCCGTTTCTAGTATCGTGCCGTTATGCCGCCGAAATTTTCTAAAATATGTTAGAAAAATAAAAATATCATTTTATTGTGAAAATAAATTGAATAGAAATTCATAGGTTGAAATAAAATGTTTTATCGTTAAAAATATAATTTTTAACGTGAAGTGAATAAAATAAAATATTCATTTATAAACCGGACGGTTTGTTTATGTACACCTATTAGACTGATATTGATTGGGTCGATAAATTTTACACATCGCCCAACTGCACAAATAAAATCTGTGTTTGATTGTTTGAAAACCCCACACGGGTGTTGGGATGAAATATGAATTTCACTCATCCTGATTGATTAAATATGTCGATCGATTGATTGACAGGCTGTTATAAGCGTTAGATATCTATATTTGATGCTTATACAGTGTAGTGCACTTTGGTTGATGGTTGATTATTTTTCAATGCTATTATATGTGTGTAATGTATGAAAATCCATATAATTAACATTATATGGTGATTGATTGGGCCTCATTCCAATTTGAAAAATAAAGAATATTATAAAATAAAAGTTCATGTGTTGACAGTACTCATCCGTTGAGATTGGTCATGTGTTGAACGAAATATTTTAGTAATAAAATTTACATCTTTATCAATATAAAATAAAAGTTCATGTGTTGACAGTACTCATCCTTTGAGATTGGTCATGTGTTGAACGAAATATTTTGATAATAACAGCTATTTTTGAAAAAGAAATATTTGAAATAGAATATTTGAAAATAGAAATTTATGAAGCCGTGTTGATTAGATTGACGCCATTTTGACGTAAAACGATTTCGAAATGAAATGAATTGAAAACGAATGAAATGAATTGAAAACGAATTCAAATTGAATTGAAAACGATTTCGAAATGAATTGAATTGAAAACGATTTCGAAATGAATTGAATTGAAAACGATTTCGAAATGAATTGAATTGAAAACGATTTCGAAATGAATTGAAATGAATTCAAATTGAATTGAAATTTGAATTGAATAGAGATGAATTTTAAAACGAATTTATAAAGAAGAATTCGATTTTGATTTGAATTGAAAAGGAAGTTGAAATAGATTTTGAAACGAATTTTAAAACTATTTATATAATTCGTTTTAAATAGAAATCGACGAAGTATATATTATATATATTATATATATAATATAATGGCCTGAATAGAACGCGCCGCGCCGCGGCAGTTCGCGAATTTCGACCATTTATTTCAAACGGACATTGCGGGAGATCCGACCGTCGGATTCTCCTAAAACCGGAACCGTTGGGTTCGTATCGAAAAGAGCTTTCTAATGAATGTTAGAAATTTGAAATCTAACGGTTCGATTTGGATATACGTCCAAATCAAATTCGAAAAAGGTCGCTGTAAGTGCAGTTCGATGGCCATTGTTGGAAATCGACTGTACGGGCCTTGATAAAATTATTAAAAATAGTAGTAATTTGTGTAAAATCATAAGAAATGATTTGGGAAGAATTGGGATGAAAAACTCCATATTTGAAAAGATAAAAATAGATTTTTATCGAATTGAACTAGTTTTGAACTAGGATTATAATTCTATTTATTTTTAAATAAATAAATTGAATTCGAAAAGGGTTTTAAAAATAACCAAAATTTCCAATGATTGCATTGGAATGGATTTGAATCGAAATTGTCTTCGGGATATTTCGATGTTGAAATTCGTGATTATACAGGTGTTGTTATGGAAATTTGAAAGATATAGATATTTATATCGTTATTTCCAATACGACATTTGTTAATCGTAGAATTTGATATTGAATATAAGCCGGGATATTTTCTATTCATAGCCTCGTATTTAATATCAAATGTGATTTGGGTTTTGTCGTGAATGGTGTCTTCATTAACACTGTTCTTGAACCCAGTTGAGGAAAGGTTAAATCTTTTTATTTAGATTTAATGAAGTGTACCAATTAAATAATATTTAATTGGAATTGAATCGATATTGATTTTTGGGTTTATCGTGGACAGTGTTTTAAATAACACTCGTTCTTTAACCCGATGATTAATGAATGTGATTTTGGGTTTATCGTGAACCGTGTTTTTAAATGACACTGATTCTTTAACCCAGTCAAAGATTAAAACTAAGTGGAGTTTTAATGAATCTTTAATTAGATTGAAATGGTCGAGAATGGAGTATCACCAGTTTTGCTCCAAGCGATAGTTGAATCTTTAATTAGATTTAAACGTGAAATGGAAATTGAATTTACCGATAACACCGTGGTGTTAGATATGAAGTATAACCAGTTTTACTTCATGGGATGAATAGGTTGGGATTGGGAAATGAAAACAAATGATTACTTCGGTAAGGTTCGCTAATCCCGACTAGTTTGAATTGATATTCAAAAATAGATTAAAGAATAAATTCAAGAATTTGTCTTTGATAAAATTAATGGGAACCTTTCCCTATGAATGTGAAATTTAGAAACTAATTGTCGGTTAGCCAAGCAGAATGGTTTTCTGGATATTGATCTGATGTTGGTTTCGGCCTTCGGGGTTAATATTTGGGGAATTATTCTCTTGATTAATTTACCGTTAGTGACTGATGAATTGGAATGAGACGTATGTTGTGTTTGTGTAACACTTATTTAAAATATACGCGAGTTATTCGGAAAGACCGGGTTTATCCCATTCTGAATAACTGATACGACGATAAGTCGAAGATGAAGACGACGGTCGAAGACCGGAGGTCTTCACGTCGTTTGGGTGATAACTGATGATCTTGATTGGGCTGTACACCCAAGAAGATGGAAACAGTTGGTGATCGTCCATACGTACTTGGAGATCGATGGATATGCGGGGTACTAGGTGCCTCCGGTTTCGTTCAGACCCAGAACGGACTTGTAAATGGACTGTGTGTCTGACATAGGATGGTTTGCCTGTGTGGCATGCTAAGATGCAAATGATCAAGGCTTCTGTTGAAAAGCAAAGTCTTGTGGTTGATGATCAAAGCACGGCCTTTGTGGCGTAGCTTTGTGTAACGTTTACCTCGCGTGTTTCACACCCGGTATGAACCAAAAACGGGAGACGGACCTCAGGGAGGACTTGCGTTTCTTTCTAGCTAGAAGTGGCGTCAGTGGTTTTACACGCCCTGACGAGTTTGACTTATGTGGTTGTTGCTGTTGCGAGGCGCCTCGGTTATATCGGTTTCGGCCGATGCATTCTGGTCGGCTGACGGACCAGACTTACACCCCATAGGGTGGGGAAACGTAGTGTTCAGGAATTTTAATCCACATCGGTGGACCGGCCCTGACGATCCAAAGGCTTGACAGAGTACTTGCCTGAGGGGCGGGCTAGAGCGTCTCGAATCGGTGGAGGACTATCTTTTGCCTCCGTTCATAGATGGAAATCCAATTTCCAAATACGTGACTTTGCGATTTTGATTGTATAACCTATATATGGCGACATAGTGGTATGGGGCATTCATGCCGCCTATGATTGATACTTATGATTTGAAATTGTTTTATACACTATGCACTTATAATAGTATCAAACGATTTGTTTTAAACGTATCAAGCATTCTTGGCTATTATAAGGTAAAAACCCTATCCTCCGGCTTGCGATTGCATTGTGTGATGGGAACTGGGTCTTATAATAGCTTCATTGTTCTTTATTTAGCATTGCGCTGTTGTTTTATGCACTGGTATTCTTGGGAGGAAACCCATTCCGTGTTATACGGCGTGGTCCCTTGATTTACCTAACTTTAAAAATAAAAATTAATAACTGTTTTAGTTCTCACACCAGTCACATGACTGACCTGGAGTTTATTGTTTTAACCTAAACTCTGGGTGCCCTTATTTTGACACGGGCAGCTAGTAGTTTTGGTTTTGCAGATTTATATTCACAGGATCCTGGTTTACAGCTGGAATGATATCCGGAAAGCTTTGTGTCCGTATATCTCTTCTAGTTGTGTATTGTATTATTTTCCGCTGCTATGTATTTAAATGTAATTTAAATCTCTGATATTTCTGTGTAATATTCATTTATACTCTGTATATTCTTGTAATCTGATGCATTGTTGTAATATACAATGAAATGTTCTTCTATATGCGTTCTGTTGTGGCTTATTCTCGAACTATCCAACGCTTTCCTTTACGGGGGAGTTACGGGTTTTCACAGTTGGTATCAGAGCTTTGGTTTACAAAGCTCAGAGAACAAGGCACATTAGAACCATACGAAAGAATTCATCAGATAATTGGATTAGTAATATCCAATAGGATGACTCGTTAGAGATAGGATCAGTAGTATCCTAGAACGAGTGTGAAGAGTATATTTTAAAAGTGAAAACAAATTTTTGTTTTGAAAATTTAAATCAATTATTCGTATTTGGTTATTTATTTATATTGATGTGGACAATCCAGTATATATAGATTTTAAGTATACGTCTGATCCACGTGTATTTGAAATTTTAATATATTGGATAGATATAGCATTACACTCTAGTCGCCCGAAGATGATATTGATGATAGCGATCGCATCATCAACATTTATGTTCGAGTTTCGAAGGTGTGATTTTCTATATATTTCCTATTGACTGGTGTGAGAACCAAAATTAGATAGGGCCTATGGTTGTGATTTGGCATCAAGAATCTGATTTTTGTATATATATCAAAGTTATGAATTTCAAATGATATTCACTAATTGATTGATGTTTGTGTTGTTTGTTTAATTGTTTGATGATTTTGAACCATTACGCCTAATTGTATCAAATATTGAATTGTATTGAAATTTGGTTGCGTTTGCTTGCATATACATATATACCATTGAACAGGTCATAGCAAGGAGGCTAGAGCAGAGAATAAAATTTGTTTGCCCGACAAATAGGTACATGTTTACTACATAATTTCCTGTTTTGTTTGGGTGATGATGATTTTGTGAGCCTATTGGCTAGCCGCTTGGCTTTTTCTTTTTCTTTTTGAGATCTGAAGGACCGGGGAAGCTATTTGAAATTCCCCGATGCTCCCGGTGCAGGGGAGGTTATGGCGAAATTTTTCGAAAATTTAGGGTGTTAGCCAAATTTTTGAAATTTTGAAAATTCTCAGAAACTGAAAAGTTAGAGAATAGAAGCCAGATCAAACGTAGAGTTGATTAATCAAACCACTTTCAACTTTGTTCCTTTTCGGGGACGAAAAGTTTTAAGTGGGGGAGATTGTAACAACCCGTAAAATGCGAGCCAGTTTGAAATTTTATTTTGGCAATTTTAGCGAATTCTGATTATTTAATATGAATTATTTTAAATAATATCGACGAGAAATTTATTTTGAATATAATTCGATCGTATATATTATACGCGTCGTCGTTAGAATATATAATAATTATATATAATTATAAAAGGAATTGAAAATGGCGCGGTAGTTCGAAAATTCGATTTCTAATTTCAAATGAATATACAGAATTCAATATAAGTCAGAATTGAACGAAACAAGAAATATTTGAATCTGTATAACTATATCTTTGTAACGAAGTTAGCAAACTGAGATTTCATCTTAGAAATGATAAGATACGTCCAGTTTAAAATTAGAAATAGTCGCTGTGGAATTTATATATATTTTGATATATATAAGGCCCTTAAAAATAGCCGTTTTGCAAATGACCTCGGATTTCGACGAAACCAGTTTTGTTGGGTCCGTGATGTCAAGTAATTGCTAGATTCCAAATTTCATAATTTTTCGAATCGATATGTGAGCGTGGTAAAGGAAAACGCGTTTGACCGGTTTCAGTTGATTTTAATCGACTGGAAATTGGCCATTTTTCAAACGGTCTCAGAATTCGACGAAACTAGTTTTGTTAGGACCGTATCGTCAATACGAAGCTAGAAAATATTTTTATTGAATTTTTAGAGTTAGTATGTGACCCCGGTAATTTGAAATGTACGTTTAAAATTCAATATAGTGATTTAAATGTAAATTCAACTGAAACTAATCGAAACGATCAAATCAGCTTGCGATACATATCCCATTGTGTTCGGAATGGGGGTGATACGCTATGGACGACAGGCGGTGGACCTCGTTTTGAGGTCGTTTGAAAAAGTTGACTTTTTGAATTAAAATAAAATAATTAAATTAATAAAAAAAAAAATTTAAACCTCCTCCTTAAAACCGCTCTGGCCCCTCCCCCATCATTATTTTCACAGATCGAAAAAAAAAGAAGAATAAAAAAAAAAAAAGAAGGAAAAAGGGCTCGAGCCTGTCGCCCCTTTTCCACCTCGTCGTGGGTCCCCCGTAGCCGCACCACCAGCCTCCGCCCCTCCCCAGAGGCATCGCCACCCTTTCCCCTTCTTCTTCGATGATCCCCGAACCCCAAACCTCCCTGACGCGAAAACCCTAGCCCCCCTCGATCTCGACTTTCGCGACCCCCCTCTTCTCCGGCAATTGCGCCGCCCACCCACGTCGACGACCCCCCCCCCCTCGCGCATCTCGCCTGAAGCCCCAAATCGAGTCCAAGACCCAACCGACGACCCCTCTGCCTTCCCTCCTCCCCTTCGCGTGATTAGGTAATTTCCTTTTTATTTTTATTTTGTTTTGTTCTGTTAAAAACTGTTTTTTTTTAAGTTTTAAAACTGATTCTTTTTTTTTAGAAGATTATAAACTGATTTTTAAAAGAATTTTTATAAACTGTTTTTTTTAAAGAATTTTTGTAACGACCCAACTTTCGAGCACATCGGAAGTCGTGCCATTAATAAGAAATAAGGATAGATAGAAGATATAAAACACAGAAACATCAGAATCTCACAGCGGAATTTTTACAAAAAGATCATATTTTATAATATTATACAACAGTACATGATACAACAGAACATCATATGACTAGTGGTACAACCCATACTTAGTACATCGGTAATTATACATAACACAGGCGACTAACTTGCACACTTAATTATACAGTAGATAAGGTAGGTAGACCAGCACACAGGTAATCTTCATCTAGCTTCACAAGTTTCTTCATCCTGATTCACTTGTCTATTCATAACAAGCGTTATGAATACCCAAGAGTTTAAGGGAAAAACACAGAAAAATAAACTCCGGGTCAGTCAGGGGACTGGTATGAGTAAACAGTTTGAAAACAAATAAACATATCTCATAAGACCACGCCGTAAACACGGGACGGGTTTTTACCTTAAAAAACCTTTTGTATACTTGGGAACAGATATTATCATAGTGTCTAGGTGTTTTCACAAATATTTTAGAATCTAGGAGAGTGCTTGCATCTCACATTCTCCGATATAGTATACAAATAAAACCCGCTTGGCACTTAGGGAAATTGGATTTCCAACTTGACAAGGTATGGGTCCACCTTCCGCTGATGTATCTCTAGAGGCAAATACATCTGGGTTCAACAAGAACTTCTTGCAACCCGGCCCTCACATGACCGACCACTCATTTCGCTTGAGTGTATCGAATGTATATCACCGATAGTTGTGTACGGCAACCATCCCCGAATAGGCAGAATCGATAGATTTAGAAACAATAAGAGTTTCTCTAGATAGGTGATACTACACCCTAATGGGAGCGACCCACATAGCCATGCTGCCTGCCCGATTTTTGTCACTTCCTGGGTGTGAGGCTTGAGGCTAGACTAATGTCATCATTTCTGGTTTTTATTTCTTTGAGTGCCACATCGTCCAGACTTCCCGATCACTAATTGACTTCCTCAAAAATAAATTACAGGTATACGGCGAGAGAAACGAATTCCTCTGCCACCATATAATTACGTTTGAAAAGATCAACGTACGCGACCAGTTGGAATTACTTTGTCGGACACTCGTCTTTACAAGTTGTTCTGGGTTTGAACAAACCGAAGATACTATAAAATATAGTTCTCGCATACACCGTCTTCAATTTTACGTTCCTCTGACGCGTAGCGTACAACCGATTCAAAGTGGAAATGTTATCCGGTACTTTGAAATGGTTACGAACAATTTCTTTTAAAATCACACATTTAAGCGGATAAAAGTACAGTTTATATTTATCGGTTCAGAACAGTATAATATGGATTATATTGCGGTGACAAGAGTTTTGACTCACAGGTTTAGATTTGATAGAAGTTTTGCATCTACAAAACATCTTGATTCCATTTGCTCGATCTTCGAATATTTCAAAATTTATTAATTATGACTAAAATTTTAACTAACTTATTTCCGTATTACTTGACAAAATTTATCGATTCCTGATTCACTTGCTTTTCCCTCTTATAAAAATGTTCATCTTTAAAATTTATTTGTTACATTGATCATGTTATAATTTTATTACTAAAAAAAACTTAAATAAAACCAAAGCACAAATCCTATTTATTTTTTATTTTTTTTTAATCTTAGTTCCTTTATTACCCCCTTTGATTTGTAATTTATTCGAAATTTTAAAATTTCCAAAATCCCTTTTTCCCACGGCAGTACCTAAACTACCCGTATCCACTACCTTGCCACCATCAAAACATGTACTACCACTTTTTAACCCAAGTTTTAGCCCAATAAAATCGTAGTACCAGAACTGGTACAATCCAAATTACCAACCCAAGAGCCCACTCGTATAGGCATCGAGTGATCACGCTGAAACCATGGTAATTCATGGCGTCCATCCTCCTTGTCCAACACTTCAGCCTGTGCACATGCACACCTGGTTCTGACGCCTCCGCTTACCAGCGACCGGCCACGCAAATCGGCTCTCCCTCCCTGAACACGACGGTGAACTCCAACAGCCCCATCTCGACGTCCACCTCAAAAACCTTAGGCCACCCAAATTCCCATGAACTGACGTCATCGGATAACCCCCTCGTTGCGCCACCTCAGGCTGTCGAGCCACCTCCGCCTCAGTGCCCTACCACCGCCAGACCCAGGCGCGGCTGACCCCTCCTGACCGCAACCCCCTAGTAGCCTCGTCGACGCGCAGTTCTAGGAAGAACACCCGAACCCATCGACAGTCCCAAACCCACATATCCGTTGATCTCACACTCTCTGTTCATTTAAAAATTAATTTACTATTTTTCCCATGATCCTTGGCCTCTACCCCAACTCCTGGCCAAACACCATCACCCACGTCCATCCCCTTCGCCGGAATTTGGTCAAAACCCAAAATTAGATCATCCTCAAATTTCTCTTGATTTACTATGTTTAAAATCATGATCGTTGGTTTAAAAATCACCCTTTTGTTCCCTTGATTCGGATTTTATATACGAACTTTCAATTCATCATGTTTGAAAATCCAATGTTGATTTTTAGGACAGAGAGCAACAAAACATACTGTCGTTTCTATTTCAAGACTAACCGAGGTGTTCTTCCCTTAGATTACTCCACGATGAACTAAAAGTCGCACATGCAGGTGGTAAATCTCAAGCTCGGACCTTGCCTCTTCGACTCCTACCTCATGAACACTAATCCAACCCAAATCCCAGACATGCATTCATGGTATAGTACCTACTGTGAAAAAAAATAACCAGTTCTCAAATTAACACGGTTAAATCAAAATTGCTTGGTGATGTTTACATACGACGCCTTGGTATACTAATCCATAACCACCGATCAGACATGCAACAAGAATTAAGCAAGATCAACTTACACAAGATTTTCATGCATCCACACAGTACAAGAACTGCAGTAGGAGAAGATCAGACAGAAAAAAAAAGTGTTTACTCACCTTTAAGCTTCTCCGACTCTTCCTCTTTTCTGACGAAGTCTTAGGGTTTTTCTTTTCTGAGAACTTTTGTGTGTATAAAATGGCATGCAAGGGTGTTCTTATATAGTAGTAGGATATAATAAAATAAAAAGAAAGTATTAAATGCCTGTTCATAAATGTAGAGACAAGCAGTTTTCTTTCCTTTCTGATTTTGGCGGCCAACAAAATACTGGTGCTTTTCAATACCACACACCTACCTAGGATTTACATGTTTTTAGCAGCCATTTCACATGAGATATTTTGGCGCAAAACTTTCCTATTGGTGTACTAAGAGAAATCACATTAAATGCTTTTTGTACCTGGTGTCTCTTTCCAAAAATTATCCCATGTTCTTAGCCAAAAATAGGAGTCCTGTATGTCTCAACCCTATTCAGTTTTCACGTGTATTTGCCCACATTTCTCTTATACAACATGTGCTGATTTTACACAAGTGTACTATATAGACACCTTGGCTTCCAAGGCAAATATTTCTGAAATTTCTGCACCATTATGTGCTCACGGCCAGGTCATCTTTATGCATAAAAAACATTTCTTGAATCTTATCAAGGGTAGAAATGAAGCCATGTTTTGTTTATACATGTTTTGGCCATGTTTACATATGTTTTTAAAACAAGAATTTGTTAAAACAATCGATTTAAAATCTTTTGAAAAATGACAATTGTTTTCGTCGAGTCACGTCCTTTGTTGAATGTCATCCTAACTTGTTACTTAACACAAAAGTGTAAATTTCATTATTTCATTATAGCATACAAAAGAAAAACAAACAAGTTCTAGTTTTAAATAACTGGTCAAAATCTTTGTTTGTTCACATATACCTAGAATTAAACGAGTTCAAGATCGATGTGGAAACCGGGTTATTACAATTTTTGAAGCTGATGAAAAAGAATTTTAGAAAAACTGATTTTTAAAGAAATAAATAAAGATCATTTTTTTTAAAAAAAGAAGTAGAAAGACGGGATTTTTGAAAATATAAAGATATCATCTTTGTATATGTAGCGAAATAAAAATCTGATTTTTTATTTTATATACGTTGAAGTAAAGTGATGATTTTTATAATGATGGAATCTATATTTTTGAAAAGGCGAAATCTATATATAGAGAATAGCGTTAGAAAAATATGATTTTTATATATTGAACTTTGAAATAAAAATTCGATTTTTATATATTGAACTTTGAAATAAAAATTCGATTTTTATATATTGAACTTTGAAATAAAAATTCGATTTTTATATATTGAACTTTGAAATAAAAATTCGATTTTTATATATTGAACTTTGAAATAAAAATTCGATTTTTATATATTGAACTTTGAAATAAAAATTCGATTTTTATATATTGAACTTTGAAATAAAAATTCGATTTTTATAAAGGTAAAATCTTTAAATTAGAAAAGGCGAAATATTTGAAAAGGCGAGATCTTTATATAGAAAATAGCGAAGTAAAAATATGATTTTTATAAATATTGAATAGAAGTAAAAATTCAATTTTTATATATATATAGTGACTACGGGCAACGAAGATGACGAAGATGCGATAGCAATGAAGATTTCTATCAATGAAGTGCCGTGGAGCTAGGATAGCAATCAGTGAGAATTTCTCACCTTTCAATTTAATTTTTCTAGTTATATATATACTAGGATGCAGACGGTGCTTATTAGAAGCACCCGACACCCGTCCACAGACCATGGACTTGTTTGTTTAGTTGAATGTTGGGTGATTGATTTATTCGTATGGTTGAATTGGAAATTGATTGAAATTGATTTGTGAATGGCGTGGGCCTTCACTAGACCGGGGATAAGGCTAGGCCTCGTCCCGTTTCTAGTATCGTGCCGTTATGCCGCCGAAATTTTCTAAAATATGTTAGAAAAATAAAAATATCATTTTATTGTGAAAATAAATTGAATAGAAATTCATAGGTTGAAATAAAATGTTTTATCGTTAAAAATATAATTTTTAACGTGAAGTGAATAAAATAAAATATTCATTTATAAACCGGACGGTTTGTTTATGTACACCTATTAGACTGATATTGATTGGGTCGATAAATTTTACACATCGCCCAACTGCACAAATAAAATCTGTGTTTGATTGTTTGAAAACCCCACACGGGTGTTGGGATGAAATATGAATTTCACTCATCCTGATTGATTAAATATGTCGATCGATTGATTGACAGGCTGTTATAAGCGTTAGATATCTATATTTGATGCTTATACAGTGTAGTGCACTTTGGTTGATGGTTGATTATTTTTCAATGCTATTATATGTGTGTAATGTATGAAAATCCATATAATTAACATTATATGGTGATTGATTGGGCCTCATTCCAATTTGAAAAATAAAGAATATTATAAAATAAAAGTTCATGTGTTGACAGTACTCATCCGTTGAGATTGGTCATGTGTTGAACGAAATATTTTAGTAATAAAATTTACATCTTTATCAATATAAAATAAAAGTTCATGTGTTGACAGTACTCATCCTTTGAGATTGGTCATGTGTTGAACGAAATATTTTGATAATAACAGCTATTTTTGAAAAAGAAATATTTGAAATAGAATATTTGAAAATAGAAATTTATGAAGCCGTGTTGATTAGATTGACGCCATTTTGACGTAAAACGATTTCGAAATGAAATGAATTGAAAACGAATGAAATGAATTGAAAACGAATTCAAATTGAATTGAAAACGATTTCGAAATGAATTGAATTGAAAACGATTTCGAAATGAATTGAATTGAAAACGATTTCGAAATGAATTGAATTGAAAACGATTTCGAAATGAATTGAAATGAATTCAAATTGAATTGAAATTTGAATTGAATAGAGATGAATTTTAAAACGAATTTATAAAGAAGAATTCGATTTTGATTTGAATTGAAAAGGAAGTTGAAATAGATTTTGAAACGAATTTTAAAACTATTTATATAATTCGTTTTAAATAGAAATCGACGAAGTATATATTATATATATTATATATATAATATAATGGCCTGAATAGAACGCGCCGCGCCGCGGCAGTTCGCGAATTTCGACCATTTATTTCAAACGGACATTGCGGGAGATCCGACCGTCGGATTCTCCTAAAACCGGAACCGTTGGGTTCGTATCGAAAAGAGCTTTCTAATGAATGTTAGAAATTTGAAATCTAACGGTTGGATTTGGAGATACGTCCAAATCAAATTCGAAAAAGGTCGCTGTAAGTGCAGTTCGATGGCCATTGTTGGAAATCGACTGTACGGGCCTTGATAAAATTATTAAAAATAGTAGTAATTTGTGTAAAATCATAAGAAATGATTTGGGAAGAATTGGGATGAAAAACTCCATATTTGAAAAGATAAAAATAGATTTTTATCGAATTGAACTAGTTTTGAACTAGGATTATAATTCTATTTATTTTTAAATAAATAAATTGAATTCGAAAAGGGTTTTAAAAATAACCAAAAATTCCAATGATTGCATTGGAATGGATTTGAATCGAAATTGTCTTCGGGATATTTCGATGTTGAAATTCGTGATTATACAGGTGTTGTTATGGAAATTTGAAAGATATAGATATTTATATCGTTATTTCCAATACGACATTTGTTAATCGTAGAATTTGATATTGAATATAAGCTGGGATATTTTCTATTCATAGCCTCGTATTTAATATCAAATGTGATTTGGGTTTTGTCGTGAATGGTGTCTTCATTAACACTGTTCTTGAACCCAGTTGAGGAAAGGTTAAATCTTTTTATTTAGTTTTAATGAAGTGTACCAATTAAATAATATTTAATTGGAATTGAATCGATATTGATTTTTGGGTTTATCGTGGACAGTGTTTTAAATAACACTCGTTCTTTAACCCGATGATTAATGAATGTGATTTTGGGTTTATCGTGAACCGTGTTTTTAAATGACACTGATTCTTTAACCCAGTCAAAGATTAAAACTAAGTGGAGTTTTAATGAATCTTTAATTAGATTGAAATGGTCGAGAATGGAGTATCACCAGTTTTGCTCCAGGCGATAGTTGAATCTTTAATTAGATTTAAACGTGAAACGGTAATTGAATTTACCGATAACACCGTGGTGTTAGATATGAAGTATAACCAGTTTTACTTCATGGGATGAATAGGTTGGGATTGGGAAATGAAAACAAATGATTACTTCGGTAAGGTTCGCTAATCCCGACTAGTTTGAATTGATATTCAAAAATAGATTAAAGAATAAATTCAAGAATTTGTCTTTGATAAAATTAATGGGAACCTTTCCCTATGAATGTGAAATTTAGAAACTAATTGTCGGTTAGCCAAGCAGAATGGTTTTCTGGATATTGATCTGATGTTGGTTTCGGCCTTCGGGGTTAATATTTGGGGAATTATTCTCTTGATTAATTTACCGTTAGTGACTGATGAATTGGAATGAGACGTATGTTGTGTTTGTGTAACACTTATTTAAAATATACGCGAGTTATTCGGAAAGACCGGGTTTATCCCATTCTGAATAACTGATACGACGATAAGTCGAAGATGAAGACGACGGTCGAAGACCGGAGGTCTTCACGTCGTTTGGGTGATAACTGATGATCTTGATTGGGCTGTACACCCAAGAAGATGGAAACAGTTGGTGATCGTGCAGACGTACTTGGAGATCGATGGATATGCGGGGTACTAGGTGCCTCCGGTTTCGTTCAGACCCAGAACGGACTTGTAAATGGACTGTGTGTCTGACATAGGATGGTTTGCCTGTGTGGCATGCTAAGATGCAAATGATCAAGGCTTCTGTTGAAAAGCAAAGTCTTGTGGTTGATGATCAAAGCACGGCCTTTGTGGCGTAGCTTTGTGTAACGTTTACCTCGCGTGTTTCACACCCGGTATGAACCAAAAACGGGAGACGGACCTCAGGGAGGACTTGCGTTTCTTTCTAGCTAGAAGTGGCATCAGTGGTTTTACACGCCCTGACGAGTTTGACTTATGTGGTTGTTGTTGTTGCGAGGCGCCTCGGTTATATCGGTTTCGGCCGATGCATTCTAGTCGGCTGACGGACCAGACTTACACCCCATAGGGTGGGGAAACGTAGTGTTCAGGAATTTTAATCCACATCGGTGGACCGGCCCTGACGATCCAAAGGCTTGACAGAGTACTTGCCTGAGGGGCGGGCTAGAGCGTCTCGAATCGGTGGAGGACTATCTTTTGCCTCGGTTCATAGATGGAAATCCAATTTCCAAATACGTGACTTTGCGATTTTGATTGTATAACCTATATATGGCGACATAGTGGTATGGGGCATTCATGCCGCCTATGATTGATACTTATGATTTGAAATTGTTTTATACACTATGCACTTATAATAGTATCAAACGATTTGTTTTAAACGTATCAAGCATTCTTGGCTATTATAAGGTAAAAACCCTATCCTCCGGCTTGCGATTGCATTGTGTGATGGGAACTGGGTCTTATAATAGCTTCATTGTTCTTTATTTAGCATTGCGCTGTTGTTTTATGCACTGGTATTCTTGGGAGGAAACCCGTTCCGTGTTATACGGCGTGGTCCCTTGATTTACCTAACTTTAAAAATAAAAATTAATAACTGTTTTAGTTCTCACACCAGTCACATGACTGACCTGGAGTTTATTGTTTTAACCTAAACTCTGGGTGCCCTTATTTTGACACGGGCAGCTAGTAGTTTTGGTTTTGCAGATTTATATTCACAGGATCCTGGTTTACAGCTGGAATGATATCCGGAAAGCTTTGTGTCCGTATATCTCTTCTAGTTGTGTATTGTATTATTTTCCGCTGCTATGTATTTAAATGTAATTTAAATCTCTGATATTTCTGTGTAATATTCATTTATACTCTGTATATTCTTGTAATCTGATGCATTGTTGTAATATACAATGAAATGTTCTTCTATATGCGTTCTGTTGTGGCTTGTTCTCGAACTATCCGACGCTTTCCTTTACGGGGGAGTTACGGGTTTTCACAACTTTTTTTTGAATTTGTGCAAGCTTGAGAGATAACAAGGGCATAACAATGTTCATAACTCTTGTGTAATCACTAAATTTCAACTTATATAAGAGATAACTCTGGAGTAATAAGAGTAGCTAATTAGGTAAGTTAGGTTTTGGTTCTAGGAATAAGTAAGGATAAATTGAACAATCTAATATGGAAATTTTAGCGTCAATCCTAGAAATTTATATTTTAATTTGTATAAGTTTGAGATATAACGAGGATATAACAATGTGCTGAAGTCTTGTGCAATCACTAAAATTTCACCTTATAAAAAGAGATAACTTTGGAGTAATAAGAGCAGCGAATTAGGTAAGTTAGAATTTGGTTTAGGACTAAGTAAGGATAAATTGCACAACCTAATATGGAAACTTGAGCTTCAATCCTAGAAATTTCTGTTTGAAAGGATGGTGAGGTATAGTATATCTAGAATCAAGGGTGGTTGTGAGTTAGATTGCCCTAAATAGCTTCACCTTAGAATTAGTACGTTTATATCTGTGTCTAGCGATTAACATATATATATATATATATATATATATATATATATATATATATGTATATGTATATATATATATATAAGTGTAATATAACTTACTGTAAGTCGCAATTTCAGAGAAAGATTTATGGATATTATTGATGTGGGGTATTGTCGTTATTCATGCACGCCAACTTCTAAGTGTATGTTTCACAGAAAAACGTTAATAAAAATCCGAAGTAATGAAACGCGAGGAGAACACAACTTTTTATAATGGTTTGACACATACATCTACATCCAGTTTATAGTAATCACTCATCATGTACTAGCTAATTATAGAAGTTGTACAATTTTGGACGAAATTTGTGCACAAAGTTGTGTAATAGAACAACAAAATGTTTGTTAATTCTAAACTTTGGCCAAAATGCCCTTCTTCTTCTTCTTCGTTGAGCCAAAGTATGAAGCAATATCCAAAAAGTAGCTTAAATATAAAAGAAATTCCAAAGATATCTAAAATCAGTGCAAATATCCAAGTAAATGTCCAAATGCCGCAGACAAATGTTTATACAACATTTAGACGTCCAAAAAAAGTGCAAAATCCATGGGGAAGATGAAGGCAGCCATTAATGGTGCTAAAATGCTTCAATCCTGTATACCAAAGTGTAGGAAGAGTACAAATTAGCGAACCCCTTTGAATGCCAAACTTGGGGGTATTTATCGGTAAGTTTTGAGACCAAGTGACAGATTTTCGTATCCCTAGGGAATGCGAAACTCACATCCCAAAAACGAAGCCAAAAAACCAAGACGGTGTCAAAAAAGTGCACCCCGAAGCCAAAAAATCTCGTATCCGAAAACTAGCTAAAAACGCGTGTTGTGCAGCCCAAACTATGTGATCAACATGGTAAAATCAAGTGGTAAAGTGATCTGCCACTTTCCAGGTTGAAAATCTCGCACCCAGAAAATGGGTGAAAATGTGTGTTGTGCAACCAAAAATGTTTGATCAACGCGGTAAAATTAAGTGGTCAAGTGATCTGCCACATTCCAGATTAAAAACTCATATCCTAGAAAAGGTGGCAAGCCCGTGTTGGTCACGTGAAAATGCGTGATTCATGTGTGAAAATCTAGTTTGTCAAAAGAGGCCTCGTAAAAGCCAATTTATCAAATCACTTGATTGACCAAAAATTAGAATCCCTCAACCACATGTCCTACGGTAAAATGCTTGCCAAGGCAATGTCGTGACATAGGAATTTTCGCATCCCAGATAGGATACGGTAATAAGGATGCAAAATTTGGGTTTTCCAAGCCAAATTTCCAGCGTGATCGGCCCGAGTAAAACACGTGATTTTTGCCCATTTCCTATGTCGATCACTATATTTTTCATGCCAAATCATATGGTCGACGACTAAACCAAACATGATCAGCCAAGCACGAACACGTGGTTTTTGATGGTTTTCGCGTTTCGATCACTTGTTTTTGAACATACCAAACCAGAATTTTGCCAAGTGACAGATTTTGATGCCATGAGTCGCGCAAGCCATTTTTCGTGATCATGCCATGCCTATCAGCTGTTTTTGGGTGATCGACACATGATTTTGCCAAATCTCGATTTACCAATTTGATCACGTCGTGATTTGCACAAGCCTTTTCAAGTGATCGTGCCAAGCTGATAAGAAGTTTTGAGCGCACGAAACATGATTTTGCCAACTTCCGATTTTACCGAGTTTGATCGTCGCATGAGTTGTGCAAGCCATTTCAAGTGATCGTGCCATGTCAATAAGTTGTTTTTGAGTGCGTGAAACATGATTTTGCCAAATCTCGATTTTACCAAGTTTGATCAAGCCGTGAGTTACGTAAGCCATTTTAAGTGATCATGCCATGTCGATCAGCTCTTTTTAGTAATGCAAAACCAGAATTTGCCAAAATCCATATATTTTTCCATGATGAGTTTTGCCACATGATTGGAATGACATGCTAAAGCATTTTGAGTTAATCGAACCAAGTCGATCACGTATTTTTACTATGCCCGTTTTTTCAAGTCTATCCATGATGATTTTATGAATCAACGCCATTTACAACCTTTTCCAAATACGTCGCGACTTTGACCAAATTGCTTTTTGTTTTCTGACGACGTTCTCGAAACTTGAGCACGCCGCTAATCAAAATCATGGCATGTGACGGCTTTTGTAATGACCCGTATTTTTGATGGGGTAATAATTAACTTATTTAATTATTTAAATAACGAATATATTATTTAATCGTCGACGTTAGAACGTAATTATATTATAATTAAAATCGAGCTTGAAATGACGCTGCAGTTCGTGAATTGGCGATTCGAACTTCAACTGAATGTACATGATTCGTTTTAAATCGGATTTCCGTGAAACAAGAAACGTGTGGAGCTGGTGGAGTATATCTTTCTAGTGGAAGAGAAAAATCAGGATTTCGCCGTATAGATTTTGAGATATGTCCAAATCAAATTTCAGAATAGTCGCTATAGAATCGTTTATTGACCGTAACGGTTTATCCGATATAACTAGAAATCGGGTTTGAATTTAGACAAGATTCTTTTGAGACATATCGATAAAATAATTTTTAGAATTTTATGGTAATTTTTAATTAATTTAATAAGCGACTTTTTATTTGAAGTATTTCGCACCCTGAAATCAATATTTTGAAGTTTCAAAATATGAGTTAATCTACCGGTATTTTTATATTTCTGGAGTCGGGACACCTCGCTGATCACAACGGTATTTTTATATCTATCGATAGCAGTCTGTACATTAAATAAATCTTACGTATATTACTACAGTATAGGGTTAAACTAAATGAGTGGCCAAATACTTATTTAACTGTTGCTCATTATACGTACTGAAAAGGAGATTTGGTGGGTTCGTGATTCAATGAAGAGGGATACATCATACATATCATGGTACAGGGATAGATTAACAGTACTAGAGAACTATGTAAAGTAAAGGAATAGAGGTTTCTTAAAGTAAATGGGAAGCTATAAACTGTCAATATGTCTTCGACTTGTAGGGCTAACATATGTACACGTACAAACCTAGAACATTGAAAAGGAAATGTCGTGGCAGCCTACCACTCTTATATACATCTAGCGGACCCTATTACTCCAGCATGAAGATTCCAAACCCTTTATATACAGCCTGCGTGTATTATAAATCACCAAAGAGAAAACTCAGCTACCCATCCTACACGTCCCTGTATACTTAGCCTCAAAGAATCATGTGTTTATAAATACACTTACACGCCTCCAATTTTGCTTTTCTTCAAAAACCGTGAGCAGAATGGATACTTCAAAAATTTGTAAATAAGTAAAAAGCTTCAACGAAATCCCTGAAAATCTTAAAGCCGAGAGCTTCAAGCTCCTGTCCTTTGGTCAAAGTCAACTGCGTTCTGGAATGCGGAAATCATATAACACCTAGGGTTGAATCTACTGGCCAACGTGGAGGGTCACTGAGTTGCGTATAGAAGTAAATGCATGGTGAGGACAGCATGTGTAGTCAGCACAGCAAAAATGGGGTCGGTGGAACTAGCTATAATAGTGATACAGAGGTGCTGATTGTTTTATTTAAAAGGGAATGCATGCGCTGTTGTGTTTCTGAGGAAGAACGGACGTGGTGGAGTAATAAAGAGGATTTAAAGGTGCGGAGATGGGTATTTTGTTCGAATAATGGTTACGGCAGTAAAGCTTTAACGTTGGGGGAGAGAGCAGTTTAAGGAAATGAGGGGTGCATTTTATCTTTGTAAGCTACAGGACTCGGTGGAGTATATTGGGAAGAAGAAGGCGCTGTTATGATTGCGGGTCGGTTGTTTTGATGTGTGGATTACATGCGGCAGTAGACCTTGTTTGAAATGGGTGGGCCCAATAATAATTAGGAGAAAGAAAGAAAAAAATGTAGAAGCACGGCAATTGGTATTTGCAAGACCAAGTCCCATTTAAAGACTAAAGGAAGAAGCACCGTGCGTAGAAGTGGGTAGGGGATGGGCCGGATCGACTGAATAATTCTGAACGGTCAGATCCGTTGGGATCGCATGGACGGGAGCAACACAATGAGACTGATTGGGAGTAAATCCGAGCTCGTTACAATTTATGGCAAAATAAATTGTTCGACTGAATCAAATAACGCAAACCGTTATTTAACGGTTAACGCGCAATGTGAGTAAAACTCACTAACTCTCCCCAATTTATATTTTAATATAAATTGTACTTTATTTATTGACTGCTGTATATTGATTGTTAAACTGGACTGTTAAATAGATTTGATTGAAAACGTAGATATAGTCGTATATTATATCGTTAATCAAATATTGATTCTGTCCAGTAGAATATTTCATATTGAAATGAAATTGATGTATATTATACTGTGTAACATCTGTGGATGCAGGGAGACAGGTTGGAGGAATCCGACTGGGTTCCTCAACAATTATTTTACTGTTTTCATATATTGTGATATATGTGTGATTTATAATCTGTTATTGATTATGGATGTTAGAACGATATTGATCATCGTTGTTTGATATTTTGAATATCATAAGAAACCCTGAGTAGGAAAAAGGAATATTTCAATGTATATCGAAATAAAGGAGTTTTATAAAATCAACCGATTTTATAAAAGGAAACAATTTGAAAATAGAGTATTTATAAAACGAACACGGTTTTATAAAAGGAAGTATTTATAAAACAAATAGAGTTTCATAAAAAGGAAATATTTATTTAGAAAATAAATAAAATAAAGGAATATTTATTAGAAAATAAATAGAATCGATTTAAAATGTTAAATTGGACCGGATTTTCGGGTCACTATAGCTTTGACCAAAAAGTATGTCAACAAATTTTAATTACAAATCTAATGGGGAATAAATTTGTGATTAATAAGATCAAAAGAGGATCTTGGGGATTGATTTAGGAAAATAAACTGATTTGGGAAAATGAATATATTTTCAAGCTTAAAGGAGCCTGAAAGCATAAGTAAGTATCCATGGAATGGTCTAGTTTTGAGAATGAATGGACCACAATTATGAGAAAGAAAAAGGTGGCAAATTTAAAGTGGTGGATTGACATCTTAAGGATTTGGAATAAAAGTGTTAAGACCTAAGCCCCATTTAAACCACGTAATTATAGTATAGAAATTCCAAAAGAATAACTTTTAGGTTGTGGGCACTAGTGGTCCCCTATATTTGTAACGACCCAGATTTTTCTGGTCAATTAACTTTAAATGTTTAATATGGTTTTTAATATTGAGTTGATAATATAAATCAATTTTTATATTGATTTATCGATTTAACAATTGTAATACGATTTATTTCAAATATATAATCGTAATAGTAGTATGAAAACAATAAATAAATAAATTCAAAGTTAGAACTGAATCAAGATAATTCTGATGATCTATATAAATTCTAATTTGAATATAAATGATAACAGTAAATTTATTATCCAGGAATTAAATTGTTTTGAATTTATTTTATAGGTTTAAATTAATATATTCTCCATATGATCGGGATAGAGCTTCGAATCCTATCCCAATATGTTCAGAATAGTGGTTAAACCCTAGAAGTGTCATTCGTTGTGGTTCGATTGGAGTTCAGAACCCTGAAATATATTATTATAAAATTTAAATGGATAAGAACAAAATCAAATCAGATTAAATCAAAGATCAAATCGAATTTAATTACATGTACTATAACACAGACAATTTACTTAAGGGTGAAGTATTCATCTTTGTTTATAAACGCAACACACACTTCCCGTTCCTTTCCATTTTTCATTTGCTAAAAACTATTCACAGGCTTCAGAGTGGAAAATTAAATGGAGATCGCCTCTCATGAACGTATCAAAATTCACTCATCCTTCAGTACACCATATAACCGCTTCCTAATTCATTTAAATGGAATGAAAATTGCAAGCCATTGGAAATCAATTCAACCGCATTCACCTTGTACGATGCGACGCAGACTTCAGAGTTTAGATTAAAGGGAAAACATCAGATATGGTTCGCGATTTAGGCGATTGCAATGAAATTGGAGTTCGATTCAAAAGCAGTAACTATCGGAAATCGAGACTCAGGTATTAGGTTTTAGTGACTAAAGGGGGTGTCTATGTCTTGTTCGTAGCAGATGGAATCGTGGTTCATGAACATTAGGAGCGCGATGAAGCTAGAAGCCGATCGGGGGTGCGTTAGGTCTAGGATGTTGCGACACTTACTGTCGTATAGTAATAGAAGTTGCGACTCTTGGTGATAGGAGGAAGTCGCAGTAGAGGGTGGGTCAAAGCGATGACGGAAGATGGTAGAAGTCGATCAACATGGTGTTATTTCTAGCAGTTTCGGGTTCGAGAGAAAAAGAGTATCAGGAAGAGAGGTTGTTTCGAATTTGGACAGTGTGATTAAAAGTGTGGTTAAGGTAAATTAGTTTTTTTATTTTTAATTAGCAAGTTATTAAGGTATTTAACTTTAGCAATTTATTTATATAATTCATTTGACTTATATTTATACTTATAAGCTGATCAAATTAATTAATATAACCTTATATCGTTCGCCAATATCAAAATAAAATTTGTAAACTAGAAATTTAAGTAGGAAATTAATGAAGGTATAGTTTTTGTTTTTATTTTTAAAAATATCGTAGATATAAACAATGTATATTTAATTTTTTCAAGGATTAGAAAGCTTGAAAATTTGACGGGTTGGTCTATGGCTATGATTTACTCAAGCTAGAGGTGGTTCGATTTAATTTAAAAACTAGAATAGGTCGCAAATAAAATCACGGTGAATAAATCTCACTTCGTTTTTATTTAGAATTATTTTTGTTTGTTAAAAATATTTGTCTGTTGGTTGTTTGGATGCGCTAAATATTTTTGTGGCTATTATAGAAATATATATTAGTTATTTAGGATAGATGTTTGTGGTTATTATATATATATATATATATATATTGGTGATTGGATAGTTACCGCAGTACCATTAGCGGATGCCCGCAGTATCATTAGCGGATAACCCTATGCGCCCCACGTTATGATTGTGGATGACCTTCTATACCGCGATATCCTGCCTCAAAGCAGGATGGGTATAACTTATGTTGTCTAATGTTAGAGGATGAAGGTAGACAAGTTGGAGGGATTCAACTGGTTTTCCAAAAAATATTATTATTTGTTTGTTTTCATATATCTTATCATATATAATGTGTTAGAACCCTACGATTGATAATTGGGTGTTTTTGAATGTTTAAATATCATTGGGCCCTAGATGTTAATTTATAAAATATCATGAAAATGAATTTTGTAACTTAAAAGGAAAATTCTATTTTTAAAAAATAGAATTTGAAATTCAAATGGATAATAAATGGTAACTTGTTCTAAATGAAAAAAATGATGAATTAAAAAACGATGTTTATAAATTAAATAACACAGGAAATTAAAGTGATGTTCGTTTATAAATTAAATAACACAGGAAATTGAAGTAAATTTATAAATGGTGTTTATAAATAAAATGGAATGCTTTTCATTGGATAAGCAGGGAACTGAAATGAATTTATAAGCAATGTTTATAAATAAAATGGAAAAATTATCATTTGATAATTTGAATATTCAAATTCAAATGTGAATTTAAAAATAGAAATGGGAAAATCTTTTTTTTAAAGAAGAAAGCGATGGAGTTTATTCTGATGTTCAGAATATAGATTAAACTAAAATAAATCCGTAAGGATTTATGATTTGAATTTGATTAGTTCGAATTTATCTAAATAAAATATGTTTAGAAAAAAAATATTAGTATTGTATTAAATAGAATTTAAATTTAAATATGAAAATAAATTCTATGTTGTATGTGGACAAGTTAAAATAAATAGAATATTACCGAAATAAGATTTTGGTTTTAAATAGATTTTGAATGGAACTTGTTGGAATTTATAAAACAAGTAAATTTATAAACGATGTTTATAAATATAGTTAATTTATTTATCTGGAGATAATCTCTAATTTTAAATCCAAGAATGAATTTAAAATATAATTTGAAATCGTTTCGAAAAGGGGAACGACGGTTTTATTCCAAGATTCAGAGTATAAAAAGGAATTTCATTTCAAATGGAATTTGAAATGGAAAACTTGTTTTAATATATGAAACATGGAAGTTGCATCTATAAACAGTGTTATAAATATAGTGAAACAAATTATCATTTGATAATTTAGGAATTTAAATTCAAATATGAATTTAACAGTGAACTAGAAATCGTTTCAGAAAAGAACGACGGGTTTATTTCTGGAATTCGGAACATAAACCGAGATAAGATAAATCAAAAGGATTTATAATTTGAAATTCAATTATATCGAATTTTATAAATAATTTATTTATAAAGGAACTCGAATTTATAAATAAATTTATAACTGAGATGCGAAATAATTGGCGATCTGGGATAATCAGAATTATTAAGTTGTATTGGGAAAATTGTATTAATATATATTAAAATATATTAGAGTGAAGTTGAAATATATATATATATATATATATACGAAGTTTAAAACGTTTATATATTAAATATAATTAAAACGAACTCGTCGCAGCACGACAGTTTGTAAACTGGCGTTTTGAACTTCAATTGAGTATATAGAACTCAATTTAAGTCGGAATTCTTTGAAACAAGAATCGTCAGGTACAATTTGATAATAGTTTTCTAATGGAAGAGAAAAATCTGGATTTCATCTTAAAGATTTTGAGTTATGTCAAAATCAAATTTTCAGAAAAGCAGCATTATAACCATTATAAAACCATAACGATTTATTTAAATTATTAAAAGGATTTAAAGTAAATAAAATCCAAATTTCAATTTGAAAAATCAAGACTTGAGTTATAAAATATTCTGAACTCAAGTGGAGTAATAAATTGTTTTTTGAAATAAAAATAAGGTTTTTTAATTATTGAATAAAATTAACTAATTTGAAGAAATTAGTTCATAGAATTTTAAATCGAAGTTGGGATTTAAAAGGTAAATTGGGTTCGTGATATTATATTTGAAATCGAATATGAACCGTGAATTAAAAAGGGAGTTCGATTGGTTATAAGCAGGATTTAAATATATTTGAACATAATATGTTCAGGTAAAAAGTGGAATAGGCAAAAGAGCTAATTAGAAGATTAATTAGCGAGTTGAATAAAAATGATCGAATGGAATTGGTATAAATTGGGATTTGATGTATATGCACTAAGCAACTTTGGAAATGATGTATACAAAGATTTATAATTCGAGTGCCCGACAAAAAGGTACGTGTTTAAATTCCATATCAGTTTTATGCGTCGAATCGGCAAGCCGCTTGGCATTTTGATTTTATTTTTAAATGCAAAAGGCCTAGAGAGGCGATTTGATGTTTGAACTATCGACTGGTACAAAGGAGGTTATGGTGAAATTTTCCAGAAATTTAAGGAGTTAGAACATTTTTATGAAATTTTGATAACTGAAAATTAGTATATCAATATATTAGAATTCGATAATGAAACGAAATTAAAATAGAATGTTATAAACAAAAAGGAAATCAATAAATTTAACCCGGTAAAAATAGAAAGAGAAACGTATACACGTTTAAAAGATATAGATAATTGGTTTAGTATGGTGTTGATTATTCGAGGTAAGTGGTCTTGTTCGTTTTGAAGTTAAGCATGTTTTCAGTCAAGGTCCTAAAGATAGTTATACCCCATCTTGATTGATTTCATTTTTAACCGATAAATAGCAAGGTCTGGTCTCGAAGAGAAATATTTGAATAAGAATTAGACGAATGTAGTATTTTAGGTTGTTTGTAATGAAGTTTTACACAACAATCGATTTAACCCAAGTAAGTGGAATTTTGGAAATATAAGGACAAATATTTCCTAAGTACTCAAATAAATAAATGGTCATGAAAGAGATAAGTTATTGGAATGTTTTCCAATTTTAATTAGAATATATTTTCTAAGTATAGTAAATAAAAGAAGGCGATATATGGAAATGTTTTCCAAATAGCCCAAGAGGCCAAGATGATTATCGAAAATATCGTATTGACGAATATGGATAAGGAAATGGAGAAGTGGTTTAATTGATGAAATATTAATTAAAAGGCTCAGCGATTTGTATGATGCTTTGAATGAATGTTTGTTTTTCTTCGATAGCTAAATAACTGACTATCGAAGAGTTTGCCAATATCGTTGTCAATATGGAGAGACCGGTTGGATTATTATCCAAGAACCACTCTGAGTTGGCAGTAGCGTTGCAAATATGATTATACGAAGATAATCAGGTACGGAGTAGAGTGCAAGGGCTTTTTCTATTAATGGAAAATTTTCCTTCGATTTTGTTCAGTCCGAGAATGGACGTATATGGACGATTGTCTGACAGGATATTTCCAATGATCGCATATGTTGGACTGTACAAATATATATGGTGGCGGAGAATTTATTCTCTTTGCCTAATATCTAGAATATATTTGTGCAAACCAATTAATGATTAATGGATCTGACAAAGTGGCATTCAAAGTGATTGTACTATCAATGAATAGTAAGTGATCGTAGCCTCAGGTCTCAACAACTAGGAAATAGCAAAAATCGGGCAGGTAGCATGGCTATGTGGGTAGCTCCCATTAGGACGTATTATCACCTATCTAGATATTCATTTAATTCCTTATTATGTTCGATGCTGTCCCATTTGGGAAAAGGTTGTTGATCCCAACAGTTGGTGATACACATTTGATACACTCAAGCGAAATGAGTGGTCGGTCATGTGTGGCTGGGTTACAAGATGTTCTTGTTGAACCAAGTGTATTCTCCTCTAGAGATACACTATCAGAAGGTGGTTCCATAACATTTCATAGTTGTAAATGCATTACCCAATAAGTGCTCGCGATTTTTGATTGTATATTATATATATGTGGAACGTGAGATGCAAACGTTCCACTAGATTGTTATTTATTTGATTTAGACAGTGTTATAATATCAAAAGAGTTTTGATATAAAGATTATCGCTTTCTTTCGAAAGGATTTTGAAATTTAAATCAAGTGTTTTGGATTCTCATAAGGGAAAAACCCGTTCCATGTTATAACGACGTAGTCTTACGAGATACCATTTATTTTCTCCAACTGTTTTAAATGGTTTACACATACCAGTCCCATGACTGACCCAGAGTTTTTTTTTGTTTTACCTAAAGTCTTGGGTGCCCAAATTTGTATGGGCAGCCAAGTAGTTCAGGATTTTACAGATCTATCTAAAGGAGCTTGGAGCAGAAGGCTTCTATGTTAGATATACAGTATTTTTATTTCCGCTATGTTGTAAGTGTTGTACTCTGATAATTGTATGTTATACAATTAAAATTTTGTACTTCAAAAGTTATGATATAATATATTTTGTTCCGCTGCTATGTGAGATTCTGTGTTATTATTTCTATTCTTCTTCTACCTTTTTCTTCTAAAAAAATGATTTGTATTTCTGTGATATTAGGGTTGGACGTGTGATGTATGTAGTCAAATCAGATAGTGCAGATTTGCGGGCCATAATAGTTAGTATCAGAGCTTAGGTTGAGCGAATACCTAGGCTTTGGTACGGTTGTGCTCATTAGAGATAGGATCAGTAGTGCCCTAGAATGAGTTGAGTGTATATATATACGAGAGCGCGTATTTGTTAATTGATATAAAAGTTGTTTTATATTGTGTTGGCTAGTCTGTTGAGTGATTTATGAATTCTGATCACATTGTAGGACGCCACGAAGTCGATAGGAATTTCTAAACACTTAAACAGAGAAAATTGAACCATATTGTTTTAAACTGGGTAAATGAAATAATTTTATCCAAAATTCTGTATTGATATGGAAATAATAATTTTCTTAAATTATTATAATATATGGATGTTATTATTATAATCAAATGAGATTATAAAATTAGAAGGGTTAGCTATAACCAAATATAATTTGTATATTTGAAGTATTTACAAATGAGATGAATTAAAATTAAATCCAAAACTGAAATTGAAATTTAAATCCGGGGTGTTTGGAAAAATATTTTCTAAAGTATATTTGCATAATATAGCTTTGTCTTGGAATGATTTTTGAAAAAAAATCATTTTGAATGGATTTTGAATATAAAGCACGGAACTCACTTCAGTGGCTGGAAAATAATTCGGATGATGATTGCAGCATTATCAGTGTTCATTTTTGAGTTTCTAAGTGATGGATTGCTACCTTAGAAAAGCTTTTGATGGAAATTTGTTTGAAAGAAAACAAGTTAGTTTGAAAATTCAAACATTTTGAATTTGAGGTGTAAATAAATATATGTACATATTTATATATGATTTCATAGAGATTTGAAATGAAAATCCAGGAATTTGAATTCTGGAATTAAAATTTAACTTAAGCAAGTTAAATGGATCGGAGTGAATAAACTGGTTTAAATAAATTTGAATGAATTCGAATAAATATGAATGGAATATGAATTGGATGTGAAATATTGATTGTAAATCATTCAAATTACATTAATGTAAGCATATATGGTGTGCCATGTAAATAAAAACCATAAGTTTGTGGGTACTTATATTTGTTGAAATAGGAAGATTTGAGTTTCAACATAAATGATTCTTGAAAATTTAAATGGATTTGTAGCACTTTTCGTACCTTAGTAATTTCGGGGACGAAATTCTGTTAAGGGGGAAAAAAAGGTAACGACCCGGAATTTTTCTGGTCGATTAACTTTAAATATTTAATATGGTTTTTAATATTGAGTTGATAATATAAATCAATTTTTATATTGATTTATCAATTTAATAATTGAAATACGATTTATTTCGAATATATAATCGTAATAATAGTATGAAAACAATAAACAAATAAATTCGAAGTTAGAACTGAATCAAGATAATTCAGATGATCTATATAAATTCTAATTCGAATATAAATGATAATAGTAAATTTGTTATCCAGGAAATAAATTGTTTTGAATTTATTTTATTGTTTTAAATTAATATATTCTCCACATGATCGGAATGGATCTTCGAATCCTGTCCCAATATGTTCAGAATAGTGGTTAAACCCTAGAAGTGTCAGATATTGTGGTTCGATTGGAGTTTAGAACCCTGAAATATATTTTTATAAAATTTAAGTGGATAAGAACAAAATCAAATCAGATTAAATCAAAGATCAAATCGAATTTAATTACATGTACTATAACATAGACAAATTACTTAAGGGTGAAGTATTCATCTTTATTTATAAACGCGACATAAACTTCCTATTCCTTTCCGTTTTTCATTTGCTAAAAACAATTTGCAAGCTTCAAAGTGGAAAATTAAATGGAGATCGCCTCTCATGAACGTATCAAAATTCACCCATCCTCCTTTTGTTTTAAAGATCCAAATCGATGCTTATTACACCATATAACCTCTTCCAAATTTATTTGAATGGAATGAAAATCGCAAGCCACTGGAAACCAATTCAACCTCAGTCAACTTGTATGATGCGACGCAGACTTTAAAGTTCAGATTAAAGGGAAAACATGAGATATGGTTCGCCATTCAGGCGATTGCGATGAAATTGGAGTTCGATTCAAGAGCAGTAACTATCGGAAATCGAGACTCAGGTATTAGGTTTTAGTGATTAAAGGGGGTGTCGATGTCTGGTTCGAAGTAGATGGAATCACGGTTCATGAAGATTAGGAGCGCGATGAAGCTAGAAGTCGATTGGGGGTGCGTTAGGTCTGGGATATCGCGACAGTTACTGTCGCATAATAACAGAACTTGCAACTCTTGATGATAGGAAGAAGTCGCGGTGGAGGGTTGGTCAGAGCGATGACGGAAGATGGTAGAAGTCGATCACCATGGTGGTATTTCTAGTGGTCTCAAGTTCGAGAGAAAAAGAGTATCAGGAAAAGAGGTTGTCTCAAATTTGGACAGGGTGATTAAAAATGTGGTTAAGGTAAATTAGTTTTTTTTTTAATTTTTAATTAACAAGTTATTAAGGTATTTAACTTTAGCAATTTATTTATTTAATTCATTTGATTTATATTTATAATTAGAAGCTGATCAAATTAATTAGTATAACCCTATATGGTTCGCAAATATCAAAATAAAATTCGTAAACTAGAAATTTGAGTAGGAAACTAAGGAAGGTATAGTTTTTGTTTTTATTTTATCATTTAATTAATTAAAAAAATCCGTTGATTTAAACAATGTATATTTAATTTTTTTTCAAGGATCAAAAAGCTTGAAAATAAGAAGGATTGGTCTATGGCTATGATTTACTCAAGCTAGAGGTGGTTCGATTTAATTAAGAGACTAGAATGAGTCACAAATAAAATCACAGTGAGTAAATCTCACTTAGTTTTTATTTAGAATTATTTTTGTTTGTTAAAAATATTTGTCTGTTGGTTGTTTGGATGCGCTAAATATTTTTGTGGCTATTATAGGAATATATATTAGTTATTTAGGATTGGTGTTTGTGGTTATAATATGTATATTGGTGATTGGATAGTTCCCGCAGTACCATTAGTGGATGCCCGCAGTATCATTAGCGGATAACCCTATGCGCCTCACGCTATGATAGTGGATGACCGTCTATACTGCGATATCTTGCCTCGAAGTAGGATGGATATTATTTATGTTGGCTAACGTCTGTGGATGCAGGAAAACAGGTTGGAGGGATCCTACTGGATTCCTCAAAAATATTATTATTTGTTTGTTTTCATATATCTTATCATATATGATGTGTTAGAACCCTGTGATTGATAATTGGGTGTTTTTTTGAATGTTTAAATATCATTGGGCCCTAGATGTTAATTTATAAAATATCGTGAAAAATGAATTTTGTAACTTAAAAGGAAAATTCTATTTTTCAAGAATAGAATTTGAAATTCGAATGGATAAAAAATGGTAACTTGTTCTGAATGAAAAAAAATGATGAATTTATAAGCGATGTTCATAAATTAAATAATACAGGAAATTGAAGTGATGAATTTATAAATGATGTTTATAAATTAAATAACGTAGGAAATTGAAGTAAATTTATAAATGGTGTTTATAAATAAAATGGAATGCTTTTCATTGGATAATCAGGTAATTGAAATGAATTTATAAACACTGTTTATAAACCAAATGGAAAAATTATCATTTGATAATTTGAATATTTAAATTCAAATGTCAATTTAAAAATAGAAATGGCAAAATCTTTTTAAAAAGAAGTAAACAATGAAGTTTATTCTGATGTTCAAAATATAAATTGAACTAAAATAATTCGTAAGGATTTATGATTTGAATTTGATTAGTTCGAATTTATCTAAATAAAATATGTTTAGAAAAAAATATTAGTATTGTATTAAATATAAGTTAAATTTAAATATGAAAATAGATTATATGTTATATATGGATAAGCTAAAATAAATAGAATATTCTAAAATAAGATTTTGGTTTTAAATTGATTTCGAATGGGACTTGTTGGAATTTATAAAACAAGTAAATTTATAAAGGATGTTTATAAATAAAGTGAATTTATTTTTCTGGAGTTAATTTGTAATTTTAAATCCAACTATGAATTTAAAATATAATTTGAAATCGTTTCGAAAAGGGGAACGACGGTTTTATTCCAAGATTCAGAATATAAAAAAGAATTTGATTTCAAATGGAATTTAAAATAGAAAACTTGTTTTAATATATGAAACAAGGAAGTTGAATTTTTAAACAGTGTTATAAATATAGTGAAATAAATTATCACTTGATAATTTAGGAATTTAAATTCAAATATTAATTTAATGGTGAATTGGAAATCGTTTCGAAAAAGGAACGACGGGTTTATTTCAGTAATTCGGAACATAAGCCGAGATGGGATAAATCAAAAGGATTTATAATTTGAAATTCGATTATATTGAATTTTATAAATAATTTATTGAAAAAGGAATTCGAATTTATAAATAAATTTATAATTGAGATGCGAAATAATTGGCGATCTGGGATAATCAGAATTATTAATTGAATAGGGAAATTTGGTTTAATATATATTAAAATATATTAGAGTGGAGTTAGAATTTATATATATAGAAGTTTAAAATGTTTATATATTAAATATAATTAAAACGAACTCGCCACAGCGCGACTGTTTGTAAATTGACGTTTTGAACTTCAATTGAGTATATAGAACTCAATTTAAGTCAGAATTCTTTGAAACAAGAATCTTCGGGTACAATTTGATAATAGTTTTCTAATGGAAGAGAAAAATCTGGATTTCGTCTTAAAGATTTTGAGTTATGTCAAAATCAAATTTTTAGAAAAGCAGCGCTATAACCATTTTAAAATCATAATGGTTTATTTAAATTATTAAAAGGATTTTAAGTAAATAAAATCCAAATTTCCGTTAGAAAAATCCAGACTTGAGTTATAAAATATTCTGAACTCAAGAGGAGTAATAAATTGTTTTTTTTTTGAAATAAAAATTAGGTTTTTAAATTATTGAATAAAATTAACTAATTTGAAAAAATTAGTTAATAGAGTTTTAAATTGAAGTTAGGATTTAAAAGGTAAATTGGGTTCGTGAAATTATATTCGAAATTGAATATGAACCGTGAATTAAAAAGGGAGTTTGATTGGTTATAAGCAAGATTTAAATATACTTGAACATAATATGTTCATGTAAAAAGTGGAATAGGCAAAAGAGCTAATAAGAAGATTAATTAGCGAGTTGAGTAAAAATGATCGATTGGAATTGGAATAAATTAGGATTATATGTACATGTGTTAAACAGGTTTGGAAATGATGTATACGAAGTTTTGTAATTCGAGTGCCCGACAAAAAGGTATGTGTTTAATTCCATATGAGGTTTTATGCACCGAATCAGCAAGACGCTTGGCTTTTTGATTTTCTTTTAAAATGCAAAGAGCCTAGAGAGGCGAGTTGAGGTTTGAATTATCGACCGGTACAAAGGAGTTTATGGGGAAATTTTACGGAAATTTAAGGAGTGAGAATTTTTTTAAGAAATTTTGATAACTGGAAATTAGTATATCAATATATTAGAATTCGATAATGAAACGAAATTAAAATAGAATGTTATAAACAAAAAGGAAATCAATAAATTTAATCTGGTAAATATAGAAAGAGAAATGTATACACGTTTAAAATATATGGATAATTGGTTTAGTATGGTGTTGAAACTCGATGTAACGACCAGGAAATTTGGGGCCAATTTAAAATTTTTATTTTAGAAATTTTGAGGGAATTTTAATATTTAGAATAATTTACTTTAAATAAGAATGACTAAAAATTTATTTTAAAACGAATAAATTCAATTTAATTCTAAAAGGAGTTTAAAACAGCGCTGCAGTTTGAAAATTTGAACTTGAACTTTGACTGAATGTACATAATTCATTTTAAATCAGAATTAAGCGAAACCAGAAATATTTAAATCTGTTTAATCATATCTTTCTAACGAATCTGAAAAACTAAAACTTCGTTTTAAAAATCAAATGTTATGGCAAATTAAATACTTATAAAAGTCGCTATAGAATTTATATATATTTTAATTAAATATATAGCCCTTAAAAATAGTCATTTTGCAAATGACTTCGGTTTTTGACAAAACCACCTTTCTTGGAACCGGAATGTCAAATTATTGTTAAGTTCAATTTTCCAGAAATTTTCGAATTAATATGTGAGAGTGGCGAAGGAAAATGTATTTTGTCAGTTTCAGTCAAATCGGATCGACCAGAAATTGGTCATTTTTCAAACAGTCTCAGAATTCAATGAAATTAGTTTTGTTAGAACCGTATCGTCAGAACAAAGCCAAATATATTTTTTTTTTGTAATTTTTAGAATCTATATGTAGCCCCGATGAATTTATATATACGGTTAAAATTTAATAATAAATGATTTAAATATTAATTTAAATAAAACAGGGCTCAGACGATCAAGCTGGCAGACGGGACCTAGCCCATCGCGTCCGGAGCGTGGGTATTTGCTTAGGAACAAAGTTCGTTGGGTTCGATTTGGAGTCGATGATATTAAATAAGAATTAACAAAATTAAAAGAAAATAAAATATGTAAATATACTAGGATAAATACGCTATACTGTAGTGTATTTCTAAACCCTAATACATATCTCTCAGCCGCCACTTCTCAAAATCTATGGCCGATACATTTAGGATTTCCCTCATCAAAATCTTTCACTCTGCTACAAATTGAATCAAATCCCCAACGCACAATTCAAGAACAATCTACGATCTCTAGATTGGTACGGCTATGATGGGTTTTCGTGACCTCGGCGCTCGAAATTTAACTCCAAACGCACGCACTTCGGAGGGGTTTTCTGGTCGAGAGGAGCATGCGAGTGGACCCTGCTTGGGGGCGGCGGCAGAGGGTACGAAGGCGGATGGAGGGGCGAGTTCAGATCGGGATCCGATGGCTTCAGGGAGGCGCGACATGGATGGGTCTTGAAGGGATCGTATGGGTTCTTTTAACAGGAAGTAGCGGCCTTAATATCTGGTTATAGAAGAAAGGTTACATTCCTTATTTATTTAATTAATTAATATAAACAATGAAATCAAATGTTTAAAAAGAAATAACTATCCGTTTTAGGTCGGAATCGAACGATTTTCGAAGCGTTGGATTCGCAACATAAAATACTACGTTTTAGAACTGATTGGGACAGAAAAGGAGCAGTTCAAATTTTGGTCAAATTTCTGTTCTGAATAATTCAGATAAAAAGCAATGTGAGATTTCTGTTTTTAAATTAAAATTATTTATTTATTTTTTATGAAATTTATATTCAATTTATATAAACTGCATGTGGTGTCATGTATATATTTTTGTTGAAATGTTGATTGTGTTGTATTGTGATGAATCATTGAATGAATTTGTGTTTATCATGTTTGTTATTCAAACTGAATTATCATTGTTGTTAGATTGTCAAAATTAACACTCATATTAATTTTAAAGTTAGATTCAAATAATGTTATCATTTGTTCATTAGATGGGGATAATTAACATTTACGTAAATTGGGAAATTAAATTCAAAGGAAATATTTTATTGTCAAAATTTGGACAATAAGAAGTACAGACGTTAAAGAAACATCTTTATTGTCAAATTACAGGTAATAGAAAGACTGGATTTTAGAATTGCATTTTATTGTAATTTTATATGGAATAGAAAGGAGTAGATTTTAAAGTCGCATTCTTTTATTGCCACTTTAGATTATTGGAAAAAGAGGAAAAAAGGAAGATATATTTTTATTGTAAATTTAGTTACAATAAAAAGGATAGATAATGAAAATAACTTTTTTTGTCAAAACATGATTATGAAATTAACATTTATGTTAAAACTGGTTTGTTGAAGCAAAATTACCATTTGTGTTAAAACATGTACATTAAAATAAAATATTCATTTTTGTTAAAACATTTTAGTTATAATAAAAAGAACATATTTTTAATGTTATTTTGTTTCAAATAAAAAAAAGAACACATTTTTATTGCCATTTAGTGTAAAAGAAATATTTATGATAAAAAGAGTCCACTTTTATCATTAAATTAGAAGTAGACAAATGAATGAAACCAAAACATTTCTTTTTGGTTATTATAAAGGAATGAAATAAAAACATTCATTTTTGTTCTTTTAAAAGAGCGAAATGACAATATTCATTTTTTTGTCTAATTTAAAGGAATTAAACTAAAACATTCATTTGTGTCATTTGATTTGAGGAAGACAAGAATATTCATGTTTGTCTAATTCAAAGAAGGTAAACAAAACATTCATTTTTGTTATCTAAATAGTATGAGGCTAAAAGATACATTTTTATCAGTAAAGAAGAATGAGACAAAAACGTTTACTTTTGTCAATTAAAAAGAATTAAATAAGAATGTTCATTTTTGTCGTTTAAAATGATTAAACCCAATAAGATACATTTTTGTCATTTAAAGAAAGAGTAATTATAAAAGATCATACTTTTTATTGTCACACTGTTTTAAATAAAAAGAAGTAACATTAAAAAGCTACATTTTTATTGTAGCATTGTTTTAAATAAAGAGATGCAACATTGAAAATTTCATTTTTAGTGCAGCATTTTTTTCAATAAAAGATTGTACATTAAAAATTACATTTTTAGTGTAGTTTAGATTTCATGGAAAAGATTAGAATTAAAAAAAAAGATTATATTTTTATTTTCGTTTTGTTACAATGAAAAGATTGACAAATAAAGTTGTTACTTTTGTTAAAATATGAATTGACAAATAAAGTTGTTACCTTTGTCAAATTTAGTATTGACATATAAAATTTTCACTTTTGCCAAATTTAGAATTGACATAAATTTGTCGCTTTTGTTAAATAGAAATTGTTAACAAATAAATTATCATCTTTATTTGTTAAGATTGGATTAGAATTTGTAAACAAATAAAACCGTCACCTTTTACTTGTCAAGTTGAATTAGAAAAATGTATGCAAAACAAATTACTCTTTAATTGTCATGTTCAAGTAGAAATTTGTATACAAGTAAACATTCACGTTTATTTTTCATATTTTAGATAGAAATTTGTGTACAGATAAATATCCATTTTTATTTGTTATGTTAAATATAGGAAATTTGTGTGCGAACAAAATGATCTTTTTATTTGACACCAGAAGGGTAGAACATGTCATGAAAATGAATTATCTCTTCATTTTTGTCATTTGAATAGAATGAAACCAAAATAGTCATTTTGTCATTGGAATAGAATTAAACAAAAAGTATCATTTTTGTCGCGTTAGATTTGTCAAAACAAAATTAGCATTTTTGTCGCCTTTGAATTGCCAAAACAAAATAACAATTTTTGGTTGAATTAGAATTGACAAAATAGAAATTTTCAACAAAGACAAAGTTATTATTTTCATTCGTTCATTGTAATAGAATTGTATGCAATATAAAAGAGACATTTTTATCGTCATGTTATATATTGTATATTACACTTCCATTTACAAGTTATCCGACTTGTTTATGTGATTGGGACGGTAATTTTCACACATCGCCCAAGTGCACAAATAATTTATTATTTGATTGTTGGATGAAACCCCACACGGGTATTGGGATGATATTGGACGCACACTAATCCCAATATTTAATTATCTGTCAATCGATGGATTGACAGTCAGTGATTAGCGTTAGTTATTTACTTTAATGCTCACACAGTTATAAATTCCACTTTGGGTGTTATTTGAATGCTTGGTAATTATTTATCATGATTGTTGATTACATACAATATATGGTTGTTGATTGAGTCACATTCCAATAAAGAATATTTTAGAAAATGTTTTAGAAAAAGTTTTAGAAAAAGAATATTTTTAGAAAAAGAATATATTTTGGAAAAATATATTTTTATTGAATGAACTAGTTATTAACTAGAATAAATTATTAAATCGAGATTTAATGAAGCTTTCCAATTTGTTAATATTTAATTAAAATTAAATTAATTGGATTTTGGGTTTGTCGTGAATGGTGTCTTCAATAACACCTTTCTTAAACCCAGTTGAGAAATAAATAAATCTTTTAATTAAGATTATTAAAAGTTTTTCAATTTATATTTAGTAATTGGAATAAGATGAAATGTGAGTTGGGTTTATTGTGAACTGTGTTTTTAAGTGACATATTGTTCTTTAACACAGCTGACAGTGAAAAGATAGATTTGGAATTTATAAATCTTTCATTAAGATTTAAATGGGAATTTTCCAAAAGTAAAGTTTTTCTAATTTAATATATTAAATTGGAGTCGAATGGAATTCGAATTAATAATAACCGAGATATGCTTTTGTAAAAGAAAACCGATACTACATGTGGAATTTAAGAGGCTTTGCCGTTATTCCATTTATATTATTGGTCGGATACAAAAATCTATAACGATTATATATTGATTTGATTTCTATGAAGATTCCATATTTTATGGAAGATGATTTTGGGTTTAACGTGAACAATGTTTTAAATGACATTAGTTCTTTAACCCAGTTAAAGATAAGATAAATTTCTTAAATTTAAATAATCATTGAATCATGATTTTTGATTTTAAAACCAAATTGGGGTTTAATAAATCTTTAAAAGAAAGATTTAAGAATAAATTTGAAGAACTTATCTTTAATAAGATAATGTGAATAGTTTATTTAAAAGGATATTCTGAATTGGAATGAGACGTTGGATGTGTTTTTATAGTACTTGATTTTTAATTATAAAAATACGCAAGTTATTTGTAAAGACAGGGTTTAAACCATTCCGAATAATTACTACGTCGATGAAGAGTCGAAGATGAAGACAGTGGTTGAAGACCGATGATCTTCACATCGGATGGATGTGTTGCTACAGAGACCCTTGATGGGAGTAGCTACTTTGAAGGGGCTTCAGTGGTGGCCGTCCGGACTATGGTTGATTGTTCGGATTTGGTTTTCGCTCAGACCCAGAGCATAAGCTAGTAAATGGATGCGTGTCTAACATTGGATTTCGTTCCATGTGAATTAAATCAATTTCTGTTAATGTATGTCGGTTTGGTGGTTGAGGATTTATTCTCTACTTAACACCCTGGTATATATTAATAGTGATTGATCGCATGGCGTGGATTGTCAATGTGGCACGACAAGATGCAAATGATCAAGACTTTTGTTGAAAAGTAGGGCCTTGTGGGATGATCAAAGTATAGCCTATTACGGCACACCTTTGTGTATAGCGTAACCTCACGAGCCTCACAGCCCGGTATGAGTCGAAAACGGGAGAAGGGAATGCAGGGAGTGCACACGTTATCTTTCTAGCTAGAGTAGTGTCAGGGACCTACCAGCGCTGACATTTTAATTATGTGGTTGATGGATTATGAGATACCTCGTGTTTTATAGGCCGTTAGTGGTCATATTATAGTTCTAAAAGAACCGGCAAACGTGTGTTCAGGCATAACTAATCCACGACCCTTCGGAGTGGTCCGACCCTGCAGCTATCTAAGGGTTGCCCATAGGTGTGATCCTGGGGCATTTGCTAGAGTGTCTCGAATCGGTAAGGAGCTCCTCCCTAGCATTGACTCATGATGGAAACCAAATTTCCAATACGACCCCATGCGGTTTTGATTGTAGAACTAGTATGGCGACATAGTCGGATGGGGTACTATGCCGTCTATGATTAATACATTATGATTGAAAATGTTTTCGAAATATATATACCCATTGAGACGACCCGATTTCCTGTTCTCACGGAAACAAGGGTTATCTTTTGGAATATAACACAGAAACAAATAATAACAGAACAAAATTAAATAAATACACCAGATAATGAACAATAGAATATACTGGATAAAAGTAATCATCAGAGTTACACAGTATACAGGATCTTACTTAGTACAAATACAGTTCAGCTATACATAAATGTCTACAGCGGAAATAAACAAAATATGTACAATAGGAGCTGAACAGCATAAAAAGAAATAAATGATAGAATCCATCTTCAGCTCTAGCTATCCAGAAAGAACCAGCTAAACCTGAATACAAGGCTGCCCGTGTGGAAAAAGGGGCACCGAGTTTGAAAGTGAAACAAACTACGAGTCAGTCATGGGACTGGTATGAGAAATCCACTCAACACATATATAATTGGCTAATCATAGGAACACGCCACTTTCGTGGAATGGGTTTACTCCATTGGATTGCCAGTGTTTTAAAAATAATCTTTCTTTTAAACATCGCTATGCTTTTTATAAAAATGAAGCCATTATAAGACTCAGTTCCCATCACACAATGCAACGCAAACCGGAGGATAGAGTTTTACCTTATAATGGCCAAAATATGCTTGATACGAATAAAACAAAGGCATTTGATATTATTGCTAGTGTTTATATGTTTTGAAAAACAATTTCAAATCATAACTATCAATCATAGACGGCATGGGTACCATATATCATGTCGCCATATATATATACAATCAAAACCGCACGATGTCGTATTTGAAAATTGGATTTCCGTCATGAACCAAGGCAAAAGATAGTCCTTATTGAATTCGAGACAATCTAGCCCATGTCTCAGGAAAGCGCGCAGGCAAGCCTTGGATCGTCAGGGCCGGTCCACCGATGTGGATTATTATGCCTGAACAATACGTCTCTCCGCCATTTGGGGCGTAAGTGAGCCAACGAATGACTCCATCGGACCCGGATCGTCCGATTGAACCGAGGCGCCTCGCAACAGCAACAACCACATAGGTGAAAAGTATATAAATGTCAGGGCTGGTAGGTCACTGACACCACCCTAGCTAGAAAGAAACGCATGCCCTCCTTGAGGTCCTTCTCCCGTTTTAGGTTCATACCGGGGTGTGAGGCTCGCGAATTCACGTTATACACAAAGCTACGCCACACAGGCGGTGCTTTGATCATCACCACAAGAATTTGCTTTTCAACAGAAGCCCTGATCACTGCATCTTAGCATGCCACACAGAATAAATCCTATGTCAGACACACAGTCCATTTACAAGTCCGTTCTGGGTCTGAACGAAACCGGAGGCACTAAATACCCCGCAAACCCTTCGATCACCACATACGTCTGGACGATCACCACTCATTATCCATATTTCGGGATGCCTCCCAATCAGGACCTCGGTTACCATCCAAACGAGGTGGAGATCTCCGGTCTTCGACCACCGTCTTCATCTTCGACTTTCAATCGTCGGTCGATTATTTGAAATGAGAATTAACTCGGCCTTTTCAAATAATTCACGTATATTTAGAATTTAAAATCAATTTATTTTAATGGTTAAATTATTCGACAACATCAAATTTGTTCTTTAATGTAATTTTCACACCAAACACATTGAACCATCAAAAGCCACATAAATCGAGCAAATTCAGTTTATTTCCATTCCATATTGCTTATGATATTTTATAACTATTTATCGCTATTTTTATTTATTTTAAAATAGCTAATTTATTCAAAACGACGCTTCGGGCCATAAAGCGGCCGTGGCGCTGTTTTTCTTCAGATTTGATTTACACATATCTGAAAATCTAACCATTGGATCTTCACAAAATTTACATCATTAGAAAGGTCTTTTCAAAACGAATCCAACGGTTCCAGTTTCGGGAAAATCCGACGGTCGGATCTCCCGGTACAATCGTTTGAAGTTTCGATTTCAAAATACGAACTGCAGCGTCATTATTCGATTAAATATATAATTATATTTTTATATATATAAATATAATCGCTTCTGGCGCTGTTTTTCATCAGATTTGATTTAAACATTCCAGACAATCCAACCGTTGGATTTTTACAAGGTTGGTGCCGTAGGGAAGATATTTCCAAGGCGAACCCGACGGTTGAGGTTTCGTGAAAATCCAATGGTCGGATTCCCCGTACTAGTTGTATGAAATCACAGTTTCAAAATACGAACTGCACGGCCTCGTTTTGTTTTAATTTTTTTATATTTATACAATTATATAAATATAGTTCATTCAACAATTTCAATATCGTTTTCACTTCAAATATTTCACTAACGCCTTAAAATTTTGGAAAATTTCGCCATAACCTCCCCTGCACCGGGAGCATCGGGAAATCGCAGATAGCTTTCCCGGTCCTTCTAATCTCAAAAAGAAAAAGAAAAAGCCAAGCGGCTAGCCAACAGGCTCATAAAATCATCACCCAAACAAAGCAGTAAATGTGTACCTATTTGTCGGGCACAAAATTTTATTCCTCTTCTCTAGCCCCTTTGCTATAACCTGTTCAATGGATATGCATGTACATATATATACAGTTCTTATCATTTATCATTTTCTATTCAACTTCATATTTGATTTATATTTGGTTTAAAAACACCATTCATTCTAATGTTACATAAATAGGTGCAAATCATTTTATTCGCTAATTAATGAATATTTCAACTCATATATGTTTCTTTTGAACAAGTGGCTATTTTTAACACTTCACATTTCAACGATTTATGCATACAATAAAAATGTGATTTTTATTGTAAAACAATTCATTTCAAAACACTATTTTTCTATATAGTTCATGTTGGTGATAAAAATGGGATTTTTATCATAAACAATTTCTTTTAAAACGAGATTATTTTACACAGTTCATATAGTCGATAAAAGGTGATTTTTATTAGCAAACAATTTATTTCAAAATATGAATACCATTCAACACATGAATTTCTAATCAACGAACGAATATCAATTCAACACATGAATGTTTTCTATAGTTTCTGTATATAGATAAAAATGTGATTTTTTATTATCAAACAATTTATTTCAAAATATGAATACCATTCAACACATGAATTTCTAATCAACGGATGAATATCAATTCAACACATGAATGTTTTCTATAGTTTCTGTATATAGATAAAAATGTGATTTTTATTATCAAACAATTTATTTCAAAATATGAATACCATTCAACACATGAATTTCTAATCAACAAATGAATACTAATTCAACACATGAATGTTTTCTATGGTTTCTATATATAGATAAAAATGTGATTTTTATTATCAAACAATTTATTTCAAAATATGAATACCATTCAACACATGAATTTCTAATCAACGAATGAATATCAATTCAACACATGAATGTTTTCTATAGTTTCTGTATATAGATAAAAATGTGATTTTTATTATCAAACAATTTATTTCAAAATATGAATACCATTCAACACATGAATTTCTAATCAACGGATGAATATCAATTCAACACATGAATGTTTTCTATACAATGAATAAATATAGTTTAAGCAGATGAAAATAATTCAAACATACGAATATTATTCAAAATTTCGGCAGCATAACGGCAGGGTAGTTAAAACCGGGACCGTCCCTAGTACGGCTCCTCGCTCTACCTTAAAACCTCGCGGTTTTTGACAATGGGGATCATGCATCTAGTTCGCACGCAGGCGGCATGTATAAATTTATTTCATTTCCACAAAACTAATCCTATGTGGTTTCAACCAAATATTTTCCAATCATAAACGGGTATTTTTCAACCACAATCAAATCAATATCAACCACAAACAATCCCAAACAACCATTCGCTATCAATCAATTTTCACAACAATTTCAACCAATAAATATCGTCCATGGTTTGTGGACGAGGGGGCGTGTATATATATATATAGCAATTCACTTTTATTTCAACACATATATATATAGAAAAAGAAATTGAAGAGTGAGAAATTCTCACCAATTAGCTAACCAAACGCCGCGACTCTTCCTTTATAGAAATCTTCGCCAATCTCGCCTTTCGTCGCTTTCGTTGCCCGTATCCTCTACATATGTAAAAATCGAATTTTTACTATGTTATTCAATATATAAAAATTGCATTTCAAAAATATAGATTCCGCCTTTTCAAAAATAAAGATTATATTTTTAATATTCCTATGATATAAAAATTATATTTTTATTACTTTAAAAATACAAAAATCATATCTTACTTCTTCTACTTAATAAAAATTCCGTCTTTTCTATTTTTAAAAATATGATCTTTCCTATCCAAGTTCAAATCCTTTTCTATTTAAAGTTCAACTCTTATCCTATTTAAAGTTTAAATCTTTACCTATTTAAAGTTTAAATCTTTACCTATTTAAAGTTTAAATCTTTACCGATTTAAAGTTTAAATCTTTTCCTATTTAAAATTCAAATCTTTTTCTTTTTAAAGTTTAAATCATTTCAAAATCAGTTTTAAACTTTTCTAAAAATCAGAATTTAAACGCTTTTAAAAATCAGTTTTAAATGCTTTTATAAATAAGATTTTAAATGCTTTTAAAAATCAGTTTTTAAATCATTTTTAAAATCAGTTTTTAATGCTTTAAAAAATCAGTTTTATCCTAATTAAAAAACTTTAAAAAAATCAGTTTTATCCTATTTAAAATCAGTTTTTACGGAATTAAAAATCAGAATAAAATAAAATAAAATACTTACTGTAATCTGCGAGGGGGGCGGGGGGGAAGAAGACGTCGGCGGTAGGAAGTGGTCTTCGGTGGTGGTGGCGTCGATGCTTCAGGGGGGGGGGGGGGGGGGGCTCGCGAATTTAGGGCGTCGCGATTGATTCGGGGGGGGGGGGGGTGCGATGTCACTGGCGATCAACGAACGAGGGGGAGAGAAGAAGCAACAGCGACATCAGCTCCAGGAGAAGGAGGTGGCGACGTGCGGAGGTGGATGATCGGGGAAGGCGGCTTAGTTTAGGTTTTTTTTTTATCTGTTCGAAGTGAAGAGAGAGAAGAGGGAATAGGGGGGGGGTTATATAAAATATATATATTTAATTATTTAATTTTTCAAAAAGTTGACTTTTACATACGACCTCTAAACGAGGCCCACCGCCTGTCGTCCATAGCGTTCTACCCCCATCCCGAACACAATGGGATATGTATCGCAAGCTGATTTAATCGTTACAATCAGTTTCCGGTGAATTTACATTTAAATCACTATATTGAATTTTAAACGTACATTTCAAATTACCGGGGTCACATACTAACTAGAAAAATTCCCGAAAAATATTTTCTAGCTTCGTATTGAGGATACGGTCCTAACAAAACTAGTTTCGTCGAATTCTGAGACCGTTTGAAAAATGGCCAATTTCCAGTCGATTAAAATCAACTGAAACCGGTCAAACGCGTTTTCCTTTGCCACGCTCACATATTGATTCGAAAAATTATGAAATTTGAAACCTAGCAATAATTTGACATCACGGATCCAACAAAAGTGGTTTCGTCGAAATCCGAGGTCTTTTGCAAAATGTCCATTTTTAAGGGCCTGAATTCCATAGCGACTATTCAGAATTTTCAACTGGACATAGCTTTTTATTCCCGCTATAAAATTTCGATTGGTCAGATTCGTTTGAAAGATATCATCAATTAGATCCTAATGTTTTTGGTTTCACTAAAATCCGGATTGTTTTGCACCCGGTATATTCAATTGAAGTTTGAAATCGAATTATCGAACTACCGCGCCGTTTTCAATTCTATATATAATTATAATTAATTATATTCGTTTTCAAATGTCGATTCAAACTCAGTTTTCATCGCCATTATTTAAAATATTTATTTTAAATATTTAAAATCCATTATTTTAGCCAATTAAAAAAAAAAAAATTGGTTCAGATTTTCTGGGTCGTTACAATCTCCCCCACTTAAAACTTTTCGTCCCCGAAAAGGAATAAAGTCGAAAGTGGTTTGATAAATCTACAATCACCCAACACAACAACCAATCCAATTGTTTTTAACCTTTAAAAATATACTAATCAAATTTTATACCCCTTTAAAATCCTTCAGACCATATAATTAAAAGTGCACATCTATGAAAAGAAAATAACAATAGAGTAGAGAATTGAATGGTAGTGCAAAGTAGGGTAAATGTACCTGGCACCGGAGTCAATCAGAGATATCCACTCGGCATCTAGGATAAGCTTTCTGAATGCTCTCCTCAGTTTCCCAAGTACAATCTCGTGGATCTCCACTCCATTGCACTTTGACTAAGTGAACCTTCTTGTTCCTCAGCTCTTTGGTTTCTTTGCCGATGATCTTCAGCGGCTCTCGCCTCACAGCTAATTCTGGAGTAATTTCAATGTCCTGTTGAGCTGCTTCTTCCACGATCAAGTATGGATCATGAACGTGCTTTCGAAGTTGAGATATATGAAATACATCATGCACTCTAGGCAACCAGTCTGGCAATTTAACTTTATATGCGAGAGTCCCGATCCGTTCCAGAATAGGAAACGGACCAATAAATTTGGGTGCCAACTTTCCAGTTTTACCGAACCGGATTACTCCTCTCATCGGCGATACTTTCAAATATACATAGTCGCCAACTTCAAATGATATATCTCTTCTTCTTCTATCGGCATAGCTCTTTTGTCGGCTTTGAGCGGCGAGTAATCGCTTCTTAATAAAATCGACTTTGTCGGCAGCTTCTCGAATCATATCGGGACCCAACACAAGTCTATTTCCAGGCTCGACCCAACAAGCAGAAGATCGGCACGGTCTACCATACAATGCTTCGAATGGCGACATTGTCAGGCTTGCCTGATAGCTGTTGTTATAAGAGAATTCAGCCAAATGCAGATGGTCTTCCCATGATCCACCGAAATCTATAACACAAGCCCGCAATAGATCTTCTAAAATGCGATTCACCCTCTCAGTCTGACCGTCTGTCTGAGGGTGATAAGCGGTGCTCAAGTTCAACTTCGTTCCCAGCTCGACTTGAAATGCTTCCCAGAATTTGCTAGTGAATATTGTATCTCTATCACTGACTATACTGAGCGGCACTCCATGTAGTCTAACTATTTCCCTGAAGTATATCTGCGCCGGACTCTGAGCAGTTCTGTTTGATCTGACAGGTATGAAATGGGCGGTCTTCGTGAAGCGATCTACGATCACCCAAATACTGTCATTTCCTTTCCTGGTTCTGGGCAAACCATCAATGAAATCCATCGAAATATGCTCCCACTTCCAGCCAGGGACTTCCAGCGGTTGTAATAATCCTGCCAATTTCTGTTGGTCACTTTTGACTAGCTGGCAAGTAGGGCACCGGCTAACATATAAGGAAATGTCCCTTTTCATCGACTTCCACCAGAAAGTGCGTTTGATGTCATTATACATTTTGCTTACTCCCGGATGGATACTGAGTTTTGACTTGTGGCATTCATCCAGAACTTCTTTTCGAAGCTCAGGAATGTTAGGGACACAGATTCGACCTTTGAGCCTTAAAATCCCATCATTGTCTACTTGAAAACTCGAGGGCTCGCCTTGTTGAATTATATCTCTGATCTTCTGAATGAAGTGATCATCCTCCTGAAGAGCAGATATCTTATCTAGCAATGAAGTCGTGATAATAAAACTGGCGATCATTTCATTCTTTCGGCTTAATGCATCGGCCACGACATTGGATTTTCCTGGAGTATATATAATTTCAAAGTCATATGCTGCAAGAAACTCCAGCCAACGTTGCTGCCTCAAATTCAAGTATTTCTGAGTGAACAGATATTTTAGCGACTGGTGATCTGTAAACAGTTCAAATCTCTCGCCCAGAAGATAGTGTCTCCAGATTTTCAAGGCGAATACTATAGCCAATAACTCAAGATCATGAGTTACATAGTTTTTCTCGTGCGGCTTCAGTTGACGGCTAGCATAAGCAATCACTTGACCCCTTTGCATTAACACTGCGCCAAGGCCTTCTCTAGAAGCATCAGTCCAGACTTTCAAATCTTGGTTGCCATCGATGATGGTTAACACCGGAGCTGTTGTTAATCTCAACTTTAGTTCTTCAAAAGCCTCCTCACTTTCTTGAGTCCACTTGAATTTAGAATGCTTCTTTGTAAGCTTCGTTAAGTGACCAGATATCTTTGAAAAGTCTTTAACGAACTTTCGGTAATAGCTAGCTAATCCGAGAAAACTGCGGACTTCAGTGGGGGTACTGGGCTGTTTCCAGTTCTGAATAGCTGTGATTTTGCTTGGATCCACAACAATTCCATCTTTTGATACAACGTGGCCCAGAAATTTTACTTCATCTTGCCAGAAGATACATTTGGAAAATTTGGCTTTTAATACATTCCTTCTGAGGATTTCTAGAACCTGTTCCAGATGCTTTTCATGTTCGGCTTTTGATTTAGAGAAGATTAGAATATCGTCAATGAAAACCAGAACAAATTTATTCAAAACTCCCCTGAATACTCTGTTCATCAGATCGACGAAGTAAGCGGGAGCGTTACATAAGCCGAACGGCATTACTAACCACTCGTAGAATAAGTCGGGGCCTCTGAACGCTGTCATTGTAACACACTCTTCGGCAATTCGAAGTTGATGGAATCCTGTAGCTAGGTCCATTCTTGAGAATACTTGTGCTCCATTTAATCGATCCAACAAATCATCTATACGGGGCAATGGATATTTGTTCTTTATTGTCTGTTTGTTCAGATCACGATAATCCACACATAGACGTAGAGTACCATCAGATTTTGGGACAAATACCACTGATGCACCCCAATCGGAGAAACTAGGCCTGATCAGACCTTTCCATACTAGCTGTCGTGTTTAATTGTCCAATTCCTCTTTCTCTTTCAAGGACATTCTTCTAATAGCGTGAACTACCGGCCTTGCATTAGGAATCAAAGCAATCTTGAGATCTATTTCTCTCTGCGGAGATAAGCGAACAACTTCTTCGAACACATTCGCATAGTTCTTGACGACAGGAATGTCTTTGATGAGGTCCGGAATATTCTCAGTGATTTCAGGGACATTTTCTATTTGGGATGGAGAAACATTCAAAGCTGCCCAGAAGTCTTTTCTATTAGCATTCTGACCTTCACAGGGAATGGTTATATAATCACCTGATTTAATCTTGGCTCTAACAACTCTCTCGGCGCACCTAACCTCTGCTTCATATTTGGTTAGCCAATCCAATCCCAAGATAAGATCAAACTCTTTGAAATTCATGACGACTGCGATGGTAGGAAACTGATAACGAGAGAAAGAAACCGGCACTCCACAAATCCAACTGAGATCAATGGAACCCCCAACTGGATTCTGGACAGTCATTGGTTCCTTGAGCTTCTTCAAATTCAAATCCAGTTTCTTAGCTGCATCTTTGGAAATGAAGCTTCGTGACGCGCCTGTGTCAAACAGTACTTTGACTGGAATGTTTTTGACAGTAAGCGTGCCTTCTAAAACATCGGGCCTTTCTTGATTAGCTGAGGGCTCAGAAGTTTCTGCTAATTCATTTACCTGATCCTCTTTGGCCCTTTTTATCAGCCATGAATCTCGCTTTATATGACCGGACTGATGACAAAGATTGCACTCTCGAGTCACAGGAGACTTGTTCTTGGATTTAGATTCATTCCTCCTTCTCTTCCTCGAGGGTTTGCAATTCCCCTGGAAATGCCCTGGCTTATGGCAGTTGTTGCATATGGCAGTCGTGACAGGTTCTTTTTCAGATCTAGCCCTTTTCCGTTTTACTTTAGGCTCTTTACTGACCTCTGACCTTGTACTGGCTTCAGGAGTATCAGTTTCTGACTCTTCTTTGTCACTACAACGAACTTCTTCTTCGTCGCGCAACATTCCTTTCTTATGGAGATCTTCATACTGATAAGCCATGTATATCATTTCAGAAAAAGGAAGCTTCACATGACCCAATACTTTATTCTGGTATCTCCTTTGCAGGCCATGGATAAATCTCAGATTTTTCCTCTTTGGATCTTGAATCAGATGAGGAGCAAAGTGGGCAAGCTCGTTGAATTTCTTATGATATTCTGGGATGGTCATGTCACCTTGTATTAGATAAGAAAATTCATCACATAATCTCTCGGTTGCTTCGGGAGGAGTAAATCTTTCTAGGAAAATCACTTTGAATCTGTCCCAGGTGATATCACCTTCTGGATTATCTTTGATGATTGTTTCCCACCAGATTAAAGCTTCTTCTTTGAGCGCCCAAGATGCTACTAACCGTTTCTGGTCATCTCTCAGCTGGATATGCTCAAAGATTCTCTCGACAGAACTCATCCAAGCTTGAGTTTGAATAATAGATTCATTGCCCGAGAATTGGGCTCCACCCAGATTTCGATATCTCTTAAATAGAGCCTCTAGATCGGGTTCTGTATTCCTTCTGTTTCTGGCATTCATTTTTCTAGTACTTCTGCAATTAGCAGATCAAGTCTCAGGTCACAGAAAAGATAGTTTAAAATATAGAAACACATACTTCAATGTAAATGTGTCTATCGAGGTGTAATTACATTCTGCTTTACTCATACTAGGACATTGCTGATCCTATCTGTATAGAGTTACCCGTCCTAGAACACTACTGGTTCTATTTCTGACGAGTTCGTTCAAATGTTATATTCCAGAACTAAGCTTAACCAAAGCCCTGATACCACGTGAGACGACCCGATTTCCCGTTCTCACGGAAACAAGGGTTATCTTTTGGAATATAACACAGAAACAAATAATAACAGAACAAAATTAAATAAATACACCAGATAATGAACAATAGAATATACTGGATAAAAGTAATCATCAGAGTTACACAGTATACAGGATCTTACTTAGTACAAATACAGTTCAGCTATACATAAATGTCTACAGCGGAAATAAACAAAATATGTACAATAGGAGCTGAACAGCATAAAAAGAAATAAATGATAGAATCCATCTTCAGCTCCAGCTATCCAGAAAGAACCAGCTAAACCTGAATACAAGGCTGCCCGTGTGGAAAAAGGGGCACCCGAGTTTGAAAGTGAAACAAACTACGAGTCAGTCATGGGACTGGTATGAGAAATCCACTCAACACATATATAATTGGCTAATCATAGGACCACGCCACTTTCGTGGAATGGGTTTACTCCATTGGATTGCCAGTGTTTTAAAAATAATCTTTCTTTTAAACATCGCTATGCTTTTTATAAAAAAGGAAGCCATTATAAGACTCAGTTCCCATCACACAATGCAACGCAAACCGGAGGATAGAGTTTTACCTTTTAATGGCCAAAATATGCTTGATACGAATAAAACAAAGGCATTTGATATTATTGCTAGTGTTTATATGTTTTGAAAAACAATTTCAAATCATAACTATCAATCATAGACGGCATGGGTACCATATATCATGTCGCCATATATATATACAATCAAAACCGCACGATGTCGTATTTGGAAATTGGATTTCCGTCATGAACCAAGGCAAAAGATAGTCCTTACCGAATTCGAGACAATCTAGCCCATGTCTCAGGCAAGCGCGCAGGCAAGCCTTGGATCGTCAGGACCGGTCCACCGATGTGGATTATTATGCCTGAACAATACGTCTCTCCGCCCTTTGGGGCGTAAGTGAGCCAACGAATGACTCCATCGGACCGGGATCGTCCGATCTAACCGAGGCGCCTCGCAACAGCAACAACCACATAGGTGAAAAGTATATAAATGTCAGGGCTGGTAGGTCACTGACACCACCCTAGCTAGAAAGAAACGCATGCCCTCCCTGAGGTCCTTCTCCCGTTTTAGGTTCATATAGGGGTGTGAGGCTCGCTAATTCACGTTATACACAAAGCTACGCCACACAGGCGGTGCTTTAATCATCACCACAAGACTTTGCTTTTCAACAGAAGCCCTGATCACTGCATCTTAGCATGCCACACAGAATAAATCCTATGTCAGACACACAGTCCATTTACAAGTCCGTTCTGGGTCTGAACGAAACCGGAGGCACTAAATACCCCGCAAACCCTTCGATCACCACGTACGTCTGGACGATCACCACTCATTATCCATATTTCGGGATGCCTCCCAATCAGGACCTCGGTTACCATCCAAACGAGGTGAAGATCTCCGGTCTTCGACCACCGTCTTCATCTTCGACTTTCAATCGTCGGTCGATTATTTGAAATGAGAATTAACTCGGCCTTTTCAAATAATTCACGTATATTTAGAATTTAAAATCAATTTATTTTAATGGTTAAATTATTCGACAACATCAAATTTGTTCTTTAGTGTAATTTTCACACCAAACACATTGAACCATCAAAAGCCACATAAATCGAGCAAATTCAGTTTATTTCCATTCCATATCGCTTATGATATTTTATAACTATTTATCGCTATTTTTATTTATTTTAAAATAGCTAATTTATTCAAAACGACGCTTCGGGCCATAAAGCAGCCGTGGCGCTGTTTTTCTTCAGATTTGATTTACACATATCTGAAAATCTAACCGTTGGATCTTCACAAAATTTACATCATTTGAAAGGTCTTTTCAAAACGAATCCAACGGTTCCAGTTTCGGGAAAATCCGACGGTCGGATCTCCCGGTACAATCGTTTGAAGTTTCGATTTCAAAATACGAACTGCAGCGTCGTTATTCGATTAAATATATAATTATATTTTTATATATATAAATATAATCGCTTCTGGCGCTGTTTTTCATCAGATTTGATTTAAACATTCCAGACAATCCAACCGTTGAATTTTTACAAGGTTGGTGCCATTGGGAAGATATTTCCAAGGCGAACCCGACGGTTGAGGTTTCGGGAAAATCCAATGGTCGGATTCCCCGTACTAGTTGTTTGAAATCACAGTTTCAAAATACGAACTGCACGGCCTCGTTTCGTTTTAATTTTTTTATATTTATATAATTATATAAATATAGTTCATTCAACAATTTCCATATCGTTTTCACTTCAAATATTTCACTAACGCCTTAAAATTTTGGAAAATTTCGCCATAACCTCCCCTGCACCAGGAGCATCGGGAAATCGCAAATAGCTTTCCCGGTCCTTCTAATCTCAAAAAGAAAAAGAAAAAGCCAAGCGGCTAGCCAACAGGCTCATAAAATCATCACCCAAACAAAGCAGTAAATGTGTACCTATTTGTCGAGCACAAAATTTTATTCCTCTTCTCTAGCCCCTTTGCTATAACCTGTTCAATGGATATGCATGTACATATATATACAGTTCTTATCATTTATCATTTTCTATTCAACTTCATATTTGATTTCAATTTGGTTTAAAAATACCATTCATTCTAATGTTATAGAAATAGGTGCAAATCATTTCATTCGCTAATTAATGAATATTTCAACTCATATATGTTTGTTTTGAACAAGTGGCTATTTTTAACACTTCACATTTCAACGATTTATGCATACAATAAAAATGTGATTTTTATTGTAAAACAATTCATTTCAAAACACTATTTTTCTATATAGTTCATGTTGGTGATAAAAATGGGATTTTTATCATAAACAATTTCTTTTAAAACGAGATTATTTTACACAGTTCATATAGTCGATAAAAGGTGATTTTTATTATCAAACAATTTATTTCAAAATATGAATACCATTCAACACATGAATTTCTAATCAACGAATGAATATCAATTCAACACATGAATGTTTTCTATAGTTTCCGTATATAGATAAAAATGTGATTTTTTATTATCAAACAATTTATTTCAAAATATGAATACCATTCAACACATGAATTTCTAATCAACGGATGAATATCAATTCAACACATGAATGTTTTCTATAGTTTCTGTATATAGATAAAAATGTGATTTTTATTATCAAACAATTTATTTCAAAATATGAATACCATTCAACACATGAATTTCTAATCAACGAATGAATATTAATTCAACACATGAATGTTTTCTATGGTTTCTATATATAGATAAAAATGTGATTTTTATTATCAAACAATTTATTTCAAAATATGAATACCATTCAACACATGAATTTCTAATCAACGAATGAATATCAATTCAACACATGAATGTTTTCTATAGTTTCTGTATATAGATAAAAATGAGATTTTTATTATCAAACAATTTATTTCAAAATATGAATACCATTCAACACATGAATTTCTAATCAACGGATGAATATCAATTCAACACATGAATGTTTTCTATACAATGAATAAATATAGTTTAAGCAGATGAAAATAATTCAAACATACGAATATTATTCAAAATTTCGGCAGCATAACGGCAGGGTAGTTAAAACCGGGACCGTCCCTAGTACGGCTCCTCGCTCTACCTTAAAACCTCGCGGTTTTTGACAATGGGGATCATGCATCTAGTTCGCACGCAGGCGGCATGTATATATTTATTTCATTTCCACAAAACTAATCCTATGTGGTTTCAACCAAATATTTTCCAATCATAAACGGGTATTTTTCAACCACAATCAAATCAATATCAACCACAAACAATCCCAAACAACCATTCGCTATCAATCAATTTTCACAACAATTTCAACCAATAAATATCGTCCATGGTTTGTGGACGAGGGGGCGTATATATATATATATATATATATATATATATATATATAGCAATTCACTTTTATTTCAACACATATATATATAGAAAAAGAAATTGAAGAGTGAGAAATTCTGACCAATTAGCTAACCAAACGCCGCGACTCTTCCTTTATAGAAATCTTCGCCAATCTCGCCTTTCGTCGCTTTCGTTGCCCGTATCCTCTACATATGTAAAAATCGAATTTTTACTATGTTATTCAATATATAAAAATTGCATTTCAAAAATATATATTCCGCCTTTTCAAAAATAAAGATTATATTTTTAATATTCCTATGATATAAAAATTATATTTTTATTACTTTAAAAATACAAAAATCATATCTTACTTCTTCTACTTAATAAAAATTCCGTCTTTTCTATTTTTAAAAATATGATCTTTCCTATCCAAGTTCAAATCCTTTTCTATTTAAAGTTCAACTCTTTTCCTATTTAAAGTTTAAATCTTTACCTATTTAAAGTTTAAATCTTTACCTATTTAAAGTTTAAATCTTTACCTATTTAAAGTTTATATCTTTTCCTATTTAAAATTCAAATCTTTTTCTTTTTAAAGTTTAAATTATTTCAAAATCAGTTTTAAACTTTTCTAAAAATCAGAATTTAAACGCTTTTAAAAATCAGTTTTAAACGCTTTTAAAAATCAGTTTTAAATGCTTTTAAAAATCAGTTTTAAATGCTTTTAAAAATCAATTTTTAAATCATTTTTAAAATCAGTTTTTAATGCTTTAAAAAATCAGTTTTATCCTAATTAAAAAACTTAAAAAAAATCAGTTTTATCCTATTTAAAATCAGTTTTTACAGAATTAAAAATCAGAATAAAATAAAATAAAATACTTACTGTAATCTGCGGGGGGGGGGGGGGGGGGGGGGGAGAAGACGTCGGCGGCAGGCAGTGGTCTTCGGTGGTGGTGGCATCGATGCTTCAGGGGGGCTCGCGAATTTAGGGCGTCGCGATTGATTCGGGGGGGGGGGGGTGCGATGTCACTGGCGATCAACGAACGAGGGGGAGAGAAGAAGCAACAGCGACAGCAGCTCCAGGAGAAGGAGGTGGCGACGTGCGGACGTGGATGATCGGGGGAGGCGGCTTAGTTTAGGTTTTTTTTTTATCTGTTCGAAGTTAAGAGAGAGAAGAGGGAATAGGGGGGATTTTATATAAAATATATATATTTAATTATTTAATTTTTAAAAAGTTGACTTTTACATACGACCTCTAAACGAGGCCCACCGCCTGTCGTCCATAGTGTTTTACCCCCATCCCAAACACAATGGGATATGTATATCAAGCTGATTTGATCGTTACAATCAGTTTCCGGTGAATTTACATTTAAATCACTATATTGAATTTTAAACGTACATTTCAAATTACCGGGGTCACATACTAGCTAGAAAAATTCCCGAAAAATATTTTCTAGCTTCGTATTGACGATACGGTCCTAACAAAACTAGTTTCGTCGAATTCTGAGACCGTTTGAAAAATGGCCAATTTCCAGTCGATTAAAATCAACTGAAACCGGTCAAACGCGTTTTCCTTTGCCACGCTCACATATTGATTCGAAAAATTATGAAATTTGAAACCTAGCAATAATTTGACATCACGGATCCAACAAAAGTGGTTTCGTCGAAATCCGAGGTCATTTGCAAAATGTCCATTTTTAAGGGCCTGAATTCCATAGCGACTATTCAGAATTTTCAACTGGACATAGCTTTTGATTCCCGCTATCAAATTTCGATTGGTCAGATTCGTTGGAAAGATATCATCAATTAGATTCTAATGTTTTTGGTTTCACTAAAATCCGGATTGTTTTGCACCCGGTATATTCAATTGAAGTTTGAAATCGAATTATCGAACTACCGCGCCATTTTCAATTCTATATATAATTATAATTAATTATATTCGTTTTCAAATGTCGATTCAAACTCAGTTTTCATCGCCATTATTTAAAATATTTATTTTAAATATTTAAAATCCATTATTTTAGCCAATTAAAAAAAATTTAAATTGGTTCAGATTTTCTGGGTCGTTACACCCATACATATACACACTAATATTAAATCTTTTTTATCGTATCAAGCATCTCTTGACCATTATAAGGTAAAACCCTATCCTCCGGTTTGCGTTGCATTGTGTGATGGGACTTGGGTCTTATAATTGTTTCATTTTTCTAAAAAGCATTGCGTTGTTTAACGATTTACTTTAAGTTTATGCACTGGCAATCCAATGGAGTAAACCCGTTCCGCGTTAGCGGCGTGGTCCTGGGATTAGCCTTTTATAATATAGGTTAAGTTAAGATTTCTTACACCAGTCCCATGACTGACCTGTAGTTTGTTTCACTGGCAAACTCGGGTGTCCGTATTTTCCATACGGGCAGTCGAGTAGCTTTTTGCAGATATATTTACAGGATCCTGGTTTACAGCTGAAGCGGTATTCGGAAAGCTCTGTATCCGTGTATTTCTTCCAGTTGCATATTTGTATTATTTTTCCGCTGTTATTTAAATGTAATTTAAACCTCTGATATTATTGTATTCCTATTGTGTAACAAGTATTCATACTATGTATATTCTTGTACTCTGATGTAATTGTTGTAATCAACAATAAAATGTTCCCCAGTTTGTGTTCTGATGTGTATTGTTCTCAAAGCAATCCAACCTTTCCTTTACTGGGAAGTTTGGGTCGTTTCAGTTGGTATCAAAGCTTTGGTTTACAGAGCTCGAGAACTAGGCACGTTAGAACCAAACGAAAGAATTCATCAGAGATTGGATTAGAAATATCCAAAGAGAATAACTCGTTAGAGATGGGATCGGTAGTATCCTAGAACGAGTGGGAAGAGTATTATTTTCTTTAAAATAAAAAAAATGAAAACAAATTTAGTTTTGAAATTTTATCTTAAAATACGTATTTGAGTATATTATTATATTTTAATGTGGACAATCGAGTATATAAAGATTTTGAATATACGAGTAATTAACGGATATTCGAAGTTTTAATATACTAGATAGATATAGAATCACACTCTAGTCGCCCGGAGATGATTCTGGTGATCGGTGCACCATCATCCGTATTTATGTTCGAGTATCGAAAGTGGGATTTTTATATATTTCCATTGACTGATATGAGAAGAAAAACCTAATTAGGACACATTGCTGTGATTTGCACTAAAAATATGATTTTTTGCTATATATAAAAGTTATATATTTGGAAAGTTAATCACCTAATTGATTGCTAGTTGCAATGTTTGATAATTAGTTTCGCTAATTAAAATATTAGAATGATAATTAATTGAAACCAATAATAAAATTTAAAGTTGAGTTGGTTAAATTAAACAACTCTTAGCTACGTTCCTTTTCGAGGACGAAAAGATTTTAAGTGGGGGTGATTGTAACGACCCAGAATTTTGGGGCCAATTTAAAATTTTTATTTTAGAAATTTTAAGGGAATTTTAATATTTAAAATAATTTACTTTAAATAAGAACGACTGAAAATTAATTTTAAAATGAATAAATTCAATTTAATTCTAAAAGGAGTTTAAAACAGCGCTGCAGTTTGAAAATTTGTACTTGAACTTTGACTAAATGTACAGGATTCATTTTAAATCAGAATTGAGCGAAACCAGAAATATTTAAATCTGTTTAATCATATCTTTCTAACGAATCTGGAAAACTGAAACTTCGTTTTAAAAATCAAAAGTTATGGCCAGTTAAATACTTAGAAAAGTCGCTATAGAATTTATATATATATTAATTAAATATATAGCCCTTAAAGATAGTCATTTTGCAAACGACCTCGGTTTTCGACAAAACCACCTTTGTTGGAACCGGAGTGTCAAATTATTGTTAAGTTTAATTTTCCATAATTTTTCGAATTAATATGTGAGCGTGATGAAGGAAAATGTATTTTTTTAGTTTCAGTCAAATCGGATTGACCAGAAATTGGCCATTTTTCAAACAGTCTCAGAATTCGACGAAATTAGTTTTGTTAGAACCGTATCGTTAAAACAAAGCCATATATAATTTTTTTGTAATTTTTAGAGTCCATATGTAGCCCCGGTGAATTTATATATACGGTTAAAATTTAATAATAAATGATTTAAATATTAATTTAAACAAAACAGGGCTCAGACGATCAAACTAGCAGACGGGACCTAGCCCATCGCGTCCGGAGCGTGGGTATTTGCTTAGGAACAAAGTTCGTTGGGTTCGATTCGGAGTGAATGATATTAAATAAGAATTAACAGAATTAAAATAAAATAAGTAAATATACTAGGATAAATACGCTATACTGTACGGTGTATTTCTAAACCCTAATACATATCTCTTAGCCGCCACTTCTCAAAATCTATAGCCGTTGCATTTAGGATTTCCCTCATCAAAATCTTCCACTCCGCTACAAATTGAATCAAATCCCCAACGCACAATTCAAGAACAATCTATGATCTCTAGATTGGTACGGCTATGATGGGTTTTTGTGACCTCCGGCGCTCAGAATTTAACTCCAAACGCACGCACTTCGGAGGGGTTTTCTGGTTGAGAGGAGCATGCGATTGGACCCTGCTTGGGGGTGGCGGCAGAGGGTTCGAAGGCGGATGGAGGGGCGAGTTCAGATCGGGATCCGATGGCTTCAGGGAGGCGCGACATGGAAGGGTCTTGAAGGGAGCATATGGGTTCTTTTAACAGGAAGTAGCGGCCTTAACATATGGTTATAGAAGAAATGTTAAGTTCCTTATTTATTTATTTAATTAATATAAACAATGAAATCAAATGTTTAAAAAGCAATAACTCATCTGTTTTAGGTCGGAATTGAACGATTTTCGAAGCGTTGGATTCGCAACGAAAAATACTCATTTCAGAACTGATTGGGACAGAAAAGTAGCAGTTCAGATTTTGGTCAAATTTCAGTTTTAATAATTTAGATAAAAAGCAATGTGAAATTTCCGTTTTTAAATTAAAATTATTTATTTATTTTATTATGAAATTTATATTCATGCTATATAAACTGAATGTAGTGTCATGTATATATTTTTGTTGAAATGTTGATTGTGTTGTATTGCGATGAATCATTGAATGAATTTGTGTGTATCATGTTTGTTATTCAAACTGAATTATCATTGTTGTTAGATTGTCGAAATTAACATTCGTATTAATTTTAAAGTTAGATTCAAATAATGTTATCATTTGTTCATTAGATGGGGATAATTAACATTTATGTAAATTGGGAAATTAAATTCAAATGAAATATTTTATTGTCAAAATTTGGACAATAAGAAGTACAGACGTTAAAGAAACATCTTTATTGTCAAATTAGAGATAATAGAAAGAATGGATTTTAGAATTGTATTTTATTGTAATTTTATATGGAATAGAAAGGAGTAGATTTTAAAGTCGCATTCTTTTATTGCCACTTTAGATTATTGGAAAAAGAGGGAAATAGGAAGATATATTTTTATTGTAAATTTAGTTACAATAAAAAGGATAGATAATGAAAATAACTTTTTTTGTCAAAACATGATTATGAAATTTACATTTATGTTAAAACTGGTTAGTTGAAATAAAATTAACGTTTGTGTTAACATGTACATTAAAAATAAAATATTCATTTTTGTTAAAACATGTTAGTTGTAATAAAAAGAACATATTTTTAATGTTATTTTGTTTCAAATAAAAAAAAAACACATTTTTATTGCCATTTAGTGTAAAAGAAATATTTATGATAAAAAGATTCCACTTTTATCATTATATTAGAAGTAGACAAATTATTCATTTTTGGTTATTTTAAAAGAATGAAACTAAAACATTTCTTTTTGGTTATTATAAAGGAATGAAATAAAAACATTCTTTTTTGTTATTTTAAAAGAGCGAAATGAAAATATTCATTTTTTTTGTCTAATTTAAAGGAATTAAACTAAAACATTCATTTGTGTCATTTGATTTGAGGAAGACAAAAATATAAATTTTTGCCTAATTCAAAGAAGGTAAACAAAACATTCATTTTTGTTATCTAAATAGTATGAGGCTAAAACATACATTTTTATCAGTAAAGAAGAATGAGACAAAAATGTTTACTTTTGTCAATTAAAAAGAATTAAATAAGAATGTTCATTTTTGTCATTTAAAATGATCAAACCCAAAAAGATACATTTTTGTCATTTAAAGAAAGAGTAATTATAAAAGATCATACTTTTTATTGTCACACTGTTTTAAATAAAAAGAAGTAACATTAAAAAGCTACATTTTTAATTTAGCATTTTTTTAAATAAAGAGAAGCAACATTAAAAATTTCATTTTTAATGCGGCATTGTTTTCAATAAAAGATTGTACATTAAAAATTACATTTCTAGTGTAGTTTAGATTTCATGGAAAATATTAGAATTAAAAAAAAAGATTATATTTTTATTGTTGTTTTGTTACAATGAAAAGATTAACAAATAAAGTTGTTACTTTTGTTAAAATATGAATTGACAAATAAAGTTGTCACCTTTGTCAAATTTAGTATTGACATATAAAATTTTCACTTTGGCCAAATTTAGAATTGACATAAATTTGTCACTTTTGTTAAATAGAAATTGTTAACAAATAAATTATCATCTTTATTTGTTAAGATTGGATTAGAATTTGTAAACAAATAAAACCGTCACCTTTTACTTGTCAAGTTGAATTAGAAAATGTATGCAAAATAAATTACTCTTTATTTGTCATTTTCAAATAGAAATTTGTATACAAGTAAACATTCAAGTTTATTTGTCATATTTTAGATAGAAATTTGTGTACGGATAAATATCCATTTTTATTTGTTATGTTAAATATAGGAAATTTGTATGCGAACAAAATGATCTTTTTATTTGACACCAGAAGGGTAGAACATGTCATGAAAATGAATTATCTCTTCATTTTTGTCATTTGAATAGAATGAAACCAAAATAGTCATTTTGTCATTGGAATAGAATTAAACAAAAAGTATCATTTTTGTCGCGTTAGATTTGTCAAAACAAAATTAGCATTTTTGTCGCCTTTGAATTGCCAAAACAAAATAACAATTTTTGGTTGAATTAGAATTGACAAAATAGAAATTTTCAACAAAGACAAAGTTATTATTTTCATTCGTTCATTGTAATAGAATTGTATGCAATATAAAAGAGACATTTTTATCGTCATGTTACATATTGTATATTACACTTCCATTTACAAGTTATCCGACTTGTTTATGTGATTGGGACGGTAATTTTCACACATCGCCCAAGTGCACAAATAATTTATTATTTGATTGTTGGATGAAACCCCATACGGGTATTGGGATGATATTGGATGCACAGTAATCCCAATATTTTGTTATCTGTCAATCGATGGATTGACAGTCTGTGATGAGCGTTAGTTATTTACTTTAATGCTCACGCAGTTATTGTAACACCCCACGCCCGCTATGGTCACTCTCTAAGGGAATGCCATAGCATCGGTGGAGTATTTTAGTGAATATAGAACAGAAAAATTACAACAAGACAGATATAAATAGTACTTGAAATTTAAAACATCATCTCATAACAGCGGAAGTAAACATGTCTGGTTACATCATAAAACCACAATAAAAGTCAAGTACAATATCCATCAAGATAAAGAAGTACATAATCCCACTCTCTCATACAATAGCCAGGACAAAAGAAAAGATAACTGGGTAACTGGAGCTTTACATCTATCCAAGCTCCTAAAGACTGGAACAGCAATCCGATCAAGCTCCACTACTTCTAGGATCCACCGTAGGACCTGAGGGTTGGGAAAAAGATAAAAACAACGGGGTCAGACATAAGTCTGAGCGAGTCCTATAACTTTAACAATACAATCATTAAAGTAACCAGAGAAGACATAAACTTCACCTACGGTAATGTCTGGGGATGAATGGCTACACTAAGCAGTTTGGTAGACTTAGGATAAACTAAGATAACTGTAAAGACGTATCTACCCACCCAAGGATAATTACTAACTGCACCACAGCAGTTCTACCCACCCAAGGGTAATTCCTACTTAAAGGTTGATCCCACTAAGTGTACTTAGAAATTCCACCCAGTAGATTCGTGTACCCATACATAGGTGCCGTCTGCCCCTATCTTTACTAGGTGTACCCACTACTCCCAAGCGATCGGCTCCCTACCATAGATACCCGTGTTGGTCCCACAATGGGGTGTATCATTCCCCAAAGTGGCCACCTGATAATATCAACGGTGCACGGCTTTATATCTACACGATGCAACAACGACTTACCAACCAGCCCGGGTCCACACACGCATATGAAACCCGTTGATCCTGCGTTGCCACCGCTAACCCGTTTGGCCTCTTGTAGTCAAGCCCAATATGCGTGTCCCGTCACTCGACTAGAGTCGAGCCTACTAAGATACGTTTGGGATATTGGTTGAAATGGGCCCCCACAAGCTACCCACATAAGCTTGTCACTTATCTAGTGTATCCCACTTAACCCTTTAATCATGTTTAATTACATGTTTCCACTTGGTTAAGTATTCTAATCGTATTTTCTATTGCCACCCAAGGCAACCCACTAGATTTCCACATGCCACCCAAGGCACCCACTTAACCCCTCATGTCCCTCTACATGCTAATATGGTCAAGTGTTTCTTAATTAATTAATTAAGATCATGACCTCATAAAGACCTCTCACATTAGACCATCTTTTATGACTGCTGGATATGCCAGTTGGTTCCGGCCAGACTTCTGTCATAAAAGGGGTCTAACCTCGTGTCTTTACTTTAATCACGTATTTAATTTATGACTAAGACCTCTCACATTGGGCCAATCATTTGTAGCCGCTGGATGGCCGGTCGGTTCCGGGCAGACTTCCGCTACAAAAGGGTCCAACCTCGTGTCTTAGTTGATTAATTGCACCTAATTAATCACCCCCATAATTAATTATCCCTAATTAATTACACCTTTTTCATAACATGGGTAGACCTAACTCAATAGGTAAATTCCCATGGGGTAGACCTAACTCAATAGGTAAATTCCCACTTATGTTAATTTATTTTTATGGTATGCTTAATCATACCCAATCATACTTTTATTAACATATTTATTAACCCCATCGTTCCCCACGTAAATCGTTCTCATTTCATGACATAATAAAGGGAAGATCCATCACAAATGTCATGGGTTTTACCAAATCTTAGCATATAACTTTGTCATGGGTTAAGAGGATGTCAACTTGCATATATGAGCATATATTAACCCAACTACATTTAACCCAAACTTGCATATTATCATACACATGACTTGCATAACATGTTGCATACGAACTTGCATATTATCATACATATGACTTGCATAACATGTTGCATATGAACTTGCATATTATCATACACATATCTTGCATAACATGTTGAACTTGCATATAAGCATATACATAACTTGCATAACATGTTAACATGCATTTAAGCATATACATAACTTGCATAAGCATTCACATTCTTGCATAAGCATTCACATACTTGCATAAGCATTCACATACTTGCATAAGCTTGCATAACTTGCATATCATGTTAAACTTGCATTTAAGCATATACATAACTTGCATAACTCACTTGTTAAACATGCATAAACCCACTTATTAGATATGCATAAACCCACTTATTAAACATGCATAAACCCACTTATTAAATATGCATAAACATAGGAAAACATAGAGTAGCATATCATTACAAATGATTCAAACTCACTAATCCGCATTTAAGACCATAAGTCTCATTACACCCAATCTACTTACTTTAGCAATTGATGTTAAAGTGATAGAAACTCACCAAACCCAAGATTAGCAAACTTATGAAGTGGAATTATTTGCTAAATATGAAGAAGATGATGATTAGAGGTTGATTAGCTTGCAACTTCCTTCATAAATTAGTGGAGGCTCCTTCTAAGATTTAATTTGGCGGCATGAGGCCATCATTTCTATTTTTAGTATGGATTAGGGTAGGTTTAGGGTGTATTTATAGAATTAGGGTGTGTTTTAGACCATAGGATTAACCCTAGGTTAGATTAGGTCCGTTAGATTTAGGAAATCTCTAGAACCCAGCCCAGCCCTAGCCAGAAAACCAGATCTGGTGCACCCAAGCCCTCTGGCTCGACACGCCGTGTCGACAGGCAAGTCGACAGGCAAGTCGACCTCCCTGTCGATAGGCCTGTCGACAGCCCTGTCGACATGGTTAGGGCGGGAATTTTCCCGCCTGGCCCCGCTGGTTCTATTTTGAAATCTGAATTTGAATTTTTAAATCTGTTATTAGCTTTAAATTTCCTGCAAACTTCATTGGGCCATAACCGGGCCATACGGACTCCGATTCTCGAAATTTCGGACTCTATTCTGCATATTTTTCCGAGACGAACGCAATGACGCAGCCCATTTCCCCCAATTCTCACATCTGAGATTATTTATTCTTCAATTAGTGAATTTTAGCATTAACTGAAATACGGGGTGTTACATTCTCCCCTCCTTAAAGGATTTCGTCCCCGAAATCTTTAAGCTAATGAGAATGCATATCCTACCATCCAAACAACCATCTACTCAATCCATCAACCACGGGCATCCATTGTCCTTAAACAGTTTCTAATGATGTATGAGCATATGCAAAAAGTGTGTGTATATGTTCCCTATCTAATGTATGAACATATGCAAACCATGATAGTGCCATGCATCCATTATGTATGCGAGAGAACCCTATCGACACATACAATATCTACATGAGTGCACAATCATTCACCAAAATGCTTCATCCATATGATAACACAATCATTAGACATCCATAAATATAGCTTCCTACACACAATTTTATGCAATATGCAATATGAAGTGATTGAGCCGATCTAGTGCCTCGAGTGTGTATATATGCATCCACGAGCAACCACTAGCAACCACTTGCATCCACTTGCATCCATCAACCATAACATGTCTCAAACACATGTTTCAACCATAGGTTTACCCTATCTAAAGGTCAAAGGTACTAATGAGAGGATATACTAAAGATAAGATATGTACTAGACAACGATAGTGGAGAAAGTAAAGACATACCCTCAAAAAGAAATGGGTACAATGAACGCATCTTCGCTTCCGTCTCCCAAGTTGCGTTGCTCTCATCTTCTCCCCGTTGCACTTTGACTAGTTGAACCTCTCTGTTTCTCAACTTCCTAGTCTCTGACCCAAGGATGTGAGTAGGAGCTCGTCGAATAGTCGCATCACGCTCTACTTCCACTTCTTTAAGCAAGCTCGGCTCTACCACCTCTGCGGTCTCATGTAAGCACTTCCTAAAATGGGACACATGGAATACATCATGTACACCACTAAGTCTGTCGGGCAACTCCACTCTATATGCCATCCGTCCAATTCTTTCCTTAATGGGAAATGGCCCTACGAACCTTGGTGCTAACTTCCCAACAGATCCAAAGCGAACCACATTTCGTAACGGAGACACTTTGACAAAGACCATGTCCCCAACTTCAAACTCAAGATCCGTCCTTCTCTTGTCCGCATAAGATTTTTGCCTATCCTGCGCTGTTTTCATCCTTCTTCGAATCAAGTCAATCTTCTCAGAAGTCTCCCTAATCATATCAGGCCCAAGCAAGATCTTATCCATAGATTCCTACCAACATGTCGGTGATCGACAAGGCCTTCCATAGAGAGCTTCGAAAGGAGCCATACCAATACTGGACTGAAAGCTGTTATTATATGCGAACTCGACCAATGGAAGATGCTCTTCCCATGTACCTCCAAAGTCTAAGATACAAAGCCTCAAAAGGTCTTCTAGGACACGATTCACCCTCTCAGTCTGGCCGTCTGTCTGAGGATGATATGCGGTGCTCAGACACAATTGAGTCCCCACTGCTTCTTGTAAACTTCTCCAGAACTCGCTAGTGAAGATAGGATCTCGATTGCTCACTATGCTAGAGGGTACCCCATGCAATCGAACTATCTCTCGAAGATATACAGAAGCTAGCCATTGAGCGGTCCTCTTGCTCTTCACAGGTATGAAATGGGCGCTCTTAGTAAGTCTGTCTACCACCACCCAAATTCCTGTATTACCCTTTCTTGATCTGGGTAACCCGTCAATAAAATCCATCGAGACGCTATCCCACTTCCATTGCGGAACTTCCAATGGGTGAAGCAACCCACCTGGTTTCTTTTGCTCCGCCTTCACTTGTTGGCACACCAAGCATCGAGCGACATACTCGGCCACATCTTTCTTCATACCGACCCAGAAGAAAACCCTCTTCATGTCTTGGTACATCTTGTCCCCACCGGGATGAATGGTCATCCTAGAATGGTGTGCATCATCAAGAATAACCTTCATCAAACCCTCGTCTTGCGGTACACAAAGTCTACCGTCTCTACGCAAGCACCCCCTATCGTCTAGGGTGTACCTACTCAAATGGCTGGACGACTCCCCCCTTATGAGCTTCTCCACCAACTCAACCAACTGTGGGTCGTCCCTTTGTGCTTCTCCAATCCGCCCCAAAAGAGTAGGTCTAACCTCCAAGGAAGCTAGCAAACCGGGTACCTAATCAATGGAAGGTCTGAAATCAAACATCGAGATAAATTCCAAGCATCGTTGTTCCACGAACAATGGACTCAAGGACAACCTTTTTCTGCTCAAGGCGTCCGCCACCACGTTAACCTTGCCAGGGGTATACGCTATCTCGAAATCATGGGATGCTAAGAACTCCATCCACCTTTGCTGTCTCAAATTCAAATCCTTCTGAGAAAACAAGTATTTCAATGATTTGTGGTCAGTGAACAATTCGAATCTCTCACCAAGAAGATAATAGCGCCAAATCTTAAGTGCAAAAACAATAGCGGCCAACTCTAAATCATGGGTAGGGTAATTTTTCTCATGCACTCTCAACTGCCTTCCACCATAGGCTATTACCCTTCCCTCTTGCATTAAGACTGCGCCAAGTCCTGTCCCACAAGCATCGGTATAGACAACAAATGGCTTGCTCCCATCTGGCAATACTAAAACTGGAGCAGTGGTTAAAGCTCTCTTTAACCGTCGGAACGCATCATAACAATCTACGTCCCATGCGAAAACAAGATTCTTCTTCGTTAAGCGGGTTAATGGGGCTGATATCTTCGCGAAGTCTTTGATAAACTTCCTATAATAACTTGCCAACCCCAAGAAACTTCTTACTTCGGTAGCATTCTTCGGAACCTTCCAATCCTGAATTGATACTACCTTCGTGGGATCCACAGCTATCCCTTACTTGGAGACCACGTGCCCCAAGAACCGCACCTCCTTCCTCCAAAAGTGACATTTAGAGAATTTAGCCTTAAGGCTATGTGCTCGAAGAGTCTTCAATACCTCCCCAAGATGTAGGGCATGCTCTTCTTCACTCTTAGAAAATACTAAGATATCATCCACAAAGACCACCACGAATTTATTAAGGAACTCCCTGAACACCCTACTCATCAAATCCACAAAGTATGCAGGGGCGTTCGCCAACCCAAATGGCATCACCAGCCACTCATAGAAACCATCCGGAGTCCTAAAGGCAGTCTTGTCTATGCTATCCTCAGCCACTCTCAACTGATGAAACCCCGTGGCTAAGTCCAACTGAGAAAATACTGAAGCGCCAACCAACTGATCGAAAAGATCATCAATCCTCGGCAATGGGTGTCTATTCTTCTTTGTGAGCTTGTTGAGTTCTCTATAGTCTACACAAAGTCTGAGGGACCCATCCGCCTTTGTAGCAAATACTACTGGAGCACCCCACTCCGATATACTCCGTCTTATGAACCCCTTCTCAAGCAACTCCTCTACTTGCTTATGGAGTTCCCTCCTCTCACGAGGAGCTATGTGGCGCACTGGTAAAGATACAGGTTTAGCATTATCCACCAGATATATTCGGAAGTCAATCTCCCGCTTCGGAGGTAAGCCCTTCACCTCCTCAAACACATCCGAATATTCCCGGACCACTCTAACAGATTGCAAACTCTCGACCGAAGCGTCAAGCGATTCAAGATAACTTAGCATAACAGAATCCATGGGATTACAAGAAATCTCGAGAGTGTTACCCAAGCGGGTCATGAGCCTAACAACTCTCCTTTCGCAATCAAGAACGGCACCATTACTGGATAACCAGTCCATGCCCAAAATCAACCCATAGCCCGTGAAGCCCAAAACAAAAGCATCACATCTAAACTCAATGCTAAGTATAGAAATCTTCAAACCCAAACATATCATGGACAAATAAGTGGAGCCCCCAATTGGGTTTGAAACAACCAAGGGATCATCTACCAGACTGGTGTCTAAGTGCAGTGACTCAACTAATGATGATGAGATAAACGAATGCGATGCGCCTGAATCAAACAATGTACGGACAGGATGATCAAATAGAAAAACCAGACTTTCAACGGAAATAGTTCTACCTCTTTCCTGAATCGGTGGAACCGCGAGAGCCTGTACTTGCCCCCTAGCCTGACCCGGTGCCATAAGAGCTTGCACCTGTCCTCCTGAGGTAGATCCCATCCTTTGCCCCTTCTTAGGACAGTCTTTCACTAGATGCCCTGCTTCGCCACAGTGGAAGCAGCCAGTCTTCTTCTTCTTGCAACAATCCTTGCTTAGGTGGCTAGGCGTCCCACAATTGAAACACTTCTTCTTCTTGCCCTTGCCACCGTTGCCTTTCCCACCTTTATTTTGCTGTTGTTGCTGAGGTCTCTTTTGATCTCCCTTCTTTTCGGGTGCCTTATTAGCATTGGGACCCTTCTCTTCTTCATGCATGAGTGCCATGTCAACTAGTTTCTCAAAGGTGGCCCCCATAGGGATATGAGTCATAGCCAACCCATGCATTGGTTCATTCAAGCCTTTCATGAACCTCAAAGCCTTCTTCTCCGGTGTATTCACCATGTCTAGGCCAAACCTTGCCAATTGATTAAACTTGTTGACGTATTCCTTCACTGAGAGATTTCCTTGCTTTAGAGTCAAAAATCTTTCCATATACAAGTTTTCCTCCGCCCTTGAGAGAAACTTTGCCACAAATCTTTGCCTAAAATCCGCCCAAGAGTCAACGGGGCGTTCTCCATTAGTGACCTCCCACCAGAATGAGGCCTCTCCTTTCATTAACCAAGCAGCTAACTTGACTTTCTTTCCTTCTTCCATCTCAAAGATATCTATCAACTCTTCTACCTCCTTAAGCCAATCTCTAGCCTCCACAAAAGTTTCAGATCCTTGAAAAGGTTTTCCTCCCATAGCTTTAAATTCCTTGCAAGTCTTAGCAAAAGTATCCGTGCGAGGAGGAGGGGGAGGAGGAAGATCGGGTGCTACGGTTGGTGGAGGAACATTTGCTGGACCCACAGTGGTGGCCCTAGCCTCCATCAATCTCCTATACCATACCGGTACCGTCACACCCTCCGGAAAGTTAAGATCCTCAGCCATGCTGAAACGAAAAAGGAAAGATTCAAAACGGAGAATTCGAAGGATATAGATATGGCTATTGGGGATTATGCTTTTCTTTCAAAAACTTTTCTCTTTAAAGACATGTTTTTGAAAATATCTCTTCCAAAAATGTTTTAGAAAAATAGTTTTCTAAAAATTTTATCTGTTCCGGTAACCTTTGCTCTGATACCACGTGTAACACCCCACGCCCGCTATGGTCACTCTCTAAGGGAATGCCATAGCATCAGTGGAGTATTTTAGTGAATAAAGAACAGAAAAATTACAACAAGACAGATATAAATAGTACTTGAAATTTAAAACATCATCTCATAACAGCGGAAGTAAACATGTCTGGTTACATCATAAAACCACAATAAAAGTCAAGTACAATATCCATCAAGATAAAGAAGTACATAATCCCACTCTCTCATACAATAGCCAGGACAAAAGAAAAGATAACTGGGTAACTGGAGCTTTACATCTATCCAAGCTCCTAAAGACTGGAACAGCAATCCGATCAAGCTCCACTACTGCTAGGATCCACCGTAGGACCTGAGGGTTGGGAAAAAGATAAAAACAACGGGGTCAGACATAAGTCTGAGCGAGTCCTATAACTTTAACAATACAATCATTAAAGTAACCAGAGAAGACATAAACTTGACCTACGGTAATGTCTGGGGATGAATGGCTACACTAAGCAGCTTGGTAGACTTAGGATAAACTAAGATAACTGTAAAGACGTATCTACCCACCCAAGGATAATTACTAACTGCACCACACCAGTTCTACCCACCCAAGGGTAATTCCTACTTAAAGGTTGATCCCACTAAGTGTACTTAGAAATTCCACCCAGTAGATTCGTGTACCCCTACATAGGTGCCGTCTGCCCCTGTCTTTACTAGGTGTACCCACTACTCCCAAGCGATCGGCTCCCTACCGTAGATACCCGTGCTGGTCCCACAATGGGGTGTATCATTCCCCAAAGTGGCCACCTGATAATATCAATGGTGCACGGCTTTATATCTACACGATGCAACAACGACTTACCAACCAGCCCGGGTCCACACACGCATATGAAACCCGTTGATCCTGCGTTGCCACCGCTAACCCGTTTGGCCTCTTGTAGTCAAGCCCAATATGCGTGTCCCGTCACTCGACTAGAGTCGAGCCTACTAAGATACGTTTGGGATATTGGTTGAAATGGGCCCCCACAAGCTACCCACCTAAGCTTGTCACTTATCTAGTGTATCCCACTTAACCCTTTAATCATGTTTAATTACATGTTTCCACTTGGTTAAGTATTCTAATCGTATTTTCTATTACCACCCAAGGCAACCCACTAGATTTCCACATGCCACCCAAGGCACCCACTTAACCCCTCATGTCCCTCTACATGCTAATATGGTTAAGTGTTTCTTAATTAATTAATTAAGATCATGACCTCATAAAGACCTCTCACATTAGACCATCTTTTATGACTGCTGGATATGCCGGTTGGTTCCGGCCAGACTTCTGTCATAAAAGGGGTCTAACCTCGTGTCTTTACTTTAATCACGTATTTAATTTATGACTAAGACCTCTCACATTGGGCCAATCATTTGTAGCCGCTGGATGGTCGGTCGGTTCCGGGCAGACTTCCGCTACAAAAGGGTCCAACCTCGTGTCTTAATTGATTAATTACACCTAATTAATCACCCCCATAATTAATTATCCCTAATTAATTACACCTTTTTCATAACATGGGTATACCTAACTCAATAGGTAAATTCCCATGGGGTAGACCTAACTCAATAGGTAAATTCCCACTTATGTTAATTTATTTTTATGGTATGCTTAATCATACCCAATCATACTTTTATTAACATATTTATTAACCCCATCGTTCCCCACGTAAATCGTTCTCATTTCATGACATAATAAAGGGAAGATCCATCACAAATATCATGGGTTTAACCAAATCTTAGCATATAACTTTGTCATGGGTTAAGAGGATGTCAACTTGCATATATGAGCATATATTAACCCAACTACATTTAACCCAAACTTGCATATTATCATACACATGACTTGCATAACATGTTGCATACGAACTTGCATATTATCATACATATGACTTGCATAACATGTTGCATATGAACTTGCATATTATCATACACATATCTTGCATAACATGTTGAACTTGCATATAAGCATATACATAACTTGCATAACATGTTAACATGCATTTAAGCATATACATAACTTGCATAAGCATTCACATTCTTGCATAAGCATTCACATACTTGCATAAGCATTCACATACTTGCATAAGCATGCATAACTTGCATATCATGTTAAACTTGCATTTAAGCATATACATAACTTGCATAACTCACTTGTTAAACATGCATAAACCCACTTATTAGATATGCATAAACCCACTTATTAAACATGCATAAACCCACTTATTAAATATGCATAAACATAGGAAAACATAGAGTAGCATATCATTACAAATGATTCAAACTCACTAATCCGCATTTAAGACCATAAGTCTCATTACACCCAATCTACTTACTTTAGCAATTGATGTTAAAGTGATAGAAACTCACCAAACCCAAGATTAGCAAACTTATGAAGTGGAATTAGTTGCTAAATATGAAGAAGATGATGATTAGAGGTTGATTAGCTTGCAACTTCCTTCATAAATTAGTGGAGGCTCCTTCTAAGATTTAATTTGGCGGCATGAGGCCATCATTTCTATTTTTAGTATGGATTAGGGTAGGTTTAGGGTGTATTTATAGAATTAGGGTGTGTTTTAGACCATAGGATTAACCCAAGGTTAGATTAGGTCCGTTAGATTTAGGAAATCTCTAGAACCCAGCCCAGCCCTAGCCAGAAAACCAGATCTGGTGCACCCAAGCCCTCTGGCTCGACACGCCGTGTCGATAGGCAAGTCGACAGGCAAGTCGACCCCCCTGTCGACAGGCCTGTCGACAGCCCTGTCGACATGGTAGGGCGGGAATTTTCCCGCCTGGCCCCGCTGGTTCTATTTTGAAATCTGAATTTGAATTTTTAAATCTGTTTTTAGCTTTAAATTTCCTGCAAACTTCATTGGGCCATAACCGGGCCGTACGGACTCCGATTCTCGAAATTTCGGACTCTATTCTGTGTATTTTTCCGAGACGAACGCAATGACACAGCCCGTTTCCCCCAATTCTCACATCTGAGATTATTTATTCTTCAATTAGTGAATTTTAGCATTAACTGAAATACGGGGTGTTACAGTTATAAATTCCACTTTGGGTGTTACTTGAATGCTTGGTAATTTTTTATCATGATTGTTGATTACATACAATATATGGTTGTTGATTGAGTCACATTCCTATAAAAAATATTTTAGAAAAAGAATATATTTTGGAAAAATATATTTTTATTGAATGAACTAGATATTAACTAGAATAAATTATTAAATTGAGATTTAATGAAGCTTTCCAATTTGTTAATATTTAATTAAAATTAAATTAAATTAATTGGATTTTGGGTTTATCGTGAATGGTGTCTTCAATAACACCTTTCTTAAACCCAGTTGAGAAATGAATAAATCTTTTAATTAAGATTATTAAAATTTTTCAATTTATATTTAGTAATTGGAATAAGATGAAATGTGGGTTGGGTTTATTGTGAACTGTGTTTTTAAGTGACATATTGTTCTTTAACTCAGCTGACAGTGAAAAGATATGATTTGGAATTTATAAATCTTTTATTATGATTTAAATGGGAATTTTCCAAAAGTAAAGTTTTTCCACTTTAATATATCAAATTGGAGTCGAATGGAATTCAAATTAATAATAACCGAGATAAGCTTCTGTAAAAGAAAACTGATACTACATATGGAATTTAAGAGGCTTTCCCGTTATTCCATTTATATTATTGATCGGATATAGAAATCTTTAACGATTATATATTGATTTGATTTCTGTGAAGATTCCATATTTTATGGAAGATGATTTCGGGTTTACCGTGAACAATGTTTTAAATGACATTAGTTCTTTAACCCAGTTAAAGATAAGATAAATTTTTTAAATTTAAATAATCATTGAATAATGATTTTTGATTTTAAAACCAAATTGGGGTTTAGTCAATCTTTAAAAGAAAGATTTAAGAATAAATTTGAATAACTTATCTTTGATAAGATAATGTGAATATTTTATTTAAAAGGATATTTTGAATTGGAATTAGATGTTGGATGTGTTTTTATAGTAGTTGATTTTTAATTATAAAAATATGCAAGTTATTCGGAAAGACTGGGTTTAACCCATTCCGAATAATTACTATGTCGATGAAGAGTCGAAGATGAAGATGGTGGTTGAAGATGGACGATCTTCACATCGGATGGATGTGTTGCTACAGAGACCCTTGATGGGAGTAGCTACCTTGAAGGGGCTTCGGTGGTGGTCGTCTGGACTATGGTTGATTGTTCGGATTTGGTTTTCACTCAGACCCAGAGCATAAGCTAGTAAATGGATGCGTGTCTGACATTGGATTTCGTTCCATGTGAATTAAATCGATTTCTGTTAATGCATGTCTGTTTGGTGGTGGAGGAATTATTCTCTACTTAACACCCTGGTATATATTAATAGTGATTGATCGCATGGCGTGAATTGTCAATGTGGCACGCCAAGATGCAAATGATCAAGGGTTTTGTTGAAAAGCAGGGCCTTGTGGGATGATCAAAGTATAGCCTATTACGGCATACCTTTGTGTATAGCGTAACCTCACGAGCCTCATAGCTCGGTATGAGTCGAAAACGGGAGGAGGGAACGCAGGGAGTGCACACGTTATCTTTCTAGCTAGAGTAGTGTCAGGGACCTACCAGCGCTAACGTTTTACTTATGTGGTTGATGGATTATGAGGTACCTCGTGTTTTATAAGCCGTTAGTGGTCATATTATAGGTCCAAAAGGACCGGGAAATGTGTCTTCAGACATAACTAATCCACGACCCTTCGGAGTGGACCGACCCTGCAGCTATCCAAGGGTTGCCCATAGGTGTGATCCTGGGGCATTTGCTAGAGTGTCTCGAATCGGTAAGGAGCTCCTCCCTAGCCTTGACTGATGATGGAAACCAAATTTCCAATACGACTCCATGCGGTTTTGATTGTAGAACTAGTATGGAGACATAGTAGGATGGTGTACTATGCCATCTATGATTAATACATTATGATTGAAAATGTTTTTGAAATATATATATACCCATACATATACACACTAATATTAAATCCGTTTTATCGTATCAAGCATCTCTTGACCATTATAAGGTAAAACCCTATCCTCCGGTTTGCGTTGCATCGTGTGATGGGACTTAGGTCTTATAATGGTTTCATTTTTCTAAAAAGCATTGCGTTGTTTAACGATTTACTTTAAGTTTATGCACTGGCAATCCAATGGAGTAAACCCGTTCCGCGTTAGCACCGTGGTCCTGGGATTAGCCTTTTATAATATAGGTTAAGTTAAGATTTCTCATACCAGTCCCATGACTGACCTGTAGTTTGTTTCACTGGAAAACTCGGGTGCCCAGATTTTCCACACGAGCAGTCGAGTAGCTTTTTGCAGATATATTTACAGGAACCTAGTTTACAGCTGAAGCGGTATTCGAAAAGCTCTGTATCCATGTATTTCTTCCAGTTGTATATTTGTATTATTTTTCCGCTGCTATTTAAATGTAGTTTAAACCACTGATATTATTGTATTCCTATTGTGTAACAAGTATTCATACTCTGTATATTCTTGTACTCTGATGTAATTGTTGTAATCAACAATAAAATGTTCCCTAGTTTGTGTTCTGATGTGTATTGTTCTCAAAGCAATCCAGCCTTTCCTTTACTAGGAAGTTTGGGTCGTTTCATTCGATTTGAGTGGTCTTGTCCATTTTGAAGTTAAGCACGTTTTCAGTCAAGGTCTGAGGGGTAGTTATACCCCAAGTTGATTGATTTCATTTTTAACCGATAAATAGCAAGGTCTAGTCTCGAAGAGAAATATTTGAATAAGAGTTAGTTGAATGTAGTATTTTGGGTAGTTTGTAATGATGTTTTACACAACAATCGATTTAACCCAAGCAAGAGGAATTTTGGAAATATAAGGACAAATATTTCCTAAGTATTGAAATAAATGAGTAGTCAAGAAAGAGATAAGTAATTGGAATGTTTTCCAATTTTAATTAGAATATATTTTCTAAGTATAGAAAATAAAAGAAGGCGATATATGGAAATGTTTTCCAAATAGCTTAAGAGGCCAAGATGATTATCGAAAATATCGTATTAACGAATATGGATACAGAAATGGAGAAGTGGTTTAATTAATGAAATCTTAATTAAAAGGCCTAGTGATTTGTTTGATGCTTTGAATGAATGCTTGTTTTTCTCCGATAGTTAAATAACTAACTATCAAAGTGTTTGCCAATATCGTTGTTAATATGGAGAGACCGGTTGGACTATTATCCAAGAACCACTCCGTATTAGGGTAGCGTTGCAAATCAGGTTATATGAAGATAATCAGAGATGGAGTAGAGCGCAAGGGCTTTTTCTATTAATGGAAATTGTGCCTTCAGTATTGTTCACTCCTAGAACGAACATATATAGACGATTGTTTGACAGGGTATTTCCAATGATCGCATATGTTGGACTGTACAAATATATATGGTGGCAGAGAATTTATTCTCTTAGCATAATATCTAGAATATATTTGTGCAAACCAATTAATGATTAACGGACTTGAAAATGTGGCATTCAAAGTGATTGTACTATCAATGAATAGTAAGTGATCGTAGCCTGAGGCCTCAACAACCAGGAGATGACAAAAATCAGGCAGGCAGAATGGCTATGTGGGTAGCTCCCATTATGGTGTATTATCACCTATCTAAAGATTCATTTAATTCCTTATTTTATTCGATGCTGTCCCATTCGGGAAACGGTTGCTGATCCCAACCGTTGGTGATATACATTCGATACACTCAAGCAAAATGAGTGGTTGGTCATGTGTTGCCGGGATACAAGATGTTCTTGTTGAACCCAATGTATTATCCTCTAGAGATACACTTTCGGAAGGTGGTTCCATACCTTGTCACAGTTGGAAATGCATTACCCAATAAGTGCTCGCGGTTTTTGATTGTATATTATATATCTATGGAACATGAGATGCAAACGTTCCACTAGATTGTTATTTATTTGATTTAGACACTATTATAATATCAAAAGAGTTTTGATATAAATATTATCGTTTTCTTTCAAAAGGATTTTGATAGTTAAATCAAGTGTTTTGGATTCTCATAAGGGAAAAACCCGTTCTGTGTTATACGGTGTGGTGTTATGAGATACCATTTATTTTCTCAAACTGTTTTAAATAATTTACTCATACCAGTCCCATGACTGACCCAGAGTTTATTTTGTTTCATCTAAACTTTTGGGTGCCTAAATTTGTACGGGCAGTCAAGTAGTTCAGGATTTTACAAATCTATCTAAAGGAGCTTGGAGCAGAAGGCTTCAGTGTTATATATATAGTATTTTTATATCCATTGTGTTGTAAGTGTTGTACTCTGATAATTGTATGTTATACAGTTAAAATTTTGTATATCAAAAGTTATGATATAATAATAATTTAAAAGTTTGAACATTTAATTATTATTATTATATTGACTAATTGAACATAGTGGGTGGGGGTTTCTAGCCTGTAGTGACATAATAGTCCTTTTTATATCTTATTATTATTTATTTAAATATTCCAGGAAACATAATATAAATATTCTAGATATCCAACCCCTATTTATTAATCACAAACTAAAATATTTCTACTTCCCTATTGTTCCCAAATTTTGTTCCGCTACGATGTGAGATTCTGTGTTGTTATTTCTGTTCTTCTTCTGCCTTTTCTTCTAAAAAATGATTAGTATTTATGTGATATTTGGTTGGACGTGTGATATACGTAGTCAACTCAGATAGTGGAGATTTGTGGTCCATTATAATATTAATTGGACAAGGGTATAAAGTGATATAAGTAATGAATCCATATGCGATGTTGGGATTTGAAACCCTTATTAAATTAAAAGATAAATGAGTTAGATAGGATTTCATGGGGATACTTAGTTTAGTGATTTACCACTTATGGAATTTGGAAGCTAATAACAGAATTAGATATGCAGAAGAAGATGGTGGTTGAGAATGAAGCAGGGGAGGGAGCAACAACTCTAAGTTTAGATGTTGCCCTTAACCTGCTTAAAATAAGCCGACTATGGTGGAATTTTCTTTCCTCTTAGCTGGCTTATTTAAAGCACGCTATCCTTAGTTGACTTTAAATAAGCCAGCTAAGGAGCATAATTGAAGCAATCCAGTAAGGACTCACTGATCCCCGTTGGGGGTCAGCTTCGCAACTCACCCTGGGTTAGGAATGCTCTTAGTGTCTATAATTTTGGATGAGACTAATTCATTTGAAAGACGATATCAAAATTATGGTTTTAGGCTGAAGTATAACATGCAACTTCAAATAAAAAAAATCCTTATAAATGGATGCAGTTATATTTTATTTGTTTTTTGATACTTCATTACTAATATGAATTATGGCATGTAACAACGTGTTGTATGAACATTTAAAAGTCTTGGATATTATCTGCCTCAAATGAATTGCAAGTAACCAATTAAAAAAAGTTTTATGCTTTAAATTAAAAATTATAATTGTGTGAAGTATTATTTTTCTTTATGAAATATGCCTCTCGTTTGTGTTATGTCATTGATGTATCAAACATTAAGAATAACTACCATGAAATTTGAGTTGATATAGACTTGATATGGTTCTAAAGAAAGTATTCTAATATCCCATATTTATATTTATAGTTGCTGAATATAACTCATAATTTATAGCTAGCTGAGATAATGTTTCAAAAAATAGACAACTGAAGTAAGTAATATTTTACGATCATTATATATAGACTGTTTTCTTCGAACAACATTGTGTTTTCCATAATAAAAAAAATTAGTATAATGATTTTTGTATGTCGATATAAAACAATATATAATGTGTTAGTTTTTTGCAGTATTATATCTGTACACTTCCTCTCTTTGAAAAGTCTATGCCTTATGATTAAATTAGTGTGCAAATAGATATTTCATGATGAGGTTTTAATGATACTGTAACACCCCGAATTTTAGTTAATACTAAAATTCACTAATTATAGGATAAATAATCTCAGATGTGGGAATTGGGGGTAACGGGCTACGTCATTGCGTTCGTCTCGGAAAAATACGCGAAATAGAGTCCGAGTTTTCGAGAATCGGAGTCCGTATGGCCCGGTTATGGCCCAAAGAAGTTTTCAGAAAATTCAAAGATAAAAACAGATTCAAAAATTCAAATTCAGAATTTGAAATAGAAGCAGCGGGTCAGGCGGGAGAAATTCCCGCCCTAGCCATGTCGACAGGGCTGTCGACAGGGGTGTCGACTGCCCTGTCGACTTGCCTGTCGACAGGGGTGCGACGCCCAGTGAAACTGGGTGCACCAGTTTGGGTTCTTGGGCTGGCCTAGAGGGCTGGTTCTAGAGATTTCCTAAATCTAACGGTCCTAATCTAACCTAGGGTCAATCTAAGGGCCTAAAAACACTACCTAATCCTATAAATAAGACCCCAACCCTACCCTAATTCATTCATAATTAGGTTTTGTAACTAAACTATGGCAAAATGAAATTTGAGCATGGCCTCCACAAATCAATGAAGAGAGTTGCAAGCTAATCAACATCTTCTTCAATTAAAGCCACTAATTCCAATTCATAAGTTTGCTAATCTTGGTTTTGGTGAGTTTCTATGGCTTTAATAATCAATTGTTAAATTGATTATGGTAGGATGTGATAAGACATGGCTATGTTTGTGGATAAATATGTTTATGCAAGTTTGTATGATATGTGATTTGCAAGTTTTATGTTATATGCGAGGTTAATGCCATGTTTTATGATGCAAAACACTATGTTCAACATTTATGCATGTGATTTTATGCATGCTAAATATTTGGTGTTATGCATGCTAAGTATTTGATTTTATGCATGTTAAGTATTTGATTGTGTGCATGCTAAGTGTGTGGGTTTATGCAAGTTAAGTGGTGTGTTTATGCATAATAAGTAATTGATTCTATGCATGCTAAGTATGTGGTTTTATGCATGCTAAGTGTTTGGTATTATGCATAAATCATGACATGTAAGTTTACCCTTTTAAATGTGATGCATACATATGCAAGATGATACCCTTATATGCTATGCATGTTTACCCTCCTTTAAGATGCAAGTTCATATGCAAGTTATGTGCATGGTGTTATGCAAGTTATGTGTATGAGATTATGCAAGTTATGTGCATGATGTTATGCAAGTTATGTATATGCTTAAATGCAAGTTTAATGTGATATGCAAGTTATGCATGTTCATGCAAGTATGTGAATGCTCATGCAAGTATGTGAATGCTTATGCAAGTATGTGAATGCTTATGCAAGTATGTGAATGCTTATGCAAGTTATGTGTATGCTTAAATGCATGTTTAACATGTTATGCAAGTTATGAGAATGCTTATATGCAAGTTCAACATGTTATGCAAGATATGTGTATGATAATATGCAAGCTCATATGCAACATGTTATGCAAATCATGTGTATGATAATATGCAAGTTTGGGTTAAATGTAGTTGGGTTAATATATGCTCATATATGCAAGTTGACATCCTCTTAACCCATGACAAAGTTATATGCTAAACCTATGATATTTGTGATGGATCTTTCCCTTTATTATGTCGTGAAATGAGAACGATTTACGTGGGGAACGATGGGGCAATAAATATGTTAATAAAAGTATGATTGGGTATGATAAGCATACCATAAAAATAAATTAACATAAGTGGGAATTTACCTATTGAGTTAGGTCTACCCCATGGGAATTTACCTATTGAGTTAGGTCTACCCATGTTATGAAAAATGTGTAATTAATTAGGGATAATTAATTGTGGGGGTGATTAATTAGGTGTAATTAATCAACTAAGACACGAGGTTGGACCCATTTGTAGCGGAAGTCTGCCCGGAACCGACCGGCCATCCAGCGGCTACAAATGATTGGCCCAATGTGAGAGGTCTTAGTCACAAACTAAATACGTGATTAACGTAAAGACACGAGGTTAGACTCGGTTATGACGTAAGGCTGCCCGGACCCAACCGGCTTAACCAGCGGTCATAAAAGTTAGTCTAATGTGAGAGGTCTTTATGAGGATCACGGTCTTAATTAATTAAGAAACACTTAACCAAATTAGCATGTAGTGGGACATGAGGGTTAAGTGGGTGCCTTGGGTGGCATGTAGTAACTAGTGGGGGTGCCTCGGGTGGCATGAGGAAACTAGTGGGTTGCCTTGGGTGGCAATAGAAAATACGATTAGAATACTTAACCAAAGTGGAACATGTAATTAAACATGATAAAAAGGGTTAAGTAAGTGCCATGGGTGGCATGAGAAAATACGATTAGAATACTTAACCAAAGTGGAACATGTAATTAAAACATGGGTGAAGGGTTAAGTAAGTGCTTTGGGTGGCATGTGGAAATCTAGTGGGTGGCCTAAGTGGCAATTGAAATATGATTGATGACTTAACCAGATCTTAACATGTAAGAGGGCATGACTATATAAGGGGTTAAGTGGGATGCACTAGATAAAAGTAGCAAGCTTAAGTAGTAGCTTGTGGGGGCCCATTTCAACCAATATCCCAAACGTATCTTTGTGGGCTCGACTCTAGTCAAGTGACGGGACACGCATATTGGGCTTGACTATAAGTGGCCAAAACGGGTTAGCGGTGGCAACGCAGGATCAACGGGTTTCATATGCGTGTGTGGACCCGGGCTGGTTGGTAAGTCGTTGTTGCATCGTGTAGATATAAAGCCGTGCACAGTGATATTATCTGGTAGCCACTTTGGGGAATGATACACACCCTTTATGGGACCAGCACGGGTATCTACGGTAGGGAGCAGATCGCTTGGGGGTAGTGGGTACACCTAGTAAAGATAGGGGCAGACGGCACCTGTGTAGGGGTACAAGAAACTACCGGGTAAAAATTACTAAGTACACTTAGTGGGATCAACCTTTAAGTAGGAATTACTCTTGGTGGGTAGAACTGGTGTGGTGCAGTGTAGGAATTACCCTTGGGTGAATAAGTCTGGGGTGGTGTAATCTAATAATTATCCTTGGGTGGATAAAAGCGTCTTCTCGGTTATCTTAGTACATCCTGTGTTTTGTTGGCTACTTAGTGTGGTCATTATCCCCAGAGGTACCGTACCTTATTTATGTCATACCCTAATTACTTTAATGGTTGTATTGTTAGGGTTATAGGACTCACTCAGACTTATGTCAGACCCCGTTGTTTTTATCTTTTTCCCAACCCTCAGGTTTTCAGAGTGGGCCTAGCACTAGTGGGCTTGGATCAGACCGCTATATCTATCTTTTGGGCTTGGACCGTAGAAGTAAAGCTCGGTTTATCTTTTCTATTATGGCTATTGTCTATGTAGTGGGATTGTGTACTTCTATTTTATCAGGATGGATATTATGTACTTGACTCTTGTTATGGTTTTGTGATGTAACCAAACATGTTTTACTTTCCGCTGCAATGAAAGGATGTTTTAAATTTTCAAGTATTACTTATATCTGTCTTGTTGTAATTTTTCTGTTCTATACTCACTAAAAATACTCCACCAAAACTAAGGCATTCCCTTAGTGAGTGACCTTAGCGGGTGTGGGGTGTTACACGTGGTATCAGAGCTTAAGGTTACCGGAACAGATAAATTTTTTAGAAAAACTATTTTCTAAGAATATTTTTGGAAAGGAGTATTTTCAAAAACATGTCTTTTAAGAGAAAAGTTTTTGAAAGAAAAGCATAATCCCCAATAGCCATATCTATATCTTTCGAATTCTCCATTTTGAATCTCTTCCTTTCTCTCGTTTTGAGTTTCCCCTCCGCGTATAGATGATCTTTCTAAGATAGATAAGGATGGAAAACCACTTCAAGGGACTTAGACGTTAGTCGGATTAGAAGTTGGTTCAAGAAGGAGGAGGACTGGTAGGTATCTATTGGATAGACGATGGGAGGAAGGCTCAAATAGTTGTTTGGTTAATGAAGGATGAAACCTCATTGGTGGGAGGTTACGAGTGGAGAATAGGGAAGAAGAAGGCAAGTCGTTATCCTTTTGAGAGGAATAGGACACCTTATTAGGATTGTCCAAAGAAGCAAGGGCAAGGTATGGAATCTTCTGGAGGGTAGTTGTATTCCCTCACGACTAGGGTACCAGATGGGGATAAGACCGTCTAGATTGGAGGTTGGATTTCTTTATCATCCAATTCGAACTTTATTTGATTCTGACGCATCGAGTTCGTTTATCTCATCCTTGATAGTTGGGTCACTGCATTTAGACACCAGTTTGGTAGATGATCCCTTAGTTGTTTCAAACCCAGTTGGGGCTCCATGATGTGTTTGGGTTTGAAAGTTCCTATACTTAGCGTTGAGTTTAAGATGTGATGCTTTTGGGCTTCACGGGCTATGGGTTAGTTTTGGGCATGGACTGGTTATCCAGTAGGGGTGCCGTTCTTCATTTTGAAGGGAGAGTTGTTAGGCTTATGGGCCGCCTGGGTAACACTCTCGAGATCTCTTGTAATCCCATAGAATCTGTTATGCTAAGGTATCTAGAATCGCTTGACACGTTGGTCTAGAGTCTGCGATCTGTTAGAGCGGTCCGGGAATACCCGGATGTGTTTGAGGAGGTGAAGGACTTACCTCCGAAGCGGGAGATTGACTTCCAAATATATCTGGTAGACAATGCTAAACCAGTATCTTGGCCAGTGTGCCACATGGCTCCTCGTGAGAGGAGGGAACTCCATAAGTAAGTAGGCGATTTGCTTGAGAAGGGATTCATAAGACGAAGTGTATCGGAGTGAGGTGCTCCAGTAATTTTTGTTATGAAGGCGGATGGGTCCCTCAGACTTTGTGTAGGCTAAAGAGAACTAAAGAAACTCACAAAGAAGAATAGACACCCATTGCCAAGGATTGATGATCTCTTTGATCAGTTGGTTGGCGCCTCAGTGTTTTAGTAGTGGACTCAGCCACGGAAGTTCATCAGTTGAGAGTGGCTGAGGATAGCATAGAAAAGACTACCTTTAGGACTCCGGATGTTTTTTTTTATGAGTGGCTGGTGATGCCATTTGGTTTGACATACGCCCCGCATATTTTGTTAATTTGATGAGAAGGGTGTTCAAGGAGTACCTAAATAAGTTGTGATGGTCTTTATGGATGACATTTTGGTCTTTTCTAGGAGCGAAATAAGTTTTCGTATGTGCTCAATAGGCTGAGCAGAGCCAGTATGGGATAAACGACGGTTTTGGAGCGAGACTGGCGAGAACATCCAGAATTGGACAAGGGCTTAATTATTTAGCCATTTTTTTTACTAGTATCATCTCACGTAGGTCGTCTGAATTCGAAGGAGGTATCCCTTGGGTGTTTGTCTGATATTGGTTTAGGCCTTTGGGGCTTGCATTTGGGGGATGCCGAATTCGACTAGGGTGGTCTGCGTGAGAGATGGACAGTTGTGATGATTTTGGATGATATCCTGGTGGAGAAGAGCATGCCCTACATTTTAGGGAAGTGTTGGAGACTCTTCGAGCGCATAGTCTTAGGACAGCAAAAGTGGATGGGATCCTTAGCATCCTATGAGTAAGGGTAACATGGTAGCGGACGCCTTAAGTAGAAAAAGGTTGTCCTTGAGTTCATTGTTCGTTGAACGACGGGCTTAGAGTTTATTTCTATGTTTGACTTTAGACCTTCCGTTGACTTTGTACCCGGTTTGCTAGCCTCCTTGGAGGTTAGACCTACTCTTTTGGGCGGATTGGAGAAGCACAAAGGGACGACCCACAGTTGGTTGAGTTGGTGGGGAAGCTCATAAGGGGGGGGGGGGGGTCGTCCAGCCATTTGAGTAGGTACACCCTAGACGATAGGGGGTGCTTGCGTAGAGACAGTAGACTTTGTGTACCGCAAGGCGAGGGTTTGGGGAAGGTTATTCTTGATGATGCACGCCGTTCTAAGATGACCATTCATCCCGGTGGGGACAAGATGTACCAAGACATGAAGAGGGTTTTCTTCTGGACCGGTAGGAAGAAAGATGTGGCCGAGTATGTCGCTCGATGCTTGGTGTGCCAACAAGTAAAAGCGGAGCAAAAGAAACCAGGTGGGTTGCTTCACCCATTGGAAGTTCCGCAATGGAAGTGGGATAGCATCTCGATGGATTTTATTGACGGGTTACCCAGATCAAGAAAGGGTAATACGGGAATTTGGGTGGTGGTAGACAGACTTACTAAGAGCACCCATTTTTATACCTATGAAGAGCAAGGGGACCGCTCCATGGCTAGCTTCTTTATATCTGCGAGAGATAGTTCGATTGCATGGGGTACCCTCTAGCATAGTGAGTAATCGAGATCCTATCTTCACTAGCGAGTTCTGGAGAAGTTTGCAAGAAGCAGTGGGGACTCAGTTGTGTTTGAGTACCGCATATCATCCTCAGACGGACGGCCAGACCAAGAGGGTGAATCATGTCCTAGAAGACCTTTTGAGGCTTTGTATCTTAGATTTTGGAGGTACATGGGAAGAGCATCTTCCATTGGTGGAGTTCGCATATAATAACAGCTTTCAGTCCAGTATTGGTATGGCACCTTTCGAAGCTCTTTATGGAAGGCCTTGTCGATCACCTACACATTGGTGGGAAACTACGAATGAGATCTTGCTTGGGCAGATAAGGTTAGAAAGACTTCGGAAAAAGATTGATTTGATTCGAAGAAGGAGGAAAGCGGCGCAAGATAAACATAAATCTTAAGCGGACAAGAGGAGAACAGAGCTTGAGTTTGATATTAGGACATGCTTTTTATCAAGATATCTCCGTTACGGAATGTGGTTCACTTTGGAAGTAAGTACCAAGGTTTGTTGGATCGTTTCCTATTAAGGAAGGGATTGGACAGATGACATATAGAGTGGAGTGGCCGACAGGCTTAGTGGTGTACATGATATATTCCATGTGTTACATTTGAGGAAGTTCCTACATGAGACCGCAGAGGCGGTAGAGCCGAGCCTGCTTAGAGAAGTGGAAGTAGAGCGTGATGCGACGATTCGACGAGCTCCTACTTGCATCCTTGGGTCAGAGATTTGGAAGTTGAGAAACAGAGAGGTTCAACTAGTCAAAGTACGAAGGGGAGATGAAGAGAGCGACGCTACCTGGGAGACGGAAGCGAAGATGCGTTCGAGGTACCCTTTTCTTTCGGAGGGTATGTCCTTTTGCTTCTCCTTCATCGCATATCTTGTGCTTATCTTATCTTTAGTATGTCCTCTCGTTAGTACCTTTGACCTTCAGATAGGATAGTCCTATGGTTGAAACATGTATTTGAGACATGTTATGTATGATGGATGCAAGTGGATGCAAGTGTTTGCTAGTGGTTGCTTGTGGATGCATATACACACACTCTAGGCACTAGATTGGCTCAATCACTTCATATTGCATAAAATTGTGTGTAGGAAGCTATATTATGGATGTATGATGATTGTGTTATCATATGGATGATGCATTTTGGTGAATGATTGTGCACTCATGTAGATATTGTATGTGTCGATAGGGTTCTCTCGCATACATAATGGATGCATGGCACTATCATGGTTTGCATATGTTCATACGTTAGATAGGGAACATATACACACACTTTTTGCATATGCTCATACATCATTAGAAATTGTTTTAAGGACAATGGTTGCCCGTGGTTGATGGTTTGAGTAGATGGTTGTTTGGATGGTAGGATATGCATTCTCCTTAGCTTAGAGATTTCAGGGACGAAATCCTTTAAGGAGGGGAGAATGTAACACCCCGAATTTTAGTTAATACTAAAATTCACTAATTATAGGATAAATAATCTCAGATGTGGGAATTGGGGGTAACGGGCTGCATCATTGCGTTCGTCTCGGAAAAATACGCGAAATAGAGTCCGAGTTTTCGAGAATCGGAGTCCGTATGGCCCGGTTATGGCCCAAAGAAGTTTTCAGAAAATTCAAAGATAAAAACAGATTTAAAAATTCAAATTCAGAATTTGAAATAGAAGCAGCGGGTCAAGCGGGAGAAATTCCCGCCCTAGCCATGTCGACAGCACTGTCGACAAGGCTGTCGACAGGGGTGTCGACTGCCCTGTCGACTTGCCTGTCGACAGAGGTGCGACGCCCAGTGAAACTGGGTGCACCAGTTTGGGTTCTTGGGCTGGCCTAGAGGGCTGGTTCTAGAGATTTCCTAAATCTAACGGTCCTAATCTAACCTAGGGTTAATCTAAGGGCCTAAAAACACTACCTAATCCTATAAATAAGACCCCAACCCTACCCTAATTCATTCATAATTAGGTTTTGTAACTAAATTATGGCAAAATGAAATTTGAGCATGGCCTCCACAAATCAATGAAGAGAGTTGCAAGCTAATCAACATCTTCTTCAATTAAAGCCACTAATTCCACTTCATAAGTTTGCTAATCTTGGTTTTGGTGAGTTTCTATGGCTTTAATAATCAATTGTTAAATTGATTATGGTAGGATGTGATAAGACATGGCTATGTTTGTGGATAAATATGTTTATGCAAGTTTGTATGATATGTGATTTGCAAGTTTTATGTTATATGCGAGGTTAATGCCATGTTTTATGATGCAAAACACTATGTTCAACATTTATGCATGTTATTTTATGCATGCTAAATATTTGGTGTTATGCATGCTAAGTATTTGATTTTATGCATGTTAAGTATTTGATTGTGTGCATGCTAAGTGTGTGGGTTTATGCAAGTTAAGTGGTGTGTTTATGCATAATAAGTAATTGATTCTATGCATGCTAAGTATGTGGTTTTATGCATGCTAAGTGTTTGGTATTATGCATAAATCATGACATGTAAGTTTACCCTTTTAAATGTGATGCATACATATGCAAGATGATACCCTTATATGCTATGCATGTTTACCCTCCTTTAAGATGCAAGTTCATATGCAAGTTATGTGCATGGTGTTATGCAAGTTATGTGTATGAGATTATGCAAGTTATGTGCATGATGTTATGCAAGTTATGTATATGCTTAAATGCAAGTTTAATGTGATATGCAAGTTATGCATGTTCATGCAAGTATGTGAATGCTCATGCAAGTATGTGAATGCTTATGCAAGTATGTGAATGCTTATGCAAGTATATGAATGCTTATGCAAGTTATGTGTATGCTTAAATGCATGTTTAACATGTTATGCAAGTTATGCGAATGCTTATATGCAAGTTCAACATGTTATGCAAGATATGTGTATGATACTATGCAAGCTCATATGCAACATGTTATGCAAATCATGTGTATGATAATATGCAAGTTTGGGTTAAATGTAGTTGGGTTAATATATGCTCATATATGCAAGTTGACATCCTCTTAACCCATGACAAAGTTATATGCTAAACCCATGATATTTGTGATGGATCTTTCCCTTTATTATGTCGTGAAATGAGAACGATTTACGTGGGGAACGATGGGGTAATAAATATGTTAATAAAAGTATGATTGGGTATGATAAGCATACCATAAAAATAAATTAACATAAGTGGGAATTTACCTATTGAGTTAGGTCTACCCCATGGGAATTTACCTATTGAGTTAGGTCTACCCATGTTATGAAAAATGTGTAATTAATTAGGGATAATTAATTGTGGGGGTGATTAATTAGGTGTAATTAATCAACTAAGACACGAGGTTGGACCCTTTTGTAGCGGAAGTCTGCCCGGAACCGACCGGCCATCCAACGGCTACAAATGATTGGCCCAATGTGAGAGGTCTTAGTCACAAACTAAATACGTGATTAACGTAAAGACACGAGGTTAGACTCGGTTATGACGTAAGGCTGCCCGGACCCAACCGGCTTAACCAGCGGTCATAAAAGATAGTCTAATGTGAGAGGTCTTTATGAGGATCACGGTCTTAATTAATTAAGAAACACTTAACCAAATTAGCATGTAGTGGGACATGAGGGTTAAGTGGGTGCCTTGGGTGGCATGTAGTAAATAGTGGGGGTGCCTCGGGTGGCATGAGGAAACTAGTGGGTTGCCTTGGGTGGCAATAGAAAATACGATTAGAATACTTAACCAAAGTGGAACATGTAATTAAACATGATAAAAAGGGTTAAGTAAGTGCCATGGGTGGCATGAGAAAATACGATTAGAATACTTAACCAAAGTGGAACATGTAATTAAAACATGGGTGAAGGGTTAAGTAAGTGCTTTGGGTGGCATGTGGAAATCTAGTGGGTGGCCTAAGTGGCAATTGAAATATGATTGATGACTTAACCAGATCTTAACATGTAAGAGGGCATGACTATATAAGGGGTTAAGTGGGATGCACTAGATAATAGTAGCAAGCTTAAGTAGTAGCTTGTGGGGGCCCATTTCAACCAATATCCCAAACGTATCTTTGTGGGCTCGACTCTATTCGAGTGACGGGACACGCATATTGGGCTTGACTATAAGTGGCCAAAACGGGTTAGCGGTGGCAACGCAGGATCAACGGGTTTCATATGCGTGTGTGGACCCGGGCTGGTTGGTAAGTCGTTGTTGCATCGTGTAGATATAAAGCCGTGCACAGTGATATTATCTGTAGCTACTTTGGGGATTGATACACCCCCTTTGTGGGACCAGCACGGGTATCTACGGTAGGGAGCCGATCGCTTGGGGGTAGTGGGTACACCTAGTAAAGATAGGGGCAGACGACACCTGTGTAGGGGTACAAGAAACTACCGGGTAAAAATTACTAAGTACACTTAGTGGGATCAACCTTTAAGTAGGAATTACTCTTGGTGGGTAGAACTGGTGTGGTGCAGTGTAGGAATTACCCTTGGGTGAATAAGTCCGGGGTGGTGTAATCTAATAATTATCCTTGGGTGGATAAAAGCGTCTTCTCGGTTATCTTAGTACATCCTGTGTTTTGTTGGCTACTTAGTGTGGTCATTATCCCCAGAGGTACCGTACCTTATTTATGTCATACCCTAATTACTTTAATGGTTGTATTGTTAGGGTTATAGGACTCACTCAGACTATGTCTGACCCTGTTGTTTTTATCTTTTTCCCAACCCTCAGGTTTTCAGAGTGGGCCTAGCACTAGTGGGCTTGGATCAGACCGCTATATCTATCTTTTGGGCTTGGACCGTAGAAGTAAAGCTCGGTTTATCTTTTCTATTATGGCTATTGTCTATGTAGTGGGATTGTGTACTTCTATTTTATCAGGATGGATATTATGTACTTGACTCTTGTTATGGTTTTGTGATGTAACCAAACATGTTTTACTTTCCGCTGCAATGAAAGGATGTTTTAAATTTTCAAGTATTACTTATATCTGTCTTGTTGTAATTTTTCTGTTCTATACTCACTAAAAATACTCCACCAAAACTAAGGCATTCCCTTAGTGAGTGACCTTAGCGGGTGTGGGGTGTTACAGATACTGCTTTTTAAGCGTGAATACAACCACGTGTAGTAGCTTCCTTAGATAGTTTTAATTTGTAGTATCTAATATCTCTAAGGACTTCAGCGGAACGGTTTAATTTCCTAATCATCTGAAGGTTGCTTAATAAAAGTTGTATTTGATTATCGCTTGTAATATAAAAACATGAAATCTCCCCTACCACCAAAATTCGTTTTTTGATAGAGATAACATTTGACAACTATTTTATTTTACCTTTAGCACACATTTTAATAATATGCCTGGAATATTACTTACATCATGTGCTATGATTGATTTAGAATCTTAATTAACAAAAGATCGCCAACGGTGATAGTGAGGAATGTGCATACATAAAATAAAATCAATAATAACCACTATTAACCGACGAATTTACCATTTCTATCTTCTAGCAAAGCTCAAAATCTTATTTCGTTGTTTGTTTAAAAATTAATAACTTATTAAAAAATTTCACCCAATGAGGAAACTAAACTTTTATATTATTTATACCGTATTTCTTTTAATTTCTATTGAACTTTTTATAAATTTTAGAATTACAATAATGGTTGTAAAATCTTCTAGAATTTTTCAATATATTTTTATTTATTTAAGTTTATCCTAATTCTTGTTATATATTTAGAACCTGTTAGTTTAATATAATTAAAGAAATATTTTCTCTTAAAACAATCCATTGAAGATATATTATATTTGATTTATGTACTTGTCATTTGCATAAAGAATGCAAATTATGTCACTTTTTTTATTTTAAAAAATTGATAAACACTACGAACTAGTTTAAAACTGACTTAATTAATCATAATTGATTTTTTTGATGTGGATAACTACTATTCAGGTTATTTAGCACTGGATTAATTTTCTAAGTACGTTTATATGCATATAATTGGCTGCATTTCAGTCGCTACTTCTTCCGTATGTTAGCCTTTTGCATACACATATTTATGCTATAAACTTATAAGTTGTTTGCAATCCTTTTAGGCATACTAGATTGTAAGATTTGTAAATCCCTGAACATAGACTTGTCGGCAGTAAGATAAGATTGCAGACTCTATGCTCCTCCTAATAAGTTGGGCGACATCCCTTTGAGTTCATTTAACTGTTTTTCCCGTTGGTTCTAAACTTGGCCCTAATATCTTTACTCTTTTTTGTACTTTACTTTTATTTATTTTTATGAATGAATTTTCTATATTTTCTTTTCGTACGAGGAAGGGTTGGAAGGTGGTTTTAGATATACTCTATTCGCGATTCTCCAATCTTGTTGGTAATATACCTTTAACTTCGGAATAAAATTAGATGAGGGTTTTCCTTCTCCAGAGGATTAGTCATTTTACAAAGAAACAATAATACATTCATATTTTTTAAAAGTTCATAGTAAATTTAGTTATGTTTTTAATGCAAATAAACAATTGGTGAAATTCTTGATGTTTGCAACATCTAGTGGCAAGTTCATCAAGTAATCTACTTTAACTTTGTTTAAACCGCACATAGTTCGGGAATGTATTGTTTTGATGAAAAATTCATAGGTGCCTATTGAAATTACCTTCATTGTTTAAAGCTTCAAGATAATCTATTAATATTTTTGTTTGTGAGTGCAATCAAGTATGTAAGTTTTTGGTGACCAATGAAAAATAAATTATGACTAATTATGCAAGTCATTTGGAACAATTTATTTTCATGTGAACTTTCTTTCTACATACCATATTAATGACAGAGATAGTGATTCTTTAGAAAAATAGTAGTGTCATGTAATAGTTGATTATTGCAGTTATAAACTAGATATTTTACAAGTTATTTAATAAGAACTGATCATTATAACCTTGCCACATATAATGACATAATATAAAATTCAATTTTATTAGAGAGTTAATTTTCTTTTGACATCAAGAAGGTAACTTTTATTTTTGATCCTCCTTATTTATTCTTCTTTTAACAACAACAATAAAAAGTTTAGTCTTGTATGTTGAGTCCATTCTCAAAATCAACGTCGTTCGGATTACTTTGGTGCTTTACATCATCAATAAAGTCCTTCCCACCCATTTGGCCTTCACAAGATTTTGTGCAAGTGCATCTACGTTGTAATTTTCCTTCACATTTCCCACTTTCGAAATTTTCTTCTTGACATACAACAGCACAGTATGAACTACTAATGCAGGTTCCCTTGTATTTTTGACTTGGAGATTTACATTCTCTTGCATCTACTAACGTTGAGAAATTCGATCCTGTGTTATTCAAAATGAAGGATAAAATATAAAAGACGATTAATTACAAATATATTAGTTATCAAAATGAAATGTATATAAAAAAATTAAATTGTAATACCTATATATGAAACGATAAAAATGGTGAGGAAAAAGGAAGATGCCATGCTTTTAGAGATGGACATTGTTGCGTCTCCAAAATTATGTAGATGTTATAGAGAGTTCTAATGTATTAACTTATATACAGTGCCATTCAAAGTTAATTTGATGAATTAATTTTTTTATACCAAAACAATATTTTTCTTTCGTGGATGAATAGAAACTGATTCTGTTCATGTACCTATTTATTACATGCATTATTTGTATTGCAAATTTATTAGCTGAAAATCTAAGCTTAATCTCAGATATAAAATGGTTCCAATATAAGTAAATTAGTGAAATTATTGGATTCTTATCTTTAGTGATCTAATTTGTAACAACTCGGAAAATCTAAACCAATTTAAAATTTTTATTTTGGTTATTTTAATGAATTTTGAATATTTAAAATAAATTATTTTAAATAATAACGACGAAAAACTTATTTTCGATGAATTTAAACGAATAAATTTATTTTAATTAAATCACGAGCTTGAAATGGCGCGGTAGTTTGAAAATTCGATTTCAAATTTCAAATGAATATACAGTATTCAATATAAGTCAGATTTGGACGAAACAAGAAATATTTGAATCTGTTTGATGATATCTTTCTAACGAAGTTAATAAACTGAGATTTCACTTTATAGAGTGCAAGATATGTCCAGTTTAAAATTCAGAAAAGTTGTTGTGGAACTTATATGTATTTTAATATATATAAAGCCCATAAAAATGAAAATTTTGCAAATGACCTCTGTTTTCGAAAAATTCACTTTTGTTGGATCCGGGATGTAACACCCCGCCTCCGCCAGGGTGACTCTTGCAAGCACTCTGACTTTGGAGGGGCGTTTGAATCAGGTAAACATGCATAATGATATATCAAGGCAGAACAAGAACATATGTATATATGTAAACAGAGTAAGTAACATAGACAAAACAGCGGAAGATTTTAAACCATTTCAAAACAAGTCTGGTACAACATAATGTCAATTTCCCAAATAAACAAGTCTAGATAAAACAACATCATCTGAAAACTGAAATACATAGGTGCTATCCCCAAAATAAGTGAGAACCATAGCTAGCTTCATGTAGAAAGCGTACATGAGCTGAAATCCCACAAGCAAGCAATCCAAAGTCCAAGCTAGGCTCCTGTATTCCCTCCCTGAGAACCTGGGGTGGGGGAACGGAAGAAAAGAGGCGAAAGAAAACAGGTCAGTCAAAAAGACTGAGTAAGCCCTACTACAATCAATGTAAACTGATAAAGCTAACCGGTATGAGCAGCAGGGATGAACATAAGGATAATAACATACTAGTATGGTGATTAACTAACAAGGTAGATAAAGGTGTCATCGCATAATCAGGATTAAGGTTTTGCACCACAGGTGTACTAGCAGACTATCATGACTGGAGTAAACAAGTACTGATCCCTTGGCCCAAGCTTTGGCCCAATAACATGAAGTGACCCTAACACAAGGTCCAATAGCATGAAATGACCCTACGAGGTCCAACCCAACGGTCTAGTCGATCGGCTCCCTAAGCCTAACTCGTCACGTGTTGGTGTCAATACGGCCCAAACATAATTGTAGTCAGACTGTGCAGGGTCTCCCGTCGGGTGTATCAAGCCCTAGGGTGGCAACCCCTGGACACCATAAACATAAGTGCACAGTCTCGATCTACTGGTACCTGTGCATGCTTTCCCCGGCTTCGGACTATGTGCACGACCATGGTCCGCCCAGAACTACACCGGCGTACCCTCTGCCGTCGCTTTTGGTCACTTACCTCCAGTCCAGTAATCGTGCTCCCTCCCTAGCCTAGACCCTAGGGCCTTAATGATACAAACTTGGGATTACTGCTGGAGTGGACCCCATTGCTAGGATTTTTCTAGTGGGTTAAGTACGGTTTAACCCTCTTGCTAATCATGGACTAACTTGGTTAAGTGTAACGATGAGTTCACGACTTAACCCCGATTAATCTACCAAGCCCAAATTGGTTAAGTATTAAGTGGACCATGACTTAACCCTAATCATGAGGCATTAATTAATTTAATGCGCCTTAACCTCTCACATTAGACCTTGTTGTGGTTACTAGTTAAGCCGGGCGGGTCCGGGTAGCTTTACACCACAACTTGGTCTAACCTCGGGTTCAAGGTACAACATGGCCAACTTCTCACATTGGGTCCTATTGTTTGTAGCCACTAGTTAAGCCGGTCGGTTCCGGGTAGGTTTACGCTACAAACTCAACCCAACCTCGAGTTGGTCACACTTATCTTTTCTAAGTGTCATGTCCATCATGTTTCCAAAACATGTTACAAGTTTTCAAGCATTTGGGTAGACCTAACTTAATAGGTAAATTCCCAAAGGGTAGACCTAACTTAATAGGTAAATTCCCAAGCTTATGTTTTTATGTCTTTTAAGTTTACCCAACCCCAAACGCAATCCCATCGCTTACATATCGCAATAGCGCATAAAGGATAGAAAGAGGGAACTTGGCATAATCATGACATAAAAGTATTGAAGCCACAAGTTCAACATGGTGGCATATGAAATGTACATACGTTCATATACTTGCATTAGGCCTCAAAAGCATGCATAAAACCAAACTTGGCATATTGGTGATACATGGTACTAAATGACATGTAGAAATGGCCATAAGTTCGCATTTAGCCTCACATGCAAGTTATCATAAGGGATATGATAACTTACATGTTGCTAAAATGCAACCTTTAGCATAAAGCTTGAAGCTTTATGTTCACATACTCAAGATAAGCTTGCATAACATGATAACATGAACAAGATGTTCAACCCAAACTTGCATAGCATAACTTGCATATCATATGACAACTTGCATATCAAACTTGCATAACATAACTTGCATATCAAACTTGCATAACATAACTTGCATATCATATGACAACTTGCATATCAAACTTGCATAACATAACTTGCATATCACATCATAGTAAACTTGCATATCATACGTTTAACTTTAGAGTTTAAGTATGAAAGGAATAGGGCTTACAATGCTTATGCGGACTCAAAGGAGTATAGCAAGTATAAGAAAGCCCTTATGCAAACAAAAACCCAAAATGCAAGCAAAACCCTTGAGCTAAAATGATCAAAACGTCTTCTTTATGATGCTAATATAGAGACTTGACTTGAATGCAAGCTAATGATGATCATACAAGTCTAAAAACACTTGTATGCATGGAAAATCTCATAAAAACTTCTTTAGGAATTTTATGAAGAGAGTGGAGGCCATGAGAGGATTGATTTTGCCATAGTTTAGTTGCTAGAATGAATAATGATGATTTAGGGTAGGTTAGGGTCTTATTTATAGATTAGGCAAGTGTTTTAGGCCATAGGATTATACCCTAGTTCCAATCTCAGTCCTCAAAACCGAATCTGGCCCCCAAGCTCAACACAAACCCAAAATGGTGCACCAGGCTAAACAGCCCGTCTGAGCCAAGTCGACAGCCCAGTCGACAGGGCTGTCGACTTGGTCAGACCAAGTCGACCCCCAAGTCGACAGGGCTGTCGACTTGGGTACTGTGGCGGAAATTTTCCCGCCTGGCCCAACTGGCCCAATTTTCCAAGTTCAAGTTTGAATTTGAAATCTGTTTTTACTTTGAAATTTTCAGAAAACTTTGTTGGGCCTTAAATGGGTCATACGGACTCCGATTTTCGAAAACTCGGACTCTATTTCGCGTATTTTTCCGAGACGAACGCAATGGCATAGCCCGTTTTCCCTTGATTCAGATTTTAGAATTAAATTCTGCCTCAATTTATGTTATAATAGGTTATGGAAAATACGGGTTGTTACATTCTCCCCTCCTTAAAGGATTTCGTCCCCGAAATCTTCATGTTAGGAAGAACGTATCCTACCATCCAATCATCCATCTACTCAAAACATCATCCACGAGCAATCATTGTCCTTACAAGATTCTAAATGTTGTATGAACATATGCAAAGGTGTGTGTATATGTACTTATCTAATGCAAATATCATCAATGCAAATTTATGTTAGTGAAATGAATCCATATGTATGCAATTCCTAACATAATGTATAACATCTATATGTGTGCACATAACATACATCCATATGCAACATCCCTGTGATAACACAAAAAATTTTCATCCATGAGTAAGCATAAACACTCATGCATATGCAATATGAGGAGTGTGTGAGCCGATCTAGTGCCTAACGTGTATAATGCATCCACGAGTAACTACTTGCAAACACTTGCAACCACTTGCAACCATCAAGCATAACATGTTTCAAACACATGTTTCATCCAAAGGGTTTCTACCTAAGGTTCTCATGACAAGATTAACACGATAAACTAGATAAACATGGATAGCAAAGAGAAAGATATGTTAACAAAGAAAAGAGATTGAGAGTGTACCCTCAAAAAGGAATGGATAAAGCCCACGCATCTTCTCCTCGGTTTCCCAAGTTGCGTCTTCTTCGGCTTTACCCCATTGAACCTTCACCAACTTGACCTCTCGATTCCTTAGCTTCTTGGTCTCCATCCCCAAGATACGAATCAGAGCTCTCCTCAAGGTAGTCTCTTTCTCCACTTCCACATCTTTCAGAACACTTGGCTCAACAACCTCTGCTGATTCATGCAAACACTTCCGGAGATGCGAGACATGAAAAACATCGTGTACTCCGGCAAGCTTCTCGGGCAACTTCACTCTATAAGCCATCTGCCCGATCCTCTCTATAATAGGGAATGGTCCAACAAATCTCGGTGCTAACTTCCCAACGGCTCCAAATCGGACCACATTCCGCAAAGGAGAAACCTTCACGAAAACCATATCCCCAACATCAAACTCCAAATCAGTTCTTCGCTTATCAGCATAGGATTTCTGTCGGTCTTGGGCCGTTTTCATCCGTCTCCTAATCAACTCGACCTTCTCGGATGTATCTCTGATCATATCAGGCCCAAGTATAAGCTTATCTGTAGCTTCCCACCAACATGTAGGCGACTTGCACGGCCTCCCATATAAAGCTTCAAATGGTGCCATCCCTATGCTTGCCTGATAACTGTTATTATATGCAAACTCAACAAGAGGAAGATGGTCTTCCCAAGTACCACCAAAATCCAGAATGCAAAGTCTCAATAGATCTTCGAGTACCCTATTCACCCTTTCGGTTTGACCGTCCGTCTGTGGGTGATAAGCAGTACTTAGATTCAACCTCGTGCCCATGGCTTCTTGCAAGCTATTCCAGAACTGACTTGTAAAGATTGGGTCACGGTCACTGACTATACTAGAAGGGACTCCATGAAGTCTCACAATCTCACGAAGATATACAGATGCTAGCCAAGATGCGGTTCTCTTGCTCTTCACCGGAATGAAATGAGCACTCTTCGTAAGTCTATCCACAATAACCCAAATGCTCGTATTCCCTTTCCTTGACCTTGGTAGCCCATCGATAAAATCCATGGAGATACTCTCCCACTTCCATAGTGGAACGTCTAGAGGATGCAATAGCCCACCGGGCTTCTTTGACTCGGCCTTAACTTGCTGGCAAATGATACATCTAGAGACAAACTCTGCCACATCCTTCTTCATCCCAGGCCAAAAGAAAATACGCTTCATATCTTTATACATCTTATCTCCGCCCGGATGTATAGTCAACTTAGAGCGATGCGCTTCCTCAAGAACTTTTCTTACCAAATCTTCTACCATTGGAACACATAACCTTCCGTCTCTCCTCAGCCAACCCTTGTCATCAATAGAATATCGAGCGAGATGACTAGACGTCTCTCATCGAATCAGCTTATCCATAATCTCAACTATCTGAGGGTCTTCTCTCTGAGAAGCCCCAACTTGATCAAGAAGGGTAGGTCTGAGTTCCAGAGATGCTAAGGCACCGGTCATCGACTCAACCGCCAAAGAGAAATCAAAGGTTGCCACATACTCTAAGTTCTTCATCTCAACGAATAGAGGACTCAGAGTCAACCTCCTTCTACTCAATGCATCCGCTACCACATTCCCCTTGCCAGGGGTGTAAGCTATCTCAAAATCGTAGGATGCCAAGAATTCCATCCATCTTTGTTGCCTCAGATTCAGATCCTTCTGAGAAAAGAGATACTTCAATGACTTGTGATCGGTATAAAGCTCAAATCTTTCTCCCAGAAGATAATGGCGCCAAGCCTTGAGTGCATATACTATTGCTGCCAACTCTAAGTCATGAGTGGGATAATTCTTCTCATGCACTTTGAGTTGTCTACCGCCAAAGCATATCACTCTTCCTTCTTGCATCAGAACAGCTCCTAACCCCGTGCCACATGCATCGGTGTATACTGTAAATAACTTCCCTCCATCGGGCAAAGCTAGAACAGGTGCTGATGTGAGAGCTCTCTTGAGCTTCTGAAAAGCAAGCTCGCATTCTATGCTCCAGGCAAAAACTAAATTCTTCTTCGACAATTTAGTGAGAGGAGCGGAAATCTTCGCGAAGTCCTTGATGAACTTCCGGTAAAAACCCGCAAGACCTAGAAAACTTCTCACTTCGGTTGCATTCCTTGGAGTCTTCCAATCCTGAACTGCAACTACCTTAGCGGGATCCACCGCTAAGCCTTGCTTAGATACTATATGCCCAAGGAATCTAACTTCCCTTCTCCAAAAATGACACTTGGAGAACTTGGCCTTCAACTGATGCGCTCTAAGCATATCCATCACCTCTACGAGATGCCTTGCGTGCTCTTCCTCATCCTTAGAGAAGATCAGAATATCATCTACGAAGACCATGACAAACTTGTTCAAGAACTCCCTAAACACCCTACTCATCAAGTCCACGAAATATGCGGGTGCATTAGTCAAGCCGAACGGCATGACAAGCCATTCAAAGAATCCATCTGGAGTTCTGAACGCAGTTTTGTCTATACTATCCTCAGCTACCCTGAGCTGATGGAATCCAGTAGCAAGATCAAGCTGAGAGAAAACAGAAGCACCGACAAGCTGGTCAAAGAGGTCATCAATCCTCGGTAACGGGTGTCTGTTCTTCTTGGTCAGCTTATTCAACTCTCGATAGTCAACACAAAGTCGGAGAGAACCATCTGCCTTGGTAGCAAATACCACAGGCGCTCCCCATTCAGATATACTTCGTCTAATGAAGTCCTTCTCAAGCAACTCCTTTACTTGCTTACTTAGCTTCCGCCTTTCCCGCGGAGCCATATGCCGAACAGGCAAAGAAACCGGCTTTGCATTATCCACTAGATAAATGCGGAAATCAATCTCTCGCTTAGGGGGCAACCCCCTAACTTCATCGAAAACATCCGGATACTCTCGAACCACTCTCACAGACTGAAGAGTTTCCATTGACGAGTTGAGTGATTCCAGATAGCACAACATGACGGGACCTCTCGGATCACAAGAAATTTCTAGGGTGTTCCCGAGGCGAGTCACGAGCCTCACAACCCTATGCTCACAATCAAGAATGGCTCCATATCTGGACAGCCAATCCATGCCCAATATCAATCCGTATCCCCTGAAACCAAGAACATAAGCACTACACAAGAACTCTACACTCAGTATAGAGATCCTCAAATCCCCACATATCATAGACAAATGGGCGGAACCCCCAATAGGATTTGAGACACAGACGGGATCATCTACCAAGCTAGTACTAAGGTGCAAACTATCAACAAGATCAAATGAGATAAAGCTATGCGATGCACCAGAATCAAACAAGGTACGAACTGGAAAATCAGAAATATATACAAGGCTCTCAACAGAAATACTACCTCGATCGGGAACTGGAGCGGTATTGAGAGCATGAACTTGCCCTCCTGAAGGTCCAGCACGCTGAGTCTAACCCTGGCCTTGCCCTCGCTTCTTCGGGCAATCCTTACTGAAATGTCCAGTCTCACCGCAGAAAAATCATTCACCGTTCTTCCTTTTCCTCTTCTTACAATCCTTGATAAGATGCCCAGCTGAACCGCAATAATGGCACTTCCCTTTGGTGTTCTTGCCCTTGTTGTTGTTCCCCTTGTTGCCTTGACTCTTGTTCTTGTTCTGATTGCCTTGACTGCTCTGACCACTTGGATTACCCTGATTTCCTTTTCCCTGGGAATCAGTCTTCTTGGCTTGAGTATCATTTGTCTTAACCTCTTTCTTGACATCTCCCTGAAGTAACGCCATATCAACCAAACTCTCAAACGTGGCCCCATGGGGAATATGTGACATAGCCAATCCCTGCAACGGCTCATTTAATCCTCTCGCAAAACGAAGAGCCTTCTTCTGAGGAGTATTCACCATATCCAAGCCAAAACGAGCTAACTGATTGAACTTGTTCACATATTCTTTGACAGACATATCTCCTTGCTTCAAAGTTATGAACCTCTCCATTTGCAGATTCTCCTCAGCGGAAGATAGAAACTTAAGCATGAACCTTGCCCTGAAATCGGCCCAAGTCTCAACAGGCCTAGTACCATTGGTGACTTCCCACCAATAAGCGGCTTCATCCTTCATAAGCCAAACCGCCAACAAGGTCTTCCTCTGATCGTCTAACCCAAAGATAGGAAATAAATCCTCGGTCTCTTTCAACCAATTTCTGGCCTCTACAAAAGTCTCAGTGCCTTGAAAATTCTTGCCACCCATTGCTTTGAAATCCTTGCAAGTCTTTGCGAAGTCAGCTTGAGGATGCTGAGGGGGAGGAGGAAGAGGAATCTCAGCGACACGAGGAGGAGGAACATTAGCGACAGGAGGAGGAGGAATATTAATGACAGGAGGAGGAGGAGGAACATCTGCGGGGCCGGCTTCGGTCGCCCTAGCCTCCAAAAGTCTCCTATACCAAACAGGTACGTGCACTTCCTCCGGAATAGCAAAGTTATCGGCCATACTGAAAAAGAAAAAGACAGATTCAGAATGGAGAAAAACGAAGGGATTTTGCTAATGGCTTTTTGGGGGATAGCCTTTAAAATAAACTAGACTTTTCTTTGGAAAATACTTTATACTTGGTTTTGAAAATAGTTTTCCAAAAGTTTTCTAAAAACCTTTTTGTTCCTTCTCGGTAACCATAGGCTCTGATACCAAATGTAACACCCCGCCTCCGCCAGGGTCACCCTTGCAAGCACTCTGACTTTGGAGGGGCGTTTGAATCAGGTAAATATGCATAATGATATATCAAGGCAGAACAAGAACATATGTATATATGTAAACATAGTAAGTAACATAGACAAAACAACGGAAGATTTTAAACCATTTCAAAACAAATCTGGTACAACATAATGTCAATTTCCCAAATAAACAAGTCTAGATAAAACAACATCATCTGAAAACTGAAATACATAGGTGCTATCCCCAAAATAAGTGAGAACCATAGCTAGCTTCATGTAGAAAGCGTACATGAGCTGAAATCCCACAAGCAAGCAATCCAACGTCCAAGCTAGGCTCCTGTATTCCCTCCCTGAGAACCTGGGGGGGAGAAACGGAAGAAAAGAGGCGAAAGAAAACAGGTCAGTCAAAAAGACTGAGTAAGCCCTACTACAATCAATGTAAATTGATAAAGCTAACCGGTATGAGCAGCAGGGATGAACATAAGGATAATAACATACTAGTATGGTGATTAACTAACAAGGTAGATAAAGGTGTCATCGCATAATCAGGATTAAGGTTTTGCACCACAGGTGTACTAGCAAACTATCATGACTGGAGTAAACAAATACTGATCCCTTGGCCCAAGCTTTGGCCCAATAACATGAAGTGACCCTAACACAAGGTCCAATAGCATGAAATGACCCTACGAGGTCCAACCCAACGGTCAAGTCGATCGGCTCCCTAAGCCTAACTCGTCACGTGTTGGTGTCAATACGGCCCAAACATAATTGTAGTCAGACTGTGCAGGGTCTCCCGTCGGGTGTATCAAGCCCTAGGGTGGCAACCCCTGGACACCATAAACATAAGTGCACAGTCTCGATCTACTGGTACCCGTGCATGCTTTACCCGGCTTCGGACTATGTGCATGACCATGGTCCGCCCAGAACTACACCGGCGTACCCTCTACCGTCGCTTTTGGTCACTTACCTCCAGTCCAGTAATCGTGCTCCCTCCCTAGCCTAGACCCTAGGGCCTTAATGATACAAACTTGGGATTACTGCTGGAGTGGACCCCCATTGCTAGGATTTTTCTAGTGGGTTAAGTACGGTTTAACCCTCTTGCTAATCATGGACTAACTTGGTTAAGTGTAACGATGAGTTCACGACTTAACCCCGATTAATCTATCAAGCCCAAATTGGTTAAGTATTAAGTGGACCATGACTTAACCCTAATCATGAGGCATTAATTAATTTAATGCGCCTTAACCTCTCACATTAGACCTTGTTGTGGTTACTAGTTAAGCCGGGCGGGTCCGGGTAGCTTTACACCACAAATTGGTCTAACCTCGGGTTCAAGGTACAACGTGGCCAACTTCTCACATTGGGTCCTATTGTTTGTAGCCACTAGTTAAGCCGGTCGGTTCCGGGTAGGTTTACGCTACAAACTCAACCCAACCTCGAGTTGGTCACACTTATCTTTTCTAAGTGTCATGTCCATCATGTTTCCAAAACATGTTACAAGTTTTCAAGCATTTGGGTAGACCTAACTTAATAGGTAAATTCCCAAAGGGTAGACCTAACTTAATAGGTAAATTCCCAAGCTTATGTTTTTATGTCTTTTAAGTTTACCCAACCCCAAACGCAATCCCATCGCTTACATATCGCAATAGCGCATAAAGGATAGAAAGAGGGAACTTGGCATAATCATGACATAAAAGTATTGAAGCCACAAGTTCAACATGGTGGCATATGAAATGTACATACGTTCATATACTTGCATTAGGGCTCAAAAGCATGCATAAAACCAAACTTGGCATATTGGTGATACTTGGTACTAAATGACATGTAGAAATGGCCATAAGTTCGCATTTAGCCTCACATGCAAGTTATCATAAGGGATATGATAACTTACATGTTGCTAAAATGCAACCTTTAGCATAAAGCTTGAAGCTTTATGTTCACATACTCAAGATAAGCTTGCATAACATGATAACATGAACAAGATGTTCAACCCAAACTTGCATAGCATAACTTGCATATCATATGACAACTTGCATATCAAACTTGCATAACATAACTTGCATATCATATGACAACTTGCATATCAAACTTGCATAACATAACTTGCATATCATATGACAACTTGCATATCAAACTTGCATAACATAACTTGCATATCACATCATAGTAAACTTGCATATCATACATTTAACTTTAGAGTTTAAGTATGAAAGGAATAGGGCTTACAATGCTTATGCGGACTCAAAGGAGTATAGCAAATATAAGAAAGCCCTTATGCAAACAAAAACCCAAAATGCAAGCAAAACCCTTGAGCTAAAATGATCAAAACTCCTTCTTTATGATGCTAATATAGAGACTTGACTTGAATTCAAGCTAGTGATGATCATACAAGTCTAAAAACACTTGTATGCATGGAAAATCTCATAAAAACTTGTTTAGGAATTTTATGAAGAGAGTGGAGGCCATGAGAGGATTGATTTTGCCATAGTTTAGTTGCTAGAATGAATAATGATGATTTAGGGTAGGTTAGGGTCTTATTTATAGATTAGGCAAGTGTTTTAGGCCATAGGATTAAACCCTAGTTCCAATCTCAGCCCTCAAAACCGAATCTGGCCCACAAGCTCAACACAAACCCAAAATGGTGCACCAGGCTAAACAGCCCGTCTGAGCCAAGTCGACAGCCCAGTCGACAGGGCTGTCGACTTGGTCAGACCAAGTCGACCCCCAAGTCGACAGGGGTGTCGACTTGGGTACGGTGGCGGGAATTTTCCCGCCTGGCCCAACTGGCCCAATTTTCCAAGTTCAAGTTTGAATTTGAAATCTGTTTTTACTTTGAAATTTTCAGAAAACTTCGTTGGGCCTTAATTGGGTCATACGGACTCCGATTTTCGAAAACTCGGACTCTTTTTCGCGTATTTTTCCGAGACGAACGCAATGGCATAGCCCGTTTCCCCTTGATTCAGATTTTAGAATTAAATTCTGCCTTAATTTATGTTATAACAGGTTATGGAAAATACGGGTTGTTACACGGGATGTCAAATTATTGTTAGATTCCAAAATTCATAATTTTTGGGATTAATATGTGAGCGCGACAAAGTTAAACGTGTTTTAACAGTTTCAGTCAATTTGGATCGACCAGAAAATGGCCATTTTTCAAACGGTCTCCAAATTTGATGGAATTAGTTTTGTTAGGACCGTATCGTCGATACGAAGCTAGAAATATTTTTTTTGGAATTTTTGGGATCAGTATGTGGCCCCGGTAAACTAAAATGTGTGTTCAAATTCAATACATAGAGTTATATTTTGATTTTGACGAAAATTGATCGAAACGGCCGAACTGGCTTACGAAACATATCCCATTGTATTCGGAATGGGTGTAATTATTTAGGGACGATAGGCGGTGAGTTCGATTTGGAGATCAAAATAAAAAGTACCATTTTGGGAATTTAAAAATTGGTCAATGCCTCCTCCCTAAACTCTCTCTCTCCCCGCTACCTCTCCCTCACTTCTCTACCGTTCGATCGAACTCACGGAAAAACAAAAAGAAATCGTGCCTCCATGCCACGATGGCCACTACGCCGACGCCATACCTCGCCCCTCCTCCATCCAAGTCCATCCTCCCCAACGCAACCTCCTCCTCTCCGCCCCTCTTTCGAAACCCCAAAACCGAAACCCCTCCAGCCCTAGGGACCGTGCGCCACCAATAAGGACCCCGCCTCCACTTGTAGATGGCCGCCTCCACCTGAATCCCCTCCCCCTTCGCTGAAAACCGAAAATGTGGTGAGCTTTTTATATATATTTAGTTATTTAAATAAAAATCTTATTTTTTTTATGTAATAGCATGGTTAAAATCAGTTTATAGAAGAAAAGAATTGATTTTGAAATAGAAAAAGAATTATTTTTGAAATATAAAAGAATTGATTTTGAAATTGAAAACGAATTGATTTTGAAAGAGAAAAAGAATTGATTTTGAAATAGAAAGAGATTTGATTTGGAAGTAGAAAAAGAATTGATTTTGGAATGTATAAAGATTTGAATTTTAAATAAGAAAAGGCATGATTTGTATATGAAATGCAAGTTAGAAAAAAAGTAACTTCAAATATGAATTCACATTGGTTTAAAAATATAATTTTAAGCGAAAGAACATAGTATAAAGATTCGATTTTTATCTATATTCAATAGCGATAGAGAAAAGTGATTTTTATATGTATAACAAAGAAATAAAAATGTTATTTTTATTTTAGAAGTAGCGGTTTGAAAATATGATTTTTATAGGAAAGATACTATAATAAAAATGTGATATTTTTTATGTAAGAAGCGAAACAAAAATATGATTTTTATGCGAAAGATATGAAAATAAAAATGTGATTTTTATATATATAGCAGCGATGTTAAAAACATGATTTTTAACATATACTGCGTGAAATAGATCTCGTTGGAAACGCAACAAAGATTTTCTACATAAGAAGAGTCGCGGTGTTTGGTTAAGCTTATAGGTGAGAACTCCGCACTTTAATTTTCTTTATACGGTTATTTATTATGTAACTGCATATTTGAATTGTTCCCCATCGTTCACAGACCATGGACGACTTGTTTGTGATGATTGATATGTTGGTTTGAATTTGGTTTGGTGATGTGAAATGAATTGATTAGAATTTGGTTTGTGGTGTGAATATGAAATTGATTAGAATTGGTATGTGTATGGCGTGGGCCATTATTAGACTGGGGATAAGGCTAGGCCTTATCCCGTTTCTAGTATCGCGCCGTTATGCCATCGAAATTCTCTAAAATATATTAGAAAAATAAAAATATCATTTTTATTGTGTAAATGAACCGAATAAATATTTTATCATTAAAAATATAATCTTTAACGTGTATATGAATAAAATAAATATTCATTTACAAATCAGACGATTTGTTTATGTACACTGATTTGATTGATATTGATTGGGACGATAAATTTCACACATCGCCCAACTGCACAAATAATATTCAGTATTTATTGGTTGAAACCCCACACGGGTGTTGGGATGATATTTGACGTACTTAATCCCAATTATTTTGTGGTATGTCGATTGATAGGTTGACAGACTGTGTAAGCGTTAATTATTTATAATTAATGCTTATGCAGTTGTGTAATGCACTATGGATGATGGTTGATTGTTTATCATTGTTACTATATACATGTGTTGTACGGAATCCATATAAGTAACATTATATGGTATTTGATTGGGACCCATTCCAATTTGGAAGATAAAGAATATTTTGAATTAATATTCAGAAAAGGAATAAATATTCATATGTTGAATAAAATTAAATATTCATGTGTTGAATAAGAAAATATTCATGTGTTGAACAAAATAAATATTCATGTGTTGAATAGAATAAACATTCATGTGTTGAGTAAAAGCCGTATTGAATAGATATGCGCCATTTTGACATGAAAGATAGTTATATCAATTTTATTCGTTATATATAATAAATAGAGAAAAGAAGTGATTTCAAAATCTGATGTTTGAAAATATTAAATTATATATATTAATGATATGGAATATTCAATTTTGATTCGAAATTGAACATGAAGTTGAAATTGTTTTGAAAACGAATTGAATTTGATTTATAAAATATGTTTTGAATTGAAATCGATGAAATATAATATATATATATATATATATATATATATATATATATATATATATTATATTTAATGACCTAAATATAACGCGCCGTGCCACGACAGTTCGCGAATTTCGACCATTGACTTCGAATTGATGTTACGGAAGATCCGACCATCGGATTCTCCTGAAAGCGGGACCTATGGGTTCGTACCGACAAGTGCTTTCCAACGAATATAAGAAATTTGAAATCTAACTGTTCGATTTGGAGTTATGTCCAAATCAAATTTCTAAAAGGTCGTTGTAAGTTTAGTGTGATGACCCCAAACTTCCGTAGATCGAAAGTAAGGATAATCATTTTGGAATACAACATATTTACAACAAAAACAGATCTCAGATAATTATCATAACACATAAACCATTGCAGCGTAAATAAATGTCATCAGCATCACAGCAGTACATCAGAGTATGCAGTTTTACAGGATCCACTTAGCTTAATAGAAGTCTTAACAAAAGAGAAACAAGTCTCAAATGAAAGGAAATAAGTTTCAAATCCCATTACATACATCAAAAGAAAAAGATGGAAAATTGTCTCAAAAGCAGAATAAAAGATGGAGAAAAGGTCTTCTTCTTCCTTCCAAAGCAAGCTCCAACCAGAAAGTATCACCTAGAAACCTGTCATTTGGCTGCCCGTGTGGAAAGAGGGCACCCGAGTTTGCAAAAGTGAAACAAACTACGAGTCAGTCCTGGGACTGGTGTGAGAATTCTCAACTAAATTAACTATCAAGATGGCGAGGACCACGCCGCTAACGCAAAACGGGTTTACTCCATTGGATTCCCATTGCAATATTTTATAAAGTTTATATAAAACAGCGAAATGACTTTTGAAAAATGAAATCGTCACAAGACTCAGATACTATCACACAATGCAACGCACACAGGAGGATAGAGTTTTCCCTTATGATGAACAAAAATGCTTAATACGTGAAAAGTAATATTTTAATATTATCATTAGTGTTTAAGCAGTATTAAAATACTTCAATATAAATATATCAATCCTAGACGGCATAGTACCCCATCCTACTATGTCGACGTATATAAGTTTACAATCAAAACCGAAATGTTGTCGTATTGGGAATTGGTTTCCTGTCATGAAATCGAGGCTAGGGATCGTCCTCTTCCGTTTCGAGACACTCTACTAAATGCCTCAGGATCCCCCGCAGTGAACCCTTGGATGCGGTAGGGCCGGTCCCTACCTAACGGTAGTGGATTAGTTATGCCTGAATACACATTTCCCGGTCCCTTTGGACCTATAATATGACCACTTCCGGCCTATAAAAAACCTGAGGTACCTCAATCCAAAATCCACATAAGTATAATGCCGGGCCATGTCAAAACCCAAGCACCACTCCTAGCTAGAAAGAAACGTGTCCTAGCTTCAACCTAGTCCTGGGAGCAAGTCAGTCCAAGGTATCAGAAGTCATCGTCCATTCGATGTGAAGATCGCTGGTCTTCAACCATCGTCTTCTTACATCGTTGATTCAATCGTCGTTCAATTATTTGAAAAGAGTTAAACTCGGCCTTTCAAATAATTGTCGCATAATTATAGCTTAAAACATTTCATATATATTTATAACTATTTATCGCTATTTTTATTTATTAAAAACAGCTCGAAATAAATAAACGACGTTTCGGTTCCATGGGCGGCGCTGGCGCTGCTTTTATCAAAATTGGATTTACACATATCTTAAAATCTAACCGTCGGATTTTGATGAAATTTATATCGTTGGAAAGCTCTTCCCAAAGCGGTCCTAACGGTTCCAGTTTTGGGAAAATCCAACGGTCGGATCTTTCTATATATTCGCTTGAAGTTGCGATTGTTGATAAGCGAAATGCATCGCTCGTTTCGTTTAATTTTATATTTTATATTTATATATAAACCATTGGGCGATTCCCTTTGTTAAAATCCATACCTTTTATTCTATGAAAGTAATATTTTCGTCCGCCAATTCTAATGCGACAAAAATGATGGTTTCAACAATGTATCATTTTATATCAAATAAAAATGACATTTTTGTTCGCCAACTCTAATGCGACCAAAAATGATAATTCAACGATGTATATTTTTATATCAAATAAAAAGGACATTTTTGTTCGCCAATTCTAATGCGACCCAAAATGATAATTCAACAATGTATATTCTTATATCAAATAAAAATGACATTTTTGTTCGCCAATTCTAATGCGACAAAAAATGATGTTTCAACGATGTATATTTTTATATCAAATAAAAATGACATTTTTGTTCGCCAATTCTAATGCGACAAAAATGATGTTTTTAAAATGTATAATTTCTTTAATTATAAAAATGTTCTTTTATCCTATGTGATTTAAAGACATAAAAATGCACTTTTTATTCTATTTCCTTTTTATGACATAAAAGTGAATTTTTTTATCCTATTTCATGTTTATAACATAAAAGTGAACTTTTTATGTTTTTATAAAATGTATTTATTTTATTTTTAAAATGAAAAATGTAAATTCTTTTATCTTCTCCTAGAAAAAGGTAAATCTTATATTTTTACATAAAAAAAGTAAATTTTCTATCTCTCTTCATTACAATAGAAAAATGGAAATTTCCTATTATACTTTATTACAATAGAAAAATGTGAATTTTCTATTACTCTTTATAACAATGGAAAAATGTAAATTTCCTATTTATTGTTTTTATTTACATATGTAAATTCTCTTTTTCTCTTTTACCTTGAAAACTGTAAATATTTACTTTTCCTTTCTTTTACATTGAAAAATGTAAATATTTTCTTTTCTTTTACATTGAAAAATGTAAATATTTTTTTTACATAGAAAATTGTAAATGTTTTATTATTATCCTAAGTTTCAAAAAAAATTTATCCAACACCAAAATATGTTCATTTCAACTACATAGACATAACGATGAAATTTTGATACATTTCAACTAAATTAACATAACTATGAAATTTTTGGTGTCATCACAACAACGACAACATAACGATGAATTTTGTGTCATTACAACTAAATTAACATAGCGATGAATTTTGTGTCGTTACAACTAAATTAACATAACGATGAATTTTGTATCATTACAACTAAATTAACCTAACGATGAATTTTGTGCCATTACAACTAAATTAACCTAACGATGAATTTTGTGTCATTACAACAATGACAACATATGATCGGTTGTAAAATTTCTATGAATCAAAATAAAAGATCCCACCTTTATTTTGTGAAATCAAATAAAATATATGAACTTTATTTATTTTATAGGATAAAAGATCAAATCTTTATTTATTATATAAATCCAACTTCTTTTGTTTTATAAGTCAAAATAAAAGATCAAATCTTTATTTATTATATCTCAAAATAAAAGATCAAATCTTCTTTGACTTTATTATATAAATCAAAATAAAAGGCTCAACTTTGTTTTGATTTGTTTCAAGAACAAAAGATCAAACTTTTATTATATTTTGTTTCAAAAACAAAAGATCGAAACTTTATTTTATTTTATTTCAAAACAAAAGATCAAAACTTTATTTTATTTTATTTCAAAACAAAAGATAAAAACTTTATTTTATTTTATTTCAAATCAAAAGATCAAAACTTTATTATATTTTATTCCCAAAAACAAAAGATCAATTTTAAGAGAAAGGAATAAAATTAAAAATAAGAATAAAAATAAAGGTGAGAACTTTATTATGATTACATCTGAATTTTACAGATCCAAACTGTCATACTATAACATGATAACACAACGAATATAATTCAACTATACAACAATCACCACATAACAGAATAGAAATAACATACAATGATTCAACTGATCGAACATAATTAAATTGTTTAATTTTTCAAATTCAGAAATCTCACTGTTGTTGAAGATTTTTGGCCAAAATTCAAACTATTCAGAATCAACTCCAGTCAGTTTAGATGCGTAGATCTCAGTCACACGATCACAACGCCGCGGAAATCATCGAATTTCGAATTGAAATGAGTTAGATATGATTAATCGAAGTTTTAAAACAATTTAAATTAATTAAATAATAAATTAATTAAAATATACCCTTTCTTCCCCAATCGGAAATATCGGCCGAAGCTTTTTCCTATCGTTCGGAACTAGGGTTCTGGTTTGCTGGCCGTACAGGGGTCGAGGTGCCGATCGGAGGGTGTCACGCTGGGGAGCTTGGAGAGGCGCACATGGGGGTGGTGGGGTGTTCGGCCGAGCTCGGTCGTGCCTAGGGGGCCCCACGACGTCGAGAAGTGGCACACTTCGAGGTCTCGGGGCGGACGCTACAGGCGATCACAGGGGTGATGACCGTACGAATGTGAAGAGGAAAAGGTCCTCTACAATAAACTCCAAAGGGGCAGTGGGTTTTGGTGTGAGGATTGAGGGAAATTAAGAGGAGAAGGAAGGATCAAATTTGGCCATGGGATTACGGTGGCGGCGGCTCAGAAGATGGTGAATAGTAAATTAGGGTTTCTTTTCTCCTATTATTTATAATATTATAATGTATTTTTACAAAAAAACCCATATTTTCCAAACCGATTCAAATTCAGTCCAGCAGAAAGTGAACCTAGCCAATAGCCCATATTCCGGACCCAAAGGGACAGGTCCCGTAAGACCAAACGGCTGTCTGTGGCCTGTATTATTTAATTAATATTTAATTCCTTTATTAATTTAATTCGTCTGCATAAATAAATTCACCGAGGCCACAAACGGACTCAAAAAAATCCAGAAAAAATATATTTGTCTATGTTATGACGATGCGGTCCTAACAAAATTAATTTCGTCGAATTCTGACACTGTTTGAAAAATAGCCATTTTTCAGTCGATTAAATTTGACTGTAATCGACCAAACACATTTTCCTTCGCCACGCTCACATATTAATTCGAAAAATTCTAAAAATTGAAACCTAGCAATAATATGACATTCCGGTTCCAATGAAAGTGGTTTCGTCGAAAACAGAGATCGTCCGAAAATTGACTATTTTCACTGGCTTTAATATTATTTAAAAATGGAAATTTTAATTTCTGCCACATTTTTCCACCAAATAATTTAAAATAAAAATTTTAAATTGGTTCGTATTTTCCAGGTCATTACAATCTCCTCCACTTAAGAATTTTCGTCCTCGAAAAGGAAACAAAGAAAAGTAGGAACCCAGATGGAACATGTAAATTGGTATAAACGTACCTTAGTACAAGAGTTACTCGGAGATATCCACTCTGCACTTGGGGTAAGCCTTTTTGATGCTATCCTCTGTCTCCCAAGTGCAGTCTCTCAGATCCCCACTCCATTGAACCTTGACTACGTTGATCTTCTTGTTCCTCAAGATTTTGGTTTCTTTGCCAATGATCTTAATCGGGTCCTTTCTCACTGTCAGATTTGGAGCAATATCTAGGACCTGTTGGTTTAATTCGTCCTCAATCAGATCTGGATCGTGCACATGCTTGCGGAGTTGAGACACATGAAATACATCATGCACCCCTGGCAACCAGTCGGGCAGATGCACTCTATAAGCGAGAGTACCAATCCTTTCAAGAATAGGGAATGGACCAATGAATCTCGGTTCCAACTTTCCCGTCTTCCCAAAACGAATCACGACTCTCAAAGGAGAAACCTTCAAGTATACTCGATCACCCACAGAGAATTCAAGATTCCTTCTTCGCTAGTCTGCATAGCTCTTTTGTTGGCTCTGAGCAGTCAACAAGCGCTTCTTAATCAAGTCAACCTTATCCGATGCTTCACGAACCATGTCGGGGCCCAAGACTAGTCGATTACCTGACTCCACCCAACATGCTGGAGATCTGCACGGCCTTCCATAAAGTAATTCAAATGGTGACATCCCCAAGCTTGCTTGGTAGCTATTATTATAGGAGAATTCCACCAAGTGCAAGTGGTCCTCCCATGAACCGCCATAGTCAAGAATGAAAGCACGCAATAAGTCTTCCAAAATACGATTCACCCTCTCAGTCTGGCCATCTGTCTGAGGGTGATAGGCAGAGCTACGATTTAACTTGGTCCCAAGCTCTTCTTGAAAAGCTTCCCAGAATTTACTAGTAAATAATGGATCCCGGTCACTGACAATGCTTTTGGGAACCCCATGCAGTCTGACTATCTCTTTAAGATAGAGCTGTGCTAAACTTCGAGTTGTTCTATTGGATCGAACAGGGATGAAATGGGCAGATTTTGTTAAGCGGTCGACAATCACCCATATGCTATCGTTGCCTTTTCGGCTTCGGGGCAAGCCATCTATAAAATCCATAGAAATTTCCTCCCACTTCCAACCAGGAACTCCTAGAGGTTGCAACAAACCTGCCAGTTTCTGTTGATCACTTTTAACTTGCTGACAAGTGGGAAATCTAGCAACATAAATAGAAATATCCCTCTTCATCAATTTCCACCAAAAGGTGCGCTTGAGATCATGGTACATTTTGTTTACACCTGGATGGATGCTAATTTTAGATTTGTGGCACTCATCCATCAATTCTCTTTTTAGCTCAGCAATGTCTGGCACACAAATTCTCCCTTGTAATCTAAGGGTCCCGTTATCGTCAATCTGGAAACTTGAGGCTTCACCCTTACGAACTCGCTCACAAAGCTTCTGAATAAATTCATCATTCTTTTGAAGAGCAGAGACTTTATCAATCAGAGTAGGAGTGATAATGAGATTGGCGACAATGAGATTGTTGCATTCTGCATTCTTTCTACAGAGTGCATCGGCTACAACGTTGGCCTTTCCCGGAGTATATAGGATATCCAGGTCATACGATGCAAGAAATTCGACCCAGCGCTGCTGCCTCATATTCAAATCTTTTTGGGTAAAAAGGTACTTCAAGGATTTGTGATCCGCGTAAATTTCAAACTTCTCACCCAAATGATAATGCCTCCATATTTTAAGAGAAAACATAATGGCCATTAGTTCAAGGTCATGCAAAACATAATTCTTCTCATGCAGTTTCAGTTGGCGGCTAGCATATGCGACTACCCTGCCTCTTTGCATCAGCACCGCACCAATACCTTAAATAAATAAGGGATAACATGTTAAAATTATATTTGTCATTAAAGGAAAAATGTTATCTCAGACATGTTAATTTATTAAAGAAACAACCTTGCTTAGAGGCGTCGGTCCAGACCTTCAAATCCTGATTGCCATCTATGATGGTCGACACAGGAGCATTGGTCAACCTCTTCTTTAGCTCTTGGAAAGCTGTATCGCATTCCGGTGTCCACTTGAATTTCGTATGCTTCTTGGTCAGGTTTGTCAATGGACAAGCTACCTTCGAATTTTTTTTGACAAATTTCCGATAATAGCCGGCTAGTCCCAAGAAACTTCTGACCTCCGTTGGAGTTCTAGGCTGCTTCCATTCTTGGATGGCTGAGATCTTTCCTGGATCTACTGAGATGCCTTCCTTTGATACAAAATGGCCGAGGAATTTCACCTCCTCTTGCCAGAATATGCATTTAGAAAATTTTGCTTTCAGCACATTTCTTTGCAAAATCTCTAAGACTTCTCTCAGATGTTGTTCGTGCCCAGCAGCGGATTTAGAAAAGATGAGGATGTCATCGATGAACACGAGCACAAATTTATTTAAAACATCTCTGAATACTCTATTCATCAGATCAACAAAATATGCTGGAGCATTACATAGACCGAAGGGCATTACTAGCCATTCATAAAGATATTCGGTCCTCTGAAAGCAGTTAAAGGCACACACTCCTCTGTAATGCGAAGTTGATGGAAGCCTGTAGCTAGGTCCATCCTAGAGAATACTCGTGCCCCGTGCAGTCGGTCAAGCAAGTCATCAATACGAGGCAGTGGATATTTGTTCTTTAGAGTTTATTTGTTGAGATCACGGTAGTCTACACATAGCCTGAGAGTACCGTCTGATTTTGGGACGAACACCACTTCTGCTCCCCATTCCGAGAAGCTGGGCCTGATCAGACCCTTCCACAAAAGCTGCTTGGTTTGATTTTTCAGCTCCTCTCTTTCCTTTGGCGACATTCTCCGAATGGGATGTACAACAGGCCTTGCATTCAGAGCTAAATCAATTCTGAAGCTGATTTCTATATGCGGAGATAGGCCCTCAACTCCTTTGAAAACATCAGCGTAATCTTTGACGATAGGGATCTCCTCAATAGAAGTAGGGTTAACTTCTAGAGAAGACCAGAATGTTTTCCTGTCGGTGGCTGAGCCATGGCAGGGGATACATACATTACCGAGTTTAGTTTTAACTTTGACAATTCTTTCGGCGCATACTAACTCAGCTTCATATTTTGCTAACCAATCTATACCAAGTATGATGTCATATCCAGAAAACTCCATGATGATCAAATTAAAAGGAAAGTGATAGCGAGAATAGGAGATAAGCACTTTACAATACTGATCTAGAATGAGGGAACCTCCTATCGGACTATTAGCTCTAATCAAATTTTTGAGTTTTCTTGGTTTCAGTTTCAACTTTTTACTTGCATCTTTAGAAATAAAGCTTCTTGCAGCACCAGTATCAAATAAGACAGTAATAGGGATGTTCTTAATATTAAGCGTACCTCCTAAGACATCGGGTTTATTAGGCCCCTCAGTCGAAGCTGGTGTATCTGCTCCCTCATAAACATGTGCCACCTGAGCATTCCTTAGCAATGGACAGTTCGCCTTAATGTGCCCCTTTTAATGGCAATTGTAGCATTCCCTTTTTTCCTGCGAACTCTGGCCACGATTCTGAGGATTTTGACCACGGTTCTGGGAACCCTGACCATGGTTCTGACTAGGGCCTGAATCATTCCTCTTGGCCTTTTTAGGAGCTCTACACTCGTAATCAAAATGTCCAATCTTGCCGCAGTTATAGCAGGTCACCTTTCTCCTATCCCTCTTCTTCCCGTGGGGTTTAGCTACAGAAGAATTGCTCGCCTCCTGTTTCTTGTTAGCCTGTTCCTTTTGGTTGTTGCTTTGACCTTTCCCTCTATCATGTGGTCCAGACTCGTCATTTTCCTCATAGCGGCACGCCATCTCTACTACTTCATTGAAAGGAAGCTTAATATGGGCAGTGACTCGATTCAAATATTTCTTGGACAGCCCCTTGATAAATTTCTTATTCTTCTCTATTGGATCTTGAATCAAACTAGGGGCATATCGTGAAAGCTCATCAAACTTCCTCACATACTCAGAAACGGTCATATTCCCTTGCTGTAGGTTAACGAACTGCTCGTGCAGACGCTCTCTATCTTGTGGGGGTATATATTTCTCATTGAAAAGCTCCTTGAATCTGGCCCAAGACATATTGGCCACGTCATTGCAGATTTTGATCGTATCCCACCAATGCCCTGCTTCCTCTTTTAGTTGCCAAACTACTAGATAGCACTTTCGCTGATCTTCCTGTTCTAAGCCTTCTAGGATCTTTTTGCAATCTTTAAGCCATGCTTCTGCCTGAATCGCAGACTCCCGCCCTGTAAAAGGTACACCTCCAAGGTTCTTGAATTTCTTTGACATTCTCTCCAAATCGAAAGGCTGTGGAGGTGGAGGTGGTTCGACTACGACCTCTGAATTATGCTGTTCCTGAGTGATGGGTGTCTCGTCTCTAGCTTGCCCTCCAGCTCCTACTCGGGATCCTCCTCTAGCCCTGCCTCGAGCTCCACCTCAGGCTCCGCCTCGGGCTGTTCTTGCTCTAGTATCCATTTAAATCAGTTTGTACCATCAAGGAAAGAGTCAGACCAACAAAAACGAGAATTTTCAAGAAAAGATAAGATAAGGACGAGATGAAAAGATAATGATGTAATGACTAGTAAATATGTGTTATTCTGCTGTGCTCATTCTAGGACATTACTGGTCCTATCTCTAATGAGCTACTCGTCTTAGAATAATGTGGATTCTATCTAGACGAATTGTTCTAAATATGTTATATTCCGTAGCTAAGGTTAACCTTAGGCTCTGAGATACCAACTGTGATGACCCCAAACTTCCGTAGACCGAAAATAAGGATAATCATTTTGGAATACAACATATTTACAACAAAAACAGATCTCAGATAATTATCATAACACATAAACCATTGCAGCGGAAATAAATGTCATCGGCATCACAGCAGAACATCAGAGTATGAGGTTTTACAGGATCCACTTAGCATAATAGAAGTCTTAACAAAAGAGAAACACTCAAAAGAAAGGAAATAAGTTTCAAATCCCATTACATACATCAAAAGCAAAAGATGGAAAAATGTCTCAAAAGCAGAATAAAAGATGGAGAAAAGGTCTTCTTCTTCTTCCTTCCAAAGCAAGCTCCAACTAGAAAGTATCACCAAGAAACCTGTCAATTGGCTGCCCGTGTGGAAAGAGGGCACCCGAGTTTGCAAAAGTGAAACAAACTACGAGTCAGTCCTGGGACTGGTGTGAGAATTCTTAACTAAATTAACTATCAAGATGGTGAATCTCAGGACCACGCCGCTAATGCGGAATGGGTTTACTCCATTGGATTGCCAGTGCAATATTTTATAAAGTTTATATAAAACAGCGAAATGACTTTTGAAAAATGAAATCGTCATAAGACTCACATCCTATCACACAATGCAACGCACACAGGAGGATAGAGTTTTCCCTTATGATGATCAAACATGCTTAATACGTGAAAAGTAATATTTTAATATTATCATTAGTGTTTAAGCAGTATTAAAATACTTCAATATAAATATATCAATCCTAGACAGCATAGTACCCCATCCTACTATGTCGACATATATAAGTTTACAATCAAAACCGAAATGTTGTCGTATTGGGAATTGGTTTCCTGTCATGAAATCGAGGCTAGGGATCGTCCTCTTCCATTTCGAGACACTCTAGCAAATGCCTCAGGATCCCCCGCAGTGAACCCTTGGATGCGGTAGGGCCGGTCCCTACCTAACGGTAGTGGATTAGTTATGCCTGAACACACATTTCCCGGCCCCTTTAGACCTATAATATGACCACTTCCGGCCTATAAAAAACCTGAGGTACCTCAATCCAAAATCCACATAAGTAAAATGCCGGGCCGTGTCAAAACCCAAGCACCACTCCTAGCTAGAAAGAAACGTGTGCACTCCCTACGGTCCATATCCCGTTTTTGACTCATACCGGGGTGTGAGGCTCGCGAAGTCACGATATACACAAAGCTATGCCTAACCAGACCATGCTTTGATCATTAGCCACAAGGCCTGCTTTTCAACAAAGCCTTGGTCATTGCATCTTGGCGTGCCACATTGACAATTCAACGCCATGCGATCGATAACTATCACTATGTATCAGGGTGTTAAGTAGAGAATAAATTCTCTACTACCAAATAGACATATATTAATAGAAATCGATTTAATTACATGAAGTGAATTTCAACATCAGACACGCATCCATTTACAAGTCCATTCTGGGTCTAAACGAAACTGGAGACACCAAAGATGTTCTCGCTTATCTACACGATCAACACACACGTCCGGACAATTACTGCTTCAACCTAGTCCTGGGAGCAAGTCAGTCCAAGGTATCAGATGTCATCGTCCATTCGATGTGAAGATCGCCGGTCTTCAACCATCGTCTTCTTACATCTTTGATTCAATCGTCGTTCAATTATTTGAAATGAGTTAAACTCGGCCTTTTCAAATAATTGTCGCATAATTACAGCTTAAAACATTTCATATATATTTATAACTATTTATCGCTATTTTTATTTATTAAAAATAGCTCGAAATAAATAAACGACGTTTCGGGTCAATGGGCGGCGCTGGCGCGGCTTTTACCAAAATTTGATTTACACATATCTTAAAATCTAACCGTCGGATTTTGATGAAATTTATATCGTTGGAAAGCTCTTCCCAAAGCGGTCCTAACGGTTCCAGTTTGGGGAAAACCCAACGGTCGGATCTTTCTATATGTTCGTTTGAAGTTACGATTGTCGATACGCGAACTGCAGCGCTCGTTTCGTTTAGTTTTATATTTTATATTTATATATAAACAATTGGGCGATTCCCTTTGTTAAAATCCATACCTTTTATTCTATGAAAGTAATATTTTCGTCCGCCAATTCTAATGCGACAAAAATGATGGTTTCAACAATGTATCATTTTATATCAAATAAAAATGACATTTTTGTTCGCCAACTCTAATGCGACCAAAAATGATAATTCAACGATGTATATTTTTATATCAAATAAAAATGACATTTTTGTTCGCTAATTCTAATCCGACCCAAAATGATAATTCAACGATGTATATTCTTATATCAAATAAAAATGACATTTTTGTTCACCAATTCTAATGCGACAAAAAATGATGTTTCAACGATGTATATTTTTATATCAAATAAAAATGACATTTTTGTTCGCCAATTCTAATGCGACAAAAATGATGTTTTAAAATGTATAATTTCTTTAATTATAAAATGTTCTTTTGTCCTATGTGATTTAAAGACATTAAAATGCACTTTTTATTCTATTTCCTTTTTATGACATAAAAGTGAACTTTTTATCCTATTTCATTTTTATAACATAAAAGTGAACTTTTTATGTTTTTATAAAATGTATTTATTTTATTTTTAAAATGAAAAACGTAAATTCTTTTATCTTCTCCTAGAAAAAGGTAAATCGTATATTTTACATAAAAAAAATTCTATCTCTCTTCATTACAATAGAAAAATGGAAATTTCCTATTATACTTTATTACAATAGAAAAATGTGAATTTTCTATTACTCTTTATAACAATGGAAAAATGTAAATTTCCTATTTATTGTTTTTATTTACATATGTAAATTCTCTTTTTCTCTTTTACATTGAAAAATGTAAATATTTACTTTTCCTTTCTTTTACATTGAAAAATGTAAATATTTTCTTTTCTTTTGCATTGAAAAATGTAAATATTTTCTTTACATAGAAAATTGTAAATGTTCTATTATTTTCCTAAGTTTCAAATTTTTTTTTATCCAACACCAAAGTATGTTCATTTCAACTACATAGACATAACGATGAAATTTTGATACATTTCAACTAAATTAACATAACTATGAAATATTTGGTGTCATCACAACAACGACAGCATAACGATGAATTTTGTGTCATTACAACTAAATTAACATAACAATGAATTTTGTGTCATTACAACTAAATTAACCTAACGATGAATTTTGTGCCATTACAACTAAATTAACCTAACGATGAATTTTGTGTCATTACAACAATGACAACATATGATCGGTTGTAAAATTTCTATAAATCAAAATAAAAGATCCCACCTTTATTTTGTGAAATCAAATAAAATATATGAACTTTATTTATTTTATAGGATAAAAGATCAAATCTTTATTTATTATATAAATCCAACTTCTTTTATTTTATAAGTCAAAATAAATGATCAAATCTTTATTTATTATATCTCAAAATAAAAGATCAAATCTTCTTTGACTTTATTATATAAATCAAAATAAAAGGCTCAACTTTGTTTTGATTTGTTTCAAGAACAAAAGATCAAACTTTTATTATATTTTGTTTCAAAAACAAAAGATCAAAATTTTATTTTATTTTATTTCAAAACAAAAGATCAAAATTTTATTTTATTTTATTTCAAAACAAAAGATCAAAACTTTATTTTATTTTATTTCAAATCAAAAGAACAAAACTTTATTATATTTTATTCCCAAAAACAAAAGATCAATTTTAAGAGAAAGGAATAAAAATAAAAATAAAAATAAAAATAAAGGTGAGAACTTTATTATGATTACATCTGAATTTTACAGATCCAAACTGTCATACTATAACATGATAACACAACGAATATAATTCAACTATACAACAATCACCACATAACAGAATAGAAATAACATACAATGATTCAACTGATCGAACATAATTAAATTGTTTAATTTTTCAAATTCAGAAATCTCACTATTGTTAAAGATTTTTTGCCAAAATTCAAACTGTTCAGAATCAACTCCAGTCAGTTTAGACGCGTAGATCTCAGTCACACGATCACAACGCTGCTAAAATCATCGAATTTTGAACAGAAATGAGTTAGATATGATTAATCGAAGTTTTAGAACAATTTAAATTAATTAAATAATAAATTAATTAAGAAATACCCTTTCTTCCCCAATCAGAAATATCAGCCGAAGCTTTTTCCTATCGTTCAGAACTAGGGTTCTGGTTTGCTGGCCGTACAGGGGTCGAGGTGCCGATCGGAGGGTATCACGCTGGGGAGCTTGGAGAGGCGCACGCCGGGGAGAAGGGGTGTTCGGCCGAGTTCGTCATGCCTAGGGAGGCCTACGGCGGCGAGAAGCGGCGCACTTTGGGGTCTCGGGGCCGAAGCTACAGGCGGTCACAGGGGTGATGACCGTACGGATGTGAAGAGGAGAAGTTCCTCTACAATAAACTCCAAAGCAGCAGTAGGTTTTGGTGTGAGGATTGAGGGAAATTAAGAGGAGAAGGAAGGAGCAAATCTGGCTATGGGATTATGGTGGCGGCGGCTCAGAAGACGGTGAATAATAAATTAGGGTTTCTTTTCTCCTATTATTTATAATATTATAATGTATTTTTACAAAAAAAACCCATATCTTCCAAACCGGTTCAAATTCAGTCCAGCAGAAAGTGACCCTAGCCAATAGCCCATATTCCGGACCTAATGGGACAGGTCCCGTCAGCCCAAACGGCTGTCTGTGGCCTGTATTATTTAATTTAATATTTAATTCCTTTATTAATTTAATTCGTCTACATAAATAAATTCACCGAGGCCACAAACGGACTCAAAAAAATCCAAAAAAAATATATTTGTCTATGTTATGATGATACGGTCCTAACAAAATTAATTTCGTCGAATTCTGACACTGTTTGGAAAATGGCTATTTTTCAGACGATTAAATTTGATTGTAATCGACCAAACACATTTTCCTTCGCCACGCTCACATATTAATTCAAAAAATTCTAAAAATTGAAACCTAGTAATAAAATGACATTCCAGTTCCAATGAAAGTGGTTTCGTCGAAAACAGAGATCGTCTAAAAAATTACTATTATCACTGGCTTTAATATTATTTAAAAATGGAATTTTTTATTTCTGCCACATTTTTCGACCAAATAATTTAATATAAAAATTTTAAATTGGTTCGGATTTTCCGGGTCGTTACATTTAGTTCGACGACCGTTCATGGAAATCGACTGTACGGGCCTTGATAAAATCATTAAAAATATCGATAATTTGTGTAAAATCATAATAAATGATTTAGAAAGAATTAGGATGAAAAATTCCATATTTGAAAGGAAAAAAATATATTTTATCGAAATAAACTAGTTAAAATCCATTTATTTTTAAATAAATAAATTGGATTTGAAGTGCTTTTAAAAATAACCAGAATTTTCAACATATTAAATTGGAATGGATTTGAATCGAAATTATCTTCAGGATATTTCAATGTGGGATTTCGTGATTGTACAAATATTGTTATGGGAATTTGAAAGATATATTTATATCATTATTTCCAATACGATATTTGTTGGTTTCAGAATTTGATATTGAGTATAAGCCGATATATTTTCTACTCAAAGCCTTGTATTTAATATCAAAAGGAACTTTAGGTTTGTCATGAATGGTGTCTTAAACAACACTGTTCTTAAACCCAGTTGAGGAAAGATAAATCTTTTAATTAAGATTTAAAGGAGAATTGACAATAAATTAACATTTAATTGGAATTAAAATGAAACGTGAATTGGGTTTATCGTGAATTGTGTTTTAAATAACACTTGTTCTTTAACCCGATTTACGGTAAAAAGTGACTTGGAATATATAAATCTTTTATTAAGATTTAATGGGATTTTCCAAAGTAAAGTTTTCCAGTTTAATTTAAATAAATTGGAATGGAATGGAATTTGATTTGGTAATAATCGAAGTGAACTTCTGTGGAGGAAGACTATTACTATATATGGAATTTAAAAGGCTTTGCCGTTATTTCATTTATATTATCGGTTGGATATGGAAGTTTATATTATATATATATATATATCGATCTGTTTTCTATGAAAATTCCATAATTGATGGAATGTGATTTGGGGTTTATCGCGAGCTGTGTTTCAAATGAAATTAGTTCTTTAACCCAGTTAAAGATAAGATTAATTTCTTAACTTTGAAATGTCATTAAGTAATGATTTTTGAGATTTAAACTGAGTTAGAGTTTTAATGAATCTTTAATTAGATTGAAATGATCGAGAATGGAGTGCCACCTGTTTTACTCCAGGCGATAGTTAAATCTTTAATTAGATTTGAATGTGAAATGGTAATTAAATTTACCGATAACACCGTGGTGTTAGAAATGGAGTATTACCGGTTTTGCTCCGTGGGATGAATAGGTTGGGATTGGGAAATTAAACAAATAATTACTTTGGTAAGGATCGCTAATCCCGACTAGTTTGGAAAACCATAATATGGTTTGAAATGATATTCAAAGGAAGATTAAGAATAAATTTTAAAAAATTTATCTTTGATAAAATTAATGGGAACCTTTCTGCAATAATGTGAATATTTGAATAAAAGAATATTCTAAATTGGAATGAGGCGTTTGTTGTGTTTGTGTAACACTTGTTTATAAAATACGCGAGTTATTCGGAAAGACTGGGTTTATCCCATTCTAAATAACTGATATGACGATAAGTCGAAGACGAAGACGGTGGTGGAAGACTGGAAGTCTTCACATCGTTTGGATGATTACTGATTATCTTGATTGGGCTGTACACCCAAGAGGAGGGAATCAGTTGGTGATCGTCCAAACGTACTTGGAGATCGATGGATATGCGAGGAATAAAGTTCCTCCGGTTTCGTTCAGACCCAGAACGAACTTGTAAATGGATTGTGTGTCTGACATTGGATTTCGCTCTGTGTTGATTGATCTCTATTAGATATACATCTGCCTGGTAAAGGAGAATTTATTCTCTTACTTCACCCTTCTCTGAGACGTATGGGATCAGAGGTTGTATATTGATAGACATCAGTCGCGCGGAGTGGATTGCCCAAGTGGCATGCCTAAGTGGCAAATGATCAAGGCTTCCATTGAAAAGCAAAGTCTTGTGGTTGATGACCAAAGCACAACCTTTGTGGCATCGCTTTGTGTAGCGTTAATTCGCGAGCCTCACAACCCGACGTGAACCAAAAACTAGAGAGGACCTTAGGGAGGACATGCGTTTTCTTCAAGCTAGAAGTGGTGTCAGTGGATTACAAGCCCTGATGAATTTGACTTATGTCGTTGTTGGAATGAGAGGCGCCTCAGTTATATATGTCGATCCGGGACCGATGGAGTCATTCGTTGGCTCATTTACACCCCATAGGGAGGGGAAACGCATGTTCAGGGTTTAAGTTTAATCCACTCCATGTAGATCGGCCTTGTCACTCCAAGGGACGATGCGTTCTGTTCCTGAGATATGGGCTAGATTGTCTCGAATCGGTGAGGATTATCTTTTGCCTCGGTTCATAGATGGAAATCCAACTTCCAAATACGTGAGTTTACGATTTTAATTGTGGAACTAGTATGGCGACATGATATATGGTACCCATGCCGTCTGGTATTGATATATTTGTATTTGAAGTTGCTTTCTTCACTTATAGTAATAATAAAAGAATAAATTTCGCGTATCAAGCATTATTTGGCTATTATAAGGTAAAACCCTTTCCTCCGTCTTGCGTTGCATTGTGTGATGGGACTTGGTCTTATAATAGCTTCATTTTCTTTATTTAGCATTGCGCTGTTATTATATGCACTGGTATTCTTGGGGTAAAAACCTGTTCCGTGTTATACGGCGTGGTCCCTTGACTTACCTTACTTTAAAACAAAGATTAATGACTGTTTTAGTTCTCACACCAGTCACATGACTGGCCTGGAGTTTATTGTTTTAACCTAAACTCTGGGTGCCCTTATTTCCACACGGGCAGCTAGTAGTTTTGGTTTTGCAGACTTGTATTCACAGGATCCTAATTTACAGCTGGAATGATATTCGTAAAGCTCTGTATCAGTATATCTCTTTCAGTTGTGTTTTGTATTATTTTTCCGCTGCAGTAATGTGATATGAATCTCTGATATTTTATGATGTGTAATATTCATTCATACTCTGCATATTCTTGTATTCTAACGGAATTGTTGTAATAAGCAATGAAATGTTCTTTTGTTTGTGTTCTGATTCGTCTTGTTCTCAAAGCAATCCGTGCTTTCCTTCACCGGGAAGTTCGGATCTTTATAGTTGGTATCAGAGCTTTGGTTTACAGAGCTCGAGAACAAGACACGTTAGAACCGAACGAAAGAATTCATCAGAGATTGGATTAGTAATATCCAATAGGGATGACTCGTTAGAGATGGGATCGGTAGCATCCTAGAACGAGTGTGAAGAGTATATTTTTAAAAATAAAAATGAAAAACAAATTTTGTTTTGAAAATTAAATTGTATTATACGTATTTGAATATTTATTTTAAATTGATTTAGGTAATAAATATATAAAGATTTTTCATATACGTCTGATCCACGTGTATACGAAGTCTTAATACACTGGATTGATATAGAATCACACTCTAGTCGCCCGAAGATGGTTCTGATGATCGCTATAGCGATCGCATCATCAATATTCATGTTCGAGTTTCAAAGGTGGGATGTCTATATATTTCCTATTGACTGGAATGAGATCCAAAACAAGATAGGGCTTATTGTTGTGATTTGGCATCAAAAAAATGATTTTTGGCTATGTATTAAAGTTATATGATTGAAACATTATTCAACTAATTGATTGCTGATTGTATTGTATGATTATTGAAACCAATATGTAAACGAATGGTAATTTAGCCAAATTGAATCAAAATTTGAACTGAATTGAAAATTTCTTGAAATTGCAAGCATATACATGTATATACATTGAACAGGTCACAGCAAGGAGGCTAGAGAAGAGGAATAAAATTGTATGCCCGAAAAATAGGTACATGTTTACTAATTTCTTGGGTGATGATGATTTTATGAGCCGATTGGCTAGCCGCTTGGCTTTTTCTTTTTCTTTTTTGAAATGAGAGGGCCTGTGTGGCCGTTTGGGGATTTTCCTGATGCTCCCAATACAAAGGAGGTTATGGCGAATTTTTTCCAAAATTTAGGGTGTTAGCCAATTTTCGAAAAAATTGAAAGGTTCTTAGACACTGAAAAGTTGAAGAACTTAAGCCATAATGAAAATAAAGAAAGTTGAGTTGGTTAGTTAAACAACTTTCAGCCCCGTTCCTTTTTTAGCACGAAAAGATTTTAAGTTGGGGAGATTGTAACAACCCGGAAAATCTGAACCAATTTAAAAAATTTATTTTGGTTATTTTAATGAATTTTGAATAATTAAAATAAATTATTTTAAATAATAACGATGGAAAATTTATTTTTGACGACTTTAAAACGAATAAATTTATTTTAATTAAATAACGAGCCTGAAATGGCGCGGTAGTTCGAAAATTCGATTTCAAATTTCAAATGAATATACATAATTCAATATAAGTCAAAATTGGATGAAACAAGAAATATTTGAATCTGTTTGATGATATCTTTCTAACGAAGTTAAGAATTGAGATTTCACTTTATAGAGTGTAAGATAGTCCAGTTTAAAATTCAGAAAAGTCATTGTGGAATTTATATATTTTTTAATATATATAAAGCCCTTAAAAATGGAAATTTTGCAAACGACCTTTGTTTTCGACGAAATCACTTTTGTTGGATCCGGGATGTCAATTTTTTGCTAGATTCCAAAATTCATAATTTTTGGAATTAATATGTGAGCGTGGCGAAGTTAAACGTGTTTTAACAGTTTTAGTCAATTTGGATCGACCAGAAAATGGCCATTTTTCAAACGGTCTCTAAATTTGACGAAATTAGTTTTATAAGGACCGTATCGTCGATACAAAGCAAGAAATAATTTTTCTAGAATTTTTGGGACCAGTATGTGGCCCCGATAAATTAAAATGTGCGTTCAAATTCATTATATAGAGTTATATTTTGATTTTGACATAAACTGATCAAAACGGCCGAACTGGCTTACGAAACATATCCCATTGTATTCAGAATGGGTGTATTTAGTTAGGGACGACAGGCGGTGAGTTCGATTTGGAGAGCAAAATAAAACGTACCTTTTTGGGAATTCAAAAATTAAATTAAATAATTTGGTCAGCGCCCCCCTTAACTCTCTCTCCTCGCTACCTCTCCCTCACTTCTCTCTCATTCGATAGAACTCAGGAAAAAAAACAGAAAGAAATCGCGCCTCCAGGACATGAAGGCCACCGCGCCGACGCCAGACCTCGCCCCTCCTCTATCCAAGTCCTTCCTCCCCAATGCAACCTCCTCCTCTCCTCCCCTCCCTCGAAGACCCCAAGACCGAAACACCTCCAGCCTTAAGAACCCTGCGCCGCTAATATGGAACCCGCCTCCGCCTGTAGATGGCCGCCTCCACCTGAATCCCCTCCCCCTTCTTTGAAAACTGAAAATGAGGTGAGCTTTATATATATATATATAGTTATTTAAATAAAAATCTTATTTTTTTATGTAATAGCATGGTTAAAATCAGTTTATACAAGAAACGAATTGATATCGAAATAGAAAAATAATTGATTTTGAAATAGAAAAGGAATTGATTTTGAAATTGAAAACGGATCGATTTTGAAATTGAAAAAGAATTGATTTTGAAATAGAAGGAGATTTGATTTTGAAGTAGAAAAAGAATTGATTTTGGAATGTATAAAGATTTGAATTTTAAATAAGAAAAGGCATGATTTGTTTATGAAATGAAAGTTAGAAAAAAAGTAACTTCGAATATGAATTCACATTGGTTTAAAAATATAATTTTAAACGAAAGAACATAGTATAAAGATTTGATTTTTATCTATATTCAATAGCGATAGAGAAAAGTGATTTTTATGTATATAACAAAGAAACAAAAATGTGATTTTTATTTTAGAGGTAGCGGTTTAAAAATATGATTTTTATAGGAAGGATACAATATTAAAAATGTGATCTTTTTTATGTATGAGGCGAAATAAAAATATGACATTTATGCGAACAATATGAAAATAAAAATGTGATTTTTATATATATAGTAGCGATGTTAAAAAAACGATTTTTAATATATACCGCGTGAAACAGATCTCGTTGGAAACGCAACAGATTTTCTACATAAGAAGTGTCGCGGTGTTTGGTTAAGCTTATGGGTGAGAACTCCTCACTTTAATTTTCTTTATACAGTTATTTATTATGTAACTGCATATATGAGCTGTTCCCCGTCGTCCACAGACCATGGACGAATTGTTTGTGCTGATTGATATGCTGATTTGAATTTGGTTTGGTGATGTGAAACGAACTGATTAGAATTTGGTTTGCGGTCTCAATATGAAATTGATTAGAATTGGTATGTGTATGCCATGGGCCATTACTAGACTGGGGATAAGGCTGGGCCTTATCCCGTTTCTAGTATCGCGTCATTATGCCATCGAAATTTTCTAAAATATATTAGAAAAATAAAAATATCATTTTTATCATGTAAATGAACCAAATAAATATTTTATTGTTAAAAATATAATTTTTAATGTGTATATGAATAAAATAAATATTCATTTACAAAGCAGACGATTTGTTTATGTACATTGATTTGACTGATATTGATTCGGACGATAAATTTCACACATCGCCCAACTGCACAAATAATATTCAGTATTTGTTAGTTGAAACCACACACGGATGTTGGGATGATATTTGACGTACACTAATCCCAATTATTTTGTGGTATGTCGATCGATAGGTTGACAGACTGTGTAAGCATTAATTATTTATAATTAATGCTTATGCACTTGTGTAATGCACTATGGATGATGGTTGATTGTTCATCATTGTTATTATAAACATGTGTTATATGGAATCCATATAAGTAACATTATATGGTATTTGATTGGGCCCCATTCCAATTTGGAAGATAAAGAATATTTTGAATTAATATTCAGAAAAGGAATAAATATTCATGTGTTGAATAAAAATAAATATTCATGTGCTAAATAAGAAAATATTCATGTGTTGAACAAAATAAATATTCATGTGTTAAATAGAATAAACATTCATGTGTTGAATAAAAGTCGTGTTGAATAGATATGCGTCATTTTGACATGAACGATAGTTATCTCGATTTTATTCGTTATTTATAATAAATAGAGAAAAAGAAGTGATTTCAAAATCTGACGTTTGAAAATGTTATCATTTATATATTAGTGATATGGAATATTCAATTTTGATTCGAAATTGAATATGAAGTTGAAATTGTTTTGAAAACGAATTTAAAACTATTTATAAAATATGTTTTGAATTGAAATCGACGAAATATATACAATATATATATTATATATATTTAATGGCCTAAATAAAATGCGTCCCGCCGCGGTAGTTCGCGAATTTCGACCATTGACTTCGAATTGACGTTACAGGAGATCCGACCGCCAGATTCTCCTAAAACCAGGACCGTTGGGTTCGTATTGAGAAGAGCTTTCCAAAGAATATAAGAGATTTGAAATCTAACGGTTCGATTTGGAGTTATGTCCAAATCAAATTTGAAAAGGTCGTTGTAAGTGCAGTTCGACGACCGTTCATGGAAATTGACTGTATGGATCTTGATAAAATTATTAAAAATATCGATAATTTGTGTAAAATCATAATAAATGATTTAAAAGAATTGGGATGAAAAATTCCATATTTGAAAGGATAAAAATATATTTTATCTAAATGAACTAGTTAAAATCCATTTATTCTTAAATAAATAAATTGGATTTGAAGTGCTTTAAAAAATAACCAGAATTTTTAGTATATTAAATTGGAATGGATTTGAATTGAAATTATCTTCGGGATATTTCGATGTGGGATTTCGTGATTATACAGATATTGTTATGCGAATTTGAAAGATATATTTATATCGTTATTTCCGATACGATATTTGTTGGTTTCAGAATTTGATATTGAATATAAGCCGATATATTTTCTATTTAGAGCCTTGTATTTAATATCACATGAGACTTTGGGTTTGACGTGAATGGTGTCTTAAATAACACTGTTCTTAAACCCAATTGAGGAAAGATAAATCTTTTAATTAAGATTTAAAGGAGAATTGCCAATAAATTAACATTTAATTGGAATTAAAATGGAATGTGAATTTGGTTTATCGTGAACTGTGTTTTAAATAACACTTGTTCTTTAACCCGATTTACGGTAAAAAGTGATCTGGAATATATAAATCTTTTATTAAGATTTAATGGGATTTTCCAAAGTAAAGTTTTCCAGTTTAATTTAATTAAATTGGAATGGAATGGAATTCGATTTGGTAATAATCGAAGTGAACTTCTGTGGAGGAAGACTGTTACTATATATGGAATTTAAAAGGCTTTTTCGTTATTTCATTTATATTATCGGTTGGATATGGAAGTTTATATTGATTATATATATCGATCTGTTTTCTGTGAAAATTCCATAATTGATGGAATGTGATTTGGGGTTTATCATGAGCTGTGTTTTAAATGACATTAGTTCTTTAACCCAGTTAAAGATAAGATTAATTTCTTAACTTTGAAAAGTCATTAAGTAATGATTTTTGAGATTAAAACTGAATTAGAGTTTTAATGAATCTTTAATTAGATTGAAATGATCGAGAATGGAGTACCACCAGTTTTATTCCAGGCGATAGTTAAATCTTTAATTAGATTTGAACGTGAAATGGTAATTAAATTTACTGATAACACCGTGGTGTTTGATATCGAGTATTACCATTTTTGCTCCATGGGATTAATAGGTTGGGATTGGGAAATTAAATAAATAATTACTTCGGTAAGGATCGCTAATCCCGACTAGTTTGGAAAACCATAATATGGTTTGAAATGATATTCAAAGGAAGATTAAAGAATAAATTTTAAAGAATTTATCTTTGATAAAATTAACGGGAACCTTTCCCTAGTAATGTGAATATTTGAATAAAATAATATTCCAAATTGGAATTAGACGTATGTTGTGTTTGTGTAACACTTGTTTATAAAATACGCGAGTTATTCAGAAAGACTGGGTTTATCCCATTCTGAATAACTGATACGACGATAATTCGAAGATGAAGACGGTGGTTGAAGACCAAGGGTCTTCACATCGTTTGGATGATTACCGATGATCTTGATTGGGATGTACACCCAAGAGGAGGGAATCAGTTGGTGATCGCCCATACGTACTTGGAGATCGATGGATATGCAAGGAATAAGGTTCCTCCGGTTTCGTTCAGACCCAGAATAAACTTGTAAATAGACTGTGTGTCTGACATTGGATTTCGCTCAATGTTGATTGATCTCTATTAAATATACATATGTCTAGTGAAGGAGAATTTATTCTCTTACTTAACCCTTCTCGGAGACATACGGGATCAGAGGTTGTATATCGATAGACATTAGTCGCGTGGAATGGATTGCCTGTGTGGCATGCCTAAGTGGCAAATTGAAACACCCCACCTCCGTTAGGGTCACTCTCAAAGGGAATGCCCTAATTTTGGTGGAGGTTTATAAGTATAAGTCACAGATATACAAGACAGATATAAGAACACATATTTTTGAACAGCGGAAAAACAACAAACTTTTATTCCATTAAAGATACGTGTTACAACAACCATACCATAATTGTCTTACAATACTTCCAAAAAACATAACATGTTCATAACTGTCTTGATTACATTATTCAAAGAAGAATAAAGAAAACATAAGTAAACAGCAAAAAGTCCCAAAGTTGCTGTCCAAAGCCATAGTCCAAAACGAAAAGATCCAAGCAATACATTCTTTCTCTTCAAGCTGGATAAGAAGGCTGGTCAAGCTGCGGTATTCCCTCCCTGTGGACCTGGGGGGGGGGGGGGGAACGGAAGAAAAGAAGACGAAAGAAAAGTAGAGTCAGACATAAAGCCTGAGTAAGTCTAGGACTATTCAGTCTATGAATAAAGAACTGGGTATGATAAGTATAAACTAGAAATGGGGAAAGCACCATAAACTTAGTTAAGTTGTCTAGGGTTGAATATACTATCGTACCCCATATCAATCTCTGAACCCATATAAACTAGTTCCCAACTGGCACCCCATAATTAGGGTGAAGTGATCCATTTTATGATGATCGGCTCCTACTCGCATAGTTACATGTGTCTTAGCCCCCGATGTTGTAGTTACCTATGCTGGTCCCACCATGGGGTGTATCAAGTCCCATGGTGGAGGCCCGACACAATCCTAGAATGCACAGGTATGCTACTGGTGCCCAGTACCTTATTTTTCTATGCCGGAGTGAGTGCACGCCCGCACCCCGTTAGAACCAACACTGCTGCACCACCGCTGTCGATTTGACCTCTTACAGTCAGCCCGGTAATCGTGCCCCACCCTGCCTAGTTTCAGGGTATCATGATACCTTATAGGGTTACTGCTGAAAAGGGTCCCCCGCTACTAGGTTTTCTATTTCTAGCCAACATGCTAATTTGGTTAAGTGTTTTGTAAACCTAACCCCCAATCAGTCTGTTTAGTTTAGCATGTTCCATTTTGATTAAGTATTAATATAATTTACTTAATCCTATCAATCCCGACTCAGCCTTAATTGTCTGATTAAAGCCTTGACCTCTCACATTAGACAGGTATTGTTGTGGCTGCCTGTTGCCGGTTGGGTCCGGGAAGTCTTACGCCACAAATCAGTCTAACCTCGGGTCCTTATTGGGCTCCGTGTTTAACCACCCACATTGGATAGGTATTGTTGTGACTATTGGACAGCCGGGCGGTTCCAAGCAGGTTTACATCACAACTCAATCCAACCTCGGGTTAAACACATCGTATTTTCTACATTTACATATTTTGTCTTTCTTCTTTTTATATGTAAATATTTGCGGCCCATTATTCAAAATCAATTTAAGCTAATGGTGTAAAGGTTTACACCAATCATGGGCCCAACCCGTTCTTGAATTTGGGCCCCTCTACTTTTATATTTTCATTTATTAATTAATTTGGCCCAACGCTATTTCCCCCATTTAATACGTCCGTTTATTATAAAATAATGTTGGGCTTAGCCTTTTAAGCCCAACTTAGCCACATAAAAAAGGGGAGGCTTAAAACGTGATTGTATACACAAAAAGGGGAATGTGAACGCATGAACTTGCAACATAACGTTGGAACTACAAAATAGAAACAGGTGTACTTGCATTGTAGTAACATATACTTTGGTCATAAAGCATAAGTGTCATGAATCAAACCATGTAAACTTGTAGTTAAGTTAAGAATCTAACTAAATTAGATATCATTATTGACACATAGTCTTAACTACAACATGAACCTATATTTTTACTTAGGCATAATGTCAAACATAAGCAAATCATGTTTATAAATTTACTATATGTTTACAAAGGTGCTTACTTTTGTTACTAATACAAAAGTACAGTTCAACTAGAATTATTCCAACTTAATCATGATTTTTAATCCATTCACATAATCATGGCACAATTATACCCAAACATGAAATGACGGTTTTTGATCTATTCATATAATCATGGCATAAATATTCCTAAACATGAAATCATGGTTTTTACTTTATTCATGCAAACTTGCAATTAGAATGCAAATCTAACTTAGCTATATGTCACATATATTATATAATTCTCGTTAACAACATAGGCCTAACATGTTTTTCAATTAGGCATAATACCAAACATAGCCTAGTCATATTTATAAAATCAACATAAGTTCACAAAGAGGCTTACTTTTGTTTCCAATACAAAAGTATGGTTTTATACATAGATCATAATTCCAACATAATTTTATATGAATCATAATACCCCAAATTTGATCCAATTACACACAAAGTGATTTTGTACAAAATATACATTATGTTGGCATAGTAGCAAAACCACATACTTGCATGAATCTCAATTAAACAACCACAAACGTGTAGTTTCAACATGAATTACATACTTGCGAATATCCAATCGTTATATCACAACATTCCAAATCGATTAGAATCATAGCAACGCACAAATATGAATTATTATCGCCACAATTCCATTTCTTACATTACACAAATCAAACACAGTTATTTATTCTCATCGGAATAGTACTCTACTTACAATCGAGTGACGAATTCTTCAATTCAGGAATCTGAATTCTGGATTTGGAGATGCTATTCCTTTGACATAGGCGTTGATTTGATTTGTTTAAGTTTAACTTGTAGTTGCTTTATGCTTTAGAGTTTGTCTCCTAATCGTCTCTCGAATTGATGGCTACTCCTTGTCGTTCCTCAGCAGCATGATGGCCTCATTCTTATTTTTGAATGAATAGATTAGGTAGAGTCTAGGGTCATTTTTATAGAGTTTATGAACTGATTAGGACCATCGATGTAGCTTGGGTTAAACGTAGCCATTCATTCGAAAGAGAGACCAATCAGGAGCTGACACCTAGCCCTAGTGACAAGGCAAGGCTCAGAAAATCGACCAACATAGACCAGGCCAGCCAGGGTGGGCTGGGTTCGACCTGGCTCTAGGACCAGGTCGACAGCCCAGTCGACAGCCCTGTCGACATCCCTGTCGACCTGGCTAGCCCAAGTCGACTGCCAAGTCGACCTGGGTGCCTTAGGCGGGAATTTTCCCGCCTTGGCCAATTGGGCCCGATTTTCGAATTTTAAACTTGTTTTCTGAGCTGTTTTCGTCTGTTCGAATTTTAACCTGAATTCTGAAACTTCCGGAGGCCATATCTTCTTCATACGGACTCCGTTTTTCGAAAACTCGGACTCTATTTCGCGTATTTTTCCGAGACGAACACAACAGCGTATCCCGTTTCCCTTAATTCTTTGATTTGAAATTAATTATACTTTAATTTGTGAATTTCACGGTTATAGAATTCACGGGGTGTTACATTCTCCCCCACTTAAAAGGATTTCGTCCCCGAATCTTCAAGTTTAGGGAAAATATATATATATCCTAACATCCAAACATCCATCTACTCATCCATCAAACACGAGTATCCGTTGTCCTTAAAAGACTTCTAATGCTTCATGATCATATGCGAAGTGTGTGTGTACATGTACTTATCTAATGCAAAATCAGGCGGTCTACTGATTCAGTTGACCTCCTTAATGCGAATTATGTAGGTGCCATGAATGCATTATGTATGCAAATTTTCCTATTCATGATTCTACATGAGTGCACAATCATTCGTACAAATGCAACATCCATATGACAACACATTAAAGTTCAACCATATACGAATGCAAACATATATGCACATGCAATATGAAGTGACTGAGCCGATCTAAAACCTAGATTGTGTGTGTCTATGCAACCACGAGCAACCACTAGCAATCACTTGCAACCACTTGCAACCATCATCCATAACATGTTTCAATTACATGCTTTCATCCAAAGGGCTTCTACCTAAAAGATAAGGTCGAGGAAATATACCTAAAAAGATAGATAAAAGCGCAACTTAAGGAAAAAGAAAGATCAAGGATGTACCCTCGAAAAGAAAAGGGTAGGCAGTGCGTATTCTAGCTTCAGTTTCCCAAGTCGTGTCTCCCTCGGCGTCGCTCCACTGAACTTTGACGAGCTTGACTTCGCGGTTGCGTAGCTTCTTCACTTCCGTTCCTAATATGCGGGTTGGAACTTTTCTTATGGTTGCTTCGCGTTCCACTTCAGCTTCTTCTAGGATATTTGGCTCTACCACTTCAGCAGACTCATGTAGACATTTCCGGAGATGTGAAACATGAAAAACGTTGTGAATTCCAGCCAGCTTTTCGGGTAGCTCTAATCTATAGGACATTTTCCCAATTTTCTCGATGATAGGGAATGGCCCTATGAACCTTGGTGCTAGCTTTCCTGTGGTTCCAAAACGAACAACGTTCCTTAGCGGAGATACCTTAAGAAAAACTCTGTCCCCAACCTCAAATTCAAGGTCGGTTCTCCTCTTGTCGGCATAGGACTTTTGTCTGTCTTGGGTCGTCTTCATCCTTCTTTGTAGTAAGTCTACTTTCTCTGTAGTTTCTCGGATCATATCTGGTCCAAGTATGAGTTTATCAGTAGACTCCCACCAACAAGTGGGCGATCGGCACAGTCTTCCATATAAAGCTTCGAAGGGCGCCATTCCGATGGTTGCTTGATAGTTGTTGTTGTAGGCAAATTCCACCAAAGGAAGATGGTCTTCCCACGTCCCCCCGAAGTCAAGGACGCACAGTCTTAGAAGGTCCTCCAAAACTCTGTTCACTCTTTCTGTTTGGCCGTCAGTTTGAGGATGATAGGTTGTGCTCAAGCATAACTGTGTTCCTACTGCTTCTTGCAGACTCCGCCAAAACTCACTTGTGAAGATAGGGTCTCGGTCACTAACAATGCTGGATGGTATTCTGTGGAGTTGGACAATTTCCTTGAGGTAAAGAGATGCTAGAGATGAGGCAGTTCTTTTACTTTTGACAGGTAAAAAGTGAGCGCTTTTAGTAAGCCTATCCACTATTACCCAAATGCTAGTGTTGCCTCTCCTAGACCTAGGCAGCCCATCGATGAAGTCCATTGAGATGCTATCCCACTTCCACTGCGGGACCTTTAGAGGATGTAGCAGACCGCTAGGCTTTTTCTGTTCCGCCTTAACCTGTTGGCACACCATACACTTAGAAACGAATTCTGCCACGTCCTTTTTCATGCCGTTCCAGAAGAAAGTTCTTTTTATGTCCTTGTACATTTTATCTCCGCCTGGGTGTATCGTCATCTTGGAGTGATGTGCTTCCTCCAGAACCTTCTTTACTAAATCCCTTGTCTGTGGGACGCATAGTCTTCCGTCTCGCCTTAGCAAACCCTTATCGTCGATGGAGTATCTGTTGACGTGACTTGAAGTCTCACCCCTAATTAGCCTATCAATCGTTTTCACAAGCTGAGGGTCTTCGCGTTGTGCTGTCCCTACTGAGTCCACTAAAGTTGGGCGCACTTCGAGAGATGCTAGCAAGCCTGGTACAAATCGGAGGAAGGCCTAAAGTCGAAGCTGGCTATAAACTCTAGGCTTTGTCTTTCAACAAACAGCGGGCTTAGGGTCAATTTATTTCGGCTCAACGCGTCTGCCACTACGTTGTCTTTGCCCGGAGTGTAGGAGATCTCGAAATCGTACGAGGTAAGAAACTCCATCCATCTCTGTTGCCTCAAGTTAAGATCTTTCTGCGAGAAAAGATATTTCAACGATTTATGGTCAGTGTAAAGTTTGAACTTCTCACCTAGGAGATAGTGTCGCCAAGACTTAAGTGCAAAGACGATGGCAGCTAACTCAAGATCGTGGGTTGGGTAGTTATTTTCGTGCACTTTCAACTGCCTCCCGCCATAAGCTACTACCCTTCCTTCTTGCATTAAGACGGCGCCTAGCCCTGTCCCACATATATCTGTATAAACAGTGAACATCTTGCTCCCATCTGGCAACGTCAAAACTGGGGCTGTTGTAAGAGCCCTTTTCAGTCGCTGGAAAGCAAACTCGCAATCCAAGTCCCAATTGAACACTAGATTCTTCTTGGTCAATTTTGTGAGCGGAGCTGAGATTTTCGCAAATTCCCTTATGAACTTTCGATAGAAACCTGCTAGTCCTAGAAAACTTCGGACCTCAGTTGCATTCCTTGGTGTCTTCCAATCCTGTACCGCCACTACCTTAGTAGGGTCCACTGCTAACCCTTGTTTGGATACTATGTGCCCAAGGAACCTCACTTCTTCTCTCCAAAAGTGGCATTTGGAGAATTTGGCTTTTAGGTGATGGACCCGCAGAGTTTCCATGATTGCCCTTAAGTGCTGAGCATGTTCCTCTTAACTCTTTGAGAAGATAAGGATATTGTCTACGAAGACCACTACGAACTTATTGAGGAAATCTCTGAATACCCTACTCATCAGGTCCACGAAGTAAGCAGGTGCATTTGTCAAGCCGAAAGGCATGACAAGCCATTCAAAGAAGCCGTCTGGGGTTCTGAATGCCGTTTTATCGATACTATCTTCAGCCACCCGTAGCTGATGAAAACCGGTCGCTAAATCGAGTTGGGAGAAAACAGACGCTCCTACAAGCTGATCAAACAAATCGTCAATTCTGGGGAGAGGGTGCCTATTCTTTTTCATTAGCTTGTTGAGCTCCCTATAGTCAACACATAGACGGAGTGAGCCATCCGCCTTTGTAGCGAACACCACTGGAGCGCCCCATTCTGAAATGCTCCTCCTAATGAACCCCTTCTCTAGAAGATCTTTAATCTGTTTACTGAGCTCTTTTCTTTCCCGTGGAGCCATGTGTCTAACGGGCAATGCAACGGGCTTTGCATTATCTACAAGGTATATGCGGAAGTCTATCTCCTGCTTCGGATGCAAGCCCTTCACCTCTTCGAAGACATCCGGATATTCCCGGACCACTCTAACTGATCGCAAATTTTCAACAGAGGCATCTAGCGATTCAAGGTAACTAAGCATAACCGCATACGAGGGATTACAAGAAATTTCCAAAGTATTACCGAGCTGGGTTAGGAGCCTAACAACCCTTTTCTCACAATCAAGGATGGCCCCATTACTGGATTGCCAATCCATGCCCAAAATCAAACCATATCCCGAAAAGCCCAAAACAAAGGCACTACATTGAAATTCTACGCTTAGAATAGAAATTTTCAATCCCAAACAGATCATAGACTAATGAGCTGGGCCCCCAATTGGGTTTGAAACAATTAAGGGATCCTCTACCATACTAGTTTTTAGGTGCAGAGATTCTACTAAAGCAGACGAGATAAAGGAGTGTGATGCGCCAGAATCAAATAAAGTGCGAACGGGGTGATCATAAAGATAAACTACACTTTCTACAGAAGTATTTATACCTCGCTGTTGCAGAGGTGGCGCTTCTAGCACATGAACTTTTGCCCCTATGGTGGATCCAGCCCTCTGCCCCTGTCCTCGTTTCTTTGGGCAGTCCTTAGCCCTGTGGCCTGTTTCACCGCAAGAAAAGCACCCACCATTCTCCTTGGCCTTCTTTTTCCGGCAATCTTTCACTAAGTGCCCCACTTTGCCACAGAAATTACACTTCCTCTTCTCTTTGTTGCCTTTCCCGTCCTTCTTAAAGTCTGTCTTCTTAGGCTGCAAACCCTCTTTCTTCCCTTGAGAGCTTTCTGCCTTTGTTTCCTTCTTGCCCTTATCCTCTTCGTTCAGCAATGCCATTTGTACCAATCTTTCATACGTGGCTCCCATGGGTATATGGGTCGTGGCCAAACTGTGTAATGGCTCATTCAACCCTTAGACGAAACGGAGAGCCTTCTTGTGCGGGGTGTTGACTAGGTCCAGCCCAAACCTAGCCATCTCATCGAACTGATTAACATACTCTTTGACTGTCTTGTTCCCTTGCTTAAGAAATAAGAATTTTTCCAACTGCAAACTCCGTTCCGCATCTGAGAGAAATTTAGCCTCAAACCTTGCCCTAAAGTCCTCCCATGTCTCCACTGGTCTTTCTGCATTAGTGACTTCCCACCAGTAGGAAGCCTCGCCCTTTAGTAGCCATACTGCCAGTTGTACTTTCTGTCTATCTTCTACCTCAAAGATGATGAATATGTCCTCGGTTTCTTTCAGCCAATTTCTAGCTGCCACGAAGGACTCAGTTCCATGAAAATCCTTTCCTCCCATAGCTTTAAAATCTTTACATATCTTAGCAAAAGTGTTTCCCCATGGAGGAGGTGGAGGAAAAGGTGCTGCTGCAGCTGGATGATTTCCTGCAGCTGGGGGAGGAGGAACGGTAGGACCTGGCTGAGTGGCCCTTGCTTCTAAGAACCGTCTAAACCAACCAGGTATTGGTACACCCTCTGGCAAGTTAATTTCTTCAGACATGCTGAAACAAAATGGATAGATTCAAAACGAAGGATAAGAGATAGTACCTATGGCTTTGGGGGGGACTTTGCCTTTTAAAATAAAATAATATTTCATCTTTTTAAAAAAAATGCTTCTTTAAATTTCCTTTTTGAAAATAATTTTTCAAAACTTTTTATCTTATCTGGTAAACCTATGCTCTGATACCAAGTGAAACACCCCACCTCCGTTAGGGTCACTTTCAAAGGGAATGCCCTAATTTTGGTGGAGGTTTATAAGTATAAGTCACAGATATACAAGACAGATATAAGAACACATATTTTTGAACAGCGGAAAAACAACAAACTTTTATTCCATTAAAGATACGTGTTACAACAACCATACCATAATTGTCTTACAATACTTCCAAAAAACATAACATGTTCATAACTGTCTTGATTACATTATTCAAAGAAGCATAAAGAAAACATAATTAAACAGCAAAAAGTCCCAAAGTTGCTGTCCAAAGCCATAGTCCAAAACGAAAAGATCCAAACAATACATTCTTTCTCTTCAAGCTGGATAAGAAGGCTGGTCAAGTTGCGGTATTCCCTCCCTGTGGACCTGGGAGGGGAAACGGAAGAAAAGAAGACGAAAGAAAAGTAGAGTCAGACATAAAGCCTGAGTAAGTCTAGGACTATTCAGTCTATGAATAAAGAACTGGGTATGATAAGTATAAACTAGAAATGGGGAAAGCACCATAAACTTAGTTAAGTTGTCTAGGGTCGAATATACTATCGTACCCAATATCAATCTCTGAACCCATATAAACTAGTTCCCAACTGGCACCCCATAATTAGGGTGAAGTGATCCATTTTATGATGATCGACTCCTACTCGCATAGTTACATGTGTTTTACGGCCCCCGATGTTGTAGTTACCTATGCTGGTCCCACAATGGGGTGTATCAAGTCCCATGGTGGCGGCCCGACACAATCCTAGAATGCACAGGTATGCTACTGGTGCCCAATGCCTTATTTTTCTGCGCCGGAGTGAGTGCACGCCCACACCCCGTTAGAACCTACACTGCTGCACCACCGCCGTCGATTTGACCTCTTACAGTCAGCCCAGTAATCGTGCCCCACCCTGCCTAGTTTCAGGGTATCATGATACCTTATAGGGTTACTGCTGAAAAGGGTCTCCGACTACTAGGTTTTCTATTTCTAGCCAACATGCTAATTTGGTTAAGTGTTTTGTAAACCTAACCCCCAATCAGTCTGTTTAGTTTAGCATGTTCCATTTTGATTAAGTATTAATATAATTTACTTAATCCTATCAATCCTGACTCAGCCTTAATTGTCTTATTAAAGCCTTGACCTCTCACATTAGACAGGTATTGTTGTGGCTGCCTGTTGCCGGTTGGGTCCGGGCAGTCTTACGCCACAACTCAGTCTAACCTCGGGTCCTTATTGGGCTCCGTGTTTAACCACCCGCATTGGATAGGTATTGTTGTGACTACTGGACAGCCGGGCGGTTCCGGGCAGGTTTACATCATAACTCAATCCAACCTCGGGTTAAACACATCGTATTTTCTACATTTACATATTTTGTCTTTCTTCTTTCTATATGTAAATATTTGCGGCCCATTATTCAAAATCAATTTAAGCTAATGGTGTAAAGGTTTACACCAATCATGGGCCCAACCCGTTCTTGAATTTGGGCCCCTCTACTTTTATATTTTCATTTATTAATTAATTTGGCCCAAAGATATTTCCCCCGTTTAATACGTCCGTTTATTATAAAATAATGTTGGGCTTAGCCTTTTAAGCCCAACTTAGCCACGTGAAAAAGGGGAGGCTTAAAACGTGATTGTATACACAAAAAGGGGAATGTGAACGCATGAACTTGCAACATAACGTTGGAACTACAAAATAGAAACAGGTGTACTTGCATTGTAGTAACATATACTTTGGTCATAAAGCATAAGTGACATGAATCAAACCATGTAAACTTGTAGTTAAGTTAAGAATCTAACTAAATTAGATATCATTATTGACACATAGTCTTAACTACAACATGAACCTATATTTTTACTTAGGCATAATGTCAAACATAAGCAAATCATGTTTATAAAATTACTATATGTTTACAAAGGTGCTTACTTTTGTTACTAATACAAAAGTACAGTTCAACTAGAATTATTCCAACTTAATCATGATTTTTAATCCATTCACATAATCATGGCACAATTATACCCAAACATGAAATGACGGTTTTTGATCTATTCATATAATCATGGCATAAATATTCCTAAACATGAAATCATGGTTTTTACTTTATTCATGCAAACTTGCAATTAGAATGCAAATCTAACTTAGCTATGTGTCACATATATTATATAATTCTCGTTAACAACATAGGCCTAACATGTTTTTCAATTAGGCATAATACCAAACATAGCCTAGTCATATTTATAAAATCAACATAAGTTCACAAAGAGGCTTACTTTTGTTTCCAATACAAAAGTATGGTTTTATACATAGATCATAATTCCAACATAATTTTATATGAATCATAATACCCCAAATTTGATCCAATTACACACAAAGTGATTTTGTACAAAATATACATTATGTTGGCATAGTAGCAAAACCACATACTTGCATGAATCTCAATTAAACAACCACAAACGTGTAGTTTCAACATGAATTACATACTTGCGAATATCCAATCGTTATATCACAACATTCCAAATCGATTAGAATCATAGCAACGCACAAATATGAATTATTATCGCCACAATTCCATTTCTTACATTACACAAATCAAACACAGTTATTTATTCTCAGCGGAATAGTACTCTACTTACAATCGTGTGACGAATTCTTCAATTCAGGAATCTGAATTCTGGATTTGGAGATGATATTCCTTTGACGTAGGTGTGGATTTGATTTGTTTAAGTTTAACTTGTAGTTGCTTTATGCTTTAGAGTTTGTCTCCTAATCGTCTCTCAAATTGGTGGCTACTCCTTGTCGTTCCTCAGCAGCATGATGGCCTCATTCTTATTTTTGAATGAATAGATTAGGTAGAGTCTGGGGTCATTTTTATAGAGTTTATGAATTGATTAGGAACATCGATGTAGCTTGGGTTAATCGTAGCCATTCATTCGAAAGAGAGACCAGTCAGGAGCTGATACCTAGCCCTAGTGACAAGGCAAGGCTCAGAAAATCGACCAACATAGACCAGGCCAGCCAGGGTGGGCTGGGTTCGACCTGGCTCTGGGACCAGGTCGATAGCCCAGTCGACAGCCCTGTCGACCTGGCTAGCCCAGGTCGACTGCCAAGTCGACCTTGGTGCCTTAGGCGGGAATTTTCCCGCCCTGGCCAATTGGGCCCGATTTTCGAATTTTAAACTTGTTTTCTGAGCTGTTTTCGTCTGTTCGAATTTTAACCTGAATTCTGAAACTTCCGGAGGCCGTATCTTCTTCATACGGACTCCGTTTTTTGAAAACTCGGACTTTATTTCACGTATTTTTCCAAGACGAACACAACAGCGTATCCCGTTTCCCTTAATTCTTTGATTTGAAATTAATTATACTTTAATTTGTGAATTCCACGGTTATAGAATTCACGGGGTGTTACACAAATGATCAAGGCTTCTGTTGAGAAGTAAAGTCTTGTGGTTGACGATCAAAGCACAGCCTTTGTGGCATCGCTTTGTGTAGCGTTAATTCGCGAGCCTCACACCCCGGTGTGAACCAAAAACGGGAGAGGACGTTAGGGAGGACATGCATTTTCTTCCAGCTAGAAGTGGCGTCAGTGGTTTACAAGCCCTGAAGAGTTTGACTTATGTGGTTACTGGAATGCGAGGTGCCTCGGTTATATCGGTCGATCCGGGACCGATGGAGTCATTCGTTGGCTCATTTACGCCCCATAGGGTGAGGAAACGCATGTTCAGGGTTTAAGTTTAATCCACTCCGTGTGGACCGGCCCTGTCGCTCCAAGGGACGATGCGTTCTATTCCTAAGACATAGGCTAGATTGTCTCGAATCGGTGAGGACTATCTTTTGCCTCGGTTCATAGATGGAAATCCAACTTCCAAATACGTGAGTTTGCTGTTTTAATTGTAGAACTAGTATAGCGACATGATATATGGTACCCATGCCGTCTATGATTGATACATTTAAATTTGAAGTAGTTTTCTTAACTTATAGTAATAATAAAAGAATATATTTCGCGTATCAAGCAATATTTGGCTATTATATGGTAAAACCCTATCCTCCGGCTTGCTTTGCATTATGTGATGGGACATGGGTCTTATAATAGCTTCATTTTCTTTATTTAGCATTGCGCTGTTGTTATATGCATTGGTATTCTTGGGGTAAAATCATTCCGTGTTATACGGCGTGCTCCTTTGACTTACCTAACTTTAAAACAAAGATTAATAACTATTTTAGTTCTCAAGCTAGTCACGTTACTGACCTGGAGATCGTTGTTTTAACCTAAACTCTAGGTGCCATTATTTCCACACGGACAGCTAGTAGTTTTGGTTTTGCAGATTTATATTCACAGGATCTAGGTTTACAGCTGGAATGATATTCAGAAAGCTCTGTATCCATATATCTCCTTCAGTTGTGTTTTGTATTATTTTTCCGTTGCAGTAATGTGATTTGAATCTCTGATATTTTATGATGTGTAATATTCATTCATACTCTGTATATTCTTGTATTCTGATGGAATTGTTGTAATAAGCAATGAAATGTTCTTCTGTTTGTGTTCTGATCCGTCTTGTTCTCAAAGCAATCCGTTCTTTCCTTCACGAGGGTCGTTATAAATTTACTTTATCATAATTTCTTAGATATTTCTATCCAAAATACATTCATTTAATTTACAATTTTAGAGTAGTTTATAATACGCCTTAGTTTCACTCTTAGTAGCAAAAAAACATTTAATAGCTGATGATGCTATATTACTAGAACATAATGAGTTAGAAGTCTACATCGTTTGAAAAGGAAACCATATCCACCTTCATAAACTAAATAATGAGCATTTTTATTATTGTTTATTATGTTATTTTATTTTGATTTATGTTATTTGATGGATGTTGGAAAAAAAACTTAAATGTGTAAATATCTAAAATAAAATTTCTATAAGAAAGACCTACTAAAGAAGTTAATAAAATTTCTATAAGAAAGGATCCAGGTTCGCACTAGTTAAAATGTATACTATGTTAATTCCTTTATCTATATGTGATTTATTTTTTTGAAATTATACAACAAAATCACACTATTGGTATGTTAGTTCATTTATAGCTATATCATCTTTCTTTCACCAAATCGTTACTATAAAAAGATACAATAAGGTGTATTAGATGATGATTCCCTACTTTTAATTAAAATGAATGAAATATACATCATTATAACTAGTGCGAACCCGGATCTGCACTTAATTACAACGAAAAATATGTAATAAATATATTCAATAAAAAGAGTCTAATTGTAAGCTTAGACTATTGCTACAAACAGCTCAAAAATTCTAATACTATAAATGGTTTTCTGAAGTGCAAAACTACGTGCTTTTATTTACACGTAGTAGTGCAGTGCTAAGAGAATTTTTTTGCATGTTTTAGCACTACACAAAAATTATAAAGAACATTTCCAATACTTAAAATAAATAATAACAACTAAAATTATAATGAATTATAAATATATGCAGGACTCGAGTAAATGGAATTCATACAGAAATATAAATTTTGAAAGGTTGAAATTAACAAATGAGGTTTAACTAACAAGCAAATCAGCCGGAAGAAGATACTAATCATACTACTATATCGTTATCCATAGTCTTAAATGTAAGCAAAATTAAGATCAAACCATACCGTAAGTCATACAACTTCTTTGAAAAATTAGCACAGGTTGGAAGTAATGACTATAACAGATTTATTATAGTATCTAAAATAATACAACCAAACACAAACTTACTACATAAAAATACCAGTCATAATATATAAAATCATTCATCATCAATTATTCGAAAGTAAATAGCAACTAGATATCAAACAAAACTTTACATGGTATAAACTGGACATATATCATAAATAAAGCCCCTTTAATAATTATAAAACTTCAAATTAACTTAACTAAAAATGACTACTAGCAAAAATCAATTTATGGTTCATTAAAAAAAATGTTAATGCAAACAACTTCAAATTTAGCACAACATATCATGATTTGATGAATGGACAGTTAGCCAATTTAACTAATGTATGTAAAGGAAAAAGCTTTGTATTTAATCCAAAATATTTAAGGTAACTAAACTATTAAAATATTTAAAATTCTAAATTCAGTGTAACAAATCATATTTTTTGAACTTTTAAATTATTAAATTTAACAAGATTTTAAGTATAATTATGGTTAGAATGAAAAATTTAATGGTTTAATTGTGAAAAATTATAGTGAACTTTATATAATTGTTTAAGCAATGAAATTCAACTTATATTGACAATAGTAACTTGTATTGACTATAAAATAAAACCTTGGTTTTGTTTGTATTGATAAACATTGAAATTGAAAATAGATATTGAAGTTTTAAATGAATTGAGTTAAGTAAAGCATAATTGAAATTCAAAATTGAATTTGGTAATCAATCAAAAATTGGAATTTACTAAGAATGAAATTTGGTTTATATGGTAAATCAAAATTTCTATTTTGAATTAAATAAAGTTATGAAACTTTGAAATTGAATTTGAAAGTGAATAAATGAAAAATGAATATAATATATATTAATTAATTAACCTGTTAAAATAACCATTTTGTAAACATTCCTGAGTATACGATGAAATCAGTTTCAGTGGATCTGGAATTGTAATTTATTGTAGAATTTAAAATTTCGTGTCAGTTGGAGTTGTTACATGAATTTGTGCTACATAAATGTGCAAAGATTAACGATTTGAAATTTAAACAATCAATTTCAAATGATCTCTGATTACGATGAAACCAGTTTCGAGACATTATTTTATTGAAATAATCAAACAAACCTATTCTTTATCATGGCTGGACATAATGTTCGATGGCCACTAATCATTCGAACCTTCATATCTTAATCTCTCTCAATTCGTGCAACGATTCGAGAAACTTCCACTTACAGAGTCGTGGATCTTTACAAGATCTTCACATCCATATGGTGGTTCGTAGTAAAATAACCAGAATCTATCTTGGAAGAAAGCTCAATTTTAGGGTGATAGGAGACCATGGAGGAGACCGAAGGGGACTGGATTTGGGTGTTGGTGAATATTGAGACGGCAGACATAGTGGTGGTGTCTGGTCGTGGTGACATTGGCACTTGAAAGGTGCGTTGATCATAGATGGGGATTGGTTTGAGTTTGTATATGGTTATAACATGCTCGTGTTTAGGAAGAAGGTGGATGACATGGAAATTTGTGATTGGGTGAGGAGTTTTAGAATTATTTTATACATTTTGAAGTCCAAATGTGTGTAACTTTTGCATGCAAACTCAGATTGATGCAAGGTTTGTTTCGTTGGAATCGTATCGAAATTTCAAACGATATAGAGGTTTAGTTGGATTTGGAGATAGTTAAATTTTAGACCTATAACTGGATTTCAAACGCACTCGAAATCAAATGTAAGTGATTAAACCCACTTGCACTTAACTAAAATGTTCAATTATTAGTAAAATTAAAATGATGTTATGAAATGATTGTATTGGATGTTGTTTGGTAGTTAAAATGCATATTAAAATTTATTTGCATCGATAGTATAATTTAATTTGAATGTGTAGGTTAAATTTGAAATTTAATTATTAGTTTAAACCCAATACCTGATGACTAGTAAACTGATGTTATATCGAACTGTTTACTTAGATTGATTTGGATGGATGCCTTTGTGACAACCACAGATTCAAACCCCCGATTTCCTATAAAGTAACAACATGCACTAAACACTATAATAAAAGATCTTTGTGTTAACTTTTCGAAAGGGGCGTTACAGACTATTCCCTAAAGAGCCTAACTTCCTCGTTGGATCATATCACTTTCCACCCTGGTGTTTTGCATGTAACCTAATCAACACTACACCAACTGATCTTCGCAGTATTACATGCACAATTCTGGCTGGCATAGGCTCTGATACCATATGTGACAACCGCGGGACTTGAACTCTCGACCTCCCATAAAGCAACACTGTAACACCCCAAATTTTTTAGACATTTTAACTACATTATATAATGAATATAATGTGATAACTTAATTAAATACTGCGAATTAAGTAAAATAGACTGTACCATTACATTCGTCTCGAAATTTCGGTCAAGACAGGTATTTGGTTTGCGTAAAAAGGACACCAGATGAAGAAATTATTAAGCTTGAAGTTTGTATGCATACAAGAAATATATATATATATATATATAAATTGAATAAATAAATATTCAAAAAATTCAAAACAACAAATTTGGAGGTGGAATAGTCGAACCGCCCCATTTTGGGGGTTGACTCGAGTCCTACTGGGTCGACCCAGGGGTCGATCTAGGATGCTTGGGTGTCGACCCGTGGCCCGATTCGCCCTAGGGCTGATGTGGCATTTGAATTCTGGAGGCTGGCAGCTATAAATACATGGTCATTTCTCTTGTTTTCTTCATTGAGAATCCATGGAGGCCAAACTCTACCACATCTGAACTGAACTGGATCCTTTATCTTCTACAACTATCAACTAAACCAAATCTATTGGAAACTCAAGATCCAATCTTTGCTAGTTCTATTTTCTAATCCAAACTTTGTGAGTTCTTAGTTACTTTTAGAATTAAATATTTAAAAGTAAAATTGATAGGATTATATTTCGGATTTGTTCATGCGCCTATATTATATTGGATCCATTGTAAATTATGAACATATGACATTTTGGATTGGTTATAACTTGGATTTAAATTTCTATGATGTAGATCTTAATCCCTATTTGTGATAGATCTACTTTTATCTATTAGATCTGAATTATGTGGACATTCTATGATGTAGATCTTAATCCCTATTTGTGTTAGATCAAATTTTATCTATTTGATCTGAATTATGTGGACATTCTACGATGTAGATCTTCTCCCTATTTGTGTTAGGTTTACTTCTATCTATTAGATTTGAATTATGTAGACATTCTATGATGTAGATCTTAATCCCTATTTGTGTTAGATCTACTTTTATCTATTAGATCTGAATTATGTGGACATAATATGATGTAGAACTTATCCCTATTTGTGTTAGATCTACTTTAACCTATTAGATCTGAATTTTGTGGACATTCTATGATGTAGATCTTAATCCCTATTTGTTAGATCTATTTTTACCTATTAGATCTTTATTATGTGGACAACTAAATTATTAATCAGATCTAGTTTATTATTTGGATCCTGTAACACTCCACTTCCGTTAAGGTCACTCACAAAGGGAATGCCTTAACTTCGGTGGAATGCTATAAGTAAACAGAATAGAAATTTACAAGATAGATATGTAAAGTAGTACTCGAAAAATTTATAACTTTATTACAACAGAAATAGAAATAAGTTTGGTTACATCACAATACCAAAACCCAAGCACACAAATATCAGTCTTGTACAAAATCCTTTAGAATGCATAATTTTGAAGCCATAATCCCCAACAGAGAATGCAATAAATAGGTAGAATCAAAGCCAAGCAATATTTCAAGCACTTCTAGCACTTCAAACAGATGGAACCTTAATCAAGCTCCTATGTGTCCATCCTGAGAACTGGGGGAACGGAAGAAAAGAGGCGAAATAAACTAGGTCAGACATAAGTCTGGTGAGTCCAGTGACTTTCAGCATATAAACAGGTAACAGTAACATGACATGTAAATCTGGATGAGAGATAGCCATAATAGGAGTAGCAGGTTAACAGAAGAGACAGAATGATATAGGCTAAACTATGCTTCTTACTTCTGCACTAATACTAGTATAACATAATTAGGTGTTGTCCTAATGTGTAAAAAGAAAACGAAATGATATCTTCAGAAACACGATGTTAGTAATAGGCCTTTACCCCCCTAACAGAGACAGACGGTAAAGAAACAGAATGCTAGTAACGGACCTTTACCACCCGAATAGAGATAGACGGTATACAAACAGAGGCAGAAACAGAATCAGAGACGGAAACAGAATATTCCTACGGAAACAGAATATTAGAGTTAGGTGTACACTAGTAATGGGCCTTTACCACCCAACAGACGGCACCACACAGAAACAGACAGGTGTTTCCGCCCCAACAGAAACAGACAAAACTAAGTGTACCCTAAATTCTACCCTAAGCGATCGGCTCCCAAATACATAAATAACCTGTACCGGCCCCACAAAAGGGTGTATCATTCCCTAAAGCGGCAACCTATAGACACAGACGTATTTACAGATGTCACAATGTCTTACATCCTCAGAGTAGACTGGATTCATGCATGCACATGACCCGGTTGGGATGCGCCATCAACATCCCTCGCCATTATCAGAGTGGACCTCTTACAATTAGTTCAGTAAGCGTGCCCGGACCCTCTTAGTGTTGGGTCATAGTTTTGATACCAGAAAGGGTTACTGACTAATATGGGTCCCAAACAACAGATGACACAAGGAGTTACCCCTCCTAACCTTGTGTCCCCAGACTAACAGATTTCAAATTCACTTGCTTACAGATTTTAGATGTACAAAGTTCAAATTAACTAGTTCTCAGATCAGACATACAGGTTAAAAAGTTTTCATACTAACGGATCAGATATACAGATTAACTGACTTACAGATTGTTTCACCTAACCTTGTATTGAGCCTACAGATTTATGAAATGGGTTTATTAGATTCATCAGTCCAGTTGTTTTAACACTATCCACCCAACACATTTTAGGTATCATATTTATCATGGATTTGTATTAATTAAATATAAATGCACAGACCTCTGACATTAGGTCGGTAGCTTGTGGCCGCTGGATGTGCCGTGCGGTTCCGGGCAGACTTCTGGCACAAGCCAGACCTAACCTCGTGTCTAAGCATCTTTATGCCTATGACCTCTCACATTAGACTGATAGTTTACAGTTGCTGGTTAAGCCGGTTGAGTCCGAGCAGGTTTCTACCGCAAATAGAGTCTAACCTCGTGTCTCAGCATTCTTATTTTTAGCTAAAGTATTCATTCACAGATTATGCCAATATCAAGCTAATTATGCCAATTCAACAAATTAACTTCTTTACAAGTTACATCTAATTATTCAAAGTTCTATTAACATGTTTTGCTCAATTCTAGATCGAGCCTACAGATTTTCATACCACAAATTACCGTATTCAGTTTCAATAGATTTAGCAGATTAGACAATTTAACAGATTTAATCATCCCTTAAAATTCCATTGACATACCTCGCATAATCATAAAATTAAGCTTTATTTTACATGCCCAAATTATGGTCATAATTCACAATATAACATACGCCGAAATCTTCATGTTAAGAAGAATGTGTCCTTACATCCAATCACTCATCTACTCAACCATCATCCACAAGCATCCATTATCCTTAGAAAACTTCTAATTTTGTCTAAACATATGCAAAAGTGTCTGTATATGTCTCTTATCTAATGCAAAGATCAGGTGGTCTACTGATTCAGTTGACCTCCTTAATGCGAATTATGTTAGTGCCATGAATCCACTTATGTATGCAAAAAATCCTATTTGATAAACATCATTTCTATATGAGTGCATAACCATTCATCCAAATGCAACATCGATGAGATGAGTCAATCATTTTGCATCCAAAAAAATTGAAAAATGCACGCACATCCATATGCAGTATGAGAGTGTTTTTGAGCCGATCTAGTGCCTAGTGTGTGTATATGCATCCACGAGCAACCACTAGCAACCACTTGCATCCACTTGTAACCATCAAACATAACATGTCTCAAATACATGTTTACACCCATTAGTTTCTACCTAAAGGTCGAGGACTCGATCGATAGGATATAGAAAGTGATAGAAGCAAGTACAAAAACAAAAAATCTGTTCCATTAGACATCGGTTAAGAGAATAAATCCCTAAGTATTAACCCCGAAGATCGAAATCAACATCAGATTGACACTCAGAGAACTACTCCCATTAAACAATGTCAAACTGGAAATCTTCTTCACGCTTTGAGTAAAAACACCTAACCTTATCAGAAATATTCAAATACTTACAGACTACTGGTACAGATCAGATTATCAAATGATTCTTAGGAAACTAAGCGTGATAAAACCCCACCATATCCAATAAAACCCAGAATGTATGCGTCATAGTCAACTTAACGCCCAACACAGATACCCTCAAACCCCAACCTATCACAAACGGATGAGTCAACACCCTCATGGGGTTTGAGACTATAGCGGGATCAAAAACAAGACTAGTATTAAAGTGCAGAGTCTCAGTTACAGATCAAAATGGCAAAATCAAAGAGAGTTTTAACTCAATAATCAGATAAGGAAATTAATCATTATACAGAAATTTTCCTATCTCTATCCTATCCACCAGCCACAAGAGCATTCGCCTGCCTTCCAGAAGTAGGGTCTGCCCACTGCCCTTGCCATTGTTTCTTCGGGCAGTCCCAAGTGAAGTGTCCCATTTCTCCACAGTTGAAGCAAGCGTCATTCCTCTTTCTGCAATCCTTGTTCAGATGAGTCAATCTTCCACAAGTAAAGCACTTTTCCTCCTTCTTATCTTTAGACTTTTCATCCTTCTTTTGTGTTTCCTTTTGGGCCACGCTTTCTTGTTCTGTGGTCCTTCGAGCTTTCTTCTTTCTGATCACTTTTGGCTTCCTCTTCACGCATTAACACTATGTCAACCAATTTCTCAAAGGTAGCCCCCATAGGAATGTAAGTCATAGCCAGCCCATGTAGTGGCTCATTCAAACCTTTAACGAACTCAAGTCCTTCTTTTTAGGCGTGTTCACCAAGTCTAAGCCAAATCTCGCCAACTGATTGAACTTGTTGACGTACTCCTTTACTGATAAATTCTCTTGCTTCAGTGCCAAGAACCACTCCATGTATAAATTCTCTTCTGCTCACGAGAGAAATTTCAACCTGAACCTATGCCTGAAATCCATCCATGTCTCCACCGGACGCTCCCCGTTTGTGACCTCCCACCAAAACGAGGCTTCGTCCTTCATTAACCAAGCAGCTAATTGGACCTTCCTTCCATCTTCTATCTCAAAGATACCAAACAAATCTTCCACCTCCTAAAGCCAATTTCGAGCTTCAACAAATGTCTCTGACCCGTGAAAAGGTTTCCCGTCCATTGCCAGAAAGTACTTGCATATCTTCGAAAAAGTATCAACTTGGTGAGGTGGAGGAGTAGGAGTAGGAAAATCTGTTGGGCCTACGGCGGTGGCCCTTGCCTCTAGATACCTTCTGAACCAAGTTGGTATCGGTATGCCCTCAGGTATCTCGGGTACCCCAGACATGCTGTAAAGAAAAAGGAAGAGAGTCAAAATGGAGAATCAAAGGAAAGATATATGGCTCTTGGTGATTATGTTTTTCAAAACAAACTCTACTTTTGAAAATACTTCCTTTTTAAACCCTTTTTGAAAATAGTTTTCAAAAACGTTTTATCAAATCTGGTAACCTTCAGCTCTGATACCAAGTGTAACTCTCCACTTCCGTTAAGGTCACTCAAAAAGGGAATGCCTTGATTTTGGTGGAATGTTATAAGTAACCAGAACAGAAATTTACAAGACAAATATGTAAAGTAGTACTTAAAAAATTTATAACTTTATTACAGTAGAAACAGAAATAAGTTTGGTTACATCACAATACCAAAACCCAAGTACACAAATATCAGTCATATACAAAATCCTTCAGAATGCATAATTTTAAATCCATAATCCCCAATAGAGAATGCCATAAATAGGTAGAATCAAAGCAAAGCAATATTTTAAGCACTTCTAGCACTTCAAGCAGATGGAACCTGAATCAAGCTCCTATATTTCCACCCTAAGAACCGGGGGTGAAAGAAGGGGGAAACGGAAGAAAAGAGGCGAAACAAACAAGGTCAGACATAAGTCTTTTGAGTCCAGTAACTTTCAGCGTATAAACAAATAATAGTATCATGACATGTAAATAAAACTGGATGAGAGATAACCATAACAGGAGTAGCAGGTTAACAGAAGAGACAGAATGATATAGGCTAAACTAAGCTTCCTACTTCTGCACTAATACTAGTATAACAAAATTACGTGTTTTCCTAAGTCTAAACAGAAAACAGAACGATCTCTTCAAAAGTACGATGCTAGTAATGGGACTTTACCACCCTAACAGAGACAGACGGTACAGAAACAGAATGCTAGTAATGGGCCTTTACCACCCGAACAGAGACAGGCAGTAACAGAGGTAGAAACGGAATCAAAGACGGAATATGTAACGTCCCGCATTTTTGATCGGATTGAATTTGAATATTTAAATCAGTTTAAATATTGAATTTAGAATATAAATGGATTTATATATTAATTAAAACGAAGTTGAACATATATAAATATATATTAATTATAATCGAGCTCAGAACGACCCTGTAGTTCGTAATTTAACGTTCTGAACTTCAATTGAGTGTACCGGATTCATTTTGAATCGGATTTCTTTGAAACGAGAAACGCTGGAATCTGTTGAACTGTATCTTTCCAACAGAAGTGAAAAACCAAGATTTCGTCGAATATATTGCAAGATATGTCCAAATCAAATATTCGAAAAGTCGCTGTAAAATCGTTTATCGACCGAAACGGATATTTGAATATAACTCGATATCGGTTGCAAATCGGGACAAGGTTCTTTTGAGGCGCAGTGATAATTTAATTTTTAGAATTTTTCTGAAATTTTTAATTAGTTAAATATGCAACTTTTTATTTGGAGAATTGTGCACCCTGTATCGGTATTTCGAGATTTAAAAATATGAGTCAATCTACCGGTATTATTATATTTTTGGGACCGTGACATCTCGCTGAACACGAATGTGTTTTCATTTCTGTCCATAGCAGCTCGAACGTGAACGAAATTTTAAGCGACAGGTACCCTAAATAAATATCTATTATGAGACAAAACACATTAATAAACCATACGCCTACAGTACCTACCCTACCATCATAGAAACGACCTTGATCATATCCTCACCTTTTTATATATATGTAACTTAGTTTCGAAGTATTAGAGAAAAAAACTAAACTACTCAGTCCTACTCTAAAATATCATGCTACACCTTACTGTCGAGTACCATACTCCTTAATCAAATTAAATGTGGGCCGCTCCCCTAGTTATCTAAAACCATAACCTATTGAAGAGACCCAACGCATAAGTGAACCATGCCCCTATTACTTCATGACTAAGCTAAAACAGCTACCTCCCCTAATTGAATAGTTTCCGTATCCTCACATCACTGCATTGGAAATATACACTACTTAGAAAGAGGGCATGGAAATCTACCCTATACAGTACGTGATAGTGAGGCATACCCTATTAACCATACCCCTATTGCTTACAATCAAAGCCAACCTTCCTGTATAAATACCCAAGCATTCTTCTCGTATTCTCCAACGCTGTAAAGACAACGAGATCTAAAAATAAAAACAAACTAAGGCTAGTGTGTTCGTTCTCCACCTTTACTATACTCGTAAACAATCTTCGTCGCTGGGAATTTAGGTCAGCGCGGCCATGGAGTTATGCAACGGGAAGCTAGGAGGCGTGCGGGCTACGGCGAGGATGTGGTTGTACAAAGTGGCCGAATGGTATTATAGTGGTGTCACGGTGGATATGAGGTGACATCAGGTGCCACCGGCGAAGTGAAGAGAGAACGCAGGGTGTGAGTGGGGTGCGGTGTACTCAGAGGAAGTTGCGAGCTGATGCAAGAGGTGTTGTGTGTATGGTGATGTTTGATAGTAAATGCCGGATCTGGTGCAGTGGGGCTGGCCAACGTTGAGCTTCAAGTGACTGGAGGGTGAGATGGTCTAAAGGAGATGGAAGGCGGTACAAATGTAGAGAGGAGAGAAGTGCGGTACCTTGAAACAAGACTAACGGTCAGTAAGTGGCACACGCATGGGGTTCAAGTGAAGAGGAAATGGACATGTATGTTGTCAGGAAAAGCAACACGTGATTTTATTGAGGAAGATGACTGTGCTGTGGTGGGTTTGTTGTAGAGCGGGCAGAAATGAAAAACGTGTTAGCCCAAATAAGGAAAAATATAGGAGCGTGCGACTTACAGATGTTTTACAGAAAAAGAGGTAGCCGGTTTGAGTTAACTAAAGGTGCACTGGGCCTAATTTTTTTGGCGAGCCCATTTAGAAGAAAAAGAAATTAAACAAAAGAAAATATAAAAGCAAAGTGATCAGAACAAACACGGAGCCTCAACAAAGAGCTTTAATGAGTAGCACGGAAAGACAACACGGTGAAGACAATACGTGAGTTAAGCAGCAACATGGGCGGAAAGATTGAACGGTTGTAATGTGGAGCGGAGTATTCTGTGGAAGTCGTTTTCTTGAAGTAGGAGAAGACGAAATGAAAAAGGGGTGCTCTCAAAAGATCGCGTTCGAAATTAATGAAGTTACAGTACGGTGAGGGGGTATCAAAGAAGGTGGATTCACTAAGTGGGGGCGGGTCTGTTTGTTTTCGGGCCAGTTCGTAGTGAAGCCCACTCAAATAAAAAGGAAAACCAATGAGAAGCATACAACAGTGGGTGAAGTTCACCGCGGTGACATGGAAGTGGCGAGCTGCGTAAAGTGAATGGCGATAAACACTGGAGCGGGTATCTGAATCAGCGAACGCAAATCGTTATTTAACGGTTAACGCACCAAGGTGAGTAAAATCACTAACTCTGATCTATTTTGAAATATTTTAATATATTAATGTTGTTTGAATGCTGTGTGATGGTCGTTTAGGTAGATTACATTTAATTTGTTTGAATATTATATACCGTTACATATGTACACACCATCGGTTGGACACTGATTCCACCGATTAGAATACCCCCTAGTATAGAGTTAGTGTAAATTGTGTTGACTGACATCTGTGGATGCGGAAACCGGTTGGAGGAGTCCGACCGGATTCCTTGATAATTATATGTACTGTTTGTTTTGTATGAACCCGAATTATATTTAAAACCCCATGTGAATATTGATGCTGAACGGAAATTCAATCATCTGTTTCGATAAATCAATAAACGATATCGATTTAGAAAGTGATAACAGTCGACTGTAAACCGTCGTTTTGTTAAGAAGTTGATTGACCGTCAAGCAAATCAATGAGGTTAATTATAAAAATTATATTTTTATAATTAAAAAGAAGATTTAAATTATAATAGAAGTTCTATTATAAACCAGTATTTTAGAGTTCGTTTTTATAAAGCAAATAAAAGCGATTGTTGATATTTAAACAAGTTTATAAAGTAAAAACTATCCGACGATTAAATATTTGGATAATTATATTTAAGATAACTAATTTAGAGTTATCATTAGATTAATTAGATTGATCTAATGTTAAGAAGTAATTAAAATCAGTTAACGAATTTACTGATGGAAATAAGTTGATTTAATCAACTGTTATTTGGGAACATGATTATTAGATTAATTGGTCTTTAATTAATCTAATGAAAACAGGTTAGAAACAAGTTTATCGAAATTAATGAGAGTTAATTACCATTTAAGAAGTTATAGATAAGAACTGAGGAATTGAGAAAGCAAAGAGTTAATGTTTAAATTAAATATTCATAAACCACAGAGATTCCAAAGTAAGAATATGGTGTTGTAAAACCATATTCCAAAATACAACAAGGAAATACGATTTAATAAATATATTAAGTAATAACGAATTTGAATACAGACTTGTATCAGTTCTAAGGTAAGAACGTTGTCGATCAAGGTCTGAGAGGTAAATAAAATATCCCAACTTGAACGGCTTCGCTATTACCGAGGAACGATATCAGTTTGTAACGGAAAGAGATGTCAAGATTTTTGTAACGGAAAGAGATGTCAAGATTTTTGTAACAGAAAGAGATGTCAAGATTTTTGTGACGGAAATAGATTTCAAGATTAGTATAAAAGGAATATGGCAGCGTATGCAAGTCTTAGAATTATAGCGATAAAATAACGTTGTTGATAAGATAAGTGTGACTGTTATGTCAAGATTAGTTATAACAAAGAATATTACAGCGTATGACAAGTTGAACTACAATAATAAAATAACGCTGTTGATAAGGTAAGTGCGACTGTAATTAGTTATAAGGAGAATATTACAGCGTATGACAAGTTTAGAACTATAGCGACAAATTAACTGCTATTGATTTAACTTAAGCATGACTTTTATATATAGCAGCACTTCCTAGGAAATGTAACAGTTTGGTTTGAAATCCAATTATTCTAGAGTAACAAGTAACGACGTTTGTTCAAAGAAATATAAGAAAGAGTTTAGAAAAAGAATTGGGGAATCGTATTAGAAACTGATGACAGCATTTCGATGTTCGAAATGTGATTAGAATTTAAACCATTAGGATTTGTAACCAGAATTCGACGATGTCGAATGTATTAAAAGTAAACTATTTTTAGGGATTATAATCTGATATAATAATTAACATTTAGTTGTAAACAAATAAATGTTAAAAAGGATAGGAGTCAGTACTTAGTATAAACTTGATATCGATTGATAAGAAGTTGACTTAGAAACAGGGTGTATAAAGTGGAAATGGAATATAAAGGTATGAAAGAGATTTCGGTAAACGAGATAAGTATTACTTGAATAAAGAGTTAATTGATAAAGGTATTCAGATTTCTATAACAGGAATGGTATTCACATTTTTAAGTGAATTATGTTTTAAAAGTAAACGGTTGGCCGATTAAAATATTTATAATGAAATTGGAAATATTTTCCATTGAAGATAGGGTATACGATCCAAGTGTAGAAACCAAGGAATGTCAAAAGAATGAAAATGTTTCGAACGTTAATAACGTATGTTTCTGGAACATGAAAGAATAAGTGTTTATAATAACTGGAAATGTTTTCCAAGAAGTATGGAAAGCTAAAACGGGATTTGAGAAATATCTGGTAAGATATGGGAATTCGAAAAATAAAACGAATGTCAAATAAAAGTGCCCGTGGTTGTGTGGTGTTTAGTTATACATTAGAATGGATGTTTGTTTTTACTTCGATAGTTAAATAACCGACTATTGAAGTGTTTGACCATCGTTGTCGATATGGAGAGACCGGTTGGATACGTTATCCGAAACCACTCCGTATAGGCATAAGCGCTGCGAATTAGATATGCTGAAGATAATTGAAGACGGAGTTAAATACAAGGGTCGTCCAGTTCCAGAATGGTGTTTTCTGTTTGTCCAGTCCCAGGACAACTTGTATGGACGAGTATCTGACAGAGTATTTCCAACGGTCACGCCGTTGATTTTATGAATATACCAAGTTGGTGGGGAGAAGGTGACTTCTCTTTATTCTACACCCAGTGTGCATTTGTGTAATCAATGTGTGATTACGGATTTGACGATGTGACATTCAAAGTGAATGGTGATCAGATGTTCTGAAGATAGACGTAGCTTCTAGCCTCACAACCAGGAAGTGACAGAAGTTGGGCTAGGCAGCATGGCTAGTTGGGTCATCCCCAAGCAGGGTGTATTGTCACCGATCTAGAGAAAATTCATATTTATACTTCTTTTCGATTCTGTATCTTCGGATGACGGTTGGATGGCCTACAACCGTGGTGGCAATATATTCGCGACACTCAAGCTAAATGAGTGAGCGGTCATGTGTGGCCGGGTTGCAAGACGTTCTTGTTGAACCCTGAGTGTATCCCCTCTAGAGTACACTATTAAGAAGGTGCTCCCATACCTTGTCTGTTGGAATCCATCCTCCGATAAGCGCCCTGCGGTTTATGATTTTATACTATATATATGTGGAACGTGAGATGCAAGCGTTCTGCTACTTGGATAATTATTTGTTTAGACATTATCATAATATCACTGTTTTGATATCAAAGTAATTTGGGTTATAGTAAGGTAAAAGCCGTCCATGTTTATGTGTGGGCTGGTCTTACTATTATCCTTTTGTTTCAAAAGGATTTTCTTCAAAGTAAAACCGTATAGTTGGAATTTACTCACACCAGTCCCATGACTGACCCAGAGTTTATTTTGTTTGTTTTCCCTAAACTCTTGGGTGCCCAAATTTGTACGGGCAGTCAAGTGTTCAGGCTTTGCAGATTCACTTGGAGGAGCTCAAAAGCAGGAAGCTTCACCATTAGTTATGTAGAGTTATTTCCGCTGTGATATGATGTATTGTACTCTGATAATGGTATGTATATACAATACAGTTTTGTATTCAAAGTTATGTTTTATAATACATCTTATTTTGTTCCGCTGCGAGTTTCGTGTTACTCTGATTCTGTTCAGTTGTGATCTTCTTCTTCTTCTATTCTATTAGTTCTATCTTTTCTTTCTCATCCTCTAAATTCTTTCAATAATGGCACGGTTTTCAAGGTATCGAAAATCGCTCCGTTACAGAATATTCCCAACAGAAACAAAATAATAGAATTAGGTTTACACTAGTAATGGGCCTTTAACACGCCAACAGTCGGTACCACACAGAAACAGACAGGTGTTACCACCCCAACAGAAACAAATGGTACCCCAACAGAAACAGACAGAACTAAGTGTACCCTAAATTCTACCCCAAGCGCTCGGCTCCCTAATACATAAATACCCTGTGCCGGCCCCATAAAATGGTGTATCATTCCCTAAGTGGCAACCTATAGACACATACCTATTTACAGTTGTCACGATGTCTTACATCCTCAGAGCAGACCGGATCCATGCACGCACACGACCCGGTTGGAATGCGCCATCAACACCCCTCGCCATTATTAGAGTGAACCTCTTACAATTAGTGCAGTAAGCATTCTCGGACGCCTCTTTGTGTTGGGTCATAGTTTTGATACCAGAAAGGGTTACTGACTAATATGGGTCCCAAACAATAGATGATAGTAATTACCCCTCCTAACCTTGTGTCCCCAGACTAACAGATTTCAGATAAACTTGCTTAAAGATTTCAGATATACAAAGTTCATATTAACTAGTTCTCAGATCAGACATACAGGTTAACAAGTTTTTAGACTAACGGATCAGATATACAGATTAACAGACTTACAGATTGTTTCGCCTAACCTTGTATTGGGCCCATAAATTTACAAAACGGGTTTATTAGATTCATCAGTTCAGTTGTTTTAACCCTATCCACCCAACAAGTTTTAGGTATCACATTTATCTTGGATTTGCATTAATTAAATATAAATGCACAGACGTCTGACATTAGGTCGGTAGCTTGTGGCCGCTGGATGTGTCGGGCTGTTCCGGGCAGATTTCTCCCACAAGCCAGACCTAACCTTGTGTCTAAGCATCTTTATGCCTACGACCTCTCACTTTAGACTGACGGTTTGCAGTTGCTGGTTAAGCCGGTTGGGTCTGGGCAGGCTTCTACCGCAAACAGAGTCTAACCTCGTGTCTCAGCATTCTTATTTTTAGCTAAAGTATTCATTCACAGATTATGCCAAATCACACTAATTAGGCCAATTCAACAAATTAACTTCTTTACAAGTTACAGCAGATTATCCATAGTTCTATTAACATGTTTTTCTCAATTTTAGATCGAGCCTACAGATTTTCATGCCCCAAATTACCGTATTCAGTTTCAACAGATTTAGCAGATTAGACAATTTAACAGATTTAATCATCCCATAAAATTCCATTGACATACCTCGATTAATCATAAAATTAAGCCTAATTTTACATGCCCGAATTATGGTCACAATTTACAATATAACATACGCCCCAAATTTTTGTTAAATTTACACAGTACAGAATATTCTCCAAAAACCCTAAATCATGGTATACAATACGAATTATGCCAATTTATAGCCTTTGATTTCAGCGTATGCCAAATGTCTAAAAATCCCCATTTAGGCGTGTTCACGTTTAAAAGTTATCCTATTTTAATATAAAACTTTACACCTAAGTCATATACAAAATAATTCCCCTTCTTCCAAATCACAGACTATCATATATAGCATGCTTAGATCTAAATCTTAAATTACAACATATGCCCTTTTCTTAAATCAGTCACAAATCAGCAATGTCCAATTATAAATCAATCATTATTTTCTCCAAATTTAGAATTCGTGTGTCAATCTCTTATTAGATTGGGCTCAGGCTCGTGGTAGCCTGGCTATAGAACAGAAGGGAGGAAGAGATACAGAATAGTTACAATAATATTAATAAGATAGATCTACACAGAAAAACAGATCAGATAAACATGAATAAGATAGATCTACAAAGAAAAACAGATCTGATAAACAAGAATATGCATAATCTCTAATTAAGATTTATAACCATGTCAAGATCATAATTAAATTTCATATCTGAAAATAACTGTGCTCACCTTGGTTGGATTCTAAAAGAAAAAGGGTTGTAGTTGTTCTCTTTTAATCCCATTAAGATTGGAAGAAGAAAGAGCACTGGCTCTAGCTTACGTTTCAGCGGAGTAGCGACGCGATTGATTTATTTTAATATGAATTAGGGCAGAGTATAGGCATAATGAAATTGCGTGGAGAGAAAGTGAGATTTAGGGGTGTTTAAATAGCTTAAGAGCAACGAATCTGTTTAGAACGGGCGTCTAAATGCAGAAAAACGAATCTGTCCACGGATCCAGAAATATGGGGGAGGCCGACCCCCTGGTCGACCTATGTTACCTAGGTCGACCCCCTTTTCGACCTGGGTCCTAGGCGGGAAATTTCCCGCCCATCCCAGGTGTCTATTTTGAATTTTGAACTTTTAAATTTTGAATTCGGGATGGTTTTTATTTTAAATTCCTGAAACTTCTAAGTGCCATTACTTCTTCATACGGAGTCCGATTTATGCAAACTCGGACTCTGTCTCAAGCGCGATTCCAAGATGAATGCAATGGCGTAACCCGTTTCTCTTAATTATTCATTTAAAAATTAAGTATACTTTGTTTTGTTACTTTATGTTCATAGAAAATACGTGGTGTTACAGATCCCCTTGTGCTTCTCATATTAGATCTGAACCTGCTGGACATCTAAATTAAATTTAGATCTTCTTATGTTCATCATATCACCTTTGCCACGTTACAACTAGTTAACCGCCACAAGTTCATTAGATCTATGCTGATATGTTCACCATGTTGGTATATGTTTTTGCTAGTTATGTTAGAACATTCACCTTTGTCATATTTCCATTACCTTCCCTTTATATTGAGGCTATAATTTAGCCTATACATGCCGTAAATTATGTGAACACGCTAGTTAGGGAACGGGGAGGGAAAAGAGTTTATATTGGCATAAATGAATAAAAATATGAGTTGGACATAAAATTCAAAAGGGGGAAGTGGGGACATATCTAGCAGCCACTAATGGATTGTTTAATAATTACAAGTAGAAATTTAATTGCACTTATGACACGAGGTTAGGTTGCATTAGTGGTGGAAGTCTGCCCGGATCCGCCCGGCATATCTTGCAGCCACTAATTTTGAACCTAATATGAGAGGTCTAAGTGCGCAAATATGAATTGGGCTAAGACATGAGGTTAGGTCCAACTTGTGGAATAAGACTGCCCAGAACCGACCGGCATCTCCAGCATCCACAAGTTGTAGGCCTAATGTAGGAGGTCTAGCCCATTATAACGATAAATGGACATGGTAATGAATTGGACAACTTAACCTAATCTAATCCATAGGGATTGTATGATTATGAACTAAAGTTAGGGTTGAGTAAAACTGGTTGGACAATGGGTGGGTTAAGTTAAGTAAATCTTGGGTTGGTGGGTAATATTATTATATATTGGCCCACAAACTTAACCGATAAAAAAACATGCTTGAATCAGTGGGAGGGTTGAGTACATCTTGGGTTGGTGGGTAATATTTGTATATATAGGCCACAAACTTAACCTGTTGGGGTTATGTAATCAGAGACACCATTAGGTGAACATAACTAGGGGAATACCTAGTAGTGGGAAAGCAAGACAAAGGGGGAGAGCTTGCATCATCTTGTGTGGGACCCATTTCAGTCAGTAACCCTTAAATAGGTATCAAACGGTACTCCGAACTGGGTCGGAGTGGGGCACGCTTACTGAGCTGAATATAAGAGATCCAAATGTGGAGGACGGTGTCATGAAGGCGTGTTCCATCGGGGTCATGTGCTTGCATGACTCCGCCTGCTTGGGAAAATAAGACGTTGTGACATCAGTAGATATGGTTGTGCACATCCGAAAAATGAAGGGTTGCCACTTTAGGGAGTGATACACCCTACTATGGGGCCAGTACAGGGTATCTACAGAATAGGGAGCCGATCGATTGGGGGTAGTAAATAGGGCGCATCTAGTCCTATCTGTTTCTATGGGGTACCTGTGTTTCTATCTGGGCTAACACCCGTTATTTCTGTTTAGGTACCAGTTCTGTTTAGGTTAAAACCCGTTACTAGAGTACACCTAAAACTACCATTATGTCTCTGTTGGGATCATCCTGTTTCAATTAAGCAATTGGGAAGTATGTAATCCTATCACACATCTGTTATACTAGTGTTGGTGCAAAGCAAGGAAAGTATTAAGAAGCGCTATCTATTCTATCCTGTTGAAACAACCCAAACTTCCTAGTAAAGGAAAGCCCGGATTGAATTGAGAACAACACACATCAGAACACAAAACAGAAGAACATTTTATTGCTGTTACAACAATTACATCAGAGTACAAGAATACGACAGAGCATGAATAAATATTTTACATTAGAAATACAATATCAGAGATTTAAAATTACATTTACATAGCAGCGGGAAAATAATACAAAATACAACTGAAAGAAATACACGGGTACAAAGCTTTCCGAATATTGTTTCAGCTGTAGACCAGGATCCTATGAATAAATATCTGAAAAACCAAAACTACTAGCTGCTCGTGTGGAAAATAGGGGCACCCAGAGTTTAGGTTAAAACAATAAACTCCAAGTCAGTCATGGGACCGGTTTGAGAACTAACAGCAGTTATTAACATCATTTTAAAGTTGGCTAAGTCAAGGGATCACGCCGCTATCACGGAACGGGTTTCCTCCCAAGAATACCAGTGCATAAAAACAACGTAATGCTTTTAGAAATTGAAACCAATATAAGACTCATATCCCTTGCAATGAAAGCCGAAGGATAGAGTTTACCTTATAATGGTTCAAAAATGATTAGTACGCGAAATTCATCTTTTATACTATAAGTGCACAGTGTAGAAATCAATTTTTGAATATAAATGTATCAATCTTAGGTGGCATAATATAATATGTAAGTGGCATAATATATTATGTCACCATATAAGTATACGACTAAAAACCGCAAAGAACGTATTGGAAAGTTGGGTTTCCATCATGATGGCTCCTGATTCGAAAGACCAATCGCGTCATGTATCTCCACGGGTTACGTCTAGGCAAGAGAAAACACCGTAATACATTCTAACCGCACTTTGGAAGAACAATCTAGTGTTCTATCCCCATGGGCTTCGACTGAAACAATTTCCCAATCTCCAAATGCGGAGCGACCACACCTAGCAACGCTCAGTTGACCAAATCCATGTGTATATAAAGTATATTTGTCAACCTACTAATCAAACAAACCGTTCACCATCATACCGGGGTGTGAGGCTCGCGAAGTAACGATATACTCAAAGCTATGCTAATTGACGCCGTTCTTTGATCTTCATCCTTAAGGCTCTGCTTTTCAACAAAAGACTTGATTATATGCATCTTAGCATGCCACATTGTCAGACCATACCATACCATTGATCATCCACCAATATATAATCAGGTGTTAAGCGAGGAATAAATTCTCCACCACCAAACAACTACATGTTAAATAGAGATCAACGAATACAATATAAATGAATACAATATAAATGAATACAATGTCAGACACACAATCCATTTACAAGTCCATTCTGGGTCTGAACGAAACCATATCCAGTAGATCTCCAAGTGTGTTTGGATGATCACCAATTATTCCATCGTTTTGGGTGAACGGCCCAATCAAGATATCGATAATCATCCGTACACCATAGACATTTCCCGGCCTTCAATCGCCGTCTGCATCGTCGATCTTCAAGCATTGTGTGGATTATTCAGAATGGGTTGAACCCGGTCTTTCTGAATAATTCGCGTATTTTAAAATCATGTGCTATATAGAAACACAACCAACGCCTCATTCCAATCAAGAATATTCTTTTATTCTTTTTAAAACCAAATTAAGGTTCATTCAACTAGTCGGGAATAACGCCTTACCGAAGTAATCATTAATTTAATTATCCCAATCCCAACTTATTCATCTTATGGAGTAAAATTGGTGATACTCCATATCTAAAACCCAATGTGTTCCGGTAAATTTAATTACCGTTATATCGTTCAAATCTAATTAGAGATTTAATTATCGCATGGAGTTAGACCGGTGGTACTCCATTTTCGGTCACTTCTTAAATTCTACAATTTTATTTACTTTATTCACCTTTAATTTGATTAAAGATTTATTAAAACTTCATTTAGTTTCAATCTATCAAAATCATTAATTAATGATTATTCAACTTTTAAGAAATTAATCTATTCCATTAAATTCCAATAATAAGTATATTAAATTGGAAAACTTCTCTTTAATCATTTCATTTAATCTTAGTTGAAAGATTAATAAACTCCATATCATAACTTCACTTAATTCATTTTAGTACAATAAATTGAAAAGCTCATTTAAATCTTAATCAAAAGAATTAATCCTTTCTTAAAAAGGTTTAAGAACAGTGTTATTTAAGACACCATTCACGACAAACCCAAAATCTCAATTTGATAATAAATATAAGGCTTTGAATAGTTTATGTCGATTTATATCCAATATCAAATTCTAAAACCAACGGATATCATATTGGAAATAATGGTATTAAATATCTTCCAAATTTCCAAAATAATATTCGTATAATCACAAAATTCAATATCGAAATAATCCGAAGATAATTCGCATTCAAATCCATTCCAAAATATTCATTTGAAATTCTTGGTTAAATTGAAACCATTTTAATTTGTTTTATTTGTTTGAAAAATAAAATAAATAAATAAATTACTCGTTCTGATAAAAATATCTTTTATCTTCAAAAATTGGAATTTTCCATTAAAAACCCTTTTAAATCATTTATTACGATTCTACATAATTTTTCCCTTTTTTTAATTATTTAAAAATAGGCCTATTCAGTTAAATGACGTTTCAGGCGTTTAACTACATTGACGCTGTTTTTATTCAAATTTTAATTTGACATTTCTCAAAATCTAACCGTTGGATTTCAAATCTCTTATTATCATATCGAAACTCTTTTCGATATGAACCCGTAGGTTCCTATTTCAGAAGAATCCGATGGTCGGATCTTCCGTTATGTCCAATCGAAGTTAATGGTCGAAATTCGCGAACAGTCGCTGCGTGAAATGTTCTATTCAATCCATTATATATATATATATATATATATATCGCAAATTTCTATTTAGAACATATTTTTATTAAACATTAAAAAGATGAATCTTAATTTGCAAATCATTTTTATGTTCCTACATGATGTTAAAAAGAATAAATTTTTAATGTAAAACATTTCATGTTTCTACATGACATAAAAAGATTAAATTTTAATGTAAACCAAATTCATGTTCTTACATGGCATTAAAAGTTAAGTTTTTTATTGTAAATTAAATTCATGTTTTACATGACATTAAAAAGTTAGACTTTTAGCACTAATCAAAATATGTTCTTTTTCATTAAAAAGAATAACTTTTAGCGCTAAACAAAATATGTTTATTTTCATTAAAAAGAATGACTTTTAGCGCTAAAAAAAATATGGTTATTTTCATTAAAAAGAATAACTTTTAGTGCTAAACCAAATATGTTTATTTACATTAAAAAGATAAGTATTTAATGTAAATCATTTTTATGTTCTTACATTTAAATGAAGACTAACTTTTATTTTAAAACATATTTCATGTTGTTAAATGATAATGAAATACTATTTTTTTTAGTGTCAACAAGTTAAGTTCAATTTCATGTTCCTACATTACATTAAGAAGACTAAATTTTAATGTAAACTAATTTCATGTTCTACGTTACATTAAAATGATAAATTTTTAATGCAAATCAAAATATGTTCCTATATGACATTAAAAAGAATGACTCTTAATTTTTAAAACATATTTCATGTTCTTAATAAGAATAAAAGACTAATTTTTTATAGCGTCAACAACTTTATGTTCATTTATATATTTCTACATGAAATAAAAAGAATAATCTTTTTATAAATCTTATTTTGACAAATTTCATTTTCTAAATTGGAATGAGGCCCAATCAATTACCATATAATTGTAATTATATGGACTTCATACATCGCATGAATACTATACTAATGATAAATATCATTTAAAACATCCAAAACATCCAAAGTGCATACTAATACCGTATATGCATCAAATAAATAACGCTTATAACTAATCATAAGGGAGATGTGTGAATATCATCCCAAGACCCATGTGAGTTTTCAACCAACATACAACAAAATAATATATTATTTGTGCACTTGGGCGATGCGTGAGAATAATCGTCCCAATCACATAAACAAGTCAGGTAACTTGTATTTGGCAGTGTAATCATAATTATAACAAATAAATATAATAACATAATTTAACATGTTACATATCGCAAATCTAAGTCATCTCATAACACAACATACATAACGATACATCATATAAGCCACATATACAATCAATCACAGATAATCCAAACACAGATGATTTACATACATTTATTTATAAAAATAATAAATAAATTAATAACTGAATTAAAAGGTTGAGTGAGAAGGTGTTCTTACCTTGCGCGAATATGGGGAAGACAAGAAACAAACATGGACCATAACCAATCTTAAGCAGAAAATTTGCAAATTGAAGATCTTCTGTTTTCTTTTGAGAAGGAAGATGGACAAAAATTTAAGAAGAGGACACCATGAATTTTTTAGGGAAGTTGAGGTTGATGAAGTTAGAAAGGAATTTAGATTTTCTTTTCTTTTTTTGTGGAGAGGAGGAAGAAGTTCTAATATTTATAATGAAAATTGCAAAGAATAAACAAAAGAATGAGAAAGGGAACTGAGAAAGATGCATTATTTATTTCTCACTTATGTCTCTTCATATGTTGTACGTTACAAAGGAAATAAATTGGCTGAGGTGGCATATTTATTTTTCATTTCAAATTTCAAAAATAAATCTCATAAGAAAAGAGAACAACGGAAAGAAAATGAATGCTTGATTTATTTCCTTTGATTGTTACAAAGTGGTGTGACTTTCTAATTTCAAAATACATAACAATGAATAATTTAAGGAACATATTCAATTGACTTAAAAGAATATGGCAGAGAAAATGGTTAGAATTATGCACAAAAAATGTTATAAGTTTGGTAGGTTTTCTTTTCTTGACAACATGGTATTAAAAGAAGGAATTAATAAAAGGAAGGAAAATAAATGCATGCGTGATTAATGAAGAAATAAGGTGGAGAGAAAGAATCACTAATTTTGAGGAAATTAAAAAAGAAGGGAAAGAAAATAAACAAAAAGTAATTAATTCATGATTAATTGTCTAATTTTAATCGTTAGAAAGTTGTATGACTTTCCAAATTTCAAAAGACAAAATATTAAAATTTTAGAATTTAAGAAACATATTCAATTGGACATTCAAAAACAAAGTAGAGAAAATGAATAGATGTGTAATGACCCGGGTTTTTGTCGACTTTGGTTATCGCCATAAACATGATGATGACTAACCAAGCATCGAAAAAATCCTGGTAATTAATGAAAGAAATTAGAGGGTGAGAATAGATAAGATAGAAACTTAGAATAGAAGAAGAAGAAACACAACATCAGAGTAACACGAACCTCACAGTGGAACGAATAACATATAATATATAATATATCCTTGAGATAAAATCAGTATATGTATACAATAACATTTTCAGAGTACAACACTTACAACACAACGGAAATAAACTATAGCTATATGATCCTGAAGCCTCCTTCTCCAGCTCTTCAAGTATCTGTAAATCCCAACTACTTGACTGCCCGTACAAAATTGGGCACCCAAGAGTTTAGGGAAAACAAAACAAAATAAACTCCGGGTCAGTCATGGGACTGGTATGACTAAAACAGTTTAAAACAGTTTGAGCAACAAAACGATGTCTCATAAGACCATGCCGTATAACGTAACGGGTTTTCCCGTATGAGAATCCAAATTATCTTTATATCAAAAACCCTTTTGATATTATAATAATGTCTACCAACCACAATATAATAATCATCTAGCAGAAACGCTTTTATCTCACGTTCTACATATATAGTATAGAATCAAAACCGCAAGCACGTATTGGGTAATGGGTTTCCAACTATGACAAGGTATGGAACCACCTTTCGCTAGTGTAACTCAAGAGAGGAATACACTGGGTTCAACAAGAACATCTTGCAACCCGCCCACACATGACCGACCACTCCTTTCGCTTGAGTGTATCGAATGTATATCACCAACGGTTGGGATCAGCAACTGTTTCCCGAATGGGACAACATCAACAATAGATTTTTGGGAAGTAAATGAAACTCTAAATCAGGTGATTATACATCCTACTTCGGTGCGACCGACTTAGCCATGCTGCCTGCCCGATTTCTGTCATTTACCGGATGTGAGGCTTGAGGTTACGCTTCATCATCACATCAGATTCACTTCGAATGTCACATTGTCACATCCATCAAATCACCGATTGACGTCCTCAAAAATACATTATGTATTAGCTAAAAGAAGTTTCCTTCTCCGCTTCCACTCTTGGTACGGTTGGAGAAATCAATATACGTGATCGTCTGGAAATACTCTGTCAGACATTCATCCATACAAGTCACCCAGGAACAGGATGAACCGAAGCCACTATTCAATACACCCATCTTAGACACTGTTATCTAAGACTTATACAATAGCCCTTGCACTTTACTCCATCTTCAATTATCTTTGGCATATATGATTCGCAACGCTTATGCCAATACAGAGTGATTCTTTGGATAATAATCCAACCGGTCTCTCCATATTAACAACGTTAAAATGGTCAAAACTTCGATAGTCTGTGATTTAACTATTGAAGAAAAACAGGTGCAAACAACGATATTATTTCCAGATGGAAATTTATATCGATCAAACATCATTTAACATTTATCTCCTTAGTTCATTTTTCATCTCCTGTTTCCCTATATTAAACATTTCTTATTTTCTAAATTTAGTAAATATATGTTATTACCATTGGAAAACATTTCCATTTCTTGTTTTCTATATCAGAAAACATTTCTGGTTCTTAGTTGGAAAACATTTCCAAAACTCCTTCATTGGACTTAGACAGATGTTTAGATAAAACATCGCTATGCCGACTCAAACCATTTCCTTTAATTACTAAATTCACTTAACCATCCTTTACTGCCGAAACTTAACCATTCCATAGTTAAATACGAAGCCAATCTAGTTGGGTTAGAACTACCTCTCAGACCTTAACTGAACAACATTTCTAACTTTGAAATAGGCAAAGTTCACTTTATATTTCTTTAACTAACTTCCTTACTTAACCCTCCTTTGAATCATCTCTTATTCGATAATTCTTTCCTTCGAATAAGGTATATTCAATAACTCTATTCAATTTACTCTATTCGATTAACCTTTATCAATTAACTCTATTAGACTAACGCTATTGGATTAACTCTATTGGACTAACGCTATTGGATTAACTCTATTGATTTAACACTATTGATTTACTCATTTCACTTAACTCCCTTCGAATAAACTATATTCAATATCTCCTTTAACTCTATTCGAATAACTATATTCGATTAACTCAATTTATTCTATTTGAATTAACTATATTCGATTAACTCCTTTTACTTTCTATTAGAATAAACTATATTCGATTAACTCATTTGCTTCAACTCTAATCGATTAACTCTGTTTGATTAACTTTGTTTGATTTACTCTAATCGATTTAACTCTTTTCATTTAACTCCTTTCCAATAAACTATATTCGATAACCCTTTAATTCTATTCGAATAAACCATATTCAATTTACCCCTTTAATTCTATTCGAATAAACTATATTTGATAACTCCTTTTACTTTATTCAAATACCTAATATTCGATAACTCCGTTTGAATAACTCTAGTTCGATTTACTCTAACTGATTAACTCTAACTGGTTTAACTCTAACTGGTTAACTCTAATTGGTTAACTCTAACTGGTTTAACTCTAACTAGTTAACTCAAATTCGAATAACAAATATTCGATTAACTCTATTCAACTAACTCGACTCGACTAACCCCTTTCAAATAACTAATTCGATTTACTAACTTTCGAATACCATATTTGATTTAACTTCTTTTGACTACCATATTCGATTTAACTCCTTTATTCGCTTTATAAAGATTTCCCTTTTAACAACGTTTATTCATTTTTAAAGATTTACTTTTAGTAACGGTTCTCCACTTTAAAATGATTTCCTTCTTATAACAGTTTCCTTTTTATAACGTTTTCCCTTTTTCTAAATATCTCCTATTTATAAATATTCCAATTTATAAATATTTCCTATTTATAAATATTCCATTTATAAATATTTTATTTTCAAATATCACTTTGAAAATATTCCCTTATCAACATTTCGGTATGTTATGTTGTTTAACATATCAAATTACGATGTACAATATCGTCCATACACATATAATAAACCACATATTATAAATCACATCATATATCACAATATATGAAAACAATAAAATAACTATTGAGGAATCCAATCGGATTCCTCCAACCTGTCTCCCTGCATCCACAGATATTACACAATAAAATCAACATCACTTTCAGTTCCATATGATATATTCTATTAAACAGAATCAATATAGAAATTCAACTAACCGACTAGCAGTTCAATCAAACAGTCAATACACAGTCAATCAGCCAATATTTAACAGTTCTAAAAATACAACATGAAATTATAAACTGTTCAGAGTTAGTGAGATTTACTCTCTTTGGCAGTTCATCGTTAATGAACGATAAACTGTTATTTGATTTGAATCAAACAATTTATTTTGCCATAAATTCATACGAGCCCCAATCCACTTCCAGTCACTTCCAGTGCGTACCGTCGTCCATACGATCACAACGCAACTTACGGTTCGTCAATCTGATATCATATGATCAAGTTATAGATTTTACAAGAAAATACCTTATTTAAATAAATAAACTTGGGTTTAGATTTTTAATTGGGCTTTCACCTTACAAATAGAACAGCCCATTCCCTTGGTTTAAAGCCGACCCGCTCAACTCCAATCCATCTTCCCCGATCAGCGTCCTCCTGTACACCACATTTCCATTGCCGATTCTTCTATAATCCCATCCTCCTTCCACCGTTACTTAAAAATCACCAGAGAAGTAACAAATATCACTCCATCATATCCTCTTCATTTTCATACCAACCTCATCAAATCCGCACCCCACCATCAATTTCCGTCGTTCACCATTTCTCTACGTACAGGAAAAATCCCCACGACAAAAATGAACACCGAACTCCACCAATACTTCCAAGCATGACCCAATTTCAACCACAAACCCGAATTCAACACTCACATCTCAAATTACAAACCCAAACGCCCAAATCCTTAAACCCTAGCTGACGCTGATCCAAAACAAGCGATGACAAATTGGATCGAACCCCTTAATATGCATATCCAGTCGAAGAGAAAGACTCAGGGATCATCAATATACAAGTATTATGATTTATAGAATTTCATTTGAATTGTATGAGATTTTTGAAAGAAGGACTGTAAGAACCGGTAACTTCCCCGTGAAGGAAAGAGCGAATACTTTGAGAACAACACACAAATGAACGCAGACGGAAGAACATTTCATTGCTATTACAACAATTCCATCAGATACAAGAATATACAGAGTATAATTGAATAAATTACATTCGATAAATCTCAGAGATTACAATAAATTACATAGCAGCGGAAAATAATACAAAGCACAACTGAAGGTGATATACAGATACAGAGCTTTCCGGATATCATTCAAGCTGTAAACCAGGATCCTGTGAATATAAATCTGCAAAACCAAAACTACTAGCTGCCCGTATCGAAAATAAGAGCACCCAGAGTTTAGGTTAAAACAATAAACTCCAGGTCAGTCATGTGACTGGTGTGAGAACTAAAACAGTTATTTAAAACTTTACTTTAAAAGAGAGTAATTCAAGGGACCACGCCGTATAACACGGAACGGGTCTCCTCCCAAGAATACCAGTGCATAGAGTATACAGGGAAATGCTTTTTCGAAAAATGAAGCTATTATAAGACCCAGGTCCCATCACACAATGCAACGCAAGCCGGAGGATAGGGTTTTCCCTTATAATAGCCAAACATGCTTGATACTTTTAAAACAAACCATTTGATACTATTATAAGTGTATAGTGTCAAAATATTTTCAATCATAAATATTAATCATAGACGGCATGGGTACTATATATCATGTCGCCATACTAGTTCTACAATTAAAACCGAAACACACGTATTGGAAATTGGATTTCCATCATGAGTCGAGGCAAGGGGCAAGCTCCTCTCTGCTTCGAGACACTCTAGCAAATGCCTCGGGACTACACACTCTGGGTAACCACTGGGATTCTCCAAGACCGGTCCTCTCTTACATTTGAGGATTAGTTATTCCTGAACACACGTTTCTCGGCCCTATAGGACCTAAAATCGAGGCGCCTCGCATCCAAACCACAAAGGTGAAAAGTATATAAATGTTAGGGCTGGTGGGTCACTGACACCAGCCACAGCTAGAAAGAAACGTCGTGCATTCCTTGGGTCCTCATCCCGTTTTTGACTCATACCGAGGTGTGAGGCTCGCGAATCCACGCTATACACAAAGCTGCCACGTAGGCCGTGCTTTGATCATCAACCACAAGACTTTGCTTTTCAACAGAAGCCTTGATCCATGCAACTCAGCATGCCATACAGGCAATTCATGCCATGCGATTGATATCTATCGATACATAACTTCTAAGCTCGTATGTCTCAGAGAAGGGCGTTAAGCAAGAGAATAAATTCTCCGCCATCAAACAGATATATATTTAACAGAAATCAATCAACACAGAATAAAATCCAATGTCAGACACACAATCCCTTTACAAGTTTGTTCTGGGTCTGAACGAAACCGGAGGCACTTTCCTCGCATATCCATCGATCTCCAAGTACGTCTGGACGACCACCAACTATTTCCATCCTCTTGGGTGCACAGCCCAATCAGGATCGTCAGTAATTATCCAAACGATGTGAAGACTTCCCGTCTTCAATCACCGTCTTCATCTTCGACTTATCGTCGAATCGGTTATTCAGAATGGGTGTAAACCCGACCTTTCCGAACAACCCGCATATATTAAAAACAAATGTTACACAAACACAACATACGCCTCATTCCAATTCAGCAGCCACTAACCGTAAATCAACAAGAGAACAATTTCCCAAATATTAACCCCGAAGGCCGAAACCAACATCAGATCAATACCCAGGAAACCACTCTTCTTAGCTAACCTACAACTAGTTTCTAAATTTCATATTCTTCGGGAAAGGTTCCCATTAATTTTATCAAAGATAAATTCTTTAAATTTATCCTTTAATCTTCCTTTGGATGTCATTTCAAACCAAATTATGGTTTTCCCAAACTAGTTGAGATTAGCGAACCACATCGAAGTAATTATTTATTTTATTTCCCAATCCCAACCTATTCATTCCATGAAGCAAAACTGGTAATACTCCATATCTAATACCACGGTGTTATCGGTAAAATTAATTACCATCTCACGTTCAAATCTAATTAAAGATTTGACTATCGTTTGGAGCAAAACTGGTGATACTCCATTCTCGCTTGTTGAATATATGGTTGTGTTTGATGATAACAAATAGATTTTTATTGATGTGTTTGATAGTGAAATAATAAGTATTATTGCTTAATAATGCTGTACACAGAATACAGGAAACTTATGTGAGCATTTTTTATATAATACTTACTTTATTTCACAAAGCATTTATATACAAATTTCTCTTGAGACACTCATTCTTTTACATGACTTTTCAACTTCTTTACAAATAAACTCAGTACAAATGTCTTTACAAATCCCTTTACATTTCACACACATCTCTCTGCTAAACATTTCTGTACTGCACACTCTTACTGTCCAAATTTCTGTTCTTCCTTGGTTGCATCATTCTCAAAACCTGCCACACAAAAGAAAATACACACAAGTACACTGGAACAAAAATAAGCACTGAACAAATGAAATTTTATAGATTTTTTTGTCTCAGTTTTCTGTGTGTTTTTCTCATCATGTTTCAGACTTGCACAGCCACGCCACAACCATACTGGTTTGCTGATCAGAACCAGCTGATTCTGACCAGCCTCAACTCAGTACAGTTTGACTGCTGTTTTTTTTTTGTGTCAGGGTCACAAGTCAAAAATCAATAGAGAAATGGAAGTGCAAACCTTTAAAACATGAAAAACAACTCAGCATGAAGAAAACAGTGTTCAACAGGTTCAAAATGCAAGAGATGGTGGCAAACACAACATGAAGCATGTATATACAGTGGAGAAAGCAAGAGCAAGTTCAACAAGTTTTGGGCTGAGTTACTAGTCAGCCAACAAACCGACGTGTAAAGTCACAATGTCAAATGCATGGTGTAGCGAACAAAAGGGAAGCATTCAAGTCAAAATGGAGCACCAACAATTTTAGAGCGCGCACACACACACACACTGGAGCAGTACAAGTGGAAGCAGCTGACACAGCCATATATGGTGAAACAAATATCAATATTGCATACATGTTCAATACAGCCAAGTAGTCGAGGCAGCTCAACATTCAAGAACAAGCAGCTACAAGTTTTTACAAGTGCAACTCATCAAGTCAGCACGGTTGAGTTGCAGTAAAAATGGAGCAAATCAATTTTTATAAGCACTGCATATACAAGATCAAACAACAAAAGAGCATGTGTGCATGTATAACAGTTCAGAATTGCATGTTTCAGCAAGTACACATTTCAGAATGGACGAGCACAACATATCAGAACCAAGACAACAAGTGCAAGTGAAAATGAATGGAGTACAAGGTCAAACCAAAGTGGAATAAATCAATTCAGAGTTTCAAGGGACAACTCTACAATCACACAACTCATTCAAAGTCGAGGAATATACAAGGAAACAGTTTTTTTTTTCTGCCAAGATTATAGTTTTCCAGAAGTACAAGTGGAGTTTAAATCAACTTTCAGGTTTGAAAATGATTCCTGAAATTTACCAATAGCATTTTTTTTGGTAAATAGTTTCCAGAAAAATCTGTGAATGGACTAGCATATGACATGGAAATCAATTCAATTTGTTTGGAGAATCATCAATCATGCATGGCATTTTTAGAAGGTCAAACAGTATAGAATTGGTGGTGCTGATTTCCAGCAATGAAATTTCTCAAATGGATCATATTTGGAAAATGTTAAATGTTTTAAATTCAAATTGTTTCAAGTCAAATAATCAATTCTTTACTTTCCTGTTTTGACAAAGGGTCAAACTGTTGTTTGGAAAATCACAATGCAAAAAACAGACAAATCATTCCACTTGTTGCAATGGATCAAGACGGGTTTTAAATCGAAATTATGGCAATATTAACCACGGCAACAAATTAAATCTCATTCAAAGCCAAGGAACATAATGCCAAAATCACGCAACAATTCAAAAAGGGGCAAGTTTTACTTTTCCAGAATTTTCAATCAAGACCGAGAAACAAAAGGCAACATTTTTCACGCAACGCAAATCAGGGGACAAAATCAAATAGCAAGGGGCCACAAACATTCAAGCCGAGAAATCCATATCAAATTCAAGGAAAGTCAAAATCAAAGCAAATCAAGAGGGGGCAAGTCTCTAATGCGAAATCAGAGAGTAAGGGTTTCTAAAACCCTATATAAACACACCATACATCATCGACAAAAATCATCGAAATATACACAGAAAAACCGAAACCCTAATTGCAAAAATCAGAATTGCTTACTTGATTGATCGAGAGAAAGAAAGAGCACGTCGCAGAAACAAGCAGCAAATCAATTCCCAGTATTTTTAGGATTCGTAAGCCAAGAAACTTCAATTTTTCAGAAACCCTAGTCACGATGTTTTTTGGGAGTCGCCATTATCAAGTAAAAGGAGAATTGCACAAATAAAAGAAAGTGGGCCGACCCTTTGTTTACTTGACTAAGTCAGGATTGTTAAAGGGGGTGTTTTTAATTTGTTCTCCTATCTTTTGAATTTTCTTTGTAATTGTTTTTAGTTTTTTTTAAGATGAAATTTCTTGTTTTCTAGTTTCCTGTAAAACTAGGATACAGATTACTGGATAGTAGTCTGGGAAAATCTGGTCTAGAGTTCATTGACCAGTCTAGGATTTTAAGCTTAGGGTCAGACAGGAGCAGGAGTTGCAAGTTTACATAGGATTGTAAGCGAGATCTGTTTGTATCTCCTAGTAGAAATCTTAGAAAGGCAGCAGTAGGCACAATTTGCCGAAGCTGGGTATCTTTGCGTGTGATTCTTCTTTCTGCATTTTTTTATATCTCAGAATTTATTTTAATTTATTGTTAAAACCCTATTCACCCCCCCCTCTAGGGTTATTATCGATCCTACAATTGGTATCAGAGCTAGTGTGTAACCCTAGAATCATGACTTCGATGAACAATGCTTTTTCCGAAGGTCAATCTATTGCTAGACCACCCATGTTCAATGGTGGTGATTATGCGTATTGGAAAGCTAGGATGAAAATCTATCTTGTGTCTGTTGATTATGATGTCTGGGATATCATTGAAACTGGATATAAACCTCCTACTGAAACTGTTAATGGAATTGTAACACCTAAACCAAAAATTAGGTGGGATGCAAATGATAAGAAACTATACTCTATAGATTCTAAAGCTATGAATGCTCTGATTTGTGCTCTTGATAAAACAGAATATAACAGAATTTCTCATTGTAATACAGCCCAGGAAATTTGGCATACTCTGGAAGTCACACACGAAGGAACTTCTCAGGTTAAAGAATCCCGTCTTGCCATGTTCAGTAATGAATATGAGAACTTCAACATGCAGAAGGACGAGAGCATCAAGGACATGTATGGTCGCTTCTCCGTACTAGTCTACAATGCTAGAGCCCTTGGAAAGGTCTATACAGAAGTGGAGCTCGTGAGGAAGATTCTGCGTGTTCTGCCCATGAACTTTGAAGCAAAAGTCACAACCATTCAAGAATCTAAAGATCTGAGCAAGCTGAGCATGGAAGAGCTTATCGGGAATCTAATGACATATGAAATGGAGCTAAAAGAAAGAGAAGATCGCAACAACTCAGATCTGAAAAAGAAGTCAATAGCCTTGTCCAACACTGTCACCAGCGATAGTGAAGATCCTATTGAACAGCTTGCCATGGCAGTCAGACAACTCACGAAGTGGAGAAAACTCAAACCTCGGAGAAATAAACCAAAGACCAACAATTCAGAAGACGAACCACTCTGCTACCACTGTCAAAAGCCTGGGCACATAAAACCAAATTGTCCACTTCTCCAAAGAAACAAGAACAAAAAGAAAGCTTTTGCCATAACTTGGGATGATGAGGAAGGAGAAGAAGACTCAGACAGCAGTGAGGAAGAAAGCAATTTGTGCTTCATGGCAAAATCAGACCTAGAAGATACCGACGAGGAAACCACTGAGGTATACAGTTATGACGATCTAGTTTTAATGTGTAAACATCTTTCTGAAATTATTGACACATTAGAATCAGACACAGAGAAACTGAAAGCAAAAAACATCAACCTTGTTCACAATAATAAGAAGTTGGAATCTGAGATTAAAAATGCTTCAAAAATTAATAATCTAGATTGTGAAATTTGTAAGGATGTGAATCTAGAACTTTTAACACTCAAGTGCACCATTGAGAATCTTGAAAAAGTAAATTCGACTCTTAAAAAGGATGATGACACCAAAAGAAAGAATTATGTTGAACGATGCACTTCTTTGATAAATGAAAACACAATGTTAAGAACGAGAGTTCAAGATCTTGAAGTTGCTTTGAATAAATTCTCAATTGGTCAAACGTCTTTTAAAATGTTGCTTGGAAACCAACTATTTGCAAATAATAGAAAAGGACTTAGGTATGGAAAGACACAAGAAAAAGTGACTAGGATTGACAGTGCTAAACGTAGAGGTATATTTCCCAAATGTATAAAATGTGGAGTAATTGGGCACAATCATGAAAACTGCAAGAATGGTAGTAAAATTCAAAAGTTCAAAAAGGTTTGGGTTCCTAAACACTTGGCACACAATTATTGTAATGATTGGAACACAAATAAAGGGAAAAATCAAATCTGGGCTCCAAAAGAGTCTTATGACTATCATTTTTCTACTACTGATATGATTGGACCTAGAAGATTCTCTGGGTCATCCTCTTCTCTGTTTGTGTAGGTATGTTGGCGGGCTAAGGAGCAACAGAAATGGTATTTGGATTCAGGTTGCTCCAGTCATATGACAGGAGACAAAAGACTGTTCCTTAGCCTTGAAAAACATAAAGGTGGGAATGTGACTCTAGGTGACAACAGCAAATGTAAAATTATTGGTAAAGGAAAAGTAGGTAACAGTATTTTTGCCTTAACCGATGTTTTATATGTTGATAGTCTATTTCACAATCTTATCTCTATCAGTCAACTCTGTGATAAAGGAATGAATGTTGTGTTTGATAGTAATGTTTGCAAAATCATAGAAAAATCCTCTGGAAAGGTTGTTTTTACAGGGAAAAGAAGAGGAAATGTCTACACACTCTCTTTCGATGATGTGACTGTTTCTAGGTGCTTGATAGCAACGGGAGAGGAGGCAACTCTATGGCACAGAAGGCTGGCACATGCAAGTACGGGTCTGCTTGAAAGACTGAAAACAAACGAACTTGTCAGAGGTTTGCCTAATCAGAAATTCAAAAATAACAAAGTGTGTAAAGCCTGTACTATGGGAAAACTTAGTCGCTCATCTTTTCGTCCAAAAAATGTTGTTAGTACGTCACGCGTGCTTGAATTGATTCATATGGATTTGTTTGGACCTACTGACATGGCTAGTTTAAATGGTAAACGTTATTGTTATGTATTGGTTGATGATTACTCTAGATTTACATGGGTTTACTTTCTAGCCAAAAAGTCTGAAGCTTTTGATTATTTTTCAAAATTTTCAAAACTTGTTCAAAATGAAAAAGGGTTTTCAATTAAAACTCTGAGAAGTGATCATGGAGGTGAATTTGAAAATCTAGACTTTGAAAAACTTTGTGAAGAAAATGGTTTTAGACATGAGTTTTCCGCTCCTCGAACACCTCAACAAAATGGGGTGGTTGAAAGGAAAAATCGTACATTACAAGAAATGGCTAGATCGATGTTATGTGAATATAATTTGCCTCAAATCTTCTGGGCTGAGGCAGTAAATACTTCATGCTATGTAATGAACAGAGTTATGATTAGACCAATACTTAATAAAACATCATATGAACTTTGGTCTGACAAAAAGCCTAACATCTCGTACTTTAGAGTGTTTGGATGTCCTTGTTATATTTTGAACACAGGAGAACAGCTTGGGAAATTTGAGTCAAAAACGATTGATGGGATTTTCATGGGTTATTCCTCAAGAAGCAAAGCTTACAGAATCTTCAATAAACAATCAAGAACAATTGTGGAAACCGTCAATGTAAAGTTCAATGAAACATATGTGGATATGGTCTCTGAAGAAGATAAAGATGATGGTGGTGTACAAGAAGTTGAACAAGAAAACAACGATGTAGAAGAAAACAACGAAGAAGCCGCTGAAGCAGAAACAAATGTTGAAAGACTAAAGTTCAGGCCCAATCATCCTCCAGATTAGGTAATTGGAAGTCCAACAGCTGGTGTTCGTACACGTTCCTCTCTCAATAAGGATGTTTGTACTTTTTGTATTCATAATGCTTTTATATCGAAAATAGAACCAGGTTCTTATGATATTGCTCTTAATGATGAATTTTGGTTGTTAGCTATGCAAGAAGAACTCAATCAGTTTGAGAGAAACAGAGTTTGGACTTTGGTGCCTAAGCCAAAAGACTATCCAGTAGTTGGAACAAAATGGGTGTTTAAAAATAAGCTTGACGAGTCTGGAAATGTAATTAGAAACAAAGCTAGGTTGGTTGCTAAGGGATACGATCAGATTGAAGGCATTGATTTTGATGAGACATTCGCCCCAGTTGCTAGATTAGAAGCAATTAGAATCTTGTTAAGCTTTGCATGTTTTAAAGGTTTTAAACTGAAACAAATGGATGTGAAGAGTGCTTTTCTGAATGGAGAACTAAAAGAAGAGGTTTATGTTGAACAACCCCCTGGTTTTGAAAGTCACGATTTTCCAAATCATGTGTATAAACTAGAAAAAGCATTATATGGTCCTAAACAAGCTCCTCGAGCTTGGTATGACTGTCTCTGTACTTAACTTTTGGAAAACGGTTTTAAAAAGGGGTGTGCTGACACGACTCTGTTTCTATTACATGACGGTGATGATTTTTTGATTGTTCAAATCTATGTTGATGATATCATTTACGGTGCTACTAATGATGTCTTGTGTGAAAATTTGAAAAAGTTATGCAGGACAAATTTGAGATGAGCTTGGTGGGAGAACTGAAGTATTTTCTAGGCTTTCAAATCAAACAGAGCAGCAAAGGCATTTTTATCTCTCAAACAAAGTATATAATGGAGTTACTGAGGAAATTTGGAGTGGAAGATGCAAAACCAATGAAAACACCAATGAGTCCAACAACCAAGCTTGACAAAGATGAAAAAGGTGTTGCTGTTGATCAAAAAAAAATATCGCGGTATTATCGGTTCACTTCTTTATCTTTCTGCTTCTAGACCCGATATTATGTTTTCTGTTTGTTTGTGTGCTCGTTTTCAATCTAATCCAAAAGAATCTCATTTAAAAGCCACAAAACGAATCCTGAGATATTTGATACACACACCAAATCTTGGTTTATGGTATCCATCTTGTGATAACTTTAATTTAGTTGGGTTTACCGATGCTGATTATGCTGGCTCACTCACTGATAGGAAGAGTACTAGTGGAACTTGTTTCATGCTAGGTCATTCACTTGTTTCATGGTCAAGTCGTAAACAAAATAGTGTTGCTTTATCCACTACTGAGGCTGAATATATTGCTTTAGGAAGCTGTTGTGCACAGATTTTATGGATGATGCAGACTTTATCTGATTTTGGGCTTTGTTATAAACGAGTTCCTTTAAAGTGCGACAGTAAGAGTGCAATTGACTTATCAAGTAATCCTGTACATCATTCACGCACAAAACACATTGATGTGAGACACCACTTTCTTAGAGATCACATTGCTAATGAGGACATTTGTATTGAATTTATTCCAACAGAATCTCAGCTTGCTGATATTTTCACAAAACCCCTTCCAGAAGATAGGTTTTGCAGATTACGATTGGATTTTGGAATAATAGAAATAAATTAATCTCTTTGCATTTTTGGGTAAATTTTCTCTTGAGATGTTCTGTTATCAATATCATTTTCTGACAAATAATCCAATCTTCAAACCATCAAAAAAAAAAAAAAAGAACAGTTTTGTTTTGGACATTTTTTTTTTGATAAAATTGTGACTATGTAAGATTTCAGAATGTGAGATGGCTGAAAGTTTGTCTGCAACTCTGATGTGATTGAATATTCTTTATAATATGAGTAAATTAGGAACTTTTTTCACATCCATCTCTGTCTCTACCATTCTTCTATCATCTATTGTAAAAATTATACACAAATAATTTCTCTGACCTCATTTAAAAATCCAAGTTCTGGTTATGCATGGTCATGAGATTTTTTTTCTTTTCATGTTGCAACTAATCCCATTTAAAAATCCAAGTTCTGGTTATGCGTGGTTAGTGTGCTCTTGAATTTAAAAAAAATAATATATATATATATAATTTATATATATACATGTATCTTCATTTTCTGATTTGTGAAATGTGTTCCTATTTTATAAATTATTATGATTTTTATTTGATTGTTTGGGGTTTTCTGACTCTGATCCTGTCAAATGTCTTGTTTTCTCACTACAGTCCATATCCTTTGAAAATGTTCAGAACTGTTCATCTTTTGATGATTACAAAGGGGGAGAAGGAGTTAAGATTTTGTGTTGTTTACAGACATCTATAGATTTTATTTTGCCATTAATGCTAAGCGTTTAATTACTTTCTATTTTTTTCAACTTCTTATTTTATGTCTGTTTACAACTAATAGGAGGAGCACAAATATAGGGGGAGTTCATTTCAAACACATCCTGTCCTGTGTCATTCTCAAAAATCTTAAGTCTGTTTGTCATCATCAAAAAGGGGAGTTTGTAGAATATATGGTTGTGTTTGATGATAACAAATAGATTTTTATTGATGTGTTTGATAGTGAAATAATAAGTATTATTGCTTAATAATGCTGTACACAGAATACAGGAAACTTATGCGAGCATTTTTTATATAATACTTACTTTATTTCACAAAGCATTTATATACAAATTTCTCTTGAGACACTCATTCTTTTACATGACTTTTCAACTTCTTTACAAATAAACTCAGTACATATGTCTTTACAAATCCCTTTACATTTCACACACATCTCTCTGCTAAACATTTCTGTACTGCACACTCTTACTGTCCAAATTTCTGTTCTTCCTTGGTTGCATCATTCTCAAAACCTGCCACACAAAAGAAAATACACACAAGTACACTGGAACAAAAATAAGCACTGAACAAATGAAATTTTATAGATTTTTTTGTCTTAGTTTTCTGTGTGTTTTTCTCATCATATTTCAGACTTGCACAGCCACGCCACAACCATACTGGTTTGCTGATCAGAACCAGCTGATTCTGACCAGCCTCAACTCAGTACAGTTTGACTGCTGTTTTTTTTTTGTTGTGTCAGGGTCACAAGTCAAAAATCAATAGAGAAATGGAAGTGCAAACCTTTAAAACATGAAAAACAACTCAGCATGAAGAAAACAGTGTTCAACAGGTTCAAAATGCAAGAGATGGTGGCAAACACAACATGAAGCATGTATATACAGTGGAGAAAGCAAGAGCAAGTTCAACAAGTTTTGGGCTGAGTTACTAGTCAGCCAACAAACCGACGTGTAAAGTCACAATGGCAAATGCATGGTGTAGCGAACAAAAGGGAAGCATTCAAGTCAAAATGGAGCACCAACAATTTCAGAGCGCGCGCACACACACACACACTGGAGCAGTACAAGTGGAAGAAGCTGACACAGCCATATATGGTGAAACAAATATCAATACTGCATACATGTTCAATACAGCCAAGTAGTCGAGGCAGCTCAACATTCAAGAACAAGCAGCTACAAGTTTTTACAAGTGCAACTCATCAAGTCAGCACGGTTGAGTTGCAGTAAAAATGGAGCAAATCAATTTTTATAAGCATTGCATATACAAGATCAAACAACAAAAGAGCATGTGTGCATGTATAACAGTTCAGAATTGCATGTTTCGGCAAGTACACATTTCAGAATGGACGAGCACAACATATCAGAACCAAGACAACAAGTGCAAGTGAAAATGAATGGAGTACAAGGTCAAACCAAAGTGGAATAAATCAATTCAGAGTTTCAAGGGACAACTCTACAATCACACAACTCATTCAAAGTCGAGGAATATACAAGGAAACAGTTTTTTTTTTCTGCCAAGATTATAGTTTTCCAGAAGTACAAGTGGAGTTTAAATCAACTTTCAGGTTTGAAAATGATTCCTGAAATTTACCAATAGCATTTTTTTTGGTAAATAGTTTCCAGAAAAATCTGTGAATGGACTAGCATATGACATGGAAATCAATTCAATTTGTTTGGAGAATCATCAATCATGCATGGCATTTTTAGAAGGTCAAACAGTATAGAATTGGTGGTGCTGATTTCCAGCAATGAAATTTCTCAAATGGATCATATTTGGAAAATGTTAAATGTTTTAAATTCAAATTGTTTCAAGTCAAATAATCAATTCTTTACTTTCCTGTTTTGACAAAGGGTCAAACTGTTGTTTGGAAAATCACAATGCAAAAAACAGACAAATCATTCCACTTGTTGCAATGGATCAAGACGGGTTTTAAATCGAAATCATGGCAATATTAACCACGGCAACAAATTAAATCTCATTCAAAGCCAAGGAACATAATGCCAAAATCACGCAACAATTCAAAAAGGGGCAAGTTTTACTTTTCCAGAATTTTCAATCAAGACCGAGAAACAAAAGGCAACATTTTTCACGCAACGCAAATCAGGGGACAAAATCAAATAGCAAGGGGCCACAAACATTCAAGCCGAGAAATCCATATCAAATTCAAGGAAAGTCAAAATCAAAGCAAATCAAAAGGGGGCAAGTCTCTAATGCGAAATCAGAGAGTAAGGGTTTCTAAAACCCTATATAAACACACCATACATCATCGACAAAAATCATCGAAATATACACAGAAAAACCGAAACCCTAATTGCAAAAATCAGAATTGCTTACTTGATTGATCGAGAGAAAGAAAGAGCACGTCGCAGAAACAAGCAGCAAAACAATTCCCAGTATTTTTAGGATTCGCAAGCCAAGAAACTTCAATTTTTCAGAAACCCTAGTCACGATGTTTTTTGGGAGTCGCCATTATCAAGTAAAAGGAGAATTGCACAAATAAAAGAAAGTGGGCCGACCCTTTGTTTACTTGACTAAGTCAGGATTGTTAAAGGGGGTGTTTTTAATTTGTTCTCCTATCTTTTGAATTTTCTTTGTAATTGTTTTTAGTTTTTTTTAAGATGAAATTTCTTGTTTTCTAGTTTCCTGTAAAACTAGGATACAGATTACTGGATAGTAGTCTGGGAAAATCTGGTCTAGAGTTCATTGACCAGTATAGGATTTTAAGCTTAGGGTCAGACAGGAGCAGGAGTTGCAAGTTTACATAGGATTGTAAGCGAGATCTGTTTGTATCTCCTAGTAGAAATCTTAGAAAGGCAGCAGTAGGCACAGTTTGCCGAAGCTGGGTATCTTTGCGTGTGATTCTTCTTTCTGCATTTTTTTATATCTCAGAATTTATTTTAATTTATTGTTAAAACCCTATTCACCCCCCCTCTAGGGTTATTATCGATCCTACATCGCTCCTTTTCCAAATTTGATAATTTAAATTATCAATTCACATTTCAATCTAATTGCAGATTCATTAAAACTCCTTTTACTGGGTTAAAGAACAAATGTCATTTAAAACACAGTTCACGACAAACCCAAATCGCATTCTCTTTACTATCGGGTTAAAGAACAAATGTTATTTAAAACACTGTTCACGATAAACCCACAGATCAATTCTATTTAAAACCCATTTCAAATCCAATTTATTTATTTAAAAATAAATGGGTTTTAATTTTAGTTCAAAACTAGTTCATTTCGATAAAAAATTATTTTTATCTTTTCAAACATGGAGTTTTTCATCCCAATTTTTCCCAAATCATTTCTTATGATTCTACACAAATTATTACTATTTTTAATAATTTTATCAAGGCCCGTACAGTCGATTTCCATCAATGGCCATCGAACTGCACTTACAGCGACCTTTTTTGAATTTGATTTGGATGTATCTCCAAATCCAACCGTTAGATTTCAAATTTCTAATATTCGTTAGAAAGCTCTTTTCGATACGAACCCAACGGTTCCGGTTTTAGGAGAATCCGACGGTCGGATCTCCCGTAATGTCCGTTCGAAATCAATGGTCGAAATTCGCGAACTGCCGCGGCGCGGCGCGTTCTATTCAGGCCATTATATATATATATAATATATATATATATTCTATATATTTCATCGATTTCCTTTTAAAACGAATTTTATAAATAGATTCAAATTTGTTTCAAAAACAATTTCAACCTTTATTTCAAATTCAAATCAAAATTGAATTTTCTATTATAAATCCTTTTCACTTTCATTCCTATTTGATTTCTATTCAAATCGATTTTAATTCAATTCGAATTCATTTTCTTTTCAATTCAATTCAATTCGAATTCGTTTTCTTTTCAAACCAAATTCAATTCATTTTCTATTCAAATCAAATTCAATTCGTTTTCTATTCAAATCAAATTCAATTCGTTTTCTATTCAAATCAAATTCAATTCGTATATAATCGATATAAATATCGCTCGCGTCAAAATAACGCATCTCTAATCAACACGGCTTTATATATTTCAATAACTTCGTTATTCTATTCAACAAATGAATCTATATTTTTGTCAACACATGACTAATCTCAACGAATGAGTATTGTCCACGTCTGACTATTTTTGTTATTTAATATATTTTATAAAAATTATGGTATCTATCGTTTGATATCAAATCAGACTCCAACCGTAAATTAGTAAGAGAACGATTCCCTGAATATTATCCCCGAAGGCCAAAACCAATATCAGATCAATATCCAGGAGACCACTCATCTCATCTATTTTCCAGTTGATTTCTAATTTCATATATGATAAAGATGTAAATTTTATTGTTAAAATATTTCGTTCAATACATGACTAATCTCAACGGATGAGTACTGTCAACACATGAACCTTTATTTTATAAAGATAAAGATGTAAATTTTATTGTTAAAATATTTCGTTCAACACATGACTAATCTCAACAGATGAGTATTGTCGACACATGAACCTTTATTTTATAAAGATAAAGATATAAATTTTATTGTTAAAATATTTCGTTCAACACATGACTAATCTCAACGGATGAGTACTGTCAACACATGAACCTTTATTTTACAATATTCTTTATTTTCCCGATTGGAATGAGGCCCAATCAATTACCATATAAAGTTAATTATATGGATTCCATACAACACATGTATATAATAGCAACGATAAATAATCAACCATCATCCAAAGTGCACTACACTGTATAAGCATCAAATATAGATATCTAACGCTTATAACAGCCTGTCGATCCATCGATCGACATACAACTAATTATTGGGATTGGTGTATGTCATATATTATCCCAATACTCGTGTGGGGTTTCAAACAATCAAACACAGATTTTATTTGTGTAGTTGGGCGATGTGTAAAATTTATCGTCCCAATCAATGTCCTTCAAATAGGTGTACATAAACAAACCGTCCGGTTTGTAAATGAATATTTATTTATTCACATTCACGTTAAAAATTATATTTTTAACGATAAAATATTTTTAACTATATATATATTTTATTTCCTTTTTATTTTATTCAACCTATGAATATATTTTATTATCAATTTCTCATCAACATCACAAACAATTTTCACAACACATCAATTAAACAAACAAGCCATCCATGGTCTGTGGATGACGGGTGTCGGGTGCTACTAAACACCGTCTGCATCCTAGTATATATATAACTAGAAAAAGGAGACTGAAGAGTGAGAAATTCTCACCGATAGCTATCCCAATTCCACGATGCTTCATTTATAGAAATCTTCGTCGTTCTCGCCTTTTGTCACTTTCGCTGCCCGTAGTCACTACATATATATAAATCACATTTTTACTTTGCTATTCAATGCATGAAAATCGAATTTTTACTTCGCTATTCAATGTATAAAAATCGAATTTTTACTTTGCTATTCAATATATAAAAATCGAATTTTTACTTCGCTATTCAATATATAAAAATCGAATGCTATTCAATATATAAAAATCGAATTTTTACTTCGCTATTCAATATATAAAAATCGAATTTTTACTTCGCTATTCAATATATAAAAATCGAATTTTTACTTCGCTATTCAATATATAAAAATCGAATTTTTATATCGCTACTATATAGATAAAAAAATTATCTTCACACCGCTACTATATAGATAAAAATTCTATCTTCACACCGCTACTATATAGATAAAAATTCTATTTTTATTCAATGGTGTTCATATAATAAAGATTATATTTTTATCACGCTATTCTCTATATAAAGATTTCGCCTTTTCAAATATAAAGATTTCGCCTTTTCAAATATAAAGATTTAATTTTTATTTCATCACTATAAAAATCACCTCTTTATTTCAACATATATATAATAAAAATCAGATTTTTATTTTGCTATATTTATAAAGATGATATTTTTACTATCTTACCTATATAAAAATCATTCTTCTACAATATAAAAATTATATTTTTAACTTTTCTATATTATAAAAATATTGTCTTTCATATTATAAAAATACCGTCTTTTATATTATAAAAATATCGTCTTTCTACTTCGAAAAATCTTAACTTTCTCTATATAAAAATATGAACTTTTCCGTTCAGTTAACTATATAAAATCTTATTTTTATTTTTCAAATAAAAATCCCCCTTTTTTTTGAATTAAAGAAAAAATCTTATTAAAGACTGAAAATAAAACTAGGTAAGTAAATAAAAACTTACTTTCATTTCAACGAAGGAGGAGGGCTTCAGGAGGCGTCGGGGTGGCTGCAGAGGGGCGTCGCTGACCTTCCGGTGGTCTTGGGTGGCTTGTGGCGGCAGATGGAGGCTGTTCTATCGATTTGGGGGTTTGTGCGCTGGAACCTTTGGTGGTGGTGGAGAGGGAGGCGTCTCAATCGTAGGAGGTGGTTGTGCGGTGGCCCGCGCCGCCGGTGGCGATGGCAGCAGCGTTGCTGCCGCGGTGTATTGGGTCTCGCGAGTTCGTGTGGGGATGGGGGGTCGGAGCTGCTGTCGAGGTCGAGGGGGAGGGCGCCGATCAGCGCTTGGTGGCGCGGTCATCGCTAGGGGGCAGCGGATGTAACACCCCGCGAATTCTATAACTGTGAAATTCACGAATTAAAGTATAATTAATTTCAAATCAAAGAACTAAGGGAAACGGGATATGCCATTGCGTTCGTCTCGGAAAAATACGCGAAATAGAGTCCGAGTTTTCGAAAAACGGAGTCCGTATGAAGAAGATATGGCCTTCAGAAGTTTCTGAATTAAGTTTAAAATTCGAACAGAATAAAACAGTTTAAAATTAAAAACCGGGCCCAATTGGCCAGGGCGGGAAAAATCCCGCCTGATGCACCCAGGTCGACTGGGCTGTCGACCTGGTCTAGCCAGGTCGACAGTGCTGTCGACAGGGCTGTCGACCTGGTCCAGAGCCAGGTCGAACCCAGCCCAACCTGGCTGGCCTATTCTATGTTGGTCGATTTTCAGAAGACTGCTTTGTCATTAGGGCTAGGTGGCAGGCTCTAATTGGTCTCTCTTTCAAATGAATGGCTACGATCAATCGAAGCAACATCGATGGTCCTAATCAGTTCATAACCCCTATAAAAATGACCCTAGACTCAACCTAATCTATTCATTCAAAAATAAGAACAAGGCCATCATGTTGCTGAGGAACGACTAGGAGTAGCCACCAATTGGAGAGAGGATTAGGAGGAAAATTCTAAAGCATAAAGCAACCTAAACAAATCAAATCAACAAGGAATCGCATCTCCAAATCCCTAAATTGGAGAATTCGCCACACAATTGTAAGTAGAGTATTATTTTGGTATGAACAAATAATTGTGTTGGTTTGTATACTTGATTTGTGGCAATAAAGTAATTCATATTTGTGCATTACTATGATTCTTATCGATTTGGAATATTGTATACGTTTGGATATTCTCAAATTATGTTATTCATTATGAAAAACTACATGCGGTAGTTTTATGCAAGTATACGTTTGGAATATTCGCAAATTATGTAATCCATGTTGAAGCTACATGTATGTAGTTGATTAATTGAAATTCATGCAAGTTTGGGGTTTTGCTACTATGCCATCATAATGTGTATTTTTATACGGAAAATCATTTTTGTGAGTAATTGGAGCAAATTTGGGTTATCATAATCCATATGAAATTATGTTGAAAATTTGGCATCATGATCTATGTATTAAGCCATGCTTTTGTACTAGAAAACCTATTTGCAAACTTATGAATATGCCTAGGCTATGATTGATATCTTGCATAATTGAAATCCATGTTAGGTCTATATTGTTAACAAGAATTATATGATGACATATGTGGTACATAGCTAGGTTAGATTCAAAAATCCCTTTTTGCAAGTTTGCATGACTAAAGTAAAAATCATGATTTCATGTTAGAAATATTTATGTCATGGTTATGTGAATAGATTTAAAATCATGATTAAGTTAAACTATACTTTTGTGTTAGTAACAAAAGTAAGCACCTTTGTAAACATGTAGTAATCTTATGAACATGATTTGCTTATGTTCGACATTATGCCTGCATAAAAGTATAGGTTTATGTTGTAGTTAAGCCTATGTGCCAATAGTGATATTCTTAACTTAACTACAAGTTTACATGGTTTGATTCATGTCACTTATGCTTTATGACCAAAGTATATGTTACCACTATGCAAGTACACCCGTTTCTATTTTGTAGATCCAGCGTCACATTGCAAGTTCATGCGTTCACATTCCCCTTTTTGTGTATGTAATCACGCTTTAAGCCTCCCCTTTTTCTCATGGCTAGGTTGGGCTTAAAAAGGCTAAGCCCAACATATATATAATAAACGAACGTGTTAAACGGGGGAAAATAACGTTGGGTTAAATTTATTAATAAATGAAAATATAAAGTAGAAGGGCCCAAATTCAAGTATGGGTTGGGCCCATGATTGGTGTAACCTTTACACCATTTACTTAATAATGGGCCGCAAATATTTACATATAAGAAAATAAAGAAGAAAGACAAAATATGTAAATGTAGAACATACGATGTGTTTAACCCGAGGTTGGATTGAGTTGTGATGTAAACCTGCCCGGAACCGCCCGGCTGTCCAGTAGTCACAACAATACCTATCCAATGTGGGAGGTTAAACATGGGGCCCAATAAGGACCCGAGGTTAGACTGAGTTGTGGCGTAAGACTGCCCGGAACCAACCGGCAACAGGCAGCCACAACAATACCTGTCTAATGTGAGAGGTCAAGGCTTTAATAAGACAATTAAGGCTGAGTCAGGATTGTTAGGATTAAGTGAACTAAAGACTTAATCAAAATGGAACATGCTAAACTAAACGGACTGGTGGGGGTTAGGTTAGAAAACACTTAACCAACTTAGCATGTTGGCTAGAGATAGAAAACCTAGTAACGGAGGACCCTCTTCAGCAGTAACCCTAGAAGGTGTATCAGGATACCCTGAAACTAGGAGGGTGGGGCACGATTACTGGGCTGATTGTAAGAGGTCAAATCGACGGCGGTGGTGTAGCAGTGTAGGTTCTAACGGGGTGCGGGCGTGCACACACTCCGGCGCAGAAAAATAAAGCACTGGGCACCAGTAGCATACCTGTGCATTCTAAGGTTGTGTCGGGCCACCACCATGGGACTTGATACACCCCATGATGGGACCAGCATAGGTAACTACAACATCGGGGGCCGTAAGACACATGTAACTATGCGAGTAGGAGCCGATCATCATAGAATGGATCACATCACCCTGATTATGGGGTGCCAGTTGGAAACTAGTTTATATGGGTTCAGAGATTTACATGGGGTACGATAGTATATTCAACCCTAGACAACTTAACCAAGTTTATAGTGCTTTCCCACTTCTTGTTTGTACTTATCGTACCCAGTTCTTTATTCATAGACAGAATAGTACTAGACTTACTCAGGCTTTATGTCTGACTCTACTTTTCTTCCGTCTTCTTTTCTTCCGTTTCCCCCCCTCCCCACCCCCATGTCCACAGGGAGGGAACACTGCAGCTTAACCAGCCTTAACATCCAGCTTGAAGAGGAGAAATGTATTGCTTGGACCTTTTCGTTTTGAACTATGGCTTTGGACAACCACTAAGGGGGCTTTTGCAGTTTATCTATGTTTTCTTTATGCTTCTTTAAATAATGTAATCAAGACAGATTATGAAAGTGTTATGTTATGTTTTTGGAAAGGATGTAAGACAATCATGGTGTTGTAGCACGTATTTGCTTTTATGAAATAAAAGTTGTTGATTTTCCGCTGTTTACAAATATGTATTTTTATATCTGTCTTGTATATCTGTGACTTATACTTATAAACCTCCACCAAAATTAGGGCATTCCCTTTGCGAGTGACCCTAACGGAGGTGGGGTGTTTCACTTGGTATCAGAGCATAGGTTTACCAGATAAGATAAAAAGTTCTAAAAATTTATTTTCAAAAAGGAATTTTAAAGAAGCATTTTTAAAAGAAAAATATTATTTTATTCTAAAAAGGCAAAGTCCACTCCCCAAAGCAATAGGTACTATCTCTTATCCTTCGTTTTGAATCTATCCTTTTTGTTTCAGTATGTCCGAAGATCTTAACTTGCCAGAAGGGGTGCCAATACCTGGTTGGTTTAGATGGTTCTTAGAAGCAAGGGCCACTCAGCCAGGTCCTACCGTTCCTCCTCCCCCAGCTACAGGAAATCATCCAGCTGCAGCGGCACCTTTTCCTCCACCTCCTCCACGGGGAAACACGTTTGCTAAGATATGTAAAGATTTTAAAGCTATGGGAGGAAAGGATTTCCATGGAACTGAGTCCTTCGTGGCAGCTAGAAATTGGCTGAAAGAAACGGAGGACCTATTCATCATCTTTGAGGTAGAAGATAGACAAAAAGTACAATTGGCAGTGTGGCTATTGAAGGGCGAGGCTTCCTACTGGTGGGAAGTCACAAATGCTGAAAGACCAGTGGAGACATGGGAGGACTTTAGGGCAAGGTTTGAGACTAAATTTCTCTCTGATGCGGAAAGAAGTTTGCAGTTGGAAAAATTCTTATTTCTTAAGCAAGGGGACAAGACAGTCAGAGAGTATGTGAATCAGTTCGATGAGCTGGCTAGGTTTGGGCTTGACCTAGTCAATACCCCGCACAAGAAGGCTCTCCGTTTCGTCAAAGGGTTGAATGAGCCATTACACAGTTTGGCCATGACCCATATACCCATGGGAGCCACGTATGAAAGATTGGTACAAATGGCATTGCTGAATGAAGAGGATAAGGGCAAGAAGGAGACAAAGGCAGAAAGCTCTCAAGGGAAGAAAGAGGGTTTGCAGCCTAAGAAGACAGACTTTAAGAAGGGCGGGAAAGGCAACAAAGAGAAGAGGAAGTGCAATTTCTGTGGCAAAGTGGGGCACTTAGTTAAGGACTGCCGGAAAAAGAAGGCCAAGGAGAATGGTGGGTGTTTTTCTTGCGGTGAGACAGGCCACAGGGCTAAGGACTGCCCAAAGAAACGAGGACAGGGGCAGAGGGCTGGATCCACCCCAGGGGCACAGGTTCATGTGCTGGAAGCGCCACCTCTGCAACAGCGAGGTATAAATACTTCTGTAGAAAGTGTAGTTTATCTTTATGATCACCCCGTTCGCACTTTATTTGATTCTGGCGCATCACACTCCTTTATCTCGTCTGCTTTAGTAGAATCTCTGCACCTAAAAACTAGTATGGTAGAGGACCCCTTAATTGTTTCAAACCCAATTGGGGGCCCAGCTCATTTGTCTATGATCTGTTTGGGATTGAAAATCTCTATTCTAAGTGTAGAATTTCAATGTAGTGCCTTTGTTTTGGGCTTTTCGGGTTATGGTTTGATTTTGGGTATGGATTGGCTATCCAGTAATGGGGCCATCCTTGATTGTGAGAAAAGGGTTGTTAGGCTCCTAACCCAGCTCGGTAATACTTTGGAAATTTCTTGTAATCCCTCGTATGCGGTTATGCTTAGTTATCTTGAATCGCTAGATGCCTCTGTTGAAAATTTGCAATCAGTTAGAGTGGTCCGGGAATATCCGGATGTCTTCGAAGAGGTGAAGGGCTTGCCTCCAAAGCGGGAAATAGACTTCCGCATATATCTTGTAGATAATGCAAAGCCCGTTGCGTTACCCGTTAGACACATGGCTCCACGGGAAAGGAAAGAGCTCAGTAAACAGATTAAAGAGCTTCTAGAAAAGGGGTTCATTAGGAGGAGCATTTCAGAATGGGGCGCTCCAGGGGTGTTCGCTACAAAGGCGGATGGTTCACTCCGTCTATGTGTTGACTATAGGGAGCTCAACAAGCTAACGAAAAAGAATAGGCACCCTCTCCCTAGAATTGACGATTTATTTGACCAGCTTGTAGGAGCGTCTGTTTTCTCCCAACTCGATTTAGCAACCGGTTTTCATCAGCTAAGGGTGGCTGAAGATAGCATCGATAAAACGGCATTCAGAACCCCAGACGGCTTCTTTGAATGGCTTGTCATGCCTTTCGGCTTGACAAATGCACCTGCTTACTTCGTGGACCTGATGAGTAGGGTATTTAGAGATTTCCTCAACAAATTCGTAGTGGTCTTCGTAGATGATATCCTTATCTTCTCAAAGAGTGAAGAGGAACATGCTCAACACTTAAGGGCAATCATGGAAACTTTGCGAGTCCATCAACTAAAAGCCAAATTCTCCAAATGCCACTTTTGGAGAGAAGAGGTGAGGTTCCTTGGGCACATAGTATCCAAACAAGGGTTAGCAGTGGATCCTGCTAAGGTAGTGGCGGTACAGGATTGGAAGACACCAAGGAATGCAACTGAGGTCCGAAGCTTTCTAGGACTAGCAGGTTTCTATCGAAAGTTTATAAGGGATTTTGCGAAAATCTCAGCTCCACTCACGAAATTGACTAAGAAGAATCTAGTGTTCAATTGGGATTTGGATTGCGAGTTTGCTTTCCAATGACTGAAAAGGGCTCTTACAACAGCCCCAGTTTTGACGCTGCCAGATGGGAGCAAGATGTTCACTGTTTATACGGATGCATGTGGGACAGGGCTAGGCGCCGTCTTAATGCAAGAAGGAAGGGTAGTAGCTTATGGCGGGAGGCAGTTGAAAGTGCACGAAAAGAACTACCCAACCCACGATCTTGAGTTAGCCGCCATCGTCTTTGCACTCAAGTCTTGGCGACACTATCTCCTAGGTGAGAAGTTCGAACTTTACACTGACCATAAATCGTTGAAATATCTTTTCTCGCAGAAGGATCTTAACTTGAGGCAACAAAGACGGATGGAGTTTCTTGCCTCGTACGATTTCGAAATCTCCTACACTCCGGGCAAAGGCAACGTAGTGGCAGACGCGTTGAGCCGAAAGAAATTGACACTAAGCCCGTTGTTTGTTGAAAGACAAAGCCTAGAGTTTATAGCCAGCTTCGACTTTAGGCCTTCCTCCGATTTCGTACCAGGCTTGCTAGCATCTCTCGAAGTGCGCCCAACTTTAGTGGATTCAGTAGGGGCAGCACAACGCGAAGACCCTCAGCTTGTGGAAACGATTGATAGGCTAATTAGGGGTGAGACTTCGAGTCACCTCAACAGATACTCCATCGACGATAAGGGTTTGCTAAGGCGAGACGGAAGACTATGCGTCCCACAGACAAAAGATTTAGTAAAGAAGGTTCTCGAGGAAGCACATCACTCCAAGATGACGATACACCCAGGCGGAGATAAAATGTACAAAGACATAAAAAGGACTTTCTTCTGGAACGGCATGAAAAAGGACGTGGCAGAATTCGTTTCTAAGTGTATGGTGTGCCAACAGGTTAAGGCGGAACAGAAAAAGCCTGGCGGACTGCTACATCCTCTGGAGGTCCCGCAGTGGAAGTGGGATAGCATCTCAATGGACTTCATCGATGGGTTGCCTAGGTCTAGGAGAGGCAACACTAGCATTTGGGTAATAGTGGATAGGCTTACTAAAAGCGCCCACTTTTTACCTGTCAAAAGTAAAAGAACTGCCTCATCCCTAGCATCACTTTACCTCAAGGAAATCGTTCGACTCCATGGAATACCGTCTATCATTGTTGGTGACCGAGACCCCATCTTCACCAGTGAGTTTTGGCGGAGTGTGCAAGAAGCAGTAGGAACGCAGTTATGCTTGAGCACAGCCTATCATCCCCAAACCGACGGCCAAACAGAGAGAGTGAACAGAGTTTTGGAAGACCTTTTAAGGCTATGCGTCCTTGACTTCGGAGGGACATGGGAAGACCACCTTCCTTTGGTGGAATTTGCCTACAACAACAGCTATCAAGCAACCATCGGAATGGCGCCCTTCGAAGCTTTATATGGAAGACCGTGCCGATCGCCCACTTGTTGGTGGGAGTCTACTGATAAGCTCATACTTGGACCGGATATGATCCGAGAGACTTCAGAGAAAGTAGACTTAATACGAAGAAGGATGAAGACGGCCCAAGACAGACAAAAGTCCTATGCCGACACGAGAAGGACCGACCTTGAATTTGAGGTTGGAGACAGAGTTTTTCTCAAGGTATCTCCGCTAAGAAACGTTGTTCGTTTTGGAACCACAGGAAAACTGGCACCAAGGTTCGTAGGGCCATTCCCTATCATCGAGAAAATTGGGAAAATGGCCTATAGATTAGAGCTACCCGAGAAGTTGGCTGGAGTCCACAACGTTTTTCACGTTTCACATCTCCGAAAATGTCTACATGAGTCTGCTGAAGTGGTAGAGCCAAATATCCTCGAAGAGGCCGAAGTGGAACGCGAAGCAACCATAAGAAAAGTTCCAACCCGCATATTAGGAACGAAAGTGAAGAAGCTACGCAACCGCGAAGTCAAGCTCGTTAAAGTTCAGTGGACCGACGCCGAGGGAGACGCGACTTGGGAAACTGAAGCTAGAATACGTACTGCCTACCCTTTTCTGTTCGAGGGTACATCCTTGATCTTTCTTTTCCTTAAGTTGCGCTTTTATCTATCTTTTTAGGTATATTTCCTCGACCTTATCTTTTAGGTAGGAACCTTTTGGATGGAAACATGTAATTGAAACATGTTATGGATGATGGTTGCAAGTGGTTGCAAGTGATTGCTAGTGGTTGCTCGTGGTTGCATATACACACACAATCTAGGTTTTAGATCGGCTCAGTCACTTCATATTGCATATGCATATATGTTTGCATTCGTATGTGGTTGAACTTTAATATGTTGTCATGTGGATGTTGCATTTGTATTGAATGATTGTGCACCCATGTAGAATCAAGAATAGGAAAATTTGCATACATAATGGATTCATGGCACTTACATAATTCGCATTAAGGAGGTCAACTGAATCAATAGACCGCCTGATTTTGCATTAGATAAGTACATGTACACACACACACTCCGCATATGATCATGAAGCATTAGGAGTCTTTTAAGGACAATGGATGCTCGTGTTTGATGGATGAGTAGATGGGTGATTGGATGTTAGGATATACAATCCTCCTAACTTGAAGATTTCGGGGACGAAATCCTTTTAAGTGGGGGAGAATGTAACACCCCGCGAATTCTATAACTGTGAAATTCACGAATTAAAGTATAATTAATTTCAAATCAAAGAAATAAGGGAAACGGGATACTCCATTGCGTTCGTCTCGGAAAAATACGCGAAATAGAGTCTGAGTTTTCGAAAAACGGAGTCCGTATGAAGAAGATATGGCCTTCAGAAGTTTCTGAATTAAGTTTAAAATTCGAACAGAATAAAACAGTTTAAAATTAAAAACCGGGCCCAATTGGCCAGGGCGGGAAAAATCCCGCCTGATGCACCCAGGTCGACTGGGCTGTCGACCTGGTCTAGCCAGGTCGACAGTGCTGTCGACAGGGCTGTCGACCTGGTCCAGAGCCAGGTCGAACCCAGCCCAACCTGGCTGGCCTATTCTATGTTGGTCGATTTTCAGAAGACTGCTTTGTCATTAGGGCTAGGTGGCAGGCTCTAATTGGTCTCTCTTTCGAATGAATGGCTACGATCAATCCAAGCAACATCGATGGTCCTAATCAGTTCATAACCCCTATAAAAATGACCCTAGACTCAACCTAATCTATTCATTCAAAAATAAGAACAAGGCCATCATGTTGCTGAGGAACGACTAGGAGTAGCCACCAATTGGAGAGAGGATTAGGAGGAAAATTCTAAAGCATAAAGCAACCTAAACAAATCAAATCAACAAGGAATCGCATCTCCAAATCCCTAAATTGGAGAATTCGCCACACAATTGTAAGTAGAGTATTATTTTGGTATGAACAAATAATTGTGTTGGTTTGTATACTTGATTTGTGGCAATAAAGTAATTCATATTTGTGCGTTACTATGATTCTTATCGATTCGGAATATTGTATACGTTTGGATATTCTCAAATTATGTTATTCATTATGAAAAACTACATGCGGTATTTTTATGCAAGTATACGTTTGGAATATTCGCAAATTATGTAATCCATGTTGACGCTACATGTATGTAGTTGATTAACTGAAATTCATGCAAGTTTGGGGTTTTGCTACTATGCCATCATAATGTGTATTTTTATACGGAAAATCATTTTTATGAGTAATTGGAGCAAATTTGGGTTATCATAATCCATATGAAATTATGTTGAAAATTTGGCATCATGATCTATGTATTAAGCCATGCTTTTGTACTAGAAAACCTATTTGCAAACTTATGAATATGCCTAGGCTATGATTGATATCTTGCATAATTGAAATCCATGTTAGGTCTATATTGTTAACAAGAATTATATGATGACATATGTGGTACATAGCTAGGTTAGATTCAAAAATCCCTTTTTGCAAGTTTGCATGACTAAAGTAAAAATCATGATTTCATGTTAGAAATATTTATGTCATGGTTATGTGAATAGATTTAAAATCATGATTAAGTTGAACTATACTTTTGTGTTAGTAACAAAAGTAAGCACCTTTGTAAACATGTAGTAATCTTATGAACATGATTTGCTTATGTTCGACATTATGCCTGCATAAAAGTATAGGTTTATGTTGTAGTTAAGCCTATGGGGCCAATAGTGATATTCTTAACTTAACTACAAGTTTACATGGTTTGATTCATGTCACTTATGCTTTATGACCAAAGTATATGTTACCACTATGCAAGTACACCCGTTTCTATTTTGTAGATCCAGCGTCACATTGCAAGTTCATGCGTTCACATTCCCCTTTTTGTGTATGTAATCACGCTTTAAGCCTCCCCTTTTTCTCATGGCTAGGTTGGGCTTAAAAAGGCTAAGCCCAACATATATATAATAAACGAACGTGTTAAACGGGGGAAAATAACGTTGGGTTAAATTTATTAATAAATGAAAATATAAAGTAGAAGGGCCCAAATTCAAGTATGGGTTGGGCCCATGATTGGTGTAACCTTTACACCATTTACTTAATAATGGGCCGCAAATATTTACATATAAGAAAATAAAGAAGAAGGACAAAATATGTAAATGTAGAACATACGATGTGTTTAACCCGAGGTTGGATTGAGTTGTGATGTAAACCTGCCCGGAACCGCCCGGCTGTCCAGTAGTCACAACAATACCTATCCAATGTGGGAGGTTAAACATGGAGCCCAATAAGGACCTGAGGTTAGACTGAGTTGTGGCGTAAGACTGCCCGGAACCAACCGGCAACAGGCAGCCACAACAATACCTGTCTAATGTGAGAGGTCAAGGCTTTAATAAGACAATTAAGGCTGAGTCAGGATTGTTAGGATTAAGTGAACTAAAGACTTAATCAAAATGGAACATGCTAAACTAAACGGACTGGTGGGGGTTAGGTTAGAAAACACTTAACCAACTTAGCATGTTGGCTAGAGATAGAAAACCTAGTAACGGGGGACCCTCTTCAGCAGTAACCCTAGAAGGTGTATCAGGATACCCTAAAACTAGGCAGGGTGGGGCACGATTACTGGGCTGATTGTAAGAGGTCAAATCGACGGCGGTGGTGTAGCAGTGTAGGTTCTAACGGGGTGCGGGCGTGCACACACTCCGGCGCAGAAAAATAAAGCACTGGGCACCAGTAGCATACCTGTGCATTCTAAGGTTGTGTCGGGCCACCACCATGGGACTTGATACACACCATGGTGGGACTAGCATAGGTAACTACAACATCGGGGGCCGTAAGACACATGTAACTATGCGAGTAGGAGCCGATCATCATAGAATGGATCACATCACCCTGATTATGGGGTGCCAGTTGGAAACTAGTTTATATGGGTTCAGAGATTTACATGGGGTACGATAGTATATTCAACCCTAGACAACTTAACCAAGTTTATAGTGCTTTCCCACTTCTTGTTTATACTTATCATACCCAGTTCTTTATTCATAGACAGAATAGTACTAGACTTACTCAGGCTTTATGTCTGACTCTACTTTTCTTCCGTCCCCCCCCCCCCCCCCCCGGTCCACAGGGAGGGAACACTGCAGCTTAACCAGCCTTAACATCCAGCTTGAAGAGGAGAAATGTATTGCTTGGACCTTTTCGTTTTGAACTATGGCTTTGGACAACCACTAAGGGGGCTTTTGCAGTTTATCTATGTTTTCTTTATGCTTCTTTAAATAATGTAATCAAGACAGATTATGAAAGTGTTATGTTATGTTTTTGGAAAGGATGTAAGACAATCATGGTGTTGTAGCACGTATTTGCTTTTATGAAATAAAAGTTGTTGATTTTCCGCTGTTTACAAATATGCGTTTTTATATCTGTCTTGTATATCTGTGACTTATACTTATAAACCTCCACCAAAATTAGGGCATTCCCTTTGCGAGTGACCCTAACGGAGGTGGGGAGTTTCAGCGGACCTCGAGGAACGGCAGGCTAGGGGAGGCGGGTTTTTTTTTTCTTCTTCTTTTACGAATGAAGAATGGGGGCCAGGGAGAAGGTATAAGGGAGATATTTTTTTTTATTTTTAATCCCAAAAAGTTGACTTTTACATACGACCTCTAAACGAGGCCCACTGCCTATCGTCCATAGCTAATTACCCCCATTCCGAACACAATGGGATATGTATCATAGGTTGATTCGATCGTTACAATCAGTTTCCGTTAAAATCAACATATAACTCTATATATTGAATTTGAACGCGCATTTCAAATTACCGGGGTCACATTCTAACTCTATAAATCCCAGAAAAATATTTTCTAGGTTCGTATTGACGATACGGTCCTAACAAAACTAGTTTCGTCGAATTCTGAGAACGTTGGAAAAATGGCCATTTTTCAGTCGATTAAAATCCACTGAAACAGGTCAAATGTGTTTTCCTTTGCCACGCTCACACATTGATTCGAAAAATTATGAAATTTGGAATCTAGCAATAACTCTACATCATGGACCCAACAAAAGTGGTTTTGTCGAAATCCGAGGTCGTTTGCAAAATTCCCATTTTTAAGGGCTGAATTCCATAGCGACTATTCAGAATTTTCAACTGGACATATCTTTTGATTCCCGCTATGAAATCTCGATTTTTCGGATTCGTTGGAAAGATATTCACGAATAGATCCTATTATTTTTGGTTTCACTAAAATCCGGATTGCTTTGCACCCGGTACATTCAATTGAAGTTTGAAATCGAATTATCGAACTACCGCGCCATTTTCAATTCCTTTTATAATTTAAATTAAATATTTATATTCTGACGACGACGTATATAATATATACGTTCGAATTCATTCAAAATAAATTTCTGGTCGTTTATTATTTAAAATAATTCATTTTAAATGTTCAAAATTCGCTAAAATTGCCAAAATAAAAATTTTAAACTGGGCCAGATTTTCGGGTTATTACAATCTCCCCCACTTAAAACTTTTCGTCCCCAAAAAGGAACAAAGTCGAAAGTGGTTGGCTTCCATTCTCCAACTTTTCAGTTTCTGAGAATTTTCAAATTCTTCAAAAATTTGGCTAACACCCTAAATTTTCGAAAAATTTCGCCATAACCTCCCCTGCACCGGGAGCCACGGGAAAATCCCGAAATTTCCATATATTCCTTCTGATCTCAAAAAGAAAAAGAAAAAGCCAAGCGGCTAGCCATTAGGCTCATAAAATCATCATCACCCAAACAAAACAGTAAATTATATAGTAAACATATACCTATTTGTCGGGCAAACAAATTTTATTCTCTGCTCTAGCCTCCTTGCTATGACCTGTTCAATGTAAGTACATGTATATGCAAACAAATGCAACTAATTTTCAATAATATTCAGTATTTGGCACAATTAGGTTAAATGGTTCAAAATTGTCAAACAAGTAAACAAACAACACAAACACCAATCAGTTAGTGAATTTAACGCTTCAAATTCATAATTTTGATATATATACAAAAATCATGTTTTTGATGCCAATTCACCACAATAAACCTATCTATATTAGTTTTGGTTCTCAAACCAGTCTAATGGAAATATATAGATATCACACCTTCGAAACACGAAAATAAACCACTGATGTCGTACGTCATCAGTGGAATCATCCCTGGGCTACTAGAGTGCGATTCTATATCTATCCAGTATATTAAAACTTCGAATATACGTTCATGACGCGTATATGCAAAACCTTTATATACTAGATTGTCCAAATCAATACAAATAAAATATTCAAATACGTATAAAACGATTTAAATTTTCAAAACAAAATTGTTTTCATTTGAAAAATATACTCTTCACACTCGTTCTAGGACACTACTGATCCTATCTCTAACGAGTCATTCTAATTGGATATTACTAATCCAATATCTGATGAATTCTTTCCTATGGTTCTAATGTGCCTTGTTCTCGAGCTCTGTAAACCAAAGCTCTGATACCACTGTAAGAACCCGTAACTTCCCCGTGAAGGAAAGAGCGGATACTTTGAGAACAACACACAAATGAACGCAGACGGAAGAACATTTCATTGCTATTACAACAATTCCATCAAATACAAGAATATACAGAGTATAATTGAATAAATTACATTCGACAAATATCAGAGATTACAATAAATTACATAGCAGCGGAAAATAATACAAAGCACAACTAAAGGTGATATACGGATACAGAGCTTTCCAGATGTCATTCCAGCTGTAAACCAGGATCCTGTGAATATAAATCTGCAAAACCAAAACAACTAGCTTCCCATGTCGAAAGTAAGGGCACCCAGAGTTTAGGTTAAAACAATAAACTCCAGGTTAGTCATGTGACTGGTGTGAGAACTAAAACAGTTATTTAAAACATTACTTTAAAAGAGAGTAATTCAAGGGACCATGCCGTATAACACAGAACGGGTTTCCTCCCAAGAATACAAGTGCATAGAATAAACAGCGAAATGCTTTTTCGAAAAATGAAGCTATTATAAGACCCAGGTCCCATCACACAATGCAACGCAAGCCGGAGGATAGGGTTTTCCCTTATAATAGCCAAACATGCTCGATACGTTTAAAACAAATCATTTGATACTATTATAAGTGTATAGTGTCAAAACATTTTCAATCATAAATATTAATCATAGACGGCATGGGTACCATATATCATGTCGCCATACTAGTTCTACAATTAAAACTGAAACACACGTATTGGAAATTGGATTTCCGTCATGAGTCGAGGCAAGGGGCAAGCTCCTCTCCGCTTCGAGACACTCTAGCAAATGCCTCGGGACTACACACTCTGGGTAACCCCTGGGATCCTCCAAGACCGGTCCTCTCTTACGTTTGAGGATTAGTTATTCCTGAACACACGTTTCTCGACCCTATAGGACCTAAAATCGAGGCGCCTCGCATCCAAACCACAAAGGTGAAAAGTATATAAATGTCAGGGCTGGTAGGTCACTGACACCACCCATAGCTAGAAAGAAACGTCATGCACTCCTTGGGTCCTCATCCCGTTTTTGACTCATACCGAGGTGAGAGGCTCACGAATCCACGCTATACACAAAGCTGCCACGTAGGTCGTGCTTTGATCATCAACCATAAGACTTTGCTTTTCAACAAAAGCCTTGAACCATGCAACTCAGCATGCCACACAGGCAATTCATGCCATGTGATTGATATCTATCGATACATAACCTCTAAGCTCGTACGTCTCAGAGAAGGGCGTTAAGCAAGAGAATAAATTCCCCACCGCCAAACAGATATATATTTAATAGAAATCAATCAACGTAGAATAAAATCCAATGTCGGACACACAATCCCTTTACAAGTTTGTTCTGGGTCTGAATGAAACCGGAGGCACTTTCCTCGCATATTCATCGATCTCTAAGTACATCCGGACGACCACCAACTATTTCCATCCTCTTGGGTGTACAGCCCAATCGGTTTCGTCAGTAATTATCCAAACGATGTGAAGACTTCCCGTCTTCAATCACCGTCTTCATCTTCGACTTATCGTCGAATCGGTTATTCAGAATGGGTTTAAAACCGGCCTTTCCGAACAACCCGCGTATATTAAAAACAAATGTTACACAAACACAACATACGCCTCATTCCAATTCAGCAGCCACTAACTGTAAATCAACAAGAGAACAATTTCCCAAATATTAACCCCGAAGGCCGAAACCAACATCAGATCAATACCCAGGAAACCATTCTTCTTAGCTAACCTACAACTAGTTTCTAAATTTCATATTCTTAGGGAAAGGTTCCCATTAATTTTATCAAATATAAATTCTTTAAATTTATCCTTTAATCTTCCTTTGGATGTCATTTCAAACCAAATTATGGTTTTCCCAAACTAGTCGAGATTAGCGAACCGCATCAAAGTAATTATTTATTTAATTTCCCAATCCCAACCTATTCATCCCATGAAGCAAAACTGGTAATACTCCATATCTAATACCATGGTGTTATCGGTAAAATTAATTACCATTTCACGTTCAAATCTAATTAAAGATTTGACTATCGTTTGGAGCAAAACTGGTGATACTCCATTCTCGCTCCTTTTCCAAATTTGATAATTTAAATTATCAAATCACATTTCAATCTAATTGCAGATTCTTTAAAACTCCTTTTACTGGGTTAAAGAACTAATGTCATTTAAAACACAGTTCACGGCAAACCCAAATCACATTCTCTTTACTATCGGGTTAAAGAACAAATGTTATTTAAAACACTGTTCATGATAAACCCACAGATCAATTCTATTTAAAACCCATTTCAAATCCAATTTATTTATTTAAAAATAAATGGGTTTTAATTTTAGTTCAAAACTAGTTCATTTCGATAAAAATCTATTTTTATCTTTTCAAACATGGAGTTTTTCATCCCAATTTTTCCTAAATCATTTCTTATGATTCTACACAAATTATTACTATTTTTAATAATTTTATCAAGGCCCGTACATTCGATTTCCATCAACGGCCATCGAACTGCACTTACAGCGACCTTTTCTGAATTTGATTTGGATGTATCTCCAAATCCAACCGTTAGATTTCAAATTTCTAATATTCGTTAGAAAGCTCTTTTCGATACGAACCCAACGGTTCCGGTTTTAAGAGAATCCGACGGTCGGATATCCCGTAATGTCCGTTCGAAATCAATGGTCGAAATTCGTGAACTGCCGCGGCGCGGCACGTTCTATTCAGGCCATTATATATAATATATATATATATTCTATATATTTCGTCGATTTCCTTTTAAAACGAATTTTATAAATAGATTCAAATTTGTTTCAAAAACAATTTCAACCTTTATTTCAAATTCAAATCAAAATTGAATTTTTTATTATAAATCCTTTTTACTTTCATTCCTATTTGATTTCAATTCAAATCAATTTTAATTCGATTCGAATTCATTTTCTTTTCAATTCAATTCAATTCGAATTCGTTTTCTTTTCAAATCAAATTCTATTCGTTTTCTATTCAAATCAAATTCAATTCGTTTTCTATTCAAATCAAATTCAATTCGTATATAATCGATATAAATATCGTTCGCGTCAAAATAGCGCATCTCTAATCAACACGGCTTTATATATTTCAATAACTTCGTTATTCTATTCAACAAATGAATCTATATTTTTGTCAACACATGACTAATCTCAATGAATGAGTACTGTCCACGTTTGACTATTTTTGTTATTAAATATATTTTATAAAAATTATGGTATCTATCGTTTGATATCAAATCAGACTCCAACCGTAAATTAGTAAGAGAACAATTCCCTGAATATTATCCCCGAAGGCCGAAACCAACATCAGATCAATATCCAGGAGACAACTCATCTCATCTATTTTCCAGTTGATTTCTAATTTCATATATGATAAAGATGTAAATTTTATTGTTAAAATATTTCGTTCAACACCTGACTAATCTCAACGGATGAGTACTGTCAACACATGAACCTTTATTTTATAAAGATAAAGATGTAAATTTTATTGTTAAAATATTTCGTTCAACACATGACTAATCTCAACGGATGAGTACTGTCAACACATGAACCTTTATTTTATAAAGATAAAGATGTAAATTTTATTGTTAAAATATTTCGTTCAACACCTGACTAATCTCAACGGATGAGTACTGTCAACACATGAACCTTTATTTTACAATATACTTTATTTTCCCGATTGGAATGAGGCCCAATCAATTACCATATAAAGTTAATTATATGGATTCCATACAACACATGTATATAATAGCAACGATAAATAATCAACCATCATCCAAAGTGCACTACACTGTATAAGCATCAAATATAGATATCTAACGCTTATAACAGCCTATCGATCCATCGATCGACATACAACTAATTATTGGGATTGGTGTATGTCGTATATTATCCCAATACCCGTGTGGGGTTTCAAACAATGAAACACATATTTTATTTGTGCAGTTGGGCGATGTGTAAAATTTATCGTCCCAATCAATGTCCTTCAAATAGGTGTATATAAACAAACCGTCCGGTTTGTAAATGAATATTTATTTATTCACATTCACGTTAAAAATTATATTTTTAACGATAAAATATTTTAAACTATATAAATATTTTATTTCCTTTTTATTTTATTCAACCTATGAATATATTTTATTATCGGTTTCTCATCAACATCGCAAACAATTTTCACAACACATCAATCAAACAAACAAGCCATCCATGGTCTGTGGATGACGGGTGTTGGGTGCTACTAAACACCGTCTGCATCCTAGTATATATATATAACTAAAAAGGAGATTGAAGAGTGAGAAATTATCACCGATAGCTATCCCAATTCCACGACACTTCATTTATAGAAATCTTTGTCGTTCTCGCCTTTTGTCACTTTCACTGCCCGTAGTCACTACATATATATATATATATATATATATATGTCACATTTTTACTTCGCTATTCAATATATAAAAATCGAATTTTTACTTCGCTATTCAATATATAAAATTCGAATTTTTACTTCGCTATTCAATATATAAAAATCGAATTTTTACTTCGCTATTCAATATATAAAAATCGAATTTTTACTTCGCTATTCAATATATATAAATCGAATTTTTACATCGCTATTCAATATATAAAAATCAAATTTTTACTTCGCTATTCAATATATAAAAATCGAATTTTTACTTCGCTATTCAATATATAAAAATCGAATTTTTACTTCGTTATTCAATATATAAAAATCGAATTTTTATATCGCTACAATATAGATAAAATTTTTATCTTCACACCACTACTATATAGATAAAAATTCTATCTTCACACCGCTACTATATAGATAAAAATTCTATTTTTATTCAACGGTGTTCATATAATAAAGAATATATTTTTATCACGCTATTCTCTATATAAAGATTTCGCCTTTTCAAATATAAAGATTTCGCCTTTTCAAATATAAAGATTTTGCCTTTTCAAATATAAAGATTTAATTTTTATTTCTTCAATATAAAAATCACCTCTTTATTTCAACATATATATAATAAAAATCAGATTTTTATTTTGCTATATTTATAAAGATGATATTTTTACTATGTTACCTATATAAAAATCAATCTTCTACAATATAAAAATCATATTTTTAACTTTTCTATGTTATAAAAATATTGTCTTTCATATTATAAAAATACCGTCTTTTATATTATAAAAATATCATCTTTCTACTTCCAAAAATCTTAACTTTCTCTATATAAAAAATATGAACTTTTCCGTTCGGTTAACTATATAAAATCTCATTTTTATTTTTCAAATAAAAATCACCCTTTTTTTTTAATTAAAGAAAAATCTAATCAAAGACTGATAATAAATCTAGGTAAGTAAATAAAAACTTACTTTCATTTCAGCGAAGGAGGGGGGCTTCAGGAGGCGTCGGGGTGGCTGCAGAGGGGCGTCGCTGACCTTCCGGTGGTCTTGGGTGGCTTATGGCGGCAGATGGAGGCTGTTCTGTCGATTTGGGGGTTTGTGCGCTGGAGCCTTTGGTGGTGGAGGAGAGGGAGGCGTCTCGATCGGAGCGTTGCTGCCGGTGGATTGGGTCTCGCGAGTTCGTGTGGGGAGGGGGGTCGGAGCTGCTGTCGAGGTCGAGGGGGAGGGCGCCGATCAGCGCTCGGTGGCGCGACCATCGCCAGGGGGCAGCGGACCTCGAGGAACGGCAGGCTAGGGCAGGTGGGTTTTTTTTTTCTCTTTTACGAATGAAGAAGGGGGGCCAGGGAGAAGGTATAAGGGAGATATATATATATTTTTTAATCCCAAAAATTTGAGTTTTACATACGACCTCTAAACGAGGCCCACCGCCTGTCATCCATAGCTAATTGCCCCCATTCCGAACACAATGGGATATGTATCATAGGTTGATTCGATCGTTACAATCAGTTTCCGTTAAAATCAACATATAACTCTATATATTGAATTTGAACGCGCATTTCAATTTACCGGGGTCACATACTAACTCTATAAATCCCAGAAAAATATTTTCTAGGTTCGTATTGACGATACAGTCCTAACAAAACTAGTTTCGTCGAATTCTGAGACCGTTGGAAAAATGGCCATTTTTTTGTCAATTAAAATCAACTGAAACTGGTCAAATGCGTTTTCCTTTGCCATGCTCACACATTGATTCGAAAAATTATGAAATTTGGAATCTAGCAATAACTTGACATCACAGACCCAACAAAAGTGGTTTCGTCAAAATCCGAGGTCGTTTGCAAAATTCCTATTTTTAAGGGCCTGAATTCCATAACGACTATTCAGAATTTTCAACTGGAAATATCTTTTGATTCCCGCTATGAAATCTCAATTTTTCGGATTCGTTGGAAAGATATTCACGAATAGATCCTATTATTTTTGGTTTCACTAAAATCCGGATTGCTTTGCACCCGGTACATTCAATTGAAGTTTGAAATCGAATTATCGAACTACCGCGCCATTTTCAATTCCTTTTATAATTTAAAATAAATATTTATATTCTAACGACGACGTATATAATATATACGTTCGAATTCATTCAAAATAAATTTCTGGTCATTTATTATTTAAAATAATTCATTTTAAATGTTCAAAATTTGCTAAAATTGCCAAAATAAAATTTTTAAACTGGCCCAGATTTTCGGGTTATTACAAGGACTTTACTGTGTCTTTTATTTCTGAGGCAACGGCGCAAATGTTTGACCTCCGTAGAAATGAAAATAGGTTTAGTGTGTTAAGGATACTTTATAGGGTAATTATATTAATATTTAAATCGATTTTTATATTCATTTCTATTGAACCGTTACGAGTATTTGTATTCTAAAAATTCGTGTGGTCACATATAATACCCAAAAATCACAAAAATGGACATGCAGCTACAGTTCGATATTACGGTCCCAACGAACTGGTTTTGTCGAATTCCAACTCCATATGCTCACACAACATATTTTTAACTGTTGAAATACCGACTGTTTTTCACTCTAAAAATCCGTACGACCACATGCTGACTCTAAAAATCAAGAAACTTGACATCTAACAATAATTTGATGTTGCGGATCCAAAAAAATTGGTTTTGTATGAAAACTTGGCTATTTTTAAAGCTATGAATGACCCATTTAAATATATTGAAATTCCAATTTATATTGAAATTCCCTTTTATAACGTATATAAAGCGTTACGAATTATATACGAATTTCATAGCGACTTTTCTAAAATTTGATTTAGCTGTAAATCAAAATCTACACGATGAAATCCTGTTTTTTCTCTTCCACTAGAAAGATATACTCCACCAGCTTCTAACGTTTCTTGTTTCACAGAAATCCGGCTTAAAACGAACCCTGTACATTCAGTTGAAGTTCAAATCGCCAAATAGCGAACTATAGCGCCATTTCGAGCTCGATTATAATTATATTATAAACTATACGTTCAAACTGTCGTTCAAATAATATATTCGTTATTCTACCTCAAATTCTAAACTGTATTTAATATCATAGATGATCCAGTTCACACCATATCGCCATTTCAGCTGATTCTGATTATTTCAGAATTAAATATATTATTTAATTTATTGTTTTAATTAAATATTCACCATTATTTAATTCCACGACCATTTAATTCACTATACCACCATTTCAATAATTAAATAAATTAGTTATTATACCTCTGCTAATGCGGGTCATTACAATCTTTCCCACTTAAAAATAATTTCGTCCTCGAAATTGCTAAAAGGTAGAGGATGACCCTATCGACTGGTTAGAACATATTTGTTCACTTTTTAACTTCAGTTTCAACTGAACCAATTTAATTTCAATTAAAAATTAACTTAATTCTTATCAACGAAAAATTTCAAAAATCCTGAAAATTTTCTAACGCCTTAACTTTTCGAAAATTTCGCCAGCACCTCCTTTGTACTGGTCAATAGGTCAAACTCCAACTTGCCTCTATGGTCCATCTCCATCCCAAAAGAAAATCAAACAACCAAGCGGCTAGCCGATTCGGCTCATAAATCTTATATCCAATAGAAATATAAACTTGTACCTTTTGTCGGCATATCATTGTATCCTTTCCACCTGTTATCAATTCAGCGGATATAAGGGTCATCTGAATCAAATTCCAATCTCCTTTTATCCACAACACACTCGCTTATATCCGAGACAAATATCATTTCAAACTCGAGTTTAATTCTCGATTCCCAACTCTTAACTTGATTACCACATTACACTTCAAATTTGAATCTCACAATCCAATTTGTCTTGATATCATTCTAATTCAATCTCAGCTACCACTTTACTGGCTTTACTTTAATTCAATTTTGCTTTCACAAATTTCTGTTAAATTTGTTTTTAATTTAAACATTCTTTCCCTGGGAGTTTTTAACAGTTTACTCTTTTCAAAAAAATCAAATTTTCCTTTTGAACAAGTCACTGAGCCCTTAATTAATATTCCATTAGTTAAATCATTTCTCTATGTCTTTAAGAATATTTGTTAACCAAATATTTTCAATAACCATATTGGCCTTTTATGTTATTTGGAAAACATTTCCGCATATCGCCTTCCTTTATTTTCTAAACTTTAGAAAATATTTGCTATTTATAATTGGAAAATATTCCAATTACTTATCTCTTTTCCCATCTCGTTTATTTCTATACTTAGGAAATATTCTTTATTATATTTCCAAGCTTACACTTATTTGGGTTAAAACGGATGTTGTGTAAAACATCGTTACGACAACCCAAATACTATATTTAACTAACTCTTATTCAACATTGATCTTCGAGCATGAAATCTTACTATTTATTTGTTAATACTGAAATCAATCAAGTTGGGGTAATATTAGCTCTCAGACCTTGACTGAACAACATTTATAACGTCAAAACGGATATGACTACTTACCCGAAAAATCAATACCCTACAACTACTTATTCGCTTTTAAACAGTTATATGCTTCCTCTTTCTAGTCTTACTAGATTTAATTCTTAGTCTTTCTTTTTGATTTTACTATTCTATTTCTAAGTTCGTTTCGTTATCGACTTCTATACATATCGATACGTTGATTTCTAACTATCAAATTATCTTAAAAATATTCTAACTCCTTAAATTCCCGGAAAAATTCGCCATAACCTCCTTTGTACCAGGAGCATCGGGATATCTCAAATAGCCTCGTATGGCCCTCACCAATCCAAAAGAAAAAGAAAAAGCCAAGCGGTTAGCCGATAAGGCGCATAAAATCTCATATATGAATTAAGTACATACCTTTTCGTCGAGCATTCTGTTTATATATCTTCATACCTTATCCATACCTATCTCATGTATATTTATACCTGCCCAATCTATTTTAACTATACCTGATCGTTTTAACTCAATTCGTTAATTAATTTGTTAATTAACTCTTTAGTCTATTTCACTTTTATATTTGAACATGACATGTTCAAATATATTTTAATTTGCTTATTAACTAATTTGAATCCAAATTTCAAATTTAAGTTCTATATTCGATTTCGAATATCCATTTGCAAATCCAATTCACCTTTCAAAGTTCAACTTCAAATTCAAAACTCGATCAACTAATTCCTCTTCGACTTAGTTAATTCTATTAAATTTCTATTCAAATTTTATATCACTTCTATTATTCAAATTCTATAGTTTAAATTCCATTTGAATTCTATATTCAAATCCTATAGTTTAAACTCCATTTGAATTCTATATTCAAAATCTATATATTCAAATCCTATAGTTTAAATTCCATTTGAATTCTATATTGAAATTCTATATTTGAATTCCTTTATATTTTCTATATTCAAATTCTATATCACTTCCATTGAATTTCATGTATTCAAACTCCCTGTGAACTTCTATATTCAATTCTATTTGAATTCTCTTTATTCAAATTCTATATTCAATTCTATATTATAAATCCCATTTTGAAATTCAACGCAACTTGTCTTTCCCAAAACAAATTCAAAACAGTATCTCTAGTAGTAATTCGTCACTTACAACTCGAAAATGAATACTGATGATGCAGCTGTCATCATCGAAATCTATTTTCCAGCGATCGAAGTGAGTTCAATACTATAATACCATTTCTAAACATTTACACTTTGAAATTCATTTCAAAATATAATTCACACTGCTTGTAAAAAAAAAAATTCTCCCAGGATCTTAAATTTTCCTTATTTTTAATCCAAATCCATTTACAAACACTTATCCAATTCTCCAGAGTTTTAACTCAATTTCTGGTTTAAAAATTCAGATTCAACTCATCTGATTTCACGTATTTCACTTATATGAATTCTGATTGGTTATTTACATAACCATTTAATTTATAATCTTACTCGATTATAATAACAACCAATAGATCCATTATACTATAATTTTGGTATATATATCTTCTCGATATCAAGATATACCTTGGGTAAAATTATTTTAATTTACCATCTTTTCAAAACATATCGTGCCGACCCATCGTATTCGAGTGTTTATAAACTCCTACCGATACAGTGGATCAAACTGATCGACCAAAACCCATAAACGACTCAACCAATAAATCACCACAATATAAAACGATTTATATTAATAACAAATACGTTCACTCGTATATATATACACTCAACTCAATCTAGGGTATTACTGAACCTATCTCTACCGAGTCACGCCATAGAGCCAAGGTAATTCACTTAACTTAAGCTCTGATACCAACTGTAATGACCCAGGTTTTTGTCGACTTTAGTTATCACCATAAACATGTTGATGACTAACCAAACATCGAAAAAATCCCGGTAATTAATAAAAGAAATTAGAGGGTGAGAATAGATAAGACAGAAACTTAGAATAGAAGAAGAAGAAACACAACAGCAGAGTAACACGAACCTCACAGTGGAACGAATAACATATAATAGATAATATATCCTTGAGATAAAATCAGTATATGTATACAATAACATTTTCTGAGTACAACACTTACAACACAACGGAAATAAACTATAGCTATATGATCCTGAAGCCTCCTGCTCCAGCTCTTCAAGTATCTGTAAATCCCGACTACTTGACTGCCCGTACAAAATTGGGCACCCAAGAGTTTAGAGAAAACAAAACAAAATAAACTCCGGGTCAGTCATGGGACTGGTATGAGTAAAACAGTTTAAAATAGTTTGAGCAACAAAACGATGTCTCATAAGACCACACCGTATAACGGAACGGGTTTTTCCCTTATGAGAATCCAAATTATCTTTATATCAAAAACCCTTTTGATATTATAATAATATCTACCAACCACAATATAATAATCATCTAGCAGAAACGCTTTCATCTCACGTTCTACATATATAGTATACAATCAAAACCGCAAGCACGTATTGGGTAATGGATTTCCAACTATGACAAGGTATGGAACCACCTTTCGCTAGTGTATCTCTAGAGAGGAATACACTGGGTTCAACAAGAACATCTTGCAACCCGGCCACACATGACCGACCACTCATTTTGCTTGAGTGTATCGAATGTATATCACCAACGGTTTGGATCAGCAACCGTTACCCGAATGGAACAACATCAACAATAGATTTTTGAGAAGTAAATGAAACTCTAGATCAGGTGATTATACACCCTACTTTAGTGCGACCGACTTAGCCATGCTGCCTGCCCGATTTCTGTCATTTACCAGATGTGAGGCTTGAGGTTACGCTTCATCATCACATTAGATTCACTTCGAATGTCACATCGTCACATCCATCAAATCACCGATTGACGTCCTCAACAATACATTATGTGTTAGCTAAAAGAAGTTTCCTTCTCTGCTTCCACTCTTGGTACGGTTGGAGAAATCAATATACGTGATCGTCTGGAAATACTCTGTCAGACATTCATCCATACAAGTCACCGAGGAACAGGATGAACCGAAGGCACAATTCAATACATCCATCTTAGACACTGTTGTCTAAGACTTATACAATAGCCCTTGCACTTTACTCCGTGTTCAATTATCTTTGGCATATATGATTCGCAATGCTTATGCCAATACAGAGTGGTCCTTTGGATAATAATCCAACCGGTCTCTCCATATTAACAACGTTAAAATGGTAAAAACTTCGATAGTCTGTGATTTAACTATCGAAGAAAAACAGGTGTGCAAACAACGATATTATTTCCAGATGGAAATTTATATCGATCAAACATCATTTAACATTTATCTCCTTAGTTCATTTTTCATCTCCTGTTTCCCTATATTCAACATTTCTTATTTTCTAAATTTAGAAAATATATGTTATTACCATTGGAAAACATTTCCATTTCTTGTTTTCTATATCAGAAAACATTTCTGGTTCTTAGTTGGAAAACATTTCCAAAACTCCATTGGACTTAGACAGATATTTAGATAAAACATCGCTATGCCAACTCAAACCATTTCCTTTAATTACTAAATTCACTTAACCATCCTTTACTGCGGAACCTTAACCATTCCTTAGTTAAATACGAAGCCAATCAAGTTGGGGTAGAACTACCTCTCTGACCTTAACTGAACAACATTTCTAACTTTGAAATAGGAAAAGTTCACTTTATATTTCTTTAACTAACTTCCTTACTTAACCCTCCTTCGAATCATCTCTTATTCGATAATTCTTTCCTTCGAATATGGTATATTCGATAACTCTATTCAATTTACTCTATTCGATTAACCCTTATCAATTAACTCTATTGGACTAACGCTATTGGATTAACTCTATTGGACTAACGCTATTGGATTAACTCTATTGATTTAACACTATTGATTTACTCATTTCACTTAACTCCTTTCGAATAAACTATATTCGATAACTCCTTTAACTCTTTTCGAATAACTATATTCGATTAACTCAATTTATTCTATTTGAATAAACTCTATTCGATTAACTCCTTTTACTTTCTATTCGAATAAACTATATTCGATTAACTCATTTGCTTCAGCTCTAATCGATTAACTCTGTTTGATTAACTCTGTTTGAATTACTCTAATCGATTTAAGTCTTTTCATTTAACTCCTTTCGAATAAACTATAGTCGATAACCCTTTAATTCTATTCGAATAAACAATATTCAATTTACCCCTTTAATTCTATTCGAATAAACTATATTCGATAACTCCTTTTACTTTATTCGAATCACTAATATTCGATAACTCCATTTGAATAACTCTAGTTCGATTTACTCTAACTGATTAACTCTAACTGGTTTAACTCTATCTGGTTAACTCTAATTGGTTAACGCTAACTGGTTTAACTCTAACTGGTTAACTCAAATTCGAATAACAAATATTCGATTAACTCTATTCAACTAACTCGACTCGACTAACCCCTTTCGAATAACTAATTTGATTTACTAACTTTCGAATACTATATTCGATTTAACTCCTTTTGAATACCATATTCGATTTAACTCCTTTATTCGCTTTATAAAGATTTCCCTTTTAACAACGTTTATTCATTTTTAGAGATTTACTTTTAGTAACGGTTCTCCACTTTGAAATGATTTCCTTCTTATAACTGTTTCCTTTTTATAACGTTTTCCCTTTTTCTATATATCTCCTATTTATAAATATTCCAATTTATAAATATTTCTTATTTATAAATATTCCATTTATAAATATTTTATTTTCAAATATCACTTTGAAAATATTCCCTTATCAACATTTCGGTATGTTATGGTGTTTAACATATCAAATTACAATGTCCAATATCGTCCATACACATATAATCAACCACAGATTATAAATCACGTCATATATCACAATATATGGAAACAATAAAATAACTGTTGAGGAATCCAGTCAGATTCCTCCTACCTGTCTCCTTGCATCCACAGATGTTACACAATAAAATCAACATCACTTTCAGTTCCATATGATATATTCTGTTAAACAGAATCAATATAGAAATTCAACTAACTGACTAGCAGTTCAATCAAATAGTCAATACACAGTCAATCAGCCAATATTTAACAGTTCTAAAAATACAACACGAAATTATAAATTGTTCAGAGTTAGTGAGATTTACTCACTTTGGCAGTTCACCGTTAAAGAACGATAAACTGTTATTTGATTTGAATCAAACAATTTATTTTGCCGTAAATTCATATGAACCCCAATCCACTTCCAGTCAGTTCCAGTGCGTAGCCATCGTCCATACGATCCAAACGCAACTTACGGTTCGTCAATATGATATTGTATGATCAATTTATAGATTTTAGAAGAAAATACCTTATTTAAATAAATAAACTTGGGTTTAGATTTTTAATTGGGCTTTCACCTTACAAATAGAACAACCCATTCCGTTGGTTTAAACCCGACCCGCTCAACTCCAATCCATCTTCCCCGATCAGCGTCCTCCTGTACACCACATTTCCATTGCCGATTCTTCTATAATCCCATCCTCCTTCCACCGTTACTCAAAAATTAGCAGAGAAGTACCAAAATTCACTCCATCATCTCCTCTTCATTTTCATACCAACCTCATCAAATCCGCACCCCACCATCAATTTCCATCGCTCACCATTTCTCTACGTACAGGAAAAATCCCCACGACAAAAATGAACACCGAACTCCACCAATACTTCCGAGCATGACCCAATTTCAACCACAAACCCGAATTCAACACTCAAATCTCAAATTACAAACCCAAACGCCCAAATCATTAAACCATAGCTGACGCTGATCCAAAACTAGCGATGACGAATTGGATCGAACCCCTTAATATGCATATCCAGTCGAAGAGAAAGACTCAGGGATCATCAATATACAAGTATTATGATTTATAGAATTTCATTTGAATTATTTGAGATTTTTGAAAGAAGGACTTTACTGTGTCTTTTATTTCTGAGGCAACGGCGCAAAAGTTTGACCTCCGGTGAAATGAAATTAGGTTTAGTGTGTTAAGGATACTTTATAGGGTAATTATATTAATATTTAAATCGATTTTTATATTCATTTCTATTGAACCGTTATGAGTATTTGTATTCTAAAAATTCGTGTGGTCACATATAATACCCAAAAATCACGAAAATGGACATGCAGCTACAATTCGATATTACGGTCCCAACGAAACTGGTTTCGTCGAATTCCGACTCCATATGCTCACACATCATATTTTTAACTGTTGAAATACTGACTGTTTTTCACTCTAAAAATCCGTATGACCACATACTGACTCTAAAAATCACGAAACTTGACATCTAACAATAATTTGATGTTGCAGATCCAACAAAATTGGTTTCGTCGAATTCTGAGGTCGTATGAAAAACTGGCTATTTTTAAAGCTCTGAATGACCCATTTAAATATATAAATATATTTAAATATAATTAAATTAAATATAAATAAATTTATATTATCGTATATATTCATAGTGGAATACCATACAGCTCCAGAATAATTATATGTTCGATATTCCAAGTCCAGGTTGAATCGAATTCCAGTTTATATTGAAATTCCCTTTTATAAAGTATATAAAGTGTTACGAATTATATACGAATTTCATAGCGACTTTTCTAAAAGTTGATTTAGCCGTAAATCAAAATATACACAATGAAATCCTTATTTTTCTCTTCCACTAGAAAGATATACTCCACCAGCTCCTAACGTTTCTTGTTTCACAAAAATCCGGCTTAAAACGAACCCTGTACATTCAGTTGAAGTTCAAATTGCCAAAGAGCGAACTGCAACGCCATTTCGAGCTCGATTATAATTATATTATAAACTATACGTTCAAACTGTCGTTCAAATAATATATTCGTTATTCTACCTCAAATTCTAAACTGAATTTAATATCATAGATGATTTAGTTCACACCATATCGCCATTTCAGCCAATTCTGATTATTTCAGAATTAAATATATTATTTAATTTATTATTTTAATTAAATATTCACCATTATTTAATCCCACGATCATTTAATTCACTATACCACCATTTCAATAATTAAATAAATTAATTATTATACCTCTGCCAATGCGGGTCATTACAAGATGTATGCATAGACAATATTCATAGTTTCTTTTCTTTTTTCTTGTTTTTTTTTTTGAATATAAACAACATGATACAAAAGAGAAGGAAAATATACATGTGGAGATGGTTTGTTTTAGAGAAAAATAATAACGAGAAAGAGGAGAAAGGAGAAATAAGAAGATGGAAGTTTGAGAAATGAAAATATGCGACTGAAATAGGATGCATAAAAATAGAACAAAGGAGAACAAAGGGAAAGGCATGAAAATAGAACAAAGTGAATAAAATTAATAGAATGGAGAGAAGAAACTAATAGAATGAAAGAAATTAATAGAATGAAGAAAAAAAATGAATGCATGATTAATGCATGTGGCCGTTATTCAAAACATTTATTTTTAGTTTTGTTGATAAAGAAAAAATTCCGTTCTTAACACACATTAAATTTCAATTCCAAATGCGATTATTTCTGGAATTAACACGCGTGCACATACTCTTGAAATAAATATGTCCACACATATTTACACGTATTTGTTTCAATTGTTTAAATTAGAACGTTACTTGACTAACACAATTAAACCCCCTTTTACTGTGTGATTTAATTCCATTTACGATGCGCATTTATTTTCAAATTCAAACAATACTTCTAAACTTTAAGCTCTACATGTTTATATCCAGTAAATATATACATGTATATTAACATGCATGTACCCTTCTAGATTTAATTGTCCGCCTTCAAGTCTTAACGCTATTTTTGTCTTAATCAAAGTGGACTTTTGTGTTATTGCCAATTTGCAATTCATGTTTGAATCATTACTCCACAAACATTTGTTATTAAATACTACAGTACTCATTCAGCCTTTGACTATCGGAGCAATGTGCAATCAAATATTTTATACTAGAATAGTGTTTTGCTTCCATACTTGATATTAGTATATATAATAGATGGACTGCTGTTTTTCCAAACGCTATATAAAAGATATCCTTAAACATTTTTCTTTTTTATTTTTCTTAAAATACATTGATGCCTAGGTTTCTTTTTCTTCATTGATTTATTATATTTAGAGAAACACTTTAATATCCATATACGTAAAAATTTACAATTACAAATAAATTTTTATTTAGAAAAAGGAAAGTTGGACAATAAATGTATGTGTCAATTAAGTTGTAAATGTCATTTAATACGACACTTAATCTAATTAAAGAGAAAGAGATGAATGGTTTATGTCTCTATATGAATTATCTCTTTCCTCTATTTATTACACATTCTAATAGGAAAAAAATTGAAAAATTTTCCTTTTTTTATTTTTACATGTATAGTTACACAAATACGTATTGCTTATGTACAACACACGTATTTCATAACGTGAATATATTTTGTACATTCATAATATTACAAACATATATATGCCACTTGTATGTTGCATTTACACTTCACATTATTTAAAGTATATGAAACATTCGCTATAAAAACCTTTTTACTATTCAAGAATTTAATTTTTAAAAAAAAAATTGACGTATTTTCTAACAAAATTCATGAAATAAATTTTTAAAATTTATCCTGATTTTCCAGGTTGTTACAATCTCCCCCACTTAAAATAAACCTTTCTCGTGAAAATGGAGAATCGAAGGAAAGATATATGTCTCTTGGGGATTATGTTTTTAAAATAAACCTTTCTCTTGAAAATACTCTCCTTAAAACATATTTTTGAAAGTGTTTCTTTATAAAATGCTTTTGAAAAATAGTTTTTCAAAATCTCATATCTGTTCTAGTAACCTTCATCTCTGATACCACGTGTAGTACCCCACGTCCATTAATGCCACTCACAAAGGGAATGCATTAACTTCCATGGAGCATTTTTAGTGTGTATAGAATAGAAACTTAACAACAAGACAGATATAAAGCAGTACTTGAAAATTTAAAACAACTTTTATTGCAGCGGACAAATAGTTTGATTACAACAACTTCAAAGACAAATGACTATAGTCAAGTACATAATATCCATCTTGACAAAATCAGAGTACATAAATTTAAAAGCATAATCCCAACAAAAGTAGCCATAAAGAGATGAGCTGAACTTTACTTTCTGCAATCCAAGCATTTCCAAAAGAGAGAAAGAGATAAATCGATCCAAATCAAGCTCCGCTAGCACTAGTCCCACCCTGAGAACCTAGGGGGGAGGGAAGGAAGAAAAGAGGCAAAAACGAAGGGGGTCAGACATAAATTCTGGCGAGTACAATAACTTTAACAATATATTATTAAAGTAATTGGGATAAGGCAAAAGCTGGTAAAACAAGTAATGACTGTGAAACAAGTGGGTATGATAAAGCAATCAAGAGGAATAAGATAACGTTAGTTGCGCCCCTAATCATTATAGGATAATTACTACACTGCACCACTACTAGTCACCCTAAAGGTTGATCCCGCCTACAGAACTTAATACTACTGATGGTAGTTTCGTGTACTCCTAGCTACCTCCATAGGTGTCGTCTGCCCCTATCTCCACTAGGTGTACCCACTACCCCCATTCGATCAGCTCCCTAACTCGTAGATACCCGTGTTGGCCCCATAGGTGGGTGTATCACTCCCCAAAGTGGCAACCCGATACAACCAAAAATGCACGGCTTATATCTACATGATGCAACAACGTCTTACCTACCAGCCCGGGACCACACACGCATATGAACCCGTTGGACTTGCTTTGCCACCGCTGACCCATTTTGACCTCCTACAATCAAATCCAGTACGCGTGTCCCGTCCTCGACTTGGGTCGAGCCCAAAAAGATACTTAATGTGTTATTGGTTTGAAAAGGGCCCCCATGCATGACACAAGCTTTCCACCTATGCTTGGTCCCCTCTAAGGGTTTTCCCACTTAACCCCATTCTTATTCATGTCTTCTTACATGTTTCAGTCTTGGTTAAGTGCATCTAATCATATTTCATATGCCACCCACTAAATTCCACATGCCACCCATGGCACCCACTTAACCCCCTCATGTCCCACTACATGTTTATCTGGTTAAGTGTTTCTTAATTCATTAAGACCGTAACCTTGTAAAGACCTCCCACATTAGACTGGCATTTGTGGCAGTTGGATTTGCCGGGCAGGTCCGGGCAGTCTTACACCACAAAGGAGCCTAACCTCGTGTCTTTACAACTGTTACACATTTAATTTATGCCTAAGACCTCCCACATTAGACTGGCATTTGTGGCTGCTGGATTTGCCGGGCGGGTCCGGGCAGTCTTACACCACAAAAGAGTCTAACCTCGTGTCTTAGGAGATTAATTACATAATTAATTATCCCTAATTTGAATTAATTTCCCTATTCAAATTGTCAGTCAATTACAAATTTAACTTTGTCCATAATTAACACCTTAATTATGTCTATCTATTTATGGTATATAAATTATACCAGTTAACATCACAAATTAATTATATGTCATTCAAGGCACTTATGCCAATTCTCAATATTAACATTAATATTTAAATGTTATTCCCTAATATATGTCCATAATTGTCACTTAAAATATGGTCATGATTTCTATGCACACTAATTGTAATAACCTGAAAATCTGAGCCAATTTAAAATTTTTATTTTGGCAATTTTAGTGAATTTTGATTATTTAAAATGAATTATTTTAAATAATAACGACGAGAAATTTATTTTGAATAGAATTAGAACGTATATATTTATATAAATCACCATTAGAATATAAATATTTATTTTAAATTATTAACGGAATTGAAAATTGCGCGGTAATTCGATAATTCGATTTCAAATTTCAAATTAATGCACTGGGTTCAAAATAAACCGAATTTGAATGAAACCAAAAATATTTGAATTTAGTTGAGAATATCTTTCCAACGAATCTGAAGAATCGAAATTTCATAGCGGGAATCAAAAGATATATCCAGTTGAGAATTCAGAATAGTCATTATGGAATTCTAGCCCTTAAAAATAGCTATTTTGCAAATGACCTCGGTTTTCGACGAAACCACTTTTGTTGGATCCGTGATGTCAAATTATTGCTAGATTCCAAAATTCGTAATTTTTCGAATCAATACGTGAGTGTGGCAAAGGAAAACGCGTTTGACCAGTTTTAGTTGATTTTAATCGACTGGAAAATGGCCATTTTTCAAACGGTCTCAGAATTCGACGAAACTAGTTTTGTTAGGACCGTATCGTCAATATGAAGCTAGAAAATATTTTTCGGGAATTTTTAGAAGCCGTATGTGGCCCCGGTAAATTGAAATGTGCGTTCAAATTCAATATATAGAAGTTATATGTTGATTTTGACAGAAGCTAACCGAAACTGATGAATTGGCTTACGAAACATATCCCATTGTGTTTGGAATGGGGGTAATTAGCTAGGGGCGATAGTCGTTTGGTTTCCTTTAGAATTCAAAAGTAAAGTCAACTTATTGGAGATTTAAATAAATAAAAAAAATTAAATAATATAGTTTTCACTTAAGCCCCCCAACCCTTTTCCTCCACGTCGAGTTTCATTCGAACAAAAATAAAACAAAAAAAGGAAGAAGGGGACGGAGGCGATTCTCCCCATCGCCCCACCATCGGAGCCGTCGCGCCTGGACGCGCTACCGCCGCCTTGGGCCAGCCGACCCTGCCACCGTTCCCCCCAGGCCCTCCTTATCCATCTAGCGCCCCCGTACCCTTTCTCCCCTTCGAAAACGTGGATCACCCCCGAAACCCTAGCGCCCAAGACTGCGCCTCCACCTCCTGGGGGCCGCCGACGTCGGCCAGAGCAACGCCTCCCAGCTGCGAGCTGAAACCCTAAGCCGAGCAAGGTGAACTGGAATGGATTGTAGACAGAAAATGGAAAGTAAGTTTTTAGGTTAAATCAATTTAATTTAAATGCATTATTGAAAAGCATTTTTTTTTATGTAACCTAGTATAAAAAAAATTGGATTTTTAAATTATATAACATTGAATAAAATATGAATTTTGAAAATGAATAACCATAAATCAAAATAAGGTTTTTATTTTTACATAGCATTGTAGAATAAAGATGTAATTTTTATAAATAAATAACATTGTAAATAAGAACATGATTTTTTATAAAATAGAATTATATGAAAACGAAGTAAAGATTCGATTTTTATTGTTGAAGTGGTGATATAAAAATATGATTTTTATAGCAATGTTAAATATATAAAAATATGATTTCTATATAGTGTGATAATAAAAATATGTTTTTTATTAGATATGAAGATTAAAAATATAATTTTTAGTATATGTAGGGATTAAAAATATAATTTTTATTATAGTAGAGTATTAAAAATATGATTTTTATCATGAGGAGAACAATATAAAAATAGGATCTTTATCATGAAGGGAAGAATACATATTTAGATTTGAAATCAAATACGATTTTTATTTATATAGTAGCGAAATAAAAATGTGATCTTTACAGTATAGACATCATATTAAAAAGGTGATCTTTAATATGAACAGTGTAGAAAAGACTGCATTGGCATTGGGGGCAAATCCAGACTGTTCTGAATTTCATAATATAGAATGGCGGAGTGGAACCCTTGGTGATAACTTCTCACTTTAATTTAATTTTTTAGTTAAAATATATACTAGGATGCAGACGGTGTTTATAGCAACCGACACCCGTCGCCACAGACCATGGACGACTTGTATGCTTGTTTGTTTGATTTTGATGTGTAGTTGATTGTGTGATGTGATGTGAAATGAAATAAAATATTTATATAGATAAAAATATTTTTATAGTTAAAAATAGAATTTTTAACGTGTATATGAAATGAAATAAATTAATATAAACAAATCGAACGATTTGTTTATATACACACATTTGATTGATATTGATTGGGACGATAAATTTTACACATCGCACAACTGCACAAATAAAATCTGTGTCTAATTGTTTGAAACCCCATACGGGTATTGGGATGATATATGACATACATTAATCCCAATAATTAGTTGTATGTCGATCAATTGATTGACAGACTGTTATGAGCAAAAAATATTTATATTTGATGCTTATACAGTGTAGAATGCACTTTGGATGATGGTTGATTATTTATCATTGTTGATATATACATGCGTTATACGGAAATCCATAGAAATAAAATCTATGGTAATTGATTGGGCCTCATTCCAGTTTTGAAAAAGAAATATTTGAATAGAAATATTTGAAAAAGAAATATTTGAAATAGAATATTTGAAAATAGAAATATATGAAGCCGTGTTGATTAGATTGACGCCATTTTGACGTGAACGATATTTATATCGATTTTATTCATTTTATTATGAATATCGAAAATGATTTCAAAATCTGATATTTTGAAAAGAATTGAAATTCGAATTAAATTGAATAGAAATGAATTCGAATTAAATTGAATAGAAATGAATTCAAACTGAAATTGAATAGAAATGAATTCGAATTGAAATTGAATAGAAATGAATTCGAATTGAAATTGAATAGAAATGAATTCGAATTGAAATTCAAATAGAAATGAATTCGAATTGAAATTGAATTGAATTGAAAACGAACTGAAATTGAATTAAAAATCGATTTGAATTGAAATCAATTTGAAACGAATTTAAAACGAATTTATAAGGAAAAATTAAAGTTTTATTTGAATTTGAAATGAAGTTGAAATTGTTTTGAAAACGAATTTAAAATGATTTATATAATACGTTTTAAAAGGAAATCGACGAGGTATATATTATATATATTATATATATATATAATATAATGGCCTGAATAGAACGCGCCGCGCTGCGGTAGTTCGTGAATTTCGACCATTGACTTCAAATAGATATTACGGGAGATCCGACCGTCAGATTCTCCTAAAACCGGAACCTTTGGGTTCGTATCGAAAAGAGATTTCTAACGAATATTAGAAATTAGAAATCTAACGGTTGGATTTGGAATTATGTCCAAATCAAATTTGGAAAAGGTCGTTGTAAGTGCAGTTCGATGGCCGTTGATGGAAATCGACTGTACGGGCCTTGATAAAATTATTAAAAATAGTAATAATTTGGGTAAAATCATAAGAAATGATTTGGGAAGAATTGGGATGAAAACCTCCATATTTGAAAAGATAAAAATATATTTTTATCGAAATGAACTAGTATTGAACTAGAATTATAATTCTATTTATTTTTAAATAAATAAATAGAATTTGAAAAGGGTTCTAAAAGTAACCAGAATTTCCAAAAATTGAATTGGAATGGATTTGAATCGAAATTGTCTTTGGAATATTTCGATGTTGGATTTCGTGATTATACAGATAGCGTTATGGATATTTGAAAGATATATAGATATCGTTATTTCCAATACGATATTTGTTGGTCGTAGAATTTGATATTGAATATAAACCGATATATTTTCTATTCAGAGCATGGTATTTAATATCAAATGTGATTTGAGTTTGTCGTGAATGGTGTCTTCATTAACACTGTTCTTAAGCCCAGTTGAGAAAAAGATTAAATCTTTTTATTTAGATTTAATGAAGTGTACCAATTAAATAATATTTAACTGGAATTGAATTAGTATTGATTTTTGGGTTTATCGTGAACCGTGTTTCAAATGACACTTGTTCTTTAACCCGATAATTAATGGAATGTGATTTTGGGTTGTCGTGAACTGTATCTTCAATAATATTGTTCTTAGATCTAGAGGAGTTAAGAAAATCAGAAACTAACTGAAGATTAGTTAAGTTGAATGGTTTCTAGGGTATTGATGTGATGTTGGTTTCGGCCTTCGGGGTTAATACTTAGGGAATTGCTCACTTGCTAATTTACGGTTAGGGACTGATTGAAATGTGATGTGATTTTGGGGTTTATCGTGAACCGTGTTTTTAAATGACACTGATTCTTTAACCCAGTCAAAGATTAAAACTAAGTGGAGTTTTAATGAATCTTTAATTAGATTGAAAAGATCGAGAGTATCGCCAGTTTTGCTCCAGGCGATAGTTAAATCTTTAATTAGATTTAAACGTGAAATGGTAATTGAATTTACTGATAACACCATGGTGTTAGATATGAAGTATGACTAGTTTTGCTTCATGGGATGAATAGGTTGGCATTGGGAAATTAAAACAAATGATTACTTCGGTAAGGTTCGTCAACCCCGACTAGTTTGAAGTGATATTCAAAGGAAGATTAAAGAATAAATTTAAAAGAATTTATCTTTGATAAAATTAATGGGAACCTTTCCCTAAGAATGTGAAATTTAGAAACTATCTGTAGGTTAGCTAAGCAGAATAGTTTCCTGGGTATTGATCTAATGTTGGTTTCGGCCTTCGGGGTCAATATTTGGGGAATTATTCTCTTGATTAATTTACGGTTAGTGACTGATGAATTGGAATGAGGCATATGATGTGTTTGTGTAACACTTGTTTATTATGTACGCGGGTTATTCAGAAAGACTGGGTTATCCTATTCTGAATAACTGATTCGACGATGAGTCGAAGATGAAGACGGTGGTTGAAGACCGGAGGTTTTCACGTCGTTTGGATAATTACTGATGATCTTGATTGTGCCGTACAACCAAGAGGAGGGAATCAGTTGGTGATCGTTCAGACGTACTTGGAGATCGATGGATATGCGGGGTACTAGGTGCATCCGGTTTCGTTCAGACCCAGAACGGACTTGTAAATGGACTATGTGTCTGACATTGGATATCATTCTGTGTGATTGACGGATATCTGTTGCATGGGGTGGTTTGCCTGTGTGGCATGCTAAGATGAAAATGATAAAGGCTTCTGTTGAAAAGCAGAGTCTTGTGGTTGATGATCAAAGCACAGCCTGTGTGGCACAACTTTTTGTAGCGCTAATTCGCGAGCCTCACACCCCGGTAGTGGACCAGAAATGGGAGAGGACATCAGGGAGGGCATGCGTTTCTTTCTAGTTAGAAGTGACGTCAGTGGTTTTACACGCCCTGACGAGTTTGACTTATGTGGTTGTTGCTGTTACGAGGCACCTCGGATATATCGGTGACTAAGTGAAGCCGATGGAGTCATTCGTTAGCTCATTTACACCCAAAGGGTGGGGAAACGTAGTGTTCAGGCATAATAATCCACATCGATGGACCGGCCCTGACGATCCAAGACTTGGCTGCGCGCTTGCCTGAGGGGCGGACTAGAGCGTCTCGAATTCCGTGAGGACTATCTTTTGCCTCAGTTCACAGATGGAAATCCAATTTCCAAATACGTGATTCTGCGGTTTTATTTGTAGAGCCTAGTATGGCGACATAGTGGGATGGGGCGCTTATGCCGTCTATGATTGATACTTATGATTTGAAGTTGTTTTATACACTATGCATTTATAATAGTATCAAATGATTTGTTTTAAACTTATCAAGCATTCTTGGCTATTATAAGGTAAAAGCCCTATCCTTCGGCTTTCATTGCATTGTGTGATCGGACCTGGGTCTTATAATAGCTTCATTTTTCTTATTTAGCATTGCTCTATTGTTTTATGCACCAGTGTTCTTGGGAGGAAACCCGTTCCGTGTTATACGGCGTGGTCCCTTGATTTACCGAACTTTGAAAATAAAGATTAATAACTGTTTTAGTTCTCACACCAGTCACATGACTGACCTGGAGTTTGTTGTTTTAACCTAAACTCTGGGGGCCCTTATTTTGACACGGGTAGCTAGTAGTTTTGGTTTTACAGATTTATATTCACAGGATCCTGATTTACAGCTGGAATGATATCCGGAAAGCTCTGTATCCGTATATCTCTTCTAGTTGTGTATTGTATTATTTTCCGCTGCTATGTAATGTACTGTAATCTCTGATATTTATCGAATGTATTTTATTTGTTTATACTCTGTATATTCTTGTATTCTGATGAAATTGTTGTAATATACAATGAAATGTTCTTCCGTCTGCGTTCTATTTTGTCGTGTTCTCAAGATCATCCGGACTTTCCTTACCGGGGAAGTTACGGCTTTTCACATTAATTATGCTAATTAATGTCTAAATTTAATTATATGCCTTTAAGCCAATTTATACTAATTTCGTTATGCCAATTATTAATATTTACCCAATCCCCAAGTTATTCGTATGTGTAATTTATGGAATATGTTAAGCTCACCAAATAGCCTAATTTATAAAAACATCACAATTTTGCACAATACATAAAAATAGATCTAAATATCACAACTGGCATACAACATAAAAATAGATCTAGAATGATAAAATTGCTTGATTGGCATAATTTGCATAATCCATAACTTACATATATAAAACAATAAACTAGAATGGGCTAGTTTATGCACAAGGTGATTTGCATAGATCTATATGCATAAAGGTGAACTTGCATAGTGTATAGGCATATAAACCGCAACCTAACATAAACTATGTATTATAATGGATCTAAACATAGATCTAATCATAGATCTAAATATATAAGTGTGAACTTGTATGTATGGATTTGGGTTTTTTCCTAACTTGCATATAAATCTCATACAAACTTGCATATGAAAGTACTAACATTACATAACTTGCACATATGTACACTTGATTTGCATATAAACTAACATAAGATCTACATATATGATTCACTTACAAATTGACATATGATTCACGAATGAACTTGCATATGACTAACATCCCACTTGCATAAGATTCTAATATCATAACATAATCAAGTTACACATATATGATTAGGCATAAGGAATATATCTACTAACATAAATTAACAAACTTGTTATATGTTTACAACATAGATGACAACAGACTAGCTATGTCACATGAATCTAGCATATGTATATACATGACTCACATATGTTTTAACATCCCAAACTTGCATAGGATTCACATAAGATTTAACATATAATTCAACATCACAAACTTGCATCAGATTCACATAAGAACATATAATTCAACTTGCATAAGACTCACATAACACTAGCATAAAATTCAATCATCACATGATTCAAAGTCATATTCTCATAATCCAGTTATAACTTATCACAATTAAATTAATTAATTATTTTTTGAAAGTTATTATTATACTCACAAACTCAAAGAAAGTCTTGAGTTCTGGAATTTGTGTTCTGAAATTGATTTGTGTTCCCTTGATGTAGACAATTTTGTTGTTAAGATTTAGGCTTGAGTTGAATTGATTCACCGTTTTGCTTCTAATTTGACGGGGCTACTCTAGGTTGCGGACTCACAACATGACGGCCATGGATTTAATCTTGATTAGGTTTAGACCTTAAGTCTATACGTGTTTTTATATAGTAATTAGATTAATATAGGCCATTGGATCTCACAGGAGCCATCACCGCCGTCAAGACTAGATAGAGTTATCCTATTGACTCAGCAACAGGTCAGGAATGACTCAGCAAATGTATTAATAAACTTCTATTTGTACTAAATGTTCATCTTTTACTGATTTACATATTTATTGTTTTATATGTAAATCATTCACAATAACATTAATTATGTTCCTAACTAATGGTACACCAATTACCCAAATTCACCCAAAACTAGTCATGTTCCCATTTCTCAAGTTATGCCCAAAACTATATTTATATGCTAAATTTCATACTTTGTCATTCATGCCTATGACTCCAAATTATAACTTAACAATCATGCCATGATACATGTTCCCAAATTATGCCTACTTAATATATATATATATATATATATATATTCCTCTAAATTAATATCAATGACAAATTAACACTCATCTACAAATTAATTTCAATCTATTCATGTTTACATTAACTGCCCATCTATATATATATACACACACACACACACACACACACACACAAAAAAACGCACCTATTCATAAATTCTAATTTTGACAAATAATGCAAATTGATTGCTTACCTAAAAAGGAAATCGATTGTATAATTTAATTTCCTTTTTTTTCTACTTTCCTTGCAACATGCAAAATCAATGCGTAATGAAGTTACCTACATACATACATATCTATTATGCCTAAATCTTCCCCTCCAAATAAATTGACTGTATTTATCTTCTCAGTTATACATATATATATATACATTAAATATATATATATATATATTTAATTTTCTTTTTATCTACCTTCCCAATTAACCATTTTCACACTAAACTACTTTCTGAACCGCGTTCACACTAAGCCACTTTTTTAGCCATACCCCTAAAACAAAAATATGGCGTTGGCGAGGATCGAACTCTGTACCTCTTTTATGCAAGTCACATGTTCTAACCAAACGAGCTACTAAGTCTTTTAATTACAATCCTTAGAACAATGCTAAACATTATTCTTTTCTAATTCCTCTCTTTTTCCATGTTTTGTTGCAATATTTAATTTAAGGATATCTTTTTCATACGGAGTCCAATTTACGCATACTCGGACTCTATCTCAAGTAGGATTCCGAGACAAACGCAATGGCGCAACACGTTTCACCTAATTCTTTTTCTAAAAATTAATTATACCTTGATTTGTTATTTTTATGTTCATAGAAAATATAGGGTGTTATATTATCCCCTCCTTAAAGGATTTCGTCCCCGAAATCTTCATGTTAGAAAGAATGTGTCCTACCATCCAATCATCCATCTACTCAACTATCAGGCACAGGCATCCATTGTACTTAATAGACTTCTAATGCTTTCATGTTTATACTCATAGTGTGTGTACATGTCCTTATCCAATGTAAAAATCAGCTGGTCTACTGATTCAGTTGACCTCCTTAATGCGAACCATGATAGTGCCATGCGTCCATTATGTATGCAAAAGATTCCTAATGATACATATTATTTCTACATGCGTGCAGAACCATTCATCCGAATGCAGCATTGTGACGACCAGGAATTTCGCTCGATCCGAATCAGTCGCTAAACCGATCTAGACCGTTCGAAACGCCTGATTGTTTTGAGAACACGACAAAATAAAACGCAGACGGAAGAACATTTCATTGTTTATATTACAATAATTTCATCAGAATACAAGAATATACAGAGTATAAATGAATATTACACAGAAATATCAGAGATTTAAATTACATTTAAATACATAGCAGCGGAAAATAATACAATACACAACTAGAAGAGATATACGGATACAAAGCTTTCCGGATATCGTTCCAGCTGTAAACCGGGATCTTGTGCATATAAATCTACAAAACCAAAACTACTAGCTGCCCGTGTCAAAATAAGGGCACCCAGAGTTTAGGTTAAAACAATAAGCTCCAGGCCAGTCATGTGACTGGTGTGAGAACTAAAACAGTTATTAATCTTTATTTTTAAAGCTAGGTAAAACAAGGGACCACGCCGTATAACATGGAACAGGTTTCCTCCCAAGAATACCAGTGCATAGAACAACAGCGCAATGCTAAATAAAGAAAAATGAAGCTAATATAAGACCCAGTTCCTATCACACAATGCAACGCAAGCCGGAGGATAGGGTTTTGACCTTATAATAGCCAAGAATGCTTGATACGTTTAAAACAAATCATTTGATACTATCATAAGTGCATAGTGTATAAAACAACTTCAAATCATAAGTATCAGTCATAGATGGCATAAGCGCCCCATCCCACTATGTCGCCATACTAGGCTCTACAAATAAAACCACAAATGTCACGTATTTGGAAATTGGATTTCCATCTATGAACCGAGGCCAGGGATCGTCCTCACCGTCTTCGAGACAATCTAGCCCATGTCTCCGAAACATCCGCAACTGCCCCTTGGAGCGACAGGGCCGGTCCACCGATGTGGATTATAGTGCCTAAACAATACGTTTCCCCGCCCTTTGGGGCATAAATGAGCCAACGAATGACTCCATCGGACCCGGATCATCCGATCTAACCGAGGCGCCTTGCAACAGCAACAACCACACAGGTGAAAAGTATATAAATGTCAGGGCTGGTAGGTCACTGACACCACCCTAGCTAGAAGGAAACGCATGCCCTCCCTGAGGTCCTCTCCCATTTTTGGTTCACAACCGGGGTGCAAGGCTCGCGAATTCACGTTACACAAAGCTGTGCCACACAGGCTGTGCTTTGATCATCACCACAAGACTTTGGTTTTCAACAGAAGCCTCGATCAATTGCCACTTAGGCATGCCACACAGGCAATTCACTCCATGCATTTGATATCCATCAATATATAACCCCTGAGCTCGTACGTCTCAGAGAAGGGCGTTAAGCAAGAGAATAAATTCTCCGCCGCCAAACAGATATATGTTTAATAGAAATCAATCACACGGACTAAAATCCAATGTCAGACACACAGTCCATTTACAAGTTTGTTCTGTGTCTGAACAAAACCGGAGGCACCTAGTGCCCCGCATATCCATCGATCTCCAAGTACGTCTGGACGATCACCAACTGTTTCCATCTTCTTGGGTGTACAGCCCAATCAAGATCATCAATAATTACCCAAATGACGTGAAGACCTCTGGTCTTCAACCACCCTCTTCATCTTCGACACCACGTCGAATCAGTTATTCAGAATGGGATAAACCCGGTCTTTCCGAATAACTCGCGTATATAATAAACAAGTGTTACACAAACACAACATACACCTCATTCCAGTTTATCAGTCACTAACCGTAAATTAACAAGAGAATAATTCCCCAAATATTAACCCAAAGGCCGAAACCAACATCAGATCAATATCCCGAAAACCATTCTGCTTAGCTAGCCAACAGTTAGTTTCTAAATTTCACATTCATAGGGAAAGGTTCCCATTAATTTTATCAAAGATAAATCATTAAAATTTATTCTTTAATCTACTTTTGAATACCAATTCAAACTAGTCGGGATTAGCGAACCTTACCGAAGTAATCATTGGTTTTAATTTCCCAATCCCAACCTATTCATCCCATGAAGTAAAACGGGTCTTACTTCATATCTAACACCACGGTGTTATCGGTAAATTTAATTACCATTTCATGTTTAAATCTAATTAAAGATTTAACTATCGCCTGGAGCAAAACTGGTGATACTCCATTCTCGATCATTTCAATCTAATTAAAGATTCATTAAAACTCCACTTAGTTTTAATCTGTGACTGGGTTAAAGAATCAATGTCATTTAAAGACACGGTTCACGATAAACCCATAATCACATCACGTTTCAATCAGTCCCTAACCATAAATTAGCAAGTGAGCAGTTCCCTAAGTATTAACCCCGAAGGCCGAAACCAACATCAGATCAATACCCCAGAAACCATTCAACTCAACTAATCTCCAGTTAGTTTCTAAATTTTCTTAACTCCTTTGGGTCTAAGAACAGTATTATTGAAGATACCGTTCACGACAACCCAAAATCACATCTCATTAATTATCGGGTTAAAGAACAAGTGTTTTTTAAAACACTGTTCACGATAAACCCAAAAATCAATACCAATTTAATTCCAATTAAATATTATTTAATTGGTACACTTCATTAAAATTAAATAAAAAGATTTAATCTTTTCTCAACTGGGTTCAAGAACAGTGTTAATGAAGATACCATTCACGACAAACCCAAATCACATTTGATATTAAATACAAGGCTATAAATAGAAAATATATCGACTTATATTCAGTATCAAATTCTACGACTAACAAATGTCGTATTGGGAATAACGATATATATATATTTATCTTTCAAATTCCCATAACAATATCTGTATCATCACGAAATCCAACATCGAAATATTCCGAAGACAATTTCGATTCCAATCCATTCCAATTCAAATATTGGAAATTCTGGTTATTTTCAAAACAATTTCAAATCCAATTTATTTATTTAAAAATAAATAGAATTATAATTCTAGTTCAAAACTAGTTCATTTCGATAAAAATCTATTTTAATCTTTTCAAATATGGATTTTTTCATCCCAATTCTTTCTAAATCATTTCTTATGATTTTACACAAATTATTACTATTTTTAATAATTCTATCAAGGCCCGTACAGTCGATTTCCATCAACGGCTATCGAACTGCACTTACAGCGACATTTTTCAAATTTGATTTGGACATAATTTCAAATCCAACAGTTAGATTTCTAATTTCTAATATTCGTTAGAAAGCTCTTTTCGATACGAACCCAATGGTTCCGGTTTCAGGAGAATCCGACGGTCGGATCTCCCGTAATATCCGTTCGAAGTCAATGGTCGAAATTCACGAACTACCGCGGCGCGCCGCGTTCTATTCAGGCCATTATATTATATATATAATATATACTTCGTCGATTTCAATTCAAAACGTACTTTATGAATCGTTTTAAATTCGTTTTCAAAATGGTTTTCAACTTCATATTCAATTTCAAATCAAAATTGAATATTCCAATATAAATTCGTTTTAAATTCTTTTCAAATCGAATTCAATTCGAATTCATTTATATTCAATTTCAATTCGAATTCATTTATATTCAATTTCCATTCGAATTCATTTATATTCAATTTCAATTCGAATTCATTTATATTCAATTTCAATTCGAATTCATTTATATTCAATTTCAATTCGAATTCATTTATATTCAATCTCAATTCGAATTAGTTTATATTCAATTTCAATTCGAATTCATTTATATTCAATTTCTATTCGAATTCATTCCTATTCAATTTAATTCGAATTTCAATTCTTTTCAAAATATCAGATTTTGAAATCACTTTCGATATTCATTATAAAATCGTTATAAATATCGTTCACATCAAAATGGCGTCAATCTAATCGACACGGCTTCATATATTTCTATTTTCAAATATTCTATTTCAAATATTTCCGTTTTAAATATTTCTTTTTCAAATATTTCTATTTCAAATATGGAAAGAGGCCCAATCAATTACCACATAATGTTAATTATATGGATTTTCTACCACACGTATATAACAGCAACGATAAATCATCAACCATCATCCAAAGTGCGTTCTACACTGTATAAGCATCAAATATGAATATTCAATGCTTATAACAGTTTGTCAATCAAATGATCGACATATAACTAACTATTGGGATTAGTGTATGTCATATATCACCCCAATACCCGTGCGGGGTTTTCAAACGATCAAACACAGATTTTTATTTGTGCAGTTGGGCGATCTGTAAAATTTATCGTCCCAATCAATATCAGTCAAATGTGTGTATATAAACAAATCTTCCGATTTGTTTATTTTTATTTCACTTCGTATACACGTTAAAAATTCTATTTTTAACTATAAAATATTTTCCGCTATAAAATATTTTATTTCAACTATATAAATGTTTTATTTCATTCCACATCACATCACATAATCAACTACACAACAAAATCAAACAAACAAGCATACAAGCCGTCCATGGTCTGTGGACGACGGGTGTCGGGTGCTACTAAACACCGTCTGCATCCTAGTATATATTATTAACTAGAAAAATTAAATTGAAAGGTGAGAAGTTCTCACAGATATTGCTAATCCAACGCCACGACTCTTCTTATGTAGAAATCTTCGCCGTTCTTGCCTCTTGTCACTTTCTCTGCCCGTATTCTCTACATATATAAAAATCACATTTTTACTTCGCTATTCAATATATAAAAATCATATTTTTAACATGCCACTAGTATAAAAATTATATTTTTATAATCTTTACTCTATAAAAATCATTTCTTTTATATGAACAAAATAAATTCTTTTATATGAACAACACTCAATTCTTTTCTATTTTTAAGGAAACAAATTTTCAGTTTTAAAGAAAACAAATTTTCAGTTAAATAAAACTGATTTTAAACAATTATTTCTATACAAAACGAAATGAAAATCACTACAGTTTTTTTTCTATGTATAATACAATGTAAAAACTCACGGATGTTCCATAGCTTGGAGGAAGGGGTCGAAGGGGGTATGCTGACTCGAACGGGGTGCAACACTGGCGGATTGGGCCCCACGGTGACAGATGCGGCTGTTTTGGGCGGAACTGGGCTTCGGCGCGGTTCTTGATAGAAGAGGGGAGGGAGAAGAGGCGCTGGAGGGTGGATGGGGCAGCGCGGCTTCCAGTGGCTAGGGCTCGGGACGGGTTCGATTTGGGGAAAATCGCGTTTGGCCTGAGGGGATCGGAGGTGACCAAACGAGGGGGGAAGGGAGTTGGACGCGCCGGTGGAGGTACGCCTCCAGCGGCGGCGGCAGGCCTGGGTGCGGGCGTCGTCGATTCTCTTTTTTTTTATCTTGAAAACCCCCCGTTGACTCTGAAGGAAGAAAAGGAGGGGGGTGATATAGAAGAATATATTTATTTATTATTTAATTTTATTTTTAAATTCTCTTATGGTAACTTTTTACAACGAACTCAAAATCGAACCCACCGATTGTCGCCCCTAGCTAATTACCCCCATTCCGAACCCAATGACATACGATAACCCAATTCGATCGTTTCGTTCAGTTTTCGTTGAATTTAAAACATAAATCTTTATATATTCAATTCGAATGTACATTTCAAATACCAGGGACACATACTAACTTGAAAAATTCCTGAAAAATATTTTCTAGCTTCGTATTGACGATACAGTCCTAACAAAACTAGTTTCGTCGAATTCTGAGACCGTCTGAAAAATGGCCATTTTCCAGTCGATTAAAATCAACTGAAACTAGTCAAACGCGTTTTCCTTTGCCACGCTCACATATTGATTCGAAAATTTACGAAATTTGAAACCTAGTAATAACTTGACAACATGGATCCAACAAAAGTAGGTTCGTCGAAATCCGAGGTCGTTTGCAAAATTTCCATTTTTAAGGGCCTGAATTCCATAGCGACTATTCAGAATTTTCAACTGGACATATCTTTTTATCCCCGCTATGAAATTTTGATTTTTCGGATTCGTTGGAATGATATTCACAATTAGATCATATTATTTTGGTTTCACTAAAATCCGGTTTATTTTGCACCAGGTACATTCAATTGAAGTTTGAAATCGAATTATCGAACTACCGCGCCATTTTCAATTCCTTTTATAAATATAAATAAATATTTATATTCTATCGTCAACTCAAATAAATATATACGTTTGAATTCAATTCAAAATAGATTTCTCGTCGATATTATTTAAAATAATTCATTTTAAATAATAAAAATTCGCTAAAATTGCCAAAATAAAAATTTTAAACTGGCCCAGATTTCCGGGTTATTACAATCTCCCCCACTTAAAACTTTTCGTCCCCGAAAAGGAACGAAGCCGAAAGTTGTTTCCCAAATCAACTCAACTTTCATTTTTTTCACTACGGCTTAAGTTCTTCAACTTTTCAGTTTCTAAGAACTTTTCAAATTTTTCAAAAATTTGGGTAACACCCTAAATTTTCGAAAAATTTCGCCATAACCTCCCCTGCACCGGGAGCACGGGAAAATCCCGAAATTGACATACAGGCCTTCTGATCTCAAAAAGAAAAAGAAAAAGCCAATCGGCTCATAAAAACATCATCACCCAAACAAAATAGTAAATTATGATAAACATGTACCTATTTGTCGGGCAAACAAATTTTATTCTTCAGCTCTAGCCTCTTTGCTACGACCTGTTTAATGTAAGTACAAGTATATGCAAGCAAATGCGACCAAATTTCAATACAATTCACTATTTGATTCAATTGGGCTATATGGTGCAAAATTATCAAACAAATAAACAAACAACACAAACATCAATCAATTAGTGGATTAACGTTTCAAATTCATAATTTTGGTACATATACATATACAGAAAATCATGTTTTTGATGCCAATTCACAACGATAAGCCCTATCTAATTTCGGTTCTCACACCAGTCTAATGGAAATATAGAAATCTCGCATTCGTTACTCGAAAATAAATACTGGCGACGGTGCCCAATCACCAGAATTATCCCCGGGCAACTAGAGTATGATTCTATAACTATCCAGTACATTAAAACTTCGAATACACGTTTGCAAGACATATATGCAAAATCTTTATATATTGGATTGTCCAAATTCATATAAATAAACAATCAAATACGAATAGTTGATTTAAATTTTCAAAATAAAATTCGTTTTCATTTTAAAAATATACTCTTCACACTCGTTCTAGGATACTGCTGATCCCATCTCTAACGAGTCATTCAAATTGGATATTTCTAATCCAATATCTGATGAATTCTTTCGTATGGTTCTAAGGTGCCTTGTTCTCTGAGCTTTGTAAACCAAAGCTCTAATACCACGTGTGACGAACGGGAATTTCGCTCAATCCGAATCAGTCGCTAAACCGATCTAGATCGTTCGAAAAGCCTGATTGTTTTGAGAGCACGACAAAATAGAATGCAGACGGAAGAACATTTCATTGTTTATATTACAATAATTTCATCAGAATACAAGAATATACAGAGTATAAATGAATATGACACAGAAATATCAGAGATTTAAATTACATTTAAATACATAGCAGCGTAAAATAGTACAATACAGAAGTAGAAGAGATATACGGATACAAAGCTTTCTGGATATCATTCCAGCTGTAAACCAGGATCCTTTGAATATAAATCTGCAAAACCAAAACTACTAGCTGCCCGTGTTAAAATAAGGGCACCCAGAGTTTAGGTTAAACAATAAACTCCAGGTCAGTCATGTGACTGGTGTGAGAACTAAAACAGTTATTAATCTTTATTTTTAAAGCTAGGTAAAACAAGGGACCACGCCGTATAACACGGAACAGGTTTCCTCCCAAGAATACCAGTGCATAGAACAACAGCGCAATGCTAAATAAAGAAAAATGAAGCTATTATAAGACCCAGTTCCTATCACACAATGCAACGCAAGCCGGAGTATAGGGTTTTTACCTTATAATAGCCCAGAATGCTTGATACGCTTAAAACAAATCATTTGATACTATCATAAGTGCATAGTGTATAAAACAACTTCAAATCATAAGTATCAATCATAGACGGCATAAGCGCCCCATCCCACTATGTCGCCATACTAGGCTCTACAAATAAAACCGCAAATGTCACGTATTTGGAAATTGGATTTCCATCTATGAACCGAGGCCAGGGATCGTCCTCACTGTCTTCGAGACAATCTAGCCCATGTCTCCGGAACAGCCGCAATTGCCCCTTGGAGCGACAGGGCCGGTCGACCGATGTGGATTATAGTGCCTGAACAATACGTTTCCCCGCCCTTTGGGGCGTAAATGAGCCAACGAATGACTCCATCGGACCCGGATCGTCCGATCTAACCGAGGCGCCTCGCAACAGCAACAACCACACAGGTGAAAAGTATATAAATGTCAGGGCTGGTTGGTCACTGACGCCACCCTAGCTAGAAGGAAACGCATGCCCTCCCTGAGGTCCTCTCCCGTTTTTGGTTCACAACCGGGGTGCGAGGCTCGCAAATTCACGTTACACAAAGCTGTGCCACACAGGCTGTGCTTTGATCATCACCACAAGACTTTGCTTTTCAACAGAAGCCTCGATCAATTGCCACTTAGGCATGCCACACAGGCAATTCACTCCATGCGTTTGATATCCATCAATATATAACCCCTGAGCTCGTACATCTCAGAGAAGGTCGTTAAGCAAGAGAATAAATTCTCCGCCGCCAAACATATATATGTTTAATAGAAATCAATCACACGGACTAAAATCCAATGTCAGACACACAGTCCATTTACAAGTTCGTTCTAGGTCTGAACGAAACCGGAGGCACCTAGTACCCCGCATATCCATCGATCTCCAAGTACATCTAGACGATCACCAACTGTTTCCATCTTCTTGGGTGTACAGCCCAATCAAGATCATCAGTAATTACCCAAACGACGTGAAGACCTCCGGTCTTCAACCACCCTCTTCATCTTCGACACCACGTCGAATCAGTTATTCAGAATGGGATAAACCCGGTCTTTCCGAATAACTCGCGTATATAATAAACAAGTGTTACAAAAACACAACATACGTCTCATTCCAATTTATCAGTCACTAACCGTAAATTAACAAGAGAATAATTCCCCAAATATTAACCCCGAAGGCTGAAACCAACATCAGATCAATATCCAGAAAACCATTCTGCTTATCTAACCGATAGTTAGTTTCTAAATTTCACATTCATAGGGAAAGGTTCCCATTAATTTTATCAAAGATAAATCATTAAAATTTATTCTATAATCTACTTTTGAATATCAATTCAAACTAGTCGGGATTAGCGAACCTTACCGAAGTAATCATTGGTTTTAATTTCCCAATCCCAACCTATTCATCCCATGAAGTAAAACGGATCTTACTTCATATCTAACACCACGGTGTTATCGGTAAATTTAATTACCATTTCACTTTTAAATCTAATTAAAGATTTAACTATCGCCTGGAGCAAAACTGGTGATACTCCATTCTCGATCATTTCAATCTAATTAAAGATTCATTAAAACTCCACTTAGTTTTAATCTGTGACTGGGTTAAAGAATCAATGTCATTTAAAGACACGGTTCACGATAAACCCATAATCACATCACGTTTCAATCAGTCCCTAACCATAAATTAGCAAGTGAGCAGTTCCCTAAGTATTAACCCCGAAGGCCGAAACCAACATCAGATCAATACCCCAGAAACCATTCAACTCAACTAATCTCCAGTTAGTTTCTAAATTTTCTTAACTCCTTTGGGTCTAAGAACAGTATTATTGAAGATACCGTTCACGACAACCCAAAATCACATCTCATTAATTATCGGGTTAAAGAACAAGTGTTATTTAAAACACTGTTCACGATAAACCCAAAAATCAATACCAATTCAATTCCAATTAAATATTATTTAATTGGTACACTTCATTAAATCTAAATAAAGAGATTTAATCTTTTCTCAACTGGGTTCAAGAACAGTGTTAATGAAGATACCATTCACGACAAACCCAAATCACATTTGATATTAAATACAAGGCTCTGAATAGAAAATATATCGGCTTATATTCAATATCAAATTCTACGACTAACAAATGTCGTATTGGGAATAACGATATATATATATCTTTCAAATTCCCATAACAATATCTGTATCATCACGAAATCCAACATCGAAATATTCCGAAGACAATTTCGATTCAAATCCATTCCAATTCAAATATTGGAAATTCTGGTTATTTTCAAAACCATTTCAAATCCAATTTATTTATTTAAAAATAAATAGAATTATAATTCTAGTTCAAAACTAGTTCATTTCGATAAAAATCTATTTTTATCTTTTCAAATATAGAGTTTTCATCCCAATTCTTTCTAAATCATTTCTTATGATTTCACACAAATTATTACTATTTTTAATAATTTTATCAAGGCCCGTACAGTCGATTTCCATCAACGCCTATCGAACTGCACTTACAGCAACCTTTTTCACATTTGATTTGGACATAATTCCAAATCCAACCGTTAGATTTCTAATTTCTAATATTCGTTAGAAAGCTCTTTTCGATACGAACCTAACGCTTCCGGTTTCAGGAGAATCCGACGGTCGGATCTCCCGTAATATCCGTTCGAAGTCAATGGTCGAAATTCGCGAACTGCCGCGGCGCGGCGCGTTCTATTCAGGCCATTATATTATATATATATTATATATATAATATACTTCATCCATTTCAATTCAAAACGTGCTTTATGAATCGTTTTGAATTCGTTTTCAAAACGGTTTTCAACTTCATATTCAATTTCAAATCAAAATTGAATATTCCAATATAAATTCGTTTTAAATTCATTTTAAATCGAATTCAATTCGAATTCATTTATATTCAATTTCAATTCGAATTCATTTATATTCAATTTCCATTCGAATTCATTTATATTCAATTTCAATTCGAATTCATTTATATTCAATTTCAGTTCGAATTCGTTTATATTTAATTTCAATTCGAATTCGTTTATATTCAATTTCAATTCGATTTCGTTTATATTCAATTTCAATTCGAATTCATTTATATTCAATTTCTATTCGAATTCATTCCTATTCAATTTAATTCGAATTTCAATTCTTTTCAAAATATCAGATTTTGAAATCACTTTCGATATTCATTATAAAATGAATAAAATCGATATAAATATCGTTCACGTCAAAATGGCGTCAATCTAATCAACACGGCTTCGTATATTTCTATTTTCAAATATTCTATTTCAAATATTTCCATTTCAAATATTTCTTTTTAAAATATTTCTATTTCAAATATTTCTATTTCAAATATGGAATGAGGCCCAATCAATTACCATATAATGTTAATTATATGGATTTTCTACCACACGTATATAACAGCAATGATAAATCATCAACCATCATCCAAAGTGCGTTCTACACTGTATAAGCATCAAATATGAATATTCAACGCTTATAACAGTTTGTCAATCAAACGATCGACATATAACTAACTATTGGGATTAGTGTATGTCATATATCACCCCAATACCCGTGTGGGGTTTTCAAACGATCAAACACAGATTTTTATTTGTGCAGTTGGGCGATGTGTAAAATTTATCGTCCCAATCAATATCAGTCAAATGTGTGTATATAAACAAATCGTCCGATTTGTTTATTTTTATTTCATTTCATATACACGTTAAAAATTCTATTTTTAACTATAAAATATTTTCCACTATAAAATATTTTATTTCAACTATATAAATGTTTTATTCCATTTCACATCACATCACATAATCAACTACACAACAAAATCAAACAAACAAGCATACAAGCCGTCCATGGTCTGTGGACGACGGGTGTCGGGTGCTACTAAACACCGTCTGCATCCTAGTATATATTATTAACTAGAAAAATTAAATTGAAAGGTGAGAAGTTCTCACAGATATTGCTAATCCAACGCCACGACTCTTCTTATGAAGAAATCTTCGCCGTTCTTGCCTCTTGTCGCTTTCTCTGCCCGTATTCTCTACATATATAAAAATCACATTTTTACTTCGCTATTCAATATATAAAAATCATATTTTTAACATGCCACTAGTATAAAAATTATATTTTTATAATCTTTACTGTATAAAAATCATTTCTTTTATATGAACAAAATAAATTCTTTTATATGAAAAACAGTCAATTCTTTTCTGTTTTTAAAGCAAACAAATTTTCACTTAAATAAAACTGATTTTAAACAATTGTTTCTATACAAAACGAAATCAAAATCACTACAGTTTTTTTTCTATGTATAATACAATGTAAAAACTCACGGTTGTTCCATCGCTTGGAGGAAGGGGTCGAAGGGGGTATGCTGACTCGAACGGGGCGCGACACTGGCGGATTGGGCCCCACGGTGACAGATGCGGCGGTTTTGGGTGGAACTGGGCTTCGGCGCGGTTCTTGATAGAGGAGGGGAGGGAGAAGAGGCGCTGGAGGGGATGAACTAGAGGGCAGATGTGGCAGCGCGGCTTCCAGTGGCTAGGGCTCGGGATGGGTTCGATTTGGGGGAAATCGCGTTTGGCCTGAGGGGATCGGAGGTGACCAGACGAGGGGGGAGGGAAGGGAGTTGGACGCGCCGGTGGAGGCGCGCCTCCAGCTGCGACGGCAGGCCTGGGTGCGGGCGTCGTCGATTCTCTTTTTTTTTTTATCTTGAAAACCCCCCGTTGACTCTGAAGGAAGAAAAGGAGGGGGGTGATATAGAAGAATATATTTATTTATTATTTAATTTTATTTTTAAATTCTCTTATGGTAACTTTTTACAACGAACTCAAAATCGAACCCACCGACTGTCGCCCTTAGCTAACTACCCCCATACCGAACCCAATGGCATATGTATCGTAACCCAATTCGATCGTTTCGTACAGTTTTCGTTGAATTTAAAACATAAATCTTTATACATTCAATTCGAACGTACATTTCAAATTACCGGGGCCACATACTAACTCGAAAAATTCCCGAAAAATATTTTCAAGCTTCGTATTGACGATACGGTCCTAACAAAACTAGTTTCGCCGAATTCTGAGACCGTTTGAAAAATGGCCATTTTCCAGTCGATTAAAATCAACTAAAACTGGTCAAACGCGTTTTCCTTTTCCATGCTCACATATTGATTCGAAAAATTATGAAATTTGAAACCTAGTAATAAATTGACATCACGGATCCAACAAAAGTGGTTTCGTCGAAATCCGAGGTCATTTGCAAAATTTCCATTTTTAAGGGCCTAAATTCCATAGCGACTATTCAGAATTTTCAACTGGACATATCTTTTTATCCCCGCTATGAAATTTTGATTTTTCGGATTCGTTGGAAAGATATTCACAATTAGATCATATTATTTTTGGTTTCACTAAAATCCGGTTTATTTTGCACCCGGTACATTCAATTGAAGTTTGAAATCGAATTATCAAACTACCGCGCCATTTTCAATTCCTTTTATAAATATAAATAAATATTTATATTCTATCGTCGATTCAAATAAATATATATGTTCGAATTCAATTCAAAATAGATTTCTCGTTGATATTATTTAAAATAATTCATTTTAAATAATCAAAATTCGCTAAAATTGCCAAAATAAAATTTTTAAACCGGCCCAGATTCCGGGTTATTACAAGCATCCATATGATAATACAACCATGATACATCCATTAATTTTGAATATGCACACATATTAATATGCAATGTGAGAGCGATTTAGCCGATCTAGTGCCTAATGTGTGTGTAAATGCATCCACGAGTAACCACTAACAAACACTTGCATCCACCAAACATATCATGTCTCAAACGCATGTTTACACCCATTATTTTCTATCTAAAGTTTGAAGACTCGATCGATAGGATACAACCAAGCGATAGAGCGAGTACAATTAAAACAAAAGCTCTGTTCCCATTAGACATCGGTTAAAAGAATAATTCCCTAAGTATCAACCCGGAAGACCGAAATCAACATCAGATTGACAGTCAGAGAATTACCCCCATTAAACAATGTCAAAACTGGAAATCTACTTCACCCTTCGAGTAAAAACCCCTATCCTTTTCAGAAATATTCAGATACTTGCAGACTAATGGTACAGATCAGATTATCAAATGATTCTTAAGAAACAAAGCATGATAAAACCCCACCATATCCCATAAAACCCAGAATGTATGCGTCATCTTGGAGCGATGTGAGTCTTCAAGAATCATCTTCCTCAAGCTCTTGTCTTGCGGTATGCAAAGTCTCTCATTTCTACGCAACCAGCATATCTGCAAAGATGGCTCGAAGACTCCCATCTGGCAAAACTAAAATTGGAGCTATCATCAAATCCCTCTTTAAACGCTCAGTTGTGTTCTTAGGTGAGACGACCCCAAATCCCGTTCTGACAGAGACAAGGGTAATCTTTGGAATATAACACAGAAACAGATAATAGCAGAACAAAATTAAATAAATACCCCAGATAATGAACAATAGAATATACTGGATAAAAGTAATCATCACAGTTACACAGTATACAGGATCTTACTTAGTACAAATACAGTTCAGCTATACATAAATGTCTACAGCGGAAAACAAACAAAATATGTACAATAGGAGCTGAACAACATAAAAAGAGATAAATGATAGAATCCATCTTCAGCTCCAGCTATCCAGAAATAACCAGCTAAACCTGAATACAAGGCTGCCCGTGTAGAAAAAGGGGGCACCCGAGTTTGAAAGTGAAACAAACTACGACTCAGTCATGGGACTGGTTTGAGAAATCTATTCAACACATATATAATATGGCTAATCACAGGACCACGCCACTTTCGTGGAACGGGTTTACTCCATCGGATTGCCAGTGCTTTAAAACAAATCTTTCTTTTAAACAACGCAATGCATTTTATAAAAATGAAGCCATTATAAGACTCAGTTCCCATCACACAATGCAACGCAAACCGGAGGATAGAGTTTTACATTATAATGGCCAAAATATGATTGATACGAATAAAACAAAAGCAATTGATATTATTACTAGTGTTTACATGTTTCAAAACAACTTCGAATCATAACTATCTATCATAGACGGCATGGGTACCATATATCATGTCGCCATAACTATATACAATCAAAACCGCACAGTCACGTATTTGGAAATTGGATTTCCGTCATGAACCAAGGCAAAAGATAGTCCTTACCGAATTCGAGACAATCTAGCCCATGTCTCAGGCAAGCGCACAGGCAAGCCTTGGGGTGACAGGGCCGGTCCACCGATGTGGAATACTAGACCTGAACAATACGTTTCCCCGCCCTTTGGGGCGTAAACGAGCCAAAGAATGACTCCGTCGGACCCGGATCGTCCGATCAAACCGAGGTGCCTCACAACAGCAACAACCACACAGGTGAAAAGTATATAAATGTCAGGGCTGGTAGGTCACTGACACCACCCTAGCTGGAAAGAAACGCATGCCCTCCCAGAGGTCCTTCTCCCGTTTCTGGTTCATACCGGGGTGTGAGGCTCGCGAATTCACATTATACACAAAGCTACGCCACACAGGCGGTGCTTTGATCATCACTACAAGACTTTGCTTTTCAACAGAAGCCCTGATCATTTGCCACTTAGGCATGTCACACTAGCAATTCATGCCATGCGACTGATGTCCATCGATATACAACCTCTGAGCTCATGCGTTTCAGAGAAGGGCGTTAAGCAAAAAAATAAATTCTCCACCGCCAAACAGATGTATATTTAATAGAGATCAATCAACACAGATAAAATCCAATGTCAGACACACAGTCCATTTACAAGTCCGTTCTGGGTCTGAACGAAACCGGAGGCACTAAATACCTCGCAAACCCATCGATCACCACGTACATCTGGACGATCACCACTCATTATCCATATTTCAGGATGCCTCCCAATCAGGACCTCGGTTACCATCCAAACGAGGTGAAGATCTCCGGTCTTCGACCACCGTCTTCATCTTCGACTTTCAATCGTCGGTCAATTATTTGAAATGAGAATTAACTCGGCCTTTTCAAATAATTCACGTATATTTATAATTTCAAATCAATTTATTTCAATGGTTAAATCATTCCACAACACCAATTTTGTTCTTTAATGTAATTTTCACACCAAACACATTCAACCATCAAATTCCACATAAATCGAGAAAATTCAGTTTATTTCCATTCTATATCATTTATGACATTTTATAACGATTTATCGCTATTTTTATTTATTTTAAAATAGCCAATTTATTCAAAACGACGCTTCGGGCCATAACGCGGCCGTGGCGCTGTTTTTCTTCAGATTTGATTTACACATATCTGAAAATATAGCCATTGGATCTTCACAAAATTTACATCATTAGGAAGGTCTTTTCAAAACGAATCCAACGGTTCCAGTTTCGGGAAAATCCGACGGACGGATCTCCCGGTACAATCGTTTGAAGTTTCGATTTCAAAATACGAACTGCAGCATCGTTCTTCGATTAAATATAATTATATTTATATATATATATAAATATAATCTTTTCTGGCGCTGTTTTTCTTTAGATTTGAATTAAACATTTCAGACAATCCAACCGTTGGATTTTTACAAAGCTGGTGCCGTTGGAAAGATATTTCCAAGGCGAACCCAACGGTTGCGATTTCAGGAAAATCCGATGGTCGGATCTACCGTACTAATCGTTTGAAATCACGGTTTCAAAATACGAACTGCACGCCCACGTTTCGTTTTAATTTTATTTATATTTATATATTTATATAAATATAGTTCATTCAACAATTTCAATATCGTTTTCACTTCAAATATTTCACTAGCGCCTTTAAATTTTGGAAAATTTCGCCATAACCTCCTTTGTACGGGAGGGGCTGGGAAAATTCCAAAATAGCCACACGGGCGTCTCATGTCCAAAAGAAAAAGGAAAAGCCAAGCGGCTAGCCAACAGGCTCATAAAATCATCACCCAAACAAAACAGTAAATGTGTACCTATTTGTCGGGCACAAAATTTTATTCCTCTTCTCTAGCCCCTTTGCTATAACCTGTTCAATAAACATGCATGTACATATGTACAGTTCTTATCACTTATCATTTTCTATTCAACTTCATATTTGATTTCATTTGGTTTAAAAACACCATTCATTCTAATGTTGCAAGCATAGGCAAAAATCATATCATTAGCTAATTAATGAATATTTCAACTCATGCATATTTATTTGAACGAGTTGCTATTTTTAACACTTCACATTTCAACAATTCATGTATATAATAAAAATGTGATTTTTATTGTAAAACCATTCATTCTAATGTTGCATGCATAGGCAAAAATCATATCATTAGCTAATTAATAAATATTTCAACTCATGCATATTTATTTGAACGAGTTGCTATTTTTAACACTTCACATTTCAACAATTCATGTATATAATAAAAATGTGATTTTTATTGTAAAATTATTCATTCTAATGTTGCATGCATAGGCAAAAATCATATCATTAGCTAATTAATGAATATTTCAACTCATGCATATTTATTTGAACGAGTGGCTATTTTTAACACTTCACATTTCAACAATTCATGTATATAATAAAAATGTGATTTTTATTGTAAAACCATTCATTTCAAAACACTATTATTTTATATAGTTTATATAGGTGATAAAAATAGGATTTTTATTGTAAAACAATTTCTTTCAAAATATGAATACCATTCAACACATGAATTTCTATCCAACGAATGAATATCGATTCAACACATGAAGGTTTTCTATAGTTTATATATATAGATAAAAATGTGATTTTTATATTTAAAACACGAACACCATTCAACACATGAATTTCTATCCAACGAATGAATATCGATTCAACACATGAAGGTTTTCTATTCAACGAAAAAATATAGTTTCAGCAAATGAAAATAATTCAAACACATGAATATTATTCAAAATTTCGGCAGCATAACGGCAGGGTAGTTAAAACCGGGACCGTCCCTAGTACGGCTCCTCGCTCTACCTTAAAACCTCGCGGTTTTTGACAATGGGGATCATGCATCTAGTTCGCACGCAGGAGGCATGTATATATTTATTTCATTTCCACAAACTAATCCTATGTGGTTTCAACCAAATATTTCTCAACCACAAATGGGTATTTTTCAACCACAATCAATCAATATCAACCACAAACAATCCCAAACAACCATTCGCTATCAATCAATTTTCACACCAATCACAACCAATAAATATCGTCCATGGTTTGTGGACGACGGGCGTATATATATATATATATATTTATATATAGTAATTCACTTCTATTTCAACACATATATAATTTTTTCAACGCATATATAACTTATACATCGAACGTACAACTTATACAACGCTTATATAACTCATACATCGACTATATAATTCATACATCGTCGTTTTCCATATCGTTTATAAATTAGAAATCTCACATTGGGTTCCACTCCACCAAAAATAGCAGAAGGCTCAGAAAAATATGCGGTCTCTTCTAAAATGTAAAAGACGTCCACACGAGTCCAATGTCTCTTGTTTCACTGAATTTCGTCAACACAGCAAAAAGATATGATTTTTCAAAGTTTGCAACACTTTAAAGTGTGAAAATCAGTTGAAAATAAACAAGGTCGTACCTTTAAAAAGTTGTTCAAAACTAGGTATGGATTTATCGCGAAATCCGCTGACCTAGATGATGATCAGGGAGTTGGACGTCGACGAGGGGAGAGAGGCGCGTCCAGGGGTGGTGGTCGGAGGTGGTTCGGTGGTCGGAGCGAGGCGGGGCGGCGGTTTGAAGCGTCGAACTTCTCGGGGCTTGTTCTCGTCGATAGGGGCACAAGGCGGAGCGAGGCTAGGGTTGATTTGAAGAGGAGGAGGAGGCGAACAAAGTCTGGGTGGTGGCGGAGGCGGGCGTGGCCTGTGGCGGTGGGAAAAGGGCTGGGAAGTTTGGAACAACTTCCGCCGTATATCGCTTCAGCGGGGAGAGAGAAAAAAAGGATTTTTTTTATATAAAAATTCTGATTGGCCGGTGGAGTTTTAAAGGGGTTTCCTGACACGACCACCAATCCAAACCCAATGACTGTCGTCCCCAACATTTTACCCCCATTTCGAACACAATGGGATATGTTTCGAAGGCCCATTCGAATGTTTCAGTCAGTTTTCCTTCAAATTAAAGTATAAAACATTCAATATTTAATTTGAACGTACATTTCAATTTGCCAGGGCCACAAACTGATTCGAAAAATTCCAGAAAAATAAATCTGGCTATGTTTTGACAATACGGTCCCAAGAAAACTAGTTTCGTCGAATTCTGAGACCGTTTGCAAAAAGACCCATTTCTGGTCGATCCAATTTAACTATAATTGACCAAAACATATTTTCCTTTGCCACGCTCACATACTAGCTGCAAAAATTATGGAATTTGAAACCTAGCAATAACTTCACATCCCGGATCCAACAAAAGTGGTTTCGTCGAATTCCGAGGTCGTTTTGCAAAATGGCCAATTTCACGGGCTATATAAATTCCGTAGCGACCTTTCTGAAAATTCATTTGGCCATAACTTTTGCTTTTCATTATGAAAATTCGATTTTTCAGATTCATTAGAAAGGTATTCACTAACAGATTTAAATATTTTTGGTTTCACTAAAATCCGTTTTGTTTTGCACCCGGTATAGTCCGACAAAGTTTGAATTCAATTTTTGAAACTGCAGCGCCTGTTCAAGCCTTGTTTATAATTAGAATTAATTATATTCGTTTTCAATTGTCGATTCAAACTCACTTTTCATTGCCATTATTTAAAACATTTATTTTAAATATTTAAAATCCATTATTCCAGCCAATTTAAAAATTTTAAATTGGTTCAGATTTTCTGGGTCGTTACAACCTCCCCCACTTAAAACTTTTCGTCCCCGAAAAGGAACAAAGTCGAAAGTGGTTTGATAAATCTACAATCACACAACACAACAACCAATCTAATTATTTTCAACTTTTCAAAAATATACTAATCAATTTCTATACTCTTTTTTTTAAATCATTCAGACTATAGAATTTAAAAGTGCACATCCATGGAAAGAAAATAACAACAGAGTAGAGAATTAAATGGTAATGCAAAGTAGGGTAAATGAACCTTGCACCAGAGTCAACCAGAGATATCCACTCGGCATCTAGGATAAGCTTTCTGAATGCTCTCCTCAGTTTCCCAAGTACAATCTCGCGGATCTCCACTCCATTGCACTTTGACTAAGTGAACCTTCTTGTTCCTCAGCTCTTTGGTTTCTTTGCCGATAATCTTTAGCGGCTCTCTTCTCACAGCTAATTCTGGGGTAATTTCAATGTCCTGTTGAGCTGCTTCTTCCACGATCAAGTCTGGATCATGAACGTGCTTTCAAAGTTGAGATATATGAAATACATCATGAACTCCAGGCAACTAATCAGGAAATTTGACCCTATAAGCGAGAGTCCCGATCCGTTCCAAAATAGGAAACGAACCAATGAATTTGGGTGCCAACTTTCCAGTCTTACCGAACCGGATAACTCCTCTCATCGGCGATACTTTCAAATATATATAGTCGCCAACAACAAAGGATATATCCCTTCTTCTTCTATCGGCATAGCTCTTTTGTTGGCTTTGAGCTGCGAGTAATCGCTTCTTAATAAAATCGACTTTGTCGGCAGCTTCTCGAATCATATCAGGACCCAACACAAGTCTATTTCGGGCTCGACCCAACAAGCAGGAGATCGGCACGGTCTACCATACAATGCTTCGAATGGCGACATTGTCAGGCTCGCCTGGTAACTATTGTTATATGAGAATTCAGCCAAATGTAGATAGTCCTCCCATGATCCACCGAAATCTATAACACAAGCCCGCAATAGATCTTCTAAAATACGATTCACCCTCTCAGTCTGACCGTCTGTCTGAGGATGATAAGCGGTGCTTAAGTTCAACTTCGTTCCTAGCTCGACTTGAAATGCTTCCCAGAATTTGCTAGTGAATATTGTATCTCTATCACTGACTATACTGAGCGGCACTCCATGCAGTCTAACTATTTCCTTGAAGTATATCTGCGCCAGACTCTGAGCGGTTCTGTTTGATCTGATAGGTATGAAATGGGCGGTCTTCGTGAACCGATCTACGACCACCCAAATACTGTCATTCCCTTTTCTGGTTCTGGGCAGACCATCAATGAAATCCATTGAAATATGTTCCCACTTCCAACCAGGAACTTCCAGTGGTTGTAACAATCCAGCCAATTTCTGTTGGTCGCTCTTGACTAGTTGGCAAGTAGGGCATCGGCTAACATATATTGAAACGTCTCTTTTCATAGCCTTCCACCAGAATGTTCGCTTGAGATCGTTATACATTTTGGCTACACCAAGATGGATACTCATCTTGGACTTGTGACGCTCGTATAACACTTCCCTTTTAAGCTCGGGGATGTCAGGAACACAAATCCTTCCTTTCAACCTCAGGGTCTCGTCATTATCTATTTGAAAACACGAGGGTTCGCCTTTCTGAATCCTTTTAATCATATCCTTAATAAAGTTATTCTCCTTCTGAAGAATGGATATTTTGTCAATCAAGGAAGTCGTGATAATAAAGCTGGCGATCATTACATTCTTTCGGCTCAGCGCATCGGCCACGACATTGGCTTTCCCTGGAGTATATATAATTTCAAATTCATATGCTGCAAGGAATTATAGCCAACGTTGCTGCCTCAGATTCAAGTCCTTCTGGGTGAACAGATACTTTAGCGACTGGTGATCTGTAAACAGTTCGAATCTCTCACCTAGAAGATAGTGTCTCCAGATTTTCAAAGCGAGTACTATAGCCAATAACTCAAGATCATGAGTTACGTAGTTATTTTCGTGCGGCTTCAGCTGACGGCTAGCATAAGCAATCACTTGACCCCTTTGCATTAACACTGCGCCTAGGCCTTCTCTAGAAGCATCGGTCCAGACTTTCAAATCCTGATTGCCATCGATGATGGTTAACACTAGAGCAGTCGTTAGTCTTAGCTTTAGCTCTTCAAAAGCCTCCTCACTTTCTGGAGTCCACTTGAATTTAGAGTGCTTCTTTATAAGCTTCGTTAAATGACCAGATATCTTCGAAATGTTTTTAACGAACTTCCGGTAATAGCTTGCCAATCCGAGAAAACTACGGATTTCAGTGGAGGTGCTAGGCTGCTTCCAGTTTTGAATAGCTGTGATTTTGCTTGGATCCACAGCAATTCCTTCTTTCGATACGACGTGGCCTATAAATTTCACTTCATCTTGCCAGAATATACATTTGGAAAACTTTTCTTTCAATACATTGCTTCTGAGGATTTCTAACACCTGTTCCAAATGCTTTTCATGTTCGGCCTTTGATTTAGAGAAGATTAGAATATCATCAATAAAAACCAGAACAAATTTATTCAATACTCCTCTGAATACTGTGTTCATCAGATCGACGAAATAGGCTGGAGCGTTACATAAGCCGAATGGCAGTACTAACCACTCGTAGAATAAGTCGGGACCTCTGAGTGCTGTCATTGGAACACACTCTTCGACAATTCGAAGTTGATGGAAACCTGTAGCTAGGTCCATTCGTGAGAATACTTGTGCTCCATTCAATCGATCTAACAAATCATCAATCCGCGGCAATGGATATTTGTTCTTTATTGTCTGTTTGTTCAGATCACGATAATCCACACATAGACGTAGAGTACCGTCAGATTTTGGGACAAACACCACTGCTGCTCCCCAATCAGAGAAACTAGGCCTGATCAGACCCTTCCATACGAGCTGTCGTGTTTGATTGTCTAATTCCTCCTTCTCTTTCAAGGACATTCTTCGAATAGCGTGAACTACCGGCCTTGCATTCGGAATTAAAGCAATTTTGAAATCTATTTCTCTTTGCGGAGGTAAGCGAACAACTTCTTCGAACACATCCGCATAATTCTTGATGACAGGAATGTCTTTGATGAGGTCAGGAATATTCTCTGTAACTTCAGGGACATTTTCTATTTGGGCTGGAGAAACATTTAGAGCTGCCCAGAAGTCTTTTCTATTAGCATACTAACCTTCATAGGGAATGGTTATATAATCACCTGATTTAATCCTCGCCTTTACGTCTTTGTCGGCGCATTTAACTTCAGCTTCATATTTGGTCAACCAGTCTAACCCCAAGATAAGATCAAACTCTTTAAAATTCATGATGACCGCGATGGTAGGAAACCGATAACAAGAGATAGAAACCGGCACTCCACAAACCCAACTGAGATCAATGGAACCCCCAACCGGATTCTGGACAGTCATTGGTTCCTTGAGCCTTTTCATATTCAAATCCAGTTTCTTAGCTGCATCTTTGGCAATGAAACTTCGTGACACGCCTGTGTCAAACAGTACTTTGATTGGAATGTCTTTGACAGTAAGTGTTCCTTCTAAAACATCGGCCCTTTCTTGACTAGCTGAGGGCTCAGAAGTTTCTACTACTTCATTTACCTAAGCTTCTTTGGTTGTTTTTAACAGCCGGTACTCTTGTTTTAAATGACCAAACCGATGGAATTGATTGCACCTTTTCTTCCCTTGTAAATTCTTCTTGGATTGAAGCCCACCTTTTAATCGCTTCTTCAAGGGTCCGCAGTTTATCGACAAATGCCCCATTTGATGGCAGTTATTGCATACGGTGGTCGTTATGGGTTCTTTCCCAGATCTGGCCCTTTTTCTCTTGGCACTGGGCCTCTTGTTGACCTCAGACCTCGTACTAACTTCAGGAATATCAGTTTCCGACTCTTCTTTGTCGCTAAAACAGACTTCCTCTTCGTCGCGCAGCATGCCTTTATTATGGAGATCTTCATACTGATAAGCCATATAAATCATTTCTGAAAAAGGAAGCTTCACATTCCTCAGCACACTATTCTGATATCTCCTTTGCAGGCCATGAATAAATCTCAGATTTTTCCTCTTTGGATCTTGAATCAGATGAGGAGCAAAGTGAGCAAGTTCGTTGAATTTCGTATGATATTCTGGAATGGTCATATCACCTTGTATCAAATAAGAAAATTCATCACATAATCGCTCGGTTGCTTCGGGAGGAGTAAATCTTCCTAGGAAAATCTCTTTGAATCTATCCCAGGTGATATCACCTTCTGGATTATCTTTGATGATTGTTTCCCACCAGATTAAAGCTTCTTTTTTGAGTGCCCAAGATGCTACTAATCTTTTCTGGTCATCTCTCAACTGGAAACGCTTAAATATTCTTTCTGTGGAGCTCACCCAAGCTTGAGTTTGAATAATAGATTCATTGCCCGAGAACTGTGCTCCACCAAGATTTCGATATCTCTTAAATAGATCCTCTAGATCGGGTTCTGCATTTCTCCTGTTTCTGACACTCATTTTTCTAGTACCTCTGCAAATGGCAGATCAAGTGTCAGGTCACAGAAAGGGTATTTTAAAACATAGAAACATATACTTCAAATGTAGATGTGTCTATCGAGGTGTAATTTCATTCTGCTTTACTCATACTAGGATATTACTGATCCTATCTGTATAGAGTTACCCGTCCTAGAACACTACTGGTTCTATTTCTGACTAGTTCGTTCAAATGTTATATTCCAGAACTAAGCTTAACCAATGCTCTGATACCACGTTATGACGGAGACAAGGGTAATCTTTGGAATATAACACAGAAATAGATAATAGCAGAACAAAATTAAATAAATACCCTAGATAATGAACAATAGAATATACTGGATAAAAGTAATCATCAAAGTTACACAATATACAGGATCTTACTTAGTACAAATACAGTTCAGCTATACATAAATGTCTACAGCGGAAAACAAACAAAATATGTACAATAGGAGCTGAACAGCATAAAAAGAGATAAATGATAGAATCCATCTTCAGCTCCAGCTATCTAGAAATAACCAACTAAACCTTAATACAAGGCTGCCCGTGTAGAAAAAGGGGGCACCCGAGTTTGAAAGTGAAACAAACTACGAGTCAGTCATGGGACTAGTATGAGAAATCTATTCAACACATATATAATATGGCTAATCACAGGACTACGCCACTTTCGTGGAACGGGTTTACTCCATCGGATTGCCAGTGCTTTAAAACAAATCTTTCTTTTAAATAACGCAATGCATTTTATAAAAATAATGCCATTATAAGACTCGGTTCCCATCACACAATGCAACGCAAACCGGAGGATAGAGTTTTACCTTATAATGGCCAAAATATGATTGATACGAATAAAACAAAAGCAATTGATATTATTACTAGTGTTTACATGTTTCAAAACAACTTCGAATCATAACTATCAATCATAGACGGCATGGGTACCATATATCATGTCGCCATAAGTATATACAATCAAAACCGCACAGTCACGTATTTGGAAATTGGATTTCCGTCATGAAACAAGGCAAAAGATAGTCCTTACCGAATTCGAGACAATCTAGCCCATGTCTCAGGCAAGCGCGCAGGCAAGCCTTGGAGCGACAGGGCCGGTCCACCGATGTGGATTATTATACCTGAACAATACGTTTCCCCGCCCTTTGGGGCGTAAACGAGCCAAAGAATGACTCCATCGGACCCGGATCATCCGATCAAACCGAGGCGCCTCGCAACAGCAACAACCACACAGGTGAAAAGTATATAAATGTCAGGGCTGGTAGGTCAATGACACCACCCTAGCTAGAAAGAAATGCATGCCCTCCCTGAGGTCCTTCTCCCGTTTCTGGTTCATACCGGGGAGTGAGGCTCGCGAATTCACATTATACACAAAGCTACGCCACACAGGCGTTGCTTTGATCATCACCACAAGACTTTGCTTTTCAACAGAAGCCCTGATCATTTTCCACTTAGGCACGTCACACTAGCAATTCATGCCATGCGACTGATGTCCATCGATATACAACCTATGAGCTTGTGCGTTTCAGAGAAGGGCGTTAAGCAAAAGAATAAATTCTTCGCCGCCAAGCAGATGTATATTTAATAGAGATCAATCAACACAGAATAAAATCCAACGTCAGACACACAGTCCATTTACAAGTCCGTTCTGGGTCTAAACGAAACCGGAGGCACTAAATACCTCGCAAATCATCGATCACCACGTACGTCTGGACGATCACCACTCATTATCCATATTTCGGGATGCCTCCCAATCAGGACCTCGGTTACCATCCAAACGAGGTGAAGATCTCCGGTCTTCGACCACCGTCTTCATCTTCGACTTTCAATCGTCGGTCAATTATTTGAAATGAGAATTAACTCGGGCTTTTCAAATAATTCACATATATTTAGAATTTCAAATCAATTTATTTCAATGGTTAAATCATTCCACAACACCAATTTTGTTCTTTAATGTAATTTTCACACAAACACATTCAACCATCAAATACCACATAAATCGAGCAAATTCAGTTTATTTCCATTCTATATCGTTTATGATATTTTATAACGATTTATCGCAATTTTTATTTATTTTAAAATAGCCAATTTATTCAAAACGACTCTTCGGGCCATAACGCGGCCATGGCGCTGTTTTTCTTCAGATTTGATTTACACATATCTGAAAATCTAACCGTTGGATCTTCACAAAATTTACATCATTAGAAAGGTCTTTTCAAAACGAATCCAACTGTTCTAGTTTCGGGAAAATCTGACGGTCGGATCTCCCGGTACAATCGTTTGAAGTTTCGATTTCAAAATACGAACTACAGCGTCGTTATTCGATTAAATATAATTATATATATATATATAATCGTTTCTGGCGCTGTTTTTCTTCAGATTTGAATTAAACATTCCAGACAATCCAACTGTTGGATTTTTACAAAGTTGGTGCCGTTGGAAAGATATTTCCAAGGTGAACCCAACGGTTGCGATTTCAGGAAAATCCGATGGTCGGATCTCCCGTACTAATCGTTTGAAATCATGGTTTCAAAATACGAACTGCACGCCCACGTTTCGTTTTAATTTTATTTATATTTATATAAATATAGTTCATTCAACAATTTCAATATCGTTTTCACTTCAAATATTTCACTAACGCCTTTAAATTTTTGAAAATTTCGCCATAACCTCCTTTGTACGGGAGGGGCTGGGAAAATTCCTAAATAGCCACATGGACGTCTCATGTCAAAAAGAAAAAGGAAAAGCCAAGCGGCTAGCCAACAGGCTCATAAAATCATCACCCAAACAAAACCGTAAATGTGTACCTATTTGTCGGGCACAAAATTTTATTCCTCTTCTCTAGCCCCTTTGCTATAACCTATTCAATAAATATGCATGTACATATATATAGTTCTTATCACTTATCATTTTCTATTCAACTTCATATTTGATTCCATTTGGTTTAAAACACCATTCATTCTAATGTCGCATGCATAGGCAAAAATCATATCATTAGCTAATTAATGAATATTTCAACTCATGCATATTTATTTGAACGAGTTGCTATTTTTAACACTTCACATTTCAACAATTCATGTATATAATAAAAATGTGATTTTTATTGTAAAACCATTCATTCTAATGTTGCATGCATAGGCAAAAATCATATCATTAGCTAATTAATGAATATTTCAACTCATGCATATTTATTTTAACGAGATGCTATTTTTAACACTTCACATTTCAACAATTCATGTATATAATAAAAATGTTATTTTTATTGTAAAACCATTCATTCTAATGTTGCATGCATAGGCAAAAATCATATCATTAGCTAATTAATGAATATTTCAACTCATGCATATTTATTTGAACGAGTTGCTATTTTTAACACTTCACATTTCAACAATTCATGTATATAATAAAAATGTGATTTTTATTGTAAAACCATTCATTTCAAAACACTATTATTTTATATAGTTTATATAGGTGATAAAAATAGGATTTTTATTGTAAAACAATTTCTTTCAAAATATGAATACCATTCAACACATGAATTTCTATCCAATGAATGAATATCGATTCAACATATGAAGGTTTTCTATTCAACGAATAAATATAGTTTCAGCAAATGAAAATAATTCAAACACATGAATATTATTCTAAATTTCGGCAGCATAACGACAGGGTAGTTAAAACCGGGACCGTCTCTAGTACGGCTCCTCACTCTACCTTAAAACATCGCGGTTTTTGACAATGGGGATCATGCATCTAGTTTGCACGCAGGTGGCATGTATATATTTATTTCATTTCCACAAACTAATCGTATGTGGTTTCAACCAAATATTTCTCAACCACAAATGGGTATTTTTCAAACACAATCAATCAATATCAACCACAAACAATCCCAAACAACCATTCACTATCAATCAATTTTCACACCAATCACAACCAATAAATATCGTCCGTGGTTTGTGGACGAGGGGCGTATATATATATATATATATATATATATATATATATATAAATATATATATATATAGCAATTCACTTCTATTTCAACACATGTATAATTTTTACAACGCATATATAAGTTATACATCAAACGTACAACTTATACAATGCTTATACAAAAGGTGTACAACGCTTATATAACTCATACATCGACTATATAATTCATACATCGTCGTTTTCCATATCGTTTATAAATTAGAAATCTCACATTGGGTTCCACTCCACCAAAAATAGCAGAAGGCTCAGAAAAATATGCGGTCTCTTCTAAAATGTAAATGACGTCCACACGAGTCCACTGTCTCTTGTTTCACTGAATTTCGTCAACACAGCAAAAAGATATGATTTTTCAAAGTTTGCAACACTTTAAAGTGTGAAAATCAGTTGAAAATAAACAAGGTCGTACCTTTCAAAAGTTGTTCAAAACTAGGTATGGATTTATCGCGAAATCCGCTGACCTAGATGATGATCAGGGAGTTGGACATCGACGAGGGGAGTTGGCCTGTGGCGGCAGGAAAAGGGCTGGGAAGTTTGGAACAACTTCCGCCGTATATCGCTTCAGCGGGGAGAGAGAAAAAAAAGGATTTTTTTTTAATAAAAATTCTGATTGGCCGGTGGAGTTTTAAAGGGGTTTCCTGACACGACCACCAATCCAAACCCAACGACTGTCATCACTAGCGTTTTACCCCCATTTCGAACACAATGGGATATGTTTCGAAGGCCCATTCGAATGTTTTAGTCAGTTTTCCTTCAAATTAAAGTATAAAACATTCAATATTTAATTTGAACGTACATTTCAATTTGCCAGGGCCACAAACTGATTCGAAAAATTCCAGAAAAATAAATCTGGCTATGTTTTGATGATACGGTCCCAACAAAACTAGTTTCGTCGAATTCTGAGACCGTTTGCAAAAAGACCCATTTCTGGTCGATCCAATTTAACTGTAATTGACCAAAACACATTTTCCTTTGCCACGCTCACATACTAGCCTCAACCATTTTGAAATTTGAAACCTAGAAATAACTTCACATCCCGGATCCAACAAAAGTGGTTTCGTCAATTTCCGAGGTCGTTTTGCAAAATGGCCAATTTCATGGGCTATATAAACTCCATAGCGTCCTTTCTGAAAATTCATTTGGCCATAACTTTTCCTTTCCGTTATGAAAATTCAATTTTTCAGATTCGTTAGAAAGGTATTCACTAACAGATTTAAATATTTTTGGTTTCACTAAAATCTGTTTTGTTTTGCACCCGATACAGTCCGACAAAGTTTGAATTCAATTTTTGAAACTGCAGCACCTTTTCAAGCCTTGTTTATAATTAGAATTAATTATATTCGTTTTCAATTGTCGATTCAAACTCACTTTTCATTGCCATTATTTAAAATATTTATTTTAAATATTTAAAATCCATTATTCCAGCCAATTTAAAAATTTTAAATTGGTTCAGATTTTCTGGGTCGTTACATTAGGAATCCTCCAATCTTGGATTGCCACCACCTTCGCGGGATCCAGAGCTATCCCTTCCTTAGGGACCACCTGCCCTAAGAATCTCACCTTCTTCCTCAAAAGAAATAGCATCAACATAGGGTCTTAAACAATCCATTACTTCACATCTTTCTCGAGTCCACTCGAGTCATCTCTTAACCCTATTGAGTCTAACTCGGGGCAGTCCATACCATCGAATAGTCTTATCATGTCACGACTGCCCATCAATCTTCGAGTAAACTAAGATATTCATGTAATGAAAAGTCGCCACAGCTATTTATCTCTCACACAAACCATCCTAGTAGAACTCAACATCCCCCAAGCACAACCCCTAAAGGCCTAAACTAATATCAGAGAAGCACCCAAGGAATACCTCCTTCGAATTCGGAAAATCTACGTGAGATGATACTAGCAAAACAACCAAACAATTGAGCACACCATTTCGAAAGTGCTTCTTCTTATGAACCCCTTCTCAAGCTTCTATTTCACTTGCTTACTGAGTTCTCTCTTCTCTCTCGGAGCCATGTGGGGGCGCTGGTAAAGCAACTGGCTTTGCATTATCCACTAGGTATATACGAAAGTCTATCTCGCGCCTCGGAGGTAAACCCCGAACTTCATCGAAGACGTCACCATACCCACGGACCCCACGAACAGATTTCAAATCATCGTTGGATGTGCCAAGAGATTCTAGGTAGCTAAGCATCATTAGACCTTTAGGGTCACAAGAAATACCAAGGGTCTTTCCACAACGAGTCAGCAATCTAACTACCCTTCTTTCACAATCTAGGATGGCACCGCATCTGGCTAGCCAATCCATGCCTAGAATCAAGCCGTAGCCCATGAAACCAAGAACGAAGGCGTTGCATTCAAACCCAACGACCAAGATAGACACTCTCAAATCCCGACAAACCACAGATAAGTGAGCCCACCAATAGGATTTGAGACTACAAAGGGATCCGTAACTAGACTAGTATTTAGGTGCAGCGTTTCAACTAACGAAGCAGATACAAATGAGTGTGAAGTGCCAGAGTCAAACAAAGTACGAACAAATGATCAAACAGAAAAAACTAAACTTTCAACGGATATGTTTCTACCTCTCTGCTATCACGGTGCCATGAGAGCCTGAACCTGCCCTCCAAAAGTAGACCCTATCCTCTGCCTTTTCCTCAGGCAGTCTTTAATCTTTGATTAGATATCCTGCCTCACCATAGTGGAAACAACCAGTTTTCTTTTTCTTCCTACATTCCTTGCTCAGATGGCCTAGTGTTCCACAATAAAGACATTTCCTCTTGTCATGGGGTTTATTATTCTTTACACCCTCCTTAGGTTCTACTTTCTTACCCTGTGCCCTATCCATGCGTCCACTATACGTTCTCCATTCATGACCTCCGACCAACAAGAAACTTCGTCCTTCAACAACCAAGCAGCTAGTCGAATCTTCCTCCCCTCGTCTATCTCAAGGATACCGACAAGTCCTTCACTTTCTTAAGCAAACTTCTAGCCCCGACAAACGTCTAAGTCCCATGAAGCGGTTTTCCGCCCATTGTACGGAAGTCCTCATATATCTTAGGAAAAAGCATCTATACGCCGAGGAAGTGAATCAAGAGGGTAAGAGGAAGAGATTCAAAATGGAGAATCGAAGGAAAGATATATGGCTCTTGGGGATTATGTTTTTAAAATAAACCTTTCTCTTGAAAATACTCTCCTTAAAACATATTTTTGAAAGTATTTCTTTATAAAATGCTTTTGAAAAATAGTTTTTCAAAATCTCATATCTGTTCTAGTAACCTTCATCTCTGATACCACGTGTAGTACCCCACGTCCATTAATGCCACTCACAAAGGGAATGCATTAACTTCCATGGAGCATTTTTAGTATGTATAGTACAGAAACTTAACAACAAGACAGATATAAAGCAGTACTTGAAAATTTAAAACAACTTTTATTGCAGCGGACAAATAGTTTGATTACAACAACTTCAAAGACAAATGACTATAGTCAAGTACATAATATCCATCTTGACAAAATCAGAGTACATAAAATTAAAAAGCATAACCCCAACAAAAGTAGCCATAAGGAGATGTGCTGAACTTTACTTTCAGCAATCCAAGCATTTCCAAAAGAGAAAAAGAGATAAAGCAATCCAAATCAAGCTCCGCTAGCACTAGTCCCACCCTGAGAACCTAGGGGGAAGGAAGAAAAGAGGCGAAAACAAAGGGGGTCAGACATAAAGTCTGGCAAGTACAATAACTTTAACAATATAATTATTAATGTAACTGGGATAAGGCATATGCTGGTAAAACAAGGAATGACTGTGAAACAAGTGGGTATGACAAAGCAATCAAGAGGAATAAGATAACGTTAATTGCACCCCTAATCATTATAGGATAATTATTACACTGCACCACTACTAGTCACCCTAAAGGTTGATCCCGCCTACAGCACTTAATACTGCTAATGGTAGTTTCGTGTACCCCTAGCTACCTCCATAGGTGTCGCCTGCCCCTATCTCCACTAGGTGTACCCACTACCCCCATTCGATCGGCTCCCTAACTCGTAGATACCAGTGCTGGCTCCACAGTGGGGTGTATCACTCCCCAAAGTGGCAACCCGATACAACCAAAAATGCATGGCTTATATCTACATGATGCAACAACGTCTTACCTACCATCCCGGGCCCACACATGCATATGAACCCGTTGGACTTGCGTTGCCACCGCTGACCTGTTTTGACCTCTTACAATCAAATCCAGTATGCGTGTCCCGTCCTCGACTTGGGTCGAGCCCACAAAGATATTTAATGGGTTACTGGTTTGAAAAGGGCCCCCATGCATGACACAAGATTTCCACCTGTGCTTGGTACCCTCTAAGGTTTTCCCAACTTAACCCCATTTTTATTCGTGTCTTCTTACACGTTTCAATCTTGGTTAAGTGCATCTAATCGTATTTCATATGCCACCCAAGGCACCCACTAAATTCCACATGCCACCCAAGGCACCCACTTAACCCCCTCATGTCCTACTACATGTTTATTTAGTTAAGTGTTTCTTAATTCATTAGGACCGTAACCTTGTAAAGACCTCCCACATTAGACTGGCTTTTGTGGCAGCTGGATTTTCCGGGCGGGTCCGGGCAGTCTTACACCACAAACGAGCCTAACCTCATGTCTTTACAACTGTTACACATTTAATTTATGTCTAAGACCTCCCACATTAGACTGGCATTTGTGGCTGCTGGATTTGCCGGGTGGGTCCGGGCAGTCTTACACCACAAAAGAGTCTAACCTCGTGTCTTAGGCGATTAATTACATAATTAATTATCCCATATTTGAGTTAATTTCCCTATTCAAATTATCAATCAATTACAAATTTAACTATGTCCATAATTAACACCTTAATTATGTCCATCTGTTTATGGTATATAAATTATACCAATTAACATCACAAATTAATTATATGCCTTTTAAGGCACTTATGCCAATTCTCAATATTAACATTAATATTTAAATGTTATTCCCTAATCTATGTCCATAATTGTCACTTAAGTTATGGTCATGATTTCTATGCACATTAGTTATGCTAATTAATGTCTAAATTTAATTATATGCCTTTAAGGCAATTTACACTAATTTCGTTATGCCAATTATTAATATTTACCCAATCCCCATGTTATTCGTATGTGTAATTTATGGAATATGTTAGGCTCACCAAATAGCCTAATTTATAAAAACATCACAATTTTGCACAATACATAAAAATAGATCAAAATATCACAACTGGCATACAACATAAAAATAGATCTAGAAGATAAACTTGCTTGATTGGCATAATTTGCATAATCCATAACTTACATATATAAAACAATAAACTAGAATGGGCTAGTTTATGCACAAGGTGATTTGCATAGATCTATATGCATAAAGGTGAACTTGCATAGTGTATAGGCATATAAACCACAACCTAACTTAAACTATGTGTTATAATGGACCTAAACATAGATCTAAATATGTAAGTGTGAACTTGTATGTATGGATTTGGGTTTTTTCCTAACTTGCCTATAAATCCCATACAAACTTGCATTTGAATGTACTAACATTACATAACTTGCATATATGTACACTTGATTTGCATATAAACTAACATAAGATCTACATATATGATTCACTTACAAATTGACATATGATTCACGAATGAACTTGCATATGACTAACATCCCACTTACATAAGATTCTAATGTCATAACATAATCAAGTTAAGCATATATGATTAGGCATAAGGAATAGATCTACTAACATAAATTAACAAACTTGTTATATGTTTACAGCATAGATGACAACAGACTAGCTATGTCACATGAATCTAGCATATGTATATACATGACTCACATATGTTTTAACATCCCAAACTTGCATAGGACTCACATAAGAATTAACATATAATTCAACATCACAAACTTGCATCAGATTCACATAAGAACATATAATTCAACTTGCATAAGACTCACATAACACTAGCATAAAATTCAATCATCACATGATTCAAAGTCATATTCTCATAATCCAGTTATAACTTATCACAATTAAATTAATTAATTATTTTTGAAAGTTATTATTATACTCACAAACTCAAAGAAAGTCTTGAGTTCTGGAATCTGTGTTCTAAAATTGATTTGCGTTACCTTGATGTAGACAATTTTGTTGTTAAGATTTAGGCTTGAGTTGAATTGATTCACCGTTTTTCTTCTAGTTTGACGGCAGCTACTCTAGGTTGCGGACTAACAACTTGACGGCCATGGATTTAGTCTTGATTAGGTTTAGAGCTTAAGTCTATACGTGTTTTTATAGAGCACTTAGATTAACTTAGGCCATTGGATCTCACAGGAGCCATCACCACCGTCAAGACTAGATAGAGTTATCCTATTGACTCAGCAACAAGTCAGGGATGACTCAACAAATGTATTAATAAACATCTATTTGTACTAAATGTTCATCTTTTACTGATTTACATGTTTATGGTTTTATATGTAAATCATTCACAATAACATTAATTATGTTCCTAATTAATGGTATACCAATTACCTAAATTCACCCAAAACTAGTCATGTTCCCATTTCTCAAGTTATGCCAAAACTAGATTTGTATGCTAAATTTCATACTTTGTCATTCATTCCAATTACTCCAAATTATAACTTAACAATCATGCCATGATACATGTTCCCAAATTATACCTACTTAATATATATATATATATATATTCCTTTTAATTAATATCAATGACAAATTAACACTCATCTACAAATTAATTTCAATCTATTCATGTTTACATTAACTACCCATCTATATATATACACACACACACACACAAACACACATATTCATAAATTCTAATGTTGCCAAATAATGCAAATTGATTGCTTACCTAAAAAAAAGGAAATCGAGTATATAATTTAATTTCCCTTTTTTTTTACATTCCTTGCAACATGCAAAATCAATGCATAATGAAGTTACCTACATACATACATATCTATAATGCATAAATCTTCCCCTCCAAATAAATTGACTGTATTTATCTTCTCAATTTTATATATATATATATATATATATATACATATATATATATGTATGTATATATGTACATATTTAATTTTCTTTTTATCTATCTTTCCAATTAACCATTTTCACACTAAACTTCTTTTTTAACCGCGTTCACACTATGCTGCTTTTTTAGCCATTCCCCTAAAAAAAAAATATGGCATTGGCGGGGATTGAACTCTGTACCTATTATATGAAAGTCACATGTTCTAACCAAACGAGCTACTAAGTCTTTTACTTACAATCCTTAGAACAAGGCTAAATATTATTCTTTTCTCATTCCTCTCTTTTTCCATGTTTTGCTGCAATATTTAATTTAAGGATATCTTCTTCATACGGAGTCCAATTTACGCAAACTCGGACTCAATCTCAAGCAGAATTCCGAGATGAACGCAACAGCGCAACCCGTTTCACCTAATTATTTTTCTAAAAATTAATTATACCTTGATTTGTTATTTTTATGTTCATAGAAAATACGGGGTGTTACATTTTGGTTCTCACACCGGTCAATTGGAAATATATAGATATCCCACTTCCGAATATCCGAACACAAATGTTGATGATGTCATGCTCATCTTCAGAATCATCTCCGGGCGACTAGAGTGTGATTCTATATCTATCCAGTATATTGGAAGCTTTGTATATACGCTAGCTAGGCGTATATGCAAATCTCTATATACTAGATTGCCCAAATCAATACAAAATAAATATACTTAAATACGTATTATTAGATTAAATTTCAAAACTAAATTTTTTTTTATAAATAATACTCTTCACACTCGTGCTAGGATACTACTGATCCAATCTCTAACGAGTCATTCTTATTGGATATTACTTAATCCAATCTCTAATGAATTCAACCGTTCGGTTCTAATGTGTCTTGTTCTCGAGCTCTGTAAACCAAAGCTCTGATACCAAATGAAATGACCCAAACTTCCCATTAAAGGAAAGCCTGGATTGAATTGAGAACAACACACATCAGAACACAAAATAGAAGAACATTTAATTGCTGTTACAACAATTACATCAGAGTACAAGAATATAACAGAGCATGAATAAATATTTTACATTAGGAAAACAATATCAGAGATTTAAAATTACATTTACATAGCAGCGGAAGAACAATACAAAATACAACTGAAAGAAATACATGGGTACAGAGCATTCTGAATATCGCTTCAATTGTAGACCAGGATCCTATGAATAAATACCTGCAAAACCAAAACTACTAGCTGCTCGTGTGGAAAATAGGGGCACCCAGAGCTTAGGTTAAAACAATAAAATCCAAGTCAGTAATGGGACTGGTATGAGAACTAAAAGCAGTTATTAACTTTATTTTAAAGTTGGCTAAGTCAAGGGACTACACCGCTATCGCGGAACGGGTTTCCTCCCAAGAATACTAGTGCATAAAAACAACGTAATGCTTTTAGAAAATGAAACCATTATAAGACTCAAATCCCTTGCAATGAAAGCCGAAGGATAGAGTTTACCTTATAATGGTCCAAAAATGCTTAATACGCGAAATTCATCTTTTATACTGTAAGTGCTCAGTGTAGAAATCAATTTTTGAGTATAAATTTATCAATCTTAGGTGGCATAATATACTATGTAAGCGGCATAATATATTATTTCACCATATAAGTATACAACTAAAAACCGCAAAGCTCGTATTGGAAAGTTGGGTTTCCACCATGATGGCTCCTGATTCGAAAGACCAATCACATCATGTATCTCCATGGCTTATGTCTCGGCAAGAGAAAACACCGTAATACATTCTAACTGCACTTTAGAAGAAAAATAAAGTGTTCTATCCCCATGGGCTTCGACTGAAACAATTGCCCAATCTCCAGATGTGGAGCGACCACACCTATCAACGCTCAGTTGGCCCAATCCATGTGTATATAAAGTATATTGGTCAACCTACTAATCAAACAAACCGTTCACCATCATACCAAGGTGTGAGACTCGCGAAGTAACGATATACTGAAAGTTATGCTAATTGACGCCGTGCTTTGATCTTCATCCTCAAGGCTCTGCTTTTCAACAAAAGCCTTGATCATATGCATCTTAGCATGCCACATTGTCAGACCATACCATATCATTGATCATCTACCAATATATAATCGAGTGTTAAGCGAAGAATAAATTCTCCACCTCCAAACAGCTAAACGTTAAACAGAGATCAACGAATACAATATAAAGGAATACAATGTCAGACAAACAATCCATTTACAAGTCTGTTCTGGGTCTGAACGAAACCATATCTGGTAGATCTCCAAGTGTATTTGGTTGATCACCAATTATTTCATCGTTTTGGGTGTACGGCACAATTAAGATATCGATAATCATCCATACCCCTTAGACATCTCCCGGTCTTCAGTCGCCGTCTTCATCGTCGATCTTCAAGCGTCGTGTGGATTATTCAAAATGGGTTGAACCCGGTCTTTCTGAATAATTCGCTTATTTTAAAATCATGTGCTATATAGAAACACAACCAACGCCTCATTCCAATCAAATATATTTTTTATTCTTTTTAAACCAAACTAAGGTTCATTCAACTAGTCGGGAATAACGCCTTACCGAAGTAATCATTAATTTAATTATCCCAATCCCATCCTATTCATCTTATGGAGTAAAACTGGTGGTACTCCATATCTAAAACCCAATGTGTTCCGTTAAATTTAGTTATCGTTATATCGTTCAAATATAATTAAAGATTCAACTATCGCATGGAGTTAAACTGGTGGTACTCCATTTTTGGTCACTTCTTAAATTCAGTAATTTTAATTACTTTATTCACCTTTAATATAATTAAAAATTTATTAAAACTTCATTTAGTTTCAATCTATCAAAATCATTAATTAATGATTATTCAACTTTTAAGAAATTAATCTATTCCATTAAATTCCAATAATAAGTATATTAAATTGGAAAACTTCTCTTTACCCAATTCATTTAATCTTCGTTGAAAGATTAATAAACTCCATATCATAATTTCACTTAATTTCAATTTAGTACAATAAATTGAAAAACTCATTTAAATCTTAATCAAAAGAATTAATTCTTTCTTAAAAAGGTTTAAGAATAGTGTTATTTAAGACACATTCACGACAAACCCAAAATCTCAATTTGATAATAAATATAAGGCTTTGAATAGTTTATGTCGATTTATATTCAATATCAAATTCTAAAACCAACGGATATCATATTGGAAATAACATTATTAAATATCTTCCAAATTTCAAAAATAATATCTATGTAATAATAAAATCCAATATCGAAATAATCCGAAGATAATTCCCATTCAAATCCATTCCAAAATATTCATTGGAAATTCTTGGTTAAATTGAAACCATTTTAATTTCTTTTATTTGTTTAAAAAATAAAATAAATAAATAAATTACTCATTCTGATAAAAATATCTTTTATCTTCAAAAATTGGAATTTTCCATTAAAACCCTTTTAAATCATTTATTATGATTCTACATAATTTTTCTGTGTTTTTAATTATTTAAAAATAGGCCTATTCAATTAAATGACATTTTAGGCCTTTTAACTGCACTGACGTTGTTTTCATTCAAATTTGACATTTCTCAAAATTTAACTGTTGGATTTCAAATCTCTTATTATCATATGAAAGCTCTTTTTGATAGGAACCCGTAGGTTCCGGTTTCAGAAGAATCCGAAAGTCGGATCTTCCGTTATTTCCAATCAAAGTTAATAGTCAAAATTCGCGAACGGTCGCTGCGCAAAACGTTCTATTCAATCCATTATATATATATCGTCAATTTCTATTTAGAAAGTATTTTTATAAAACATTAAAAAGATGAATCTTAATTTTCAAATCATTTCATGTTCCTACATGACGTTAAAAAGAATAAATTTTTAATGTAAAACATTTCATGTTACTACATGACATAAAAGATTAAATTTTAATGTAAACCAAATTCATGTTCTTACATGACAATAAAAGTTAAGTTTCTATTGTAAATTAAATTCATGTTTTACATTATATTAAAAAGTTAGACTTTTAGCACTAATCAAAATATGTTCTTTTTCATTAAAAAGAATAACTTTTAGTGCTAAACAAAATATGTTTATTTTCATTATAAAAATTAACTTTTAGCGCTAAACAAAATTTGGTTATTTTCATTAAAAAGAATAACTTTTAGCGCTAAACCAAATATGTTTATTTACATTAAAAGGATAAGTATTTAATGTAAATAATTTTTATGTTCATACATTTAAATGAAGACTAACTTTTGTTTTAAAACATAGTTCATGTTTTTAAATGATAATGAAAGACTAATTTTGTTTGTGTCAACAACTTAAATTCAATTTCATGTTTCTACATTACATTAAAAAGAATAAATTTTAATGTAAATTAATTTCATGTTCTACGTTACATTAAAAAGATAAATTTTTAATGCAAATCAAAATATGTTCCTATATGACATTAAAAAGAATGACTCTTAATTTTAAAAACATATTTCATGTTCTTAATAAGAATAAAAGACTAATTTTTATAGCGTCAACAAATTTATGTTCATTTATATATTTCCACATGAAATAAAAAGAATAATCTTTTTATAAATCTTATTTTGACAAATTTCATTTTCTAAATTGGAATGAGGCCCAACCAAATACCATATAATTGTAATAATATGGACTTCATACATCGCATGAATACTATACTAATGATAAATATCAATTAAAACATCCAAAACATCCAAAGTGCATACTAATATTCTATAAGCATCAAATAAATAACGCTTATAACTAATCACAAGGGAGTTGCGTGAATATTATCCCAAGACCCGTGTGGGGTTTCAACCAACATACAACAAAATAATATATTATTTGTGCACTTGGGCGATGTGTGAAAATAATCGTCCTGTAACAACCCGAAAATCCGAGCCAATTAATTTTTTTTTTTTTTGGCAATTTTAGTTAATTTTGAATATTTAAAATGAATTATTTTAAATAATAACGATGAGAAAATTATTTTGAATAGAATTCGAACGTATATATTTATATAGATCGTCGTTAGAATATAAATAATTTATTCTAATTATATAACGAGCCTGAAATGGCGTGGTAGTTTGAAAATTCGATTTCAAAGTTCAAATGAATGTACAGGATTCAAATTAAACCGGATTTTAGTGAAACAAAAAATATTCGAATCTAATTGAGAATATCCTTCCACCGAATCTGGGAAATCAAAATTTCATAGTGGGAATTAAAAGATACGTCCAGTTGAAAATTCAGAATAGTCGCTATGGAATTCTGGGCCTTAAAAATGGATATTTTGCAAAGGACTTCGGTTTTCGATAAAACCACTTTTGCTGGATCCGCGATGTCTAGTCATTGCTATGTTTCAAAATTCGTAATTTCTCGAAACAATATGTGAGCGTGGCAAAGGAAAACGTGTTTGACCAGTTTTAGATGATTTTAATCGACTGGAAAATGGCCGTTTTTCAAACAGTTTCAGAATTTGATGAAATTAGTTTTGTTAGGACCGTATCGTCAATACGAAGCTAGAAAATATTTTTCGGGAATCTTTCTAGTTAGTATGTGGCCCCGGTAAAATAAAATGCGCGTTCAAATTCAATATATATAGTTATATTTCGATTTGGACGAAAACTGATTTAAACGATCGAATCAGCCTACGATACATATCCCATTGTGTTCGGAATGGGGGTAACTAGCTATGGACGACAGTCGGTGGGTTCGATTTCGAGTTTGAAATAAAAAGTTGCTTTTTGAAATTAAATAATATATATATATATATATATATATATAAAATATAATCTCTCTCTCTACCCTCCTTTCTCCTTAACCCAAATTCAAACCCCCCCGGGTTATCAGTTCCTAACCGAAACGAAAAAGAAGGAAAAAAATATTACAATCGCGCCCTCTCTCTCTGAGATCACCGCCGCTCCTCCAGGCGGGCCCACGCCGCCAGAGCTCCACCCACGTCAGGTCGAGCCTCCCCCAGCGCACCACCCAAGCTCGACCTCCCTCCTTCACCGATTCCTCTCTCTCCTCCCTTTTCCTCTCTTCCTACAGAAAATCGTGCCCCCCCCCCTTCAGCAACCGCCGCCGCCACCCTCCCTGACCTCACCGCCGACCCCCAGCGCAACACCAGCCACCTCCTGCGAGCAAATGAAACACCCCCTTGTAAACGAGAGAACCAAAGTAAGTTTTTATTTTGTTTATTTTATTTTATTCCCGTATTTTTCTTATGTAGCATTGATTTATTTAAAAAAAAAAACTGAATAGCATTGATTTTAATGCCATGAAAGGTTGGATTTTTAATTTGAAAAGTTTGATTTTGAAATAAGAAAAGAATTAAATCTTTAATGTATAAAAATCAAATTTTTATATGAGGAAAGTTTGAATCTTTTTATAGTTGAAATGGTGAAGTAAAAATGAGAATTTTATATATGAAGACATAGAGAATAAAAGTATAATTTTTATATTATAGAAAGTATAAAAATATGATTTTTATATAAGTAGTGAATCAAAAATATAATTTTTAATTTGAAAAGATTTGATTTTTCTAACTTAAAGTTGAAATAAAAATATGATTTTTATATTAGATAGATAATAAAAATTCGATCTTTATTAAGAAGGAGATATAAAAATATGATTTTTATTATGTAGAAGAAGCAAAGATGTGATTTTTATATGAGTAGCGATATAAAAATAGAAATTTTATCCATATAGCGTAGTTATAAAAATATGATTTTTATATGATAGAGAATATAAAAATGTGATTTTTATATACATAACAAAAATATAAAAATGTGATTTTTATATATGTAGTGGTTACGGACAATGAAATTGACAAAAGGCGATCACGACGAAGATTCCTACATATGAAGAGTCGCGGTGAATTGGTTTAGCTAGTTTGTGAGAACTTCTCACTTTTATTTTCTTTCTAGTTGAAATTTAGACTAGGATGCAGACGGTGCTTAGCAGCACCCGACACCCATCGTCCACAGACCATGGATGGCTTGTTTGTTTGATTGTTGTGTTGTGAAATTTGATTGTGTGTTGTGGAATGAAATAAAATATTTTATAGTGAAAAATATTTTATAGTTAAATTTTTTTAACGTGTATATAAAATAAATAGTAATAAACAGATCGGACGATTTGTGTATATAAACTGATTTGACTGATATTGACTGGGATGATAAATTTTACAGATCGCCCAACCGCACAAATAAAATATGTGTTTGTTGATTCGAAACCCCACACGGGTACTGGGATGATATTTGACGTACGCTAATCCCGCTTGTTTAGTTGTATGTCAATCGATGGGTTGACAGACTGTGTAAGCATTAACTATTTATATTTAATGCTTATGCAGTTGTGTGGTGCACTCTAGATGATGGTTGATTATTTATCGTTGCTGTTACATACATGTGTTGTAGAAAATCCATATAATTAACATTATATGGTAATTGGTTAGGCCTTATTCCAATTTAGAAAACAAATTCGTGTGTTGAATTAAAAATAAACTCATGTGTTGAATCGAAAATAAATTCTTGTGTTGAATAGAAAATAAACTCATTTGTTGAATAGAATAAATATTCATGTGTTGAATAGAATTAATATTCGTGTATTGAATAAAAGCCGTGTTGATTAGATTGACGCCATTTTGACGTGAACGATATTTATATCGATTTTATTCATTTTTATAATGAATATAGAAAAGAAAGTGATTTCAAAATATAACGTTTTGAAAATATTATCATTTGTATATCGATGATGTGGAATATTCAATTTTGATTAGAAATTGAATATGAAGTTGAAATCGTTTTGAAAATGAATTTAAAACGATCTATAAAATATGTTTTTAAAAGGAAATCGATGAAATATATATAATGGCCTGAATAGAACGCGCCGCGCCGCTGTAGTTCTCGAATTTCGACCATTGATTTCGAATGGATACTACGGGAGATCCGACCGTCGGATTCTCCTAAAACTGGAACTATTGGGTTCGTATCGAAAAGATCTTTCTAATGAATATTAGATATTTGAAATCTAACGGTTGGATATGGAATTACGTCCAAATCAAATTTGAAAAAGGTCGCTGTAAGTGCAGTTCGATGGCTGTTGATGGAAATCAACTGTACGAGCCTTGATAAAATTATTAAAAATAGTAATAATTTGTGTAAAATCATAAGAAATGATTTGGAAAGAAATAGGATGAAAAACACCATATTTGAAAAGATAAAAATAGATTTTTATCGAAATGAACTAGTTTTGAACTAGAATTATAATTCTATTTATTTTTAAAATAAATAAATTGGATTTGAATTGGTTGTAAAAGTAACCAGAATTTCCAATAATTGAATTGGAATGGATTTGAATCAAAATTATCTTTGGAATATTTCGATGTTGGATTTCGTGACTATACTGATATTGTTATGGAAATTTGAAAGATATATTTATATCGTTATTTCCAATACGATATTTGTTGGTCGTAGAATTTGATATTGAATATAAGCCGATATATTTTCTATTCAGAGCCTTGTATTTAATATCAAATGTGATTTGGGTTTGTCATGAATGGTGTCTTCATTAACACTGTTCTTAAACCCAGTTGAGAAAAAGATTAAATATTTTTATTTAGATTTAATGAAGTGTACCAATTAAATGGTATTTAATTGGAATTGAATTTGAACTGATTTTTGGGTTTATCATGAATGGTTTTTTAAAATAACACTTGTTCTTCATCCCGACAATTAATGGAATGTGATTTTGGGTTTATAGTGAACCGTGTTTTAAATAACATTGGTACTTTAACCCAGTTAAAGACAGGATGTGATTTCACAAGTAAAATAATCATTGATAGTGATTATTGGGAAGATTAAAACTAAGTGGAGTTTTAATGAATCTTTAATTAGATTGAAATGATCGAGAATGGAGTATCACTAGTTTTACTCCAGGCAATAGTTAAATCTTTAATTAGATTTGAACGTGAAATGGTAATTGAATTTACCGATAACACCGTGGTGTTAGATATGAAGTATTACTAGTTTTACCTCATGGGATGAATAGGTTGGGATTGGGCAAATAAAATATATGACTACTTCGATGTGGTTCGCTAATCCCGACTAGTATGAATTGATATTCAAAAGAAGATTAAAGAATAAATTTAAAGAATTTATCTTTGATAAAATTAATGGGAATCTTTCCCAAAGTATAAGGATATTGGAATAAAAGAATATTCTTAATTGGAATGAGGCATATGTTGTGTTTTTGTAACACTTGTTTATTATATACGCGAGTTATTCAGAAAGACCGGGTTTATCCCATTCTGAATAATTGATTCGACGTGATGTCGAGGATGAGTACGATGGTCGAAGACCAGAGGTCTTCACGTCGTTTGTGTGATCACTGATGATCTTGATTGGGTCGTACACCCAAGAGGAGGGAATCAGTTAGTGATCGTCCAGACGTACTTGGAGATCGATGGATATGCGAGTTAATAGGTGCCTCCGGTTTCGATTAGACCCAGAACGAACTTGTAAATGGACTATGTGTCTGACATTGGATTTTATTCTTTGTGATTGATTTCTATTAAATATATATCTGTTTGGCGGCGGAGAATTTATTCTCTTGCTTAACGCCCATCTCTGAGACGTACGAGCTCAGAGGTTATATATTGATGAATATCGAATGCATGGAGTGAATTGCCTGTGTGGCATGCCTAAGTGGCAATATGATCAAGGCTTCTATTGAAAAGCAGAGTCTTGTGGTTGATGATCAAAGCACGACCTGTGTGGCATAGCTTTGTGTAGCGTTGATTCGCGAGCCTCACACCCCGGTATGAGCCAGAAACGGGAGAGGACCTCAGGGAGGACATGCGTTTCTTTCTAGCTAGAGGTGGTGTCAGTGCTTAAATTGGCTGACATTTGTATTATTTTCACCTGTGTGGTTGTTGTTGTTACGAGGCGTCTCGGTTATATAGGTATATCCGGGACCGATGGAGTCATTCGTTGGCTCATTTTCGCCCCAAAGGGTGGGGAAACGTAGTGTTCAGGCTTTTTAATCCACATCGGTGGACCGGCCCAGTCGCTCCAAGGGTCACTCGAGATCTGATCCTAAGGCTCGGGCTAGAGATTCTCGAATTTGGTAGAGGACGATCCCTTGCCTTGATTCATAGATGGAAATCCAATTTCCAAATACGTGACTTTGCGGTTTTGATTGTAGAGCCTAGTATTGGCGACATGATATACGGTACCCATGCCGTCTATGACTGATACTTATGATTTCAAATTTTTTTGACACTATGCACTTGTTATCGTATCAAATGATTTGTTTTTAACATACCAAGCATGTTTGGCTATTATAAGGGAAAACCCTATCCCCTGGCTTGCGTTGCATTGTGTGATAGGACCTAGGTCTTATAATAGCTTCGTTTTTCCAAAAAGCATTGCGTTGTTTTGTTATATACACTGGTATTCTTGGGAGGAAACCCGTTTCATGTTATATGGCGTGGTCCCTTGATATATCTAATTTAAAGTAAAGTTTTAAATAACTGTTTTAGTCCTCACACCAGTCACATGACTGACCAGGAGTTTATTGTTTTAACCTAAACTCTGGGTGCTCTTATTTTGACAAGGGCAGCTACTAGTTTTGGTTTTGCAGATTTATATTCACAGGATCCTGGTTTACAGCTGGAATGATATCCGGAAAGCTCTGTATTCGTATATCTCTTTCAGTTGGGTTTTGTATTATTCTCTGCTGCTATGTAATTTATTGTAATCTCTGATATTTATCAAATGTATTTTATTCATTCATACTCTATAAATTCTTGTATTCTGATGAATTGTTGTAATAAACAATGAAATGTTCTTTTGTCTGCGTTCTAATGTGGCTTGTTCTCGAAGTATCCGCTCTTTCCTTCACGGGGAAGTTACGGGTCTTTAAATTTGGTATCAGATCTTTGGTTTACAGAGCTCGGAGAACAAGACACGTTAGAACCAAACGAAAGAATTCATCAGAAATTGGATTAGTAATATCCAATGGTAATGACTAGTTAGAGATGGGATCAGTAGTATCCTAGAACGAGTGTGAAGAGTATATTTTAAAAATGAAAACAATTTTGTTTCGAAATTTAAATCGTTGTATTCGTATTTAAATGTTTATTTATATTGATTTCGGAAATCCAATATATAAAGATTTTGCATATACGCCTTGCAAACGTGTATTCGAAATTTTAATATACTGGATAGATATAGAATCACAATCTAGTCGCTCGGACATGATTCTGATGATTGACGCGTCATCATCAGAATTTATTTTCGAGTTTCGAAGGTGGGATTTCTATATATTTCCAATTGACTGGTGTGAGAATCAAAATTAGATAGGGCCTATTGTTGTGATTTGGCATCAAAAATCTGATTTTTGGACTATATATTAAAGTAATGTGATTGAAATGTTAATCATCTAATTGATTGCTGGTTGTGTTGTTTGATTGTTGTTTAATTAATTAAAATTTGAATCTTTAGCCAAATTGAACCAAAAAGTGAATTGTGTTGAAAATTTGTCACATTTGCATACACATACATGTACTTACCTTGAACTGGTCATAGCAAGGAGGCTAGAGAAGATGAATAAATTTGTTTGCCCGACAAATAGGTACATGTTTATTGTATTTCTTGGGTTTAGGATGATTTTATGTGCCGATTGGCTAGCCGCTTGGCTTTTTCTTTTTTATTTTGGATTGAAGAAGGCCATGGGAGGCTATATGAAATATCCTGAAGTCCCCGGTGTAGGGGAGGTTATGGCGAAATTTTTCGAAAATTTAGGATGTTCGCCAAATTTTTGAAAACTTTGAAAAGTTCTTAGAAACTAAAAAGTTGAAGAACTCAAGCCATAATGAAAATAATGAAAGTTGAGTTGATTTGTGAAACAACTTTCTGCTTCGTTCCTTTTCGGGGATGAAAAGTTTTAAGTGGGGGAGATTGTAACAACCCGGAAATCCGAGCCAATCTAAAATTTTTATTTTGGCAATTTTAGTGAATTTTGAATATTTAAAATGAATTATTTTAAATAATAACGACGAGAAATTTATTTTGAATAGAATTCGAACGTACATATTTATATAGATCGTCGTTAGAATATAAATAATTTATTTTAATTATATAACGAGCCTGATTTGAAAATACGATTTCAAAGTTCAAATAAATGTACAGGATTCAAAATAAACCGGATTTTATTGAAACCAAAAATATTTTAATCTAATTGAGAATATCTTTCCACCGAATCTGGAAAATCAAACTTTCATAGCGGGAATCAAAAGATACGTCCAGTTGAAAATTCAGAATAGTCGCTATGGAATTCTGGCCCTTAAAAATGGAAATGTTGCAAATGACCTCGGTTTTCGACGTAACCACTTTTGTTGGATCCACGATGTCTAGTCATTGCTAGGTTTCAAAATTCGTAATTTTTTGAATCAATATGTGAGCGTGGCAAAGGAAAACGCATTTGACCAGTTTCAGATGATTTTAATTGACTGGAAAATGGCCATTTTCCAAACAGTTTCAGAATTTGACGAAATTAGTCTTGTTAGGACCATATCGTTAATACGAAACTAGAAAATATTTTTCAGGAATTTTTCTAGTTAGTATGTGGCCCCAGTAAAATAAAATGCGCGTTCAAATTCAATATATAGAGTTATATTTCGATTTTGACGAAAACCGATCGAATCAGCTTACGATACATATCCCATTGTATTCGGAATAGGGGTAATTAGCTATGGACGACGGTCGGTGGGTTCGATTTCGAGTTTGAAATAAAAAGTTTCTTTTTGAAATTAAATAATTAAATAATATAATCTCTCTCTACCCTCCTTTCTCCTTAACCCAAAGTCAACCCTCCTCCCGTTATCAGTTCCTAACCGAAACTAAAAAGAAGGAAAATAATATTACAATTGCGCCCTCCCTCTCTAAGATCACCGCCGCTCCTCCTGGCGGGCCCACGCCGCCGGAGCTCCACCCACGTCAGGCCGAGCCTCCCCCAGCACGTCGCCCTAGCTCGACCTCCCTCCTTCACCGATTCCTCTCTCTCCTCCCTTCTCCCCTCTTCCTACAGAAAATCGCGCGCCCCCTCCCTTCAGCAACCGCCGCCGCCACCCTCCCTGACCTCACCGCTGACTCCCTGCGCAACACCAGCCACCTCCCACGAGCAAATGAAACACCCCCCCTGCGAACGAGAAAAACCAAAGTAAGTTTTTATTTTGTTTATTTTATTTTATTCCCGTAATTTTGTTGTGTAGCATTGATTTTTTTTTAAAAAAAACTGAATAGCATTGATTTTAATGTCATGAAAGGTTGGATTTTTAATTTGAAAAGTTTGATTTTGAAACAAAAAAAGAATTGAATCTTTAATGTATAAAAATCGAATTTTTATATTAGGAAAGTTTGAATCTTTATATAGTTGAAATGGTGAAGTAAAAATGAGATTTTTATATATGAAGACATAGAGAATAAAAGTATAATTTATATATTATAGAAAGTATAAAAATATGATTTTTATATAAGTAGTGAGTCAAAAATATAATTTTTAATTTGAAAAGATTTGATTTTTCTAACTTAAAGTTGAAATAAAAATATGATTTTTATATTAGATAGATAATAAAAATTCGATCTTTATTATGAAGGAGATATAAAAATATAATTTTTATTATGTAGAAGAAGCAAAGATGTGATTTTTATATGAGTAGCAATATAAAAAAAGAAATTTTATCCATATGGCGTATTTACAAAAATATGATTTTTATAAAATAGAGAATATAAAAATGTGATTTTTATATACATAGCAACAATATAAAAATGTGATTTTTATATATGTAATGGCTACGGACAATGAAATTGACAAAAGGCGATTATGACGAAGATTCCTACAAATGAAGAGTCGCGGTGAATTGGTTTAGCTAGTCTGTGAGAACTTCTCACTTTTATTTTATTTCTAGTTGAAATATAGACTAGGATGCAGACGGCGCTTAGCAGCACCCGACACCCGTCGTCCACAGACCATGGATGGTGTTAGCCTACTTTGTGAACTAAGCAACACAAAGTCGAGATGTCAAGCGTTGAAGAACATTTCTTCTTAGAAACTACCAGTCGGGTCGGAGGGCTACTACCAGTCGGATCGGAGGGCTACTACCAGTCGGATCGGAGGGCTACTAACAGTTCAGGACGGAACAAAGCAAAATGGACAAGGACTCAGGTTCAGCTCAGGTCGGGTCGGATCGGATGCCCCGTTCCGAACCCCTTCTGCTCGCTCCTCCGAACCGAACCCAACATACCATATCACTTCACCCCACGATCTCTTGAATGTTCGGAGTAGTTATGACCATTTGCTGCCCATGATGACCACTAATCTGGTGCGCTGTCAACACTGGGATCCATCCGAGCCCGAGAACGATGGGATGAAAGCCACGTAGCTCCTACCCGAACCGAATTCTGAGTGAATTTCCACCTATAAATACCCCGTCAAGAGACATCTGAAAGGATCTTTTTCGAGCATTCTGAGAGTTCAAACACCTTTGAGAACCAAACTTCAGCATTCCCAAACAATCCAAATCGTCATTCAAAGTATTTTTTTGAGATAATTGAGTGAATGTACATGAAAAGTGAGTGAAGTTGAGTTCAAAGAAGTTAATCCTCAAGTTTCGACGCTTTTGAATATTTGTTGGTTGATTGTTGAAGAACTATGGCCAAAGGAAAAGGCAAGGAAGTTCAAACCAGTCGAGGGAACGGAGTTGGTGAAGATCAGCAAAACCCGGTTGTGACAAGGTCTCGTGGGCAGAGCTCGGGAGTGGATCGGACAGGTTTAGGAAATCCGAACCGAACTCAAGGAGAGAGCTCCGATCCGATCCGAGTAGGAGAATCTGAAGCAGTGCGCTCCCCTAACCCGAACCGAACCGAACAAGTTGCTCTGCTCCGATCTGAACAAGTCTCCCAGCTCCGACCCGAACAGATTGCTCAGCTCCGACCCGATCCATCGCTAGGTGATGCTGGAACCTCTACTCGAGCTCCTCCAAATGCTCCGACTCCAGCCACCAGGATCGATGATCAGATCAATCCATCTGCGCCTATTACCCAAGAAGATTTTTCGCGCCTTCTTGACATGCTTGAGAGCACTAGGGAGGCTATGAAAATCCACGAGCGCACCAATCTCATGATGCAAGAGAACATGAGAATCATGAGCAGGGAATTTAGCGAACTCCACAGACAGAGAACCCCATCCCCGGTTCATCACACATCAATGGATCAGTCTTCTTCTTCTGAGGAAGAACGGCCCCGTGAAAGAAGGCCGCTCGAACGACCTCAGAATTTGGAGTAGATGACGTTCGGATCTTTGGGGTCCCGCGAGGACGTTGCACGGGTACTAGGACCCAATGATCCGAGCTTGAGAGAGCCTATGTTGTTACCAATGCGGGGATCCCATGTATTACCTAGAGACCCTACCCTTACCAATCCCACTCAAGGACAAATGCTCCAGCACCTTCCTCCCGAGATCGACCGGGAACGTAGGGAACAAAGCAGAGCAGAAGCGACTCGAAGGAGGAGGGCGTCCCCTGATCAGGAGCCCAGGGGAAACCCGAACATCAGAAGGAGGGCGTCCCCTAATCAAGAGCCCAGAGGAAACTCGGACATCAGAGCCAGGGAGCCTGAACGGCCCTTGACCAATGCTGACGTATGGACTATGGTACGCCAGATCATGTCTGAGAGTCAGAACTACACCAATGAAGATTATGGCATTGAGCGAAGCCATACTCCCTTTACTGATGACATCCTCAACTTTCAGATTCCCCGACGTTTTAACCTGCCGCAGATGGACATGTACAACAGGATAACCGACCCAGGACAACATTTGATGCGATACGCATGGCTCATGAATGCTGCTGCTGCCCCTGACGCAGTGAAGTGTAAAGCCTTCCCAATCTATTTAGAAGACATGGCGCTACTATGGTTTACCCGACTCCCTCCTCGGTCGATATCGAATTTTAGGGAATTAAGCGAACGTTTTATGAATCAGTTCCAACTCCATGCCCGAAAGTCTAAGAATGTTATTGAATTATCAAGAATTAAGCAAGCGCCGGTTAAGTCTTCGAAGTCATATCTCGATCGTTTCAACTTAACTGTGACAGAAGTCAATGACCTGCACGATCCCACCATCTTGATGGCTTTAATGGAAGGAGTCGATCCTGACTCCGAGTTTGGAGATTATCTTTCTGGGAAGCCACCTCCCACGAGAGAGTTATTTTATGAAAAGGCCGATATTCACTTAAGACGAGAGGAGGCAAGGGAGAACAGAAAGAGAAAGTCCGGAGCGGCTTCAAAAGAAACTGTTCAGAGTAATGTCGCCGTGAAGCAGTCTAGAGAAAGTTCCAGGAAAGTCGAAGTGAATGTGGGAAACAAGAGTGGAAATAATAATAATGGAAACAGGGGCGACAGCAACCGTAACGCGAATGGTAACAGGAGAAATAGGAACCGAGGAAATAATTCTAACAAAAGACCCCGGTTCTAGACCTATGAGAATTATTCACCGCTGAATGATGCTCTGGAGAACATTTACTTGGATACATACAATGTTTTGCAATACAAAAGACCGCCGCCTCGAGACTCAACGGAGAAAGAAATCGCAACTGGAAAATTTTGTTTATTTCATGGAACTCATGGGCATTCAACGAATGAATGTCGACATTTGAGAGATGTGATTGAGAAGCTGTTGCGCGAAGGAAAATTGGATGAATATAAGGCTGCGCCAAGAGACAGGGGGCAAGGAGAACAGGTTCCAAACCAGAACCAACCTGCTCCCAAGCCTACAGCGCAGCAGAAAGGCAAGGGAATTGTTATTAACACCATAGTAGGTGGACCCCACCCAGCTATCCACAGTTTTAGAGCAATGGACCAATACGTTAATGCAGCTAAGCACGTAGATGTGGATGAATGTGATGATTTGGAAGATATCGCCCCTGTGAAATAGCAGAGGACAATGTTTGATGACGTGGTGTTCCGTAGCAGAGACAATACCGGAATCCAGTCACCCACTGAAGATCCGTTGGTCATTACCACTACCATTGGACCGGCATTGGTTCATAAGGTGCTAATAGACAATGGAAGCTCTGTTAATATTTTGTTTAAAAAGTCATTCGATCAGATGAAACTTGAGTCTGAATATTTGAAGCCATGCGAAGGTTGGATCCGAGGCTTCAACGGAGCGTCGACAGCTCCAATGGGGTATATAGAATTGCCCGTAACATTGGGGCAAGGGGAACGTCGAAGAGTATGAATGATGCAGTTCGTAGTGTTGGACGTGGATTCGCCCTACAACGCATTTTTGGGAAGGCCTGCCCTTGCAGAGTTCAGGGCTTGCATCGCCCCTTGGTGTTTATTGCTTAAGTTCCCAACTAAAGCCGGAACATGAGTAATGAGAGGAGATCAATTCTCCGGACGGGCTTGCTATGTTGCCGAATTAAAGATGTTGATGAAGGGACTCAACATCGAGAGTAAAGGTGCCTCACCTCCTCCAAAGGAGGGTTCGGCGTAGCAATTAGAGGGATCAGCCCTGCAGGAGTTGCCCAAAGGAACGCCTGAAGACTTGGATCCCAGAAAAGATGAGGAACCAGAGGCTAAAAATGCAACTCCTAACAAAGCGACAGTGGACATACCCATTGACGAAGCTGATCCAACAAGAGTTTTGAAGATTGGATCCCAGTTGGATCCACATCGAGCCAAAGAAATAACTGACTTCCTGAAGGCAAACCTGGATGTGTTTGCCTGGACCCACGCCGACATGTGTGGGATATCGCCATCCATCATGAGTCATTCACTAAATATAAACCAAAACACCCGCGTGTAAAGCAAAAGAGACGTGTGTTGGGCCCAGAGAGGTCGGCAACTCTGAAAGATGAAGTGGAGAAGCTGAAAGAGAACGGGTTTATTAGAGATTCGACGTATCCCGACTGGATATCGAATCCTGTTTTAGTAAAGAAGCCAAACGGAAAGTGGCGGACATGCATTGATTTTTCAAACTTGAACAAAGCTTGCCCGAAAGATAGCTTCCCACTCCCCAGAATTGACAAGCTTGTAGATTCGACAGCGGGACATGAACTTCTTTCTTTCATGGACACATATTCCGGGTACAACCAGATTCCTATGCACGTGCCAGATCAAGAACACACGAGCTTCATTACAAATTTGGGGTTGTATTGCTATGTGGTCATGTCGTTCGGATTGAAAAACGACGGAGCCACCTATCAACACTAGGTGAACAGAATGTTTTATAACCAAATAGGGAAGACTATGGAAGTTTATGTGGATGATATGCTTGTCAAATCGAAACAGTCGTCCAGCCATACACAAGACTTGGCAGAGATGTTTTGTATCCTGCGAAAGTATCGGATGAAGTTAAATCCTTTGAAATGCTCATTTGGAGTGGCATCGAGAAAGTTTCTAGGTTTCATTGTGAGCTCTCGAGGGATTGAAATCAATCCCAGCCAAATAGCAGCAATAAGAAACATTAAAGAACCGAGGAGAATCAAAGATGTCCAAAGTCTTGCGGGGAAAGTAGCCGCGTTAAGCAGATTTATCTCCAAAGCAACGGACAAATGCGTCCCATTTTTTGACTTGATTAAAAGAGGAAAGAAGAATTTCGAATGGACTCCGGACTATGTTGAGGCCTTTTGAAATTTATTGGAATTACTAGAGAAACCAACGATTTTGTCAAAGCCGGTGGATCATGAAGAGTTATTTGTTTACCTAGCGGTTTCGGCCCACGCTGTTAGCACAGCCTTGGTCCGAGAAGAAGACAAAGTGCAAAGGCCGGTATATTATGTAAGCAAGAAATGGTAGTTGCAGAACGCAACTACCCAAGGATTGAGAAGCTTGCTTATAGCCTCCTGATCGCCTCCCGAAAACTTCGCCACTATTTCCAAGCTCACCCAATAACCATATACACTAACCAGCCTCTGAGGCAGGTGTTGCATAGACCCGAAGCATCGGGGCGTTTGATCAAATGGAATATTGAATTAAGTCAGTTTGATTTAAATTTTCAGCCGCGGAGGTTGATCAGGGGGCAAGCTCTGGCTGACTTTATAGCAGAGTTCACAATCCCAAAGGAGGAAATGATCGATGATAAGGCGGTCAAGTCAGAGGACGAGTTAAAATTAGATTCATGGAAGCTGTACACAGACGGAGCCAAGAACGACCGAAGGTCCGGAACTGGAGTCGTCTTAGTTACTCCTGAGGGACGATCTTTATATTACGCTCTACGATTAGAATTTTCAGCGACTAATAACGACTCTGAATTTGAAGCCCTGATTGTTGGGCTGAAACTTGCTAAAGAACTCGGAATAAAGACATTGGATATATTCTGCGACTCCAAAATAGTTGTTTGCCAAGTGCGAAAGGAGTTTATGGCTCGAGGACCTCGACTTATCGCCTATCTCGGGAAAGTGCAAGAGTTGTTGAGCAACTTGGAATGGTATAACATAACGCATATCCTAAGAGCCGAAAACCAGAAGGCAGACAGGCTAGCAAAGCTAGCTAGTTCCGACAACCCGGAAGAAACTGAAATGATTCCAATTGAAACGTTGGGATCGCCAAGCTTTGAGTCGATGGAAATTGAATTTTCTTTCGAAGCAGAACTGGAGAAGGAGTCGTGGATGACCCCAATTAAGAATTTCCTTAAGAATGGGATACTCCGGTCAAAGAAGAGTGAGAGGCGGGCCATAGTTCGCAAGGCCACCAGATACATCCTTCAAGATGATACTCTTTATAGACAAGGATTTTCTATGCCCCTGTTACGATGTATAGCACACAACGACATCAAACGTATACTAAGAGAAGTACACGAAGGTGAGTGTGGAGATCATACAGGAGGTCAGACCTTAGCAAAGAAGGTATTGCGGTATGGATACTTCTGGCCCACAATTAATAAAGATGCAGCTGATTATTCACGACGCTGCGACAAGTGCCAGAGACTCGCCAAAATCCCCAGAGCACCACCGACCCAACTCAGAACGATGGTGAGTCCTTGGTCGTTTGCCATGTGGGGAATTGACATCATCGGAGTTCTACCAATTGCTAAAGGAGGAGTGAAATATGCAATAGTCGCCGTGGACTATTTTACGAAGTGGGTGGAAGCTGAGCCCCTAACCAAAATCACGACGAGAAAGGTGATAAGTTTCGTGGATAGAAATATAATATGCCGATTTGGGATCCCAAGGACCATTATAACTGATAACGGAACCCAGTTCGATGGTGCCGAATTCAGAAATTTCTGCCAGAAATATAAGATCGACAAATGGTACACTGCGGTCGCTCATCCACAGTCAAACGAGCAAGTAGAAGCAATAAACAAAGTCATAAAATCCATCCTCAAGAAGCGATTAGAACGTGCAAAGGCAAAATGGGTGGATGAATTGCCCTTAGCTTTGTGGGCATATCAGACAACGTTTAAGACAGCTACCGGTCATACTCCTTTCTCTCTCTCATTTGGTTCAAAAGCAGTAATTCTAGTACAGCTTGAAAATCCCTCTCACAGGGTAACATATTATGACCCGATGACGAATCGGGCACTCTTACTCGAGTCTCTTGATGAAATCGAAGAAAAAAGGGACGAGGTAGACTTGCGTGCGTTAAGACATCGATGTCAGATGGCACGCTATTATGACAAAAAAGTTCGTTTTAGGACTTTTGAACTGGGAGATTTGGTGCTAAAGCGAGTCTTTCCATCCCTTCCTTACCTCGGTCCAAAGTGGGAAGGACCCTTTGTCATCCAACGGAAACTTGAAACAGGAACCTTCAAGTTAACGACCGTAGATGGTGAAGAGGTACCTAGGGCTTGGAATGCCCAACACTTGATGCGATATTTGAATTAGGAATGTTGTACTCTTTGCTGTTTTCCTAATGAACTCTGTAAAAAGGCACGACTTGCCTTAGAAAAGTCTGTAGATATGAACAAAGAACTATAAAGTGGATGTAGGCTACGACTTAGCCGAACCACTATAAAAATATCGTGTGTCATTTACTTTCCTGCATTATTTATACCTTCAACTACTATTCCGTTATGATTATGGAATATAAGATGATTTAAAACCTGAAAGGTTGAAAACAGCTTATATGCAGGGACAAGCACAATGACTGTTTGTGCGTTAAGACATGAAAGAATGGGAAGACGACATTCTTAACTCTATCTCTCAAGAATTGAGAGAGAGTATAAAGGACGGGAAGACGACGTCCTCTGAGGCGTGAAGGAGCACCCAGACAAGAGACTGCCTCAGTAAGAACTCTAACCTGAGTATAAGACAGGAGAGTATAAAAAATGCCAGAAAAAACGACAGGTATCAACGACACAAAGAATGTGACCCCGTCGGAGAATCGGGGACATTCAGACTGTTTGACTAAATCTTGAATAGTTTTTCAAGATTGACTGGGGGCATATATGTACACACATATTTCCCCCCATCGTAACCTCATTACACAACTATAGTAGGACATGCATTTTTACATAAGTACAGAACTGATAACTAACCAACATTGCAGAAAATGAATATTTTTATTTACAAATGAACGAATTTGTATAGGAAAACAGGCAAAAAGAAGGTGCGAAGGCCACTCTTGCAGCAATAATTATGGGCCAATCAAATGCTAAAATAACGCAAGACACTCCATCATTTGGACTTCGAAGCGGGCTTGGACTTCTTAGCAGCTTTCCCCGCATCCCGCACCTCTTTTTCGGCCTCCGTCAAGATGCGCTTTGACTTTTTCTTCCCTGAAGCTGAAGTGCTGGAATCAGTTGACTTTTTCCCGGAAGGCGGAACGCTGGAATCAAGAGAAGACTTTTTAGCAAGTTCCTCTGTAATAGATCTAGTTGAAAGCTTAACAACTAACCTTGATACCGCATCCACTACTGCGAGGGGCTTAAGGCTTTCTGGGTCTAGGTCTTCAGCTTTAGGCTGCATGCGTTTATCTTGTTCGGCTTTCAGTGCAGCTAAGGTAACATCATCGGCGCTTTTCGACTCCTCGACTATAGCCACCTCAGGGTCTTCCTCATGTCCCCCGTTGCCGCCATCATCTTTTAAGGCATCTATCATTTCGTCATCATGAGGAGTGTCAGCCTTAGACGGTTCAGTTCCTTCTCCCGAATCTATGGGGGCAGCCTTGTCTTTTCCCCCTTTAGCCTTCTCCGTAGGCTCTGCTCCAGAGGCGGTTCCCTGGGACACATCTGTCTTTTCGGACGGTTCAATACCTACAGAGTGAGAAGCAATAGTTATCAACTCAGGAGAAAATAATGAGTTCTTCATCGATTGCTCAATTACGTGATGAAAGGTAGAGATAGCTTTGACGAATTGAGGTGAAAATGTAGAGAAACCTTCCGACGACTTCTCGGCTGGAGTGACCGCTGTCTCCGATGCCGTTTCGGGTATGGGGGATAAAAGAGATGCCCGAGGGATCCCCGGGTTTTCAGGATCATATCCCTCTACTTCAGAAGTTTCAGAGGCAGTTGAGGAAGAACCAGCCTCAGGAATGTTCTTTTGCTTAGCCTTCCGCCTCTCTTCGTCCATAACAGCAGCAATAAGGCGGCGTCCTTCGGCTAGGCATTCTGGTTCATCATCTCGTAGATATTTCTCCATCAGCTTGTCCTCGTCAATGGAATCAACCTTGAGCTACTCTTTCTCCCATTCAACGATTTGACTCCATACTTGGACTAGGGTAGATGGATAATCTTCAATCCAAGAAATGTTCCGGCAGCGAATGATATGCGCAAAGAATTCAATCATTAATTCGCCGAAACCATGCACCTCTCCCTCAGCATCCGACAGTTGTTTGCGGGCCTCTTCAGCGGACTTGATAGCACATTCAACGTTACCTTCCACTATGGCATCCCTGTTCTCCGCCTCCGCTAGCTTAGAAGCCAAGTCAGCGTTTTTCTTTTCCAATTCAGCATTCTTCCTCGCTAACTCGGCCTTCTCCCGCTCAAGGTCAGCGTAAGAAAGTCGCGTTTTGGTAGCATCTGACTTGGCATCGTCGGCTTGTTTTTTCAATTCCGAACGCTCTTGGGTATGGGACTCAAGCAAATCATGGTAGCGTTTTTGCAGATCTTCAAATTGTTGCTTGAAGCTAGTAGCATCCCGTTGAGCAACAACGAGTTGAGCCTGTGTATTCTCCAAGTCTTTTCCTAAATTTTTTAAGGCCCTTGCATCGTCTTCTGCGGTTTTTTGCATCGAGCCAGCATTCGTGATTAAAGTGCGGATGATTCTGGAAAGGCTGCGCGAATACTTGAACATCTCTGAATACTGTTTCTTGACAGCATCTATTTTTGCTTTGGCCTCATCTGCCCACCTCGAAGAAATAGGCTCGAGAGCAGGTAAAAAAGTCAAGTTTTCGAAGTAATGTTCAGGAAATTGCTCCTCCAGATACGCCCGCTTAACTGCAGTTTCGGCATCTAGCGGTGGAGGTGCGGGGAATGTCAGCTCGGTATCCCTGTGCGTGGAGGGCTCAATGGCCTCTTCATCCTTTCTAGACCGTATAGCGGGAACCTTACGCTTGCTTCGTGATTAAGCATCTCTTGGCGGGCTCCTCTCCCTACTGCGCTTTTCTTGAGAAGAGATTGAGCCTTTTGATTGCGGCCTGTCCTTTTCCCGACGACCTTGGTAACCTTTATACCGCTCTGGGTCTGTCCGGACAGGAGAGCGAGAGCGTGAGGACCACGAACGATAAGGATCATAGGTCCTTCTATCCTCCCTACTGCGATATTCGCGACGATCATAATCAGTATCATGGGGGAGGATTAGACATGCTGCGGCGAAGTTTCTTGATATCATAATAGGATCGGACATCATACCTGCACAACAAGACAAATGAAATTCAGGATCTGTATTTTGACAAAAAGAAAGATGCTGTGAGTTGTGGTGCTATTGTGTTAAGTGCGTCCTAAGTGGTGTTCCCTCCCCCCCCCCCCCCCCGACAAACCCGAGTCCGAAGCCAGACTAGTACGAGCGGGCTCTTTGGTCTTAGCAGGAGTGGTCTCTTCGGAAGAAGTGAAAACTAAAGGATTCTTCCCAAAATCCCCTGAAGTGTAAATAGTTTCAGGTAAGGGGAGATCCCCCAAACCCTAAAATAGTGGGTCATCGGTACTAGGGACATTTCCCTCAGAAGCATCCATCGGCAGATCTTTGGAAGACGTTGACCTTTCCGGATAAATGGCATCCTCGGGAACAATATACCCCTCGCGGTGCTTTTCGGCCATGTTAGCCAATTCGTCGTCTTGAGTAAAAGATGGAGAGGGTGAAGTCTGAAGAGGCACTGTAGGAGCTCTCAAACCTTCGCCCATTTCCGGGATTACGTCCACTGGGGGAATATATACATATGGACCCGTCCGGTGACCAATGCTACGGGTAATAGACAACAATCCATGAAGATGAAGATATTCGTCCTTAAGGACTTCATCAATAGTTAAAAACTTCTGATCACCATTAAGGAGCTGGTGCATCCGATCAAAGAACGCTTGATCCGATATTTGTTTTGGGTTATCAACTGCAAACAAAAAGAAAAACGGATTAATGCGATGGTTTGGATGTACGAAGTCGAGATTTAGAAAACCAGTGCTTTACTTGATTTCGTCCATCTTCTAGCACACCCTGGCTGTTGCTTTACATAAAACCATTCCAGCTTGGAGTCACCCGCTTTACTACTAAACGGTGCTGGAATTATTTTCCTCTTAGGGACAGACTCGAAGTAACAGAAAGAAGGAGTTTCTCAAGTTCGGTGCTTGAAGTTATAAAAGAAGTGAATGTCGTCAAAAGTGAGCTCTATGCCTAAGATCTCACGGTACGCTACATATAGGGTGTACAAGTAAGCATAGGAATTGGGATGCAGCTGCATGGGGGCAATCCGCATTTGTCTTAGAAAATCGACGACGAATGGAGAAAATGGAGGGATAGCCCCGACCATGCACATCAATCGAGTGATTGCCATATACCCCTCCGGAGGGTTGTGGGGACGATCAGATTTTGATGGCAACAAGGTATCGCCTTTAGGTATCCCGTACTTTAGTCGTATTCGGATAAGTCTTTCATTGTCGATCGTCGATTCAACGGAATCTTGAGGTGATTCCGGTATGATGGCAGACTCAAATTCATCAGGAGCTCGATCATCTTCAATCCCTCCTTCCTCTTCACAACCCAGGGAAACTCCACCCTCAGAAGACACATTATCGCTTTCGTGAGTTTCAGCCTCGTAGTCTGAGACCTCATCATCCCATTCTGGATCCGAGGAAGAAGATATGTCTTCAAGAGTAATTTTGTTGGATGTCTCTGGGACCTCCTTCTTTTCTGCTAATCTAGAGGAGCGTCTGGATGTCATGGTCACGAAACTATTGAAGAAGCAATAGCACAAGTTAGAGTAAATTATCCCTTATCCCCCCGTGCATGTGTATAAACTAAAGTGTGAACAGTGTACGCAGAAAATGTAAAGTTAACGGTCGAAAGTGCGACACTAAATCATGGCAAAGTAATAATGTTCAAGGCAGTTCTTGATGTCCATTTATGTTCGCAGGGCACTATCCCAACTATTCATGAAGTTGGAAGTTATGTCAAGTATTGATTTGGCCAATTAGGCAGACTCTTGTGTATTAAGCTGGGGCTGCTTCGGATCGCTTCGGGTATAAATGATTGGATTGGATCAGAGGCAAGGCTTTGTTTCGGTCAGAAGTGGGTATCTAATCGGACCGGTTCGGGATTGTGTGTTCGGAGCGGATCGGATGGACTTGAGTCCCAACACCCCTTCTTCCTTGATCCACATTCCGATCCAATCCGATCCGGCTAGGATGACTTCGCCTTCCCTCTTTCAAATTTAACCCCGACCCGATCCGATACCGAAAACCTCGTATCCTTTTCTTCTCCTACATCCCCTATACTTCTTCACCCAAACCAATCCTCCATGTTCTGTATCTTCTTCTTCATCCTCAACCACAGTTGAACCCAATTCAATTTCCAAAACTCCATATAGGGATGAGCATATATCCTCTCCAACCTCCGAGCACCTCGAGGTGGTGGCAGAGCCACCAGCGACGACTGCGATGAAAGAGATAACCATGGCGTCGAAGCCATGCCATGGATATGCCCAATTTGTTCAAATTAACCGCAAAATCTTAATTAAAGGCAGTTACAATGATAAGATTCATGGTTTCGAGACTACCTATATGTTTATTTCAAGAATCAAAGTAAGAATTTTGAGATTTTTTGAGGATTAGGGTTCCGGTATGTGAATTAGGAAATGAGAATAATAGAAAAGAAAGAAAGAAGAAGAGTGACGGATTTATATATATAATAGCACTGACCCCTCGTATTCCTGCCCTATCTTCCCGCTCGGACCGGATCAAAAGCCCAGCGACACAATTTGGCCTGCTAGCCCAATTCGAAACAGAAAAAGAGAAGGAGCCATTCGGGTCGAAGCCCGAACCGAACAGAATTTCATATGTCAACTTCGCATTTAAATTGAATTAAAATTCGAAGAGGAAATAAAAGCACAAGGAAAATCAAAAGGAAAATTACCTGGAAGGATAATCGAATGTTAACGAGAGTTCTCCCAGCTGTTTGAAAATGAAGAAAGGGATTTACATACTATGCGAAGTACATATATAAATACCAAAAGACGCAACTCCCTGAAGCAGCGTGTCTCTATATGTCAATGGGTACGACTTTTCAACGATTCAACTTCAGGAAGGCACTGTGCAATGACAATCAAAGCATGCTCCGTATCCAACAGAAGCATCCTTTAAGGGGGGAAAATGTTAGCCTACTTTGTGAACTAGGGAACACAAAGTCGAGATGTCAAGCGTTGAAGAACATTTCTTCTTAGAAACTACCAGTCGGGTCTGAGGGCTACTACCAGTCGGATCGGAGGGCTACTACCAGTCGGATCGGAGGGCTACTAACAGTTCGGGACAGAACAGAGCAAAATGGACAAGGACTCGGGTTCAGCTCAGGTCGGGTCGGATCGGATGCCCCGTTCTGAACCCCTTCTGCTTGCTCCTCTGAACCGAATCCAACATACCATATCACTTCACCCCACGATCTCCTAAATGTTCAAAGTAGTTATGACCATTTCCTTCCCATGATGACCACTAATCTGGTGCGCTGTCAACACTAGGATCCATCCGAGCCCGAGAACGATGGGATGAAAGCCATGTAGCTCCGAACCGAATTCTGAGTGAATTTCCACCTATAAATACCCCGTAAAGAGACATCTGAAAGGATCTTTTTCGAGCATTCTGAGAGTTCATACACCTTTGAGAACCGAACTTCAGCATTCCCAAACAATCCAAATCGTCATTCAAAGTATTTTTTGAGATAATTGAGTGAATGTACATGAAAAGTGAGTGAAGTTGAGTGATTACCTCATTGTACTTACATCTATATCATCGAGAAAAGTGATTATAAAGTGGACGTAGGCTTTCCGATGTCGAACCACTATAAATTATGTGTCTCCATTTTACTTTTGATCTTATTTTATTTCGATTTTAGTTAATTTGGGTGTTAGAGCCACTTTTTGGTCTAACAGATGGCTTGTTTGTTTGATTGCTGTGTTGTGAAATTTGATTGTGTGTTGTGGAATGAAATAAAATATTTTATAGTTAAAAATATGATCTTTTTAACGTGTATATAAAATAAATAGTAATAAACAAATCAGACGATTTGTTTATATACACCGATTTGACTGATATTGATAGGGACGATAAATTTTACATATCGCCCAACCGCACAAATAAAATATGTGTTTGTTGATTTGAAACCCCTCATGGGTATTGGGATGATATTTGACGTACACTAATCTCGATTGTTTAGTTGTATGTCAATCGATGGGTTGACAGACTGTGTAAGCGTTAATTATTTATATTTAATGCTTATGCAGTTGTGTGGTGCACTCTTGATGATGGTTGATTATCTATCGTTGCTGTTATATACATGTGTTTTTGAAAATCCATATAATTAACATTATACGGTAATTGATTGGGCCTTATTCCAATTTAGAAAATAAATTCGTGTGCTAAATTGAAAATAAATTCATGTGTTGAATTGAAAATAAATTCATGTGTTGAATAGAAAATAAATTCATGTGTTGAATAAAATAAATATTCATGTGTTGAATAGAATAAACATTCATGTGGTAAATAAAAGCCGTGTTGAGTAGATTGATGCCTTTTTGACGTGAACGATATTTATATCGATTTTGTTCATTTTTGTAACACCCCGTAATTCTACAACACTAGGATTCACAAATCAAGGCAGAATTAAATTTTAAAATCAAAATCAAGGGAAACGGGCTGCTCCATTGCGTTCGTCTCGGAATTCTGCATGAAAACAAGTCTGAGTTTGCCTAAATCGGAGTCCGTATGAGGAAGATATGGCCTCCGGAAGATTCAGCGAAGTTCGAATTTCAAAACAGGTCAGAAAAGCGAATTCAAATTCGAAACTAGACCCAGGTTGGGCTGGGCAGGAATTTTCCTGCCCAAGGCACCCAGTTCGACTGGGTAGTCGACCTGGGTCACCCAGGTCGACTAGGTAGTCGACCTGGGGGTCGACCCACCTGCTTTTTCCAGCTTTCTGCACCTGCTTCGTTCTGATGTATCTGGTCACGTTTTCTCCCTAGGTTCGTCCGCCTAACACTATATAAACAGCCCTAGTCTCCTTCTCTATTCACAATTCTTTTCTATCCTTATGCTGCCTCTGAGAAAATATATAAATAAAAATAAGAAAATACTACGAAAATCCAGGACAAGGTTATGCTGCTCAAATTGTCCAGAAGAGATTCAAATCAAGATCAAAAGCTTCAAGATAAGGATTAAAGGCTAACGTCGCACGAATCATAGCAACGCCTTCTTTCTATTCTAATCTAATCTCTGTAAGTCAGTTACTTTTTAGATTTGAATGTTTCTCTCTGTTCGTGACATGAATTAAAGGAATAAAAGAATATGCCAAATCTTTCTATTCGAATCTGTGCCTATATCTTTGGACTTAATTAGGAACTATTATGATACGATGACCGATAGGACTGTGTCTATGAAATTATGGACCTTAAAACTATATGCCTCTTTAACTATGAACATTGCCTATGACTATGGACATTGCCTATGACTATGGACACTGCCTATACCTATGAACATTGCCTATGACTGTGACTGTGACTATGAGAATTATTTCCTTGACCATGAACACAAGCCTATGCCTTTGATTAGGAAACATAAATTATTGCCTATGACATAACAAGAACAACTGTGATTCATGACTAGGAAAGTGTTGCTTAAGTTTTGTGACTGTGAAATTAGGTCTAAACCCGACTATCTATTCTGTCTGTTCTTGGTTTTCTTTGTTTTAGACCTTGGGAATTTACCTATTAAGTTAGGTCTACCCATGTTCTTGAACCTACTCTGTCTATTCTTGGTTTTAGACCTTGGGAATTTACCTATTAAGTTAGGTCAACCCATGTTCTTGAACCTACTCTATCCATTCTTGGTTTCAGACCTTGGGAATTTACCTATTAAGTTAGGTCTACCCATGTTCTTGAGCCTACATCGTTATTCAAACCTTTTTATGCCAGTTATTATGTCCATCCTTTTTCATAGCATCTTTGGTTCATTCCCTATTTTCTACGAATCTAGATTTATCTATAATCTAGATTGAATCACGATTATACGAACGGTGGGAATACGATTTGGGCAAAATATGAAATTTACTAGAAACGTAGTTTTAAAACTTGGAAATTGGCATAAATTGGGAACACGTATTATGGCATGTTCATAAGAATGCAAATTGGATAAATTTGGCATGAATTATAGGATGTGTAATATAAATCTAGTATTGACATGTAAATCTAGCATTTACATGAATTGTGAACTAGAATAATAAGTCTAGTTTGACATGAATCGTAATTAGAATGTAAATCAGAATTGGATTAGCTAATTTGGCATGATAAGTATATTGGCATAAGTTTGAAATTGGCCATAATTGGGAGTAATTTTCAGGTTTAGCAGAATCATGGTTAGTGGCATTTAATTTGGTATAATTCACATACCAAAAGGTATAAATATGATATAGAGGGGAAAATGGGCCGTAAGAATAAATGTCGACAATTTACATTAAAAGAGGAAAGAGGAAATAAGTAAATTAGGAATAATTTACTTATAGAATTTGTCCTAAATGAGGAAATGTAAATTTAGACAAATTAAAGGTTTATTAACGACATCTCTTTTAATAACACACCAGAAAGTTCTAGGGTGACAGAGAGGATAGTGTCAAGGCTTGGGTTTGGAAAATACAAGTTTCCTGCTCTCCCTGGCTATCCCTAACTGATCCGATGGACGGGATGGTTACTTTCAAAACCTGATTTGAAAATTATTTAAAACCCTTTAAACTAGAAAACACGAATAGGCCTAACCCGAGGTTAGACTGAGTTGCGATGTAAATCTGCCCGGAACCAACCGGCACATCCAGTAATCGGAACAATATCTGTCTAATGTGAGTAGTCGTGGCTTTAATCTATTTAATTAAAGCTAGAACAAGAATGGTAGGGTTAAGTTCACTAAGACACTTAACCAATTCAACATGATAACCAGACTGGTGGGTGGGGTTAGGGCCATACAGTTAAGCTAGAATGGGAGGGTAAGTCCATAGGGACACTTAACCAACTTCACATGGTAATAAGACAAGATTTGTAGAGGTTAAGTAACTAAGGAAACACTTAGCCAAATTAACATGTTAACTAGACTAGAAGGTGCGGTTAAGTAAAGTTAATACACTTAGCCAAATTAACATGTTAACTAGACTAGAGGTTGGGGTTAAGTAAATACACTTAGCCAATCTGATATGTTAGCTGGGCTAGACCGTAGGGTTAAGTAAGCTTTAACACTTAACCATCGGATTGTGATAAAGGAATAGGGTTAAGTCTAAAACATGAAGGGATAATACTTAACCATTAATAATAACATGTCAGTTAAAACAGACGGGAAAGGAACACCTAACCAATACAGGATGAATGGGTAGGGTTAAGTAATAAGAAGTACTTAACCAATATAACTTGGTTTGTGGTAGGGTTAAGTCATCATGAATTACTGATAACACTTAACCAGTTTAACGGGATGAATAAAGAGGGTTAAGTTGGCTTGAATTGACTAATGACACTTAACCAGTCCAAATTGACGGGAAAGAGAACTAAGTAGTAAACCTTAGTTAAGAAAACAACGATTCTGGAAACTAAGTGGTAAATCTTAGTTAATAAAACTAAGTAGTAATTCTTAGTAGAACACGGGAAGGAGCGGATGTCCGTCTAAGTAAAAAGGAGGCTCCAACGAATTGGGTTACGAAGCCCGAGGCTTCGAGGGAACGTGAGGGTACACTTGGTATCCCTCTGTGAGGCTGCAGATGATCCTCTTGGGCTCACAGAGGTTAAGGTCTGCTTAGAAGAACCAGGGGTATGCCTTGGTTGCAAAATATGGCAACCTAAAACTAGGATGGACCAGCGTGATTCGGCGAGAAAACGGTAGCCCTGTGATTGCAACTCGCCGTCTATCATCCATCTTGAGTCAATCGAGATATGTGAAGCGAAAAGGAGGAGAACTCCAAAGACCATATACTTGCTATCTAGTTATGGTTGAGGATGGTCATAGGATAGTGGGGCACCGGGGGCCGGCTTATAGTTCTCATTTTTCAAGGTGTGCCTTTCATTAGTTGAGGGAGGGTTCAAGTGGGACCATAGCCACTGGAATAATAACAGACCTTTGCATCTGCATCGGCAGATATCTGAAAGCTCCCGACCGAGTTCTGTATTAATTGATTTGCCCTGCCACAGGACTCGGGTCGCACATTACAGGACATGTGCATCTAGACAAGCGATAACGATTCGCGATACATGCGTGGGGAAGTATAGGAACACATACCACTCTAGGTAATGTGTCATAGACTTGGGGGCATCGTTCGACTGGTAGCATAATCCCTAGTTGGACTAAGTGGCATAAACCCTGAATCCGAAAAGCGTTCAGCAGATAGCGTAAACTCTAGTTGAATCTAGAAAGCACTTGATAGAAAATCCTAGATTAGATCTAGATAATAAATAATAAATGTATGCCTGAAGGAAATGGAAAATACAGGGATTGGGATCACGTTAATGTTACTAGTTGGGACACTAGTTAGGTGGTGCAGAGATATAGACACCAGTATAATTAGGAAATAGCGAAGCGGCGAAAGTATTAGAGCATATACAGTTTATCTTATCTTAGCATATCTTGTGATTATCTTGTCTAATCTTGCCAACCCTATCATCATGGTGTTATCTTGTATTCTATTAATTCATGTCGTTCTGTTTTCTATGTTCACATGCTAGAAGTTACTGAACTTACTCAGGCTTTATGTCTGACTCTGATTTTCTTTCGTCTTCTTTTCTTCCATTCCCTCCCCCCAAGGTAGTAAAGGAGGGAATAGTATAGCTCAGGTTAAGTTGGACTGTCACTCTTTCCCAGCTTGAAGATTTGTCGAAGTTTTGCTTGGATCCTCTCTTTCAGATGCTATGGCTGGCTCTTGCTAAAATTAGGGAATACAAATGTTGTTTTATGCTTCTTTATTTTGTAAGACAGATGATACTCTGATATTGTAAAGAAATCTTTGTACAAACTATTTTATCAATAAAGCAAAGTTTTATTTTCTGCTATTTAATTTCTATCTGTCTTGTAATTTATTTGCATCTTTTACCCAAAATGCTCCACAGAACTTAGTGCATTCCCTTTGTGAGTGACACTAACGGATGTGGGGTGTTACACGTGGTATCAGAACTGAAGGTTACCAGATCAGATAAAGGATTTGAAAAATTATTTTCAAAACGGTTTTAAAAGAAGCATTTTCAAAAGAAAAGATTTGTTTTAAAGGCATATTCCCCAAAGTCATACGCACTATCTTCTCATCCTCTGTTTGAATTCTTGTTTCCTTCTTTCTTGAGTCTCTGGGGCTCCTGGATTTCTGGGATATAACCTCATCAAAGGGCAAAGTAGTGCCCGACTTCCATCTATGGCTGTAGTTGTTTCACCTACGACCAGTTTTCTTTCAAAGCTTATAGGGTTTTCTGTACGATGGAAGCAACTTTCGAGATATTTGTCAAAATGACTACACACGGAAGGGGATGAGGAGTTTGGCTAGGGAGCACAACCCTGGGATGAGGAATTCATGGATGTAGATTTAGCTCACGAAGGAGGAAGAAATTATAAAACCTAAGACAAGAGGAAGTATCTTTGCTAGGGTATGATAGGGCGTATAATTAAGGACAAGGGCAAGAACGAGGAACAAGATTTTCAGAAGGGCAAGTACATACTTTCACCACCAAGCGTACCTAGGAGAAAGGTAGTAAAGTTCTGTTGGCAGAGTCTAGTTTTGCTGTTAGTACTCTTTCCTTTGGTTTTAGCGCTTCGCATTTGTTCATATTTGCTTCCATAGTTGAGTCTCTTCACCATAGTACTTGTATAGTAGAAAGATCTCACTAGAGTCTCAAATCCAATTGGTGGTCCGACCAGTCTATGTTTAGTAGGGATTTGAGGATAGCTATCGAGTTTGCTTATATCATCTCACGTAGATCGTCTAAATTCGGAGGAGATATTCCTTGGATGCTTGTCTGATATTGGTTTAGGCCTTTGGGGCTTGTACTTGAGGAATGTCTAGTTCGACTAGGGTGGTTTGCGTGAGAGATGAATAGTTGTGGCAGGCACTCTAAAAAGTGTGTAGTGACCTTTTTACCCTTATAGTTATGGCGTGATGGATAAGCTAAGAGGAGAGACCTCAAACCATCTTGGTATGCACACTTGGTGGCATAGTTAACATCTGTTTATTTTGGAAATGGAGGTCAGAAACTTCACAATCGTGAAGTTAAATGAGTTAAGATACGGTGGATTAAAGCTCAAGAAGGCTAGATACTAGCATCATACCCTTTTCCTTAAGGGTGCATCCATGATTTCTTTTATTGGTAGGAGCTTTACGCATAATTGTTTCTCTCTTTCTAAAGTATATCCTCTAGGTCGTATCTTCGATCCTTAGGTAGAAGCCAATGGATGTAAACATGTGTTTGAAACATGTTATGGTTGGTGGTTGCAAGTGGTTGCTAATGGTTGCTCGTGGATGCATATGCATACGTATTAGACACTAGGTCAGTTCGGACGCTTTTATGTTGCATTTACAGATAAGCATTTGTTTGCAAATTGAACTTGATATGTTATCATATGGATGTTGCATATGGATTAATGGCTATGCACACATGTACTATTTACATAACTAGGGATGCTTGCATACATGATTGGACGCATGGCACTGACATGATTCTCATTAAGGAGGTCAACTGAATCAGTAGACCGCCTGATTTTGCATTAGATAAAGACATATACACACACTATGCATATGAACATGAAAGCATTAGAAATCTTTCTAAGGACAATGAATGCCTGTGATTGAATGGTTGAGTAGATGGGTGATTGGATGTTAGGACACATTCTTCCTAACTTGAAGATTTCGGGGAAGAAATCCTTTTAAGTGGGGGAGAATGTAACACCCCGTAATTATGCAACACTCGGATTCACAAATCAAGGCAGAATTAAATTTTAAATTAAAAATCAAGGGAAACGGGATGTGCCATTGCGTTCGTCTCAGAATTCTGCATGAAAACAAGTCCGAGTTTGCGTAAATCGGAGTCCATATGAGGAAGATACGGCCTCCGGAAGATTCAGCGAAGTTCGAATTTCTAAACAGGTCAGAATAGCGAATTCAAATTCGAAACCAGACCCAGGTTGGGATGGGCGGGAATTTTCCAGCCCAAGGCACCCAGGTCGACTGGGTAGTCGACCTGGGGGTCGACCCCCCTGCTTTTTCCAGCTTTCTGCACCTGGTTCGTTCTGATGTGTCTGGTCATGTTTTCTGCCTAGGTTTGTCCGCCTAACACTATGTAAACAGCCCTAGTCTCCTTCTCCATTCATAATTCTTTTCTATCCTTATGCCGCCTCTGAGAAAACATATAAATAAATAAAAATAAGAAAATACTACGAAAATCCAAGACAAGGTTGTGCTGCTCAAATTGTCCAGAAGAGATTCAAATCAAGATCAAAAGTTTCAAGATAAGGATTAAAGGCTAACGTCGCACGAATCATAGCAACGCCTTCTTTCTATTCTTATCTAATCTTTGTAAGTCAGTTACTTTTTAGATTTGAACGTTTCTCTCTGTTCGTGACATGAATTAAAGGAATAAAAGAATATGCCAAATCTTTCTATTCGAATCTGTGCCTATATCTATGGACTTAATTAAGAACTGTTATGATTCGATGACTGATAAGACTGTGACTATGAAACTATGGAACTTAAAACTATATGCCTCTTTAACTATGAACATTGCCTATGACTATGGACATTGCCTATGACTATGGACATTGCCTATGACTATGAACATTGCCTATGACTGTGACTGTGACTATGAGAATTATTTCCTTGACCATGAACACAAGCCTATGCCTTTGATTAGGAACATAAACTATTGCCTATGACATAAAAAGAACAACTGTGATTCATGACTCGAAAAGTGTTGCTTAAGTTTTGTGACTGTGAAATTGGGTCTAAACCCGACTATCTATTCTTGGTTTTCTTGGTTTTAGACCTTGGGAATTTACCTATTAAGTTAGGTCTACCCATGTTCTTGAACCTACTCTGTCTATTCTTGGTTTTAGACCTAGGGAATTTACCTATTAAGTTAGGTCTACCCATGTTCTTGAACCTACTCTGTCCATTCTTTGTTTTAGACCTTGGGAATTTACCTATTAAGTTAGGTCTACGCATGTTCTTGAGCCTACGTCGTTATTCAAACCTTTTTATGCCAGTTATTATGTCCATCCTTTTTCATAGCATCTTTGGTTCATTCCCTATTTTCTACGAATCTAGATTTATCTATAATCTAGATTGAATCACGATTATACGAACGGTGGGAATACGATTTGGGCAAAATATGAAATTTACTAGAAACGTAGTTTTAAAACATGGAAATTGGCATAAATTGGGAACATGTATTATGGCATGTTCATAAGAATGCAAATTGGATAAATTTGGCATGAATTATAGGATGTGTAATTTAAATCTAGTATTGACTTATAAATCTAGCATTTACATGAATTGTGAACTAGAATAATAAGTCTAGTTTGACATGAATCGTAATTAGAATGTAAATCAGAATTGGATTAGCTAATTTGGCATGATAAGTATATTGGCATAAATTTGAAATTGGCCATAATTGGGAGTAATTGTCAGGTTTAGCAAAATCATGGTTAGTGGCATTTAATTTGGTATAATTCACAAACTAAAAGGCATAAATATGATATAGAGGGGGAAATGGGCCCTAAGAATAAATGTTGACAATTTACATTAAAAGAGGAATTAGGAAATAAGTAAATTAGGAATAATTTACTTATAGAATTTTTTCTAAATGAGGAAATGTAAATTTAGACAAATTAAAGGTTTATTAACGACATCTCTTTTAATAACACACCAGAAAGTTCTAGGGTGACAGAGAGGATAGTGTCAAGGCTTGGGTTTGGAAAATACAAGTTTCCTGCTCTCCCTGGCTATCCCTAACTGATCCGACGGATGGGATGGTTACTTTCAAAACCTGATTTGAAGATTAGTCAAAACACTTTGAACTAGAAAACACGAATAGGCCTAACCCGAGGTTAGAATGAGTTGCGATGTAAATCTGCCCGGAACCAACCGGCACATCCAGTAATCGCAATAATATCTGTCTAATGTGAGTGGTCGTGGCTTTAATCTATTTAATTAAAGCTAGAACAAGAATGGTAGGGTTAAGTTCACTCAGACACTTAACCAATTCAACATGATAACCAGACTGGTGGGTTGCGTTAGGGCCATACATTTAAGCTAGAATGGGAGGGTTAAGTCCATAGGGACACTTAACCAACTTCACATGGTAACAAGACAAGATTTGTAGAGGTTAAGTAACTAAGAAAACACTTAGCCAAATTAACATGTTAACTAGACTAGAAGGTGGGGTTAAGTAAAGTTAATACACTTAGCCAAATTAACATGTTAACTAGACTAGAGGTTGGGGTTAATTAAATACACTTAGCCAATCTGATATGTTAGCTGGGCTAGACCGTAGGGTTAAGTAAGCTTGAGCACTTAACCATCAGATTGTGATAAAGGAATAGGGTTAAGTCTAAAACATGAAGGGATAATACTTAACCATTAATAATAACATGTCAGTTTAAATAGACGGGCAAGGAACACTTAACCAATACAGGATGAATGGGTAGGGTTAAGTAATAAGAAGTACTTAACCAATATAACTTGGTTTGTGGTAGGGTTAAGTCATCATGAATTACTGATAACACTTAACCAGTTTAACAGGATGAATAAAGAGGGTTAAGTTGGCTTGAATTGACTAATGACACTTAACCAATCCAAATTGACGGGAAAGAGAACTAAGTAGTAAACCTTAGTTAAGAAAACAATGATTCTGGAAACTAAGTGGTAAATCTTAGTTAATAAAACTAAGTAGTAATTCTTAGTAGAACACGGGAAGGAGCGGATGTCCGTCTGAGTAAAAAGGAGGCTCCAACGAATTGGGTTATGAAGCCCGAGGCTTCGAAGGGACGTGAGGGTACTCTTGGTATCCCTCTGTGAGGCTGCAGATGATCCTCCTGGGCTCACAGAGGTTAAGGTCTACTTAGAAGAACCAGGGGTATGCCTTGGTTGCAAAATATGGCAACCTAAAGACTAGGATGGACCAGCGTGATTCGACGAGAAAAAGGTAGCCCTGTGATAGCAACTCGCCGTCTACCATCCATCTTGAGTCAATCGAGATACGTGAAGCGGAAATGCGGAGAACTCCAAAAGACCATATACTTGCTATCTAGTTATGGGTGAGGATGGCCATAGGATAGTGGGGCACCGGGGGCCGGCGTATAGTTCTCATTTTTCAAGGTGTGCCTTTCATTAGTTGAGGGAGGGGTCAAGTGGGACCATAGCCACTGGAATAAAAACAGACCTTAGCATCTACATCGGTAGATATCTGAAAGCTCCCGACCGAGTTCTGTATTCCTTGATTTGCCCTGCCACGGGACTCGGGTCACACATTACAGGACATGTGCATCTAGACAAGCGATAATGATTCGCGATACATGCGTGGGGAAGTATAGGAACACATACCACTCTAGGTAATGTGTCCTAGACTTGGGGGCATCGTTCGATAGGTAGCATAATCCCTAGTTGGACTAAGAGGCATAAACCCTGAATCCGAAAAGCATTCAGCAGATAGCGTAAACTCTAGTTGAATCTAGAAAGCACTTGATAGAAAACCCTAGATTAGATCTAGATAATAAATAATAAATGTATGCCTGAAGGCAATGGAAAATACAGGGATTGGGATCACGTTATCGTTACTAGTTGGGACACTAGTTAGGTGGTGCAGAGATATAGACACCAGTATAATAAGGAAATAGCGAAGCGGCGAAAGTATTAGAGCATATCCAGTTTATCTTATCTTAGCATATCTTGTGATTATCTTGTCTAATCTTGCCAACCCTATCATCATGGTGTTATCTTGTATTCTGTTAATTCATGTCGTTCTGTTTTCTATGTTCACATGCTAGAAGTTACTGAACTTACTCAGGCTTTATGTCTGACTCTGTTTTTCTTTCATCTTCTTTTCTTCCGTTCCCCACCCCCACAGGTAGTAAAGGAGGGAATAGTATAGCTCAGGTTAAGTCGGACTGTCACTCTTTCCCAGCTTGAAGATTTGTCGAAGTTTTTCTTGGATCCTCTCTTTCAGATGCTATGGCTGACTCTTGCTAAAATTGGGGAATACAAATGTTGTTTTATGCTTCTTTATTTTGTAAGATAGACGATACTCTGATATTGTAAAGAAATCTTTGTACAAACTATTTTATCAATAAAGCAAAGTTTTATTTTCCGTTGTTTAATTTCTGTCTGTCTTGTAATTTATCTGCATTTTTTTACCCAAAATGCTCCACAGAACTTAGTGCATTCCCTTTTTGAGTGACACTAACGGATGTGGGGTGTTACAATTTTTATAATGAATATAGAAAAGAAAGTGATTTCAAAATATAACGTTTTGAAAATATTGTCATTTGTATATCGATGATGTGGAATATTCGATTTTGATTAGAAATTGAATATGAAGTTGAAATCGTTTTGAAAACGAATTTAAAACAATTTGTAAAATACGTTTTTAAAAGGAAATAAACGAAATATATATATTATATATATATAATGGCGTGAATAGAACGCGTCGCGCCGCGATAGTTCCCGAATTTCAACCATTGACTTCGAATGGATATTACGGGAGATCCGACCGTCGGATTCTCCTAAAACCGGAGCCGTTGGGTTCGTATCGAAAAGAGCTTTCTAATGAATATTAGAGAATTGAAATCTAATGGTTGGATTTGGAATTATTTCCAAATCATATTTGAAAAAGGTCGCTGTAAGGGCAGTTCAATGGCCGTTGATGGAAATTGACTGTACGGGCGTTGATAAAATTATTAAAAATAGTAATAATTTGTGTAAAATCATAAGAAATGATTTGGAAAGAATTGGGATGAAAAACTCCATATTTGAAAAGATAAAAATAGACTTATATCGAAATGAACTAGTTTTGAACTAGAATTATAATTCTATTTATTTTTAAAATAAATAAATTTGGTTTGAAATGGTTTTAAAAGTAACCAGAATTTCCAATAATTGGATTGTAATGGATTTGAATCGAAATGATCTTTGGAATATCTCGATGTTGGATTTCGTGATTATACAGATATTGTTATGGAAATTTGAAAGATATATTTATATCGTTATTTCCAATACAATATTCGTTGGTCGTAGAATTTGATATTGAATATAAGACGATATATTATCTATTCAGAGCCTTGTATTTAATATCAAATGTGATTTGGGTTTGTCGTGAATGGTGCCTTCATTAACACTGTTCTGAAACCCAGTTGAGAAAAAGATTAAATCTTTTTATTTAGATTTAATGAAGTGTACCAATTAAATGGTATTTAATTGGAATTGAATTTGAATTGATTTTTGGGTTTATCGTGAATGGTGTTTTTAAATAACACTTGTTCTTCAACCCGACAATTAATGGAATGTGATTTGGGTTTATAGTAAACCGTGTTTTAAATGACATTGGTTCTTTAACCCAGTTAAAGACAGGATAATAATAATTGATAGTGATTATTAGGAAGATTAAAAGTAAGTGGAGTTTTAATGAATCTTTAATTAGATTGAAATGATCGAGAATGGAGTATCACTAGTTTTACTCTAGACGATAGTTTAATCTTTAATTAGATTTGAACGTGAAGTGGTAATTGAATTTACCGATAACACCGTGGTGTTAGATATGAAGTATTACCAGTTTTACCTCATGGGATGAATAGGTTGGGATTGGTCAAATAAAATAAATTATTACTTCGGTGTGGTTCGCTAATCCCAACTTGTTTGAATTAATATTCAAAAGAAGATTAAAGAATAAATTTAAAGAATTTATCTTTGATAAAATTAATGGGAACCTTTCCCAAATTATAAGGATATAGGAATAAAATAATATTCTGAATTGGAATGAGGCGTATGTTGTGTTTGTGTAACACTTGTTTATTATATACGCGAGTTATTAAGAAAGACCGGGTTTATCCCATTCTGAGTAACTGATTCGACGTGATGTCGAGGATGAAGACAGTGGTCGAAGACCGGAGGTCTTCACGTCATTTGGGTGATTACTGATGATCTTGATTGGGTCGTACACCCAAGAGGAGGGAATCAGTTAGTGATCGTCCAGACGTACTTGGAGATCGATGGATATGCGAGGTACTAGGTGCCTCCGGTTTCGTTCAGACCCAGAACGAACTTGTAAGTTGACTGTGTGTCTGACATAGGATTTTATTCTATGTGATTGATTTCAATTAAATATATATCTGTTTGGCGGCGGAGAATTTATTCTCTTGCTTAACGCCCTTCTCTGAGACATACGAGCTTAGAGGTTATATATTGATGGATTTCAAACGCATGGAGTGAACTGCCTAAGTGGCAATATGATCAAGGCTTCTGTTGAAAAGCAGAGTCTTATGGTTGATGATCAAAGCACGGCCTGTGTGGCATAGCTTTGTGTAGCGTTGATTCGTGAGCCTCACTCCCCGGTATTTGCTAGAAATGGGAGAGGACCTCTGGGAGGACATGCGTTTCTTTCTAGCTAGAGGTTGTGTCAGAGCTTAAACTGGCTAACATTTATATTATTTTCACCTGTGTGGTTGTTGCTATTGTGAGGCACCTCGGTTATATCGGTCGATCTGGGACCGATGGAGTCATTCGTTGGCTCATTTATGCCACAAAGGGCGGGGAAACGTAGTGTTCAGGCATTTTAATCCACATCGGTGCACCGGCCCTATCGCTCAAAGGGTCACTCGAGCTCTGATCCTGAGGCTCGGGCTAGAGAGTCTCGAATTCGATAGAGGATGATCCCTTGCCTTGGTTCATAGATGGAAATCCAATTTCCAAATACGCGACTTTGCGATTTTGATTGTAGAGCCCAGTATTGGCGACATGATATATGGTACCCATGCCGTCTATGATTGATACTTATGATTTGAAATTGTTTTGATACTATGCACTTATTATAGTATAAAATGATTCATTTTTAACGTACCAAGCATGTTTGGCTATTATAAGGGAAAACCCTATCCCCCGGCTTGCTTTGCGTTGTGTGATAGGACCTGGGTCTTATAATAGCTTCATTTTTCCAAAAAGAATTGCGCTATTTTGTTTTATGCACTGGTATTCTTGGGAGGAACCCCATTCCGTGTTATACGGCGTGGTCCCTTGATATATTTAATTTAAAGTAAAGTTTTAAATAACTGTTTTAGTCCTCACACCAGTCACGTGACTGACCTAGAGTTTATTGTTTTAACCTAAACTCTGGGTGTCCTTATTTTGACACGGGCAGCTAGTAGTTTTGGTTTTGCAGATTTATATTCACAGGATCCTGGTTTACAGGTGGAATGATATCCGGAAAGCTCTGTATCCGTATATCTCTTTCAATTGTGTTTTGTATTATTTTCCACTGCTATGTAATTTATTGTAATCTCTGATATTTATCGAATGTAATTTATTCATTCATACTCTGTGTATTCTTGTATTCTGATGAATTGTTGTAATAAACAATGAAATGTTCTTCTGTCTGCGTTCTAATGTGGCTTGTTCTCGAAGTATCCGCTCTTTCCTTCACGGGGAAGTTACAAGTCTTTATACAACCCAATCACATAAACAAGTCAGGTAACTTGTATTTGGCAGTGTAATCATAATTATAACAAATAAATATAATAATATAATTTAACATGTTACATATCACAAATCTAAGTCATCTCAGAACACAACATACATAACGATACATCATACAAGCCACAGATACATTCAATCACAGATAATCCAAACAAAGATGATTTACATACATTTATTTATAAAAATAATAAATAAATAACTGAATTAAAAGGTTGAGTGAGAAGGAGTTCTCACCTTGCGAGAATATGGGGAAGACAAGAAACAAATATGGACCATAACCAATCTTAAGCAGAAAATTTGCAAATTGAAGATCTTCTGTTTTCTTTTGAGAAGGAAGATAGATAAAAAGTTAAGAAGAGGACACCGTGAATTTTTAAGGGAAGATGAGGCTGATGAAGGTAGAAAGGAATTTAGATTTTCTTTACTTTTTATGTGGAAAGGAGGAAGAAGTTATAATATTTATAGTGGCAATTGCAAAGAATAAACAAAAGAATGAGAAAGGGAACTGAGAGAGATGCGTTATTCCTTTCTCACTTACGTCTCTTCATATGTTGTACGTTGCAAAGGAAATAAATTGGCTGAGGTGGCGTATTTATTTTTCGTTTCAAATTTCAAAAATAAATCTTATAAGAAAAGAGAACAACGGAAAGAAAATGAATGCTTGATTTATTTCCTTAGATTGTTACAAAGTGGTGTGGCTTTCTAATTTCAAAATACATAACAATGAATAATTTAAGGAACATATTCAATTGACTTAAAGGAATATGGTAGAGAAAATGTTTAGAATTATGCACAAAAAATGTTATAAGTTTGGCAGGTTTTCTTTTCTTGACAACATGGTATTGAAAAGAAGGAATTAGTAAAAGGAAGGAAAATAAATGCATGCGTGATTAATGAAGAAATAAGGTGGAGAGAAAGAATCACTAAATTTGAGGAAATTAGAAAAGGGAAAGAAAATAAACAAAAAGTATTTAATGCATGATTAATTGTCTAATGTTAATTGTTAGAAAGTTGTATGACTTTCCAAATTTCAAAAGACAAAATATTAAAATTTAAGAATTTAAGAAACATATTCAATTGGACAATCAAAAACAATGTACAGAAAATGAATAGATATATGCATAGACAATATTGATAGTTTTGCTTTTCTTTTTTCTTGTTTATTTTGAATATAAACAAAATGATACAAAAGAGAAGGAAAATATACACGTGGAGATGGTTTGTTTTAGAGAAAAATAATAACGAGAAAGAGGGGAAAGGAGAAATAAGGAGATGGAAATTTGAGAAATGAAAATATGCGACTGAAATAGGATGCATGAAAATAAAACAAAGGAGAACAAAGGGAAAGGCATGAAAATAGAACATAGTGAATACAATTAATAAAATGGAGAGAAGAAACTAATAGAATGAAAGAAATTAATAGAATGAAGAAAAAGAAATGAATGCATGATTAATGCATGTGGCCTTTAAGCAAAACATTTATTTTTAGTTTTATTGAAAAAGAAAAAAATCCATTCTTAACACACATTAAATTTCAATTCCAAATGCGATTATTTCTGGAATTAACAAGCTTGCACATACTCTTGAATAAATATGTCCACACATAATTACCCGTATTTGTTTCAATTATTTTGAATTAGAACGTTACTTGACTAACATAATTAAACCCCCTTTTACTGCGTGATTTAATTCCATTTACGATGCGCATTTATTTTCAAATTCAAACGTCACTTCTAAAATTTAAGCTCTATATATTTATATGAAGTAAATATATACATGTATATTAGCATGCATGTACCCTTCTAGATTTAATTGTCCACTTTCAAGTTTTAACATTATTTTTGTGTTAATCAAAGTGGACATTTGTGTTATTGCCAATTTGCAATTCATGTTTGAATCATTACTCCACAAACATTTGTTAATAAATACTACAGTAGTCATTCAGTCTTTGACTGTCGAAGTAATGTGCAATCAAATATTTTATACTAGAATAGTGCTTTCCTTCCATACTTGATATTAGTATATATAATAGATGGACCACTGTTTTTGCAAACGCTATATAAAAGATAGCCTTAAACAATTTCCTATTTTATTTTTCTTAAAATACATTGATGTCTGGGTTGCTTTTTCTTCATTGACTTATTATATTTAGAGAAACATTTTAATATGCATATATTTTATAATTTACAATTACAAATAAATTTTGGTTTAGAAAAAGGAAAGTTGGACAATAAATGTATGTGTCAATTAAGTTGTAAATGTCATTTAATACGACACTTAATCTAATTAAAGAGAAAGAGATGAATGGTTTATGTCTCTATATGAATTATCTCTTTCCTCTATTTATTACACATTCTAATAGGAAAAAAAATTTGAAAAGTTTTCCTTCTTTATTTATTTTTACATGTATAGTTACACTAATACGTATTGCTTATGTACAACACATGTATTTCATAACAAAAGTATATTTTATACATTCATAATATTACAAACATATATATGCCACTTGTATGTTGCATTTACACTTCACATAATTGAAGGTATTTGACACATTCGCTATAAAAACCTTTTTACTATTCAATAATTTAATTTAAAAAAAAAGTTTGACGTATTTTCTAACAAAATTCCATGAAATAAAATTTTAAAATTTATCCTGATTTTTCGGGTTGTTACACCTATTGTCCTGTTTACCTTGTCACACCTGCCTTTTATGTAGTAATCTCTCTTATCCACTTTATATGCCTGTCATGCTACTTTTATTTATTTACTTGCTAAAAGTAACTACACTCGCCATACTTTACGTCTGACTCTTTTTATTTCCTCTTCTTCGTTTTGTTCCCCTCCCCCTGGTTCTCAGGGCGGGAACACTCAGGCTTGACCGTGATTCTGCTTTCATTTTGCTGGAGCTGCTTTGACGTATGGCTCAAGCTTTTATTCATGCTACTATGGCTATGCTTTATTAGGGGAATTATGCTTTTATGTACTCTGATGTTTTAATATACAAGATAATAGTTTTTTTGATGTAATGGTTTATGTGTATTTCAGACATGTGCTGTTTTTGAACCACAGTATTTTATGATAAATAAAGTTTTTAAATTTCATTGTTGCTTTTATATCTGTCTTGTAATATTTATGTTTCTGTTTACCTACAACTCTTCAAGAAACTTAATGCATTCCTTAGTGAGTGACTTAACGGACGTGGGGTGTCACACTTAGTATCAGAGCTGAAGGTTACCAGATTAGATAAAAGTTTTTGAAAATTATTTTTCATAAAGGTTTTAAAAAGAAAGAATTTTCAAAAAGAAAAATCTATTTTGAAAGCATTCCTTAAAAAGCCATATGTAGTATCTTAGATCCTTTGTCTGAATCTCCTCCTTTTTCTTTTCAGCATGTCTGGGGAACCAAACATTCGTAATATCCTAGATGGTGTTACGATACCCGGATGGTTTCGTAGGTGTCTGGAGGCCACAGCACCTGCTGAAGGCCAAGGAAACGTTCCTCCCACAGTTGCACCAGTCATTCCTCCTCCTCCTCCTCCAAGAGTAGATAATTTCGCTAAGATCTGCAAAGACTTCCGTGCAATGGGAGGTAAGCCATTCCATGGGAATGAGACATTCGTAGAGGCATGGAATTGGCTCAAGAAGACCAAGGATTTGTTCGTAATCTTTGAAGTAGAAGATAGAAGGAAGATTCAGTCAACTGCTTGGCTACTGAAAGACGAAGCCTCATTTTGAGGGGAAGTTACCTAAGTTGGACGCCCGGTGGAAACTTGGGAAGATTTTAGACAAAGATTTGAAATGAAATTTCATTCCCAAGCCGAGAGAAGCATACAGATGGAGAGGTTCTTAGCACTCAAACAAGGAAACTTGATGGTGAAAGAGTATGTGAACCAATTCAACCAGCTAGCAAATTCAGGGTTAGAATTGGTGGATACGCGGCATAAGAAAGCTTTGTTGTTTGCTAAAGGGCTAAATGAACCCCTTCATAGGTTAGCCATGTCCATTATCCCAATGGGATCTACTTTTGAAAAGCTTGTTGATATGGCCCTAATGCATAAGGAAGACAAGGGAGAAAAGAAGGAATTAAAGGATGAGGAAGCAACGCAAAATGAGAAGGTGTGGCCCAAGAAGGGACAACAACAACAGCAACAACAACAACAGAAGAAAGGCAAAAAGAATGACAAGGTTAAAGATAAGAGTAAGTGCCATTGTTATGGGCGAGAGGGTCACTTAGCCAAGGACTGCAGGAAATGGAAGAGTGCTTGCTTCGCTTATGGGGAGGTCGGGCATCTTATTAAGGGTTGCCCGAAGAAATGGGGACAAGGTTAAAGGGCAAGAACTTATTGTGGGCAGGTGCATGCTCTCGCGATCAGTGCTCCTGATAGAGGTAGAAACCTATTGTGGGCAGGTGCATGCTCTCGCGATCAGGTGCATGCTTTGAATTATCCACCAGGTATATATGGAAATCAATCTCTTAAAACACTTTTTGATTCTGGCACTTCACATTCATTTATATCTTGTTCTGTGATTGAATCTCTGCACTTAATTACTAGTATGGTAGTGGATCCCGTAGTTGTCTCAAACCCCATTGGTGGTTTGGCTCATTTATCTATGATTTGTAGGGGTTTGAGAATATATGTCTTACGCGTCAAATTTGAATGCGATGCACATGTGCTCGGTTTTATAGGCTATGGGTTGATTCTAGGGACGGATTGGCTTACAACATATGGCGCCATTCTGGATTGTGAGGGGAGGGTTGTTAAGCTTCTAACTTGTCATGGGAGGGCCCTCAAAATTTCTTGTGACCCACAAGGGTCTGTCATGCTTAGTTTCCTATAGTCTCTTGAGGCGTATATCGATGTTCAGCGATCGGTACCAGTAGTCCGTAAGTATCCTGATTCTTTAATGAGGTACGGGGTTTAACCCCGAGGCGCGAGATTGATTTCCATATATACCTGGTGGATAATGCAAAGCCATATGCATTACCTATGCGCCATATGGATCCTAAAAGAAAAGAGCGAACTTGATAAGCAAGTGGGACTTGAGAAGAGGTTTGATAGGTGAATTATATCAAGATGGGAAACCTATTGAAGACAGTCGTTAAGGAAGCCCATCATTGTAACATAACCATTCATCCAAGCAGCGATAAAATGTATAGAATTCGAGGTAACGGAGCGAAACTTGCGAAAGGAAGTGGAAGTAGAGAAGGAAGCAATGATTGGATGGGTTACGACTTGTGTACTTGGATCAGAAGTTAAGAAACTGTGCAACAGAGAGGTTAGGTTAATAAAAGTGCATTAGGGAGAAGACAGCAAGGATGTGACTTGGGAGACTGAACATAAAGATCACGCTTCATACTCTTTCCTTTTTGGGACTATGTTCTTAACTTCTTTTTCCAAAGCTTTTTATTCATACTTGTTTCCATCATTCGTCTGTCCTATCGGTCGAATCTTCTACCTTTAGGTAGGGAACCTTTGGATGTAAACATGTGTTTGAGACATGTTATGTTTGATGGATGCAAGTGGATGCAAGTGTTTGCTAGTGGTTGTCTGTGGATGCATAAACACACACATTGGGCACTAGATCGGCTCAATCACTCTCAAACTGCATATGGATATGTGTGCATTTTTCTTTTCTTCAATGGGTGAAAATGGATGTATCATCATATGGATGTTGCGTTTGGATGGATGATTGTGTACACATATATAACTTACATGTTATAATAGGAATATCTGCATACATGTTGGATTCATGACACTAAGGTACATCGCATTAAGGAGGTCGACTGAATCAGTGGACCGCCTGATCTTTCGCATTAGTGTTGCGACATAGACACACACCTTTGCATATGTTCAGATAAGCATTAGAAAATTTCTAGGACAATAGATGCCTGTGATTGGTGGATGAGTAGATGGATGATGGATGATAGGATACATTTTTTTTAGCTTGGAGATTTCAGGGACGAAATCCATTGAGTAGGGGAGAATGTAACACCCCGAAAATTTTATACATTTTAACTACATTATATAGTGAATATAATGTGATAACTTAATTAAATAATGCGAATTAAGTAAAACAAACTATACTATTACGTTCGTCTCGAAATTTTGGTCAAGGTAGATATTTGGTTTGCGTAAAACGGACATCGTATGAAGAAATTATTAAGCCTTGAAGTTCGTATGCATATGAGAAATATATATATATATATATATATTAAACAAATAAATATTCAAAAAAATTCAAAACAGCAAATCGAGAGGTGGAGTAGCCGAACCGTCCCATTTTGGGGGTCGATCCCGGGGTCGATCCAGGGTGTATGGGTGTTGACCCGTGGCCCGATTCTCCCTAGAGCTGATGTGGCATCTGAATTCTGGAGGCTGGAAGCTATAAATACATGGTAATTTCTCTTGTCTTCTTCATTGAGAATCCATGGAGGCCAAACTCTGCCGGCATCTGAACTGAACTGGATCCTTTTTCTTCTACAACTATCAACTAAAGCAAATCCACTGGAAACTCAAGATCTAATCTTTGCTAGTTCCATCTTCTAATCCAAAATTTGTGAGTTCTTATTTACTTTCAAAATTAAATATTTAAAAACTTTTAGGATTATATTTTGGATTTGTTCGTGCGCCTATATTATATTGGATCCATTGTAAATTATGAACATATGACATTTTGGATTGGTTATAACTTGGATTTAAATTTCTATGATGTAGTTCTTAATCCCTATTTCTGATAGATCTACTTTTATCTATTAGATCTGAATTATGTGGACATTCTATAATGTAGATCTTAATCCCTATTTTGATAGTTCTACTTTTATCTATTAGATCTGAATTATGTGGACATTCTATGATGTAGATCTTATCCCTATTTGTGTTAGATCTACTTTTATCTATTAGATCTAAATTATGTGGACATTCTATGATGTAGATCTTAATCCCTGTTTATGTTAGATCTACTTTTATCTATTAGATCTGAATTATGTGAATGTACCATGATGTAGATCTTATCCCTATTTGTGTTAGATCTACTTTTACCTATTAGATCTAAATTAGGTGGACATTATATGATGTAGATCTTAACCCCTATTTGTTAGATCTACTTTTACCTATTAGATCTGTATTATGTGGACAACTAAATTATTAATCAGTCTAGTTTATTATTTGTATCCCCTTGTGCTTCTCATATTAGATTTGAACCTGTTGGACAACTAAATTAAATTCTGATCTTGTCATGTTCATCTTATCACCTTTGCCATGTTACAACTAGTTAACCGCCACAAGTTCATTAGATCTATGCTTATACATTCACCATGTTAGTATATGTTTATGCTAGTTATGTTAGAACATTCACCTTTGTCATATTTCCATTACCTTCCGTTTTTATTGTTTATGATTAGGCTATTATTTAGCCTATATATTCCGTAAATTATGTGAACACGCTAGTTAGGGAACAGGGAGGGGAAAAGTTAACATTGGCATAATTTGAATATAAACATGAGTTGGACATAAATTCAAAAGGGGGAAATGAGGACATAATCAACTATTAAGACATAGGTAAGAATTGGATAAAATGGAATGCTTTATAATTACAATTAGAAATTTTAATTGCACTTATGACACGAGTTTAGGTTGCATTAGTGGTGGAAGTCTGCCCGAACCCAACCGGCATATCCAGCAGCCACTAATGTTGAACCTAATGTGAGAGTCCTAATTGCGCAAATACGAATCGGGCTAAGACACGAGGTTAGGCAAAACTTGTGGAATAAGACTGCCCAGACCCGACCAACATATCCAGCATCCTCAAGTTGTAGGCCTAATGTCGTAGGTCTAGCCCATTATAACCATAAATGGATATGGTAATGAATTGGACTACTTAACCTAATCTAATCCATAGGGATTGTATGATTATGAACTAAAATTAGGTTTAAGTAAAAATTGGTTGGACAATGGGTGGGTTAAGTTAACTAAATCTTAGGTTGATGGGTAATATTATTATATATAGGCCCACAAACTTAACCGTTAAATAAACATGCTTGAATCAGTGGGAGAGTTAAGTACATCTTGGGTTAGTGGGTAATATTTGTATATATAGGCCCACAAACTTAACTTGTTGGGGTTATGTAATTAAAGACACCGTTAGGTAAACATAACTAGCAGAATACCTAGTAGTAGGGATGCAAGACAAAGGGGAGAGCTTGCATCATCTTCTATGGGACCCATTTCAGTCAGTAACCCTTAAATAGGTATCAAACAGGTATATGAACTAGGTTGGAGTGGGGCACGCTTACTGAGATGAATATAAGAGATCCAAACGTGGAGGACGGTGTCATGACTATGCGTTCCATCGGGGTCATGTGCTTGCATGGCTCTGTTTGCTCAGGAAAATAAGACGCTGTGACATAAGTAGATATGGTTGTGCACATTCGAAAAACGAAGGGTTTCCACTTTAGGGAGTGATACACCCTACTGTGGGGCTAGCACAGGGTATCTACGGAATAGGGAGCCGATCGATTGGGGAGTAGCAAATAGGGTACATCTAGTCCTGTCTATTTCTGTGGGGTACCTGTGTTTCTGTTTGGGCTAACACCCGTTATTTCTGTTTGAGTTAAAACCCATTACTAGAGTACACCCAAAACTACCATTATATTTCAGTTGGGATCATCATGTTTCTGTTAAGCAATTGGGGAGTATGTAATCCTACTACACATCTGTTATACTAGTATTGTTGCAGAGCAAGGAAAATATTAAGAAGCGCTATCTATTCTATCCTGTTGTCCTGTATACCTTGTCACACCTGCCTTTTATGTAGTAACCTCTCTTATCCACTTTATATGCATGTCATGCTACTTTTATTTATTTACTTGCTAAAAGTAACTAGACTCGCCAGACTTTTTGTCTGACCCTTTTTGTTTCCTCCTCTTCCTTCCGTTTCCCCCTTCCCCCTCCCCAGGTTCTCAGGGTGGGAACACTCAGGCTTGACCATGATTCCGCTTTAATTTTGCTGGAATTGCTTAGACGTATGGCTCAAGCTTTTATCCTTTCTACTACGGCTTTGCTTTATTAGGGAAATTATGCTTTTTATGTACTCTGAAGTTTTAATGTACAAGATAGTAGTTTTTATGATGTAATGGTTTATATGTATTTCAGACATGTGTTGTTTTTGAAACACATTATATTATGATAAATAAAGTTTTTAAATTCCGCTGTTGCTTTTATATCTGTCTTGTAATATTTCTGTTTCTGTTTACCCATAACGCTTCATGAAACTTAATGCATTCCCTTAGTGAGTGACATTAAGGGACGTGGCATGTCACAAACAGCAAGCACTAACCAGTCTGCTAAAAGATCTTTGTATTAACTTTTTGAAAGGGATGTTACAACCTTGGATTGATATGTTTGGTGTATCGATGCTTAATTATGTGAATTTACCCGTTATTCATGTAACAACCCGACTTTTTGATTCTCGAAAATTGACATTAATACATTCTATGTATTCATGTATCTCAAATCAAGTGCTAGAAAGTTTGAAAGTTAGGGGAAAAGAAAGAAGATAGAAGAATAGAAGAAAGAAGATATAGAACAGAGTCTCACAACTAAACGCATAATCTATAAGGTAAACAATGCTCTTTACAAAAAGCAAAAAACTTTAAATATACATACATCAATAAGAGTACACAATGAATTAGTCTGCACAGTAATAACATGTCCTTACTTTTGCTGATACATACAAGAACATATATAGCATCATAAAATAAAAGAATACAAGCAAACATCTTGTCATCAACTCGTCTTCTAAAGCTCTAAAGCAATCCTGATCCAATCTGAATATATACTCAGTCTGACCCGAGCAATATAATAAGATAACACCTAAATCAGGCTAGGCAACTACATGAGATAACTCAACATATAGTTATATATATTAATACAACTTGAGGCCGTACGCATGTCCATAAAGGTTATCCTCTAAATAACATCCGACCATGTATTAGGGGTAGTATAGTTGTATAATAGATAATGTCTAGGGTGTAGAATATAAATAAATCAAATAACTAGAATGGTTACATTGGTTACATTCGATAACTATTAAGTGTACAAACAAAACCAATAAGGAACGTTCACATATTGGATTTTCTGTGGAGATCTCTCCAGATCAAGCCAGATTCGAACTCCATGCACAAGGATCATGAGTTACCTACTAAGCGTCGTATATCTCTAGATAAAAAATACCTAATGACAACATGACTGGCCCACGCACGAAAACACCAATGTGCACTACGTGGAACCAAATATATCCAATTCCTCTTGCAACATCTATAAGCATACTTTAGATATGGAGTCAATATATCCTGCCATATGTTTGCAAAACCCCATATCATGCATCCTGTTACGACTAACAAATTCCCGGTCCTGATTATTGACACAAATACCTTGTTAACTAACCAAAAATCAGAAATTACCGGATCATTAATAGAAAGAGTTAGAGGGTGAGAATAGAAAGAAACTTAGAATGAAAGAAGAAGAAGAAAAACATCAAAGTAAACACGAATCTCATAGCGGAACGAATAAAACATATTATATAACTTAACTTTTGAATTACAAATTGTAACTATATACACATACCATTATCAGAGTATACACATTGGAAATAAACAATAGCTATAAATCTCTGAGGCCTTCTGCTCCAAGCTCCTCCCAAATATATCTATAAAATTTTGACTACTTGACTTCCCATACAAATTATGGCACCCAAGAGTTTAGGGTAAACAAAACAAAATAGACTCTGGGTCAGTCATGGGAATGGTTTGAGTTAACTTCAACCACTGCTTTTAAAAATCCTTTCAAAAGAAAGGATAATCGTAGAACCGATCCAAACATATGGATTGCTTTTACCTTACGATGACCCAAAACATTATTTGAATCAATACTATTCTGATATTATGATAGTGTCTAAATCAAGTAAATAGCAATCTAGTAGAACGCTTGTATCTAACTCTCCACATACATTGTATACAATTAAAACCGTAGGTGCTTATTGGAGATTAGATTTCCAACTATAACAAGGTATTCAACCACCTTCTGATAGTATATATCTAGAGAGGAATACACTAGGTTCAACAAGAACATCTTGCAACCTGGCCTATACATTACCAACCACTCATTTCACTTGAGTGTAAGGAATATATTATCACCAACGGTTGGGATCATCAACCGTTACTGAAGAATATAGCAGTGGTATAATAAAGAAGCAAGTGGATATTTCTCCAAATAAGTGGCAGTACACCCTAACGGGGCAACCCACATAGCCATGTTGCCTGCTCGATTTTTGTCATTTCCAGATTGTGAGGCTTGATGTTACTATTACCTTTTTAAAAACATCACATCTTGATTCACTTTGAATGCCACTTTGTCACAGCCGCCAAATCATTTACTGATTTCCCTAAAAATATCACAGGTATGAAGCTAAGAAAAATGAATTCCTCGACTACCAAACACAATACGTTTGAAGAGATTAATGTATATGGTTTATTAAGCATACTCTGTAATACATTCGTCCATACAAGTTATGTGGGACTGGAAAAACTGAAGCCACCATCACATTAATCCATCTTAGGCAATTTCTACCAAGGATTAATAAAACAACCCTTGCACACTACTTCATCTTCAATTATCTTCAGTATAATTTGATACACAATGCTTATGCCCATACAGAGTGGTTTTCATATAATAAACTTGATCCCGGTCTCTCCGTATTGACAAAGTAAAAATAAAATTGGCCAAAAACTTTTATGGCGGGTTATTTAACTATCAATGGAAACATCCATTCAATCAATGATCCCATTTACAAATGGAAATTCTATCGATAAAGCATCAAGCAATACTTAACCTCTTTCAATTAGTTATCTATTTTTTTATCATTATCCAACTCCATATCTTTCCCTGGATATCTCTCAAAATCTCGTTTGGCCTCTCACGATTCTTGGAAGACATTTCCATATATTCATAAACTATTTATTTTCTATATTACGGAACATATCTCTTATTAACATCGGAAAACATTTCTATGTATACTCACATTTTCTTATTTTCTATATTTAGAAAATATACATTACTAATTTTGGAAAACATTTCTATTTCTTATTTCGCATTCTATTCTTCCACATCCATCAGTCCCTAACTGTAAACTAGTAAGAGAACAACTCCCTAAATATCAACACCAAAGGCTGAAACCAAATCAGGTCGACACTCAGAAAGTCATTTAACTCGAGTAATTTCCAGTTAGTTTCTAATTTCCTTAACTCCATTTCATTTATGCAAGGTATTTTCTTTTAAACCATTATTCACTTTAAAATATGAATATTATTCCTTTATAGAAATCTGGACTAGTTTTATCAAACCACTCTTGATTTTCAATTTATAAATACTATTATAGGTTCAAATTTTATTTATCGAGTCATTTTGTAACTTCTCATTCACATTCCATTTTATTTATATAATTTCATTTACATGCCAATTTCCTAGTAGATTTTATCTGATAAGTTTATAATTATTTATCGCCTTCATATCCAAATATAATTTACCGATTCCTAACCAATTATAAATTTCCTTGTCAAGTTCTATTTCACATAATATATAACTTCTAAAGGTATTTTATTTTAAAAAGCTTTCGACATAGTCGAACTCTAATTATAAATCCTTATTGATTATTTCAATTCTATTCACATTCCGAACGTCGAAATAATTTTCATCGTTCCTTTTAAAATCTTTCCCATTTCCCCTTTAAATTCATTCTTGAATTTACATTTCCAAATTATCCAAAGAGAATTCTTTCACTTCATTTATAAACATCATTTATAAATTAAACTACTTGTTTTAATTATTGAAAACAAGAAATTATATTCTAGCCCACTCAAAAATAAATTTCTATATTAGAAAAATAGTTTTTTCCTTTTATAACACAATTTTAATTTCTTTATATATAAAGTATATTTTACAGTATTTAAATATCAATTATTTTAGGTCTACTACAATTCAACCATTTAGAACAACCAAATTCTATCACAAACATTTAACAAATCATATATCACAATATATGAAAACACACAGTAATAATTTTGAGGAATCCAGTTGAATTCCTCCAACTTGTTTTCATGCATCCACAGAAGTTAATCAACGTAAATAACATAAATTACATTTCAATATAAGATGTAATAATAGATAGAAGCAATATTTAACTAATGATTTATATATGTAACTATATCTATAATTTCAACCAATATATTAGTAATTCATCCCAATAACCATCACACAACATTCAATTATCGTATATCAATATTAAAATATGTTTATAATATTATAAAACTACACAGAGTTTGTGATTTTACTCACTTTGGTCGTTTATCGTTAAATAACGGTAAATGGTCAATAGATCAGATCAGGTGTTATATTTCGCCAAAAATTGAGACGATCTCTAAATCGCTCCAAACCAGTTCCATCCTGTAGGACGATCCCAGCGGATCTTGTTTCATCATATTCTGATAACGTATGGAAAAGATGTAAATATTACGATTTTGAGAAAAATAAAAAATCATTAATATTTAAAAAATAATTTATTAATTAAACCTAATCCACCTTTTAATTTAAAAATGCCGCTCATTACCTTCTCTACCTAGTAACTCCACGCACAACTTCTCCCACGACCGAACATTAAAACCCCACGTTCACATTTCCCCTTTCACTAAAAAATAAACTAATAACACTAAAATCCTTCTCTTCTACTCCTCTCCATACCAAAATCAAAGAACTCGAGCTCCCCCAATAAAGAGCGACTATAGCAGCTTTCTTCCGAAAGCATGGTACACTTGCAACAAAATTTTATGCAAAACTCCAACAAATCATGCGTACAAGCCTCAAATCTTACTACGAATCCGAAACAAGCATTCATTTCATTCAATATGGCTTCAATCCTCCGATTTCCTTAACCTTAGCGCATAATACTATTTTTGCAGCCAAGAAAAGTTGTGCGGCACCTTTAGAAAGGTATACCTTGTTGAAGAGAAACATTATAGGAGCTCAAAAATACATGCTTCATAATTTATAGGTTTTTATACGAATTGTTTTTATTTTCTAAACTATGGTTATTTCACATTATATAAAGAAATGGTGGAGGCTGTGAAGTTTGACGATAGGAAAGAGGAAATTAGGTTTAGGTAGTGGTATTTATAGGATAGGTAGCTTCTAGAGTAAGCTTCCTATATTATTTTATTAACTTATATCATATTGCTACTTGTATTCGTTAATTAAAAATCAGTGTGATCCCATACAATATCCAAATTTGATGTAAATCGACATATAACTATGGTTCGACATTGCGGATCCAACGAAAACTTGTTTCATCAAATTTCAAGTCCGTTTGCTCACACGACATTATTTTAAAGTCAAATTATTGATCAATTCACGTTTAAATCTCACACGTTCACAAAATAACTCCGATTGGCTCAAAATTTGAAATCTAGCAATAATTAATCATCATGGATTTAATAAAATTTGATTAGGTGAAAACGAAGGTCGTTTGCAAAATGACTATTTTCAAGGCTTAAATAAAACCAATAAAATATTTATAAATTCATAAACCATTCAATTTAATAATATTAATTAATTAATATTATCGTATATATCCAAATAGAATATCATATAGTTCCAATATAAACATACTTGGATTTACAACTCGATATTTAAAAATCTAAGTTAAATCGATATTCGATTTATATAAAAATCCTTTTATTTTATTAAATAAATCATTATAATTTATAAGCAATTCCATAGCAACTTTCTGGAAATTTGATTTGGACATAACTAATAATCTACAAGACAAAATCTCTATTTTTCACTTCCATTACAAAAATATAGTAATATAGATTTGAACGTTTCTCGTCTCAAAGAAATCCAATCTATAACGAATCCTACACGCTCAATTGAAATTCAAAACGTATAACTATGAACTACCACGATGTTATGAGCTCGTTTAAAATATAATTATAAATTATACGTTCAAATGTCGTTTATTAAATAAATTCGTTATTATAATTCAATTCTAAACTGAATTAAAACTCTTAAATTATCCAATTCACATAATATTGCAAATTCAACTATTTCCAGCTATTTCGGAAATAAACATATTAATCCACTATATATATTAATTAAATATTCAAAATTATTTAATTTAAGTTGTTTAAATTAGCAAACCACTATTTAAATAATTAAATAAATTAATTATTCCACCATTAAAAATACGTGACGTTACATTCCTTCCCCCTTAAAAGAATTTCGTCCCTAAAATTACTAAGCAGTATAAATGCTCTAACTCTCCCAACTTCACTCAACCCACTCGGTTGAAATCTTATACTTCATATCCCCACAACTAAATTCCATACAACTTTAATTCCTTATATCAATACCCAACCTTTCATCATTCATTCCAAACGATTTGTCCACCATTTTGGACAATCCATCACCATACTCTTATCTTCAATCCATATGCTCTCCTGCATATCCCCAGTCTACTCACCAACAATATTCATGAGCATCCTAAGGTAATAAGAGGAAACATAAAACCTTGAGTTGGACAACAGTCTTAGTGGGCTATAAAATAACTACAACAGTTACTCAGGATATATGAATATAGACATTCAACATTTGATCTGTCTCTACAACCATAGAGTTAGCACATGATAATCATTTATAATATGCCACTCCCAAAATAGGAATGAACATCCCAATCCTGCTTATTTTTGAAAACCTATGGTGATAGCCTACCAAGAAAAATAGAGAAGAAAACACGTAATCAACTGCATCATCTATAACAACAAAAATCCTAACTAATATTGACCAAATACTTAAATAAATCAATCATCAAATGACTGGCCGTTGTTGTCCGTCAAAGGCTGATAAAAAAATACCTCGATTCCAGCCAGACCGCCATACGTCTCCTTACATGTATTTGCCTTCGTCTGAGAAGACTAAATCCGCTTTAATCCTGGCTACACGATTCATTTGATCCTGATGGGCATCCCTACGACATCCCTGCTTTTAGCCCGCTAGAGCCTTCGACTTTCGATGATTCCTTAGCACTTCCAATTTCACGAGCCATCCACCTTGAAACTTTATCCTTTATTTCAAGTCACTTCTCAAACCGTTCCATTATCATCTGTGATCAACTCCCACCTAAGTCATTCCATCATTCTACTGAATCATGCATCATCCCACGACCAACGTTACATCAACTTGACTTAGACCACTCCATCCTGAGTTCACAATTGAAGTATTAATCATCCTTGAGTTGCACTTCAAACATCCAAATTCCTTTGGTCACCAAACTTCACCATCAAACTTTAGAAGGCCTAACCATCATGCTTACAAAATTTGAGCTCTCTACAATTCACCGTAATGGATCGGTACTGGTCCATCAATTATGGGTACTTGTCCATACATTTAATCAAAAATTGACTAACTGTTGAATCTCTCATACCATACCCTCAGGTACTTCCTACCAATCCATTCTCGAGGCTAAATACTTTTTTGATAAACTTCTTTATCGGTCCATCAACCCATAGTCGAGCGATCAAACTTCGACCTATCTAAATGCCTCGAAATTATACATGCAAACTTGACTTAACACCGCAATTCCATGCACGAAGTTTGAAGCCACCGAGACCAACTAGCATGGATTGGTACCGGTCAAACAGCTATGGACTAGTACTTGTCCATTCATTTAAAAAAATTCAGTCTGAAATTTTCTTAGTGTCATCTAGGTATCTTTCGGAGCTCCTCCTCCAAGTTTCATCTAAATTCGATGATTTAAACCTTCGATTTGCTCTGATCTTCAATCCTAAGTTCTACGTCAAACAATTCAAGCAATGCGTTTAATTCAATTAAAACTAACAACAATTCTTCCAATTTTGATCATACAAACATGAACATACATTAACCAAATCATAAAACAATAGATTTAACAAGCTTTGGATCTAAAATGCATAAGAACCTGATTAAACTAACAAGTTGCCGGTTTACATGGTTAAATTAGATTATTCTAAAACGTCTAAATCTAAGTTCAATATATATGATTAGATCTAGGGTTAAAGTAACATGTATATCATGAATTAATCCTAATCTAACCCATATAATCCGTAGTTTCCATGTGATAGTTATCTATCTTTCACCAAATCCAAGGTCCAATACAAATCCATTGAACCCATATCTGGAAAGAAATGAAATCCCCAAAATCAATGTGATATGATGCAATTTAATCTTTTCAGGCGTAGATCTAGGCTCCAGATGTTATTTAGGATGAATTAGAATGAATTAGATGAAGAGATTAGGGTTTAGGTTGAATCTGGAGAATCACGGATACAAACCCAATACTTGGATGAAGAGAGGAAACTTAATTCTCTCCCCAAACCCATCTATTTATACCAGCAGATCATTAGCCTAATGGGCTTCACTAATTAGCCCATTAACTAATTAGTCTTCCTAACAAAAACTAAAACCTAAAAAAACGATTTCTTCCAAACTACTGAGCCGAATCTTTAATATGAAAACTCTACTAAAGAACCAACCACTATTATGATCCAATGAGATCGATTTCAGCACCTAGTTTGATCCCTATAAAAAGTTATAGCCAAAATAATATTCATATATGTACGATTGTCGTTAACCAGTTACGTAAAAATCATGGACATGCCTAACATCCTTTGAACAACATATTAAAATTTATTGATCCGACAACTAGGAAATTAAATACAGTTTTTTTTTTCAATACTCTAATATGTAAAATATCGATCGTTGCATTCTCCCTATTTTAGGAATTTTGCCCCCGAAATTACAAGCAAACATGAAAAACAAAACATCCTGCAAACCTACCATCCACTAGTAACTAATTTACTATCTAATCTAGCTCCCAACAATACATGCAATCAAAATCTTAACCTTGCATGTGGAACTCTAATAGTACAAGATACAATGGTAAAAGTAAAATATGATATATGGGACAAACCACTTCAAAAGTTCTGGATGGGTCGACTTTATACTCTCTTCCGTTTTCGACATGCAATCGTCATCGTCCTCGCCCCATTGTACCTTGACTAAATTAACAACCTTCCTCCTAAATTGTTTCGTGTCGCTTCCTATGACAGAAAGAGGCTTTCGAGGCCTAGAAACTTCAGGCTAACCTCTAAATCTTTAATTTGAACATGAGATACCAAAACATTTGAGTCATGGCGATACATGAAACACATTGTGCACACCTGCCATCTTTTTAAGTAAATCCACTCGATATGCGAGCTTTTCATTTCACTCAACAATTGGAAACGACCCAACAAACCTTGGCGCTAACTTTCCTTTATTCCCGAAAAGAACAACATTCCTTAGAGCTAAAACCTTAACAAATGCCAAATTTCCGACTAAGAATTCCAAAAAAATTCATCGCTTATTGGCATAGCTTTTCTGACGATCTTGTACTGCCTTCATTCATTGCCGAATGTTCTCAGTATTATCCGATGTTTCTGTTTTCATCTTGGACCCAGGTACCAACTTCTCTCTGGTCTCTAACCAATAAGATTGAGATTTACAAGGTCTATCATATAATGCATCATACATTTCCATTCTAATACTCGATTTGTAGTTGTTATTATAAGCAAACTCAACCAAATGCAAATGGTCTTCCCATGATCCTCTAAAATCTGATGCACAAGCTCTAAGAAGATCTTCCAGTACTTGATTAACCCTCTCAGCCTGGCCTTTTCTCTAAGGATAATAAGTCATTCTCATACATAGCTCAGTTCCCAATATATCTTGCAAACTCTTCCTGAATCCATTAGTAAGAAACGAATCTCGATCATTAACAATGCTCTTCGGTATCCCACGTAATCGAATTATCCACTTAAGATATAACTCAACTAACTTCGATGCCATCCTAGTCGATCTGACAGGAATAAACCTTGCATTTTTTGATCAAGCGATCCACGAAGACCCAAATACCTTCATTTCCTTCCCTTGTCCTAGGTAATCCATTGATACTTGAATCCATTTCCACTTGGGAACTTCCATTGGCTATAAAAAAACCACTTGGCTTTTTCTTCTCAGCTTTAACCAATCGACAGTTCATACATTCCAAGATAAATTTCCCGATATCCTCTTCATGCCTTCCAAGTAGTATATTTGCCTCATATCTCGATATCTCTTATTACCACCAGGATGAACCATCAATCTAGAGCGATGAGATTCTCTAAAAACCTCATCCCTCAATCCATTTATATTGGGAACCACCAGTCGGCCGCTCTTGCGAAGCCAACTATCTCGATCGACTTCGAAATCCATAATTTTCTCAAGTTATATACTCATCATTATCCTCTAAATGACCTTTATAAGCTTAGAATCTCGTTTCTGTTATTCTCCAATCCTTTCAATGAGAGTCGGTCGGATCAATAAGCTTGGTAACATCTCAGGCTCTAACTCGTAATAAGGCCTGAAATCAAATCCAGCCAAATACTCGAGATACTTCCATTCCGAAAACATGGCTCTTAAACTTGCATGTCATCTACTTAAGGTGTGTTCCATTATGTTATCTTTACGTGGATTATAGGCTATACCAAAATAATACGATGCCAAAAACTCTAACCATTGCTGCAGCCGAAGATTTGAATCCTTTTGGGAGAAAATATACTTTAACGACTTGTGATCCGTTAACAATTCAAACCTAACTCCCAACAAATATTACTTAAAAATCTTCCAAGCAAACGCTATCTCTACTAACTCTGAATCATGTGTTGTCAACTCGCGTAAGCCACTACTATCCTTTTGCATTAACACTACTCCAAGTCAAGTACCACATGCACCGGTGTATACTATTGTCCCTTCATTCCCAATCAGAATAGTCAACATAGGAGCACTCGTCGGTCCTTCTTTCAAGATTATAAAAGCATGCTCACGCTTTGCATCTCATGTGAATACCTGATTCTTCTTTGTCAATCTGATTAATGTTGCAGCTATCTTAAAGAAATCCTTGATAGATCATCAGAAGTATCCAGCTAAATCAAGGAGAATCTTGACATCCGTTACATTATTGGGTCGATCCAAATCCTGGATTGCTACCGCCCTAGCAGGATCCTGTGTAGTTTATTCCCCGCCATATCCCCGTTATGTCTTGTAGCAGGTTTCTAATGCAACGCTATATCCAAATAGCCTCTAAAATAACCTTTCCGCTTTAAGCCCCACTATATTTCGATATTTCCGATATATCCCCTTATTTCAGCTATATTCTGCTATTTCCGCTATATCTTCTATAAGAGAAATGAATCAAAAATTACATTTATGCATTATAAAAATATTTTTTAATTATAATTTTTAACATATATTTTTCAAAATATAAAATACTATAATATTCCATTAAATTTAGTCAAGCTAAATAAAAGTTTACAATTATTTACATATATTTTCTTATGCTTTTATATAAAATTAAGAAAGTACTAATAATAATTAAGTTGAATGATAATTTTCCATGTATTTATCATTTACGTTTTTGTGAAAGCGCTAAATATGAGTTTTATATGCTATTTTAACTCATCCGCTATATCCTGCTATTTCCTCGTTTTATCCCTGCTACAACTTTTTACACGTCCGCCGCATTGGATCCGCTAAGCGCTTTAACTGCATAGGGTGGATCCACCACTATTACTTGCCCCGACATGACATGACCCAAGAATCTCACTTCTTCCTTCCAGAAGTGACATTTCGAAAACTAAGCCCTCAGCTGATATTTTTGCAAGAATTCCAAAATAATTCTCAAGCGTGTCTTATGTTCCTCCTTAGTCCTGGAATAAACCATGAACAAAATATGTTGGTGCATTCGTCAATCCAAACGGCATCACCAACCACTCATAAAATTCGGACGGTCTCCTAAAAGCGGTCTTCGGTACAATATCCCAACCCACTCTCAAATGGTGAAATTCTGTCGCCATATCCATTTGAGAAAACACCTTGGCTTAGTGAAGCTGATCAAACAAGCCATCTATTCTCGGTAATGAATACTTGTTCTTCTTGGTCAGCTTGTTCAGCTCACGATAATCCATACACAAGCTCAATGGTCCATTAACCTTGGTCGCAAACAATACAGGTGCATCCCACATATATACGCTTCTTCAAATGAATCATTTACTCAGAAGATTGTTCATTTGCACCTCCAACTCGTTGTTCCTTATGCACCATCCACATAAGGGGCATAATAATAGGTCAGGCTCCATCTATTAAATCAATGCTAAACTTGATCTCTCTATGCGACGACAATCCTTTGACCTTTTCCAGGACATCCAAAAACTCGCTAGAAATTGACACATGTGACAGACCTTCCCATGGAATCATAAGCGAATATAAAAAGTTGATATGAAGTGCACCCTCTTGTGAACTTCGTATCATCATCGTTCGCCCTTCCATATTCTCTATTTTCATCTTGGGCCTCTCGCAATCAACGATAACTACATACTTCTTGAGCCAGTCCATAACCAAAACAATCCCAAACCTAACGAAGTTCAAAACAAAGTAATCACATACAAAAGAGCAACCATGACTCGATAAAACTAGACCACGACAATGCATACAAAGAATAGAACAACCCCTTACTGGCTAAGTCACAACAAATGGTCTATTAACAATCTTAGGTTCTAAATCTAACTTGCATATAAGCTCATTATAGATAAATGAATGTGATGCTCCAGTATCAAACAGAACTCGAACTGAAACATATCTGATAGAAAGTGTACCTTGAACAACAACACTCTTCCCCTTTTCCATAGAAGTCGGACCCCTTGAGGAAGACGACACTTCATCCAAAGCATATGCTTTCTTAAACTACTTATCTTTTGGTGGTTCTGGACAATTCTTCTTCATATGCCCTGGTTTATCACAATTATAACACTTTCTCTCCACCTTAGGATTATTACAATCCTAGGAGTAAATACCCTTCTCTTGACAGTTATAGCAGGTAACCTGACTCTTAGGTTTCTTCTAGCCATTTTCCCTTGTTGCTGTTGTTTCCTTTTACCATTCCACTTTTTCTTATTACCACCACAGTACTATAGCTTTGACCCTCCTTATTCTCAACAACGACCTCCACATTCTATGGGAATAAACTCTCCTTCTTTAAAGCCTTCTTGACTAGCTTCTTATAAGTATCCTGGATATGATCTATCAATTGTTTCCCAAGACATTCATCCTAACCCAATATAAGCATCTTGTTCTTCTGATAAGGAGTATCAATCCATGAACGAGCATACATTGATAAAGCTTTTAACTCGGCCACGTAGTCAAACACGAGTATACCTCCTTGCTTAAGCTCAACAAACTTCTTGAAGAGAACCAACCTTTGAGACGTCGAAATAAACTTTTCCTCAAACCTGGTTCGGAACTTATCCCAAGAAATTTCATCCTTCGGAGTCTCTAAATTAATGGAGTTCCACTAATCTATTGCTTGCTCTTGCAGCTGTCTCGATGCAATCTTCCTCTTAGTTGTGTCATCAACTCCTAAATCTTTGAAGATGCAAACACACATATCCAACCAATTTTGAAACTCAATAGTATTTTCCGTATCAACAAACGACTTTCCACCTAGAGTAGTGTAATCCTTGCATAGCTTGGAAAAATCAACAGCCCTAGGTGCCTGTATAGGAACATCACTCTCTGCTGTTGCTTCTAGAATAGGCATCCTTTTTATGATCGCAGCCATCATGGCCTCGAGCATAGCAGGATAACTGGGTGTAGCATCAGAATCTTCCAACTGACTACCTTCGCCTATCCCTCCAATAGTAGGCTAATCCCTGGTAGCGTGTTTCGAAGTTCGACGTCTCATTCTTATCTGAAACAAGAATGACTAGCCTACATCAGAGAAAGGCCACAATGTTTCTCAAGTGCTTACTAACCTACTATACTATATTATAATACAATGATTTAAATATTACAAGCATGTCTCTTATACGCTTTTACGCTCGAGAACTTTCGGTAAAATCAAATAAGCAAAGCTCTGATATCAAATGTGACAAATGTCCCATAACTCCTGCACTAAACTAAGGAAGAAGTATGTTGTATGACGTGCTAAGTCAATATGGGATGATCGTCAAGGAGGAATAACTTAAAATAGAACCTGTTGAATAACTCACAGTGCATGGATAACATATAATAGAAAATATACAACAAGGTATAGTAGTGAAGCATAACAGAATAGAAAATTCAATCTCTATAACATGTTAGAGTCATCAATACAAAACAGTAGTATAAATGAATATTTTAACATTAAGCCTCACAACATATCTCTCAAAGTATCAACAATCATGAACGTATAGTGGAATCAATAAGTATCTACATAATACAGAAAAATATGTCAGCCTCTTGCTCGTCGTCGCTCAGCATCATCGACACCTAATCTGTCACTTGCTATCTTAACCTACACAACAACAAAATTAATGAGCAACCCAAGGTAACAAGTGGAAACATAAAACCTTGAGTTAGACAACAATCTCAGTAGGCGATAAAATAACTATCAATATTTACTCAGGATATATGAATATAGACAGTTCAACATCTGATCTATCTCTGCAACCATAGAGTTAGCACATGATAATCATTTATAATATGCCACTCTTAAAATAGGAAATGATATCCACAATCCCACTTCTCTTCGATGACTTACGATAATAGCCTACCTAGAGAAATAGAGATGAAAACACCCAATCAACCGTAGCATCCATAGCAACCAAAATCTCAGCTACACCGACTAAAGCCTTGAACACATCAATCATCGAATGACCGGCAATTGCCATTTATCAAGGGGAAATGGAAAAACCCCAATTCTAGTCAGATTGCCATACATAGCCTTACAAATGTTTTCCTCTTTCAAACAATTAAATCTATCTTGATCCACGGTACAAAATCCATCTGATCCCGATGGGCACCCCAACGATACCCTTGCTTTTAGCCCGCTAAAACCTGCTAGAACCTTCGACTTTTTACGTTTCCTTGGCACTTCCAATCTCATGAGACATTCACCTTGATGACCACATCCTTTAGTTGGAGCAACGTCTTAAATCAATTCCATTATCATCTGTGATTGACTCTACCCGAGTCAATCCATTATCCTACTACATCATGCATCATCACACGACCAACATTACATCAACTCAACTTCGACACTCCATCTTGAGTTCGCAATCTAAGTATTAATCATCCTTGAGTTGCACTTCAAACTTCCAAAGTCCTTTGGTCGCCGAACTTCACCAACAAAATTTAGAAGGCCTCACCATCATGCTTACAAAACTTGAGTGCTCTAACATCTACCTGATGGATCTGTACAAGCGCATCGGCTATGGACGATACTGATCCATACACTTAGTTAGAAATTGATCAAGTGATAGATCTCTCCAAACCTATCCTCGAGAACTTCTTACCATTCCATTCTCAAATCCAAATAATTTTTCGATGAATTTCTTTGCTAGTCTATCAACCCATACTCGAGCGATCAAATATTGAAATGTCTGCAATTATTCACAAAATTTACTGACATTTAAATATTTGTTTATATATATAATATTTTCATGAATATTTATAATTTTTTTATACAGCAATGAAAAAACATAAAAACATGTTGCTATAGTAAAACATGGACCCACTTTACAGTGAAACTTAGAAAAGGAGCCGCTTTACAAAAAAAAATGAAAATAAATATGCGTAGTAAATACTCAAATATAATTATTTTATGATCCTTCGATTTGTAAAATACGGTTCATCACAATAGGAGCAAGCAATAATGAATAAGGACTTGATGAGAATAAATGAATTTCAGATGTAGTATTGGATGGAGCTCAAAAAGAAAATTCTTATTTCTAAGTTTCCTCAAATGTTGTTTGGTTTATTATAAGCAGTGCATTGATTGTTTTACTACTAATGAAATATTTGTTTGAATTATTTAGCTAGTTCTACAATTAGCTGTGAATTTCATTTACATGAATTATTTGTTAATCAATTAAAATAATATTTTAAAGCAAATGAAATTCTCTCTTAGTAATGTACTACATCACATACTCAACACAACTACATGCAACCATAAATAAAAATGTTGCTATGAGAACTAAGAATTGCCAAACTGATTCCTCGTATGGTTCATTATATCTTTCTATAGCCTATTGTGAAGTTGTGCGTCTCTAAATGAAAGTTGATAGTCGAGATGAATGTTGAAGTCATCTTCTATTATAGGTGTGTTGTCTCATAGTATATCTAACGACTGTGACACACTTTTACATTTGTAGTGTCATTGTCCTTTATGCATATCTCTCTCATCTTCAATTCTTATATTGTGTAGAACAATGCAGGCAAACATGATTATTGACAATTTTCTTTTAGACCCTAAATGAAAAGGATTGACGATCATTGCAAATCTTTCCTATAAAAACTCAGACGCTCTTTCTATGTCTGCCTCCTTCATGGCAGAAAATTTTGCTTGTTTCAGTGTTATAGGATTTAAACATATTTTATCAATGGTAATACATTTCAGATAATTACCATCACCTAGGTAATAACCATGATTGTAAGTGTTTTTTCCTAAGGGTGAATGTTACCAGAGATTCTGACTATGATCTAGATCATTAAATAGATGTAATCTTAAATAATATTTAAGTCTTTATTAGAATCGGGTATTCTAAAAAAAGCATGCCAAATCCACTAATCATATGAAGCTATGGCTTGTGGAATGATGGTCGGTCATCTTTCCTTGTAGTTGTAAGAACCTTGATATGCTCTATGGAAAATTTTAAATTCCCAATGCATATACTCGAGACTTCCCAACATGCCTGGTCATTCTCGGGTCTCGTGCGTTTCTCAGATCTACACAACATTGCCTTCACTCGGGATCCTTATGTACTCAATCCCGTAGACATCTACGATAAATTGATAGAATTTTTTGAGAGTTTCAAGCATCATCCCTTTAAAATTCGATAACCATCATACATTGCGACTACAAGGGTGCCATAAGATAACATTCTCGTTGTGGCGATCATTTCCTGTTAACCACTAAGCCTCTGTATTTTCAAAGCATTTAGTCTATACTTAAATTATTTATTATTGTTTTGAATACTTACCAAAATTCTTAGGAATAATTCTCTCCTTATTCGGTATCTTCTTCTAAAAATATCCGGTCCTTACGTGTAATTGACATTAAATTTATCTTAGTATATGATTTATGAAATGCGGTTAGATTACGATTTGTAAACTTATGACAATGTACCGATCTGTCGTGCTTTGATAAGGAACCATAAGATCGATGATATATATTGATTACTTCTTGTAGTTCTTTAGCTTCCATTTGAAGGAGATCTTCTTCCTTATAATTAGTGTCAAAATGCTTTATGCACTCGAGAAAAGATGATGAATTCACTTTTTTGTTTACTGTAATATTGAAATGAGCTATTCTATGAAAATTTATGGGATTATATAAGAAATAGATCAAAAACATTAGCAATAGGGCATGACAGGCTATCACATAGCTTTTAATTATTGAGACCTTAGGATGTAACACTCATATAGGCTGGAAACATTAGCGCATGACACATGGCACATGGCATAAGGTATAGTTTAGAAATGTTAGAACATGGAACATGGTAATCCTTAAATGGAGTCAAACCAGATGCAATGTACTATTAATGACACTCACCATAGCCAAGATTGTCTCCCAATGATGTAAGACTCATTGATTTTAGCAGTGCAATGTATTCAAACTAGAATCTATGTTAGATATTGCAGTATAACTTATAAATGAGTTGGACAACTTGGGTCATCCTCTGTTTATAAAGTTTGAACAAATTAATTAAATATAAATAAATCGAGCTCGTCATGTTGTAGTAGTTCATAATTTTCCGATATAAAGTTCAAATTGATATATAGGATCTAAAATAAGTCGCAATCCTTTGAAACAAGGTTCTTAGGTATCTATTGGAATGTAGCTTTCAAATGAAAGTAACAAATCTTGATTCGGTCTTGTAAATTTGTAGATATGTCAAAATCAACTGTTTAGAAAAATCATAGTTATGTAGTCTGTTATCCAAAACTAAAGAATTAATTATTTAAAAATATGAAATTGAAGTTTCAGGAATACTCAATGGTAAATAAAAAATTAGCTACATTGTGTTAATGTTAATCATTTTAGCCACGTGAGGTTGTCTCCTGGTAATGTAAGACTCGCTAATGTTAACAACACAATGTTTAAACAAGAGTTTATGTTAGATATTGCAGTAATGTGTTAGATAACTCGAATCATCCTTTGTTTATAAAGTTTGAATAACTCGAATCATCCTTTGTTTATAAAGTTTGAATGAATTAATTAAATTTAATTATTTCGAGCTCATCGCGTGGTGGCAGTTCATGATTTTTCAATATGAAGTTCAAATTGATAAATAAAATCAAATATAAATCGAAATCCTTCAAAACAAGATAATTTGGGATCTATTGGAATAAGCTTGCGAATGAAATTGAGAAATATAGATTTGGTCTTGTAAATTTTGAGATAAGTCCAAATCAAATTTTCATGATGAATGCCAAAAATGTAATTCTGTTAATCATTTTACATGATGAATTGATGAAATAAGCAGCTTATTTGGATAACAAAAATGATCAACAACACAGTAACTTAGTAAGAAACGTCAACATTTGGCGTATAACGATCAACAACCTAGAAAAATATATAGTACATTCAAACTACATTGACATGCAATATATAATGATACAAAATGGCAGATATATATTTACATCATGAAATTAAGTACAAAATTGAAGGTCATCATAAATACGTAGTAGCACAATCGTCCTCCTCATCCATGTTGTCGACTTCATTATCGTCCTTGTCTTCATCTCCCCAGCAACCCCAAACCACTCGGACCCTAACACCCCCAAAGCACCTGCACTCTCGACACCTCCAACACCCTAAATCCTAATGTATCTAGATATACCTCTAGCACATCCATCTTAGCCTTCATATAACATTGCATTGCCTACATATCCATCTAATACTATTGACCCATCATTTGAGAATGAAATAGCGCCATCCGATGAATAGCGACAATATTTCCTCTATGCTAGTCTAACTTGGGTGAATATTGTAATCATAAAGTTTGATTTCACTATATGTTTTAAAAAAATTATATTAATAATTGATTACCGTATAAAGCGGGTAAAGTCCATAGGTGGGGATACAGTAATAACCTCATTCGTTGGATACACAATAGGCTATGTGATCAAAGCCCAGATGAGATCGTATACTTTGTAACAGCCATCAAGGCCAAAATCCAAGAGCTGTTGCGAGTACTGTGACGGGGTGGGATCAAAAGTAAATGGTAGAGGATGAACTCTACTAGTAACCAGACGTGGACTCACATGATCGGAGTCCATGCCCCAGCTGTAGTTAGGTAATAGGTAATGTCGAGGATCAACTTTGTCCTGGTATAAATAAAAATCATCTATCAGTATGAAAAGTGTCTGCGTATCCACCTTACCTTTCTGTCCAAGGCCCTGTACGTACTACAACATAATAGGCTGATGTCTGCTGAACATATCAATAGAAGAAAGTGGATCTCCAAGTGCATGCAGATCATCCGTAGACTTGTAGTAACACTGGTCTCTCAAGTACCAAAGAGGAAGATAAGTCAGTGGGTGCAGAACAACATGATGAAGACACAAATGGTATGCAATGGAGAGGAGTTGAGCATCATGGAGAAAACTCTCTTGTGTTGGAGCAATCCAAAAGGAAGCCGACAGTTCTGGTAAAAGGTAGCTCTACAGCTCAAATCAAGATAATATCGGGCCTTCATTAAGTCGTGCCTAGTAGAGGTAGGCACACTCGAACCAAATTGGATACTCTCCCATCATTGCATGCATGGAAAATATGTATTTGCTGAATGACAAACCACCTCAACAATGCACGGATGCATGTTCGTTGTGGACTCGTAGTACCCACGAGACCACATATACCAAAATCCAAACATTTGAGCAACTTCTCCAAGATCAAAAGAGTCAAAAGCAATGTACGAACAACCCAATATGGAAAATCCCTAGTCTGTCATACATAGATGATCTAAATCGGCTAACGTTGCTAGACACCCTAGTCGAATCATACTATTTTGGTTAAAAGAATGTTGAACCAAAAAGATATAATAGAAAAACCTAAAATACAGGGTCGCTCATAGCATTGATACCCATGTATGCAAAAATATACTCATGTAAATATGTAAGAGTAACAACTCCGGATGCAAACATGATCGGGGTTGAACTCAGGCAAAAATAAGGTGTATGTAAGGACCCGTAACTTCCCCGGTAAGGAAAGCACGAATACTTTAAGAACAACACACAAATGAACGCGGACGGAAGAACATTTCATTATTACTACAACAATTCCATCAGATACAAGAATATACAGAGTATAAATGAATAAATTACATTCGATAAATATCAGAGATTACAATAAATTACATAGCAGCGGAAAACAATACAAAGCACAACTGAAAGTAATACATGGAAACAGAGCTTTTCGAGCATCGTTCCAGCTGTAAATCAGGATCCTATGAATGTAAATCTGCAAAACCAAAACTACTAGCTGCCCGTATGGAAAATAGGGGCACCCAGAGTTTAGGATAAAACAATAAACTCCAGGTCAGTCATGTGACTGGTGTGAGAACTAAAACAGTTATTAATCTTTGTTTTTAAAGTTAGGTAAATCAAGGGACCACGCCGTATAACACGGAACAGGTTTCCTCCCAAGAATACCAGTGCAGAAAACAAACAGCGCAATGCTAAATAAAGAACAATGAAGCTATTATAAGACCCAGGTCCCATCACACAATGCAACGCAAGCCAGAGGATAGGGTTTTCCCTTATAATAGCCAAATATGCTTGATACGCAAAATTTCATCTTATATTATTACTATAAGTGAAGAAAACAACTTCAAATGTAAAAAAAAATCATAGACGGCATGGGTACCATATATCATGTCGCCAATACTAGGCTTTACAATCAAAACCGCAAAACGTCATATTTGGAAATGGGATTTCCAACATGGTGGCTCCTGATTCGAAAGATCGATCGCGTAGTGCCATCTCAACGGCTTACGTCTCGGCTAGAGAAAACACCGTAATGCACATCCGCACTTTTGGGAAATCGAGTATCACTGCCGCTTACGTCCCGGCGAGAGAAAACACCGCTTACCCTATCCCTCTGAGCACTAAGCTCAATCTCGGTCGACCGAATCCACGACACCATGAAGGTGCCCATCCACGAAAAAGCATACTGATCAAACCATCAGTTTACCACCATACCGGGGTGTGAGGCTCGCGAATCAACGCTATACACAAAGCCATGCTATATTAAAGCTGCGCTTTGATCCTCATCCACCAAACTTTGCTTTTCAACAAAAATCTGGATCACTGCATCTCAGCATGCCACACTATCAATCCATATCGTACCACTGATTTCTGCCAATATATAACCTCTGAGCTCATATGTCTCAGAGAAGGGCGTTAAGCAAGAGAATGAATTCTCCGCCGCCAAACAGATATATATTTAGCAGAGATCAACAAATACAATATAAATTAATACAATGTCAGACACACCATCCATTTACAAGTCCGTTCTAGGTCTGAACGAAACCGGAGGCACTTTCCTCGCATATCCATCCATTTCCAAGTACGTCTGGACGACCACCAACTATTTCCATCCTCTTGGGTGTACAGCCCAATCAGGATCGTCAGTAATTATCCAAACGATGTGAAGACTTCCGGTCTTCAACCACCGTCTTCATCTTCGACATCTCGTCGAATCGGTTATTCAGAATGGGTATAAACCCGGCCTTTCTGAATAACCCACGTATATGATAAACAAATGTTACACAAACACATCAAACGCCTCATTCCAATTCAGAATATTCTTTTATTCACAAAATCACATTTTTAGGGAAAGGTTCCCATTAATTTTATCCAAGATAAATTCTTCTAAATTTATTCTTTAATCTTCCTTTGGATATCATTTCAAACCATATTATGGTTTTCCAAACTAGTCGGGATTAGCGAACCACACCGAAGTAATTATTATTTTATTTCCCAATCCCAACCTATATATCCCATGGAGAAAACTGGTAATACTCCACATCTAACACCACTGTGTTATCGGTAAAATTAATTACCATTTCACGTTCAAATCTAATTAAAGATTTAACTATCGCTTTGGAGCAAAACTGGTGGTACTCTATTCTCGATCACCTTTCAGATTTGATAATTTAAATTATCAATTCATTTTTCAATCTAATTAAAGATTCATTAAAACTCCACTTAGTTTTAATCTTCTCAAAAATCGATATCTTGCCTTTAACTGGGTTAAAGAACCAATGTCTTCTAAAACACGATTCACGATAAACCCAAATCAGATTTGATATTAAATACAAGGCTCTGAATAGAAAATATATCGGCTTATATTCAATATCAAATTCTGAAACCAACATATATCGTATTGGAAATAACGATATAAAATATATCTTTCAAATCCCCATAACAATATTTGTATAGTCACGAAATCCAACATCGAAATATCCCGAAGATAATTTCGATTCAACTCCAGTCCAATCCACGTATTGGGAGCATTGATTATTTTTAAAATCACTTTCAAATTCAATTTATTTATTTCAAAAATAAATTGATTTTAATTCTAGTTCAAAACTAGTTTATTTCGATAAAAATCTATTTTTATCTTTTCAAATGTGGAATTCTCCAGCTCAATTCTTTCCAATCCATATATTATGATTTTACACAAATTATAGATATTTTTAATAATTTTATCAAGGCCCATACAGTCGATTTCCAACAATGGCCATCGAACTGCACTTACAGCGACCTTTTTCAAATTTGATTTGGACATAACTCCAAATCCAACCGTTAGATTTCAAATTTCTAATATTTATTGGAAAGCTCTTTTCGATACGAACACAACGGTTCCGGTTTTAGGAGAATCCGACGGTCGGATCTCCCGCAATGTCCGTTTGAAATAAATGGTCGAAATTCACGAACTGCCGCGGCGCGGCGCGTTCTATTCAGGCCATTATATATATAATACATATATATTATATATATTTCGTCGATTTCCTTTTAAAACGAATTTTATAAATAGTTCTACATTCATTTCAAAACAATTTCAACTTCATCTTCAATTTCAAATCGATTTGATTTCAATTCAATTCGAGTTCATTTCAATTCAAATTCAAATTCGTTTCAATTCAATTCAATTCGAATTTACCTTCTATTTGATTCAATTCGAATTCGTTTCAAATTGATTTCAATTCAATTTCAGTTCGTTTTAAATTTCAATTTCAATTTATTTCAATTTAATTCAATTTGAATTCATTTCTATTTTATTCGAATTCAAATTCGCTTCCTATTCAATTCGAATTTTAATCTAATTCAATTTGAATTTCATTTCAAAATATTTAATTTTGAAATCACTTTTCAATATTCATTATACAACGAATAAAATCGATATAAATATCGTTCGCGTCAAAATAACGCATCTCTAATCAACACGGCTTTATATTTTCAAAACTTCTTTATTCTATCCAACAAATGAATATTTATCCCATTCAACACATGAATCTTTATTTCTTTCAACACACGACTAATCTCAACACATGAGTACTGTCAACACATCACTATTTTTGTTATGTAAAATATTTTATAAAACTATGGTATCTATCGTTTGATTTCAATTAGACTCCACCGTAAAGTAGATTCTAATCGTAAATATGATAAAGATATAATTTTTATTATTTAAAATATTTCGCTCAACACATGAATAGTTTCAACCCATAATCATCGTCAACACATGACTATTTTTATATTCAACACATGAATTTTCTTTTATAATATTCATTACTTTCCCGATTGGAATGAGGCCCAATCAATCACCATATAATGTTAATTATATGGATTTTCATACATCACACGTATATAATAGCATTGAAAAATAATCAACCATCAACCAAAGTGCACTACACTGTATAAGCATCAAATATAGATGTCCAACGCTTATAACAACCTGTCAATCAATCGATCGACATATTTAATCAATCAGGATGAGTGGACTTCAAATTTCATCCCAACACCCGTGTGGGGTTTCAAACAATCAAACACAGATTTTAGTTGTGCAGTTGGGCGACGTGTAAAATTTATCGACCCAATCGATATCAGTCAAATCAGTGTATAAAAACAAATCGGCCGATTTGTTTATAAATATTCATTTATCCACTTTCACGTTAAAAATTATATTTTTAACAATAAACATTTTATTTTAACGCTTGAATTTCTATTCATTTCATTTATCAAATAAAATGATATTTTTATTTTTTTTTCTAACATATTTTAGAAAATTTCGGCGGCATAACGGCACGATACTAGAAACGGGACAAGGCCTAGCCTTATCCTCGGTCTAGTGAAGGCCCACGCCATTCACACATCAATCAAATTCACCAAACAACAAAATTTCAACCAAACCATCTAACTAATTTTTGCAACCAAACAAACAAGTCCATGGTCTGTGGACGGTTGTGTCGGGTGCTACTAAGCACCATCTGCATCCTAGTATATATATAACTAGAAAAGAAATTGAAAGGTGAGAAATTCTCACCGATAGCTATCCAACTTCTACGGCACTTCATTGATAGAAATCTTCATCGCTATCGCATCTTCGTCATCTTCGTTTCCCGTAGCCAAGGTTTTAGCAAGAGGGAGGGGGGTGCGGATCTTTGATGCAGGCGGAGGAGGTTCGGTGAACGGAGGTGGAGGCCATCGCGGTGGGGTGTTTGGTGGAGGGCGCGGTTGGTCGAAAGGCAGTGGAAAGGGGGCGGCGGAGGTCAAGATGGGTAAGGAGAGAGACGCGAGAGGGAGAAGGGGATAGGGGTACGAGGAGGAGGGGGCGGTGGGGGAGGACTGCTCCTCGGCGGCGGCGCATCGGCAGCTGTCGCTGCTTCTTTTTTTTTTCATTTTCCTTTTGTTTCCGAGCGTTTGAAGAAATAGGGGGGGGGGGGGGGCAGAGCGGGTTTAAGGGGAGAGATATTTTTTTTTTTAATTTATTAATTATTTAATTTGCAAAGAGTTGACTTTTACATACGACCTCGAAACGAGGCCCACCGCCTGTCGTCCATAGCATTTCACCCCTATTCCGAACACAATGGGATATGTATCGTTGGCTGATTCGATCGTTTGAATCAGATTCCGTTGAATTTACATTTAAATCGCTATATTGAATTTTAAACGTACATTTCAAATTACTGGGGTCACATACTAACTAGAAAAATTCCAGAAAAATATTTCCTAGCTTCGTATTGACGATACGGTCCTAACAAAACTAGTTTCGTCAAATTCTGAGACCGTTTGAAAAATGGCCATTTTCCAGTCGATTAAAATCAACTGAAACTGGTCAAACGCGTTTTCCTTTGCCACGCTCACATATTGATTCGAAAAATTATGAAATTTGGAATCTAGCAATAACTTTACATCACGGATCCAACGAAAGTGGTTTCGTTGAAAACCGAGGTCGTTTGCAAAATTTCCATTTTTAAGGGCCTGAATTCCATAGCGACTATTCAGAATTTTCAACTGGACATATCTTTTGATTCCCGCTATGAAATTTCAATTTTTTGGATTCGTTGGAAAGATATTCTCTATTAGATCCTAATGTTTTTGGTTTCACTAAAATCCGGATTGTTTTGCACCCGGTACATTCAATTGAAGTTTGAAATCGAATTATCGAACTACCGCGCCATTTTCAATTCCTTTTATAATTATATATAATTATTTATATTCAAACGACGACGTAAATAATATATACGTTCTATTAATATTCAAAAATAAATTTCTCGTTGATTTTATTTAAAATAATCTATTTTAAATGTTCAAAATTCGCTAAAATTGCCGAAATAAGAATTTTAAACTAGCGCAGATTTTCGGGTTATTACAATCTCTCCCACTTAAAACTTTTCGTCCCCGAAAAGGAACAAAGTCGAAAGTGGTTTGATTAATCAGCTCTACGTTCGATCTGGCTTCCATTCTCCAACTTTTCAGTTTCTGAGAATTTTCAAATTATTCAAAAATTTGGCTAACACCCTAAATTTTCGAAAAATTTCGCCATAACCTCCCCTGCAATGGGAGCATCGAGAAATCTCAAATAGCTTCCCCGGTCCTTCAGATCTCAAAAAGAAAAAGAAAAAGCCAAGCGGCTAGCCAATAGGCTCATAAAATCATCATCACCCAAACAAACAGTAAATTATATAGTAAACATGTACCTATTTGTCGGGCAAACAAATTTTATTCTCTGGCTCTAGCCTCCTTGCTATGACCTGTTCAATGATATATATGTATATGCAAGCAAATGCGACCAAATTTCAATTATAACTCAATATTTGGCTCAATTAGGCTAATTGGCTAAAAATTAGCAAACAAATAAACAAACAACACAAACATCAATCAATTAGTGAATTAGAGTTTCAAATTCATAATTTTGATACATATACAAAAATCAGATTTTTGATGCCAAATCACAACAATGTGTTCTAACTATATTAGTTTTGGTTCTCACACCAGCCTAATGGAAATATATAGATATCACACCTTCGTCACTCGAAAATAAATGCTGGTGATGGTATACTTCATCATCAGGACCATGTCCGGGCGACTAGAGTGTGACTCTATATCTATCTAATATATTAAAACTTCGAATATACGTTCATGACGCGTATATGCAAAACCTTTATATACTAGATTGTCCAAATTTAAAATAAATAAATATTCAAATACGTTTAAAATGGTTTAAATTTCAAAACAAAATTGTTTTCATTCGAAAATATACTCTTCACACTCGTTCTAGGATACTACTGATCCTATCTCTAACGAGTCATTCTAATTGGATATTACTAACCCAATATCTGATGAATTCTTTCATATGGTTCTAATGTGTCTTTTTCTCGAGCTCTGTAAACCAAAGCTCTGATACCAACTGTAAGGACCCGTAACTTCCCCGGTAAGGAAAGCACGAATACTTTAAGAACAACACACAAATGAACGCAGACGGAAGAACATTTCATTGTTACTACAACAATTCCATCAGATACAAGAATATACAGAGTATAAATGAATAAATTACATTCGATAAATATCAGAGATTACAATAAATTACATAGCAGCGGAAAACAATACAAAGCACAACTGAAAGTAATACACGGATACAGAGCTTTCCGAGCATCGTTCCAGCTGTAAATCAGGATCCTGTGAATGTAAATCTGCAAAACCAAAACTACTAGCTGCCCGTGTGGAAAATAGGGGCACCCAGAGTTTAGGTTAAAACAATAAACTCCAGGTCAGTCATGTGACTGGTGTGAGAACTAAAACAGTTATTAATCTTTGTTTTTAAAGTTTGGTAAATCAAGGGACCATGCCGTATAACACAGAACGGGTTTCCTCCCAAGAATACCAGTGCAGAAAACAAACAGCGCAATGCTAAATAAAGAACAATGAAGCTATTATAAGACCCAGGTCCCATCACACAATGCAACGCAAGCCAGAGGATAGGGTTTTCCCTTATAATAGCCAAATATGCTTGATACGCGAAATTTCATCTTATATTATTACTATAAGTGAAGAAAACAACTTCAAATATAAATATATCAATCATAGACGGAATGGGTACCATATATCATGTCGCCAATACTAGGCTTTACAATCAAAACCGCAAAATGTCATATTTGGAAATGGGATTTCCAACATGGTGGCTCCTGATTCGAAAGATCGATCGCGTAGTGCCATATCAACGGCTTACGTCTCGGCTAGAGAAAACACCGTAATGCACATCCGCACTTTTGGGAAATCGAGTATCACTGCGGCTTACGTCCCGGCGAGAGAAAACACCGCTTACCCTATCCCTCTGAGCACTAAGCTCAATCTCGGTCGACCGAATCCACGACACCACGAAGGTGCCCATCCACGAAAAAGCATACTGATCAAACCATCAGTTTACCACCATACCGGGGTGTGAGGCTCGCGAATCAACGCTATACACAAAGCCATGCTATATTAAAGCTGCGCTTTGATCCTCATCCACCAAACTTTGCTTTTCAACAAAAGTCTGGATCACTGCATCTCATCATGCCACACTATCAATCCATATCGTACCACTGATTTCTGCCAATATATAACCTCTGAGCTCATATGTCTCAGAGAAGGGCGTTAAGCAAGAGAATGAATTCTCCGCCGCCAAACAGATATATATTTAGCAGAGATCAACAAATACAATATAAAGGAATACAATGTCAGACACACCATCCATTTACAAGTCCGTTCTAGGTCTGAACGAAACCGGAGGCACTTTCCTCGCATATCCATCCATCTCCAAGTACGTCTGGACGACCACCAACTATTTCCATCCTCTTGGGTGTACAGCCCAATCAGGATTGTCAGTAATTATCCAAACGATGTGAAGACTTCCGGTCTTCAACCACCGTCTTCATCTTCGACATCTCGTCGAATCGGTTATTCAGAATGGGTATAAACCCGGCCTTTCTGAATAACCCACGTATATGATAAAAAAATGTTACACAAACACATCAAACGCCTCATTCCAATTCAGAATATTCTTTTATTCAAAAAATCACATTTTTAGGGAAAGGTTCCCATTAATTTTATCCAAGATAAATTCTTCTAAATTTATTCTTTAATCTTCCTTTGGATATCATTTCAAACCATATTATGGTTTTCCAAACTAGTCGGGATTAGCGAACCACACCGAAGTAATTATTATTTTATTTCCCAATCCCAACCTATATATCCCATGGAGAAAACTGGTAATACTCCACATCTAACACCACTGTGTTATCGGTAAAATTAATTACCATTTCACATTCAAATCTAATTAAATATTTAACTATCGCTTTGGAGCAAAACTGGTGGTACTCCATTCTCGATCACCTTTCAGATTTGATAATTTAAATTATCAATTCATTTTTCAATCTAATTAAAGATTCATTAAAACTCCACTTAGTTTTAATCTTCTCAAAAATCGATATCTTGCCTTTAACTGGGTTAAAGAACCAATGTCTTCTAAAACACAATTCACGATAAACCCAAATCACATTTGATATTAAATACAAGGCTCTGAATAGAAAATATATCGGCTTATATTCAATATCAAATTCTGAAACCAACATATATCGTATTGGAAATAACGATATAAAATATATCTTTCAAATCCCAATAACAATATTTGTATAGTCACGAAATCCAACATCGAAATATCCCGAAGATAATTTCGATTCAACTCCAGTCCAATCCACGTATTGGGAGTATTGATTATTTTTAAAATCACTTTCAAATTCAATTTATTTATTTCAAAAACAAATTGATTTTAATTCTAGTTCAAAACTAGTTTATTTCGATAAAAATTTATTTTTATCTTTTCAATTGTGGAATTCTCCAGCTCAATTCTTTCCAATCCATATATTATGATTTTACACAAATTATAGATATTTTTAATAATTTTATCAAGGCCCGTACAGTCGATTTCCAACAACGGCCATCGAACTGCACTTACAGCGACCTTTTTCGAATTTGATTTGGACATAACTCCAAATCCAACCGTTAGACTTCAAATTTCTAATATTCATTGGAAAGCTCTTTTCGATACGAACCCAACAGTTCCGGTTTTAGGAGAATCCGACGGTCGGATCTCTCGCAATGTCCGTTTGAAATAAATGGTCGAAATTCACGAACTGCCGCGGCGCGGCGCGTTCTATTCAGGCCATTATTGTAACAACCCGGAAATTTTGGGGCCAAATTAAAATTTTTATTTTTAGAAATTTTAATGGGTTTTTAATATTTAAAATAATTTATTTTAAATAATAACGACAGAAAAAATTGTTTTTAATCAAAGTTAGAATTTTTATATTTATAAATTTATATTACGAGCCTGAAATGGCACGGTAATTTTAGAATTCGATTTTAAACTTTGTATAATAATTTAATGTGAATTTGAACAATGTTGGTATAAATATTAAAATTAATGTTTTGTGTCATAGGTTGTTAAAATATGAACTTAACTTGATTATTTAGAATTGATTCTAAATGGCTATATATGTGATAATGACAGTGTTTGATAATCTATTTAAAATAGAATGTGAAATTTATTGAATTAATAATATAAAATGGATTAACTAATTTTGAGATTTATTTTACATTGATAATTCTAATTTATGGAAATAGTATATCCATTTGATTGTGCAATGAGATTTCAACTTGTTGTAAACGCAATTATATGCATTTACTGTAAAGACAGTCATGATTTGGTTATTTGTTTGAAAAGAAAAAGAAGAATTGAACCAAATATTATGTAAGATTTTACGTGGTCAATTGGAACTTATTAAGTTAGTATAATTAACTTGTATTGAATCCATTTATTTATTTGTTTACAACAATAGACATATAATATTTAACTAGAAGTTGTAACTAGTCATAAATTGCAAAACTTAATTTTAATGTATTGAAATAAAGAGGAAATAATTTGCAATAAAGATAATTGAAGAAATAAATTGTATTATTGAATTTAAAATAGTTACTAAAAATAAATAAGATTTTATTAATGAAATTTATTGACTTCTGTTGAATGTTTGATTTCAAATAACATATATATTCTAGATAAATAAACTATAGCAACAACCAACAATGAAATTGAGAAATATATACGTATAAACTAATGATTTGAAATTCACATTTAATTTCAATGAGTTAACAAATTTTATTACGTAAAGTAGTGGTTAAGCTATTGGACAGTAACTGACATTTTGTTATTAACAAATTTTGTAAATTTTTACAAAGATATTTTAATTAAATGAGAAGCAGAATAATCAATGCATAGGGTATATATATATATATATATATATATATATATGAGTTAATGTGTATTTTACATTGTGTTGAAATATATATATTTGGGATTTTTTTTTGTATAAATTGTCAGACAAATGATAACATTAATTATGAATACATTGAATGTTAACTAATTTTAAAATAAGGATTGCAATAGATTAATTGTCTAGTGTAGAAAATCAGTTGCTATTTAATTCATTGGTGATAAATTGGAAATAAGTTGCAATTAATACACAAAATTTATTGTCATATCGCCACGCACGTATGTAACATATTTTTTATATAGGTGTGAGACCAAACAAATGGATAGTGAGGCAACAGGCAAATAGAAATTTATGCATGCATGTATGTTCGTGTTAAAAGAATTTTTTCATAATATATTACTATTATTATTTTTTCTTCCCTTTATGCTGCTGAGCGTTTCATGATATATACATACACATATATATACATACATATATATATATATATATATGTAAAATGAAAGATGGCGATGTTCAAAACCTGCGTATTAAAGATGGCAATGATATTAATGTTTCCTGTGCACAAATAAATAAATAAACAAATAATAGCTCAATTTAAATTGTGGAAAGTTGGATTCTAGACCTACAAAATATGCACTTTATTTCTATAATTTATATAAGTCGTAATTTGGATTAGAATTAATCTATTTATGTTAATTGGTGATGAATACTAAAAATAAAATAAAATAAAAGACGGAATGTTTTCTTTATTAATTAAACCATTGAAATTTCTTGCCTATAAATTACCATTAATTCTACCATAACTCTCCTTTGAAATTATAATTTTATGAACATTTATTTCATTTAAATCTGTTAATGTTTGAATTAAAATTTGATTATAGTATACGGGGAGCATTAATAACGGTTAAAATTTGATTATATCATTCCTAATAAAACTTAACTTCATAAAAGAGCTTACGACACATTAGCTCATTATTTTGGGGATTGAGATAAATTATCAACGTTAAAAAGATAGCCATGACTTGATTTTTTTACGGTGATTCGTCTCTTTATATTGTCATTCCACGCAACTCTTTTATTTACTCTTCTTCCTCAAAAAAAAAAAAAAAAAAAAAAAAAAAAAAATTCCTCCCAAAGCTCCGAACTAAATCCACTAAAATCTCCTCAAACAAATTGAATTACAAAGCGAAATTGATAGTACTCTTCAAGCTCGGCAACACCTACGGCCATGATCAGAAACCATCGCCTGAGATGGTCGGAATGGCGTCTCAAACACGGTCGGTTGGGTGCGGATTTTGAGAAGGAGGAGGCGTGCGAGATGGACGACGATTCTAGATGGGGGATGATGGTTTTGAACGGTTATAGACAAATATAGAAGAATGATTAGTTTCAATGTGAGATTTCTTAAATTTTAATAATTAAATAATATAAATTGTTATTCGCAATCGTTTGGATTTGTATGTATTTTAATATTATGGATTTGCAATGTGGTAATGTAGAATATATATTGTTGTGTGATTTGTAATGATCTTATGTTGTGTGAAATAGCTATGTTAGTCCAGTTCTGCATCCTGATGTAATCTCTGTAAGTCCTCATCTTTATTAATCTTATTCTCATTTCTTTTCTTTTTTTTTTGTAAATGGAAATTTTATTTTATTAAATAAAATGAAAATGGGAACTTTATTTTGATTCGCAAACATAATAAATGAAAAGTTTGGATCTTAATTTTGTTAACAAAATTTATAGACAATTTTTGTCATTTTTTTGTCATTTATTTTGTTTACAAAATAAAAGACAAATTTTTTATATAAATTTGGTTTACAAAATAAACGACAAAGTTTTTACTTTAATTTTTATTCTCATTTTATTTTCTTAAAATAAAATCAAAACATTTAATCTTGTTTGTTTATCTTGTTTACAAATTAAAAACAAGTTTTGACATTTAATTTTGTTTGTGAATAAAAAGGACAAGTTTTTATGTTATTTTGTTAACATAATATAAAGGACAAATTTTTATGTCATTTTGTTAACAAAATAAAAAGGACAAGTTTTTATGTTATTTTGTTAACATGATAAAAAGACAAATTTTTATGTCATTTGTTAACATAATAAAAGAACAATTTTTGTGCTCATTTTGTTAACTTAAATATAAGGGCAATTTTTGTGTTCAGTTTGTCAACTCAAATAAAAGGACAATTTTTTTTATCTTTGTCTTGTCTACAAATTAAAATACCCATTTCTATCTTTATTTTATAAATGCAAGTTAAATCTTTATTTATAAAACAAAATGTAAGTTTTTAAATCTTTATTTTATTTACAAATAAAAATAAAGATGATGCCTTTATTTTGATTCATCAAAGTTGCACCAAATCATATCTGTGTTAATATAGATGAGATGACACCCAAACCTACATCATTGTGTTAACTGTATTGTGACGACACCAATTTAGATGTTGTAACACCAATTCATATAGTTATGTTAATACGGTTGTAGTGACACCCAAAGACTTCTCTATTATGTTAATGCCACAAAAATTGGTATGGTTGTGTTAATATTGTTGTGATGACACTAATTTATATGTCGTGTTAACCTTGTTGTAATGACACAAATTTATATGTCACGATAACCTTGTTGCGATGCCACCAATTTGTATGTTGTGTTAACATCATTGAGATGACACAAATTTACATCATCGTGTTAATATTATTGTTATGACACAAGATTATATGTTGTGTTAATTTAAATATTATGACACAGGCTTACATCGTTAAGTTAATGACATGAAAAGTCACATTTTTATGTGTTAAAAATGTAATTAAGTTAAATTTACATTTCATATTAGTTAAAATGTAGTTAAGTTAGAAATACATTTTATGTTAGTTAAAATGTAATTAAGTGAAATTTACATTTTACGTTATGAAAATGTAAATAAAGTTGAAAGTATGTTTATGTTATTTAAAATGTAAATAAAGATAAAAGTACATTTTATGTTATTAAAATGTAATTAAAGTTAAAAATGCATTTTATGTTAGTAAAAACATAATTACAACATGATGCAGATATGGTATGGAAAAGTAAGTTCATCATTTAGCTATGTTCTTTGTTTCAAATGAAACTTAGAAATAAAGGTTACATGTTTTATTTACATCCCTCGATGTAAATAAACATGAAATAAAGGTACAGTTTTAATTGTGTTTCTCACCGCAAATAAAACTAGAAATTAAGAGTTACATTTCTATGGTCATTAAAAAAAAACATTTTTAATGTTATAATATTTGATGGATTAGGAAATATACATATTTCACTACGAAATATGTTTCACATTAAAAACACGTTCTTTTAATGCCAATATCTGAAAGATTAGAAATGTATAGGGAAACTATTTGAGTAAAATATATTTTGCTCGACATTAGGATTATGATAATATGTTTAGTAAATAGATACGAAAAGTATTTATTTACACTTAGGTAAATAAATAAGAACAAGTATGCTTAACCCGAGGTTGGATTGAGTTGTGATGTAAACCTGCCCGGACCCGCCCGGCTGTCCAGTAATCACAACAATACCTATCCAGTGTGGGAGGTTAAAGCATATGTAAACTATTTAGTGTAAATAAAATAAAACATAGAAAAAGTAAGACATTTATTTACATTAGATAAATAAAAGATTAAATAAAATTATACTTTTATGTAATTAAAGAACATGTTTTTACATTGTAAATAAAATTACATTTCGATGTAATTAAGATTATAAGACTAAACTTGTGAATTAGAATTTATTTACATTTTCTTATGTAAAAAAAAGGAATAAAAAGAACCAAAATGTGGATGGTAATTATTTACATTTTCTTATGTAAATAAAAATAATAAAAAGAAATGTAAGAAAAGAATTAACATAAGATATTCTTTTTATGTTAAAAAGAAATATTAGAAAAGAATTAAAGAAATACATTTATTTACATTTACTATGTAAATAGGATTGGCAGGGAAATGGAAACCATTTATTTACAAATAGCGTAAATAAATATGAATAAGAAATTAGATACATTTATTTACAATTAATGTAAATAAATATAGCAAAAGTAAAAGTAAAACATTTATTTACAAATAGTGTAAATAATTAAGATAAAAGAAAAGTAAAAACATTTATTTACAAATAGTGTAAATAAATAAGAAAAAGTAGAAGGAGAAAAACCATTTATTTACATTTGGGTAAAGAAATAAGAAAAGGAAAATGAAAACATTTATTTATATCTAGGTAAATAAATAAATGGTAAGAAAGAATATTTATTTACATTTAGAGTAAATAAATCAAAAGATAGAAAAGATTATTTAATTATTTATTTACATTTAGTGTAAATAAACCAAAGATAGAAAAAGAATATCTATTTATATTTGGTGTAAATAAAGCATGAATTAAAGTGAATTTAAAAAGCACATTTTATTTACATTTTAAATGTAAATAAAAACAGAGTAAAATAAAAGTGATATTTTTATCGTCATTTTAAATGCGATAAAAGAATTGACGTTAATAGTTGAAATCGCCAAACGATTTATATTTATATATATACAAATATAAATTATAAATTAAACGGAACGCGCACGGCAGTTCGCGTATCGGCAATCATAACTTTAAACGGTTATACCGAAAGATCCGACCGTCGGATTTTCCCAAAACAGGAACCGTTAGGACCGCTTTGGGAAAATCTTTCCCATGATATAAATTTCATCAAAATCCAACAGTTAGATTTGCATAAGTCAAATTTGGTTGAAAACAGCGCCAGGGTCGCCCATTGACCCGAAGCGTCGTTAAATTTATTCGAGCTATTTTTTATATAAATAAAAATAGCGATAGGTCGTTATCAAATATTAATAACGATAGGAAATGTTTTCAAATTATTATATATATATGCGAGAATCATTTGAGAAGACCGAGTTCAATCTCATTTCAAATGATTATACGACGTTTTCAATCTAAGAGTTGAAGACGGCGATTGAAGACCGACGATCTTCACATCGAATGGGTAACTAGCGTTGAGGTCCTTGATTGATTTGCTCCCAAGACGGGGCTAAGATGGTAGTTATCCGGACGTAGTGTTGATTTGTACGGATTTGACTTTCGCTCAGACCCAGAACATAAGTTTATAAATGGAATGTATGTCTGACGTTGTAGTCCTTTATACTACATTCGTTGATCTCTGTTAATACATATCTGATTGGTGATTAACACCCTTCTCTGAGACATATGAGCTTAGAGGTTATATATTGGCAGAAATCAATGGTATAGTATGGACTGACAATGTGGCATACTAAGATGCATTGATCAAGGCTTTTGTTGAAAAACAGGGCCTTGTGGTTGATGATCAAAGCATAGTCTGTTTAGGCATAGCTTTGTGTATATCGTGACTTCGCGATCCTCACACGCCGGTATGAGTCAAAAACGGGATATGGACCGTAGGGAGTGCACACGTTTCTTTCTAGCTAGAGTGGTGTCAGTGACCTACCAGCCCTGACATTTTACTTATGTGGATGATGGATTTTGAGGCGCCTCGTTATTTTTATAGGCCGTTGGTGGTCATACTATAGGTGCAAAGGGACCGGGAAACGTGTGTTCAGGCATAACCAATCCACTGCCCATAGGCGGGGACCGGCCCTACCGCTTCCAAGGGTTCACTGCGGGGAATCCTGAGGCATTTGCTAGAGTGTCTCGAATAGGAGAGGATCTTGCCCCTAGCCTCGACTCATGATGGAATCCAAATTTCCAATACGCCCTTGCGGTTTTGATTGTAGAACTAGTATTGGCGACATGCTATATGGTAACCATGCCGTCTAGGATTGATACTTATGATTCAAATCTTTTTATTAAAACATATATACACTAATAATAATATCAAATCCGTTTTATACGTATCAAGCATCTTTTGACCATTATAAGGTAAAACCCTATCCTCTGGTGTGCGTTGCATTGTGTGATGGGACCTGGGTCTTATAATGGTTTCATTTTTCCAAAAAGACATTGCGTTATTTTTTGATTTACTTTGGTTTATGCACCGACAATCCATTGGAATAAAACCCGTTCCGCATTAGCGGCGTGGTCCTTGAATTTGTCTTATTAGTTAAATTAGTTTAGAATTCTCACACCAGTCCCATGACTGACTCGTAGTTTGTTTCACTTTGCAAACTCGGGTGCCCTCTTTTCCACACGGGAAGTCGAGTAGCTTTTTGCAGATATCTCTCTCTTTAGCAGGGTCCTGGATCGAAGCCTAAAGCTATGTCCAGAGCTTAGAAGTCTTCCGCTGTTTAATGTATTAAATCTGTTGTAATTTATCTTCCGCTGTAGTTTACTTTATTTGTACTCTGATATTCTGTACTCTGATGTTATATTATTGTAATGTAATAAAAGTCTGCTGTTATTGTTCTAATGTTTTGTATTCCCAAAGTTAAAGTATTCGAAGATTTCCAACCGTTGGGTCAGACCTGTGTGGTTTATGGTCGATTCAAAGAGCGGGAATTTCCGTGTCTTTACAATTATATATATAATATATATATATTATATATATTTCGTCGATTTCCTTTTAAAACGAATTTTATAAATAGTTCTACATTCGTTTCAAAACAATTTCAACTTCATCTTCAATTTCAAATCATTTGATTTCAATTCAATTCAATTCAAATTCAAATTCGTTTCAATTCAATTCAATTCGAATTTACCTTCTATTTGATTCAATTCGAATTCATTTCAAATTGATTTCAATTCAATTTCAGTTCGTTTTAAATTTCAATTTCAATTTAATTCAATTTGAATTCATTTCTATTTTATTCGAATTCAAATTCGCTTCCTATTCAATTCGAATTTTAATCTAATTCAATTTGAATTTCATTTTAAAATATTTAATTTTGAAATCACTTTTCAATATTCATTATACAACGAATAAAATCGATATAAATATCGTTCGCGTCAAAATAACGCATCTCTAATCAACACGGCTTTATATTTTCAAAACTTCTTTATTCTATCCAACAAATGAATATTTATCCCATTCAACACATGAATCTATATTTCTTTCAACACACGACTAATCTCAACACATGAGTACTGTCAACACATCACTATTTTTGTTATGTAAAATATTTTATAAAATTATGGTATCTATCGTTTGATTTCAATTAGACTCCACCGTAAGGTAGATTCTAATAGTAAATATGATAAAGATATAATTTTTATTATTTAAAATATTTCGCTCAACACATGAATAGTTTCAACCCATAATCATCGTCAACACATGACTATTTTTATATTCAACACATGAATTTTCTTTTATAATATTCATTACTTTCCCGATTGGAATGAGGCCCAATCAATCACCATATAATGTTAATTATATGGATTTTCATACATCACACGTATATAATAGCATTGAAAAATAATCAACCATCAACCAAAGTGCACTACACTGTATAAGCATCAAATATAGATGTCCAACGCTTATAACAGCCTGTCAATCAATCAATCGACATATTTAATCAATCAGGATGAGTGAACTTCAAATTTCATCCCAACACCCGTGTGGGGTTTCAAACAATCAAACACAGATTTTAGTTGTGCAGTTGGGCGACGTGTAAAATTTATCGACCCAATCGATATCAGTCAAATCAGTGTATATAAACAAATCGGCCGATTTGTTTATAAATATTCATTTATCCACTTTCACGTTAAAAATTATATTTTTAACAATAAACATTTTATTTTAACACTTGAATTTCTATTCATTTCATTTATCAAATAAAATGATATTTTTATTATTTTTTCTAACATATTTTATAAAATTTCGGCGGCATAATGGCACGATACTAGAAACGGGACAAGGCCTAGCCTTATCCCCGGTCTATTGAAGGCCCACGCCACTCACACATCAATCAAATTCACCAAACAACCAAATATCAACCAAACCATCTAACTAATTTTTGCAACCAAACTGTAACAACCTGTATTTTTAATAACCTGTTAAAATATAAATCGAGGCAGAATTTAATTTAAAAATCTGAATAAAGGGAAACGGGCTATGCCATTGCGTTCGTCTCGGAAAAATACGCGAAATAGAGTCCGAGTTTTCGAAAATCGGAGTCCGTATGACCCAGTTAAGGCCCATTGAAGTTTTCAGAAATTTCCATGTCAAAAACAGATTTGAATTTCAAGTTCAAAGTTGGGAATTAGGGCAAACTGGCGCAGGCGGGAAAACTCCCGCCAGGACCCCCATATCGACAGGCACGTCGACAGGGTCCCCAGGGTGTCGACAGCCCTGTCGACACAGGGTGGCCGGGCAGTTTTGCCTGGCGCACCATTTTTGATTTGGGCTTGGTTGTGTGGCTTAGTTCTGGAGACTTCCGAAATCTGATGGACCTAAACTAACCTAGGGTTAATCCTAAGGCTAAAAACACTCTAATCTTCTATAAATAAGACCCTAATCCTACCCTAAAACCTCATTTATTCATTCTAGTAGCTAAACTATGGCAAAATCAATTCTCTAATGGCCTCCACTTAAAACCCTAGCCTCCACCTTCTTTAAAAATTATTCCTATGAAGATTTTGATGTTCATACAAGTATTTCTAAGTTGTATGAATGATCACTAGCTTGCATACATCATCAAGTTGCAAGCTTTATTGGCTAAGCTAGAGGTTTTGGAGTTTTTGTCAAGGGTTTTCTTATTAGAGCTTTACTTGGGTTTTTATATGCTTGCATAAAGGGCTTCTCAATCTTTATTAGTAGATTTGTGTCTTCATAATATATGTAAGCCCTCTTACCTTCATTTTAGAAACTCTAAAGTTAATATGTGATGCAAGTTGGGATTTATGCAAGTTTATTGAGTTATGCATGTTTATGCAAGTTCACTATGCCATGATTTGCAAGTTTATTGAGTTATGCATGTTTATGCAAGTTCACTATGCCATGATTTGCAAGTTTATTGAGTTATGCATGTTTATGCAAGTTCACTATGCCTTGATTTGCAAGTTTATTTAGTTATGCATGTTTATGCAAGTTCACTATGCCATGATTTGCAAGTTTATTGAGTTATTCATGTTTATGCAAGTTCACTATGCCATGATTTGCAAGTTTATTGAGTTATGCATGTTTATGCAAGTTCACTATGCCATGATTTGCAAGTTTATTTAGTTATGCATGTTTATGCAAGTTCACTAAGCCATGATTTGCAAGTTTATTGAGTTATGCATGTTTATGCAAGTTTACTATGCCATGTTATGCATGTTTAATAAGTTATGCATGCTTATGCAAGTTCACAATGACATGTTATACATGTTTGACAAGTTATGCATGTTTATGCAAGTTCCCTATGCCATGTTAGGCAAGTTTAACATGTTATGCATGTTTATGGTAATATGCAAGTTCACTATGCTAAGTTATGCAAGTCTAACATGTTATGCATGTTTGTTGTGATATGCAAGTTCATCATGTATGTTATGCCAAGTTCCCTCTTCCTATCCTTTATGCGTTATTACGAATATGTAAGCGATAGAATGACGTTGGGGGGTTTGGGTAAACTTAAAATACATGAAAATATAAGATTGGGAATTTACCTATTAAGTTAGGTCTACCCCTTGGGAATTTACCTATTATGTTAGGTCTACCCAAGTATTTGTTGACTTGTAATTATGTTTTGAAATAAAGTGGACATGACACTTAGAAAACATAAGTGTGGCCAACTCGAGGTTGGGTTGAGTTTGTAGCGTAATTCTACCCGGAACCTACCGGCTTAACTAGTGGCTACAAACAATAGGACCCAATGTGAGAAGTTGGTCATGTGGTGCCAAGACCCGAGGTTAGACCAAGTTGTGGTGTAAATCTACCCGGAACCCACCGGCTTAACTAGGTAACCACAACAAAGTCTAATGTGAGAGGTTAAGGTGCATTAAATTAATTAATGCCTCATGATTAGGGTTAAGTCAGGGTCCACTAATACTTAACCAATTTGGGGATTCGAGGGATTGAAATGGGGTTAAGTTGTGAACTGTCGGTTAGACTTAACCAATTTAATCCATTTGGGGGTTCGAGGGATTGAAATGGGGTTAAGTTGTGAACTGTCGGTTACACTTAACCAATTTAATCCATGATTAGTGAAGGGTTAAATCGCACTTAACCCTCTTAGGAAACCCTAGCAACGTGGTCTGTTCCAGCAGTAATCCCAGTTTGGTATCATCACAACCCTAGAGGCTAGGCTAGGGCGGGGCACGATTACTGGACTGATGTAAGCGACCAAAGCGATGGCTGAGTGGTACAGCGTTGCGGGTCCAGGCGGGCTACGGACGTGCACGTAGTCCGGTATTGGAAAAACTCGAGGCACAGGTACCAGTAGGTTTAGACTGTGCATTATTGCTTCAGTGTCTGGGGTTGACACCCGAGGGCTTGATACACCCGAAGGTGGACCCAGCACAGTCTGACTACATCCATATGTGGGCCGTATGGACACCAACACTTGACGTGTTAGGCTTATAGGGAGCCGATCGACTAGACCGTTTGGTTGGACCTTATATTAAGGTCACTTCATGTTATTGGGTCAAAGCCTGGACCAAGGGATCAATACCTGTTATGTTGGTTTGCTAGTACACCGTGGTGCAAAACTTAACCTTGTTTATGCGATGACACCTCTATCTCTCTTGTAGTTAATTTATCATGCCAGTATGTTGTTATCTATGATCATCTCAGTTTCCATCATGCTGTTAACTTTATTAGTTTATAGACTGATCGTAGCAGGGCTTACCAGTCTTTATGACTGACCCGTTTTCCTTTTGCTTCTTTTCTTCCGTCCCCCCCCCCCCCCCCAAGGTTCTCAGGGTGGGAACATTGGTGCTTAGCTTGGATCGCTTAGCTTGCTTGCTGGATTAGCTCATGTACGTTTGGATATTGAGCCCGCTATGGTTTATCACTCTTATTTGGGGATATTACTTATGTATTTCAGTTTATCAGATGATGTTTTTATCTAGACTTGTAATTTTGGGAAATTGACATTTTGATGTACCAGACTTGTGTTTTGAAATGGTTTAAAAATCTTCCGTTGTTTTATCTACTTACTCTGTTTATTTACATATATATATGTCATGTCCTGCCTTGTTATATCATTATGCATGTTTACCTTGTTTTAAAACGCCCCACCAAAGTCAGAGTTGCTTGCAAGAGCCACCCTGGCGGAGGTGGGGTGTTACATTTGGTATCAGAGCATATGGTTTACGAGAAGGGATAAAAAGGTTTATAAAACTTTTGAAAAACTGTTTTCAAAACCAAGTATAAAGTATTTTCCAAAGAAAAGTCTAGTTATTTTTAAAGGCTATTCCCCAAAAGCCATTAGCACTATCCTTTGACCCCTCGTTTGAACTCTTTTCTTTTCGTTTCCAGCATGTCTGATAATCTCATCTTGCCCGAAGGAGTAACAATACCCGATTGGTTTCCTCGGTACTTGGAAGTCACGGCACCGGTCCCGGGTGTCTCTAATGTTGTCTTTCCAGTCAAGGCCGCTGTTCCTCCTCCTCCATCCGTAGCTGATGTTCCTCTTCTCCCTCAGCCTCCACAAGCGGATTTTGCGGAAACTTGTAAGAACTTTAAGATGATGGGTGGCAAGAATTTTAGTGGAACAGAGACTTTTGTAGAGGCAAGGAATTGGTTGAAAGAGACCGAAGATAGTTTAGCCACCTTTGATATAGGTGACCGCAGGAAGGTTTTATTAGCAGTATGGTTGCTAAAGGAAGAAGCTGCATGTTGCTGGTTAGTCACCACCGCTGCTAGGCCAATTGAGACTTGGGATGACTTTAGAGGAAGGTTTGGACTGAGGTTCTTATCACTGAAGCAAGGGGACATGACTATTAGGGAATACATAGATAAGTTTAATCAACTGGCTCGGGTCGATTTAGACTTGGTTAATACAGCTCAGAAGAAGGCCCTACACTTTGCTCTAGGATTAAACGAGCCATTACATGGTTTGGCCATGTCTCATATACCCTTGGGGGCGACTTTCGAGAATTTGGTGAATATGGCCCCACTTCAAGAAGAAGATAACAATGACAAGAAAGAGGTCAAGGCGAATGAGTCTCAAGGCAAGAGGGTAAATTCCGGGAAACGAGGCAAGAATAACAACAACCGCAAGGACAAGCCAAGAGAGAATAAGAAATGCAACTTCTGTGGTAAAGTTGGACATATATCCAGGGAATGTAGGAAGAAGAAGAGAAAGCGGGGTGAATGCTTTCATTGTGGTGAGTTTGGACATCTCAGCAAGGATTGCCCGAGGAAACATGGGCAAGGTCAGACTCAGTGTGCAGGACTATCTGGAGGGCGAGTTCATCCCCTCAACACCGTTCTTCCAGCTCATGATAGAGGTAGTGTTTCTGTTGAAAGTCTTGTTTACATTTTCTGATTTTCCCTGTTCATACTTTGTTTGATTCTGACACATCGCATAGTTTTATTTCATCTGATCTAGTTGAAAGTTTGCACCTAAGTACTAGTCTAGTTGATGATCCCGTATGTGTTTCAAATCCAATTGGGGGTTCTGCCCGTTTGTCTGTGGTCTAAGTGGATTTGAAAATTTCTATCCTGAGTATAGAATTCTCGTGGGATATTTATCGGTTTCAGGGGATATGGGTTGGTTTTGGGCATGGAATGGTTGTTGTATTTTGGAGCCATTCTTGGTTTTTGTATAGGGTTGTGAGGCCCATGACTCGCCTCGGTAATACCCTAGAAATTTCTAGCAACCCTATGGGTCCCGTCATGTTATGTTATCTTGAATCCCTCAACTCGTCTATCGATAGTTTGCAATCTGTGAGGGTGGTCCGAGAATATCCTGATATCTTGGGGGAAGTAAAGGGGTTACCCCTAGACGTGGGATAGATTTCCGCATTATCTGGTTGGTAATACCAAGCCAGTTTCGTGGCCGGGTAGGCACATGACCTCACGAGATGAGAGTTAAGGAAGCAAGTCAAGGAGTTGCTTGAGAAGAACTTCCTGAGACGAAGCATTTTCGAGTAGGGTGCTCCAGTAGTATTCGTTACTAATGTGGACAGTTTGCTTCGCTTATGTGTTGATTATCGTGAGAAGAATAGACAACCGTTACCAAGGATCGATGATTTGTTTGATCAGCTTGTAGGAGCATCTGTTTTCTTTTGATCTAGCTACCGGATTCCATCAACTTAGGATGGCTGAGGATGGAATTGACAAGACTGCGTTTAGGACTCTAGATGGATTTTTAGAATGGCTAGTCATGCTATTTGGTTTGACTAATGCACCCGCATATTACGTGAACTTGATGGGTAGGGTGTTTAGGGAGTCCTTGAACAAGTTTGTCGTGGTCGTCGTAGACGATATTTTGATCTCCTTAAAAGAACGAGGAAGAGCATGCTAGACATCTCAAGGAGGTGATGGATACGCTTAGAGCCACCAGTTGAAGGTCAAGTTCTCCAAATGTCACTTTGGAGGAAAGAAGTTGGATTTCTTGGGCACATAGTTCCTAAGTAAGGCTTAGCGGTGGATTCCGCTAAAGTGGTTGCGGTTTAAGACCGGAAAACTCTGAGGAGGGCAATTGAAGTAAGAAGCTTTCTCCGTTTGGCTAGTTAGTTAGCATTCCCTGAGCTTAGACTTACTCTTCTGGATCAAGAAGGGGGTTTCACAGGAAGAAGACCCGCAGTTAGTCAAGAACATGGACCAGTTGATTCGAGGCGAGATGTTAAGTCACCTCGCTAGATATATTATAGATGACAAGGGATGACTAAGGTGCGATGAGAGATTATGTGTTCCTCGAGTGCAAGACTTGGTAAAGAATGTTCTTGAAGATGCGCATCATTCGAGGAGGTGGCCGAGTTGGTCTCAGGATGCATGTTGTGCCACCAGGTTAAGGCCAAGTCATAGAAGCCCGGCGGGCCATTACCTCCATTGGAGGTTCCGCAAGGGAAGTGTGAAAACATCTCGATAGATTATGTGGATGGACTACCTAGATCAAAGAAAGGGAATACGGGTATGTGGATCATAATAGGTAGACTCACGAAGAGTGCTCATTTCAGTCCGGTGAAGAGCGAGAGGACTGCATCATGGTTAGCAACGGTTTACCCTCAAGAAGTTGGTCAGTTTTGAAATAGCCTACAGGAAGCCATGGGTAGGCAACTGAATCTAGGTATGGCCTATCACTCATAGGCGGATGGTTCATTTCAATTAAGCATGAGTTATAGAAAATCACGTTTATAAGGGCAATTGGCAACGTGGATTGGTATTTTCAAGAAAAGTTCTGCTGCGTAGAATACTTTATAGTAAGTAGACGAGATCCAGGATTCACTAGTGAATTTTGGAGAGCTTGCATGAAATCATGAGGTTACAGTTATGTTTAAGCCAAGTATACAGAAAGAAGAATAAGTGGAAAAGGAAGACGAGAGGCGATAATGGAATGAGTTCCAACTCGAATTTGGGAAATAGGAGTTAGGAAGCCAAGAAATCGTGAAGTAAAAGACGGTCAAAGCACAGTGGAGTTAAGCTCAAGGAAACGTGACTAAGAAGAGTGAAGACTAGATACGCGCATCACATCTCTTTTTAAGAGTGCATCCTTGATCCTTGTTTTCCTGTGGAGCTTGTTTGCAAGTTATCTTTTGTATATATCCTCTCGGTCCCATTCTCGATCTTATTTCAGTTGTAAACTCCATAAGGGGGTTATGACTCATCGGTTAGTACTATATGTCAGAGTTTGAATGGATTTCTTGTAATCCAAAAAGGAGTTTATCTTGCTTATCTTCTAAGATCTCTTTTTAGCATATCTCTCTGTCCATGTTTATCTAGTTTATCTAGTTTATCGTGTCTATCTTGTCATGAGAACCTTAGGTAGAAACCCTTTGGATGAAACATGTATTTGAAACATGTTATGCTTGATGTTTGCAAGTGGTTGCAAGTGTTTGCAAGTGGTTACTCGTGGATGCATTATACACATTAGGCACTAGATCGGCTCACACACTCTTCATGTTGCATATGCATGAGTGTTTATACTTATTCATGATTGGAACTTGTTGTGCCACCACATGGATGTTGCATATGTATGAATGTTATGTGCACTCATATAGATACTATGAATTATGTTAGGAATTTGCATACATATGGATTCATTTCACTGACATACATATGCATTAAGGAGGTTTACTGTATCAGTAACCGCCTGATTTTTGCATTAGGTAAGTACATATACACACACTTTTGCATATGTTCATACCACATTTAGAATCTTGTTAGGACAATGATTGCTCGAGGATGATGTTTTGAGTAGATGGATGATTGGATGGTAGGATATGTTCTTCCTAACTTGAAGATTTCGGGGACGAAATCCTTTAAGGAGGGGAGAATGTAACAACCTGTATTTTTAATAACCTGTTAAAATATAAATCGAGGCAGAATTTAATTTAAAAATCTGAATCAAGGGAAACGGGCTATGCCATTGCGTTCGTCTCGGAAAAATACGCGAAATAGAGTCCGAGTTTTCGAAAATCGGAGTCCGTATGACCCAGTTAAGGCCCATTGAAGTTTTCAGAAATTTCCATGTCAAAAACAGATTTGAATTTCAAGTTCAAAGTTGGGAATTAGGGCAAACTGGCGCAGGCGGGAAAACTCCCGCCAGGACCCCCATGTCGACAGGCACGTCGACAGGGTCCCCAGGGTGTCGACAGCCCTGTCGACAGCCCTGTCGACACAGGGTGGCCGGGCAGTTTTGCCTGGCGCACCATTTTTGATTTGGGCTTGGTTGTGTGGCTTAGTTCTGGAGACTTCCGAAATCTGATGGACCTAAACTAACCTAGGGTTAATCCTAAGGCTAAAAACACTCTAATCTTCTATAAATAAGACTCTAATCCTACCCTAAAACCTCATTTATTCATTCTAGTAGCTAAACTATGGCAAAATCAATTCTCTAATGGCCTCCACTTAAACCCCTAGCCTCCACCTTCTTTAAAAATTATTCCTATGAAGATTTTGATGTTCATACAAGTATTTCTAAGTTGTATGAATGATCACTAGCTTGCATACATCATCAAGTTGCAAGCTTTATTGGCTAAGCTAGAGTTTTTGGAGTTTTTGTCAAGGGTTTTCTTATTAGAGCTTTACTTGGGTTTTTATATGCTTGCATAAAGGGCTTCTCAATCTTTATTAGTAGATTTGTGTCTTCATAATATATGTAAGCCCTCTTACCTTCATTTTAGAAACTCTAAAGTTAATATGTGATGCAAGTTGGGATTTATGCAAGTTTATTGAGTTATGCATGTTTATGCAAGTTCACTATGCCATGATTTGCAAGTTTATTGAGTTATGCATGTTTATGCAAGTTCATTATGCCATGATTTGCAAGTTTATTGAGTTATGCATGTTTATGAAAGTTCACTATGCCATGATTTGCAAGTTTATTTAGTTATGCATGTTTATGCAAGTTCACTATGCCATGATTTGCAAGTTTATTGAGTTATGCATGTTTATGCAAGTTCACTATGCCATGATTTGCAAGTTTATTGAGTTATGCATGTTTATGCAAGTTCACTATGCCATGATTTGCAAGTTTATTTAGTTATGCATGTTTATGCAAGTTCACTAAGCCATGATTTGCAAGTTTATTGAGTTATGCATGTTTATGCAAGTTCACTATGCCATGTTATGCATGTTTAATAAGTTATGCATGCTTATGCAAGTTCACAATGACATGTTATACATGTTTGACAAGTTATGCATGTTTATGCAAGTTCCCTATGCCATGTTAGGCAAGTTTAACATGTTATGCATGTTTATGGTAATATGCAAGTTCACTATGCTAAGTTATGCAAGTCTAACATGTTATGCATGTTTGTTGTGATATGCAAGTTCATCATGTATGTTATGCCAAGTTCCCTCTTCCTATCCTTTATGCGTTATTACGAATATGTAAGCGATAGAATGACGTTGGGGGGTTTGGGTAAACTTAAAATACATGAAAATATAAGATTGGGAATTTACCTATTAAGTTAGGTCTACCCCTTGGGAATTTACCTATTAAGTTAGGTCTACCCAAGTATTTGTTGACTTGTAATTATGTTTTGAAATAAAGTGGACATGACACTTAGAAAACATAAGTGTGGCCAACTCGAGGTTGGGTTGAGTTTGTAGCGTAATTCTACCCGGAACCTACCGGCTTAACTAGTGGCTACAAACAATAGGACCCAATGTGAGAAGTTGGTCATGTGGTGCCAAGACCCGAGGTTAGACCAAGTTGTGGTGTAAATCTACCCGGAACCCACCGGCTTAACTAGGTAACCACAACAAAGTCTAATGTGAGAGGTTAAGGTGCATTAAATTAATTAATGCCTCATGATTAGGGTTAAGTCAGGGTCCACTAATACTTAACCAATTTGGGGATTCGAGGGATTGAAATGGGGTTAAGTTGTGAACTGTCGGTTACACTTAACCAATTTAATCCATTTGGGGGTTCGAGGGATTGAAATGGGGTTAAGTTGTGAACTGTCGGTTACACTTAACCAATTTAATCCATGATTAGTGAAGGGTTAAATCGCACTTAACCCTCTTAGGAAACCCTAGCAACGTGGTCTGTTCCAGTAGTAATCCCAGTTTGGTATCATCACAAACCTAGAGGCTAGGCTAGGGCGGGGCACGATTACTGGACTGATGTAAGCGACCAAAGCGATGGCTGAGTGGTACAGCGGTGCGGGTCCAGGCGGGCTACGGACGTGCACGTAGTCCGGTATTGGACAAACTCGAGGCACGGGTACCGGTAGGTTTAGACTGTGCATTATTGCTTCAGTGTCTGGGGTTGACACCCGAGGGCTTGATACACCCGAAGGTGGACCCAGCACAGTCTGACTACATCCATATATGGGCCGTATGGACACCAACACTTGACGTGTTAGGCTTATAGGGAGCCGATCGACTAGACCGTTTGGTTGGGCCTTATATTAAGGTCACTTCATGTTATTGGGTCAAAGCTTGGACCAAGGGATCAATACCTGTTATGTTGGTTTCCTAGTACACCGTGGTGCAAAACTTAACCTTGTTTATGCGATGACACCTCTATCTCTCTTGTAGTTAATTTATCATGCCAGTATGTTGTTATCTATGATCATCTCAGTTTCCATCATGCTGTTAACTTTATTAGTTTATAGACTGATCGTAGCAGGGCTTACCAGTCTTTATGACTGACCCGTTTTCTTTTCGCTTCTTTTCTTCCGTTCCCCCCCCCCCCCAGGTTCTCAGGGTGGGAACATTGGTGCTTAGCTTGGATCGCTTAGCTTGCTTGCTGGATTAGCTCATGTACGTTTGGATATTGAGCCCGCTATGGTTTATCACTCTTATTTGGGGATAGTACTTATGTATTTCAGTTTATCAGATGATGTTTTTATCTAGACTTGTAATTTTGGGAAATTGACATTTTGATGTACCAGTCTTGTGTTTTGAAATGGTTTAAAAATCTTCCGTTGTTTTATCTACTTACTCTGTTTATTTACATATATATATATGTCATGTCCTGCCTTGTTATATCATTATGCATGTTTACCTTGTTTTAAAACGCCCCACCAAAGTCAGAGTTGCTTGCAAGAGCCACCCTGGCGGAGGTGGGGTGTTACACAAACAAACAAGTCCATGGTCTGTGGACGGTTGTGTCGGGTGCTACTAAGCACCGTCTGCATCCTAGTATATATATAACTAGAAAAGAAATTGAAAGGTGAGAAATTCTCACCGATAGCTATCCAACTTCTACGGCACTTCATTGATAGAAATCTTCATCGCTATCGCATCTTCGTCATCTTCATTGCCCGTAGCCAAGGTTTTAGCAAGAGGGGGGTGCGGATCTTTGATGCAGGCGGAGGAGGGTCGGTGAACGTAGGTGGAGGCCATCGCGGTGGGGTGTTTGGTGGAGGGCGCGGTTGGTCGAAAGGCAGTGGAAAGGGGGCGGGGGAGGTCAAGATGGGTAAGGAGAGAGACGCGAGAGGGAGAAGGGGATAGGGGAACGAGGAGGAGGGGGCGGTGGGGGAGGACTGCTGTGACGATCCCAGAATCCGAGGGGCGGTATTAAGGATAATCATTAGGAAATAACACATTAATCATCATAGCAGAGTACAGATAATAGCAGACACAATAAATAAAATACTTTTACATGGATATGACAGCGGAATCACAACATGTAGGAATATCAGAATAGCATAACGTGGGATATACTTAGTAAAAAGAAAGGGAAGTGATCAGTCATCATCGCCAGAGGCGGAATACATACATGCAGTGAGACATAATAAGAGTATCAGTCTACATCGCCGAAGGCGGAATACATATACATATAGTGAGAAATACGGAAAGTAAATCAGTCTGCATCGCCAGTGGCGGAATCATAATATAAATACAGTAATGGCGGAAAATATCTAAGTCATCTCTATGAAGTCAGCCTCGCCATTAGCCAAAAGTGCACGCTATGCAGCAGTGCAGAACCAAAAACCACCTGTCACCTGTGTACTAGGCTGCCCGTGTGAAAATAAGGGCACCCGCGTTTGCAAAGTGAAACAAACAATGAGTCGGTCATGGGGACTGGTATGAGGAATCTATTTAATAGTTAAACAACAGTAAATAGCAAATCAAAGGACCACGCCACTTTCGCGGAACGGGTTTACTCCAATGATTGCTAGTGCATTTAAAACAAAGTAAATTCTTTTTAAAACAACGCAATGCTTTTAGAAAGAATGAAGCCATTATAAGACTCAGGTCCCATCACACAATTCAACATAAGCCGGAGGATAGAGTTTTACCTTATAATAGCCAAATATGCTTGATACGCATAAAGCAAAATCATTTGATATTATTACTAGTGCGTATATGTTTCAAAAACGAATAGCATCATAAATATCAATCATAGGCGGCATAGCTACCATCTACTATGTCTCCATACTAGCTCTACAATTAAATCCGTTATCTCGTATTGGGAATTGGATTTCCGTCATGAGTCGAGGCAAGGGGCAAGCTCCTCTCTGCTTCGAGACACTCTAGCAAATGCCTCGGGACTACACACTCTGGGTAACCCTTGGATGCTTCAGGGCCGGTCCTCACTTACGTTAGAGGATTAGTATTCCTGAACACACGTTTCCCGGTCCTTACAGACCTATAATCGAGGCGCCTCGCATTCCAACAACCACAAAGGTGAAAAGTAGATATATATGTCAGGGCTGGTAAGTCACTGACACCACCATAGCTAGAAAGAAACGTCGTGCTCTCCCTGCAGTCCGTATCCCGTTTTTAACTCTTACCGGGGTGTGAGGTTCGCGAATCTACGAAATACACAAAGCTAGGCCACGTAGACCTTGCTTTGATCATCATCTACAAGACTTTGCTTTGCAACAGAAGTCTTGATCACCGCATCTTGGCATGCCACATAGGCAGTCCGCTCCATACGATTGATTCCCATCGATATATAACCTCTAAGCTCGTACGTCTCAGAGAAGGGTGTTAAGCAAGAGAATAAATTCTCCGCCGCCAAAAAGATATATATTTAACAGAGATCAATCAGTATAGAACAAAATCCAATGTCAGACACACAGTCCATTTACAAGTCCGTCCTGGGTCTGAACGAAACCGGAGGCGTCAAATTCCTCGTATATCCGACTAATCAACATATGCGTTCAGACGGCTACTACTTCCGTCCCTTTCCGGTAGCTACTCCGGTTAGGAACCTCAGTAGCGCCCATCCAACTGATACGAAGATCGTCGGTCTTGAATCGTCTTTGCATTTTTCAATTCGAACCGCTCGATAAATTATTTGAAATGAGGGTTAGCTCGGCCTTTTCAAATAATTCACGTCATTTGAATTTAAATCGATTTATTTTATGGTTATGTTATTAGGCATCCATCTTTCAGTTATTTAGTGTTATTTTCATGTCATACACATAAAACCATCAAATATCAAACAATTCAAGCCCAATTGGTTTATTTTCAACCTATGTTGCTTATAATATTTTATAATGATTTTTCGCCATTTTTATTTATTTAAAAATGGCCATATTTAATTAAACGACGTTTCAGGTCGTTTCGTGGCACTGGCGCTGTTTTCCCCTCAATTTGTTTTACACATATCGGAAAATCTTACCGTTGGATTTCTACAAAGTCTATATCAGTGGGAAGATATTCCCAAAGCGAACCCAACGGTTCCAGTTTCGTGAGAATCCGACGGTCGGATCTTCCACACTAGTCGTTTGAAGTTACGGTTTCAAAATTCGAACTGCAGCGTCGTTATTCGATTAAATTTAATTATATTTATATTTATACATAAATATAAACGATTCTGGCGCTGTTTTTCTTCATATTTGAATTAAACATTCCGGACAATCCAACCGTTGGATTTTTACAAGGTTGGTGCCGTTGGAAAGATATTTCCAAGGCGAACCCAGCGGTTGCGGTTTCGGGAAAATCTGATGGTCGGATTTCTCATACTAATCGTTTCAAATTATGATTCTGAAACGCGAACTGCACGGCCTCTATTCCTTTTAATTATATTTATATTTATATATATAAATATAGTTCATTCCATAGTTTCAACTATAGTTCATTTTATATTTTCAACTTCGTTTTCACTTCAATATTTCACTAACGCCTTAATATTTCGAAAAATTTCGCCATAACCTCCTTTGTACGGGGAGGGTTTGGAAATTTATTGGGCCGTATTAGGTACCCAATAAATCCTAAAAAGCATTCACATATTTTTAGTGATATATTTTGGTGTTTACGGGGGAGCATGTACTGATAATCACTCCAGAGAATAAATTCCCGTCACCCCGTTTCCGTGTGGAAATAAATAGTCCATGTGCCGTATCTAATAACTAGAGCGACATGATTACTGTCAACTCTAGACCCGTGTGGGGTTTTTATTAATCTGGAAATTTATCGTTATAATTTATATAGTCCATATCAGTCATCAGTTCAACCTGTAGTATATAGTCATCGCCATACAAGCCTCTTGCTCGTATGGTAAATCTTCCACCTCGTCACACAAGCTCCAATTGCTTATGTGGAATATGATGAAGTATGCCTATCATCAAGAAGTATTCCATGTAGTGTAGTTCAAAATTACTTGTTACTATCCTATGGCGTTGTTTATTATTTCACACAGAAAAACCAGCACTCCGCATCCAATGGCATTCACAGGAGTTGATATATAAATAAAATTGCGCAGCCAACTCATCAAGGTTTACGTATTTGTCGGGCACGCAACTAATTCCTTTACTCTACAGCTAATCCATTTTCCTGTTCAACACATGTATATATATGCAGAACAAAGCTAATAATAATATTTCTAACAAACTATTATTTATTTCAAAACGTGTGTATTTTTAACTAAGGGTATACATGATAAAAGGAATATTTTTATCATCAAAAATATTTATTCGACACATGAGTATTTTTAACTAAGCGTATACATGATAAAAGGAATATTTTTATCATCAAAAATATTTATTCGACACATGTGTATTTTTAACTAAGCGTATACATGATAAAAGGAATATTTTTATCATCAAAAATATTTATTCGACACATGAGTATTTTTAACTAAGCGTATACATGATAAAAGGAATATTTTTATCATCAAAAATATTTATTCGACACATGTGTATTTTTAACTAAGCGTATACATGATAAAAGGAATATTTTTATCATCAAAAATATTTATTCGACACATGAGTATTTTTAACTAAGCGTATACATGATAAAAGGAATATTTTTATCATCAAAAATATTTATTCGACACATGAGTATTTTTAACTAAGCGTATACATGATAAAAGGAATATTTTTATCATCAAAAATATTTATTCGACACATGTGTATTTTTAACTCTTCGTATACACTATAAAAATATAGTTTTCATTGTCGATTCATTTTATTTTTTTAGAAGATGATAACATTCAACACATGAATTTCAACTCGACGAACAAATTGCAACTCAACACATGAATATTCCATATCGTTTGTATATATGTAAAAATGTGATTTTTATTGCTAAAGCCATTTGTTTAAATTCAAATAATATTCAACACATGAATTTCAACTCAACGAATGAATTGCAACTCAACACATGAATATTCGATATAGCATATGTAAATAATTTCAATGAATGAAAATTATTCTAACACATAATTATTTCAGAAAATTTCGGCAGCATAACGGCAGGGTAGTTAAAACCGGGACCGTCCCTAGTACGGCTCCTCGCTCTACCTTAAAACCTCGCAGTTTTTGACAATGGGGATCATGCATCTAGTTCGCACATAGGCGGCATGTTTTATTTTCAATTCCACAATCCTATTCTATTTTGTTTCAACCACAAGAGGGTATTTTTCAACCACAAAGGTATTTTTCAACCATAATATCAACCACAAACAATTATTTCCAACCATTCGTCAAACCATATGATATCACGTCAATCACAAGCAATAAATATCGTCCATGGTCTGTGGACGAGGGGAGTATATATATATATATATGTATATATAATATAATAATTCACTTGCATTTCATCACAATTCAAAGCATATATGTTCAAAACAACGCTTGTATAATTTATACATCGCTAATATAACTTATACAACACATGTACATGAGGTATACAATGCGTATATAATTTACACTTCGCTTATATAATTTATACAACGCGATTTCATTCACACAAATAGTTTAGATTCCTCACATTGGTTATTGCGGTGCTAAAAATCGTAGGAAGGTCAGAAAAATCCGCGGCTTCTTCTAGAATGTAGAGAGCCTCCTTGCGGTCATGGTGTCTCCTGTTTCATCGAATTTCGTTAACATAGCAAAAAGATATGATTTTTACAAGTTTGCAATGCTTTAAAGTGTAAAAATCAGTTTAGCCGTATACCCCTTTTTGATTTCGAAACTAGGGTTCAGATTTTTCAGAAAATCCGTGAATCGATGCTCCGATCAGAGAGTGGGACTTGAAAGAGGGGGGCGAGGCGGTCCTATTGGTGGTCGGAGGAGCAGGTGCGATCGCCTCTGGCGATCGTGGTGTCGATGTGAAGTCGGCGACTTCCTGGGCGTCGTTCTCGACGCTGGCGAAGGGAGGAAGAGCGGGGTTTGGTCGGATTTGAAGAAGGAGGTGGGCGGCGTCCAGTAAGGGTGGTGGCGTTGGCTGGCGTCGCCTGTGGCGGCGGGATTTTCGTCGGGAAGGAGCGAACGACTGTAGTCGTCGATAGTTCTGGCGGCTAGGGTTTATAGAGCTTTTTTTTTTAAAAGAAAATTTCCTATTGGCCAGAATTTATAGGAAATTTTTAAATAGTGTTTTTGCAAACGGACTCCTTTTTAAACCCAACGACTGTCGCCCCTAGCTAAATACCCCCATTCCGGACACAATGGGATATGTTTCGTTGGCCATTTCGACTGTTACAGTCAGTTATCTTTCAATTTAAAATATAAAACATTCGATAATTAATTTAAACGTACATTTCAATTTGCCAGGGCCACAAACTGAATCGAAAAATTCCAGAAAAATAAACCTAGCTTTGTTTTGACGATACGGTCCTAACAAAACCAGTTTCGTCGAATTCTGAGCTCGTTTGCAAAACGGCCATTTTTAGGTCGACCCATTTTAACAGAATTTGACCAAACACGTTATCTTTTGCCCCTCTCACATACTAGCTTCAAAAATTATGAAATTTGAAACTTAGCAATAATTTGACATCCCTGACCCAACAAAAGTGGTTTCGTAGAATTCCGAGGTCGTATGCAAAATCTCGATTTTCAAGGGCTATATATACTATATAGCGACCTTTCTGGAAATTCATTTGGCCATAACTTTTGATTTCCATTATGAAATTTCGATTTTTCTGATTCGTTAGAAAGGTATTGATAAACAGATTTAAATATTTTCAGTTTCGTTAAAATCCGTTATATTTTCCACCCCGTACAGTCAGACAAAGTATATGTTCAAAATTTCAAACTGCCATATTATACACAATTCTATATTTTATTGAAATATACTATTTCAACTATTCAAATTTCTTGTTAATAACCAAATTTAAAAAATTTAAACTGGTTCACATTTCCTGGGTTATTACAATCTCCCCCACTTAAAACTTTTCGTCCTCGAAAAGGAAATAACAGCTAAGCAGGAAATAAAATGTAAATGCAAAGTATTGTAAAGGTACCTTGCACCGGAGTTAGTCAGAGATGTCCACTCTGCATTTGGGATAGGCTTGCTTAATGCTCTCCTCAGTCTCCCAAGTACAGTCTCTAGGATCACTACTCCACTGCACTTTGACTAAATGAATCTTTTTCCTCCTTAGCTCTCTGGTTTCTTTGCCAACTATCTTCAATGGCTCCCTCTTGAGCGCTAATTCTGGAGTTATGTCAATATCCTGTTGTGCTGCTTCTTCTACACAAGATCTGGATCATGAACATGTTTTCTGAGTTGAGATACGTGGAACACATCATGTACACCAGGCAACCAATTAGGTAATGAAACCCTATATGCCAGAGTTCCAATCCGTTCATGTATAGGAAAGGGACCAATAAATCTCGGTGCCAACTTCCCAGTCTTGCCAAATCTGATTACTCCTCGCATTGGAGAAACTCTTAAATAAACATAATCGCCCATGGCAAACGATATATCCCTTCTTCTCGCATCAGCATAACATTTCTGTCGGCTCTGTGCGTTTTTAATCGCTTCTTAATGGAATCGACTTTATCCGATGCTTCTTGAATCATATCGGGCCCTAACACAAGTCTGTTGCCAGGTTCTACCCAACATGCGGGAGATCTGCACGGTCTACCGTATAATGCTTCAAATGGAGACATTCCCAAACTTGCTTGATAGCTATTGTTGTAAGAGAATTCGGCTAAATGTAAATGATCTTCCCATGAGCCTCCAAAGTCGATAACGCAAGCCCGCAATAGATCTTCTAAAATTCTATTCACCCTCTCAGTTTGGCCGTCTGTCTGAGGGTGATAAGCGGTGCTTAGATTCAATTTGGTCCCTAATTCTTCCTGGAATGCTTCCCAGAATTTGTTAGTAAATAGGGGATCTCTATCGCTGACTATATTGAGCGGCACTCCATGTAGTTTAACAATTTCTTTGAAGTAAATCTGTGCCAGACTTTGAGCCGTTCTGTTGGATCGGACAGGTATGAAATGGGCAGTCTTCGTGAAGCGATCTACGATTACCCATATACTGTCGTTTCCTTTTCTAGTTCGAGGCAAGCCATCGATGAAGTCCATCGAAATTTGTTCCCACTTCCATCCTGGAACTTCTAATGGTTGTAATAATCCCGCCAATTTCTGCTGATCACTCTTAACTAGCTGACAAGTGGGGCATCTGCTAACATATAATGAGATATCTCTTTTCATAGCTCTCCACCAGAATGTGCGTTTGATATCGTTATACATTTTTCTCACACCGGGATGGATACTTAATTTGGATTTGTGGCACTCATCAAGTATTTCTCTTCTGAGCTCGGGAAGGTTTGGGATGCAGATTCTACCCTTTAATCTTAGAACCCCTTTGTCATCGAGTCGAAAACTTGTGGATTCACCTCCCTTGATTCTTTGACTGATTCTTTGAATAAATTCATCGTCTTTCTGAAGAGTCGAGATCCTGTCTATTAATGAAGACGTGATGACAAAACTGGCGATGATTTCATTCTTTCTGCTGAGCGCATCTGCTACAACATTGGCTTTCCCTGGAGTGTATATAATTTCAAAATCGTATGCTGCAAGGAATTCTAACCAACGCTGTTGCCTCAAGTTTAGATCTTTCTGGGTGAACAGGTATTTCAAGGATTGATGATCGGTAAATAGTTCGAATTTCTCGCCCAGTAAATAATGCCTCCAGATTCTTAAAGCGAACACGATAGCTAATAACTCAAGATCATGAGTAGCATAGTTTCTTTCATGCGGCTTTAGTTGACAGCTGGCATAAGCGATCACTTGGCCTTTTTGCATTAACACTGCACCTAGCCCTCTAATAGAAGCATCTGTCCATACAGTCAAGTCTTGGTTACCTTCTATTATTGTCAATACCGGAGCAGTTGTCAACTTCAGTTTTAGCTCTTGGAAAGCTTCTTCACATTCGGGAGTCCATTTGAATTTCTCATGCTTCTTTGTAAGCTTTGTCAATACTCCTGATATATTTGAAAAATCCTGAACGAATTTCCGATAGTAACTAGCTAATCCCAGGAAACTTCGAACTTCTGTGGGCGTAGTAGGTTGTTTCCAGTTCTGAATCGCTGTAATTTTGCTTGGATCTACAGTAATTCCTTCTTTTGATACGACATGGCCTAGGAATTTAACTTCATTCTGCCAGAAGACACACTTAGAAAATTTAGCTTTTAAGACGTTTCTCCTTAGAATTTTCAACACTTGTTCTAAATGTTTTGCATGCTCTTCTTCCGACTTAGAGTAGATCAGAATTTCATCGATGAAGACTAGAACAAATTAATTCAACACACCACGGAACACTCTGTTCATAAGATCGACGAAGTATGCCGGAGCGTTGCACAAGCCGAACGGCATTACTAACCATTCGTAGAATAAATCGGGACCCCTGAAGGCTGTTAAAGGAACACAGTCTTCCGCTATACGCAATTGGTGGAAACCTGTAGCTAGGTCCATCCTGGAAATTACTGTTGCTCCATTTAATTGATCTAACAGATTGTCTATTCGGGGCAAAGGATATTTGTTCTTCAGTGTCTGTTTATTGAGATCTCGGTAATCAACGCAAAGTCTTAGAGTACCGTCTGATTTCGGGACAAATACTACTACGGCTCCCCATGCTGAAAAGCTCGGTCTGATTAGACCTTTCCAAAGAAATTCTCGGGTTTGACTACTTAATTCTTGTTTTTCTTTCGGGGCCATTCTTCTTATTGGATGTACTACTGGTCGGGCATTCGGAATTAGATCAATTCTAAATTAAATTTCTCTTTGCGGCGGTAAGTTTTCTACTTCTTCAAACACATCCGCATAGTTTTTCACGACCGGTATCTTTTCTATCGAAGGGGGAATAACTTCTAAAGAAGACCAAAATTCTGTTCTATTAATTTCTGAGCCATGACATGGTATATATATAGGTCCAAGCTTCGTTTCGACTTTAACAATCCTTTCGGCACATTTAACTTCGGCCTTATATTTTGTCAACCAGTCAAATCCCAGTATAATATCAAAGTCGGAGAGGTCCATGACAATTACTTTAAAAGGGAATCGATAACATGAATATGAGGCGGGTACATTACGATATGAGCCGAGAATAGTAGACCCTCCTATCGGATTTTGAACTTTAATTGGTTCTTTAAGCTTCCTTAGATTCAATTTTAACTTATGAACAATATTACCAGAAATGAAGCTACGTGATGCACCAGTATCAAAAAGTACAGAAACAGGAATATTTTTAATGGTAAGGGTACCTCCCAAGACGTCGGGTTTACCTGATCCATCGGTGGTAGCTGGCGGGGTCTTCCCGTCATAGACATGGGCCACCTGTGCATTCTGCTTTAGAGGGCAGTTCCTGCTGTAGTGCCCCTTCTTGTGGCAGTTGTAGCATTCGGCTGAGTTATTTGCCTTTGGCTTCTTTGGGGCCTTGCATACATTAGAGAAATGACCGGGCTTCCCGCAATTGTAGCAGTTTCCTTTCGGGATCTTTGCGGGTTTTTGAGTAGCGGCTGCGGTAATGCTAGATTCGGGTTGGTCTGTCGAAGCCTTGCGCTTATTCCCTGCTTGGCTTTTAGCGCGGTCTTGGCTAGCATGTCTCTCATCCATGTCTTCGTAGTTGCAAGCCATCTCTACAAGTTCTGTAAAGGAGAGTTTGATGTTGCTCATAGCTCTATCGTGGTACTTGCGCTTCAGCCCAAATATAAATCTCTTATTCTTGGCTTTGTTGGTTAAAATCAGTTCTGGAGCATAGCGCGATAGCCGAGTGAACTTATTTAGATAATCTTGAATAGAGAGGTCTCCCTGTTGGAGATTAGCAAATTGCTCCCGCATCCTCTCTAGAGCTTGTTCCAGTACAAACTTCTCATTGAATAAAGTCTTGAACTGCTCCCAAGTCCGGATAGTACCAGCTGCATCCCCAGAGGTAATGGCATCCCACCACAGCTCTGCTTCTTCCTGAAGGAGCCAGATGCCAAGTCGGGCTTTATTGTTAGTTCCCATACTCATATCTTCGAAGATTTTCTCATAGGTTTTTAGCCAAGCTATTGCCTCGGTCACTGTGCCAGTGCCAGTAAAAGGTTTCCATCCAAGATTTCTGTACGTCTTTGCTACTTTGTCGAGTTCAAAGTCTTCTGGTGCTGGTGGCGGAATAATAGGACCTTCCACTACTACGGGGATATTCCCCCGTCCTCCTGCTGCATCTCCTCGGCCTCCACGGCCTCCTCTAGCTGCTGCTCCACGCGTAGCCATCTAAGAGTACTGTATAAGCAAGAAAAGAGTCAAGCTCACAGATTTGATAATTTTCATAAATGATAAAGCAAGGGAATACAAGGAAAGATAATGATGATGTGCTGATCTAATTGTTTTGCTAATCTGCTTAGCTCATCCTAGGACATTGCTAATCCTATCTCTAATGAGCTACTCGCATTAGAACACTACTGATTCTATTCTGACGAGGTGTTTAATGTGTTAGATCCCGGAACTAAGGTTAACCAAAGCTCTGATACCAACTGTGACGATCCCAGAATCCGAGCGGCGGTATTAAGGATAATCATTAGGAAATAACACATTAATCATCATAGCAGAGTACAGATAATAGCAGACACAATAAATAAAATACTTTTACATGGATATGACAGCGGAATCACAACATGTAGGAATATCAGAATAGCATAACGTGGGATATACTTAGTAAAAAGAAAGGGAAGTAATCAGTCATCATCGCCAGAGGCGGAATACATACATGCAGTGAGACATAATAAGAGTATCAGTCTACATCGCCGAAGGCAGAATACATATACATATAGTGAGAAATACGGAAAGTAAATCAGTCTGCATCGCCAGTGGCGGAATCATAATATAAATACAGTAATGGCGGAAAATATCTAAGTCATCTCTATGAAGTCAGCCTCGCCATGAGCCAAAAGTGCATGCTATGCAGCAGTGCAGAACCAAAAACCACCCGTCACCTGTGTACTAGGCTGCCCGTGTGAAAATAAGGGCACCCGCGTTTGCAAAGTGAAACAAACAACGAGTCAGTCATGGGGACTGGTATGAGGAATCTATTTAATAGTTAAACAACAGTAAATAGCAAATCAAAGGACCACGCCACTTTCGCGGAACAGGTTTACTCCAGTGATTGCTAGTGCATTTAAAACAAAGAAAATTCTTTTTAAAACAACGCAATGCTTTTAGAAAGAATGAAGCCATTATAAGACTCAGGTCCCATCACACAATTCAACGCAAGCCGGAGGATAGAGTTTTACCTTATAATAGCCAAATATGCTTGATACGTATAAAGCAAAATCATTTGATATTATTACTAGTGCCTATATGTTTCAAAAACGAATAGCATCATAAATATCAATCATAGGCGGCATAGCTACCATCTACTATGTCTCCATACTAGCTCTTCAATCAAATCCGTTATCTCGTATTGGGAATTGGATTTCCGTCATGAGTCGAGGCAAGGGGCAAGCTCCTCTCTGCTTCGAGACACTCTAGCAAATGCCTCGGGACTACACACTCTGGGTAACCCCTGGATGCTTCAGGGCCGGTCCTCACTTACGTTAGAGGATTAGTATTCCTGAACACACGTTTCCCGGTCCTTACAGACCTATAATCGAGGCGCCTCGCATTCCAACAACCACAAAGGTGAAAAGTAGATATATATGTCAGGGCTGGTAAGTCACTGACACCACCATAGCTAGAAAGAAACGACGTGCTCTCCCTGTAGTCCGTATCCCGTTTTTAACTCATACCGGGATGTGAGGTTCGCGAATCTACGAAATACACAAAGCTAGGCCACGTAGACCTTGCTTTGATCATCATCCACAAGACTTTGCTTTGCAACAGAAGTCTTGATCACAACATCTTGGCATGCCACATAGGCAGTCCACTCCATACGATTGATTCCCATCGATATATAACCTCTAAGCTCGTACGTCTCAGAGAAGAGCGTTAAGCAAGAGAATAAATTCTCCGCCGCCAAACAGATATATATTTAACAAAGATCAATCAGTATAGAACAAAATCCAATGTCAGACACACAGTCCATTTACAAGTCCGTCTTGGGTCTGAACGAAACCGGAGGCGTCAAATTCCTCGTATATCCGTCCAATCAACATATGCGTTCAGACGGCTACTACTTCCGCCCTTTCCGGTAGCTACTCCGGTTAGGAACCTCAGTAGCGCCCATCCAACCGATACGAAGATCGTCAGTCTTGAATCGTCTTTGCATTTTTCATTTCAAACCGCTCGATAAATTATTTGAAATGAGGGTTAGCTCGGCCTTTTCAAATAATTCACGTCATTAGAATTTAAATCGATTTATTTTATGGTTATGTTATTAGGCATCCATCTTTCAGTTATTTAGTGTTATTTTCATGTCATACACATACAACCATCAAATATCAAACAATTCAAGCCCAATTGGTTTATTTTCAACCTATGTTGCTTATAATATTTTATAACGATTTTTCGGCATTTTTATTTATTTAAAAATGGCCATATTTAATTAAACGACGTTTCAGGTCGTTTCGTGGCACTGGCGATGTTTTCCCCTCAATTTGTTTTACACATATCGGAAAATCTAACCGCTGGATTTCTACAAAGTCTATATCAGTGGGAAGATATTCCCAAAGCGAACCCAACGGTTCCAGTTTCGTGAGAATCCGACGGTCGGATCTTCCACACTAGTCGTTTGAAGTTACGGTTTCAAAATTCGAACTGCAGCGTCGTTATTCGATTAAATTTAATTATATTTATATTTATACATAAATATAAACGATTCTGGCGCTGTTTTTCTTCAGATTTGAATTAAACATTCCGGACAATCCAACCGTTGGATTTTTACAAGGTCGGTGCCGTTGGAAAGATATTTCCAAGGCGAACCCAACGGTTGCGGTTTCGGGAAAATCCGATGGTCGGATTTCTCGTACTAATCATTTCAAATTACGATTCTGAAACGCGAACTGCACGGCCTTTATTCCTTTTAATTATATTTATATTTATATATATAAATATAGTTCATTCCATAGTTTCAACTATAGTTCATTTTATATTTTCAACTTCGTTTTCACTTCAAATATTTCACTAACGCCTTAATATTTCGAAAAATTTCGCCATAACCTCCTTTGTACGGGGAGGGGTTTGGAAATTTATTGGGCCGTATTAGGTACCCAATAAATCCTAAAAAGTATTCACATATTTTTAGTGAAATATTTTGGCGTTTACGGGGGAGCATGTACTGATAATCACTCCAGAGAATAAATTCCCGTCACCCCATTTCCGTGTGGAAATAAATAGTCCATGTGCCGTATCTAATAACTAGAGCGACGTGATTATTGTCAACTCTAGACCCGTGTGGGGTTTTTATTAATCTGGCAATTTATCGTTATAATTTATATAGTCCATATCAGTCATCAGTTCAACCTGTAGTATATAGTCATCGCCATACAAGCCTCTTGCTCGTATGGTAAATCTTCCACCTCGTCACACAAGCTCCAATTGCTTATGTGGAATATGATGAAGTATGCCTATCATCAAGAAGTATGCCATGTAGTGTAGTTCAAAATTACTTGTTACTATCCTATGGCGTTGTTTATTATTTCACACAGAAAAACCAGCACTCCGCATCCAATGGCATTCACAGGAGTTGATATATAAATAAAATTGCGCAGCCAACTCATCAAGGTTTACCTATTTGTCGGGCACGCAACTAATTTCTTTACTCTACAGCTAATCCATTTTTCCTGTTCAACACATGTATATATATGCAGAACAAAGCTAATAATAATATTTATAGCAAACTATTATTTATTTCAACACGTGTGTATTTTTAACTAAGCGTATACATGATAAAAGGAATATTTTTATCATCAAAAATATTTATTCGACATATGATTATTTTTAACTAAGCGTATACATGATAAAAGGAATATTTTTATCATCAAAAATATTTATTCGACACATGTGTATTTTTAACTAAGCGTATACATGATAAAAGGAATATTTTTATCATCAAAGATATTTATTCGACACATGAGTATTTTTAACTAAGCGTATACATGATAAAAGGAATATTTTTATCATCAAAAATATTTATTCGACACATGTGTATTTTTAACTAAGCGTATACATGATAAAAGGAATATTTTTATCATCAAAAATATTTATTCGACACATGAGTATTTTTAACTAAGCGTATACATGATAAAAGGAATATTTTTATCATCAAAAATATTTATTCGACACATGTGTATTTTTAACTCTTCTTATACACTATAAAAATATAGTTTTCATTGTCGATTCATTTTATTTTTTTAGAAGATGATAACATTCAACACATGAATTTCAACTCGACGAACAAATTGCAACTCAACACATGAATATTCTATATCGTTTGTATATATATAAAAATGTGATTTTTATTGCTAAAGCCATTTGTTTAAATTCAAATAATATTCAACACATGAATTTCAACTCAACGAATGAATTGCAACTCAACACATGAATATTCGATATAGCATATGTAAATAATTTCAATGAATGAAAATTATTCTAACACATAATTATTTCAGAAAATTTCGGCAGCATAACGGCAGGGTAGTTAAAACCGGGACCGTCCCTAGTACGGCTCCTCGCTCAACCTTAAAACCTCGCGGTTTTTGACAATGGGGATCATGCATCTAGTTCGCACGCAGGCAGCATGTTTTATTTTCAATTCCACAATCCTATTCTATTTTGTTTCAACCACAAGAGGGTATTTTTCAACCACAAAGGTATTTTTCAACCATAATATCAACCACAAACAATTATTTCCAACCATTCGTCAAACCATATGATATCACGTCAATCACAAGCAATAAATATCGTCCATGGTCTGTGGACGAGGGGAGTATATATATATATGTATATATAATATAATAATTCACTTGCATTTCATCACAATTCAAAGCATATATGTTCAAAACAACGCTTGTATAATTTATACATCGCTAATATAACTTATACAACACATGTACATGAGGTATACAATGCGTATATAATTTACACTTCGCTTATATAATTTATACAATGCGATTTCATTCACACAAATAGTTTAGATTCCTCACATTGGTTATTGCGGTGCTAAAAATCGTAGGAAGGTCAAAAAAATCCGCGGCTTCTTCTGGAATTTAGAGAGCCTCCTTGCGGTCACGGTTTCTCCCGATTTATCGAATTTCGTTAACATAGCAAAAAGATATGATTTTTACAAGTTTGCAACGCTTTAAAGTGTAAAAATCAGTTTAGCCGTATACCCCTTTTTGATTTCGAAACTAGGGTTCGGATTTTTCAGAAAATCCGTGAATCGATGCTCCGATCAGAGAGTGGGACTTGAAAGAGGGGAGCGAGGCGGTCCTATCGGTGGTCGGAGGAGCAGGTGCGATCGCCTCTGGCGATCGTGGCTTCGATGTGAAGTCGGCGACTTCCTGGGCGTCGTTCTCGACGCTGGCGAAGGGAGGAAGAGCGGGGGTTGGTCGGATTTGAAGAAGGAGGTGGGCGGCGTTGGCTGGCGTCGCCTGTGGCGGCGGGATTTTCGTCGGGAAGGAGCGAACGACTGTAGTCGTCGATAGTTCTGGCGGCTAGGGTTTTTAGAGTTTTTTTTTTTTTTAAAGAAAATTTCCTATTGGCCAGAATTTATAGGAAATTTTTAAATAGTGTTTTTGCAAACGGACTCCTTTTTAAACCCAACGACTGTCGCCCGTAGCTAAATACCCCCATTCCGGACACAATGGGATATGTTTCGTTGGCCATTTCGACTGTTACAGTCAGTTATCTTTCAATTTAAAATATAAAACATTCGATAATTAATTTAAACGTACATTTCAATTTGCCAGGGCCACAAACTAAATCGAAAAATTCCAGAAAATTAAACCTAGCTTTGTTTTGACGATACGGTCCTAACAAAACCAGTTTCGTCGAATTCTGAGCTCGTTTGCAAAACAGCCATTTTTAGGTCGACCCATTTTAACAGAATTTGACCAAACACGTTATCTTTTGCCCCTCTCACATACTAGCTTCAAAAATTATGAAATTTGAAACTTAGCAATAATTTGACATCCCGGACCCAACAAAAGTGGTTTCGTCGAATTCCGAGGTCGTATGCAAAATCTCAATTTTCAAGGGCTATATATACTATATAGCGACCTTTCTGGAAATTCATTTGGCCATAACTTTTGATTTCCGTTATGAAATTTCGATTTTTCAGATTCGTTAGAAAGGTATTGATAAACAGATTTAAATATTTTCAGTTTCGTTAAAATCCGTTATATTTTCCACCCCGTACAGTCAGACAAAGTTTATGTTCCAAATTTCAAACTGCCATATTATACACAATTCTATATTTTATTGAAATATACTATTTAAACTATTCAAATTTCTTGTTAATAACCAAATTTAAAAATTTTAAACTGGTTCACATTTCCTGGGTTATTACAACTGCACCTCGGCGGCGGCGCATCGGCAGTTGTCGCTTTTTTTTTTTCATTTTCCTTTTGTTTCTGAGCGTTTGAAGAAATAGGGGGGGGCCTGAGCGGGTTTAAGGGGAGAGATTTGTTTTTTTTAATTTATTAATTATTTAATTTGCAAAGAGTTGACTTTTACATACGACCTCGAAACGAGGCCCACCGCCTGTCGTCCATAGCGTTTCACCCCTATTCCGAACACAATGGGATATGTATCGTTGGCTGATTCGATCGTTTGAATCAGTTTCCGTTGAATTTACATTTAAATTGCTATATTGAATTTTAAACGTACATTTCAAATTACTGGGGTCACATACTAACTAGAAAAATTCCAGAAAAATATTTCCTAGCTTCGTATTGACGATACGGTCCTAACAAAACTAGTTTCGTCAAATTCTGAGACCGTTTGAAAAATGGGCATTTTCCAGTCGATTAAAATCAACTGAAACTGGTCAAATGCGTTTTCCTTTGCCACGCTCACATATTGATTCGAAAAATTATGAAATTTGGAATCTAGCAATAACTTTACATCACGGATCCAACGAAAGTGGTTTCGTCGAAATCCGAGGTCGTTTGCAAAATTTCCATTTTTAAGGGCCTGAATTCCATAGCGACTATTCAGAATTTTCAACTGGACATATCTTTTGATTCCCGCTATGAAATTTCAATTTTTCGGATTCGTTGGAAAGATATTCTCTATTAGATCTAATGTTTTTGGTTTCACTAAAATCCGGATTGTTTTGCACCCGGTACATTCAATTGAAGTTTGAAATCGAATTGTCGAACTACCGCGCCATTTTCAATTCCTTTTATAATTATATATAATTATTTATATTCAAACGACGACGTATATAATATATACGTTCTATTAATATTCAAAAAAAAAATTCTCGTCGATTTTATTTAAAATAATCTATTTTTAATGTTCAAAATTCGCTAAAATTGCCGAAATAAAAATTTTAAACTGGCGCATATTTTCGGGTTATTACAGTGTACGTCTCATGCATCTCATAGCTACAGCCAAAAGGACATGGCACTTTATCTACATCCCCTATCTGAATCTTGTTGAACATATAAAAATCGGCCCAGTTAATAACAAGCTCAAAATGTGGAAATGAAATGTATGTGTGGTGGGCCACCATCTCTGAGCTAAGGCAACAAATAGTGGCCGGTAAATTGATTGGCTATATTTAATATGTAAGAACTGTCTTAATAGACTAGTGTACAGCCTATCCAATAAAGTCTAAGAAATTAAGTCGTAAAAATTTGATATACACCTCGACCAATTACCATGAAAGCTGAGGTTTTGAGAGTGAAAAAGCACCGAGAGTGGAGAAATGAAAGAAAGAGCAGGGAAAATAATTAAAAGTAATGCAGCCATAAAGTAATTTGGTCAAACTAAGGGAAAAATATTGAGCTAAACTAAACCTCTTGATAACTTTAACCAAATATAAAATAAAACAATTTCTAAATAAGAAGCATGAACATTAAGATTTCAAGGGTTGATTTGGACAACAAATACATATTTCATGAGCTCTTCTAGTAATAGATAAATTTACTCTATATTGTGTAAAAAGTTAGGATAACATAAAATCTTTCTTATGTTGTGTGATCACTGTTGTGTGGTCCACTTTGTGGCATATGTGTCCTCCCTTGACATGGTGCTCTAGTAAGGCGATATTTGAGGCTTGGTACCCTAAAATAGGTCAAGGGTTTCCTCCCTCTAGAAAATGCACCAATAGGACGCATAACAAGCACTGAAGGCTTGGTACATTGAAATAGGCCAAGGGTTTCCACCCTCTAATAGGTGATTTAATGAAGCTATATAGGCGGCGCTTAATGTTTGGGATGTGCCCAAGACTTGCTACCCTTTTGGAGTACCATATATGTGTCAGGACTTTGGTTCTTTGGATGTTTCATAGATTTGTTTCTTCTAAGAGTTTCCCTAAAAGTGCTTGGGACTTATTTCTACTTAAAGTTTCCCTGGCTTGGCTTTATGTTTCATTTGAGTAACCTTCCAAATGTATTAGTTTGTTGTAGGACATATCTAATAGTCGATCAATTTAAACTTTGACTAGGTGAGCATGGAAATACAGTAGAGCTTCTTGGAGTCCTCAACGGCCAATAAGCTAGCTTCTCAAGCTTTGAATAGTTTCGTTTAGCTCATGTTAACCTTTTATTGATGTAATAGACATGCTTACTGATATAATGGTCTTCAAGCACAAGTTCAGAACTGACATGAAATAATTAAACAGTCAGATAAACTGGCAAGGCTTCGTGATCCACATGCTTAAACAGGTGGGAGGTCGCTTCAGGTAATTCAATTGATTTTAGGATGCATAAATATAGTCTTGCATCCAAGAAAAGTTGTGCTTTCCTCTTTTAGTCAGATAAATGAAGGCAATGCACTTATCATTTGCTTTAAAAATGAATTGGTTCAAGGCGAGAACCTTCCTATTAAGCTTTGCACGTCCTTTTTTTGTTGGAAATTCTCTATTTTGATAATAGTGATCTAACTTCTCTGGTTTGACTTCAATCTCACAAGAATAGACAATGAAAACTAAGAACCATCCCAGTACAATGCCAAATGAGCAGTTTAAGCGATTAAGTCTCATTCCTTATTTATGGAGAGCACCGAACATCTATGCAAATTCATCAATGGATCATTCGATAGGGATGATTTCACGAGCATATCGTCCATGTATACCTCCATGGGTATTTTGATGTGGTCTCTGAACATGCAGTTAACTAGTCAATGGTAAGTGTAACAACTCGGAAAATTTGAACCAATTTAAATTTTTTATTTTGGCAATTTTAATGAATTTTGAATATTTAAACTGATTTATTTTAAATAATAACGTCAAGAAACTTATTTTGAATAGAATTAGAACGTATATATTTATTTGAATCGAAGTTAGAATATAAATATTTATTTTTAATTATAAAAGGAATTGGAAATGGCGCGGTAGTTTGAAATTTCGATTTCAAATTTCAAATGAATGTACAGGATTCAAAATAAACCGGATTTTAGCGAAACCAAAAATATTAGAATCTATTTGGAAATATCTTTTTAACGAATCCGAAAAATTGAAATTTCATAGCGGGAATAAAAAGTTATGCCCAGTTGAAAATCCGGAATAGTCGCTATGGAAATGTAGCCCTTAGAAATGGAAATTTAGCAAACGACCTCCGTTTTCGATGAAACCACTTTTGTTGGATCTGGGATGTCAAATTATTGCCAGATTCCAAAATTCATAATTTTTGGGATTAATATGTGAGCGTGGGGAATGAAAACGTGTTTTGACAGTTTTATTCAATTTGGATCGACTGAAAAATGGCCAATTTTCAAACGGCCTCCAAATTTGACGAAATTAGTTTTTTCAGGACTGTATCGTCAATACGAAGCTAGAAATAATTTTTCTGAAATTTTTGGGGTCCGTATGTGGCCCCAGTAAATTGAAATGTACGTTTAAAATTCAGTATATTGATTTATACTTTAATTTAAAGAAAAACTGATCGAAACAGTCGAATTTGCTTAAGGGACATATCCCATTGTGTCCGGAGTGGGGGTAATTAGCTAGGAACGACAGTCGGTGGGTTCGATTTGGAGTTCGAATGAAAAATTAACTTTTTGGAGAAACAAATTAAATAAATATATACTTGGTCAACCCTCCTTTATCTCTCCTCATTCAAAACGAACGATAAAAAAGAGAGCAGAAATCATCGCTTCCTCTTCAACCGCTCCTCCTCCTTCCCACCACTAGTAGCCGCCGCAGCCCTCCTCCATCTCCTCCTCATCTTCCTCCTCTCTTTCCTCCTCTTTCCTCTTTAGATCTACAAACCCTACCCAAAAATCACCACCACCCTAGCCACCACGGCCACCACCACTGCCGCTGCCACCACTCAGCCATCTCCCCACGTCCAGTCAGGCCCGCCTCTGCCCTTTGGCCACCAAGCTTCGGCCGTGGGCCCCGCTAAGTCCAAAAACTCGTTTTCAACAAAAATCCTGTTTTTGCAAATAACACCCTGAGCTTCCACAGCCCATAACTCCCAACCTGATTGCTTTTGGCCAAAACTCCACAGTACCAAATTCGAAGAGTACGATTTTCTCTTCGATTTGGTATATGATAGTCCTAATTTGGATTGCGGAGCTGTTGGGAAAACACATCCAAAGTTTGCTGTCCAAACACTGTCAAAATACTGTCTTTTCGCGATTTCCGGCGGAATGGCACATTTTCGGAAGGAAGACCACTAGGAGAAAGTTGTCCGGAATGGCGCGTTTAAGCTAGAAAAAAATGGTGTGAAGATTGGTGCGGGTTTGCAAATTCTAGAACCAGAATAGCAAATCTGGGCGATAGAAAATATGTGAGTTTTCTCCGCTTTAAAGCTTCTATGGTTTTTGATTTATGAATTATGTAAAGTTATATTTTTTATTTATATAAAGTTATGATTTTTATTTATATAAAGTTATGATTTTTAATTACATAAAGTTATGATTTTTAGTTATGTAAACTATCAATTTTGGTTATTTAAAAGTAGAATTTTTATCGTTGTAAGGAAATATTTTTGACAAGATTAAAAATATAATTTTTAACTAGTGTATGGCATGGAAATGTTTTTAGAAAGATAAAAAATATGATTTAGTAGCATTATAAAAATACGATTTTTATGTACATGTAGCGACATTAAAAATATGATTTTTGTATATGTAGAGTATTAAAAATATAATTTTTAGCGAAATAAAAATATAAATTTTAGAACTGAAATAAAAATGTGATTTTTACTATGAACAGCATGAAGAAGATTGCGTTGGAATTTCAGGCTTTCTGAAATTCAAAAATAAAAATGGCAGAGTGGATCCCAACTCCTCACTATAATTTTCTTATACAGTTACTTATTTTATAACCGCATATATGAACTGTTCCCCCATCGTCCACATGCCATGGACAGCTTGTTTGGTTTGGTTGATTAGATTATTTGGTTGAATTTGGTTGTTTTGGTGAAATTAATTAATTAAAATTGTTATGTATGTATGGCGTGAGCCAATATCAGGAGAGGGGTAATGCTAGACATTACCCGATTTTGATATCATGTCGTTAAGCCGTCGAAATTTTCTGAAATATGTTAGAACAATAAAATATCATTTTTATTGTATAAATGAACTGAATAGAATATTCATATGTTGAATAAAATAATTTATCGTTAAAAATATAATTTTTCACGTGTACATGAATAAAATAAATATTAATTTACAAATCAAATGATTTGTTTATGTACACCCATTTGACTGATATTGATTGGGACAATAAATTTTACACATCGCCCGACTGCACAAATAAAATTCATTATTTGTTGATTGAAACCCCACACGGGTATTGGGATGATATATGACATACACTATTCCCGATAATTAGTTGTATGTCGATCGATGGATTGACAGGCTGTTGTAAGCGTTAAATATTTATATTTGATGCTTATGCAGTATGAATGCACTATGGATGATGGTTGATTGTTTATTATTGTTGTTATATACATGTGTTGTATGAAATCCATATAATCAACATTATATGGTAATTGACTGTGTCTGATTCCAGTTTTGAAAAAATGAATATTTTAAAATAGCAATTATTTAAAATAACGAATATTTTGAAATAATATTCAGAAAAGAATCAAAATATGATTTTGATGTCCGATTTGGGATGGACATGAAAATATTTAAATATATAAAGCCATGTTGATTAGATTAACACCACTTTGACTTGAACGATATTTATATCGATTTTATTCATTTATATAAGGAGTATAGAAAAGGAATTGATTTCCAAATCTATGTTTTGAAAATACTATCATTTATATATCGATGATATGGAATATTCAATTTTGATTTTAAATTGAATATGAAGTTGAAATCGTTTTGGAAACGAATTTAAAACGAGTTAAAAAATATGTTTTAAACGGAAATCGATGAAATATTATATATATATACATATATATATATATATATATATATAATATAACGGCCTGAATAGAATGCGCCGCGCTGCGGCAGTTCGCGAATTTCGACCATTGACTTCGAACGGACATTACGGGAGATCCGACCGTCGGATTCTCCTAAAACCGGAACCGTTGGGTTCGTATCGAAAAGAGCTTTCTAACGAATGCAAGAAATCAGAAATCTAACTGTTGGGTTTGGAATTATGTCCAAATCAAATTTGGAAAAGGTCGGTGTAAGTGCAGTTCGATGGTCGTTTATGGAAATTGAATGCACGGGCCTTGATAAAATTATTAAAAATAACAATAATTTGTGTAAAATCATAATAAATTATTTGAAAAGAATTAGGATGAAAAAATTCCATATTTGAAAAGGTAAAAATAGATTTTTATCGAAATGAACAAGTTATTAACTAGAATTATAATCCAATATTTTTAAATAAATAAATTGGATTTGAAATGGTTTTAAAAATAACCAGGATTTCCAATATATGAATTGGAATGGATTTAAATCGAAATTATCTTTGGAATATTTCGATATTGGATCCTGTGATTATACGGATATTGTGGAGGAATTTGGAGGATATAGATATATCGTTATCCCAATACGATATTTGTTGATTTCAGAATTTGATATTGACTATAAGGCGATATATTTTCTTTTCAGAGCCTTGTGTTTAATATCAAATTGGATTTTGGGTTTGTCGTGAATGGTATCTTTAGTAATACTATTCTCAAACCCAATGGAATTAAGAAAATTAGAAACTGACTGAAGATTAGTTAAGTTGAATGGTTTCTTGGGTATTGATCTGATGTTGGTTTCGGCCCTCGGGGTTAACACTTAGGGAATTGTTGTCTTACTAATTTATGGTTAGAGACCGATGGAATGTGAATTGTGTTTGTTGTGAACTGTGTTGTAGCGACATTCGTTCTTTAACCCGATTTATAGTGAAAATCTGATTTGGAATTTATAAATCTTTTGTTAAGATTTAAATGAGATTTTCCAAAGTAAAGTTTTCCAATTTAACATAGTAAATTGGAATTGAATGGAATTCGATTTGGTAATAATTGAAGTAAGCTTCTGTAGAGGAAGACAGTTAATATATATGGAATTTAAAAGTCCTTGTCGTTATTCCATTTATAATATCGGTTGGATATGGAAGTTTATATCGGTTATATATATATCGATTTGTTTTCCGTGAAGATTCCATTGTTAATGGAATGCGATTTTGGGTTGACGTGAATGGTATCTTAAATAATACTGTTCTTAGATCCAATCGATTTAAGAAAGTCAGAAACTAACTGGAGATTAGTTAAGTTGAATGGTTTCCTGGGTATTGATCTGATGTTGGTTTCGGCCTTGGGGTTAATACTTAGGGAATTGTTCACTTGCTAATATACGGTTAAAGGCTGATGGAATGGAATGTAATTTTGGGTTTGTCATGAACCGTGTTTTAAATGACATTGGTTCTTTAACCTATTTAAAGATAGGATACGATTTCCCAAGTTAAACAATCGTTAATATTGATTTTTAGGAAGACTAAAACCTGTTGGATCTAGAATAACCCTAGAGGGGGTGAATAGGTTTTTTCATGATTTTTAACTAAATTCAGAATCCAACGGGATATATAATAATAAACAGATCACAGAATATAGCAAAAACAGAAATGCAGAAAATAAATCACACACAGATATACCCTGCTTCGGCAAAACCCTGCCTACTGCTGCATTCCTAAGGTTTCTACTAGGTGATAGAACAGATCCCGCATACAAGACTATGTACACTCGCAAACCCTGCTCCTATTCTAACACTATGCTCAAAACCCTAGACTGAACGATATCCCCTCGATCAGATCTCCCCTGATTACGACCCCATAAACAGTAACCCTGATTTTACAGACTCTGTCAACTGTCAGTCAACACCCTGACTGAATTCCTAAATTTTACAAACTCTAGAACTGATGTGATGGTTTGATTACAAAAGAAAAACAAAATACAAAGTAAATAAAAACAAAACCCTAGGAGATAAAGATAAGGGTCATCCCCTTTTTAAAACATGGCTTAATATAACTCTATGTAGGCCGGCCCCTTTCCTTTTATGTTTAGCTCGATGTCTCTTTTTCTTTGAGAATAAAAATGGCAGCTAGGGTTTTTCACTTGGCTCCAATTCGTTGCTGAAGAAATTGATATGTCTTTGTGCAATCTCTGAAATGATGAGTGCTAATATTTGTCGATCTATTTAGGAATTTTCTTTCGATCGAATTGCAACTCTGATGCCTTGGGATCGAAACCCTAGCAGTTTGTAAGTCCTCTGAATTTTTTTTCTTTGATTGCTAGAATTGATTATTTTTGGTCTCGATGCACACGCCTATGACGAAACTGGTGAAAATATAGGGTTAATTAGAAACCTTAAAAAAAATTATTCTATGATTTCACGCATGTATGATTTGTTTGATTTTTCGTAGCTTTCCCCTTTTGGTTTTTGATAACTTCGGTTTTGATTTGAATTTGTTTCCAAAGCTATGAGTGAAATTGCTTGATTGAATTATAATAAAAACTTGCCAAATATATCTTGAAAAATCCATTTGCAATTCAAAACTGATTCTTGCCATTTTTGGTACCTGAAATGAAAATTTGATTTGCAGAACAAAACTCTTGCCAAATTTATTCTTTATTTGCTTGCATGGAATTTCATTCAAAATTCGTGTAATCTGTGGTGGTTTCTGCGACTTGATTGCTTGCCAAAAATGTATTTTCTGGAAACCACATTAAAACATTGCTAAGCACTGATTTTGTCCCCCTGATGTATTTGATCAATTCAGGAAATTATTCAAATGAGATTATGCCAAAAAAATTTGTTTTCACATTTCTAGAAAAACATAAACTGTTTGCCAAAAACAGGAAACTGATTTCTTGAGTTTCCTTATGCAATTTTACACCATTCTGAAATATTTTTTGCATCAAATTACTGCTGCCAAATTTGTATTTTGATTTCTGGAAAGAAATAATTTGATTGGTGATTTTCTGGAAACATTATTACTGCTTATCCATTCCGTTCTGGAAATTTGAATTGTTGAACAATTCCTTGTCATCACCCCATTTTGCCACTGTATTCACTGTCATGTGTTGAGTCCATCTTCTGGACTGCTTTGACTCATGCACTCGAGCATGTATTGCTGCACCATTTACAGTTTAATTTCCTTTGGACAGAACTAATGCTTGGTTACTTTTCGTAACTTTGATACTTACTGCATGTTTCTCATCAGTTTGCTGTAGTGTTGTGGCCATGCACCACTTCTTGTCTTGACTATTCATCCTTAACCAATCCGTTTGTACTTCGTCTCCATGCTGCTGTGTCCATACCTTAATCACTTGAACTGTGTATGTACCATGACATGTACACAACCTCGACCATGTTTAGATCCACTTGAACTACTTGTATTCCATGTTTTCATGTTGCCTATGTTTGCACAGCTACATATATAAATGTATGAACCATGCTGAATGTATATTTGTTTCACCTTGTTTTGGCATGTTACACTTGAATTGTTTGTGAACCACCATACACCAATTTGCTTTGAATTTTGAGAAGTGTTGACTTTGTTTTCATGTGCACTAAGTTGGGAAGGTCCACGTGGCTATTCATCAGTTGCACATTGAATTGGCGTGGCAGTGCACACGTGTATATATATACACGTGTGTATATGCAGTCATTCAGAAATTTTCTTGTCCCTGTACATATACAAACTGTCTGCCTAGACACAGTTAAATCAGATCAAGTCATGAAAAATGATTAGAAACACACCAGAAAAACTGAGGCAAATAAAATTTTAAATTTAAAATAATATTTGCTAGAGTATGAAATTATTTCTGTTCAAGATTACCGTGTATGTGTTTCTGTACATGACAGGTATGAAGACTGAACTGATAATGAAGTGCTGTGAAGACTGAAGTTGACAGTGAAAGAGAGTGTCAGTGTGTATCGGTATATATATATATATATATATATATATATATATATGTATGTATGAGTCTGTGTAAATGAATGTATATGTGACTGTATAAAGAGTTGAGTGTCTGTATATGAATCAATGTGAATGTATACTGACTAGGTTGTAGTGAAGAGTTGTATATGAATGAAAAATATTAGTGAACTGTACAAATAGTGGAGTTGTAATTCTGTACTATTTGATATTGAAATATAATATTATATTTAAATAAAATACTGTGTGAATATTTAAATTTGTGTACAGTAGTATTCTATTAAATATAAATATTATATTCCTATCCGTGATTTAAATATAGAATAGTACAGTAACAAACACATTAAAATAATATATATTTGGTTGTTATCATCAAACAAAAATCATATAATTGTGTATACAACACCATTATATACAACAATCTCCCCGTTTTGATGATGACAAACAAATATTAAGATTTTGAATACAATGAATGTGTTTGACAGAAAAGAACATAACTCCCCCTATTCGAAAGCTCCCCCTACAATAGAGACTCCACCTATAACTGTGCATGAGTGAAACGAAAAATAATGAATTTTCAAAATTAAAAACATTTATAAAATATTCACTCATAAATCAAAATCTCAACCCATTATTCATAACTATGCATGAGTGAAATGAAAAATACTGAATTTTCAGAATTAAAAATATTTATAAAATATTCACTCATAAATCAAAATCTCAACCCATTCACCCCTTTTGTTATCATCAAAAGGATACAGAATTTAAAATATAGATGAAAAATGACTAAAAATATAATTTCTGCTTAAAAGGAAGAACAATCATCATAAATCTCAATCAGTCAAACAAAGATCATAATATTCTGAGAATAGGTGGCATATTTCACATTTTAGATAATGACGAACTTACAATGGAAATTATATAAATGGGGAGAGTTATAAAAGAATAAATATTATCCAATTATTTTCCAATAAATTTTTTACAAAAATGAAGTTCAAAAACAGTGACGGGTTTGGACTATAATTAATAATTCAATTTTAAGTGACAAAATCAAATATTCTCAAATCCCAATAGTTATCAATCAACAAATCATAATACGTCATAAGATTTCAACACATTTCACAGATTAGAATATGGATTGATAGACTTATTTTTACACACCAAGGAGAATTTCATATAAATTTTTATTTATTCAAATTATTTTCTCTTATTTTTCTTTTAATTTTATTTAAGAGCACACTGGCCACGCATAACCAGAGTTTGGATTTTTTAATGAGGTCAGTCGCAGCTTAAATTATAAGTTGTCTCATAACCATGCATGACCAGAGCTTGGATTTTTAAATGAGGTTAGAGACACACTTATGTATTAATTATATATTTATCGTTTTCAGCTTCAAAAGAAAAACTCCTCAGTATATAAAACCAATATATGGATGATAGAAAATGGGGTAGGTACAGAAATTGACTGTGAAATAAATTTCTAAATTAATTATATTATGAAACATGCTTGACTGTACCGGGATCATTGATTTTTTTTTTTCAATTATCACTAATTCTGAATAATAACATAGTCCAATTTCTATCACAAATATTTCCACTGTTTATTTTTTAAAAAAAAAGTAAATTCTCCACATTAATATAAAAAACATGATAAGTGACAGAATAATGGTAGATAAAGAAGGTGGTCGTGAAATAATTGCTAGTTCAAAGATATTATAATAAACGTTCGACCATCATGAAAATAAAACTCCTCTTGTTGTGAAATATATTGCAGTCACAATTCATTACAATTTCAAAAATCTGATTATAATTTTGATGAATTATAAATATAGTTCAAATTGGATATTGATTTCAATTTCTGAATGAATTATCAATAAATAATCTTAAAATTGAAAATCAATTAAAAGATGAGAAATGAAAAGATCTATACAAAGCAAGAGGAAAAAATATACAAAGATTCAGCACTTTTGATACCAATTGGTGTCTCTATTAATGAGGATTGTAACAAGACAGAGGAGACAAACAAGAGTATTATAGATAAAAGAAAATTAATCACAAGACCCTAGCAGACAAGATGACAAATTAGACACATTTATCAGAGCAGCAGACAGATCAAAAACAAGTAATTTCCAACGTATTTTCAAAACAATATCATAGCAGTACGAAAAACAGTTTCAATTCAGACTTGACTGGATGATGATCACAATAGATGATTCATGATCCAAGATAAAAAATACCATTTATTTTAAATCATTTGATGGAATATGAAGATATCAGGATTCAATGAATCGATCACACCAGATTGTAAATTTTTGATTTGAGATAAGTGTGAGATTCAGTAAATCAATAATTTCAAATGATTTTAAACAAACAGGAATTCAAATCAAATAATCATGAAATAATTAAGCAATTTAGGACCAAATTTTTCAAAGAATTTTTAAAAAAGAACTTTGACAAGCACAAGAGTATTTTCAGATCATTTACATCAAACTCAAGAGATAAAAAAAACTCATGATCCAGAAAGTTAAAACATAATTAATTTGAAATCACTTGAATCAACGTCAAAATTTGAGATATAATGAATCAGTCACACAAGATTGATAATTTCAAATTTAAGAGGTGTGTGATATTAAAAATATCAAGAATTTCAGATAATCTCAAGCAAAAACAGTTTCAACCATAACGATCATGGATAAAAATGAATTTCATGATGTATCACTGATTCAAGACAACTCAAAATATATATAAGCCAATCTGAAAATTTCTGAAATTATCACAACTGATAAATAACAGAGTGCTGTAATGAGTATAAATTTTCAAGTCCTTTCTAAACTGAATTAGAAGAAACTCAGAACAACAGAGATGTGTGAAATTTCAATAATATTTCAGATCTTCAAAAAAATAAATTAGAATTCATATTAACAGTGTTCAAAATATAAGAAGAATACGTCAACACTGTTAGGAATTCAGAAAATAGAAAATGAACTTCAAAAACAATTGCAGATATATACAAGTTTAAATTCAAGATTTGGAAAAGATTAAAATATCAGATTTTCAATAAAGCAAATTTCCAGACAGTCAAGAGTTCTGCAACTGGAAGTTAGGGAATCCCAAGAGAAAGAAAAATATGCCAGTGACAAATTAGAACAGAAATAAAAAAACAGAAGGGACGGAAGGAGGAATAAACAAAGAAAATAAATATTTACAAAGATGAGTTCAGAGATCATACCTGAAATTGATGTAAACTAAAGAAATTTCTAACTCAACAAGCTTGGCTAAGGAACTGTGGATGACAAAGGAATATTGAGCAGCTTGAATTCAATTCTCTTTTGCAAAGCAGTTCCTCAGCCTCCTTCGGTACCTAACAATTCAGGGGATCGAGTGATCTAACAAAGTTTGTAAAACCACTCACAGCTGTATTCATATGTTTTGGAACCCACACTTGTTTATATAACAAACCATTAGAATTAACATTCATACCCTTATGAACCCAAATCTGTTTGAACTTGACGAAGCCCGTTTTATTATTTGGGATCCAAGAATGTTTAAATGGTTTATTATAAATTGATTTATCATCACAATTTTGACTCAAAGGACCTTTGAAATTTTCAGTGTATAAATTTTCTAAGCAGTTCTTCCCAAAGCAGTTTGAGGAATTTTTCAAGTCATTTGAATTTTGTTTTCCAAAAACATCATTTTTCCCGAAGCCAAGATCAGATTTATTTCCAATAGAAACTTGGCTTTGTAATAGCATATTCAACGATTTTTCCCCATTAGAAAATTTATCCAAAGTTGATTCTAATCGTTGAATTTTGGATTTTAGATTTCTATTTTCTTTTAGTAAATTTGAGCAATTATTTAAAGTGATCTTTTATTCAGCATTGGACTGTTTCAAGACCAAATTCTCATTTTCAAGAAATTTAATTTTGGCTTGGGATTCGGAAATTTCAAGTTCAAATCATTTTTGTTTTTTAGACTCAAAATTCTTGGATTTTTCAATCTCATTTTCAAGTTCTTCCAAAATCAAACCAATTTTCAACAAATTTTCATTTTCAGCAATTTCAAATTTGGAATATATATCAGTCTTAAAAATTTTCAAATTCCTTTTGTAAAATGTTATTCAAACTTGATAACTCAATCTTGTTTTCTTTAAGACCATAATTTCCTTTTCAAACTTTTGAATATTTTTATTGAGATGAACAAGATTGGTTTTCAATTTCAAACAATTTTGCAATCTGAATTTGAAGAATTTTTAAAATGTTCAAGTTGTGATTCCAAATCATCAATCTTGCTGGTCAACTCAAGATTTTTAGTATTCAGAGATTTGTTTTTAGATTAGAGTTTATCAACAGACTTAGTTAGATCAGCACACATATAAACTAAATCTTCATATGAGAAATTTCCTGTCCCATCTTATGTTGAATTTCCATCCACTGATCCATCTAAATTTTCATTGGTAAAACCTGTTAAGCAGATCTCTGAATCTGAGTTGACTTTATCGGGTTTTGAGCTGTGGTTGTCAGATCTTCCAAACATCGTATTGAGAGTATCCCAGATTTCCTATGCAGATAAACAATGACAGATAAGATTAAACTGTTCAGTATTAAGATAATCAAATATGATTTTCATAGCACGAGCATTGAAAGTAATACCTACACTATTAAACCCATTGATAACAACATCCCAACATTTAATATTAACAAATTTAAGTAAAATTCCATTTTGGATTTTAAGTTTGTAAAATATGTTCCATCAAAAATAGTTGGAATACGACTGGAATGATTCTCAGAAGACTGACAACTAGGATCCATGATTCTAGGGTTAAAGGAAAACCAAGCTCTGATACCACTTGTTGGATCTAGAATAACCCTAGAGGGGGCTGAATAGGGTTTTTCACAATTTTTAACTAAATTAAGAATCTAACGGGATATATAATAATAAACAGATCACAGAAGAAATGCAGAAAATAAATCACACACAGATATACCCAGCTTCGGCAAAACCGTGCCTACTGCTCCATTCCTAAGGTTTCTACTAGGTGATAGAACAGACGTCGCATACATGACCATGTACACTCGCAAACCCTGCTCCTATTCTAACCCTATTCTCAGAACCCAAGACTGACTGATATTCCCTCGATCAGATCTTCCCTGATTACGACCCCGTACAGAGTAACCCAGATTTTACAGACTCTGTCAACTGTCAGTCAACACCCTGTCTGAATTCCTAGATTTTACAGACCCTAGAACTGATGTGATGGTTTGATTAAAAAAGAAAAACAAAATACAAAGTAATTAAAAACAAAACCCTAGGAGATAAAGATAAGGGTCATCCACTTTTTAAAACATGGCTTAATTTAACTCCATGTAGGGCGACCCCTTTACTTTTATGTTTAGCTCGATTTCTCTTTTCCTTTGAGAATAAAAATGGCGGCTAGGGTTTTTCACTTGCCTCCAATTTGTTGCTGCTGAAATCGAAATGTCTTTGTGCAATCTCTGAAATGATGAGCGCTGATATTTGTCGATCTATTTGGCAATTTTCTTTCGATCGAATTGCAACTCTGATGCCTTGGGATCGAAACCCTACCAGTTTGTAAGTCCTCTAAAATTTTTTCTTTGATTGCGGGAATTGATTATTGTTGGTCTCGATGCACACGCCTATGATGAAACTGGTAAAAATATAGGGTTAATTAGAAACCCTAAAAAAAATTATTCTCTGATTTCACGCATGTATGATTTGTCTTATTTTTCGTAGCTTTCCCCTTTTGTTTTTTGATAACTTCGGCTTTGATTTGAATATGTTTCCACGGCTATGAGTGAAATTGCTTGATTGAATTGTGATAAAAACTTGCCAAATATATCTTGAAAAATCCATTTATAATTCAAAACTGATTCTTGCCATTTCTGGCTCCTGAAATGAAAAATTTATTAGTAGAACAAAACTCTTGCCAAATTTATTCTTTATTTGCTTGCCTGGAATTTCATTCGAAATTCCTGTAATCTGTGGTGGTTTCATCGACTTGATTGCTTTCCAAAAATGTATTTTCTGGAAACCACATTAAAACATTGCTAAGCACTGATTTGGTCTCCCCTGGTGTATCTGATCAATTCTAGAAATTATTCAAATGAGATTATGCCAAAAAAAATTTGTTTTCCTATTTCTAGAAAAACAAAAACTATTTTCCAAAAATAGGAAACTGATTTCTTGAGTTTCCTTGCGTAATTTTACACTATTCTGAAATATTTCTTACACCAAATTACTGCTGCCAAATTTGTATTTTGAATTCTGGAAAGAAATAATTTGATTGCTGATTTTCTGGAAACATTATTACTGCATATCCATTCCATTCTGGAAATTTGAATTATTGAACAATTCCTTGTCATCATCCCATTTTGCCACTGTATTCATTGTCATGTGTTGAGTCCATTTTATAGACTGCATTGACTCTTGCACTCGAGCATGTATTGCTGCACCATTTACACTTTAATTTCCTTTGGACAGAACTAATGCTTGGTTACTTTTGGTAACTTTGATACTTATTGCATGTTTCTCATCGGTTTGCTGTAGTGTTGTGGCCATGCACCATTTCTTTTCTTGACTATTCATGCTAAACCAATCATTTTTCACTTCATCTCCATGCTGTTGTGTCCATACCTTAATCACTTGAACTGTGTATGTACCATGACATGTACACAACCTTGACCATGTTTAGATCCACTTGAACTGCTTGTATTCCATGTTTTCCTGTTGCCTATGTTTGTACAGCTACATATATAAATCTATGAACCAAGCTGAATGTATATTTGTTTCACCTTGTTTTGGCATGTTGCACTTGAATTGTTTGTGAACCACCATACACCAATTTGCTTTGAACTTTGAGATGTGTTGACTTTGTTTTCATGTGCACTGAGTTGAGAAGGTCAACATGGCTATTTCTCAGTTGCACACTGAATTGGTGTCGAAGTGCACACGTGTATATATATACACGTGTGTATATGCAGCCATTCAAAAAATTTCCTGTCCCTGTACATAAACAAACTATCTACCTAGACATAGATAAATCAGATCAAATCATGAAAAATGATGAGAAACACACCAGAAAACTAAGGCAAATAAAATTTTAAAATTAAAATAATATTTGCTAGAGTATGAAATTATTTTTGTTCAAGATTACTGTGTTGTGTGTTTCTGTACATGACAGGTATGAAGACTGGACTGATAAAGAAGTGCTGTAAAGACTAAAGACTGAAGTTGACAGTGAAAGAGAGTGTCAGTGTGTGTCGGTATATATATATATACACATATATGAGTCTATGTAAATGAATGTATATGTGACTGTATAAAGAGTTGAGTGTCTGTATATGAATCAATGTGAATGTATATTGACAGGGTTGTAGTGAAGAGCTGTGTATGAATGAAAAATATTAGTGAAGTGTACAAATAGTGGATTTGTAATTCTATACTGTTTGGTATTGAAATAAAATCTTATATTTAAATAAAATACTGTGTGAATATTTAAATTTGTGTAAAGTAGTATTCAATTTAAATATAAATATTATATTCTTGTCTGTGATTTAAATATAGAACGGTACAATAACAAACACATTAAAATAATATATATTTGGTTGAACTTATCTTACCTTTAGAGTATCCTCTCGCTAGTATCTTTGACCTTTAGTTAGGATCATCCTATGGTTGAAACATGTGTTTGAGACATGTTATGTATGATGGATGCAAAGTGGATGCAAGTGTTTGCTAGTGGTTGCTCGTGGACGCATATACACACACTATTAGGCACTAGATCGGATCAGTCACTTCATATTGCATATTGCATATTGCATATAAATGGATGTATTTAGTAAAATGGATGTATGATGATTGTATTATCATATGGATGCTGCATTCAGATGATGATTGTGCACGCATATAGAGATAATATGTAGCATTAAGGAACTTTTGCATACATAATGGACGCATGGCACTATCATGATTTGCATTAAGGAGGTTAACTGAATCAGTGGACTGCCTGATTTTGCATTAGATATGGACATATACACACACTATGCATTTAAACATGAAAGCATTAGAAGTCTATAAGGACAATGGACGCCTGTGTTTGATGGTTGAGTAGATGGACGATTGGATGTTAGGATATACATTCTTCTTGACTTGAAGATTTCGGGGTCGAAATCCTTTAAGGAGGGGAGAATGTAACACCCCGTAATTCTGTTAATATTAATATTCACAAATTAAAGAATAACTCATTTCAGACGTGAGAATTGTGGGAAACGGGTTGCGCCATTGTGTTCGTCTCGGAATTCTGGTTGAAATAGATTCCGAGTTTGCGTGAATTGGACTTCGTATGAAGGAGATAAGGCCATCGGAAGTTTCAGAAAATTCAAAACAGATTTCAGAAAATTTAAAATTCAAAATTCGAAGTCAAACAGACTAGGCGGGAAATTTCCCGCCCAGCACCCCAGGTCGACTGGGGAGTCAACTGGGCAGTCGACACCCCCCCAGGTCGACTGGGGAGTCGACCTGGGTGTCGACCTGGTCCAGTCGGCTAGGGTTTGACTGAGCCCAATCTTGAGCTACTGATGTGTCTTTAGGGCTGAGTTGGCAAATTAAACGGTTCAGGTTAGTTCTGAGTTGATCCGACGGTCTAAATAAATCCTAAACTCTATAAATACCTAGGTAGTCTCTCACTCTAATTCTACTCAACTCTAAAGCAAATCAAGACTCTCTTTCTTCTCTAATTGTGAATATGATTATCTTAACAAGATTATTAGCAAACTAATTAGATTAAGATGTGATATGGATCATAAGAAAATGATGTGAATTGTCATATATGTTCTTGTAAATCTTATGCTATCATGTATGTTGTAAATCCTATGTTATGTGATGATGGTATCCTATATGTTGTAAATCATGCTATGATGATATTGTATAGGTTATAATTTTCTATGCTAAGTTATGATAAATCATACATGTTATAAAGTCTTGATGTTATTATCTATGCTAACTAGTTCATGTTAATCAAATCATAATGTTTGGGCTATATTGATCTATATGACAAATCATGTATAGAAGTTTAGATTGATTAGTAAAGATTATGAACATATGCCAGGACATCTATTTAGATCTAGAATTATGCTATGACATATGTGAATTCTATGTGTTAGATGCTAGTTCACACCATCATTATGTTGCCTAAACCATATATGCAAGTCCATACATGAATTTGGGTTATGATCATATTATGTGAATTGTGACATTTTACCAAACAAGTTGACACCTTTAGATCAATGACATGTGCAGTTTCATGCAAGTTTCACCCCTATTATGATTAGGTCTATTTTACTTGTCTATATGTTGTGATAATTTATCTTTATGCTATGAGTTAGATCATTCGAGTCTAACGTATATTCTGCGTTGAATAAACGAACGTATAACGTGTGGTAGGGGAAATATTAAGGATTTAATATTTAAGAAATTGGGGTGCAATTGATATGATTTTGCATACCATAAGTGGATGGCCATAATTGAGTCAATTATGGACATCATTAAAATTGGAATTAATTAATGATTTGAATAGGGATATATTTAAAACTGGGGTAAAAGATTATAAGTGTTAATCAATGCTTAGGACATGAGGTTGGACTCGTTGGTGACGTAAAACTGACCGGACCCGCCCGGCAAATCCAGTAGTCACAAATGTCAGCCCAATGTGAGAGGTCCTAGGCCCAAATTAAAGCATAACAGTTGTAAAGACACGAGGTTAGACTCATTTATGGTGTAAGACTGCCCGGACCCGCCCGGCGAATCCAGCTGCTATAAATGCCAGTCTAATGTGAGAGGTCTTTATGAGGTTATGGCCTTAATGAATTAAGAAATACTTAACCAGATAAACATGTAAGGTGGGACATGGGGGTTAAGCAGGTGCCTTGGGCGGCATGAGGAATATAGTGGGTGCCCTTAGTGGCATTTGAAATACGATTAGTAAGACTTAACCAAACACACATGTAAATGAACATGACTAAGAAGAAGGTTAAGTGGGATATACTAGTGGTGACAAGCTTAGGTGGATAGGTTGTGGGGGCCCGTTTCAACCAGTAACCCAAACGTATCTTTTTGGGCTCGACCCAAGTCGAGGACGGTACACGCATACTGGGCTTGACTATAAGAGGCCAAATGGGGTAGCGGTGGCAACGCAAGTCCAACGGGTTTCATATGCGTGTGTGGACCCGGGCTGGTAGGTAAGACGTTGTTGCATCGTGTAGGTATAAGCCGTGCATTCTCAAGTTGTATCAGGTTGCCACTTTAGGGGAGTGATACACCCTACTGTGGGGCCAGCACGGGTATCTACGAGTAGGGAGCCGATCGAAAGTGGGTAGTGGGGTACACCTAGTGGAGATAGGGGTAGGCGACACCTATGTAGTCAGCTAGGGTACACGAAGCTATCTATATAATTTCTAAGTGAAGCAAGTGGGATCAACCTTTAGGGTGACTGGTGTAGTGCAGTGTAGTAATTATTCGTTAGTAATTAGGTGTGCCTTTTACGTTATCTTTATCTGCTCTTCCATACCCAATAGTTCATAGACATTTCCTTATTTTCCAGCTTGTGCCTCAGTCTAATTAATTTGATAATAGTATTGTCAGAATTATCATACTCGCTAGACTTTATGTCTGACCCCCTCCATTTCTATCCTTTTTCCCCTCCAGGTCCTCAGGGTGGGCCCAGCTCTAGTGGAGCTTGATTAGATTGCTTTATCTCTCTTTTGGAAAGCTTGGACTGCTGAAGTAAAGTCCGTCTTGTTATCTTCTTTAATGGCTATTTATGTAATGGGGTTATGTATTTTGTTTTATCAAGATGGATATTGTACTTGACTCTGATTTATGGTTTTATGATGTAACAAACATGTTTAATTTCCGTTGCAAAAAAAATAAAGTTTTAGATTTCCAAGTACTACTTATTATCTATCTTGTTGTAATTTTTCTGTTCTATATTCACTTAAAACTTCCATGGAAGTTAATGCATTCCCTTTGTGAGTGACATTAATGGACGTAGGGTGTTGCACACTAGTCCCGATAATTAGCTGTATGTTGATCAATGGATTGACAGGCTGTTGTAAGCGTTAAATATTTATATTTGATGCTTATGCAGTATGGAATGCACTCTGGATGATGGTTGATTGTTTATTATTGTTGTTATATACATGTGTTGTATGAAATCCATATAATCAACGTTATATGGTAATTGACTGTGTCTGATTCTAATTAAGAAAGAATGAATATTTTAAAATAGCGATTATTTTAAAATAACAAATATTTTCAAATAATATTCAGAAAAGAATCGAAATATGATTTTGGTGTCCGATTTGGGATAGACACGAAAATATTTAAATATATAAAGCCATGTTGATTAGATTAATGCCATTTTGACGTAAACGACATTTATATCGATTTTATTCATTTATATAAGGAATATAGAAAAGGAATTGATTTCCAAAACAAATGTTTTGAAAATACTATCATTTATATATCAATGATATGGAATATTCAATTCTGATTTGAAATTGAATATGAAGTTGAAATCATTTTGAAAACGAATTTAAAACGATTTATAAAATATGTTTTAAATGGAAATCAACGAAATATATTATATAATATTATGGCCTGAATAGAATGCGCAGCGCTGCGGCAGTTCGCGAATTTCGACCATTGACTTCGAACGGAAATTACAGGAGATCCGACCATTGGATTCTTCTAAAACCCGAACCGTTGGGTTCGTATCGAAAAGAGTTTTCTAATGAATGCAAGAAATTAGAAATCTAATGGTTGGATTTGGAATTATGTCGAAATCAAATTTGAAAAAGGTCGCAATAAGTGTAGTTCGATGGCCGTTTATGGAAATCGACTGTACGGGCCTTGATAAAATTATTAAAAGTATCAATAATTTGTGTAAAATCATAATAAATGATTTGAAAAGAATTGGGATGAAAAAATTCCATATTTGAAAAGATAAAAATAGATTTTTATCGAAATGAACTAACTATTAACTAGAATTATAATCCAATACTTTTAAATAAACAAATTGGATTTGAAATGGTTTTAAAAATAACCAGGATTTCCAATATATGAATTGGAATGGATTTAAATCGAAATTATCTTCGGAATATTTCGATATTGGATCCCTTGATTATACGGATATTGCGGAGGAATTTGGAAGATATATATATCATTATTCCAATATGATATTTGTTGATTTCAGAATTTGATATTGAATATAAGACGATATATTTTCTATTCAGAGCCTTGTAATAAATATCAAAATGGATTTTGGGTTTGTCGTGAATGGTATCTTTAATAATACTATTCTTAAACCCAATGGAGTTAAGAAAATTAGAAACTGACTGGAGATTAGTTAAGTTGAATTGTTTCCTGGGTATTGATCTGATATTAGTTTCGGCCTTCGGGGTTAACACTTAGGGAATTGTTCTCTTACTAATTTACGATTAGAGACTGATGGAATGTGAATTAGGTTTGTTGTAAACTGTGTTTTAGAGACATTCTTTCTTTAACCTGATTTACATTGAAAATGGGATTTGGAATTTATAAATCTTTTGTTAAGATTTAAAGAAGATTTTCCAAAGTAAAATTTTCCAATTTAACATAGTAAATTGGAATTGAATGGAATTCGATTTGGTAATAATCGAAGTAAGCGTCTGTAGAGGAAGATGGTTAATATATGTGGAATTTAAAAGGCCTTGTCGTTATTCCATTTATATTATCGGTTGGATATGGAAGTTTATATCGATTATATATATATATATATATCGATTTGTTTTCCATGAAGATTCCATTGTTAATCGAATGTGATTTTGGGTTGTCGTGAAAGGTATCTTTAATAATACTATTCTTAGACCCAATGGAGTTAAGAAATCCAGAAACTAATTGGAGGTTAGTTAAGTTGAATTGTTTCCTGGGTATTGATATGATGTTGGTTTCATCCTTCGGAGTTAATACTTAGGGAATTGTTCACTTGCTAATTTACGATTAAAGGCTGATGGAATGGAATGTAATTTTGGGTTTGTCGTGAACAGTGTTTTAAATGACATTAGTTCTTTAACCCAGTTAAATACAGGATATGATTTGCTAAGCTATACAATAGTCAATATTGATTTTTTGGAAGATTAAAACCAAGTGGTGTTTTAATGCATCTTTAACTAGATTGAAATGATATCCAAAGGAAGATTAAAGAATAAATTTAAAGAACTTATCTTTGATAAAATTAATGGGAACCTTTCCCAAAGTATAAGAATAGTGGAATAAAGGAATATTCTGGATTGGAATGAAGCGTATGCTGTGTTTTTATAGCACTTGTTTATTATATACGCGAGTTATTCAGAAAGACCGGGTTTATCCCATTCTGAATAATTGATTTAACGATGTGTTGAAGATGAAGATGGTGGTTGAAGACTAGAGGTCTTTACATCATTTGGATGATTACTGATGTCTTGATTGGGCTGCACACCCAAGACAGGGTAATAAGTGGTGATCGTCCAGACGTACCTGGAGATCGACGGATATGTGAGGGCCTCTCCCCTGTATTGGACATATGGGGGCCCGGGAGGAATAAGGTGCCTCCGGTTTCGTTTAGACCCAGAACGAACTTGTAAACGGATGTGTGTCTGACATCGGATTTCACTTTGTGTGATTGATAGGCATCGGTTGAATAGTGTGAATTGCCTGTATGGCATGCTGAGATGCAAATGATCAAGGCTTCTATTGAAAAGTAGTGTCATATGGTTGACGATCAAAGCACGGCTTTAATATAGCGTAGCTTTGTGTAGCATTAATTCGCGAGCCTCACACCCCAGTGTGAACCAGAAACAGGAGAGGACATCAGGGAGGGCATGTGTTTCCTTCTATCTAGGAGTGGTGTCAGCATTTTACTAGCCTTGACATTTTACTTATGTGGATGATGGATTGCAAGCCACCTCTGTTATATCGGTCGATCCGGGGCCGATGGAGTCATTTGCTCATTTACGCCCCATAGGGCGGGGAAACGTATTGCTCAAGGTTTTTTAATCCACATTGCAATTTGATAAGCTGACCCTGACGATCCAAAGGTCACTTAAGCTCTGACCTGAGACATGGGCTAGAGCGTCTCAAAGCGGTAAGGACGATCTCTTGCCTTGGTTCACAGATGGATATCCAACTTCCAATACAATATTTTGTGGTTTTAATTGTAAACCTATATATGGTGACATAGTGGTATGGGGCACTTATGCCTTCTATGATTGATACTTATAATTGAAATTGTTTTGACACTATACACTTATAGTTATAATAAAATATGAAATTTCACGTACTAAGAATTTTTGGCTATTATAAGGTAAAAACTCTATCCTCTGGCTTGCGTTGCATTGTGTGATGGGACTTGAGTCTTATAATAGTTTCATTGTTCTTTATTTAGCATTGCGCTGTTTGTTTTATGCACTGGCATTCTTGGGAGGAAACATGTTCCATGTTATACGGCGTGGTCCCTTTATTTACCGAACTTTAAAATAAAGATTATTAACTATTTTAGATCTCACACCAGTCACATGACAGACCTGGAGTTTATTGTTTTAACCTAAACTCTGGGTGCCCTTATTTCCGCATGGGCAGCTAGTAGTTTTTGTTTTGCAGATTTATATTCATAGGATCCTCGTTTACAGCTGGAATGATATTCGAAAAGCTCTGTATCCATATATTCTTTTCAGTTGTGTTTTGTATTATTTTCTGCTACATTGTAACTCGTAAATCTCTATTATTTAGTAAATGTGGAATATTTATTCATACTCTGTATATTCTTGTATTCTGATGAAATTGTTGTAATAGACAATGAAATATTCTTCTGTTTGTGTTCTAATTTGTCGTGTTCTCAATTCAATCCGTGCATTCCTTCACGAGGGAGTTCGGGTTGCTACAGTAAGTTTCTCCTACATTTTTGAAACTGAAAGGCATAATAACATTATGGTATAACCTCTAAGTTGGTGATGAAACTAGTGTGATCCTGGTCAAGGACATGCATTGTAATTTGATTATACTCGAAATATGCATACATGAAAGGTAAACGCTCTTATCACACTATCGAGTCTACAAGCTGATGTATCATTGGACATTGGGAACTATCTTTCGGGCATACCTTGTTTAGTCTGAATAATCTACAGACTTCTGCCACTTTCCATCAACTTTCTTCCTCAAGAATAGATTAGAGACTTTTATGGATATTGCGCGTCATGGATAAAGCCATTGCACTTTAAGTTATCCACCTCCTATTTGAGTGCAGCTGAGCTTTTTAGTCCTGGGCTATGTCTTTATTGTTTTAATGGCATGAACTTTGGATCATAATTCAATGTATTGCTCGTAATCTTTAGAGAAACACCTCACATGTTAGGATTAGTCCAGGTGAACACGTTTAGGTTCACCCTTAGGAAAATTGAACATTCCTTCATACGTTTGGGATTAAGATGAAATCCTATTTTCAAGACCTTGAATGGATCGCCATTATCAGTCGGAATCTCAATAGTCCTCTCAATTATGGAATCTCTTTGATATTTAGGCTCATCATCTTTTCTTATATTTATGTCTTTTCAAAGTCGATTATGCTTCTCTGCCCATGATCTGCACTCTAATTATTATGCTTCATTATCATTGATGTAGAAAGAAAAATCTACACGCTTGCTCTTTTTCTTCGGTGGGCTTCTTTACGCTTGTCCATGTAGCATTCCCTTCAAACAACTTGATCTCCATGGATCATTCTGACTTCCTTATCAGTCTGAAATTTCATTAATAGGCACTACAGGGCGATGCATGTCAACGAGGGCCAGTCGGCATAAAAATGCATTATTTGAAGAGTAGATATCTAAAACATGGGAGGATCTACACTCTTTAGTGATCCCTTCCTCCTAGCGTAGCAATTAACTCCATCATTACTTTGAGTTTGCTAGCCATTCTATTAGAGCTATGATACGAGTTGTACATGGTTTCGTGTCCTTAATCTCCAACATCATCTGATAATAGGCATTTTGAAAAATATATTGATGGAACTCCTATAATAAAGAAGGAAATTCCATATATGTGTTAGCCTAATCGTTGCTGAAATCACCAAAGGGTCTATAGTGGGGTCCTCACCCTTTATGCATCTCGAAATCTGGAAATGACATCGTCAATTATTATCCTCCTTTGCTTATCTGGTGTCAATTCTCCTACAGTGTTGCACTTCTCATACTTAACGTGCTTTACTGCACTGTCATATTGCTCTATAGTTCTCCAAGTTTGTCCGATTAGTTGAGGTCCACCAACAATAAAATTTCTTTTTACTTCTATTGAATGGTATCTCTACGTGCTAGCTGACCTTCATCGTTAGTATTCGAAGATCCTTGACTCATGTCCTACGAGGCACCCTTGTAGTGATCCAATTTTGTGTAGTTAAAGCGCTCAGCAGATCCAATTCAGCGGAGGTGCAAAAAGTTGGAGCGACATAATGCGAGAAAATAATGGGATATGCCAGATAAGTCAAGAATTGCATATAAAACCGGTATTTAATGTTTCTATGAAAATATAAATGATAAATAATTGGAAAATTAACTTCAACTTAATTACAATTAATTACAAACTTTTATTTATCTTAACTAAATGTAATAGAATATTATATTATTTTATATTATGAAAAAATATGTTATTAAGTTATATTTAAAAACCAATTTTATAAATTTCATAATGTCTTAATGTCATTTTAAAATTCATTTCTTTTATAGAAGATATAGCAGAAATAGTGGAATATAGCCGAAACAAAGGGATATATCGAGAATATTGCAATGTAGTGATGCTTAAACCGGAAAGGCTATTTTAGAGCATATTCGAAAATAGTATAACAGTAGAAATCCACTACATGATATAACGGGGATATGGTGGGGGTAATAGCAGGGCTTTAACTGCATGAATCCAATTTTCAATCTCTGGTCAACTTCTATACCTTTCTATCAAAACGGTGGCACTCATTTGTCGTATGGCCATGAATCTCATGAAAAAATAAATTTTTTCCTGATTGTCTCTCTTTCTCTCTCCTTCAATTCTCTGGGAGGAAATTCTTTTACTGTGTTGCATTACATGTGTCCAAAAAATGTTCTCTAATGGGTCATTAGGCAGAGTATAGTCGTTGTATATGAGGAATCTCGGATGTTTCCTCGAGTTTCTTCACTGATCACAAACTCCATCTATATTGCAGCTTCGTCTTTAATTATTTTTACGCCTGTTTTGATTTTGTACATTTACTTCCACTTTCCCAGAGCCGCCTTCGAACTGCTTTACTACAACATTTCTTTTTACACCTTCAATGTTGGGTACAACTATTATTCTTCTATAGGACCTTCTTGCCTCTTCCTTCCCTAAGATTTAACGTACTTTATTACATAACTAGTCCAGTATAGGAGGAGGCTTCCCGACTAACAAATCCCTAAATTTAGAATCATGGTCAATACCCCTAGTCAATGCCATCAAGACTGCTTCATCATTAGGATTGCTGACTTCAATGGATGTAAAATTAAACCTTTCCAAATAGAAATTTAACAAATCCCTTTGAGTTTAGTGTACACTAGAGAGTGTTACGACATGCTTTGCGCGAGCCGCATGAATGCGGAATTATTGAGAAACTTTCTTCCTAGTTCCTTAACGATGAAATTAAATTCACCATTAGCTTATAGAACCACATCATAATTACACTTTCCTTGTATATCGAGACAGCCTTACATTTGATTGCATTAATTGCCTGAGCAGAGTCCATGTATCACTAATATTTGGTGAGATGTTGCATGGGGTCGGTCTTTCCCTTATAACGAGGCAACACAAGAAAATTGAATTTGTGTTGATATTCATTATTTATTATGTTGTCGGTGAATGGTGCACTCTACTCCCTTGTCCTAGTTGGAGTAGCCTTGACTGTCCCTTATATTTACCTAACCATAGTCGTTAAGTCTGTGGTATGGATTGTTGTACGCCGATGACCGGGCTCCGCCCTATTAATATGCCTCCTCGGATCAAAGAAGAAAGCTACATTAATAGGATCGAGTAATATTGAACTGAGCGTATATGTGTAAGTCTTGATAATGTGATATATTATACTTGATATAGTTATGCAAGTAAATATTAAATGAGAAATTTATATAAACTAATATCATAGATAAGCTGAGTAAATGTAGTAAATTAAAGTAGATGACAACATGAATTTTTATACTAGTTTGGAGCACGGCCCTACATCCCATCGTAGACTCCTTCTGTAATTTCACTAATCTGCACCCTCGTTTAACCTAAAGGAAAAGGTATTACAACACCCGAGCAGCAGAATGGGACCTTAGCAATAGAACATGATTTCGCCTCAGCAGCAGAAGAGAATTTCAACCAACACCTGAGTAGAAGAAGTGAATATTGTACGAAAATTGTTTAGAATCATATAATATAGAAGTCAAGTGAATTTGGTGATTGTAACAAATGATTCTAAGGCATATTTATAATAATTAAAAGGTTGTAATTATTTTTGAAAAGGTTTTATCGAAAGATATAGTTATAACTCTTGAATTAAAGAGTTATGACTCTTTAAAATGTCGCAACCCTTCAGTTCAGTCATTTGAATTTAAAATCCAAAAGGCGAAAAAAGGGTTAGAATTTTAAAATGTATGCATGTGCACAAATGCATAATATTTAGACTACGGAATCAGAAATTTAGCCATCTAAAATATGTTTTTTCATAAAAGTCATCACAGCTCATTTGTTTAGATGTAACAGCCTGCATTTTACGTATCAGAAGATCGTAAAATAATTTTATTTTATTCCTAGAGGGTTGGATCATTCTCATATTTTAATATGTTGCTCATGGGGATGTGAGAGATGTTCATAATTTTTTACCAATTTTGTTTGTGACCATTTTTCCCTTATCAGTCTTGTACAAGGCATAACTTTTGACTTAGATCGAATCAGGTGCTGAGACCTATGCCATTGGAAAGAAAATGATGATTCCTTTTCGGTAGAGTGGTCACATTAAAGATTTGGCTCAGCGGTTTGGGAGGAATCGTTGTTTTGAGATTTAACAGTTGGTTGTTCAGGTTTGGTAAACCATAATGGGCTGATTTGGAGAGGCCCTTTGGTGGGTTGGTGGAGGCTATAAATAGAGGGTAATAGGCATGGAGAATAGTTTACTTTCTTTATTCTCTCATTGGAAAGAGTGAGAGCTCCTCCACATCTCCATTCTCTTCACCTTTCCACCATTAAAGCTTAGAGAATCAAAGATCTACATTGTTCGAAGCAAGATCTACACCATTTCAAGAGAGAGTCCATAGAACCGAGGAGTTTGGATCAAATTCTTCGCTGTCTAGAATCGTTATTCATTGCTTTTAAGTTGTATTGGAGAATTGGAGAGTGATATGCATCTCTCACACGGATTCAAGCAAGTATATGAGTTGTTTGCACATATTTTCATCATTTTAAATTAGTTTCTCCTAGATCTACATCATGGTAAGTTTATTTTCATATAAATCACCATAAGATCTAATGTAGCATCTTAAAACCGGTAATTTCCATATATTTTCATATGTTCATGCAAGTTAGATCCATTATTTAGTCATATGTTCATTTACCATGATTTTGATGAATTTTGGATAATTGTTGATCATAATTATCATTCTCAAGTTGTTAGAGATTTCATAACATGTTAGTAGTTGTATTGGATGAGTTGGTTTCGTCGAAATTGTCGCTTGGCGGAGTTTTGGTCAAGTTTAGTGAAGATTTGGGTTTGTCCAAGTGTTGGATCGGCCAGGTAACAGATTGGTAGTAATATGGGTCGATTGGCATATGGCTTGGGGAGAAAATTAAGGGTGATCGGTCGGTCTTGAAGCAATGGGGTCGGTTGGTCTTGAAGCAATGAGGTCGGTCGTCTTGAAGCGAAGGGGTCAGTCGGTCGTCTTGAAGCGAAGGGGTCGGTCGGTCTTGAAGCAGTAGGGTTGCTCAGGGCTTGTGATGTAATGGAGTCATGCCAAGATAGGTCGGTCTTGTCCCAAAAGAAGATGGTCGGGTCGGTCAGAGGGGACCGGGTAGGTAAGAAGGGTCCGGGTCGGTCAGAATGGTCCGGGTCAGTCAAGTTGCATGGGATGGTTTGGGTTGGTGGGTCATAGCAGGATCTGTTCGGTTGTACCCAGAAGACATAGCAGCATCTGGTTGGTCGCACTGTGAACCTTGCCGCAGCGTAGTGCATCCTAAACGATGTGGATTGATGTTGAACCTTGTGCTGATATTTTTCTTTGGTTCAAGCGGGACGTTGTTACATCGAAGTGAATTCAAGTGAGAATGTCGAAGTCTTGTAGTGTGTTTGTTGATCGGTGTAGAGCAACGAATGTGAATATGACTCAAAGTGACCAGTTAATCGATAATGGCTACTCAAGGATGTTTAAAGCTTGTGTATTGTCGCAGGTGTTGACGACTAGAGATATTAAAGGCCAAGGGATTATCATTGTCGAACTTTCTAGCGAGCTCAAAGTAGGTAAAGACAGGTCATAGGTCGAGTACTCTGGGTATTGTTGAAAAGCCTAGGTACATATCATTGAACGACGTATGGTTTTTTTTGCTAAAGCGGGGTTTACCATTAGCCCTTGACGAATGGCAGTATGATATGGACAGTCATATGATTAATGATGGTTTATAAGCAAGATTGGTGGTGATAGCCAGAGTCTGTTTTGTATGATTGGTTATTTTGCTTGTACCGTCTCATGTAGATTATTCGACATCGGAGGAGATGTTTCTTGGGTGCCTGTCTGATATTGGTTTAGACCTTTAGGGCTTGTGCTTGAGGGATGTTGAATTCGGTTAAGATGGTTTACATGAGATATATAATCTGGTAGTTATGAATATTATTATGGATTACTTCTGGTTTCCATGATCGAATGGTTGCTTGGATTACCTTGGTCGTATGGTTGAAATGCTTGTTGTAAAGGCTATCACTGTCTGATGTGGGGAAGATGGGAGTAGGGTTCTTCTCTGGTGTTGTCGGTAAATTAGTTCGTTTATTTACCCATTCTCATATACTTTATTGATGAAGTCTGTTAGTTGTTTTATTGCTCACTAAGACTGCTGTCTGACTCAAGGTTTTTTGTTTCCCTCTTATTACCTTGGGTTGTTCATCCGATTTTTTAAATGGGCAGACTAGGTGGCAGGTGATAGGTGATATCTTGGTGAGGACTATGTTGCGGTTCGTTAATGAGCAGGAGGCTGGCGTACTTTCTATTCTACCTTGTAGTATTTGAATTTCCGCTATTTGTTATTCTTCTCTGAGTGTTGTAGTAAGGCAAAATTGTGTAAACACTCTAGTTGTAATCCAAGTGTATGGATATTACTTTCTAGTCATAATGAAAGTTTAGTGTTTTTCTGCTTCACTATTAATACCGGTTGTATATGTTCTACTATATTTTATCCTTGTGCAGTAAGTTCTATGATAGGTTCCGCTTGTGTTCATACCTTGATGATCACCCATAGCTACCTGGCATGACATTCAGAGCATTATTTCTCTTGATTAGTGCAGGGGTTATAGGCGATCGTCACATTAGAGCCCATGCCTTCTAAACTAATGACCTGAGTTCGAGCCCTAACAACTCCTATTTTTGAAAGCTTACCTTTTGAAGAAAATAGAGTGCATATATATATATATATATATATATATACATATATATATATATATATCTTGCGAGAGATTTTAACATTGAATCTTACAAAATACTGACTCAAATGCACATTAATTTATCAATTTATCCTATTTTTGAATCTTTTTTTATTTGAATCATAATCTACAATATTTTTCTTGCAATAACCGTTAGTATACAAAGTTGTTGGTATATAGTTTTCATGGACAAAATATAGCTCGAGAATCAAGGTTCTACCAATCTCCTTCTTTTTTATGATGATAACTATAGACGACTTTAAGATATATAAATATAAATATAAATATATATATATATATATAATAAAAAATTAAATTTTACCAGTGCTCCCCTTAGTATAAAGCTTGCCCGGTGTGTGTGTGTGTATATATATATATGCTATATTTTTCTACCCCTTTGTCATCGACAAAAAGGAATAATAACATATAGGAAACATACAAATATATATATAGTTCATGAATAATTTAAAAGAAAATAAAACATACATGAACTTTGATAATAAAGTATACATGTTTGACTTTAATGTTGATAATATAATGCCAAATATATATTCTAAATGATGCATACTTGAGATAATGTATATATATATAACTTGAGATGATCATAACATAGTTTTATAACAAATGACATATCCAATACATTACAATTTAATCAAGAACATGACATAAGTTTTTAACATAGGATCTGAAATAATTCAGATGTCTGAGTTCCTGAATTAGAAGGTTGAATTAAAGAATATATGAAACTGGTAGCACCCCTTATTTTTAGACAACGGTTTTTAAATTCAGACAGTTGAATTCTGAAGAAGAAGAAAATATTTCATGCCACGATCATTCAGATGAATGAATCTGGGATTCAGACGACTGAATATGTAGTTTTTCTAAGTTGTGCATATGATTTTCATATTGGATATAACATATAAGTTTATATTCAAGTTCAATATTCTTCCATGGAACAAGCTACAAGTTAATCAAATGAAAGAATACCTACACATTCTTCATTATCATTCAGGGATACATTCATATATGAGTCAAGAAATAAATTGTTTAATCTATTTTTACTTATGGGCTTGTGATATATATTAGCATGAAGTATTTGCATAAGAAAATATATCAGAATATGACATGTAGATGATATAGTATATCAGTTAACCATTAACATGAAATGTGATATGTAAAAAAATTGTATAGATATTTTAACAATTTTATGTAAAAAATGTCATGACAATAAAAATATATGAGACAATGCGTATTAAAAATATAAGATTATTGATTTTCTGATTTATTCTTTCATTTTGAGCACTGTTTCCAAAGATATCAGAAATACTGAAATATCCTCTTCTTTGTTTGTGGTGTACCTGCAAAAAATATAATATATATACTTTGATACCCACTTCCTAGAGGGTCCAGAGGTTATATGGACGGTAACTATATCCAAGAGGATTAAATGGAACCTTTAAAAATTAAATTTTCATTATTAACTACTGAATCAAAATAATCATCAATATATTTTTCTCTGTTTTTCCAATTTACAGGAACCTGAATACTTAGATAAATTGTATTTTTATTTTCTTTCGTACTACTAGATTTATTTTAAGTATTTCTAGTCATAGAAGTATTCGAGTTTCTATAAAAAATTGAATCATGGATTTGCTCGTGCTATAGTACTAGCAGTGATATTTTTATCATACATAAAAGCATATCCAATACTATTTCTATGATTAGTTTTATTATATCCTATACCACTTTTATCGTGTAAAGGTCGAGATCTGGATAAAATCATACTTAAATCATTTCGACCTTTATTAAATTTTGCAAATTTATTTTCACGTTTCTCAAATTTACTGTTAAAGTCACAATTAATATTTTCAAAAGACGTTTTATTAGTTTTCAAAATATCTGTTTCCTTACTTAATTCAGAAATCTCCCTTTTTAAAGTATTATTCTTAATTTCGACAATTTTGAGATTCTTAATTATCTAAAGATGATTGTAATTTTTCAAAATTTTCTTTTTAATTATAAATTTCTTTTTGCAGAATATTATTATTAACTTTTAAAACTAACATTCTTCATATAATTCTAAATTCTTTCCACTTAAAGCTTCATTCTCTTTTTTAAGAGACAAAATCAAAGAACTAGAATTATTTAAAGAATCTTATAAAGATGTATCTTTATTGTGTAATATGTTGGTTTCCTTTAAAAGACCGTTGTTTTTATCTTTTAGCCGCTCATTTTCGTTTTGAAGTAAATCCTTTTGAATAACAAGCTCTTCTAAGTTATTTTCAAAACATTTAGTTTTTACTAAAAATTTGTTTTTCTCTTTTAATTTGGAACTTTCTTTCTCATAATCTTTTGATTTAGCTAAAATAATTGTATTAAGTTTATTCAAGGATTTAAAATCTTTTAATAATTTTTCATGTTCTAACAAAAGATCTTTATATAATGAATCTACACATACTGATTTTGATTTGACTTTAGCCATTAGAAATTTGCTAGCTTTCTTCTTTGATTCTGCTTGGTTGTTCTTCCACTTTCTAATGCCTTGACTAGATTTCTTTATTGCCATTTATTCTAGGATGTTGCCATGATCTCTAGAATCCCAGGCTCTGATACCAAATTAAAAAAATACTACGAGAGTAGGATCAAGTAATATGGAACTGAATGTATATGCAAAAGTCTTGATAGTGTGATATATTAACTTTGTATAGTTATGCAAGTAAATATTTAATGAGAAAACTATATGAACTAATATCACAGATAAGCGGTGTAAATGCAGTAAATTAAAGTAAATGATACAGGAGATTTTTATACTGGTTCGGAGCACTGTCCTACGTCTAGTCCTAGACTCCTTTTGAAATTTCACTAATCAACACCTCACTTCACCCGGAGGAATAGGTATTACAATACCCGAGTAGCAGAATGGGGACCTGAGCAACAGAACAAGATTTCGCCTCAGCGGCAAAAGAGGAATTCAACCAAAACCTGAGCAACAAAACAGGGACATGTGCAACAAAACAAGATTTCGCCTCAGCAACAGGAAATAAATTCTTGCCTGAGCAACATAACAAGACTTAACAAATACAAAAAGTAGTTTTGACTATATATGTGTTTTTAATAATGTGGATAAGTCATAGCTTTAGTACATCCTTCCTATATACTTCTCCTTTGTATATACATTTGAAAGCAAGTGAAGAATAGAGAAGGAAAGTGATTTATAATCATGACATATTGAATACTTAAGAGCACAAGTGAATATCATATGAAAATAGTTTGGAATAATAGAATATAGAAGTAAGGAGAATCCGGTGATTGAAACAAATGATTCTAAGGCGTATTTATAATTAAAAAAAGGTTGCAATTATTCATGAAAAGGTTTAATCAAAAGATATAGCCATAACTCTTGAATTTAAAGTTATAACTTTTTAAAAAGTTGCAACCTTTTTGTTCAACAATCTAAATTTAAAATTCAGAAGGTTTAAAAACGGTTAGAACTTGAAAATGTGTGCACGTGCGCAAAGTTGTAATACTCAAACATATGAATCATAAATTCAGCCATCTGAATTATGTTTTTTCACAAAAGTCATCACATCATTTGGTTAGAGAACATGTCTTCTAAACTAGTGTTGGCCTGTTTTGTGACCAAGCCACCAAGAAAAAAAAGAATTACATATTTAAGCTCAAGACGAATGCACCGTGATTTGTGAAGCCTAGGATCCTGCTGGTTACTAACCTCTTCATCCCGCTCGTTGCTCTGATTTCTCCCTCAACTCGTGGACCATCTTCGCCCCTGGCTCATGATTGAACACCACAACCCGCTCGTGCTAGTCTGCCGTAACCTATCTGTGGAGGGCCATCACGACCCGATCGTGATAGTGTATCATGAACCAACCACGAACCCAGAAGATGATGGACATGACCAGTCTTCCCCGAGCCACAAGTTCAGGATTTGATACACCTATCCATAATGGCCTTTCTGACCATTTCTCCATCAACCCACGAAAGGGTCCGAGATTCTCGGGATTTATGCCACATGTCTTCACAAACCGCCTGTAAAAATAAACTATAAATAGCCCAACACTTGGCATTTTTCAGGATATTTTGGCAATTCTGAGTATTGTTTCCACAATTACTGTTTCTCCATTAGTTCTAATCAATATTATTTTGAAATTATGGAGTGAACCATCATTGTAAAAGTGAGATTGAGATAATCATTGATTGTACTTGAATTCAACGTATAATCAAAGACATATAAAGTGGACATAGGCTCCTTAACACCGAACCACTATAAATCTTGTGTGTTTGCTATGTTTTCTTTCTTTTCTAGTTATTACTCTTTGCAATTCTAGACAATTTGGGTGTTAGTGTCATAATTTGGTCTAACATTTTGGTGCTTTCATTGAGAATTGAAGTCTCAACGTATCGGATTATTGCTTTACTATTTGGATATTCAAGTCCAAAGAAATTAGTCCGAACTTCCACTGTTTTGGTTTTTAAAGATTTAACCAAAGTCAAGACGTTATGGCTGGAAAGAAATCCAAGGATTTACGAGCTTCGCGAGCAAATGAAGCTGCAAACGAAGCTAACGAAGATAGTGTTCATGAGAAGACTGAAGGGGAGTCCCCGACTCGCGGCTCGCAGGGGGCGAACTGACCCCAGGAGGGGGTCACGACCCGGTCGCACGAAGCTATCACGACCAGCCCCCAGCAGCAGACCGCGAGCCACACCCAGCGGGGCACCACGAGCCATTCTCACGTCACGAGCCAGGATCCTGAAGAGAGGGCCATGAACCGGTCACCAGAGGGGGTCACGAACCGCCCCCATCATAGGACCACAACTCGACCCGTAAAGGAAATTATGGCCTGTACTACGCATGCTGGTGCTTTTGCTCGACCTGGCTCGAGTTCTTTACATATAAGAGCGAATGCTGATCATCAGTTATACGCCTCTACCCCAGCGAATGAAGGAGATCTTTCTTGCACCCTCTATATGTTGGATAGGACGAATGATGAGTTAGCAGCCCAAAGGCAAGAGAGTTCCTTGTTACGAAAGAATATTACTTCAATGGGCAGAAGAATCGATGATCTCCAAAGGCAGAGAACACCTCCACTAGCCCGTCCTTTTACTCCAAAATACTCATCATCATTTGAGGAGCCTCCATGGCCTCCACGACGACCATTGGAAAGGGCTGAAAATGTGGAGCAGCTTTGATTTGGGTCACTTCCTTCTCGAGAAGAGGCGGCCCTCAGTCTAGGACCTGACAATCGTAAGTTGAATGATGTCGCTTTGCTGCCTAGTAATCAAGGCATTGTTGACCTTGTTCAGGATCAACCATTACAACCCACTCGCCGCGTAATGGACTACGGCAACAGGGGACAGGGAAGTTCTGCTCAAGCCCCAGATTTCGCGGCAGCACGTCGGAGAGACATTGGAGGGACCCGTAGGGCAAGGAGTGCCAATCCTAAATCTACATTGACCCATGCTAATGTTGAGGCAATGGTTAGGCAGATCATGGTGGATAGCCATAGACATAGGAAGGAGGATTGGGTTATAGGCCGTAGTCATACGCCCTTTACTGATGACATATTAGACGTCTAGTTCCCAAGGAAATTCAACATGCCATCTATGAACTGCTATACGGGCAAGACAGATCTAGTTCAGCATCTAATGAGGTATTCATGGTACATGAATGCCACCGCTGGTCTTGACGCAGTAAAATGTAAAGCATTCCCGATATTTCTAGAGGATGTAGCATTAATGTGGTTTACCCGCTTGCCAGCACGATCGATCTCTAGTTTCAGGGAATTGAGTGAACAATTCGTAAATCAATTCCGACTTCATGCTCAGAGGTCTAAGAATGTCATTGAGTTATCCTTCATTAAACAACGCCCTGATGTAACTTTGAGGTCCTATTTAGACCATTTTAATTTAGTGGCCACAGAGGTTAGAGATCCTCACGAACAGACTGTCTTGATGGCCCTAATTGACAGAGTGGACAAGGATACTGAGTTTGGAAGATACTTAGCTGGCAAGACGCCACCGACGAGAAATATTCTATGAAAAAACTAACATCCGCTTACGTCGGGAAGAGACATATGCCAATCGGAAGAGAAAGACCATCGATAAATAAGATATACAGAATAATGTGGCCATCAAACAATCCGACGATAGTTCGGGAAAGGTAAAGGTCAACGTTGGGAACAAAAACCAAGGGAATGGTCGTCAGTCCGAAAACAAGAACAAGAGGAGAATCGAGGAAATGACTCACAAAAGAGGCCTCGATTCAGGCCATTTGATAATTTTACGTCGTTGAATGATACATTAGAAAATATTTTCCTGGATACCTATAACATTCTTCAGTATAAGAGGCCTCCATCGAGGGATTCAACGGAAAGAACGTGAGACAGGAATGTTTTGTCTTTTCCATCAGACTCATGGTCACTCGACCAATCAGTGCCGTCATTTGAGGGACGTCGTCGAGAAGCTACTTCTTTAAAGAAAGTTGGATGAATACAAGGTTGCTCCGAGGGACAGAAGGCAAGCTGGGCAGGCCCCGAATCAAAACCAACCCGCTGCTAGGCCAACTGCTCAGTAGAAAGGAAAGAACATTGTCATCAACTCCATAGTAGCAGGACCTCAACCTACTGGACACAACTTTAGGGCAATGGATCAATACGTGAATGCGGCCAAACACCTCGAAGAAGAGGAGTGTAGTAATCCTGAAACTGCAGCCCTGGTGAAGCAATACAGAACAATGTCAGACGATGTCATCTTTCGTGATAGAGATAGTGTTGGAGTTCACGCTCCCACTGAGGACCCTTTATTGATCACGACGACTATTGGTCCTGCTTTGGTACATAAGGTTTTGGTGGAAAATGGAAGTTCAGTAAACATTTTGTTCAAGAAAGCATTTGATTAGAAGAAGCTTGAAGCGACAGATTTAAAGCCCTGCGACAGATGGATAAGTGACTTCAATGGAGTCTCAACATCCCGGATTGGATATGTGGAATTGTCAGTAAATTTGGGTGAAGTAGATCGCTAGAAAGTGAGAATTCTTCCATTTTGGGTATTGGATATCGAGTCACCTTATAACGCCTTCTTGGTCCGACCGGTCCTAGCAAAATTCAGAGCTTGTATAGCAACCTTGTGCCTATTGTTAAAGTTCCCAACAGGTGCAAGAGTGGGAGTATTCAAAGGTGACCAAGTCGCAGGATGAGCCTGCTACATAGTAGAGTTGAAGTTGTTGCTCAAAGGATTAAACATAGAACCAAAGGGCACTCCTCCACCCACAAAGGGGGGTTCAACATACCAATTAAAGATGGCCCCGAAGGAGCCGCCTAGAGAACTGCCCGAGGATATAGATCCCAAAGAAGACAAGGAACCTGGAGGTAGAATGGCGACTCCAAACGAAACAACTGAGGATATTCCAATTGATGATAATGACCCAGCGAAGGTCTTTAAGATTGGATCCCAGTTAGACCCGCTTCGTGCAAAAGAATTGACCGACTACCTAAAGGCTAACCTGGATGTGTTTGCCTGAACCATGCTGACATGTGAGGGATATCCCCATCAATTATGCGCCAATCATTAAGAATCAACCCGATGCATCCACTTGTTAAGAAGAAAAGGCGAATGCTTGGACTAGAGAGGTCAGCTGCCTTAAAAGAAGAAGTTGAGTAGCAATGGATCCAATAGAGATTCAACTTACCCGGAATGGATTTCAAACCCGGTTTTGGTAAAGAAGGCCAATAGGAAATGACACAACTGCATTGATTTTTCAAATTTGAACAAGGCTTGTCCGAAAGACAGTTTCCCACTTCCTAGAATTGATCAATTGGCGGATTCGATGGCGGGTCACGAAATCCTGTCCTTCATGGATGCATATTTCGGATATAACCAAGTTCCTATGCATGTTCCGAACCAGGAGCGTACCAGCTTCATTACGGATTTGGGACTATACTGCTATGTAGTGATGCCTTTTGGTTTGAAGAATGCCGGAGCTACATACCAACGATTGGTGAACAGAATGTTCTATAATCAAATCGAGAAGACAATGGAGGTATATGTTGACACATGCTAGTAAAATCCAGAAAATCGTCCGACCATACTGTTGACCTGGCGGAGATGTTTGATATCCTCCGAAGGTACGGGATAAAGCTCAACCCTATGAAATGTTCATCTGGAGTTGCCTCTGGAAAGTTCTTGGGATTCATTGTTAGCTCGCGAGGAATTGAAATCAATCCAGATCAAATCACGGCAATCAGAAACATTCAAGAACCAAGGCAAATCAAAGATGTGTAGAGCCTCGCAGGGAAAGTGACCGCATTGTGTAGATTTATCTCTGAAGCTACGAAAAAGTGCATTACATTCTTCGAGTTGATTTAACGAGGAAAGCGCAATTTCAAATGGACTCCCGATTGTATGGAAACTTTTCAAAACTTAATGAATTACCTCGAAAGACCCCTGATACTGTCCAAGCCAGTAGATCGTGAGGATTTGTTCGTATAATTAGCTGTGTTGTCATGCGCAATAAGTTCATCCTTTGTGAGGAAAGAAGACAAAGTCCAAGGCCTGTATATTATGTGTGTAAGATGCTAGCGGCAGTAGAGCAAAACTATCCGATAATAGAAAAACTTGTGTACAGTCTGCTGATCGCATCCAGAAAGCTTTGCCATTATTTCCAGGCTCATCCCATCACTGTGTACACTGAGCATCCGCTCCAATAAGTTTTCCAAAAACTAGAGGAGTCAGGAAGACTACTCAAATGGAACATAGAGTTAAGCCAGTTTGATTTAAATTTCTAGCCCTGAAGATCAATAAGGGGGCAAGTATTGGTGGATTTTGTAGCAGAGTTTACCATCCCGGAGGACGATGTGGTGAGTGAAGAAGTTGATCCTCCAAAACAACTTGTTGACCCTAATGCCTGGAAACTATATACTGATGGGGCCAAGAATGATAGAAGATCCAGGCGCAGGAGTTGTACTTACGACTCGCAAAAAATGGTCGATATACTTTGCTCTCAGATTGGAGTTTCATGCCACAAATAACAACTCTGAGTACGAAGCCTTAATTGCCGGGCTGAGGCTCGCGAAGGAGTTGGAAATAACAAAGTTGGAAATCTTTTGCAACTCCAAAATTGTCGTGAACCAGGTTAATGAGGAGTTTCAGGCTAAGGGTACGAGACTGATATCATATTTGAAAGAGGTGGGAAAGTTGCTCGATGGTTTTGATCACTACAGTATAGCCCATATTCCTCGATCGGTGGACAAGTTAGCTAAGATGGCTAGTTCTGACAACCATGAGGACACAGAGATGGTCCCGATAGAGGTATTACAGTCTCCGGGTATCGATCAGATGGAAATTGATTATATATTGGAGACTGAGCCGGAAAGGGAATCGTGGATAACACCCTTAAAAACATCCTAATAAATGGGATACGTCCCACCAAAAAGAGCGAAAAGTGTGTTGTCATTTGCAAGGCCTTCAGATATGTCATGCAAGGTGAAGTTCTGTATCGACAAAGGATCTCAATGCCGCTTCTCCAGTGTATAGCCCACGACGACATAGAAAGAGTGTTGAGAGAAGTTCAGGAAGGTGAGTGTGGCGACCACATTAGAGGACAAACACTGGCGAAGAAGATACTGCGATATGGCTATTTCTGGCCTACTGTGAACAATGATGCGGCTAAGTATGCACGACGTTGCGATGCATGCCAGAAGTTCTTGAAGATTCCCAGGGCACCTCCTAGCCAGTTAAAGACGATGATGAGTCTGTGGCCCTTCGTTGTGTGGGGAATTGACATTATTGGAAGCCTCCCCATAGCAAAGGCGGAGAGAAATTCTCTATTGTAGTCGTGGATTACTTTACTAAGTGGGTCGAAGCAGAACCATTAACCACGATCATAACCAAGCGAGTAATAAACATCATCGTTAGAAACATCATATGTTGATTTGGAATTTCGAAAGTCACCATAACAAATAATGTGACCTAATTTGACAATACCGAATTCCAAGATTTTTTCTAGAGATATCATATCGAGAAGAGATTCACAGCTGTGGCGCATCCGCAGTCAAATGGACAGGTTGAAGCGTCCAACAAAGTAATCAAGTCCATTTTGAAGAAGCGACTGAAATGAGCCAAGGCCATGTGGGTCGACGAGCTACCTTTGGCATTATGGGCCTACATAAAAACCTTTAAATTAGCCACTAGACATACCCCCTTTTCCCTTGCTTTCAGATCTAAAATAGTCATCCCGGTTGAGTTTGAAGTACCGTCTCATAGGGTCATTTACTACAACCCGTTGACTAACAATGAACTGCTCCTTGAATCCCTGGACATGGTAGAAGAGAAAAGGGACGAAGTGGAACTATGTGCCTTGAGGCACAAGCAACAAGTCGCTCGGTATTACAACAAAAGTGTCTGAGCTCAAACCTTTGAACCCGGAGACTTGGTTCTAAAGTGTGTCTTTCCATCCCCAGTACATTTGGCCCAGAAATGGGAAGAACCTTATACCATCCTACGGAAGCTTGATAATGGAACTTTCAAGCTAGCAACCGTGGATGGAAATGAAATCCCCATAGTGTGGAATGCCCAGAATTTGCGTCAATACTTGAAATGAAATTGTCATTTTTACTCTTTTGTTTTTAGGACCATGTAAAAAGGCATAACTTGCCAAGAATAGTCCAATTATATAAACAAAAGATTATAAAGGGAATGTAGGTCATGATTCGACCGAACCACTATAAATTATCTTGTGTCATTTACTTTTACTGCACCATTTATTTATTTATTTACTCTGTCATTCTTTTCTCACATAAATCAATATAATCTTTTAAATTTGCTATGAAACTTGCAACAATCTCGGAGCATGTAATTCAAAGTGCCTTCTATCAGATCAGAAGGTCGGTAGTGTGTAGAACATCGAGGGTGCAATGAAGTAAATGACACAAGTATCGACACTCTATGTCTCATGACCTGAGAAAGAGTACAAAGGACAAGGAAATGGATTGTCCACAAGGCGTGAAGGTGCACCGTGACTGTCTCGACTCCACTCCTACCCCGCTGAAGGAACGGGGGGAAATTGAAAGTTGAGTTCGAACTTTATCCTGGGCATACGACAGGAGAGTATATAGGCATTTTGGTTAAATGTCACGAAAGGGCTCCTATCCCGCTACAAAATCGAGAACAAGAATGAAAGCCGAGCCCGACCCCCTCATTTTCGGGTATGGGAGGTAGCACTTATATGACTCTAATCAATCCTCAACAAGCCCTGGCCAGGCATTATATTAATGATTGATTGGGGGCATACTCACACACATTTATATACACATTTATGCATGATGCAGGAATTTTTTTAATTTTTGTTTTCATTGCACCTGTTTCTAATTTAGTTATGACTCAGATGTTTATGACTGAGAATGATAAACGTGCAGGTACACAATGATGCAAAAGAAATAGATTTTCATTTACTAAATGCAGATTTACATGGCAAGGCTAGACAAAATACGAGGGTCGTACTCGCAACAACATCATAAGCCCAGTGGAACAACTAAAAAGAGAAAAAACATAAACAAACTGACTCTACTTGGGCTTTAGGGATGACCTTGGCCTCTTCTCCTTATTTTGCTTCTCCGGCTCCTCCTTGTCAGCATCAGATTTATCCTGCTTCTTCCTTTTCTTCTTATCCGAAAGATGATCCTATGGAAGGTCAGAGGATTGGGATGCAAGCTATGTAGTTATCGATTTAGCGGTCATCTTTATAATTAACCCAGAGTTGGGATCAGTTGCGGAGATATGTTGCACATTTATGGGCTCTTGCTCCTCTATTTTTAAGGCCAGCTGTTCATCCTTTTTAGCCTTCATGTCGGCTAAGTTCATGTTGTCATCATTCTCAGTCTCCCCGGTGATAGCAAGATATTCCTCAAGTTTTTTTAGGATTCTCCAACTCTGTTTTATAATTTTCAGCATCCCCCTGAGCTTGAGAGAGAAGAGCCTATGGATTTTCAAGTTCCTTCTCAGCCTTACTCCTGGCCTTGGCGTCGTGATCGATCTTCACTCTAGCTCTTGATGCATCTATTTCCAAGAGGCAAATAACGTCTGAAAGACTCTTGGCATGTCTATTCATCGCCCTATATTGATTGACCACATGACCGACTTGGCCCATAACTTCTGTATCGCAGTCCTCAGGAACCGGTTCAAGATCTGGGATTAAAATCATCCTTTCAAAGTAAATGTCGGGGAACTACTTCCGTAAGCGCTCTAACTTCGCCTTAATTTCAGAAGTAACGACACCCTCCTGTATAGTTGTAGTATCGAAGTTGTTCTAACCAGAAGGAACAAGAGCTGCTTTCTCCTTTTCCAAATTTTTGCTTGGATCTTTGTCTTTGTCTTGGGATTCATGATGCTTCTTAGAAGATTTGCCTTGAGATGGTGTACTCTTCGGAGTATTTAAAACTTTGGGAAGTTGCTTGCCTCCCTCCTATGGCACTTGATGACTATGGTAGTTCCCAGGATCCTGCTTCAAAGGAGAGCGAGACCGTGTAGAGTGAGGCTGATAAGAATCTCGATGTCGTTGACTATCTCTTCCCGGCTGTCACTACGGTCATGCTCAGATATGGGATTGAGTCTGGGAGTGTAGCCACGAAGTTCACGATGGGAATATGTGTGGCGACGAGACATTTTTCTGCAAAGAATGACAAATAAGTGTAGGACCTATGAATACAAATAGTACATGAGTGATATGGCAAGTGGTGCATGTGATTTGTGTATCCAGTGTAATACCCCCTAACAGACCAGGGCCCGAAGCTAGGCTCATAGGTGCAGTATCTTTCTCTTTGGTGGGAATGGTTTCTTCCTTAGAGATATGGAAAAATGATTCCCCTCCAAAGTCTTCAAGTGTGTAGATGTTATCTAGCAGAGGGATTTTTTTTAGCTCCGCAAATATATGATCCTCCGTCAACGTATCATGAGTGGTAGGTTCTATTGGTGGTGGAGTCCTTGAGGGAGACTGCCCCTTGGACACTGAAACCTCCTTTGGCTCATCATCTCAGATTTCTTCTCCTTTGTATACATTCAAATCCTCATCATCTTGGTTGATCATTGGCGAAGGACTCTTATGGAATTCAGTCGTCTTTGTAGCTTCCGTGGTCACTTCTCCCTCAACCGGGGGCATGATACTAGATTCCCCAACTGTTTGAGTAGGGGACATGTACTTGTAGGGCTTGCCACCCGGACTAAGCCCGAATCTTACATCAATAAGGTGGTGTCTGTGAAGGTTCTCACCGATTATCCATTTCTTAATTTTACAGAGTCCCGACTTGCTTTTTAAAAGACGAGACAACTAGTCCCCTTACACCGAGCCTTTTTCTGTCGTAAATCATGAGCTGTACAGAGAAAGAGAAATATTAACACTTCAATCATACAATTAGAACATGCAATGAAGAATTCAGAACCTACTTGATTGCAGCCACTTCCTCGCACATCGAGCTTGATGTTTTATATAAAACCTGTCAGACTTAGCATCTCCTAAATTGTTGTGTCCGTCTGTTAAGATCTTCCTGGAGGGGATTGATTCAAATAAAATGAAGTTCGGAGTCCCCGTGGAGCAATGCTTGAAATAATAATAGAAGTTCAAATCTTTTAATGTAAGCTCAGTCTCTATAATCTCCGCATAGGCTATATACAAGGTATACAAAGCAGCATAAGCATTAGGGTGGAGTTGCATAGGAGGAATGCGTAGTCGTCTTAGAAAATCAATGATGATCAGAGGAAATGGAGGAATGGCACCCACCAAGAACATGACTCTACTAATAGCCATGAACCCTTCTAGAGCAGAATGGGGTCTATCTCTTCCCTTTGGAGTTTTCACATCGATCCAGTGAATTCCATGTCTTAAGCAAATTTTCTTTAACTTTATATTGTCCAGCTTGGAGGCTATAGAGTCACTCAGATTCTCTTTATCTACTTCTTTAACACCCTCGATTTCGTTAGGAGCTCGATCATCATCCTCTTCCTCAAGCGATGTGCTCTTATAAGAAGTCGATTTTGTATCAAGATCTGTTTCATATTCGGAGTCAGAATTACTCCAATTTGTATATGACGGGAGCACATTGGGATTATAATAACTCGACGGCTCTGGATCTGCACTTTTCTCTGATATCCTCGCTGAATGTCTATCAGACATGGCTGTGTTGGCGAATAAACATAAGTAATTAGAGCATAACTACCCGTGAACCCTATGTGTGTGCAAGTGCTGGTGTGTACAAGTGTGTACAATACTTAGAAGAAAAAGCATGAATTTAACGATGCAAACACGAAACTGATTGCAGTATGCTGCTAAGTTATGTTGTCATCTAGTCCAGAAGACTCATCTTATAGGCTCTATCCTAACCGTTCTTTGAATTGCACAGGGTATAATGAAGTCTTAGTTGAAATATACGTTGACGTCCTTGGTTGATTGGTGTAACTTAGTAGGGCATAATCATAAAATGAGGATTGACCCACAGAAGTACTAGTCCATAGATTTTTATAGTTCGGCTCATGATGAAAGTGCGTCTCTGATCTGGGTTGGGCTCACGATACATGTTGGTTCATGATATGGCTTCTGTAGGTTAGATATCAGCTCAACCGGATGACGGCTCGTCATATGGGGTTGAACCACAAGGAAGGATTCGGTTCGCAATCGTGAACAGGCTTGTGGTTATGTGTTTAGTTGAACACCACATCGCCTCGCCCCATACGGCTCGTGAGGCACTCCCACGACCCGTTCCATTTTCCATCCCCAAGAACCAATGCTCTCGCATCATCACGACCCGAACCACCATCCTATTTCACCACCGATACGACTCGAAGTCTACTCCACTCCATCCAACTCCAGAAGCCCTGAGGATTTTTACAAGCACTTGTTTCCTTTTCTTCCTCACCCGTTCGTCCATGTCTTTGAACCCGACCACATCTGGGCCTGGCGCCTGAAGATGATGATTGTCAACATTGACGGCGATGACTCTAGCCCCAAGACCTTCATCGCCACCATCCAACGCTAGCGATGGCGCCAGAACCGACGATGAAGAGGAATCCATGGAAACCAATTTCAAATCGACGCATAAATTAAAAACAGTGCAAACAAGATTAGTATTACCGTTTCAATCTAATTCAATAAATTCGAAATCGTCTGGGTTTGAACGAAGTAAATTAGGGTTGGAGATTAGAAATGAAGCGGTAGTAGTAACAGTAAAAAAAGTGATGGGGCTGGCTTATATAGCCTATTTAGAGGCTTTTCATCTCCCTTATTTTGTCCCATTAGACCGATCTGGCCCAGTAGGCTACGAGCGCTTAGGAGAGCCCACGACTGCCCACGTTATAGCCTGATCTGTCGTCCGATCATGACGTGCATCAAAGAGCACGAGCCATGAGATGTCTTGGCAGCACAGACTTTGAGACAATTATCGAATTTGAGAGTTGCTGCTTTTTACCAATAGGAATCATGAACTCCTCCGAAATTACGTGCGAAAAATTGAAAATTTACCTGAAGAACTGCTTGCGAAATCCTTGGAATTGGAAATCAGAAAATGCTTAATTAACAGTTAAATATTTAGGAAACTTGGAAGTGTATTTATATTCGTCAGAGAACATGACCCTATGAAACAACACGACGATACGGACAGACATGACCTTCAGCCCTCATCTGTTCAGGGATAGGCACCTTGATTAACTTCGAAGCATGCTCCATCCTTGATGAAACATACTTCGAGGGGGAAAAATGTTGGCCAGTTTTGTGACCAAGCCACCAAGAGTACAAAGAATTACGTATTTAAGCTCAAGACAAATGCACCGTGACTTGTGAAGCCCAGGATCCCGCAAGTGACTAACCTCTTCATCCTGCTCGTGGCACTGATTTCTCCCTCAATTCATAGACCAGCTTCACCCCCTGTTCATGATTGAACCCCACGATCCGCTTGTGCCAATTTGCCATAAACCATCCATGGAGGACTATCACGACCCGATCGTGATAGTATATCATGAACCGACCACGAACCCAGAAGATGATGGACATGACCAAGTCTTCCACAAGCCGCAAGTTCAGGATTTGATGACACCTGTCCATAACGACCATTCTGACCATTTCTCCATCAAGCCATAAATGGGTGTGTTTGTTGTATTTTCTTTCATTTCTGGTTATTACTCTATGCAATTCTAGAAAATTTGGGTGTTAGAGCTGTAATTTGATCCAACAACTAGCGACCCGAATTCGCATCCCAACTGCTCCTATTTTTGAAAACTTGATTTTTGAAGAAAATATGGGGTATATATGATATATATATCTTTGGAGTTTTAACATTGAATTTTACTAAACACTGACTCAAATACACATTAATATATCAATTTAATCCTATCTTCGAATCTTCTTATATTCAAATCATAATCTCCAATATTTTTCCAGCAATAATCATTAGCATACAGTGTTGTCGATATATAGTTGTCATAGTCAAAATATAGCTCGAGAATCGAGATTCTAACACACTCGCCTTTTGAATGGACCTCTTGAGTAGGATTTTTGGCAGTATATCCTTGATCTCCAATGTATCGGTCAATCGTAAGACAGGCACGACACCATTTTTTTGATCCAGAAGCTCTAAAATCTTGGTGAGAAATACTTGAAGATTTTAGATCAATGCATTTTACTGCATTATGTTTGATGCTCCTCGATGCTTTCAAATTGGTATAAGTTGTTTGTCCTAAATAAGTGTGCCTCAGTTCAGTGTGCCTCGGGTTAGTACCGATATAAAGATCATATTTACAAGTCTGTCTCTATCTACTCTGCGGTGTTGGCTCATTTACACTTCTTTTAAGATGAAAATTGTCTCGTATCTACTGACTCAGTGCCTCATGGGTCTCTTCTAAGTTTTCGTTAAATACATGAAGTCAACATGCGTGATTGGATCTACGGGTGCTGGGGCAACAACAATGGTAGGGGCAGCAGTAGTCTGAAATCCCCATTGTGTGCTATAGCCTCTTCTTGAACTTGAGTGATAACAAGTGATATTGACGTATATCTTTTTTCTTCCATTGCTAAACCTCCCTTATAGACTTATGAAAAAGTATGAGTAGATAAGAAACCTGACAACAAAGACCTGGATCTTCCCTTAATGGACTAAGATGTCAACTTTTAGATAAAGAACCGACGATTGAGAACCATTTGTTCTTAGTGAAAGCAACAATATTTTTGTGTTTAATTTGGTACAAACACCTAGAAAAATTATGAACTTGAATATACGAATAAACTCAAATGAAATCTGAGGTAATTATAAACAAACAACACAAAACTAGACAAAACGATTCGTAATGGTTCGTTGATAATGAGACTACTTCCACTTTAATGATTCTAGCTCCATTTTAATGATTACAAATCTTAGAATCGGCAGAGATCCAAAGTACAATGAAGATAGTCGAAATTGAAAAGAAGCAAAAGGTTTTCAAACTCTCTAAGGAAGCTGATATTAATAGGCGAGGTGAGCTCGAGTATGCTATAAAATTTGCTGAGAAGCCGATGGAAGTAACACGACCAAGTCTGCACAATCTAAATCGGTTCACTCAATATTAGACTTCAGATCGGTATAGATTTAGAGAAAATTTGATTGGTATCAATCTGTACTCATGCCTAGTACTATGGTGTGAACCAGATCGAGTCATGGGCAATGCTTGGTGTTGGCGTTGGATCATTATCACATAATCCATTTTGGATCATAGTCGATCTAAGTCTTAGGGTTGGCTGATTCTTCAAGGTCGAGCTAGCTGTTACACGCGGTCCAAGTCGGTATCAATCCGGATTCCTGGTGTTTGTGATCTTGATTCCAAGCACTCCATCGCGATGTTCTTCTAGGTTTTCCAACTGTTGTCCAACAACTTTGTTTGGGCTTAATATCTAGTCCTCAATTCATTATTCTAGGTCATCCCTTGATAATTGCCATGCCTCACCCATTTGAATAGTCTGAAGTAGCTGGAGGAAAAGACCAGGTAACACTAACAAATATACAAGCTATACTCAAAATCATCATATGTCAACCTTCTAATTTCCTGATTTTTTTTTTCAAAACACTTTAATTTTTGAACAAGCTTTAAGGCTAATTTAAAAAAAAATGCTATTTAAATTCACCATAACACCTCTTCGAACTATTCAAATAAAATTCTATTTAATTCTAACATTATCGAACTGCAAATAAAACAATGACCATAGCTTATAACATCATCATATAGCGATAGATTTGCACTTATATCAATGTCATTTTATTTATAACAACCAATTTCCATGTTAGCAACATGAACACACTTGTAAGTATAAGCTTTATGATAACAACAATTAAACACTTGAAATGGTTAAATCAAAACAATTTTTCAGAGTATTGTATATTATCTTGAATCAACATAGAATGATTGCATTCCAACATAAATTCTAACTTCTATTAACATTTATTAAGACGAATCTCAAAGAAACATTGGTTCCAAAAAATTATAGTATTCATGCATGTAATCAAAACCTAAAATAATCAAGGATAATCATATAATGGGATAATTATACTCATTGTATTTTATGACCATCTAATATGAAATTGGTATACTTAATTGAGCGCATCAAAGCTTTGACCGAATTCCTTATTCACCAGCCGTCACTAGCCTCATCATCATTGGCTTTATGTTTATCGAACTTGCACTATTGATCTCTTCGCTCACAACCATCATCGATGTCATCATGACTGTAGTGACCTTCTTTTTAACCTTCAAATGTTGAAACTAATACATATAGGATATTTACATACCAAATATCCTAGTGCTGAAAAGGCAGATTGTCGGGGAAAACAAGGAAAAGATTGAATAGAATCTCATAAAGCTATAAGTAATATATAATATATAACTGATATTCACATAAGTAAAGGTATATATACATATGTAAATTAGAGTAAACTACATAAAATCATATGGGATAGTCATAACAGCCTATTCTTACAAATGTTGATTAACACAACATAACTAATTCAACAGGAAATAATAAAAGTATGTGAATAAGTTTCGAAGGCTTTTAGCTCATCTCCTCAAGCTCCATGCATTCACAACTAAATTATTAATATAATCAGTCTGAACCGAGCATTATAAGAGAATATCATCCAGATCGGTGCGGTAAACTAGTATGCGAAACATGTACCATTTGGATTTTTATGTTATACAATTCTTTCCAAATAAAGGTACCCTATAAGATCATGCCGCACATAAACACGATGGGTTTTTAACTCTTTTGTGTACCCAATTCCCTCTTATTTTTAAATCTTAATTTCTTTATGCATTCTCCTTATAGATTATTTATAAATCTCTCTTTTAATATATCTCAACTTCGTTTACAAACCACTGTTATAAATTTCAAAACCTATTAATCTCATTTTTAATTCATTTACAGATCATTTATAATACAATTTTTTTTATTAAATTCGCATTTCTACATTCCACATTTCTTTATAAAATTCTATTTATAGGTCTCTCTTACAAGATATCCCCTGTAAAGCTCCTTTACAAAATTTCATTTGGTATTCTTACAAAATAACATTTGCTAATTGAAATCCCCTTTTTAATTCCATTTATTCCGAACAATTATGGAAACCTCATAGCCATTATATTCCATGAACTTAAGAATTATCATTAATATAAAAGATAAAGATAATTGCAAAAAAGCTTTTTGTACATATTTGTCCAGATTCATGTATGAAATCACATGTACATGGGTCACATTAAAGATAAAGATATTTGCAAAAATAACCTTTTGTAGATATTTGTCCAAATTCGTTTATGAAATCTTATGTATATGGATCTATAATATGAAACAAAATATTCACAACATAAAAGGGAGACCATGAAAATGCCATATATTATATGGGTACCAAAAAATCTTCGGTATTACGGATTACAAGAGAAGAAGAAAAAAACGAAGGCCAACATATATCTCACCCTTGGTCTCCTGATCAGTGTAGCAGCAACAGTAGTTAATGCATCTCTTCATGACCTATGCGAACAAGCCCTGGCGAGCGAAAAAATATCCAAGCATTATAAGTTTATGCGTTACCTTTTTGCAAGTTGACCCGAAAAGCCAGACTTCTGACCCTAAAGGTATCGATTGTGCATTACATGAACTTTAAACTGTGAGTACATAGATTGATTGTAGGTGTTTTTATTTGATATAAATACTTTGCAGTTTTTACACTGATATCATGCACACTGGCCAAAACCGACCTGACTCATAACTATGAGAAAGTAAAGGAGCTTATGAACAGTAAAAGTGTACCTAAAAGGATTAAGATTGGCCTAGAAGACTGTAAAAACTTCATGAAGACTCCATAGATAATGTTGGTAAAGCAATTGATGCCTTGAACACAAATGATCAAGGAACTGTTGGGTAAACTTTAAATGCATTATTAATGGAGAATAATAAAATAAAGGGACAAGTGTCTTTATAGTTGAAAAGGTAAGAGAACTTAATTGTCTTTATGTTCATTGATCAAGGGATGTGTGTTTAGAGACAAGAGTCATGTTCTTCATTAAATGTTGTGTCTGTTTGTTTTAAGAGTCATGTTAATTAATGTTGTGTCTTTTGAGAAGTCATGTAAACCACTATATATATGAGTGGTCATTTAGTTGTAAGAGATGAAGCGCCCAAGTAAGAGTGTTGTAAGGGAAGTAAAAGTAAGAAAATTATAAAAAAGTGTTCTTCCTCAAACAAAAATAAAATTTCCTCCTCTTCTCAGTTTGTTCAAATTGGTGTCAGAGCTAGGTTGAAACTATAGTATTTTTATTCTTCTCATCGTTCGTTCTCACAAAAGAAAACTTTGAAAAGTGGAGTAGTAGAAAGAAAGAAGAGTTAATCTCCAAAGGAGTATGGGAGATTGTTGAGAGTGGCTATGAGTGGCCAAAAGACGTTAAAAACATGACGGAGAAAGAGAGTGAGGCATTCTCAAGCTTGAGAAGGAAAAGATCTTTAAGCTTTTATGGTGTTAAGTGAGAATGTTGATAAAGAATCATGGTGTCATATTAATGGAGAAAAAACGGCAAAAGATTCATGGAATTTACTAAAAGAGATTTATGCAAAGGATTACAAAGGAGAAGAGGAAGAGGAAGATGATGAAGAAGAGATCGAAAGATTCAAAGAGGTGCTAATGGAAAAGAAAGTTGCTAAAGAAAAAGAAGATGAAGAAGAGGTTGAAAAAGCTAAAAAGGAGTTGATGAGAAAGAAAGCTGACAACGAAAAAGAGGACGAGATTGAGGAAGACATAAGTGAAAGTGAGAACAACTCTAAGGATGAGCATGATGCTTGCATGGCAAGCGGAGAAAGTAGAAAAGAGGAATTGCAGAATGATGACGATTTAAAGAATACGAACAAGGTAGATGTAGAAGCTGGTGTGGTTGAGGAAGCAGCTGGCAAGACAAGCATTGAGGATGACTAGGCTAATGTAGAAGTTGGTAAGACAGAGAGAGAGGATGCTGACAAGGCAAATGAAGAAGTAAAAGAAAAGCAGGTGGAGAGAGAAAACACGTTAAAAAGGAGGAAGAGAGAGAAAACGCAAAAAATAACTTTTTATTGGGCAAATCTGAGCTGCATGGAATTCCGCAGCACCTATAGGGGTGCCCCAGATCGATGTATGCCTTCACATTGATTTGAATGGAATGTTACGCATGGCTGCTGAACATAAGAAAATCAGACAGAAGAACAATATAATGATCGTTAAACACTTCTTGGAGGAATTGTGCAGTTCGATTATTGCAAAGATGTATCAACAGAGAGGAGCTTCTGTCAGGGAAGAGATAAAGATGCACGAAAAGATGGTAGAAGTTTTGAATGTGTTGGAGAGCTATGTAAACTATATGAAATATAAGATCAAGGATGATAAGATTGGTGGGAGGTTGAACGATGGTGATAAGAAAAAGTCAGAGGATGCAATTGAAGCTGTGATTTCGTGCTTGCATGGTTTTCCACTGGCCGAAGCAGAAAAGATTGAGGACAAAACGGAGGAGCTGGAAGAATGCAGTAGAATCAAATACAAAAAAAATTGAAGCAGACATTCTAGAAGGAAATATTGAAGCTATCTTGAATGTTTTTCTTCCAGATGAAACAAACATTAAGCAACGTCCTGAATTCAGAGAGAAACGTGAAGAGCTGGCTGGTGACGTATACAAACCGCCCAGAAAGACTAAAGCATTTAAGTTTATGGGGGAGTTTTGTTGGTAAACTTTAAATGCATTATTAATGGAGAATAATAAAATGAAGGGACAAGTGTCTTTATAGGTGAAAAGGTAAGAGAACTAAATGGTCTTTATGTTCATTGATCAAGGGATGTGTCTTTAGAGTCAAGAGTCATGTTCGTTCATTAAGTGTTGTGTCTGTTTGTTTTAAGAGTCATGTTAATTAATGTTGTGTCTTTTGAGAAGTCATGTAAACCACTATATATATGAGTGGCCATTTAGTTGTAAGAGATGAAGCATCCAAGTAAGAGTGTTGTAATGGAAGTAAAATTAAGCAAATTATAAAAAGTGTTCTTCCTCAAACAAAAATAAAATATCCTCCTCTTCTCAATTTCTTCAAATTAGTATCAGAGCTTCTGTTTTTACAGGAACGACACAGACGATGCTGAGTTCATCGCTAGCTTATATTGATAGCTGCATGGATTCCTTGCATGAAGTGAATAGTCCATCAGTGTTGGATAAAGAGAACAGCGATGCTGGCAGGATTTGTACCATTGCTCTTTCTATCACTAATTTGGTATTATGATTTTTCTTTGTCTTTCGTACTAAAACGTTTACTTTTGTGTTTTGGTGGTGAGATGTCTTCTGGATTGGATAAGGACTACTGAATAAATGAAAATTTTATTACACTATATAGATCCTTTGGAGCCAAGTACATAAATTAGAGATCGATATTGAATGGTAATTTTGTATATTTGTTTATATATTACACAATGTAATATATATACTATTGCGTCTTTCCAACAGATCATACTACAAATCTGATTGATTATATTTTGAATGTTTTTTGTTACATTTTCATAATCATCTTGGACGGTTGTTAAACAAAGTTTAGAAGTTAAATGTCCGTTCAATAAGCGTCTCACTCATGAGGATCTTGTTTAACACGATTGCGATGTATGAGCATCTGTTCGATACCCATTTGATATATATTTTTTCGACCTTAGACGTCTTTTCAATAAAGATCTAAACTTCAGGAGCCCGTTGAATAGAAGTTCGGCTCTATTTCTATTCGGATAATAAGCCAATTACATTTTCAAACTGTAGAAAATGCAATATCCACGCTCAGAACGGTTGGAGATACTCTTATAGTTTTTATGAATGTTCTCTGGATAAGGTGAAAATTGTGCTTACAACATTGAACGATAATTTTAGTATTTTGCACCCATGCTTCTAGCAGCTATCAAAATATATGATAATGAATATCATTTTTACAAATGTGACATTTAACACCAAATTCAACTTTTTCAAATGTGACACTCCAGCATAACTCTACCAAGCTACGTGAGTCATGGATTTGTAAAGTTGCTAACCTGGTCACGAAAAGAATTTGAAAGGTTAATTTGTGCACAATATCAGAGACCAATTTTATATTATTGTAAATGTAAGTTAGTAGATAACTAGTTTGACCAAAACAATGTTATGTTTAATATATGTAATGACCAGCATTCTACGCATCGGAGGATCGTAGAATATTTATTTCTTTCCCGTATGAAGTCGTATGGTCATGTAACTTTGGGAAACATCCCTTAGAGTCATTTCCCATGTTCATGATTTTTGTCGATTTTTAAATGACCATTTTGCCCCTAGTTGGTACTGTTTTGGCCATAACTTTTGATTGGAAAGGAATTTTAACCTAAAACCACTTCCATTGGTTTCGTTTGATGGTTTACCTTTCCGTAGAGTGGTCATAACAGCCAAACGGACTTACCGTTTGGGAGATATGGCTGAAATAAGGTTTGGAGGGTGAAAACTGCTTAACCGGGCCAAATCAGGTGATTAGTGAGTAGGCCCATAACCCATTTCGGGATTAGGGTTATGGGGAGGCTGAAATGAGATAGAGGATCATTCCATTTCAGTTTTCTAGCCTCCACTTATCACCAAGGAACCCTAAAAATGGCCTCCAACCTCTAAATCACCTCCAAATCATTTTTTGGTCAAGGATTTGGCTTAGCAACCCCTAATCAAGGAAGATCTTCACCAAAGCAACATAGGAGCTGTTGTTCGGCATTGAGATTCACATCAAATCAGAGAATTATTTCAGATCTTAGTTTATTTGTGGCTAAGGTGAGTGATTTGCGTAGTTTTGCACTAATTATGGCTAATTAAGGGTAATTAGTGTTAATTAGCGAATTTAAACATGATAAAATTCGGGAAAAATGTTCATAAAATCTTAAATGATGTTTTAGACCTCTGATATGAATTTGAGTTAATTTGGTTAAGTTTTTCTAAACCTATCATTAGTTTCACCTATACATGCTTAAGGGGAAATATGGGGTTTTGGGTATGTTTGATCCATTTTAACATATCATATTGATGTTTTGATGTTTGTGGTTGATTATGCATGTTGCTATGACTGTATGAAATGCTTTGTGATTGATTTCAATAGTTAGAATGGTCGAAAACGTCGTCGAATGGCGTAAACACTTGCTGGAACTGTTTCAGAAAAAAGTGCAGGGTTTGGATCGGATCGGATATGGGGCTCAGATCGGATATGTTGAACTGAGCAAAGAATTCAATCGGATCGGAACCCAACACTTGGGGAAAAAGTGGCAAAAAGGAAGGCCACGCTAGCTGAACTGGGATCGGATCGGATCGAGGAGGAGCGGAGGCATGAGGATGGATCGGATAGGAGCATGTGAAGGACGAGGGGACGGATCGGAACGAAGGCGCGAGCTGGAGGGGAGATGACACCCGACCCGACCCGAGACGAAGCACCCGACCCGAACCAATGGAGGACAACCGACCCGAACCGCACCAGGAGAAGACCCGACCCGAACAGATGGAGGATATCCGACCCGAACCGATGGCTTGAGGAGGAACCCGACCCGACCCAGTATTGACCAATAACCCGAGATGCAAAGGTAGTCCAATGTGGGAAGTTTGAGCTCAGGATCCAGTTGGGAACCGATGAGTTCACTTCATGGTTGGACTTTGCTGCAGGACGTGTGCTAAGGAGTTGTCGACGTTCATAACTTCGATTCACCACTAAAGATGAATGATGGCTACTTATCTGTGCAGTAGGGTCATTATGACCTGAGGGGCAAGGTGATGGTAGCAAGACTACGTTATCAGTGCAGTAGGGTCATTATGACCTGAGGGGCAAGGTGATGCGTAGTAAGACTATGAGCCAGCGCAGATGGGGTGAACAACTCCATGGGGCAAGTGGACATAGTAAGGATTGGTAAGGCTATGAGCCAGCGCAGATGGGGTGAATAACTCCATGGGGCAAGTGGACATAGCGAGGATTTAGTGGCTGTGTTATCAGTACAGTGAAGCCATTTATGACTTCATGGGGCAGAGTGATCGTAGCAAGGTATGTTGGGTGATCGAAGTGGTGAATATCGTTTGCTTTATGCACTGAGTGAGAGATGTGAGGATGGATGCTATGATTGATTGTTTGTCATCCCTATGACATGCACACCTCCCCCACCTCCGTATCTTTATACCGTTTGATATTGTACATTAGAGTGTTGTACAGTATGTAGTGCTAACTCTTTGGTTGCAGGTTCAGGTATGTTTTAGTCTACCTGTTATTGTTCACTTTAGATGCTTATCGCTCATACCAGGCTTTATGTCTGACCCATAGTTTTATGTCTCCTCTTATTACTCTGGGTGCTCACACGAGCAGACTAGAGACAGGTTAGCTGGTGATGCGCGAGTAGCTGATTCGGAGGCGGGCAGGAGGCTTCCACGTATGATATATATATACACATTCTCCCTGTGTCGTTGGTGGTCGCTACTTGGGCATTAGTAGTGTACCTCCTTTATCTTACTTTTGCTTTGAGACAGTTTGGAAGTTGTAATAAGCTGTATTTTGGATTTCCCTGCTATGATGTTTAGTTCTGGTTTTCAGCTTATGCACTGTCTCTCCTGTTTTATGTCAAGTATGTTATTATTTTACTTTGTTCTATGCGCCGTGAGACATTCTACAGGTTCTTTGTATGTTCATTTCCTTCTTCCCTTTCCTTCTAACGACCCGTTCCGTGCTAGCTGGACATGTGTACATCGCACTTTTAGGGTAAATGTCGGTTGGTGCGGGGCGGGCCGTCACACTTGGTATCAGAGCTCTAGGTTGCGTAGTTAACCTAGGGAAAGACACTAGGGAGACTTAGTACGTATATGAGAGCGCGTATTTGTGATTACTTTGGTTTTCAAAAACTATGTATAGATATACTATTAGTAGTATAAGAATGAAGTCGCACTGCACTAGCACCACTATGGGATCGTTAATCGTTTCCCTTTTCCAGATTGACGATGAGCCGAGAAACGAGGGGTGCTGGTAGAGGGACCAACCCAGGGAATGCCGCTGACATGAGGGCGATGTTTACTAACCTCATGAGAGACATGCTTAGAGAAGTGCAAGGGGAAGTTCCCAATCCCGGAGTTGGTGTTGGCCCAGTAGTGCAGGCGCCTAGGGTCGATTTCACCAAGTTGTGCAAAGATTACACTAATCTTGGTGGAAAGCCGTTCCACGGAACGGAGTCGGCCACGGATGTTCAAGATTGGATGGATAACTGTGATCGTATCTTCGATGACTTGGGTCTTGAGGATGCGATGAAGAGAAGACTAGCTTCTCGTCAGCTGCAAGGGCGAGCGATGAATTGGTGGAATGCCATTAGAACAGCTACCCCAGAGGATCAGGTTACTTGGGATCAGTTCAAGGCTCGCTTTAGCGAGAAGTTTATTCCAGCTGCCCAGAAGTCAGTGTTGTTTAAGAGGTTCTTGGAACTCAAGCAGAATGGGAGGGCAGTTTCTAATTATATTGCAGAGTTCGACACTTTTTCGAAGTATGGACTATCTCTCATTGATACTCCTGAAAAGAAGAATGAGAAGTTCATTACTGGTTTGGATGGGTACTTGGGGGAAAGGATTATCAACCACATCGATGAGACTTTTGAATCAATCGTGGGGAAAGCTTTGAGATCAGAGAGTCTTTACCCTAAGTCAAAGACTGAGGCTGCATCTGCAGAAGGGCCAAAGCCGCAAGCAGGCGGTGGAGGCAAGAATAACTCTCAGAATAAGAGGAAGCAGGACCAATCTAAAGGTGGCCAGAAAAAGAGCAAGAAAGATGTTGAGTGCTTTAGTTGTGGTAAGAAGGGCCATTATGCTAAAGATTGTCGGGCCAAGCCAGCGCATAAGAAGTGCTTCAACTGTGGTCAAGTGGGACATTTCAAGGATAAGTGTCCGCAACATCTTAAGGAGAAGCAGATTGTGAAAGCATATGCTATTGATGCTGTTCCTTCTTCGTCGAATGCCCCAACTGCGGCGGAGAAAGGAAAGAATGTTGTTATTCAAGGTATGCTTTCTATTTATGATGTACCAGTTCGAGTTTTGTTTGATACTGGGGCTTCCCGTTCCTTCATATCTAGTGACCTGTTAGATAGGTTGGGACTGGAACCCGAGATAGTCGATAGACCATTGGTTGTGACGAACCCGATTGGTGGTTCGACTAGCCTTAGTATGATTTGCAGGAATTTGGTCTTATCGAGTCATGGATGTATGTTTGTATTTGATTGCTTTGTTTTGGGCTTTACTGGGTATGGCATTATATTGGGAGTCGATTGGCTCCAAAGATACGGGGTGGTGGTAGACTGTGAGGGCTTTTTGGTGACAGTGAGGGCGGATGATGGGCGGAGGGTAGTGTTTGGTAGTCTACCTAGTGATGGGGTTATGGCTAGTTTTGTAAATTCCCTCGACATCCCGCAAGATGAGTTGTCAGATGTGCCCGTGGTTGGCCAGTATCCGGACGTCTTCGAGGAGGTGGTCGGGCTTCCACCACACCGAGAGATTGAGTTCCGTATTGATTTAGTGAAAGATGCCAGACCTATAGTGATGCCACTTCGTCGTATGGCACCAAGAGAGCAGCGAGAGCTCGGGGTGCAAGTCAGCAATCTTTTGAAGAAGGGATTTATTAGAAGGAGTGTCTCCGAGTGGAGAGCACCAGTTGTGTTTGCCACTAAGGCAGATTGTTCCCTTCGTTTGTGTGTGGACTATCGCGACTTGAATAAGGTGACGAGGAAGAATAAGTATCCTCTACCGCGGATAGATGATTTGTTTGATCAGATGGAAGGAGCTAGAGTGTTCTCCCAGTTGGACCTCGCGACAGGATTTCATCATCTTCGAGTAGCGGATGAGAGTGTTCCGAAAACGGCATTTAGGACGCCGTCTTGATTTTATGAGTGGTTGGTTATGCCGTTTGGATTGACAAATGCACCAGCCTATTTTGTGGATCTTATGAATCGAGTATTCAGAGATCAGTTGAATAAGTTTGTTCTTGTGTTCATGGATGATATCCTTGTTTACTCAAGGACAGAGGAGGAACACAAGGGGCACTTGAGGATAGTGATGGAGGTGTTGAGGAAACACCAATTGAAAGAGAAATTCTCTAAGTGACATATTTGGAGAAGGAAAGTGAGATTCTTGGGTCATGTTGTTTCAGAGAGTGGTATTACCGTGGACCCTGCGAAGCTGGCTACGGTACAGGATTGGCCTACGCCCAAGAATGCGACAGACGTAGGAAGTTTCTTGGGATTAGCTGGATATTATCGTAAGTTTATCCAGGACTTCTCCAAGATTGCAGCACCGTTGACTCAGTTAACTAAGAAGAATCAGTCCTTTGTCTGTGATGGAGTGTGTGAGGATGCCTTCAAAAGTCTAAAGGAAAAGTTGACGCGTGCGCCAGTGTTAGTCATTCCTAAAGGGAATGAAGAGATGACGGTATACACGGATGCTTGTGGTACCGGACTGGGTGTTGTATTGATGCAAGGAGGTAGGGTTGTAGCTTATGCTAGTCGACAGCTAAAGCCGCATGAGAAGAAGTATCCTACCCATGATTTGGAATTTGCAGCGATTGTGTTTGCGCTGAAGATGTGGAGACACTATCTCTTGGGAGAAAGATTTGAGTTGTTTACCGATCATAAATCGTTGAACTATCTCTTCTCTCAGAAAGATCTGAATCTCCGTCAGCAGAGATGGTTAGAGTTCTTGGCTTCGTATGATTTTGATATCGCATACACACCTGGAAAGGGTAATGCGGTAGCCGATGCCTTGAATAGGAGACATGCCAGCTTAGGGGCAATGTTTCTTGAGTGGAAGCAACTGGAGTATATCGCGGGGTTTGATTTCAGACCAAAGTGCGAATTGGATCCAATCATGCTAGCTAATTTGACGATCAGACCAACTTTGATAGAGCGGATTGGTTCTAGCCAGAGGGACGATCCTAATCTATTAGAAATCATCTCCAAGTTAGGGATGGACATCGACGGTGAGGAGATGAGTGTGTATGGGCTTGATCGAGATGGATGGCTTCGGAAGAATGGAAGACTAGTTGTGCCCAACATAAATGGTTTGAGAGATGAAGTGCTTATAGAATGTCATCACTCAAAACTGACTATACATCCCGGTGGTAATAAGATGTCTTGAGACATGAGACAGACTTACTACTGGGAAGGGATGAAAAGAGACGTTGGGAAGTTTATATCCAAATGCATGAATTGCCAGCTAGTTAAAGCCGAGCAAAGGAAGCCTAGTGGTTTGTTGCAACCATTAGAAATTCCCGAATGGAAATGGGAGCAAGTTTCGATGGATTTCATCGATTGCTTACCAAGGACTAGATCGGGAAATGATAGCATTTGGGTAATTGTGGATCGATTGACTAAAAGTGCAAGATTTATACCAGTCAAATCGACCAGAACGGCAGCCAAGTTGGCAGAATTGTATATGAAGTGGTTAGTGAGATTTCATGGAGTACCCAAAAGCGTTGTGAGTGACCGAGACCCGTTGTTTACTAGTGGGTTTTTGAAGAGCTTACAAGAGGCTCTAGGGTCAGGATTACATCTCAGTACCGCATATCATCCTCAGACCGACGGTCAGACGGAGAGGGTGAATCGTATATTCGAAGATCTCTTGAGAGCTTGTATATTGGATTTTGGTGGATCATGGGATGATCATTTGCATCTAGTAGAGTTTGCATATAATAATAGCTACCAATCCAGTATCAGTATGGCTCCATATGAAGCTTTGTACGGAAGACCGTGCAACTCACCATCATGTTGGATAGAGACTGGCGAGAAGTTTGTGCTTGGACCAGATGTGGTGAGAGAAACTTGGGATAAGATTAAATTCATTCAGCAACGAATGAAAGCTGCCCAAGATAGGCAGAAGAGCTATGCTGATAAGAGGAGAAGAGACTTGAAATTCAATGAAAGCTGTCCATTCACTACGCATCACTGATTTCTATCAATATATAGCCTCTAAGCTCATACGTCTTAGAGAAGGGTGTTAAACAAGAGAATAAATTCTCCACCACCAAGTAGATATATATTAATAAAGATCAGTGCTACGCAGTCAATTACAATGTTAAACACACAATCCATACATGTCCATTCTAGGTCCGAACGAAATAACAATCAGGAATTTCTTCACGTTCGGGCTTCTTGCCACTTAGCTGATATATAAAATCCATCTGCGAATGGGAGCCATCCATTCGAGACATTCAGCGAGTCGCCCTTACGACAAGAAGGGTCCTGGTCTTCAATGTCGCCTCCAATGTCTTTAATTGCTCCACAACATCGTATTATTACTTGGAATGGTTTTCAGACATAATTCCAATCTCGGTCTTTCCAAATAATAAGCGCAATTAAAAACACAATCATGGAACACACAGGCTTTCTACCAAATCTCCTTCCATTTTGGATTTCGTTAAATTAAACTTATGTAAATCTATTCTCTAATTATCTTTAACAAAATCCATATTTAACCCTTCTTCTTTAAAACACATCCCTTAAATCCAAGATAATCTAACCCCAAAGCCTTAATTAATTTTCTGTTTGATAACTCATTATCAAAAATCCAGTTTCCATTGAAAACCCTTACCCCACATTTCAACCCCAGTTTCCAATTAAATTGATTTTCCAACATTCCATTCTTTAATCTTAACTAAAAGATTATACTTTCTTTCCAATTCCTCATTTTTAATTTCCTCAAATCAAAGATCTGATTAAATCCTCAAATTACGATATGAATTTCCATAACTCAATCTCATTAGGTTTCAAAAATGATATTATTGAAGATCTGATTCACGACAAAACCCAAATCAATTAATATTGAACGTAAATTACACAGAAATTTTATCTACTTATATTCGATATCAATTCTCATAATGAATGAATACTATAAGTGTAATAACAATATAATAATATCTTCCAAATTCCTCAAATAATATACATTTACACCACAGAATTTCATATCAAATATCTGAAGATTATTTCTATCCAACTTATCCCAGTCAACTTAGGAAACACATATCTTAATTAAAAGATTTATTCAACTCTTTGACATTAGATCTGGATAGAAATACCATCAACTTATACTTAATATTAATCTCGATATCCACCTCACACTATAAGTGGAATAATGGTGAACTACCTTTTAAATTCCTCAAATAGTAAGAGTCATCATCTACCGAATTAATATCAAACATCCGAAGATTTATCTCCAACCATATCCAATTATTTAAAATTGAAAACCTATATTAAAATCAATTTAAATTACATATAAAATATTTCCAATACTTTTGAACCTTTGAAAACATTCCACAAATCATTTAAAAAAGATTAATTGTAGTTCAGAAAATATTTTGTGGGTTAAAAACTTCAAAATAGATTGTTTTCGAAGAAAGCGTTACAATAGTGTTTTCAAAAGCGTTACAAAAGCGATTCAAAACAGTTATCTTAACTATTTTGATCAAAATACCGTTTATCTTAGCCAAAACTTAAATTTTACAATTCAAAACACTTTTACATAATTTATTATGATTTTAAAAAAAAAATCCATAATTTTAAAACATTTAAAAATAGCTGTTTATAGTTATGGTAAACAATTGTTCTTACATCGATCTTTTCCAAAACAGTTTCAAACATAACTTGAAAATTATAAATCGAATTTAAAATCTGCTTTCACTCATTTGAAAGTTCTTGTTAACGGAAATCAAACGTTTTTCATTTTATGGAAATCCGATTTAGATTGCAAAAATTATAAGCGTTTAAAGTTTGCATCTAAAATACGTAAATTACCATTATGCGACAAGCTCTGTTTTGATCATAATAACCATTACTCTATGATACTTCAAAATATATTAGAAAACCATTATATCCTTATATAAACCTTTTAAAATCATTTAAATTTACTTTCCAAATTATTTTGGACCTAAAATTCAACATTCATAGATTCCAATTCATTTCTAAATTCAAATAACTTCAAATTAGCCTTCCCATTCGTCGGATCAGTTAGGGATAGCCAAGGAGAGCAGGAAACATTATTTCCAAACCCAAGCCTAGGCACTATCCTCTCTGTCATCCTAGAATGTTTCAATGTTTATTTATTCATTTAAAGGAATTTAATAATATATATGAATTCATACATATGGTCTTTTCCAATTATTAACCTTCAATTTCAATAATGATATTGCTTTTAATTATGAATGAGATTTGTCGATCACCAATGTGATACCATAATTGTTGTGTCATAGTGTGTGCAAAACAACATCAACAACCATTTAAACATCCATAGCAACCATTATCAACATGATTCAATAAATCATAATTGTGCACAAGCGTTATAACACTAACGCTTAATAGTGTGTGTTCTAAACTTAGATCCATCATCCATCACAACAAATATCAATCATCATTAACCAATAATAATTCATCACTATAATTAAATTAGTCAAGCTAGTAATTAAATATATAAATCGTGGTTAAAGAGTTCTCACATACCAGCTTTCCAAATCTTAACGGTAGGCGAGCCTAACTAAGCGAACCGTCGGACAATATTTCAGCGCAACGTCTTCTTCACCAAAATATATATAATATAATATACACTAATCTCTCTTTATATTATAAAAGGAGGAGAAGAATGACGAACTGTGGCAAGGTGGTGGTGGAAAAGAGGAAGACCTACGCCATGGAAACAATGGCCATAAGCTTTAAGCAGAAGGTGGAAAGGAGGAAATGGAAATGGAATGGTAAAAAATGGAGAAAGAGCCTCCTTATATAGGAAAGGAAGAGTAAGGAGGTAAAGACACATAAAGGGGAAATCATGCATGAAAGGGAGCATGCATAAAGACATGTGTCTTAACACTTGTCTTAAGAAGAAAAATGAACTTTTGGTAGCACTTTCTTTTAAATGTTATGAAAACTAAAGGCAACCCTTAATTCTAACACTACTAATTCGTGTTATGGTTTGACAAATCCGATCGAATGACAAATAGTATCAATAAATCCAAACTCATTAATAATCTTTATCATTTATAATTTAAGTAAAATCTATTATATAACTTATCAAAATTATTTAATGCTCTTAACCATATATATTTATATCAAATTCAGATTAAGTAATAAAAATTCCAATTTTAAATTGGTTAAAAATTCTGGATCATTACACATGACATGCATCGATAAGCCTTCCAAAATTAAACTTAGAAGCCTTCAAAATTTTCACTTAACGAATAAAAACTTATTGGAACGAATAGATGCAACCTTTAAAATTTTTACTTAACGAATGAACACAAACTAGAACAAGCAGATGCTTGAAGTTACCTTATTTTTCATCATATTCTAATCTGACGCTGACCAAATAACATCTAACATTGGCTCCTGTAACCAAACTAGCTATGGTTGGCGACGACAATTTGGAGAACATGACAAATTATAGTCTCTTTGATGGGTATCCCTAGCCATGGTCAATCATGACCAGCCTTGAAACATACACGGTAACAATCCGTCATCAACCATAGCAAACTCGGAAACATACACTAACAATCCATCGTTAGTTAGCTATAGAAAACCAGAAACAACTGGCCACATAGCTAGTCACCGTAATTCGTGACTATATGTGACCAACAGTGTGTCACAAGCCGTCAATATTCTAAAATAGTTTTGTTGCTTTGCAGTCACCATTCTTATTACCGGCCTAATAAAATCATATTCATTCATTCTATTTCATTTCATGTAACGTCCCACCTTTCCATACCAATTTAAGCTGACATTTTACTACCATAGTCAACCCAAATTATATAGAAAAGCAGAATGTTAAGAGAAAGAAGTTAGAGGATGAGAAGTAGAAAGATAGAACTAATAGAATAGAAGAGTAAGAAGAACATCAGAACCTCATAGTGGAACAAATAAAATATAATATGTAACATAACTTTGAAATACAAAACTTGTATCAGTACTTACATACCATATCAGAGTACAACACATCACATCTCAGTGGAAATAACTAACGGTGAAGCCTCCTGCATCAAGTTCTTCCAAGTGTATCTGTATGATCCTGGAATACTTTACTGCTCGTACAAATTTGGGCACCCAAGAGTTTACGAAAAACAAAAACAAATAAACTCTGGGTCAGTCATGGGACTGGTGTGAATAATCTCCAACCACATTATTTAATTTCGAAAATCCTTTTGAAAGAAAAGGATAATAGTATGACCAGCCCACGTATAAATATGGATGGTTTTTACCTTACTATAACCCAAAACACTTTGATATTGAAATCCAGTGATATTATAATAAGGTCTAATCACATAAATAACCAAATAGTAGAACATTTGCATCTCACGTTCTACATATATAATATAAAATCAAAAACCGCAGGGCGCTTATTGGAGATTGGATTCCAACTATGACAAGGTATGGGATCATTTTCCGATCAGTGTACTCTAGAGGGAATACACTAGGGTTCAAAAAGAAAGTTTTTCAACCCGTCCACCCATGAACGCACACTCATTTAGCTTGAGTGTAGCAAATATATTGTCACCCACAGTTGTTGGCCATCCAACCGTAATCCGAAGATGCAGAATCGAAAGAAGAACAAATATGAATTTTCTATAAATTGATGACAATGCACCCTACTTGGGTATGACGCAACTAGCCATGCTGCAAGCCCGATTTTTGTCATTTATCGGTTGTGAGGCTAGAGGATACATCTATCTTTTCAGAACATCTGACCACCATTCACTTTGAATGCCACATCATCAAATCACTAGTTGATCTTCCCAAGAATATTACGGGTATAAAAGCTAAGAGAAACGAATTCCTCCACCACCGGACATAATACCCTGAAAAGACCATCTGGTGTGATCTGTTAGGAGTACTCTATCGGACATTCATCCATACGAGTTGTCCTGAGACTAGACAAACAAAAAGCACTATTCTGGAACTGCACGATCCTTGTATTTCATTCCGTCTTCAATTATCTTCAGCATAATTTATGCAATGCTTATGCTTATATGGAGTGGTTTTCGGATAATAAATCCAACCGGTCTCTCCGTATTGACAACGATGGTCAAAAATCTTTGATAGCCGGTGATTTAACTATCAAAGGAAAACAAAACATCCATCAAACAATCATTGATCCATTTTGTTCAATTTCTTATTAAATTGCCACTTCCCAATTTCTCATTTTCTTATCTTTTCCAATTTTATTTAACAATGACTATTCTATTTTTCTTTAAATATCGTTTAAAATCAAACCACTTTTTTTAGTATAATTAAAACCAATTATTGTACCCTAAACCAATCAAGATTAAATTCCTATTATTAAAAATGACAAAAAAATAATAAATTTTACCTTTTTAAACCCAGAATTCATTTCCAAATATTTCTACGGTATTTAAATACCAGTTACTTCGGGGTTAGTGTAATCCCACTTCCCAAACAAACAATAATTAACTACAGGTTATTTGTCGCATAATATAATGTGATATGTATGAAAAACAATAATATAAATGGTGAGGAATGCAGTCGGATTCCTCCAACCTGTTTTCCTGCATCCATAGACGTTGATCAGCATAAATATCATAAATTACATATCACTATGAACAATAGAATCAGTATTCAACCGATGATTTATATATGTATATGACTATATTGTTTCCAACCAATTTGATAGCACTTCGTCTAAACAACCACCACAAAACATTCAATCATTATTTATAACAATTAAAATATAATTATAATATTTTAAACTGAACAGAGTTAGTGAGTTTACTCATCTTGGTTGTTAATCGTTAAATATTGATTAACGGTCGATCGATCATACAAGGCGTTTAATTTTGCCTAAAATTGTAATGATCTTCAAACCGCTCCATAATGGTCCATTGTGTACCCTGCGATCATACAATCCTAACGGATCCAATTTCGTCAAAATCTGTTCATGTATGAATAGGTTATAATGATTACCAGTTTTGAATTAATCCAAAAACATTTCTAACCAATTTTTGACTTACTTAGCATTAATTCCTAAATTTCCCTAATCCCATGATTACGCTAATTACGTCTTCCTTGATATGCCCTATTTCAAACCCGCGCAGTGAGAAAATCACCGAAACTCCTTGCTCCTTATCGGTTACTACTATTGATAAAATTTGAAGGTGCTATTACCTTCAGTTTCAAAATATATTTATGGCCTAAAACATGTCCACTGCTCTTTCCATTCCAATAATCCATTTTTCTTTCCTTGTTTGAACTACTTTGAATTCCGCACCCTGAACACCAACATCTTGCAGTACGCTTCCCAATGCCATTCGCCACTAATCACCGCCGGTGACTCCACTTCAACTCGCCCACCCGTCTCCTATTTGCCCGTGTTTATACAACTCTAAGACCACACACGTTAACACCCATGAAAAACAACTTGCCTCGCCAACATAAACTACCTGTTCATGCATCCACGTTAAAACAACCACGTGTATATATGTACATCCATTCTACCACCCATGCTGACATCAAACTTCATCCAACTACCTGACACGGTGGCACTCCCCCATGCGCCTGTTTCTTGTTTCTTCTTTTCTTTTTCAGTCTACTTACTCCTCAAACTTTATCTTCACCAAATAAAATATGGTTCCCAGTTTTCCAGAACGCTGCACTGCTCGTGCTTCTCAAATATATGGTTCATTGGATGCTTGTACACCTGCTTAACGCCTCATAACTCTCCCTATATTCCAAACGTAGGTAGCAGCATGCACATATAACCACCATTATTCTGTTCCATGCATCTCCAACTTCCCTCCATCCTCACGTTTCCCGGAACGAACACCCATCTTCCCCTCAAAAGAACAAGCCGCCTTCGGTACACTGCTGTGTACAACTCACCAGCGCCGAGCAGAATCCGACGTCCAAGCCAAGCCATGAACCTTCCCAGCTCCTTCCTATCGTACTGCTTCGATGCTCTGAGTTGAAAGCCCCCCTCCCCCTTCTTCCCCCTTTTGGGCTTTTTATATTAATCTTGGTACTATGTATCCTCCCTTACTATCTTGCATTATTTTCATTTTATATAAGTTAGTGATTTTTAGTGGCAAACGAATTTGTTTCAGAAAGAATTCATTAAAAAGCTCGATTATTTCCTCGAACACCATTGAAAATTTTGGTGGCTTTTCTGAAGAGAGAAGCGAAGGTGGTGAGCTCGCATTTATGTGGACGTGGGAGCCTTAATGCTTAAGGCAGCGTTTGATTTGTTAACTGGGCAGTTAATGTTCGCGTCTATGTCAGACGCGTCCAAGATGGGTCCCACACTTTTGCCCTTTCAAGACGAACGGTTGAAAAGGTTGCTTTCGCGTCCGACGCGTTGGATGCACGTCTGACGCCACGAAATTTCCAGAACAGCCGATTACTTTCCCTCTCCCTATATATTTCCTCCATCACATTCCCCTTCCATCACCAAAACTGCACCAAATCCGAAAATTTCAGCTCCAATCATCGTCTACTTGTCAATCTTCACAGGTTTTTTTCCTTTATATTTGTATTTTTTTGCTTCTTTACTCCCATATATATTTCATTCTTAATGATTTCGGTTTTTTCTTTTCCAGAATGGCCGCAAGTCCATCTTCATCTACTCATTCCATAGCCGAATGGAACAATGATACGACGAACACTTTAATCAGTGTATGCATGGAACATCTCAGTTCCTGTGCACATAATGTTGGAGGATGCTACCAGGTGATTGCACAGGCGTTTAACGAGCGGACCAGGTTGGACTACAACGCTGGTCAAATGAAGAACAAGTTTCATAACATGAAAAGAGATTGGGCTCCATGGAACAGACTACTACAGTTTGGTGGAGGGGATGGGACGAGCAATTGGATAGCGTCACAAGAATGGATGATTGGTGGGTGACGGTGCCAATACCGATGCGCAAGTTCAAGAGTGGGTCTCTGGCACGATTCATGGAGTTGGACTCCATGTTTGCAGGATGCATCCATGCTGATAGATGTTAGTACGCAATTCCGGATTCTCCACCAGTTCATCTGCAAGAGGCTCAACTCTTTGGCGATATCATTCATGGCGATAATGTGGAGATCTCGAGTCATCCGACTCGTAGGCCGGTCAGGTCTGGTGCTGGCCCTTCTCGTTCATTTCCTTCGCGCATGGACCGAGACGAGCTCATCAATTTATGCATGTATGTACGCCGTAAGGAGGATGACTATCAGGATTGGGAGGTGTCGATTATTATGTCTACACATGATAGATTGGGCCACAACCCATTTTATTCTCTGCTTGGCAAGACCAAACAGCTTAGGGCTTGTGTTTTTCATTTTGTTACGCAGCTGAGGGCTGGAAAGATGTGTTGTTTTCTTTTATGTGGGTGTTGTAGTTGTGTTGTTTTATTTTATGAATGTGTTGTGGTTTTTGATTGTGTTGTGATGTTTTTTTTAATGGTCTTGTAATGCGTTGTACTGGCTTTTGTAATCTGCAATTTAAATTCTGCAAGAGGCATTCAGTAATTTTTGTATTCTGCAATTTGTATTCTACATTCTACTATTCTGTTCAACAATAAACACACACAAACACAAACAATTAAAAACAATATATAAAAAACAATAAAATAATAACTCTTCCCCTTCCAAAATGCCCCTTTCGTAAAAATAACACATTCCCCGTTCCCAACAATGCCCCTTCAAATGCCCCTTCCAAATGCCTCTTCCCGTTCAAAATCAAACGGACCCTATGTCAAATATGGTACAGGGTAGACAAGCAAATCTATAGTGTAGGTCTATACCGAGGTTATGGAGAAAATGCATGAATACTTCATGTGGATGGAATAGGTCAGGTAAAATACGTCGTTAAGTTCTGCGTGATACCGCACATCAACAAAACTTTGAAGCTAAGAAATGGTTGGGAACGACAAAGATATTTTGGATGATGTGTGCAAGATGCATTTCATTAACTGAAGTGATACCTAAAAGTTAATTTTTATTCTAATCCACAATATTATTAAGTTAATCCACCCTATTTTATAGGATTTTTGTCTTTTACTTAAATTTAAATTTTACTCAGTACATCCACACAAAAAAAACGTACCTATTCTCTTCTTCTCAATCTTCTTCTATGTGTTTTCTTCTTCCGTGCGTTTTCTTCTTCTGTGAGTTTTCTGTCGTTCTTCTCGGTTTTGGAATCCAAGCTTAAGTGTTAAGCGGAGTAATTCAACATAACAGTAAGTAGTTTGTTTATTATTTTTATTTTTTTGAAGTTGATTAATTTCATACAATTTTTTTTTATATCACCATTATCACGTATAATTGTAGTTAGTTATTTTCTGTTCTTGAAAAATTGACAGAAATACTATAGCAAGGATTGAGTTTACAATCTGCCATGCTACATCATCTACTGTGCGTTTTCAGACGAACCGACTAATGTTTTGCTCCGTGGTCTATTTATTTATAGCAAGGATTTCTTGTTTGTCCCTTACCACGTCATTTGGATTTTTATGCGTACTATACTAGCATGTATGAATTACTATATGAGTAGCTGCACAAGTTAACATATACAGCAAGAGAACTTCATTATCAAATGAAAATCTTATAAATTGACATGTCGGTATAGTTTATATAAGGAACAAGCTGCATACAGTAGATTTATATGTTATCTATGTCACACGACGATATAATGCGTATTTTTTTCACATAATTAATCTGGTATGATATCTTGATTTTATGCTAGTCAGATTATTATTATTAATCTGATATGAGAATTGTGAAATAACGCAGAATTGTGAAATAAGAAGCACAAAATCGATTGTTAGATATATAATGGGGTGAAATCTTTGAGTTAATCCACCCGTGGATTAATTTACAAAATAGTTGTCGATTAACTTATTAAAGTACAATGGTGGATTAACTTATTAAAACCATAGATTAGAACAAAAATTACCTATGTAAAATCAACTTTTAATTCCTATCTAAGAAATACAATACCTTACCACATAAAACTCTGTTCACTTACGGACTGCTACGGACAAAAATAAAAATACTATCGTATCCAGCGAGATGTCACGATCCCAAAAATATAATAATATAAACTAGTTAGCTCATTTTGTGAAATGCCGAAATGCTGATATAGGATGTAAAATACTACAAATGAAAAGTAGCTTCTTTTCCAAAATAAAAATTACAGTAAAATTCTAAAAATTAAATTATGACTACATCTCAAAGATCTTGTTCAGATTCGGAACCAATATTTAATTATATTAAATAAACCGTTATGGTCCATAAACGATTTCATAGCGACTATTTAAAAATTTGATTTGGATATAACTCACAATCTATGATGCGAAATCTTGGTTTTTTCATTTCCATTAGAAAAATACAGTTTAACGGATTCCAACGTTTCTTGTTTCGAAGAAATCCGACAAATAACGAATCTTGTACACTCAATTGAAGTTCAAAACGTTAAATTACAAACTACCACGACGTTACGAGCTCGATTATAATTTTATTATAATTTATACGTTCAACTGTCATTTTACAAATATATTTGTTATTATAATTCAATTCTAAGCTGAATTAAATCGATTAAATTATCCCATCCACACAATATTGTCAATTCAGCTATTTCCAACCGTTTTGGAAATAACTATTTTATTACTCCACTATTAAATATTCAAAATATTTGAATTTAAACCATTTAAATTATCGAACCACTAAAATAAATAAATAAATTAATTATTAAATCACTAAAATTCTAGGACGTTACATTTCACAGCTCATATATGATCAATTTCACAACTCATTTCTATATCCAATAACCCAGCATATTATATATACTTAATTCATAACAAAAACCAACATATATACCACAAACCAACTCATATACCATAAACTAATTTATAAACCACAAATACCAACATCACATATTATATAACAAATCAACATATCTACAACTCAGACAAATCAATAAACTGTCCGCATAACAATATTCAAAGGACACATGTTTATATTTAAGAAAAAAAAAAGACAAGTATCTACTCGTCTCTATCATCATTGGATTCATCATCATCCCCAGGCATCCTCCCATGCTTAGAAAAATATGCAACGATCCGGTCGTTGAGCATGGTCATTAGTCTACTCTTCCGTCAGTCCTGAAGCTCAGTCACCTACTGATAGAGCACGATGATCTCCTCCTCTTGCTCGGATCCCATGTACGAGGCTTGCGTCATAGCTACTTATAATTTATTATATTATGAGTTTTAATTTAAAATTCATGATTAAATATTATTTATAACTTGGTTAGTAAAACAATTTAGCTCTATGTTTCCAAAATCAAACCGTCTACTCTTACTAAGTTGGTCAATGATGGCTTCCCATATGCGATTGCACTCTTCTAAGATTGAGTCATGACCTGAGTGCAGCATCACTCGGGCGATCTCATCTTAATATCTTTCTTGCGATAGTAACAATTAATTCACACATTAAATATTTAATTTCAAAATTATTGAATGTGAAATAGAAAATATTATGAACTCTCACCATCACACAATCGGATTTAGCGTCCATCCAAGTATATAAGGCGTTACCCTTCTCGTCGATCTGCTCGACCATGTATATCGTGGTAAATAGCTCGGCAGGTTTAGATCGTGTAAGTTGGCATCTAATATGGCAACAATGTTACCAATATGATTAAATATGATTAAACAAAGTTATAACTGCTTATATATGTAATTTATTGTATTTGCCAATTTTTGCCGATGCTACAAGGACTTAGAGTCACCACGGTGCAAAGCAGGATTTTTATTACTATTTGCCTGGTTTCTCTCTGAAATCTCTTATAAATTTAATTATACGATTAGTTTAATTGATATACGAAATATGCAACCAAACAGAAATTAAAAATGAGTTCAAATAACTTACCCTCCCAATGTGGGTATCCTATAATCGAAGAAAACCTAATCAAACCTCCTCCTCGTCAATAAAGGCTTCTTTCTTATAATTTTTTTTGGTAAAGCCGAAGGGTTTTTAAAGTGACTGCAAACACTTTTTTCCTACACTTTTTGCCTTGTCTATAGTGTCTTTTTTGTTCTTTCACATCTTCTTAATCCAGTGTGTAAGAAAGATAGCCTATCTTCGAGATGAACCCGAAAATCATCATGTGTATTAAAAAAAATTGTATTACATATTTTATATAAATTTTAAAATGAAAAATAAATTTATACTTAGAAGAATCTCGACAAGGATGACATTCCTGATCTGAGTTGGATGGTCTTCCCGATGAATCCAACAACCTATCAATCTGTTAATATATATCGATCTAGAAAAAGATAAAAAAAAGTCTATAGGCTCGATCTCAAACCCCATGCAGAAAATACGATATAAGCGTTTAATAAATTTTAGATAATAAGCATTTATTAAATTTGATACCTGCTCGGCACTCTTCAGTATGATTTCTACGACTGGACGTAAATCCGGTGTTGTGTCGCTCGCATCTACAAAATAAGAGTATGCGGGTTGTTGTCTAAAAGGCATATCTGTCTCAAACATATCATTTCATACAATGATAACACAAATCATTTTGCATTTCCGTTATCGAACAAAAGCTAACAGCATACAATATATCAATCCATAAACTCAGAATATACATTAGATAGGTTCACCACATCAATTTATAAATTCAGCACATTATATCAGTTCGCTATTATAAAATATATCATTGTACAACATAACTCAAAATTTAGAATATATGTATACAAAAAATAATACAATATTATCAGTCTTCATTGTTTTCTGATTCAATCTCGACTTCATTCTCTATATCATTGTATTTGGTACTCTCAAATGATACTATTAAAACATTTGATCCTTCATTTAACGATCCTAAATCAACGTCATCAATTGTTATTATTTCACTGTTGTTGTTCTCTATATCTGCTTGATATGTTGCATCTTCTTGAATAATAATTCCTTCAAATGTAAATATTTCCTTTGCTTTAGTTGCAACAAATCAATCAATCTACTTTATCTCTTTTACTGATGGATATGGAGCAAAATAAATTTTTAATGCTTGCTTGACTAATACGAATGGATCATACCTATAATAATATGATATGCATTTTATTTCTAGAAGTTTATAATCCTTTTGCACGTTGATACCAATACTAGGAACACTGCCGAACCATTTGCACTTGAATAATCAACTTTTTCAGTAGGTTGTATGTAATAAGTCAACTCTAAAATCTATGTTAAGACGCTGTAAAAGTATTTTATATGCTATTCTGCATCATCACTATCTTTGACAAATACACCACTATTATATGTTAATTTTTTAGTACCGCGGTCTTTGATTTTGAATTTAAATCCATTGACGAAGAATATTGGATAAATTTTGACATTTCTTTTTTATTTGAGTGCAAGATGTTGCAAACCCTTCATCATCGACATAGTTTAGTGGATCATAGACATATTCCAAAAATCATTTAGCAAAATATTTACTGAGATCGTCAGATGGATTCTATGATTTAACATATATGAGTTTATTATTACCTAATAGCTGATGTAGACATAACTGAAATAAATATGAATTTTTTAATACTTAACAAATGGTGCAATTTTTAGCATAATTTAGTAGAACATATATGTGTGTTATACGGTGATCTTTGTCGTCTAACCATGTTTCAACACATTTTCCACCAGATCGCCCAAGTTGTCTAAAAGTAGATAGCATTGTGAGACAAAAATCTTGTTCCATGGCTTCATCATTACGAGAACCACTTACAAATGGTAAGTTTACATGATCGTTGAAGTAATGAGAAAAAAGAGCGCAATGTCTTCTTTAAGATAAGATTTATCAATCGAAACTTTAACTCGTTCTTTTTGTTGTACATTTTCCTTTATATAATTCAAATCCCTGTTATAAAATTAATTTGGTTTTATGTACTTATGTGTGCCTGAAATCTGAATTAATATAAATTTTACTGATATTTTCTATTATCTCTCAAAAGGATACATCCATCCATATTGCAATGGACCTCAAAGAATCGCTTTGGATCTGTGCAGTTAAAGCGCTCAACGGAGCCAATACGGTGAAGGTGCAAAAAGTTGTATCGGGGATATAGGGGATGAGTCTAAAATAGCAAATAAAACTTGTATTTAATGCTTTCAAAATTTATAAATGATAATAAATTGGAAATTAATATTCAACTTAATTATAATTAGTGCATTTTTCATTTTAAATAAAAGCATAACCATATATATGTAAATGAATATGAAATTTTATTGAGATTGATTAAATTAGTACAATATTATAGAATTTAATATTCTGAAAAATACATGTTAAAAATATTATATTATAGAACTAAGTTTACAAATTTAATAATGTATAAATATCACTTTTAAATTCATTTCTTTAATTGAAAATATAGTTGAATATAGCTGAAATAATGAGATATATCGAAATATTGTGGGGCTAAAGCGGAAAGGCTATTTCAGAGGCTGTTTGAAAATGCGTAACGGTAGAAATTCACTACATGACATAGCGGGGATATGGCGGGAATTAACTGCATAACTTCAAATAGAAGATGAATAGGTAAATGCTCCATTACATTAAAGAAACTTGAATGAAATATTTTCTCCTATTTGCAAAGCAATATTGGAATTTCAGCTTCAAGTTTACGCAGAAGGTTGATTTTTAACGTTATCGAACAAAACTATTTATAAAACAAACATAACTTTGTTATAACAATGAACACTTTTGTAGGCAACAGTTCTTTGAACACCAGTGATAATAAATATTCCATCACTATATGATAATCATGATCTTTACCCCACTCAATTTATGGTTTTTAAAGTCAACATGTCTATTGAGAATAAAAGAAACCCATCAGGACATTTTAGTCCATCAATCCATTTTAGTATGAATTCTATTTACTTGTTATCTACTTGATAGTATGCTTAGATTCTTTTTTTTGTCATTAGGCTACATATGAAGTTCGGAAGTATTCTGTGTCATGTCTTAAATTCAGATCGCTCTTTGTTTTTCCTTTAACATTCAAAACTGTATTAAACATGTTATTAAACATGTGTTTCTCATTTTGCATCCCGTCGATATTATATCGAAGTAGAAGATCTTTCCAATAAGGTAGCTCTTGGAATATATATTTTTTACACCAATTATGAATGTCAAATTTACTGGGAATTTTAGTCTTTACTTCAGTTTCATGTATATCTTGGGATACTCATTTACAATTTCATATATTTCTTCACTTGACAAAATCTTGATGCTTTCATATTTTCTTCTCGGTTAACTTTGATGTTTTTTAATCTCTTAGAAAATTATGATTAGGATGTAGAAAACAATGATGACAATCAAAACTAAGAAATCTTCCTCTCACACTGCAAGGAAAATGCTTGTATTTTTACCCAACAATGAGGACAAGCTAGGCAACCAGCCGTACTCCAACCTGAATGCATCCCATATGCAAGAAAATAACTAATAGCCCATAACAAAGAAGAGAATATATGAAAAGATTCTTTTTTTCTTAAAATGCCATATGTTTCCACTTGTTCAACCCATAGTGTTTTCGAATCTTCCATTAACGATTGTAAATAAACATTGATACATTGTGTCGTATCATCAAGACCAGAAATGAAAATAGTGAGAAATATTTATGGAGTTTTCATACACATCCATGGAGCCAAATTATAAAGGGTAATTAAAGATAATAGGACAAGATGGATATTTAATAGCAAACTAAGGTAATAGTAAAAACTCATCCGTACATAAACCAAGTCTAATGTTAGGTAATTACTGGGGCAAACCAGTCTCAGTTGGGTCAACCTAGGCCCTAAGTGGGTAGACCTCTGCGTTGACCCACCCGGGAGGTTGGCCAACCCATGTATTCAGGTAGGCACGTTTTCGTGCCTGGGATGAAACAAAATTTACTGGGAGCTTTGGGATTGTTCTTTTCTTATGTGCATTAGAAGGATATGATCAAAAATCAAATTATCTAAGGGTCTAGAATTCCTTACCTCGTTTATAAATAAACATATACTCCTTCCTCATTCACCATAATTCTGATACTTTGTCTTCTCTACCTCCACTTTACTTTTCTTCTTTAAAATAAAAATAAGTTGTTCATGCACAAATTGAAGTAGTGTTTATTGATAAATTTTGGTGATTTTCTACCGGGGCTTTGGATTAGAATTTATGGGTGAGATTTCTGTGATTTCTATATTTCTTATAAGCTAAAGATATATCTATAAAATAGCAGTTATTGTTTCAAATCTGGATCATTCACAATTCTTGAATCTGAATTATTAAGTTTGATTTTAGATTTAGTCATTTACGTTTTCTTTCTAAATTCCTTTTATGTGTATTCTATTCAGGTTTTTGGAAGTGTTGATCTCGGATCTCCTTTTCCTTTCTCTATTTCTAGGTTTTGCAGTTGCATGAAACATGTACCTAAAAAGGGCACAAAAATATGATTAGAAGAGGCACGAACCTGTAAGCCTAATAATTTACGTTGATTATTTCTCTTTTTTTTGTTTTGCGCTTGGATTAGGTAATAAAAATTAATTGAATAAAAATAATCAAAATTTAGGCTTAATTTGAATGTATTGAAAACTGTAATTAAGAAAGGAATAATTGGATTAAGACAAATTGGACTGTACAAATGCATATTTAACAAATTTCGACAGAAATTGACTGTAATTAAAAAATCGCATACATATGATAATTGGAAATCATAATGAACACAAATATTTTATTTGCAATATGACTTGGAATATTTGGAAGGGACAGTTAGGCTTAATATGTGCATAATGGTTTATAATGTGTGGGTAAATTATGAGCCCATAGTACTCCTGCTCATTGTCAGGCTTTATTGTGAACATATTAATTTACAATGTGTATGTAAATTATAAGCTTAAACTAGAGTGTAATGGTTAGGCTTTATATGTACATATTGATTTACAGTGTGTGGGTAAATTACGAGCCTAGTACTCCTCGTTATCAGGCTTTAATACAAACATATTTACAGTGTATGGGTAAATTATGGGCCTATTATATTGAATTTGTTTTGGGGGCTCGATCAAGGGTTGGGGATTTGAGCCAAGTTATTTTATTTGTTGGGATCCATTCCATGTAGCATATCCTTATATCATTTTTGATCTCAATATGAGGCAACGCCACGCACCATGTTACATTATGGATGTATGGTCATCTAATTGGAGCAAGTGTGTGTGTTTCGACAAGTCAATGTGCGTGCACTGGTTTAATTTGGGGACATAAGCCCCTTTGTCACCTTTCAATAAGGTTATGTCTTTTTGATGATGGGCTAGGTCCTGATAAAGCCAAACCCATAGTGGACATAGTTTATCCACGATTTGTCGTAGCCGATTGTTTGGATAGTATTAGGGAATCTCTTTCTAAATTCGTTTCTATTTGTAGAAGCGCAAAACAGTCACCATTATCAAATCTCATGAATGAGAATTATGTCATTTATGGTATATCTATTCTATTTTGTTCACCTTTACGTGTGCACAGACACTTACCCTTTCTATGACAATAGAACTATTATTTTATATAATTTTCTTTTGTTTATCAATCGTGCTAGTAATAGCTACAACTCACCAGACTTTTTTTTCCTATTTCTCCTTCTTTTTCTTTCCTTTTCTTCCCCCAGGCTCTCAAGGAGGAGGGGCTTAGCTTGGATAGCTTAGTTGACTTTATCTTGAAAAACTCTTGGAAAGGTCTTCTTTTTACAGTTTACTAGTACTTTTTGGCTATTTGGGGATATTGTTATTTTTGTACTCTAATATTTCTATTATGACTAAGATTTGAGATATGGTATTTTATGACGATTTGTTTTGCTTGAAATAATAAAAATTGCTTTGTTATTTTAATGTAAAACGTCTTCATCTTTTGCTGTGAATTTATTAGTTTATGTTTTGTGAAATTTTAGTTTATGTGATGTTTGTTGTCTTTATACCAATGTTGGTCCATACTTCTTAACGAGATTCTATATTATGATAATGTTAAGGGGTTTGGGATGTCAAAATATCTGTATCCATTTTGGCGGATATAGATATTTAAAAAGTATCCAAAAATATCCAATTCCGTCAAGTTAAACATGATTTTCTCATACCGATGGATGAATTTAATCAAAGGTTTCATGGTTATATAAAACTAATTTATAATTGTTTAAAGTTTAAGAGTTAAGTATAATTTGAAACTAAAAATGAATATTTGATTTCATAGATGTCAAATATTTTTCAGATACAGATAGTGCCATATCCATATTCATATCTAAGAACATCTTCGTATATCGGATATCCACATCCGTTTTCAAATATCGGGTATTTTTCACATTTTTAGATACGAGTATGGGAAAAATTCGGATTTTTCGAGAACTCATTGATATTACTAATTTATCCTAGAAGATAAAATCAAGTTTATATGTAAAGTTTAGCATCACTAAGGATAACAACACCATATAATCATTGTGTTTTTCTAGATATTTCCAGAGTATACTTTGGTTAAGATTTGATATTCGGTTATTTAACCATCAAATAAATAATCATTCAAATCTTAGATTTAATTTCATAAGAAACTAAGCATGGTTAAGCATATAAGCAAGCACTAATCTTGTTTAATTAATCCTTTCATCAATAAAAGTTACTTGTAAATACCTAAAAAAAATATACTTATATCAATATTATAAATATATTCAAAAATCATTATACTTTAAATACTTACAATATATATATATGTACTTAGCTCAACAATACAAGTACATGTACGAAACATTATATTTTTAGTAATTAAAAATATCCATATATTTATCCTAGTGGTATCAGTATAATCACATAAAAGTGTTACCTTTAATACTAAGAATATATATCCATATGTTCATCTCAATGGTATAGGTATATTCACAAACACTACATTTTCAATAATTACAAAATATATCCATATACTCCATATACTTATCTAAACAATATAAGTATATTCACAAAACATTATATTGTCAGTACTTAGAAAAATATATTCATACACATATCTCAACTATGCAACAATATTTACAAAGCACTATATTAAAAGCTCTATATTACATAATATACTTAAATGAGCCCAAACAAATGTCATTTCAAAACATTATTTATTATCGTTGACATGCCTTTTGGCAAGGCTGTTTTAGACATATCAGTCAAGGAAAGCCATCATTTAGAAGCTATATTTCAAGTCGAATAGATCCCGGGTCGGTGGAGGTTCGGCTTGATGTGAGCCCTACCACTCTATAACTAAGCATTAGGGTGAGAATCACCAACTCGGCTTGACTAAGCCTCGGGACGATTAAGATAATCCTACTGGTGAAGATTAACCTTAGATCGGTGCAAGTTTCGGGTCGGCCAGACAGGGAATACTGACCAGAACCAAGAACATTAGAAGAATCTTGGTAACAAGTCTCCAAGCCTCGGGTCGAACTATTCTCGGTTCGAGTAAGTCGACCCAAGCCCGTTACAACATACAAATATCTCCCTACAGACTCGTTCCAGTTCCGTTTTAACTGACCCTTCTACCTCTAGAACTCCAGATCAGCTGCCACGTGCCCATACCTAGCCAGGCTAGCCATTTCACATAAGAAGAAAGTTTCTCCCCAAATTTCTATAATCCTGGAATGGATGCCACTTGCTCTAGTCGACCAAAGAACTATAGCAACTATTAATAGCCATCCAAAGCTATGATAAAAGTACTTTTGGCCAGTCTTTTGTCATTTTTTCATTGTTATTGCATTGTACTTGGGTTTAGCCATTAAACCACCATTTGTACTCTAATTTTATAGACAATCAAGAGATTACAAAATGGACATAGGCTTCTTAATGCCAAACCACTATAAATTTGCATTTGATTGCATTTTTTCGTTTTCATTTATATTTCTTCATTTTATCCTCTACATAATCCCTATTTGGGTTTTGTAACACGTTTTGGAGTCAACACTTTAGTGCTTTCACTAGACACGTTAACTCAATTCTTTACATTTAAGGGTTTAGATCAACTTTTGAAACACCGAGTCCGAATCAAAATCCTAATTTCTGTCATCTTCAGCAACAATGGTTTCCATTTCTTCTACATGCGCCTTGAAAAACACCCTCAACAATCGAACCCTACCTCACCAATAAATGCGGCTCCATCCCCAGCCTTCAGCTCAACATAGGCCGGGACGACCATTCCTAGGTCGACATTGACCCAAGCTAAGGTGCAACTAACCACGAATTCTCCTGCATTTCCCTCTCTATCAACCAAGCTACCTCCTCAGCATTTTCTACTCACTATAAATTCATGATATTGATGAAACTACTCCGGGAGACAATAGAAGCATTGAATGCTTAGGCATGGGAGAATGCCACAATGAGGAAGGACATGAATCTAATTACGAGATGGTGGGAGGAGTTCGGGAACCAACAAGCTACTTCTCCATCACAAAATTTGGATGCAGAAGGCTCATCATCATCCAGGAGTAGCGAGGATCAGTCGGAACAACAACGACCACTTGGAAGTCCAGAGAATGTGCGAGATTTGCGCATTGGAAGGCTCCTAGCTCAACTCGACGAGATCGACCTGGTTCGACTCGACATTGTGGAGATAGGACATGTCGAGCCAAGACCTATCGATCCTAACGTTTTGTCTACCCAGAATCCTCCTCCTCTAGCTGACCATGATACTTTCGGAGCCACCCCTACTTCCGTGTTTCTTCCTATGCATCCTGCGATTTACCGGGGCAACCGGGACAAAGGAAGTACTGCCCAATCGACGGACCAGGCAACGTTGCCAGGTATTAGGGAAGGGGTGAGCCCAATGAGCTTAGAGCTCAGAACAAGTTATCTTCATCACTCTAGATTTGACAACTATGGTGCGACAAGTCGTGGATGACAGCAAAGGATACAAGAACTAAGATTGGGGGATCGATCGTAGCCATACTCCGTTTGTAGACAATATTCTATAAGCAGAATTCCCAAAAATATTCAACATGCCATAAATAATCTATTATTCAAGCACAACAGATCCTCATCAGAACTTGATGAGATATTCATGGCATATGGATACATCAGCTTCCCCAGATGCGGTGAAGTGCATGGCTTTCTAAATATATCTTGATAGGTTTACACTCATGTAGTTCACATGAATTTTCCCAAGATCAATCCCGAACTTCAAAGGATTGAGCGAGAAGTTCTTAAACTAGTTTCGACTTCACGCCACTAAAGTCGAAACATGTCATGGCCCTTTCTGCAATTATGCAAGCTCTAGAGAATTCTCTAAGGAATTATTTTAACTAATTCAACATTGCCATTAACGAAGTTAGAAATCCCAATCCTGAAACTGTATTGATGGCGATGGTTAATGGAGTCGACAAGAGAGTCGAGTTTGTGAAGTATTTGATTGGAAAGCCTCCCATGACTATTGAATTGTTTTAAGAAAAGACCAATGTGCGCATGTGACAACAAGACGTGCAACTGAATCAAGAAAGGAGGTCGAGCGATGTAAAACAAACACATTCAAAGCAATGTGGCCATGAAGCAGTCAAGATATAATCCCGAGAGGTCAAGGTGAATGTTGGAAATCGTGGCAAATTAAATAATAATCAACGAAAGAACAACAATGGAAGTCATAATCAGAAAGGTATCCTAGGAAGGGACCTCAATTTCAGAAATTTGATAGTTATACAATGTTGAATGACACATTGGAAAACATCTATCTAGATACATGCAATACGATGTAGTACAAGAAACTACCCACATGGGAATCCACGGAGAAAGTGTGTGAAACTAGGAAATTTTGTTTATTTCACGAGATCTAAGGTCACACAACTAATGAGTGCCATCATCTCAGGGACATTATTAAGAAACTGATTAGAAAAGGCAAGTTCGATGAATATAAGGTTTTCCCGTAGGACAGGGCAGGGGACCTCAGCCCCCAAACAAGGTCAGGTGGCTCGCAAAGCTACCGCCTAGTAGAAAAATAAAGGAATCGTTATTAAAACCATTTTCGGAGGACCACATCCAGAGGGTCACATTGCACGGACTATGTAGCTATATATAAATGCTATAAAGCATTCGGATGTTGGGGAATGCAACACCTCTGAAGTAGAAGGTTCCACGAAGTAGAGAAAGACAATGGAAAACAATATTGTCTTCAATGATAGAGAATCAGAGGGTGTGCAGACCCCAAGTATCGATCCTTTGGTGATTACATTCAACATTGGCCCAACCATTATGCGAAAAGTCCTTGTAGATAGCTGGATTTCCATAAATATTATGTTCAAATGAGCCTATGGCCAATTGAGGTTAGAGGCGAGAGACTTAAAGCCGTACAAAGGAAGGATGCGCGACTTCAGTGTTTCAACCAATGAACAAGTGGGATTGATTGAGTTGTCAGTGGAGTTGGGTGAGGCGGACAGTAGGGGAGTGTGGATCCTCCTGTTTCTTGTGATGAACATAACTTTATACAATGTCTTTTTGGGTCGACCGACCCTATCAGAATTTAAAGCATGCAGAGCTCCCTAGTGCCTGCTCCTGAAGTTTCCAATTGAAGTTGGAGCTAGAGTAATATGAGGAGATCGAGTAGCAGGATGAGTGTGCTACTTAGCGGAATGGAAAGAAGACTGCGATAAGGAAAATAAGGAGTTTGAAGACAACCTCCTCTTGTCAAGGAGGCGGCAACATAACAAATAAAGAAAACATCTCAGCTAGGACCGTCCAGTCGCCATCTCGAGGATACTAGTCCCAGGGAGGACGAAGAGCCAGATGTAGAAAGAAGACTCCTAGTGAAACTATGGTGGAGATTCTGATTCAATAACGACTACCTGATTAAGTTCTTAAAGATTGGATCCCACTAGATCCCCTCTAGTTGAGGGAGTTGACTGAATTCCTCCATGCAAACCTTAACGTATTTACATGGACTCATGCTGACATATATGGGATATCTCCATCCATCATGACTCATTTGTTGAACATTGACCCGAAATATGTCCTTGTCAAGCAGAAAAGGCATACGCTCGGCCTGGAGAGGTCGTCAGCTTTGAAGGAAGAGGTTGAATGACTAAAAATAATGGCTTCGTTCGAGATGCGACAAACCCCAGGTGGATATAAAATCCAGTGCTTGTGAAGAAGGAAAACGGGAAGTAGCGAACTTACATTGACATTTTGGACTTGAATAAGGCATGCCCCAGAGATAGCGCCCCACTTTCTAGGATTGATCAGCTTGACAACTCTACAGCTGGACATGAGCTTCTCTCATTCATGGATGCTTATTCAGGGTATAACCAGTTTGTGATGCATGTCCTGAACCAGGAGCTTACTAGTTTCATAACGAATCTCGAGCTGTATTGATATATGCTTATGTCTTGTGTACTGAAAAATGCGGGAGAAACATATCACCACTTGGTCAAATGCATGCTACGTGGTCAAATTGGAAGGACGATGGAGATATATGTAGAGGACATGCTGGTGAAGCCAAAAAATCAACCAATCATATCCGAGACTTAGCACAGATGTTCGGTGTTCTCCATAGATATTGAATGAAGCTTAAACTTAAATGCTCTTTTGGCATTGCATCAGGAAAATTCTTAGAATTTATCGCCAACTCTCAAGGAATTAAAATTAAAATTAACCCTGAACAAATTGAAGCAATCAAGGGTACTTAGGAGCCTCGGAAGATCAAAGTTGTGCGAAGCTTGGCAGGAAAGGTTGCAGCTTTGAGCAGATTCATTTCCAAAGCAATAGACAAATACACCTTTCTTTAACTTAATAAAGCGAGTGAAGAGCAACTTTGCTTAGACGCCCTATTGTGTCGAAGCTTTTTATAACCTGCTTAATCATTTAGAGAGGCCAGGCCGCCTATATTATCTAAGCCAGTTGACCATGAGGACTTGTTCGTGTACTTGATAGTGTCCCTACATGCTATCAGCTTAGTCCTCGTCCGTGAGGAAGATCGGGTTCAATGACTAGCATACTATACAAGTAAGAATTTTACGGAGGCAAAATGCAACTATCTGAAAATAGAGAAACTGGCTTACAGTTTGTTGATCATGTCAAGAAATCTCTGTCACTACTTCCAAGATTACCCCATCAAAGTGTACACCAACCAATCGTCTACAACAGGTCCTTCAACAACCTAGGGCATCTAGGAGGTTGCCCAAATGGACCATCAAGCCAAGTTAGCTTGACCTCACCTTTCTTCTGTGAAAGTCTATCCGAGGACAAGCATTGGCGGATATTATAGCTAAGTTTACAACTCCCCAGGAGGACATTCCAAAGGACGATGCCAATCTTCTCAAACCAAGAATAGACACATGGAATCTATACATAGACGGGGCTCGTAATGATCGATGTTCTAGCATCGATGTTGTATTGGTGTCTCCTGAGGGACAACCGATTTATTATGCCTTGAGGTTAGACTTCACCGCTGCCAACAATGGTTCAGAGTATGATGCCCTAATTTTCAAGATGATGCTAACATAGGAGTTAGGGGTGGAGGCGTTGAACATTTTATATGATTCATAACTTATTGTATTTCAGGTTTGGAAGGAGTACCGAACTAAATGGGCATGACTAGCCGCTTATCTCAAGAAGGTAAAAGATTTGTTGGATAGTTTTGACTGTCATAGCATCTCCCATTTTCTAAGGGAAGAGAATGAAAATGCTGATAGATTAGCTAAACTAGATAGTTTCGATGCTCGATATGAAGTGGACATGGTCTCAATTGAGACATTGGACACCCTCGAGCATAGACTAGACAGAAATTGATCAAGCCTTGCATGTCGAACTTGAGAAAAAGTTGTGGATGAACCCCATCAAGAACTTCCTCCAAAATCTCCTGGAAACAAAGAAAGAAAACGAGCACTTTTGCATAAAGTCTCGAGATATATCATGCAGGGAGATACACTCTACAGAAGAGGGTTTTCAGTTCCTATGCTCCAGTATATGGCCGCTGCCAATGCCGAATGAATGTTACGGGAAATGCACGAAGGCGAATGCAGCGCTTACATCGGAGGGGGGGGGGTGGACACTAGCGAAGAAGGTGCCGCAGTATGGCTACTTTTGGCCTACTGTCAGTCGGGATGCGGATGATTAGTCCAAACTTTGCAGCATATCCCATAGGTTTGCCTATATTCCAAGAGCTTCGCCTACCTAACTCACCCAGATGGTTAGTCCTTGTCCATTTGGTGTATGAGAAGTGGATATCAATGGGAGCCTTCTAAACTATAAGGGGGGAGCGAAGTATGTGATTGCGGTGGTGGACTACTTTATAAAATAGGGCGAAGCCGAGCCATTGACCAGGATCACGACAAAGCGTGTGATCAAATTTATCATCAGAAATATCATATGCTGAATTGGGCTTCCCAGGACCATCATAATAGATAACGGGACCCAGTTAATAGCTCATAATTAAAATATTCCTATAACACTATCACATTGAGAAGTACATAGTTGTGCCATCCAATGGACAAGTCAAGGTTGTGGATAAGATCGTCAAGTCCAGCTTAAAGAAACGACTGAAGTGGGCTAAAGGAATATTAGTCAATGAACTACCTTTAGCCCTTTGGCCTTATTGAACAACCCATAAATCTATGACTGGCTATACTCCGTTTGCCTTGTCCTATGTCTTTGAAGCAATCATCTCGATAGAACTTGAAGCCCGCTCTCAAAGGACAATTTATTATGACCCATTGACTAACAAAGCGTTCCTCTTAGAATTACTGGACATGATTGATGAAAAGAGAGAGGAAGCTAACTGACATGCTGTAGCACAGAGGAAACGAGTCGCTCGATAGTATAATAAGAACGTTCGACTCAAAAACTTTGACTTTGGTGACCTTGTTTTGAAGCGAGTCTTCCCGGCCACAGCTCACGTGGAACCGAAGTGGGAAGGACCTTATGTCATCCAAAAGAGGCTTGATAATGGAACCTTAAGTTAACGCCTGTTGATGGTGATCCACTCCCAGGAATATGGAATGGCAAGCATCTGCAACACTATCTTTCTTAAGCTTTTATTCTATTTATTTCATTTATTCTTAACAATGTAATAAGGTGTATCTCTCCACTTATTAATGTTCATAAATAAAATCCCTTTTCCATGCTCCATTACCATGTCTATTACTTTTGCTCTGTGTTGTGATTCGACTGACCTGTGCCAAGGATTGAACGACGTGGATAATGAACTCCCCAACGACGTTCATTTGCTCATGTTTCGATGAGTTGACCAAACTCTGCGACTGGTCGGACTTAGGTTAGCTAAATTCGAGCAAGACATCGATGCTCGACACGGTGGTCCCTACTTTTTGAACCAAAGTGATGGAATGCCGCTTAAATGACATCGTTAACTCTTTCCCATGTTTCGACTGGACGAGTATAAGCTAAGGGGATGCGATCCAACCATCTTGATGGCGACCTTTGTCCTTGACGTTAAGGCAAAATGACGATGCCTAGGTAAGTGTGACCCGACCACTAGTTCAACTAACTACATTCCGTAGAGCTTAGAATGAAGTATAAACTAACGGCGAGTGTGAAAGGTGCACCAAGAGTAATGATCATTCGGCCCCTGACTCTAACTCTTGATGACTAAGGTGAGAGTATAAAATGGCTCGCGTGCCTTGATGCAAGGCCGCTAAACCTGTGACTCTAACCCAAACCGACTATGGGAGAGTATAAAGGATGAACCATGATGCCCATTCTGACTCCAACATCTTTAACTAGGACCAGGAACATAAACACTTAAGGACTGAATGTCCAAGGTGACCAAGCCAGATCACCACCAACGCTGGGGGAAAGCGTATAGAATCTTAAATTAACTTCGAGCATGATTCGGAGGTGACTCATAATTCGAATTTAATTTCAGGCATGTATGCTATACCACCAAATATCAACGTACTACTTATTACTTGACTTAGTAATATTTAACTTATGAGTACACTGCACGGAAAGCAATATATACAGACATAGAACATTGTTTTTATTAAAAGAAACATCGCTTCATTTACAAAAATGCAAGTTTTATGCAAATTTACAGGCAAAAACACGAGGGTCGCACTCGCAATAACATCCAAATAGCCTAGAATCAATTCAGATGCTTAATCAACGAATCTTCCGACAACTCATCACTAGTCTTCTTCTTTGCTCTCTCCTTAGCAAGCTGGCCAAATAATCCACAGTTAGGTTGTGCTTCTTCTTGAATTTATTGGTAGGAACATCTTCAACTGAGGAAGTAATCATGTCATGTTTCTTCTTGCTCCGTTTGGTCGAGTTAGGACGAGGAGTTTCCTTGACTGGCGGATCTGTGATAGAGGAGCAATAACTTGAAGCGGTTTGACCATAAAAGGCCAAGAAATTGATTCAAATTTGAGGAGGAGAAGCTTACCCTCATCTCTCGCTTTCATGTCCCCAAGGGTCAGAGTTCCTGTCTTGCCTGACTCCTCAGTATACACCACGTCCTCTTCTTCCAACTGAGGACCTTTTCCATATGACCCCTATAAGGCAACCATAATTTCTTCATCTCTGTCTAGATATTCAGAAGGGGGAACTTGCCTCTTTTCAGTTACTTTCATCTTAGCTTTGAAAGTAATATTCTCTAAAGATGCACCTAAAGCAAGAAGAGCAATGATCAGTCCCGGTGGAATAACGGGTCTCCCAACTGGAGGCCCAGTTGCTAGGCGACGAGTGTTAGGGAATGCAGAATGGTTCATTAAGGTAAATCTAACACTAGAGGGGGTGAACAGTGTTTTCAACAAATTTAAGAAAATCTAAAACTTATGTGATCTACTATATGAATAAAACACCATAGAGACGATCACAGACAGAGAATCAAACACGAACACAAGAATAAACAAAAATAAAATGCAGAAAAGGAAAGAACACACAAGATTTTATACTGGTTCAGATTACTCCCACATCCAGTGCACGCAATGCTAGATTATGCAGAGTTTTATTAATATATCAATATCCAAGTACAACACCCTTGATTTCACGGCCACAAGGTTAACACTGATTCCAACACTCTTGATTTCACGGCTACAAGATTACCACTGATTCCCTTGATCAAGTATATTCCCTTGATTTCCTTGCTACAAGGTTAACATCGACCCCTTCCTTAATTTCATGACTACAAGGAACACACCATTTCCAAAACTATCCCAAATGATTACAACAGCCCTATAACTCTTCAGTAGCACTTCAATCCAGAGAGTAATAAGTAAAGAGTGAGAAGAGAATAAGTTTTACATAATTAGACTTGAAATCGGCATAGTATAAGTGTAGAAATCATAAAAAGATGAAATATTAATGGTGTAATGAAATAGGATGAAGATGGATAAGAAGAGTGGTTAAAAAATTCAAAATCAACCACTGTTTATAAGATTTGAAAGGTTGCAATACTTCTGGAACGTTACAAACGGTGAAAAGACAATTGCTTTCAATTTTGAAAATGTGACAGTTACATGTCGACATCCCTATCTTTGTATGTCGACATACCCTCTTTAAAAATTGAAAATAGAAAAAAATTCAACTGTTTTTATGTATATACAATTCTGGAAATTCTTGGATTAAAACATGGTGATATAAATAAGTATTATAAAGAAGAAAATCATATGAAATCATAATTATAAACTGCATAAATATATTTATAAATTTATAAGGTTTAAACTATATAAATATAAATTATATAAAAATATATAACTATATAGATATATAAACTTATAATCTTTAAAACTTTAGTTTAAAATCAAAAGAAAAACTTTTATTTAGAAAAGAGTTTGAAAATAGGATTTGAAACTGAAAAACAAAATTTGAATTTGAACCTGGAGTGCTATTTAGAGTCTTACATAAACTAGACTCTATTACTATATTTATCTTGAACTCTTGAAATCTTGATTACTCATGAGTCTTGAATCTTCTCTGAATTCTGAATCTCTTGAATCTTTAAATCTCTAGAACTGTACATTTCATAGTATTAATTCCTGTATACAAATCCTACATATGTGTCTGTGTGTGTGTATGTATATATATTATAGATAAAGGTGTTAGTATATATTTTATAATCAGTTAACAATGAAATAAGTTTGTTGCCATCAAAACTCCATTCTCCAACATTATCCCCCTTTTTGATGATGACAACCTTAGTTTATAAATTATCATACAATCTCATACCTGTCCATACATGTTGATATTGATCCTTCTAATACTCCCCCATGTCTATATGAATCCTATATATTCTAAATCTATATTTATAATTTCTCCCCTTTGGCATTATCAAAAAGAATTTCTAAAAAAATCCCCCTAAATCTAATAACTATCTAAATAATTCCTATACTAAAGTAAAGTACCCCCCCCCCCCCCCCCGAATCCTAAATCTATATGCATATATATCCCATAATCAAACTGACATAAAATATTCCCTCTAAATTTATGATTATACAATTATTAGTGCTAAGTATACAAACAAATCAATCAAAATGTTATAATTACATATGTTTTGATTCATATACAAAATAATTTAAGCACTCCACACCAAGTGTTATTTACATATGTTTAATATCTACATGTTTTAAGTCAAACAATCCAAATAAATCAAACAATCAAATCAATCAAATCATACCAAACAATCAAACGTGTCTTGGGACTTCTACCCAACCATTTTCTCCAAAGATAGGATCCTTCTTGACGAACTCCTAGTCTTCATCTTCTTTTGTAGGTGGTGCTTTAGCAAGACTGTTATCTACATCTCTGAAAAGAGAAGTGATTAGATAACAAATGGCATCAAAATGCTTCTCTTGGTATTCAAACATCTTTATTTGGATTAATTCAATATGAGCTATTTCGTAGTATTATAGAAAGGATGTTCTTGAAGGAATTCAATATTTCTTCAAGATTTTCACTTAGTTATGGATTGGATTTGCCATAGTTTTGATAAGAAATGAATAGAGAAGAACGAGAACAAAAATATTGAAGTTTTTTGGAAGAATAGGCTTAAAAAGGTTCTGGAATTCGTTGGATTTTGAATGGGCATGAGTTAATTATTTAATTTCAAAATTTGAAAAGTTTTGAAAATCTGGCAGCATACCTGTTTGAAAATTTTGAATCTTTAGTTCTTGTATTATATTATAATTTAAATCTAAAGTTTTTACAGTAATTTAAAGATGATTTGAGACTGAATAAAACTCCATTCATACTTCATGAAAAGCAAGTACATCCAACTAATTAAGACACACTAAATACGAGATTCGAAAGCAAATACAAGCAAATAATAAAGATAAATTAAACTAGATAGACTAGTTCTCAGCGGATGATGAGGTGGAAAATGAAATTCCAAGCTTTCTTCCTATCTTAACCATGAACTTTGTCATTTTGGGAATTTTATTTTTTGAGCTTCTTTTGATTGTTGACTATCTTTACTTGGTTTTGAATAATCGTCTCTCTAGATATGGTTCTAGTGTTGACTGGACAATCAGCACTTTCTAAAAACGTTTCTTCTTCTTCGACTCCCATAGGTGCTTGTTCTTGTTGCATTCGACCTTGTTTGTCTTCGAATGTCTCATATGGTTTGAAAGTGAGTGGAATTAGCATAACGTGTATGTTTTTGGAGTCAAACACCTTTCTTGGCACAAATTCTTCTCTGTGAAGATCAACTCCAAAGTATTTGAAAATACAAGTGAGATAAACTCCATAGTAAAGAGTGTTCTCTCTTGATGAAGTTTCTATGGACTTGAACTCTTTTAAGATCATGTTGTTCCAATTGTTGTTATAACCACCAATAATAGCAAAGAGGGATTTTTGGACCTTGAGAGTTGGATTGTTAAAGTTTTCAGAATGGGGAGTAATGGTATGTTGAAGGAGAAGGTTTATAATTCTTGCTTTTGGACGGAAAAGCGATTCTTGAATTTCAATTGAACATCATTTTCATATATGTCGTGATAAGTCTCTAAATTGGTTTCAACGATTTTCAAATTTGAAAAATCTGAACGTGTGCTTCTACAATTCAAGATACTACAAAAGATTTTAGAATCTAGGACAATTTGCGTGCCTTTGATGCTACTCCGAATTTGGTCTTCCTTGCCTTCATAAAATCCATGATTAAGATTCACATAAAACATCTTGACAAGCTTTGGATAACACACTTCATCGTTATCCCGAGTGTCAATTAGACTCAAGACTTCATTGTGGTTGAATAGAGAGATAAGATCACAGGATGGAAAGTCTCCAAAGACGGGGAAATCACCCGTATTAACTTTAGCATTCGCTAGATAGTCAACATAGGTTTTGATATCATCTCTATCATTATGAAGATAACCTTTGATGGTTTTTGTTAACTTCAATTTCTGAGATGAACTTGAGGAACCCATTGAAATGATTGTTTTGAAGAAAATAGATATGAAGAATATAGTTTGAATAGTGAATGAGAATTTAGATGTGTGTGTGTGTATATATATATATAAGTTGAATGGATACGAATTGAATAGGCACAACTTTTCAGAAATCAATGCCACCTTTCCATACATTGGGAGTTGGTGAAAAATTGAAGGGAAGTTTGAAAGTTTAAGCCTTTGAAATTCAAATTTTGAATTTCAAATTACAGGCTGATATGTCGACATATGGACATATGTATGTCGACATATGTGTTCAATTTCAAATGACATTTGGTTTTTGTGACTTTTGATTTAAATTATCGATTTATGTTTTAGGTCTAACTATTTCCTAAAATAATTCTAATCCTAGCAAACATCCAAAATTTATTTTATTAATTATTTTATTATTATTATTATTATTTGAATTTCAAAATTCAAAATTCAAAATTCAAATTTGAATTTCATAATTCAAATTTCAAATTTGAATTTTAAATTCCAAGTTTTAAATTTTAAAGTTTAAATTTCTAAAACAAAACAAAGCAAAAGCAATCAAAACAACCATTCAACCAATAAAAAATTAAAATTTAATTAAGGCATACCCGGTTTTTAGATCCTTTTCTTTGAAATCTTATGAATTCTGAATTGTCGTGAAGCACATATTTGAGTTTCGGGTTTCTGGCTTTTCATCACTTGACGACGAGTCTGATTCGTCTAAAGTTGCTGCATATGCTCTCTTTCTCTTCTTCAGTGAGTTGCTGTTGTCAGTTTGTTGAATCAATTTTTCTGGATACGGGCACATTCTCTTCATATGCCCTGGTTTATTGCAGTTATAACATCGACTATCATTTCTTCCTGAACATCCTTGGTTATTATTTTGAAAATTATTTTCCTTTTGTATCTCAAAAATTTTCTGAAATGTCTCATCATTAAGTTTGTTTCTTCATCATCTTCACTACTCGAGTCAGAATCATTTGCTGTTGCTTTAAATTCTATGGATATCTTTTCAGTTGTTTTTTTTTCTATTTCTGTTATTGAATTTCAAAAGACATCAGATTTTCGATTAATTCCTCAATCTTCATTTCACTGATATTATAGGCTTCTTCAATTGCCAAAATTTTCTAATCCCATTCTAAAGTCAATGAACTCAATATTTTTCTGACTTGGTCTTCTTCAGAATTTGTTTTTCCAAGTGTTATTAACAAGTGTATTATCTCTTGAAATCTGCAATACATATCAAATATAGATTCATTCTCATTCATTTTGAATAACTCAAACTGATTAACTAACATTGATATCTTAGTTTGTTTAACTTTACTAGTTCCTTCATGAGTAACTTGTAAAGTTCTCCAAATCCCATGAGCAATTTTACATACTAATACTCTATTAAACTCATTCCTATCTAATGAACAAAACAGCATATTCATTGCTTAAGAATTGCTTTGTGCAGCAGCCTATTGTTCATTTGTCCATTATGCAAAATTAGTTGTGAGTTCTACATATTCAGTTTATGTGATATTTCATGTGTCTAATCCAACTTCTTGTAAATAAAAATTCATTCTACATGCCCAACATGAATAATTACTACCATTAAACAATGGTGGTCTAACAGTGGACTGACCCACTACAAAAGAACTATTATTATTACTAGTGTTTGTTGCCATTACAAAAAAAATTTAAAAATCAGATTATGAACTTTTTGAAAGACCAGGCCCTGATACCAAATGTTAGGGAATGCATAATTGATCGTTAAGGAAAAACTAACACTATAGAGGGGTGAATAGTGTTTCAAGAAATTTAAGAAAACCTAAAACTTATATGATCTACTATATGAATAACACACCATAGAGATGATCACAAACACAGAATCAAAGACAAACCCAGAAATAAACAAAAATAAAACGCTATAAAAGAAAAAAACACACCGGATTTTATACTGGTTCGGATTACTCCTATGTCCAGTCCCACGCAACGCTGAATTGCGCAAAGTTTTATTAGTATACTAATATCCAAGTACGTCACCCTTGATTTCACGGCCACAAGGATAACACCAATTCCAACATTCTTGATTTCACGGCTACAAGATTAACACTTATTCCCTTGATCAAGTGCATCCCTTGATTTCCTGCCTACAAGGTTAACACCGACTGCTTCCTTTATTTCATGATTACAAGTAACACACCATTTCCAAACTATCCCAAATGATTACAACAACCCTATAACTCTTCAATAGCATTTCATTTAGAGAGTAATGAGTAGAGTGTAACGATAATGAATTTCTCTCGATCCGAATCGATCGCTAAACCAACCAAGACCGTTCGAAACACCTGATTGTTTTGAGAACGCGACAAATTAGAACGCAAACAGAAGAACATTTCATTGTATATTACAACAATTCCATCAGAATATGAGAATATGCAGAGTATGAATAAATATTACACAGAAAATATCAGAGATTTAAATTACATTTAAATACATCGCAGCAGAAAATAATACAAAACACAACTAGAAGTAATACATGGATACAAAGCTTTCCGGGTATCGTTCCAGCTGTAAATCAGGATCCTATGAATATAAATCTGCAAAACCAAAACTACTAGCCGCCCATGTCAAAAATAAGGGAACATAGAGTTTAGGTTAAAACAATAAACTCCAGGTCAGTCATGTGACTGGTGTGAGAACTAAAATAGTTATTTAAAACTTTATTTTAAATCAGATATATCAAGGGACCACGCGGTATAACACGGAACGGGTTTCCTCCCAAGAATACCGATGCATATAACAAAACAACACAATGCTTTTTGAAAAAATGAAGCTATTATAAGACCCAGGTCCCATCACACAATGCAACGCAAGCTGGGGGTTAGGTTTTCCCTTATAATAGCCAAACATGCTTGGTACGTTAAAAACAAATCATTTGATACTATAATAAGTGCATAGTGTCAAAACAATTTCAAATCATAAGTATCAATCATAGACGGCATGGGTACCATATATCATGTCGCCATACTAGGATCTACAATCAAAACCGCAAAGTCACGTATTTGGAAATTGGATTTCCATCTGTGAACCGAGGCTGGGGATCATCCTCACCGAATTCGAGAAAATCTAGCCCATGTCTCAGGAACAGCCGTAACTGGCCCATGGATCGTCAGGATCGGTCCACCGATGTGGATTATTATGCTTGAACACTGCGTTTCCCCGCCCTTTGGGGTGTAAATGAGCCAAATGACTCCATTGGCTCCACACAGTCACCGATATATCTAAGGCGCCTCGCAATAGCAACAAGCACACAGGTGAAAATAATATAAATGTCAGGGCTGGTAGGCCACTAACACCACCCTAGCTAGAAGGAAACACATGCCCTCCCTGATGTCCTCTCCCGTTTCTGGTTCACAACCGGGGTGTGATGCTCGCGAATCAATGCCACACAAAGCTATGCCACACAGGCCGTGCTTTGATCATCAACCACAAGACTCTTCTTTTCAACAGAAGCCCTGATCATTTGCCACTTAGGCATGCCACACAGGCAATTCACTCCATGCGATTGATATCCATCAATATATAACCCCTGAGCTCGTACGTCTCAGAGAAGGGCATTTAGCAAGAGAATAAATTCTCCGCTACCAAACAAATATATATTTAATAGAAATCAATCACACAGAACAAAATCCAATGTTAGACACACAGTCCATTTACAAGTTCGTTTGGGTCTGAACGAAACCGGAGGCACCTTGTACCTCGCATATCCATCGATCTTCAATTACGTCTGGACGATCACCAACTGATTCCCTCCTCTTGGGTGTACAACCCAATCAAGATCATCAGTAATCACACAAATGATGTGAAGACCTCCGGTCTTCGACCATCGTCTTCATCCTCGACACCACGTCGAATCAGTTATTCAGAATGGTATAAACCTGGTCTTACTGAATAACTCGCATATATAATAAACAAGTGTTACACAAACACAACATACGCCTCCTTCCAGTTCATAATATTCTTTTATTCAAATATTCTTTTACTTTGGGAAAGGTTCCCATTAATTTTATCTAAGAAAAATTCTTTAAATTTATTCTTTAATCTTCTTTTGAATATCAATTCAAACTAGTCGGGATTAGCGAACCACACTGAAGTAATCATTTATTTTATTTCCCAATCCCAACCTATTCATCCCATGAAGTAAAACTGGTCATACTTCATATCTAAAACCACGGTGTTATCGGTAAATTCAATTACCATTTCACATTCAAATCTAATTAAAGATTTAACTATCGCCTGGAGCAAAACTGGTGATACTCCATTCTCGATCATTTCAATCTAATTAAAGATTCATTAAAACTCCACTTAGTTTTAATCTTCCCAAAAATCATTATCCTGTCTTTAACTAGGTTAAAGAACAAATGCCATCCAAAACACGGTTCACGATAAACCCAAAATCACATTCCATTAATTATCGGGTTAAAGAACAAGTGTTATTTAAAACACCGTTCATGATAAACCAAAAAATCAATTCCAATTCAATTCCAATTAAATATCATTTAATTGGTATACTTCGTTAAATCTAAATAAAAAGATTTAATCTTTTTCTCAATTGGGTTTAAGAACAGTGTTAATGAAGACACCACTCACGACAAACCCAAATCACATTTGATATTAAATACAAGGCTCTGAATAGAAAATATACCGGATTATATTCAATATCAAATTCTACGACCAACAAATATCGTATTGGAAATAACAATATAACTATATCTTTCAAATTCCCATAACAATATCTGTATCATCACGAAATCCAACATCGAAATATTCCAAAGACAATTTCGATTCAAATCCATTCCAATTCAATTATTGGAAATTCTGGTTATTTTCAAAACCATTTCAAATCCACTTTATTTATTTTAAAAATAAATGGGATTATAATTCTAGTTCAAAACTAGTTCACTTCAATAAAAATCCATTTTTTAATCCTTTCAAATTTGGATTTTTTCATCCCAATTCTTCTCAAATCATTTGTTATGATTTTGCACAAATTATTACTATTTTTAATAATTTTATCAAGGCCCGTACAGTCGATTTCCATCAACGGCCATCGAACTGCACTTACAACGACCTTTTCCAAATTTGATTTGGACATAATTCAAAATCGAACCTATAGATTTCAAATCACTAATATTCATTAGAAAGCTCTTTTCGATACGAACCCAACGGTTCCGGTTTTAGGAGAATCCGACAGTCGAATCTCCCGTAATATCCATTCTAAATCAATGGTCGAAATTCGCGAACTGCCACAGCGCAGTGCATTCTATTCAGGCCATTATATATATAATATATATATATATTATATTTCGTCGATTTCCTTTCAAAACATAATTTATAAATCGTTTTAAATTCGTTTTCAAAATGATTTCAACTTCATATTCAATTTCTAATCAAAATTGAATATTCCATATCATTAATCTATAAATGATAATATTTTCAAAATGTTATATTTTGAAATCACTTCCTTTTCTATATTCATTATAAAATTGAATAAAATCGATATAAATATCGTTCATGTCAAAATGGCGCATATCTAACCAACACAGCTTTATATATTTCAATAACTTAGTTATTCTATTCAACAAATGAATATTTTCTTCAACACATGAATATTTATTTTTCTATTCAACACATGAATATATATTTTATTCAACACATGAATTTTTATTCTATTCAAACATGAATTTTCTTTCTATTCAACACATGAATTTTCTTTTATATTCAACACATGAATTTTCTTTTATATTCAACACATGAATTTTCTTTCTATTCAACACATGAATATTTATTTTTCTATTCAACACATGAATTTTCCAAATCGGAATGAGGCCCAATCAATTACCATGTAATGTTAATTATATGGATTCCATACAACACATGTATATAATAGCAACGATAAATCATCAACCATCATCCAGAGTGCATCACACAAGTGCATAAGCATTAAATATCAATAATTAACGCTTACATAGTCTGTCAATCCATCAGTTGACATACAACTAAAAAATCAGGATTAGTGTACGTCAAATCTCATCCCAATACCCGTGTGGGATTTCAAATCAACAAACACAGATTTTATTTGTGCGGTTGGGCGATGTGTAAAATTTATCGTCCCAATCAATATCAGTCAAATTAGTGTATATAAACAAATCGTCCGATTTGTTTATAAATATTTATTTTATATACACGTTAAAAATCATATTTGTAACTATAAAATATTTTCCACTATAAAATATTTATTTCATTCCACATCACACAATCAAATTTGACAACACAGTAATCAAACAAACAAGTCATCCATGGTCTGTGGACGACGGGTGTCGGGTGCTGCTAAGCACCGTCTGCATCTCAGTATATATTTTAAACTAGAAATTAAAATAAAAGTGAGGAGTTCTCACCAAGCGCTAAACCAAACTCCGCGACTCTTCATATGTAGGAAAACTTCAATGCGTCTCCAATGAGATCTGTTTCACGCGGTATATGTTAAAAATCATATTTTTAACAACGCTACTTATATTTTAAAAATCACCTTTTTCTTATATCATTATATATATAAAAATCACATTTTTATATCGCCACTTCATATATAAAAATCGAATTTTTATAACCCTATCTTCTATATAAAAATTATATTTTTATATTCTAAAAATCATATGTTTTATAAAATAAAAATCGTATCTTTAGCTAAGCAAAAATCATACCTTTGTCACTTTAAAAATCGTTTTTTTATTTCGATGATCATATCATAAAAATCGAGTCTTTTCTATGTTAAAAATCGTACCTTTTCCATGAACAAAAATCATATCTTTATATTTCTAAAAATCATAACTTTCATGAATTAAAAATCTCATCTTTACCCGATTAAAAATCCTATCTTTACTCGAAGAAAGATCCTATTTTTATTCACTATCTAATACATGAAAGATCCCATTTTTGTACTCAGTTATATAAAATAAAAATGGATTTAAAATAAAGGCAAAATAGAAAGGAAGCTCATTGTGGTCGGCCAGAGCGGAAGGAGGGCGTCGCTGGGGGTTCATCCAGGTGGTGGGTGGTGCGTCGTTGCTTGCGGCGGGCCTAGGCAGGCGGTGGCGGTCTGATTTCTGATGGGGTTTGGGTGTGGGCTCGATTTTGTGGAGGAGGGATGTAGAAGGAGGCGGAGGGTGGCCGGAGTTGCTAGGGGAAGGGGCGGCGATCCTTCAGGGGGCAGCGCATGGCGGAGCAACGACCTTGGTGCCAGGCGGAGGCGGAAGTCGAAGAGGAAGGGGGTCGTGGGTTTGAACGAGATTTTTTTTCAATCGTTTCTGGTAAACAATCCAAATGGGGGGGTTGACTTTGAAGAGAGGAGAGGTGGGTGTTTTATTTAATTTATATATTTTATTATATTTAAATTTCAAAAAGCAACATTTTATTTTGAACTCGAAATCAAACCTACCGACTGTCACCCCTAGCTAATTAGCCCCATTCTGAACACAATGGGATATGTTTCGTAAGCCAATTCGACTGTTATGATCAATTTCCGTTAAAATCAAAATATAAATCTATATATTGAATTTGAACCCACATTTCAATTTATCGAGGCCACATACGGACTCTAAAATTTCCCAAAAAATATTTTCTAGCTTCGTATTGACGATACGGTCCTAACAAAACTAATTTCATTGAATTCTTAGACCTTTGAAAAATGACCATTTTCCAGTCGATGTAAATTGACTGAAATTGTCAAAACACATTTTACTTTTGCCACGCTCGCATATTGATTTGAAAAATTATGAATTTTGGAATCTAGCAATAACCTGACATCACGGATCCAACCAAAGTGTTTTTGTCGAAAACAGAGGTCGTTTGCAAAATTTTCATTTTTAAGGGCCAGAACTCCATAGTGACTATTCTGAATTTTCAACTGGACGTAACTTTTGATTCCCGCTATGAAATTTCAATAATTCGGATTCGCTGGAAAGATATTCTCAAATAGATTCTAATATTTTTGGTTTCGCTAAAATCTGGTTTATTCTGAATCCTGTACATTCATTTGGAATTTGAATTTGAATTTTCAAACTATCTGCCATTTTCAATTCCTTTTATAATTAAAAATAAATCATTATATTCTGACGTCGATTCAAATAAATATATACGTTCTAATTCTATTCAAAATAAATTTCTCATTGTTATTATTCAAAATAATCCATTTTAAATATTCAAAATTCAACAAATTTGCCAAAATAAAATTTTTAAATTGGCTCATATTTCCGGGTTATTACATAGAGAGTGAGAAGAGAAGAAATTTTACATAATTAGACTTGAAATCGACAGAGTATAATTGTAGAAATCATAAAAAGATGAAATATTAATGGTGTAATGAAAAAGGATGAAGATGGAGAAGAAGAGTGGTTAAAAAGTTTGAAATTAACCCCCATTTATATGATTTGAAAGGTTGCAATGCTTCTGGAACGTTTCAATTGGTGAAAAGACACTTTCTTTCAATTTTAAAAATGTGACGGTTATATGCCGACATCCCTATCTTTGTATGTCGACATATCCTCATCAAAATTTGAAATTAGAAAATATTTTAAGTGTTTTAATGTATATACAATTATGGAAATTCTTGGATTAAAACACGGTGATATAAATAAGTATTATAAAGTAGAAAATCATATGAAATCATAAGTATAAACTATATAAATATATTTATAAATTTATAATGTTTAAAACTATATAAATATAAAGTATATAAAAATATATAAATATATAAACTAATAATCGTTAAAACTTGAGTTTAAAATCAAAAGAAAAACTTTTATTTAGAAAAGAGTTTGAAAATAGAATTTGAAAATAGGGTTTGAAATTGAAAACAAAATTTTGAATTTAAATTTAAACCTGGAGTGTTATTCAGAGTCTTACATAAACTAGACTCTATTACTATATTTATCTTGAACTCTTGAAATCTTGATTACACATGAGTCTTGAATCTTCTCTAAACTTTGAGTCTCTTGAATCTTTAAATCTAAAGAACTGTGCAGTCTTCAATATTGATTCCTTTATACAAATCTTGCATACATGTGTGTATATGCATAAATGTTGGATAAAGGTGTTAGTATATATTTTATAACTAATTAATGTTGAAATAAGGTTGTTGTCATCAAAAGTCCATTCTCGAACAACGAGATACGACCATTTTCTTAAATTGGGGAGAAAGAAGAGATATGCTCTTGACTGAGGCGTCCATAGGAGTAGTGTAACACCCCACCTCCATTAAGGTCACTCACAAAGGGAATGCCTTAACTTCAGTGGAGCATCATAAGTGTATAGAACAGATCAATTACAAAACAGACAAAATTTAAACAGCGGGAAATAAATAAAGCTTTACCTTATTGATAAAACAACAGCTTGGAAAAACAGCTTGTACAAAGATTGTTTTCCAGCACCGAAACATCAGTACCCATTACAACAAAGCGTTCGTCTTATTTAACAAAACAAAGAAGCACGAAATGACAATGATATTCCCTAATAAAGCATGAGCCAGCCATAGCAGTGGAAAAGAGAGTCCAGAGCAATACATCGTCTATCTTCGAGCTTGGAAAGAAAACTAAGCTAAGTGGTAATATTCCCTCCTTGTGAACCTGGGGGGAGGGACAGAAGAAAAGAGAGCGAAACAAAACAGAGTCAGACATAAAGCCTGGTAAGTCCAGTGATTATTTAGCATGTAAACAGGTAAAAGGATCATGACATGAATAAACTGGATACCAGACCATAACCATGATAATAAGCATAGAAAGACAATACATGATGACCGTTAGATATGACAAGGTAAGATAGACTAAATGCGCTTCGGTTCTTTCTCTGATTTCCTATTTTCTCTACACTACCCAACTAGCATCCTAACTAGTGTCTTTTATAGAACGATTCGTATTCCCTGCTAGTGTCCCAACTAGTATCCTGTGAAAAAGGATCTATATCCCCTACTAGTGTCCCAATTAGTATCCTGTGTTATAAAACAAGGTGATCCCAACCCCGCAATTGTGGTAGTCTTCAGGTGTACATCCAGTATGAGGATCTTACCTCAACTAGCCTAATTGCCATGAAGATGTTAGATGTACCCTTACTACCCTATCGATCAGCTCCCTACTTGTATTAACTTTCCCTGTGTCTGTGTCAATCGGCCCTCTCTCGCGTGTAGATACCCTATGCTGGTCCCACCATATGGTGTATCAATCCCTATGATAGCAACCAGACACAAATTCTAGATGCACAATGTATACTACTGATGCGCAGTGCCTTCTTTTCCACTCCGGAGCACGTGCACGCCCATACTCCATCGGAGCTACACTGCTGCACCCCCTGCCGCTATTTTGACCGCTCATAATCAGCCCAGTAATCGTGCCCCACCCTGCCTAGTTTCAGGGTACCGTGATAAAACTATGTGGGTTACTGCTGAAATGGGTCCCCGTTACGAGGGTTTTCTAGGGTCTATTCGTATACCCCCCAAATTGGCTAAGTGTTATCCATCCATTCAAGTTAACTTAACCCATCCACACGGCATGTCATGTTGGTTAAGTGTTTCTTATTAACTTAACCCTTTTCATTCATCATGTTGTAATTGGTTAAGTGTTTTCTATTAACTCAACCCTGTTCGTTCATCATATTATATTGGTTAGGTGTTTCCCATTAACTGAACCCCACTCATTCATTGGTTAAGTGTTAACTTAACCCTACCACTGGTCATGTTACATTGGTTAAGTGTTGCCCTCTTATGTTACTTAACCCCATCACACATCACATTGTTTTGGTTAAGTGTTGCTCTCTTGTGTTACTTAACCCCATCACACATCACGTTATATTGGTTAAGTGTTGCTCTCTTGTGTTACTTAACCCCTTCACACATTATGTTATACTGGTTAAGTGTTGCTCTCTTGTGTTACTTAACTCTATCACACATCATGTTATATTGGTTAAGTGTTGCTCTCTTATGTTACTTAACCCAATCACACATCATGTTATATTGGTTAAGTGTTTCTCTCTTGTATTACTTAACCCTATCACACATCATGTTATATTGGTTAAGTGTTGCTCTCTTGTGTTACTTAACCCTATTACACATCACGTTATATTGGTTAAGTGTTGCTCTCTTATGTTACTTAACCCTATCACACATCATGTTATATTGGTTAAGTGTTGCTTTGATTAACTTAACCCTATCATTCTTAGCCTATCTGTTTTCTTAGCTTTAATTTATTCATTAAAGCACCGACCTCTCACATTAGATCTATATTGTTGCGGTCGCTGGATGTGCTGGGCGGTTCCACGTAGCCTTATACCACAATTCAATCTAACCTCGAGTTTTTGGGCTTAAATGTGCTAACCTCTCACATTAGATCTATATTGTTGCAGTCGCTGGACATGTCGGGCGGTTCTGGGCAGTCTTACACTGCAACTCAATCTAACCTCGGGTTAGGTGTGTTCATCTTTAGCCAATTTACATATTTGTCGTATGTGTCCAAATCTATGTGTCAAATTCTCCACAAGTCTAGCCAATACATGTTTATGCCACATTCCCATGCTATGCCCAAATTTACTCAGTTAAATTTTACCCAATTTACCCCGCGTTATAATCGCACGTATAACGAGATTCTATCTAAGTTCCGAATGAACTTAGTATTCAGAAAAGCAAGTAAAAAGGAAAAAATAGAGAAGGAGCATAAGCATTGACATAAGGAAAAATAGGCATGTAAAGATGTACCCCATTCACGAATCAGGTTTCAATGTTGTACTAATAATATGTTTAGACAAGCTAAGCAATTTACACCATAGGTATAAAGATTAGATAGAATTGGACTTAAGAGAATCACTAATTTTCATGTACAACATGATAAGTCCCATTATATAAATCACAATAGTCTCATAGGCATAGGATGTACAACATGATAGGTTCCATCATATAAATCACAACAGTCTCATAGGCATGATAAGTTCCATTATGTCAATCCAACAGTCACATATGCATGATAGGTTTTTTTATGTCAGTCACAATAGTCTCATGGGCATGATAGGTTTTATTATATCAGTCCAACAGTCTCATAAGCATGATAGGTTCTATTATGTCAGTCCAATAATCTTATAGGCATGATAGGTGTCATTACATCAATCACAATAGTCTCATAGGCATAAGTAATTCAGATTTGACAAAAGGATAGGCACGAATCAGAATTAGGCAACGTTCTAGATTCTATTATTGCAGTTATGATTTTTGTTAGACGTTTAAATCTAAATAATAGCTGAACGTACAGAAAAAAGGCGGATCTTGTATTCTGGGATCTGATTTCTGAATTTAAAAAGCTATCCTTTGATGTAGGCGTTTGATTTGAAGTTCTTCTAATCGATTACTAGTTTGGACTTATTTTTCTCGTTAGGAGAAGATGAAGGAGGCTAGCTAGCTTGTAGACGAACAGCCTGACGACACCATAGTGTTAGGGTTATGAGGTTAGGGTCTAGGTTTGGCTACATATATATAGATGTCTAGGATTAATTCTAGCCTTTAGATTAGTCTAGGAGAAATCAGAGCCATCAAACTGAAGAGATGTGTCATACATCCAACCATAGCATGACACATAAGCCCTAACACCTCAGAAATTAGTCGTTGGCCAATCAGAGAAGGCCACATCAGCTCAGGACTACAGAAATTCAACATAGGAAGCAAATCTCAAAGGGGTCGACTCCCTACGGGGGGTCGACACCTATGTTGACTCCCCTTGGGGGGGTCGACACCCTGAGCGGGAATTTTCCCGCTCAGCCTGTTCTGTTCGAATTTTGAATTTTGAACTGGATTTATTATTTATTTATTTATTATTTTCTGTTTATTCTTGAAATCTTCTGAACTACATAACTTCTTCATACGGAGTCTGATTCATGCAAACTTAGACTCTATCTCAAGCAGAATTCCGAGACGAACGCAATGGCATAACCCATTTCCCTTATTTCTTCTTCTAAAAATTAAGTGTTCTTAGATTTGTTTATTTTAATATTCACAGAAAGTGTTACAAGTAGTGGGAGTCCCAACTTTTTGGATTGGAGTGTGAGGGTTTCTTGGGACCAAACATGGCTCGTCTGGGTTGTAACCTTCCAAATTTCCTAACGATTGGGCTCGAGGAGGTGGAATGGTTATTTCATCTGTAGAAGGATCCGCGGTGGGAGTATGTTGAATGGTGGTTTGTGTAGGGGATGCATCACCTTTACCCATGTCGGGTTCCCCTTCCATTGTTGTTTTTTCCTTTCTGCCTGTATCGCTTGGCATCCTCCTCCTCTTTCAATTGTCGCCTACCTCATCCAAGGCCTTTGTTCATTACCTCTCAGAAACTGTATCATCAGTGCCTCTTCATTCATAATACCCACGGATACAATCTTTCTTCCCAAATCCATACACATCCCAGTGTCAGCCCATGTTTGTGAATATTCAAGAGCCCATTATATGTCCCTATTGAAGAGAACACGAGAAAAAATGTGAGTATGTTGCTGCCAAATTCATGATGCATTTTTTCTAGTTGGACACATGATCTGCCTTAAGCCTTTGAATATCTATCTTGTGCTGAAGTCGAGAGTTAGATGCATTTTCCAAAGAAGCATGAGTGTTTTCACTTGCTTCTTCAAAGCTTCCTCGGAGGTAACTAATTTCTCCTTAAGATCGATGATCTTTTATTCCATCAACCAATTATCCTTCCTCAGAGACTCATTCTCGACGTTATGGGATTCGCATTGCTGACCCACCAGCTTTACATCATCCTGAGAAGAGTTGGTTAGGAGTTACCAGAAGCTAAGCTCAGTTTAAAATTGATTATAAAGACCATCAATGTAACACCCCACATCCGTTAGTGTCACTCACAAAGGGAATGCACTAAGTTTTCTGGAGCATTTAGGGTAAAAGATGCAGATATATTACAAGACGGACAGAAATTAAACAGCGGAAAATAAATCATTACTTTATTGATAAAATAGTTTGTACAACGGTTTCTTTACAATATCAGAGTATCATCTGTCTTACAAAATAAAGAAGCATAAAAACAACATTTATATTCCCCGATTTTAGCAAGAGCCAGCCATAGCATCTGAAAAGAGAATCCAAGCAAACTTCGACAAATCTTCAAGCTGGGAAAGAGTGGCAGTCCAACTTAACTTGAGATAAATTATTCCCTCCTTTATTACCTAAGGGGGAAACGGAAGAAAAGAAGACGAAAGAAAAACAGAGTCAGACATAAAGCCTGAGTAAGTTCAGTAACTTCTAGCATGTGAACAAAACGACATGAATTAACTGAACACAAGATAACACCATGATGATAGGGTCAGCAAGATTAGACAAGATAATCACAAGATATGCTAAGCTAAGAAAAACTGGATATGCTCTAATACTTTCGCCGCTTCGCTATTTACTTATTATACCGGTTTCTATATCTCTGCACTACCTAACTAGTGTCCCAACTAGTAACGATAACGTGATCCCAATCCCTGTATTTTCCATTGCCTTCAGGCATACATTTATTATTTATTATCTAGATCGAATATAGGGTTTTCTCTCAAGTGCTTTCTAGATTCAACTAGAATTTACGCTATCTGCTGAACGCTTTTTGGATTCATGGTTTATGCCACTTAGTCCAACTAGGGATTATGCTACCTGTCGAACGATGCCCCCAAGTCTAGGACACATTACCAAGAGTGGTATGTGTTCCTATACTTCCCCACGCATGTATCGCGAATCGTTATCGCTTGTCCAGATGCACATGTCCTGTAATGTGCGGTCCGAGTCCTGTGACAGGGCAAATCAAGGAATACAGAACTCGGTCGGGAGCTTTCAGATATTTGCCGATGCAGATGCTAAGGTCTGTTTTTATTCCAGTGGCTATGTTCCCACTTGACCCCTCCCTCAACTAATGAAAGGCACACCTTGAAAAATGAGAACTATACGCCGGCCCCCGGTGCCCTACTATCCTATGGCCATCCTCACCCATAACTAGATAGCAAGTATATGGTCTTTTGGAGTTCTCCGCCTTTCCGCTTCACGTATTTCGATTGACTGAAGATGGATGGTAGACGACGAGTTGCTATCACAGGGCTACCGTTTTCTCGCCGAATCACGCCGGTCCATCCTAGTCTTTAGGTTGCCATATATTGCAACCAAGGCATACCCCTGGTTCTTCTACCGTAGACCTTAACCTCTGTGAGCCCAGGAGGATCATCAGTAGCCTCACAGAGGGATACCAAGAGTACCCTCACGTCCCCTCGAAGCCTCGGGCTTCGTAACCCAATTCGTTCGAGCCTTCGTTTTAATCAGACGGACGTTCGCTCCTTCCCGTTTTATACTAAGAATTACTACTTAGTTCTACTAACTAAGGCTTACCACTTAGTTTCCAGAATCGTTATTTTCTTAACTAAGGTTTACTACTTAGCTCCTTTTAACTAAGGTTTACTACTTAGTTCTCTTTCCCTCCAATTTGGATTGGTTAAGTGTTTTTAGTCAATTCAAGCTAACTTAACCCTCTTCATTTCCCTTGATAAACCGGTTAAGTGTTATCAGTAATTCATGTTGACTTAACCCTCCCACAAACCAAGTTATATTGGTTAAGTATTTCTTATTAATTAACCCTACCCATTCATCCTGCATCGGTTAAGCGTTCCTTTTTAACTTAACCTTGCCCATCTGTTTGAACTAACATGTTATTAATGGTTAAGTATTATCTCTTCAGGTTTTAGACTTAACCCTATTCCTTTATCGCAATCTGATGGTTAAGTGTTCAAGTTTACTTAACTCTACAGTCTAGCCCAGCTAACATATCAAATAGGCTAAGTGTATTAAGTTTTACTTAACCCCAACCTCTAGTCTAGTTAACATGTAAATTTGGCTAAGTTTATTAACCTTACTTAACCCCAACCTCTAGTCTAGTTAACATGTTAATTTGGCTAAGTGTATTAACTTTACTTAACCCCTACAAGTCTTGTCTTTTCACCATGTTAAGTTTGGTTAAGTGTCCCTATGGACTTAGCCCTCCCATTCTAGCTTAACTGTGTTAAGTTGGTTAAGTGTTCCTATGGACTTAACTCTCCCATTCTAGCTTAACTGTGTTAAGTGTCAGTCTGAAACTAGCCCCACCCATCAAGTTTAGTTATCATGCTGAACTGGTTAAGTGTCTTAGTTAACTTAACCCTACCATTCTTTTTCTAGCTTTAACTAAATAAATTAAAGTCGCGACCACTCACATTAGACTGGTATTGTTGCGAATACTGGATGTGCCGGTTGGTTCTGGGCAGGTTTACATCGCAACTCATTCTAACCTCGGGTTCGGCATATTCGTGTTTTCTAAGTTCGAAGGGTTTAGATTAATTTCCAAATCAGGTTTTAAAAGTAACCATCCCGTCCGTCGGATCAGTTAGGGATCACCAGGGAGAGCAGGAAACTTGTATTTTCCAAACCCAAGCCTAGACACTATCCTCTCTGTCACACTAGAACTTTCTGGTGTATTATTAAAAGAGATGTCGTTAAGAAACCTTTAATTTGTCTAAATTTACATTTCTCATTTAGGACAAATTCTATAAGTAAATCATTCCTAGTTTACTTATTTCCTAATTCCTCTTTTAATGTAAATTGTCAACATTTATTCTTACGGCCCATTTTCCCCTCTATATCATATTTATGCCTTTTGGTATGTGAACTATACCAAATTAAGTGTCACTAACCATAATTTTGCTAAACATGACAATTACTCCCTATTATGGCTAATTTCAAATTTATCCCAATATATTTCTCAGGCCAAGTTAGCTAATCCAATTCTGATTTCACATTCTAATTACAGTTCATGTCAAACTAGACTTATTATTCTAGTTCATAATTCTTGTAAATGCTAGATTTACAAGTCAATACTAGATTCAAATTACACATCCTATAATTTATGTCAAATTTATCCAATTTGCACTTCTATGAACATTCCATAATACATGTTCCCAATTTATGCCAATTTCCAAGTTTATAACTACGTTTTTAGTAAATTTCATATTTTTCCCAAATCGTATTCCCACCGTTCGTATAATCGTGATTCAATCTAGATTATAGATAAATCTAGTTTCGTAGAAGATAGGGAACAAAAGAAAGACATAATAACTGGCATAAAAAGGGTTGAATAATGACGTCGGTTCAAGAACATGGGTAGACTTAACTTAATAGGTAAATTCCCAAGGTCTAAAACCAAAGAAAAGCAAGAATAGACAGAATAGGGACGTAGGTTCAAGAACACGGGTAGACCTAACTTAATAGGTAAATTCCCAATGTCTAAAACCAAAGAAAACCAACAACAGACAGGGTAGATAATCAGGTTTAGACCTAATTTCATAGTCACAAATTTTAAGCAACACTTTCCTAGTCAGGAATCATAGGTGTTTAGTCACAGTTGTCCTTGTTATGTCATAGGCAATAGTTTATGCTTTCTAGTCAAGGGCACAGGCTTAGTCAAGGAAATAATGCTCATAGTCACAGTCACAGTCATCGGCAATGTCCATAGTCATAGGCAATGTTCATAGTCAAAGAGGCATATGGTTCTAAGGTCCATAGTTTCATAGTCACAGTCTTATTTCTTCTTGAATCATAACAGTTCTTAATTTGGTCCAAAGAAATAGGCATTGATTCAAAAATAGAAAGAATTGGCATACTCTTCTATTCCTTTAATTTCATGTCACGAATAGAGAAAACGTTCAAATCTAGAAATAACTGACTTACAGAGATTAGATTAGAATAGAAAGATGGCATTGCTATGATTCGTGCGATGTTGCTTGAAACCGTTTGAGTTAGCCTTTGATTCTTATCTTGAAACTTTAACCTTGATTCGAATCTCTTCTTGAAAACTTGAGGAGCGTAAAATTGTCTTGGATTTTCGTATTATCTTCTTATTTTTATATATTTATATATTTTCTCAGAGGCAGCATAAGGATAGAAAAGAATTGTGAATAGAGAAGGAGACTAAGGCTGTTTATATAGTGTTAGGCGGACAAACCTGGTCAGAAAACGTGACCAAATACATCAGAACGAACCATATTCAGAAAGCTGGAAAAAGCAGGGGGGTCGACCCCCAGGTCGACTACCCAGACGACCTGGGTGACCCAGGTCGACTACCCAGTCGACCTGGGTGCCTTGGGCGGGAAAATTCCCACCCAGCCCAATCTGGCTCCGATTTTGAATTTGAATTCGCTTTTCTGAACTGTTTCGAAATTTGAACTTCGCTAAATCTTCCGGAGGTCATATCTTCCTCATACGGACTCCGATTTACGCAAATTCGGACTCGTTGTCATGCAGAATTCCGAGACGAACGCAATGGCGTAGCCTGTTTCCCTTGATTTTTATTTTAATATTTAATTCTGCCTTGATTTGCGAATCATAGTGTTACCGAATTACGGGGTGTTACATTCTCCCCCACTTAAAAGGATTTCGTCCCCGAAATCTTCAAGTTAGGAAGAATGTGTCCTACCATCCAATCACCCATCTACTCAACCATTCAATCATAGGCATTCATTGTCCTTAAAAGATTTCTAATGCTTTCATGTTCATATGCATAGTGTGTGTATATGTCTTTATCTAATGCAAAATCAGGCGGTCTACTAATTCAGTTGACCTCATTAATGCAAATCATGTCAGTGCCATGCGTCCAATTATGTATGCAAGCATCCCTAGTTATGTAAATACTACATGTGTGCACAGCCATTCATCCATATGCAACATCCATATGATACCATATCAAGCTCAACTTACAAACAAATACATATCTGTAAATGCAAGATGAAAGTGTCCGAACTTGATCTAGTGCCTAATACGTATGCATATGTATCCACGAGAAACCATTTGTAACCACTTGCAACCATCAACCATAACATGTTTCAAATACATGTTTACATCCATTGGCTTCTACCTACAGGTCGAAGATACGACCTAGAGGATATACCTTGGAAAGAGAGAAACAATTATGCGTAAAGTTCCTACAAATAAAAGAAATCAAGGATGAATCCTTAAGGAAAAAGGGTATAATGCTAGTATCTATCCTTCTTGAGCTTTACTCCACTGTATCTTAACTAATTTAACTTCACGGTTGTGATGTTTCTGATCTCCATTTCCAAAATAAATAGATGTTAATCACGGTAGCAAGTTTACATACCAAGATGGTTTGAGGTCTCTCCTCTTAGCTTGTCCATCACGCCATAACTATGAGGGTCAAAAGGTCACTACGTGCTTTTTAGAGTTCCTGCCACAACTATTCATCTCTCACGCAAACCATCCTTGTCAAACTCGACATACCTCAAGTACAAGCTCCAAAGGCCTAAACCAATATCAGACAAGCACCCAAGGAATATCTCCTTCGAATTTAGACGATCTACATGAGATGATATAAGCAAACTTGATAGCTATTCTCAAATCCCTACTAACCAAAAATAAACTGGTCGGACCACCAATTGGATTTGAGACTCTAGTGGGATCTTTCTACTATACAAGTATCCTGTTGTAGAGACTCAACTATGGAAGTGGATATGAACAAATGAGAAGCGCTAAAACCAAAGGAAATAGTACGAATAGCAAAACTAGACTCTTCCATCAGAACTTTACTACCTTTCTCCTAGGTACGCTTGGTGGTGAAAGTTTGTTCTTGCCCTTCTGAAAATCTTGTTCCTCGTCCTTGCCCTTGTCCTTAATTATATACCCTATCATATCCTAGTAAAGATACTTCTTCTTGTCTTAGGTTTTATAATTTCTTCCTCCTTCGTGAGCTAAATCTACATCCATGAATTCCTCATCCTGGAGTTGTGCTCCTTAGCCAAACTCCTCATCCCCTTCCGTGTGTAACCATGTTGACAAATCTCTCGAAAGCTGCTTCCATCGTACAGAAAACCCTATAATCTTGAAAGAAAACTAGCCACAGGTGAAACGACTATGGCTATGGATGGAAGCCAGGCACGACTTCGCCCTTCGATGAGGTTACCTCCTAGAAAGCCAGGAGCCCCAGAGACTCAAGAAAGAAGGAGACATGAATTCAAACAGAGGAAGAGAAAATAGTGCGTATGGCTTTGGGGAATATGCCTTTAAAACGAAAATTTCCTTTTGAAAATGCTTCTTTTAAAACTGGTTTGAAAACAATTTTTCAAATCTTTCATCTGATCCGGTAACCTTCAGCTCTGATACCACGTGTAACACCCCACATCCGTTAGTGTCACTCACAAAGGGAATGCACTAAGTTTTGTGGAGCATTTAGGGTAAAAGATGCAGATAAATTACAAGACAGACAGAAATTAAACAACGGAAAATAAAACTTTACATTATTGATAAAATAGTTTGTACAATGGTTTCTTTACAATATCAGAGTATCATCTGTCTTACAAAATAAAGAAGCACAAAAACAACATTTATATTCCCTGATTTTAGCCAGAGCCAGCCATAGCATCTGAAAAGAGAATCCAAGCAAACTTCGACAAATCTTCAAGCTGGGAAAGAGTGGCAGTCCAACTTAACTTGAGCTAAACTATTCCCTCCTTTACTACCTGGGGAGGGGGGGAACGGAAGAAAATAAGACGAAAGAAAAACAGAGTCAGACATAAAGCCTGAGTAAGTTCAGTAACTTCTAGCATGTGAACAAAACGACATGAATTAACTGAATACAAGATAACACCATGATGATAGGGTCGACAAGATTAGACAAGATAATCACAAGATATGCTAAGCTAAGAAAAACTGGATATGCTCTAATACTTTCGCCGCTTCGCTATTTCCTTATTATACTGGTTTCTATATCTCTGCACCACCTAACTAATGTCCCAACTAGTAACGATAACGTGATCCCAATCCCTGTATTTTCCATTGCCTTCAGGCATACATTTATTATTTATTATCTAGATCTAATCTAGGGTTTTCTATCAAGTGCTTTCTAGATTCAACTAGAGTTTACGCTATCTGCTGAACGCTTTTCGGATTCAGGGTTTATGCCACTTAGTCTAACTAGGGATTATGCTACCTGTCGAACGATGCCCCCAAGTCTAGGACACATTACCAAGAGTGGTATGTGTTCCTATACTTCCCCACGCATGTATCGCGAATCGTTATCGCTTGTCTAGATGCACATGTCCTGTAATGTGCGGTCCGAGTCCTGTGAACGGGCAAATCAAGGAATACAGAACTTGGCCGGGAGCTTTCAGATATCTGTCGATGCAGATGCTAAGGTCTGTATTTATTCCAGTGGCTATGGTCCCACTTGACCCCTCCCTCAACTAATGAAAGGCACACCTTGAAAAAGGAGAACTATACGCCGGCCCCCGGTGCCCTACTATCCTATGGCCATCCTCACCCATAACTAGATAGCAAGTATATGCTCTTTTGGAGTTCTCCTCGTTTCTGCTTCACGAATCTTGATTGACTGAAGATGGATGGTGGACGACGAGTTGCTATCACAGGGCTACCGTTTTCTCGCCGAATCGCACCGGTCCATCCTAGTCTTTAGGTTGCCATATATTGCAACCAAGGCATACCCCTGGTTCTTCTACCGCAGACCTTAACCTCTGTGAGCCCAGGAGGATCATATGCTGCCTCACAGAGGGATACCAAGAGTACCCTCACGTCACCTCGAAGCCTCGGGCTTCGTAACCAAATTCGTTGGAGCCTTCGTTTTAATTAGACGGACGTTCGCTCCTTCCCGTTTTATACTAAGAATACTACTTAGTTCTACTAACTAAGGTTTACCACTTAGTTTCCGGAATCGTTGTTTTCTTAACTAAGGTTTACTACTTAGCTCATTTTAACTAAGGTTTACTACTTAGTTCTCTTTCCCGCCAATTTGGATTGGTTAAGTGTTTTTAGTCAATTAAAGCTAACTTAACCCTCTTCATTTCCCTTGATAAACCGGTTAAGTGTTATCAGTAATTCATGTTGACTTAACCCTCCCACAAACCAAGTTATATTGGTTAAGTATTTCTTATTACTTAACCCTACCCATTCATCCTGCATCGGTTAAGCGTTCCTTTTTAACTTAACCTTGCCTGTCTGTTTTAACTAACACGTTATTAATGGTTAAGTATTATCTCTTCAGGTTTTAGACTTAACCCTATTCCTTTATCACAATCTGATGGTTAAGTGTTCAAGTTTACTTAACTCTATAGTCTAGCCCAGCTAACATATCAAATTGGCTAAGTGTATTAAGTTTTACTTAACCCCAACCTTTAGTCTAGTTAACATGTAAATTTGGCAAAGTGTATTAACCTTACTTAACCCCAACCTCTAGTCTAGTTTACATGTTAATTTGGCTAAGTGTATTAACTTTACTTAACCCCTACAAGTCTTGTCTTGTCACCATGTTAAGTTTGGTTAAGTGTCCCTATGGACTTAGCCCTCCCATTCTAGCTTAACTGTGTTAAGTTGGTTAAGTGTTCCTATGGACTTAACCCTCCCATTCTAGCTTAACTGTGTTAAGTGTCAGTCTGAACCTAACCCCACCCATCAGTTTAGTTATCATGTTGAACTGGTTAAGTGTCTTTGTTAACTTAACCCTACCATTCTTGTTCTAGCTTTAACTAAATAAATTAAAGCCGCGACCACTCACATTAGACAGATATTGTTGCGAATACTGGTTGTGCCGGTTGGTTCCGGGCAGGTTTACATCGCAACTCAGTCTAACCTCGGGTTAGGCATATTCGTGTTTTCTAAGTTCGAAGGGTTTTGATTAATTTCCAAATCAGGTTTTAAAAGTAACCATCCCGTCCGTCGGATCGGTTAGGGATAGCCAGGGAGAGCAGGAAACTTGTATTTTCCAAACCCAAGCCTAGACACTATCCTCTCTGTCACCCTAGAATTTTCTTGTGTATTATTAAAACAGATGTCGTTAAGAAACCTTTAATTTGTCTAAATTTACATTTCTCATTTAGTACAAATTCTATAAGTAAATCATTCCTAGTTTACTTATTTCCTAATTCCTCTTTTAATGTAAATTATCAACATTTATTCTTATGGCCCATTTCCCCGTCTATATCATATTTATGCTTTTTGGTATGTGAACTATACCAAATTAAGTGTCACTAACCATAATTTTGCTAAACATGACAATTACTCCCTATTTTGGCCAATTTCAAATTTATGCCAATATATTTCTCATACCAAATTAGCTAATCCAATTCTGATTTAACATTCTAATTACAGTTCATGTCAAACTAGACTTATTATTCTAGTTCATAATTCTTGTAAATGCTAGATTTACAAGTCAATACTAGATTCAAATTACACATCCTATAATTTATGTCAAATTTATCCAATTTTCACTTCTATGAACATGCCATAATACATGTTCCCAATTTATACCAATTTCCAAGTTTATAACTACGTTTTTAGTAAATTTCATATTTTGCCCAAATCGTATTCCCACCGTTCGTATAATCGTGATTCAATCTAGATTATAGATAAATCTAGATTCGTAGAAGATAGGGAACAAAAGATAGACATAATAACTGGCATAAAAAGGGTCGAATAACGACGTCGGTTCAAGAACATGGGTAGACCTAACTTAATAGGTAAATTCCCAAGGTCTAAAACCAAAAAAAACCAAGAATAGACAGAATAGGGACGTAGGTTCAAGAAAATGGGTAGACCTAACTTAATAGGTAAATTCCCAAGGTCTAAAACCAAAGAAAACCAAGAACAGATAGGGTAGATAATCAGGTTTAGACCCAATTTCATAGTCACAAAATTTAAGCAACACTTTCCTAGTCAGGAATCATAGGTTTTTAGTCACAGTTGTCCTTGTTATGTCATAGGCAATAGTTTATGCTTTCTAGTCAAGGGCATAGGCTTAGTCAAGGAAATAATGCTCATAGTCACAGTCACAGTCATAGGCAATGTCCATAGTCATAGGCAATGTTCATAGTCAAAGAGGCATATGGTTCTAAGGTCCATTGTTTCATAGTCACAGTCTTATTTCTCCTTGAATCATAACAGTTCTTAATTTGGTCCAAAGAAATAGTCACTGATTGAAATAGAAAGAATTGGCATACTCTTTTATTCCTTTAATTTCATGTCACAAATAGAGAAAACGTTCAAATCTAGGAATAACTGACTTACAGAGATTATATTAGAATAGAAAGATGGCGTTGCTATGATTCGTGAGACGTTGCTTGAAACCGTTTGAGTTAGCCTTTGATTCTTATCCTGAAACTTCAACCTTGATTCGAATCTCTTCTTGACAACTTGAGCAACATAACCTTGTCTTGGATTTTCGTATTATCTTCTTATTTTTATATATTTATATATTTTCTCAGAGGCAGCATAAGGATAGAAAAGAATTGTGAATAGAGAAGGAGACTAAGGATGTTTATATAGTGTTAGGCGGACGAACCTGGTCAGAAAACGTGACCAAATACATCAGAACGAACCAGATTCAGAAAGCTGGAAAAAGCAGGGGGGTCGACCCCAGGTCGACAACCCAGTCGACCTGGGTGCCCCAGGTCGACTACCCAGTCGACCTGGGTGCCTTGGGCGGGAAAATTCCCACCCAGCCCAATCTGGCTCCGATTTTGAATTTGAATTCGCTTTTCTGAACTGTTTCGAAATTTGAACTTCGCTGAGTCTTCCGGAGGTCATATCTTCCTCATACGGACTCCGATTTACGCAAACTCGAACTCGTTTTCATGCAGAATTCCGAGACGAACGCAATGGCGCAGCCCGTTTCCCTTGATTTTGATATTAATATTTAATTCTGCCTTGATTTGTGAATCTTAGTGTTACAGAATTACGGGGTGTTACAGTCAAGCTCTTCTTTTGTTTTATTGTATTGATCCTTAAGGGTGGCTAGTTCATTCTCGTGCTTAGCTAACTCTTTCCTCGTGTGCTCAAGAATATTTTTCTCGAAGCCATATTCTAGCTTCATACCCTCTATCTTGACCTCCAGACTCCTGATGACTTCAGATGATCGTCTTGAATATATGGACATTTCATTATACTAAGTCAAAGAAAATTCAATATCTGAACTAACCCAACTAACAAAAGGTTCTGGAACTGGTTGCAAGTTATGGACAAATTTTATATGAGAGAAGTGATGATGGGTGAATGCATGCCCCAATCCTTTGATCCTTCCATAGTAGCTTTCTCCTACGCAAACGAGATTGGCAGCTGAGTACTTTTACTTGTACACTTGGCAGGGACAACAGGTTCTTAGCCACGGGAAGCAATCCATGTTAACTTTTGAGGGGGATTGATGGGGAGTTTGTGGAGAGAGGTCTTTCTTTGAGATTGTAAACTGGCTATCTTGCCATCTCCCCGAGAGGACTTATCATGAGAACAGGAGGCGGAGTGATGTCTTTCTCTTTCACATTCTTTGCCTTTCTCTCGAGCTCATTCCCTCTCTTTTTCTTTCTTATTCTTTTTTTTCTTCTCTTGATCCTCCTTATCATACCTCTCCCGACAATGCTTTCTTTGTTTTCTTTCACAAGCACGCATCTCATTGTATTCTTGGTCTCGCTTTTCTTGGAAGGAAGTTCGACCAACAGGACCACCTCTGTGCAGACTGGCACCGAATTGATCATGGTACTGTGCTCCTCTCTTCATGGGAACTTTAATTCGAGCTCAAGTTGGCACTTGGCATATGCAAATGGAAAATATGCTATGACATGCAGCGCTTGTGTGTGTCCTAGTGCTCCGCTCAAAGACGGACTAGATCCTAGATTTTTGCTTATAGCCATCACCTCCTTGGCTTTTATAAGAGTTATACCGTCCTCAGACTTTAGGAAGGAGATAGAATCCAGATTCTAAGAAGAAACTATAGTATCCGATAGATCCAAATCTTCCAAGTCCTGATATGGCGACTCCACTTCCTCTTCATGATTGCCCTAAATGGGAGGTTTTTCCTTCTCTGTATTCATGCCACTTGGTTGAGGAATCTGTGATTTTGTCTCAGCCATCCTTTCGGGAAGCAACTCCTTCTACCCTTTCGCCGGACCTCAACTGGACCCAAGAAGATCCGCCTTCTAAACAATTCTTCTTCTTCTAGTGACCTTCTTGATCTTGAATGGAGATTGGGTTGAGGGGACCGCAGACCCTCTCAATGAGGGAAGAGTCACTTGCCCCTCGATTATGGGCACGTAGGTGGTCATGACCGAAGGCTCCCCGACTGGGGGCACGATCACTTCCGATATGTCGATTGATAGGATTTGATCTCCGCCGGCTCCTCGGGTCCACTTAGCATCAAGAAGGTGGTAACGATGTAGAAGTGCATCTTGAGGCTTCTCTTAACACTTCGATCCTTCTTTGGAACACTCAACAAAGTAGCCAGATGCTCGTGATACACATGTATGACAAGTTTAGCCGGATTACTACCTGTAAGAGTAATAGATATAAGAGATCTTTTCATGCAGCTAATATAACAATAAGCTGAGATTCGACACTTACAACATTTAAGCCATCTTCCGGGACACTCTGGTTATCGAGGAGTGTAGAACCATTTAGGCATAATGTCTCCTAGCTTGCTACATCCTCGGTAATTTTTCTTCCACAAGCAGCCTCAAAAAAGAGAAATGAAGGAGTTGGGATCTTGATATGCTTAAAGTTGAAAAGGAAAATAATGTCCTCAAAAGTTGGGACCTAATGTAGATGCTCCATGTACAAGACGTATAGTGAAATCAAGTTTGCATACACGGTGGGATGAAGCTTCATTGGCGCCATTTTCACGCGTTTAAGAAATTCAATAATGAAATGATGTAAAGGAGGAATAACCCTGATCATGCAGATCTGTCGGCTCACCGCCATGAAGCCTTCAGGTGGATTGTGAAGAAATTCCTATTCTCTGGGAATCCGAATTTCTCCCTAGAGGATTCCGTATTTTGCACTTAAACTCTTCTATTTTTCTTCATCCATGGTATAAGGCCATGAGTCCTTGTGAGTCTCCAAGATTACGTTGTCAGCGGGAGCATCAGGGGCTACTCCTTCCCCTTCTTCCTGTACCTACTCTTATTCTCCAAAATTCACAAGCTCTCTGACATGCTGGCTAATGACATATCATGCGTCATTATTATATGATTCAATTTCAGAACATGGGTATTCCTTTTGGTCTTCTTCGACTGCTTTGCTCTTTTCTGACTCAGAGTTAGGAGTTGGGTACTTGCTAGTCATCTTAGCTTTGCTATCCATGAAACAATTATTAATTAGAATAATAAAATGGATTTCCCCTATGTGTGTACTAGTGCAAGTGTGTGCAGTGTAAGTGTGCAAAAATATATGCATAAACGGAAACATTAAAGACAACAATATGCATTAGTCCATATGGTTAGAAATATGCAATGTTAAGTTCATATGTTTAGTCCTTGGGCTCTATCCTAACTGCCCATATTTGTAAGTGAATTTGGTTCATCAAATGTTGGTGTGTGTGAAGTTGTCGGGCTATAAGAGATTTGTTGGAATTAAGTTTCAAGTCTCGGATCGAATAGCCCCTGGTCTACATCCCACTGGTTGAAGATCTTCGGCTTGGATAGTGTTTGTGTATGCAATTTGACATAGGAAAAGTCCTCCAGCTCGATGCTCCTGGACTCGAATGACCTATATTCGACCTGAACCCTAATACCTCATGCTAATTCATCACAAATTCCATTCCAGTTCGATGTCCTCTAGCTCGATCAAGCCCTCCTTTGACTCAGATCTCCCTATTATCCAACATCAATTCCACTGCCTTATCCTTTCTTTACTAGTGCATGAAATCTCGGCTAGACATCCTCTTGTTCGAACCAAGCTCTACGTTCCGTTCAAGACGAAGACAAGATCCTCCATCATCCATCCGAATCCACCAATCTCTCGTTCATTCCTCCATCCGTGTGACTTCAAGGATTACCCAAGAAAGAATCTTAGACCATCAAGACCTCTCTTCTTCCCCAACTCAGAAAACTCAATTTCGATCTCTATTCAACTCTAAAATCTATCAACCGACCAACTCGCTCCTCCTCGAGAATTACCCGCAAATTACTCATGATTATGCTACATCTCCCCAGATCCGACGTCGGTACTGGCGATAGGGATGACGGTGAATCCTTTCGAGTTTGGGCTGAAATCACCAAAAAAGAAAAAGGTGTGGATTATTAGTTTAAATTGTTAGGAATTGCGACAAAAAATGTGGATTAGATCAATCATTGTCTACCTAAAGTGCTTGTTTATTAAGATTCGAAGATTTGAGTTGATTTAGAGAAGATTTCAAAAATCTTGGATCTTCGACTCGAATGGCAGTGAAAGTAAAAGTAAAATAATGTTGTGTGGGCCATCTTTATATAGTAAAACAAAGAGACTCTTCGTACTCTGTCTAAAAATATGGTTCCTAGACAAAATTGCCCGGGTCAATTATGTCGACCCAAGATGGGTCGACCCGGATATATCGAGCCAACATTCGGTTCGATCATCAACCTGGAAGAACAATCTTGAATTGACTTCTCAAACACTTCATGGTTTTGATGGCTTTGATCAATTCCAGTTCTTATATGACTCCAATAGCGGCTCGTACTGAACTGTACATAATCGTCAGGTCTGACTTGATCACGCGCTCGACTTGCGCAGGATGACAGCATCGCTTAGCAACGATCTGTGTGTCATCACATAAGAGAGCCAATGATTTGGCATGATGAATGACAAACTATTCATGTAGACAAAATAATCCGAGTGCAATGGCTCTTCAAGCTAATGTGACTATTCATTACCTCCATTAAGAGACTAGATGGCATTCCGTAGGATAACAAATCAACCGATTCAAAGTACATCCCTTTTTCTATGCGACATACATTGGATGTCAAAGTGTTGACCTACCTGGCCTTCAAGGTTTCATGCATACTAGAGTCAAGCCAAGGTATCACTGAAAAGCCATGTTTCGGGTTGAGCAAATCCTAGATCGGTGGAAGTTTGGCCCGACATGGGCCCTACCACTCTATAACTAAGCGTTAGGATGAGAATCACCAACTCGGCTCGTCTAAATCCTCGAGATGATTAACGTAATCCTGCCGGTGAAGACCAACCTCGACTTGGTGCAAGTTTCAGGTCGGCCAGACAGGGCATATCGACCCGAACCAGGAACGTAAGAAGAAGCTTGGTAATAAGTCTCCAAGCCTTGGGTCAAACTATTATTGGTTCGACTAAGTCAACCCGAGCCTGGTCCAACATGCAAATATCTCCCAATAGACTTGTTCCAACTCCATTTTGACCGCCTCTTCTACCTCTACAACTCCGGATTAGCTGTCACCTCTCCATACCTAGTAGAGCTGGACTATTTCTTAAAAAGAAGAATTCTTCTCCCTCATTTTATATAGTGCACGGATAGATGCACATATCCTAGTCGATCTGAGAACTGCAACATCTATAAATAGCCATCCAAAGTTATGAAAAAGGACTTTAACCTATTTCTTCTCATTTTATTCATTGTTATTGCATTATACTTGGGTTTTAGCCATTAAACCACCTTTGTACTAAAAGTTTCTATATAATCAACAGATTGTAAAGTGGACATAGGCTCAACATTGCCGAACCACTAAAAATTTGCATGTGATTGCATTCTTCTCATTTTCATTTATATTTCTTCTTTTTATCCTCTATGTAAAATCTATTTATGTGGAGTGCCACTTCTTGGAGTCAACAACTATAATCCTAAATTACTTTTCTTTTGGTGAAAGTAAATTAATCGTGTGGGAAATAAACCAAATATACTTAACACCATTTCCTGATTCCAAACTTGTCCTATCTATAATCAACTAGAATTTTAGTCATTCGACTTTGAATACTTAATTGATTTTAAATACTAGAATACGTGTTTTAAAGGGTTTTTTTGGCAGAATAGAACGGTTTTTAAAGTGACTGCAAACTGGAGATTGGCAGCTTATCAACCTACTACTTTTGGTTTTCAAGGTGGACCGTCCACCACAGACTGTTTTTTAGTAGATCGACCACTACAGCCATACAAGCTTAAAGTGAAGGCCAAACAAAGAGTATCTAGACTACAAGTTTTCCTAATTTAAAGCACACCACAAAGGGAGGCGGGACAGACAATTACATGCAAAACAAGTATAAGCCACTGTTCGAGATCTCTAAAATATCGCTCGGGATGTCCTCCGAGATTTCTTTTTGGGCTCCTCCCACAACAAAGCAACAAATATCACTATAAATCTCGTTTTAAATATATCGCCCTAGATATTGCAATATCGAATGATATATCGACCGAGACGACATATCTTCCGAGATCTTTGTTTTTATTAGTTAAACTTTAAGATCTTGCATTAACCAAAATAATAATTAAAAAAACTCAAATATATTCATGATAATATCATGCTATTTTATATTTTGCATGTTGAATGATCATGTCATATATCCATATATGTTCTACAATGCTCATTGTTTTCATATTCATCATTGTTTTAACTAATATGTTACCTATGAAATTGTGTATTTTAAGTTCTACTTATGCTCCACTGTTTAATGTTTTGGATCTTTTTTATGTTCTTTGTCTAATAATAATTCATGTTTATGGATCATAACTTCTAAGCGCTAATTTATTTGTATTGTGTTATCTTTTTCTATTTTAGGCATATTTTGATTTATGAATATGAACGTTCTTTCATAAATTAAAAACAATGTAGTGATTTTTCAATTCAAGTCTAAGATATTATTTTTATAATAGCATCCACAAAAATTATAGTGTAAGAATACCAATTTTTTACATACATATATCTCGAGACTTTCTGATATAGACTTTCATAGCTAAGATGAAAATCCCAAAAAAAAAACCTCGAGTTAGACTCATCTCATTCGAGATCTCCCCCGATATGAGAACAAGTCTCAAAAATACCAAGACGAAATGCGACCGATATCCGAGACTTAAAACCTTGGTACAAGCATTCCTAAAAATAAGAACAGTAGTACAATATCTTGAGCCACACATAGCAAGCGGCAACAGAAAAGGAAGGGTCATAGACACCTACCATCAGTACTACACACAATCTATGCACAACCAAATCAAACAGAGCCACAATAGCTTCCTTAGCATCACATCTCTCGAAATAACACCCGAACTAGGTATGTCATTAAGCTTTGTGAAATGGGAAACTTTACAAAACCAATGACCATTACTTAGTAGTAAACAATAGCCAGAACCATTGATTGACACATCCAAGCTAAGCTTATCATCAAAGACAAGAGGATAGACATGAGCCAAGGCAACAAAGACATGGTACCAATAACATAATTGCATCACACAAGCTTGCAAGGCAAGTTCCAATCTGACATGAATAGAAAATCATACCATGGGAAAGAGACGTAAGTAAGGAAGGCAAAGAAATCCACCATCCTAAACTAGGATATAGAGAACCAAAGTTCCACCAAGTTAACCGAGATAGGAAACGGTAGGAAAAATGAAAACCAGCACACTAAAAACTCACAACCCACCCCAAAACTAGCAGCCTAGCAGCATACCATTCTCCAAACTACCGAAGAAACCAATCCAAAAACTCCAAAACCTAAAAAACTTTAGCTAAAACAAAACAAATAGCCAATAGATGTTCCAACAAGGCGAAAGCCAAGGACACATTGAATATCAGACTCCATAAAATGTACCAAAACAAACAATACCATAAACTAGTGAAGCCAAGCAGTCCCTATGATAGCTCACCAAGCTATAAAGTGAGCAACCCTTCCTAAGCACGCTCAGTAAATAAAAGAAAAAAGCAAGTCATACCAGGCTTATGGATAAGTGAGTCGCTTAACACCTTAATGGAACAAGATGTTACTATAAACCAAGGAAGCTCCGTGAAGGAGATGTAACCTCTAGATCCTAAGCAAGCCGAAACCACCATCAAGAGACAGATAGTACCTACTAACGATACTAATACAACAAGCCTTGCAACCATCGAGACCAACCCCATTCCTCCTGATGAGTCAGACAAACGCCGAACAAAAGAATACCAAGCAATGTGACGAACGAACTCGCATGTCACCTCGCATTGCACATTATAGGAAATCCTTTGGTTGGGAATCACGAGATCTGAACTATAGAGGCAACGATAATAAGAACGCTATGTCCAGAAGGGGCCACCATGCAAAGGAAGAGGAAGGAAGACTGGTGCGAGATTAAGTGAAAGGAAAGAGATGTGGACTGGATCAGGGAATATAGGGATAATTGGAGACAAAAGGAATGGCAGTATACCCACACGGGAAAAAGCAGGGAACAGAGAAAGAGGAGAAGAGAAAAGGTAGGTCGATTAAAAAAGAGGAGATAATGGAGGAGGGGAGAAAGCGAAGAAGTGAAGAAAGGGGATTATCCCTATCGCCATTAACGGGTGCAAGACTGATTCATTTTTATTTTAAAGGGTTTTAATAGTTTGAATTCAAATATAGGGATTATTTTCAAGTTAACAACTAGAATTCAAGTACTGTATATTTAAGATAATTAATACTGCTTATTTAATATTAAAAATACTGAATTAAGTATTGGTTTTTAGTTGAAAATTAATTTAATAGATTAAATACCATATTTAATTCCTTTTTAAAATAATAAATAATAACAACGAATTCGATCTGTATATATTCAATCGTAGTAAATAGTCGTTAAATTAAATAATTAGATAAAAGAATTATTAATTGTTCGACTAAATTTCTGTTGCTACTTTAGTTTAATTTAATTTATTTATTTCAAAAAATTATAAATTGGATAATTTTAAAATTAAGTTTGATGATTTTTCAGCAAAACAACATTGTTTGTGTAATTTTTTTAGAATCCAACAACCAATGTATATTATATTTGTTTTGAAAAATATTATGTTGGAATTTTAAGCATGATGGTAATTTTTGGTAGCAATCGAAATCAGTAAGAGAAATAGTTTTATTTAGTACAGTGTCCTCCAAATGGATATCCAAGCTTCTAACAGCCATAAGAAATTTTTTTGGAGCCTCAGTACAGTACCAAATAAGAATGGATGAATAGAGATTCCAAACTTTAACATATTTTTTTGTAATTTACATTTAAATACTATCTAAAGCTGGAATTTTTATTAATAGTTGTAATACCTTTGGTGTCACATTTTTTAATTATCAATATGAACTGCAAAAAATACTCCTATATAGATATTAACAAATCCAATTATTCTTTGAAATTATGATCTAATAGATAAACTATTTTAAATTTTGAAATATCCCTTTATGCTTAAAAATAAGACCTAATAATTAAACATTTTTACAAATTCAAAATATTCCTCTATGCTTAAATCAGGATCTAACAAATAAACATCATTTACAATTTCATTTTTAACCTTTATCTTTAGTGATAATTGTATTTAATTTTATTAATAGTTAGCTTAGAAGCGTAAATTTTATGTCCAGCTGCGAGCTTCCTAAAATACCCTTTGGTGTCACCTTTTCTCGGTATACAATTTTAAATTATTTATTAATTCTTAAAAAAGATCTAATAATTAAACTCTATAAAAATTCAAAATATCTGTTCATTCTTAAAATCAATATCTAATAAATAAATATAATTTAAATAAATAAACATCATTTACTGTAATGACCAGATTTTTAGCCGTTAAGTTTGAACATTTAAAATTGGTTTTAAATGTTAATTTGGAAATTGGAATAACTCGAATTCTATGATTTTTAGTATTACTTTAATTTGAATATTGAAATAATAAATTTAATTTCTAAATAATTAAGAATAAATTTGACTTGAGATATAGTATGAATTGGATGATTTATTAAGACCCAATTAAGTTCAGGTTTGAATTTTAATAAGAATTTTATTAACAAAATGAAGTTTGATCATATTAATATAAATTAATTAAAAACGAGCTCGCAACGTCGTGGTATTTCATAGTTTTACGATTTGAATTTAAATTTTGTGCATAAGATTCAATATAAGTCTTAATTATTTGAAACAAGAATCTTTCGGATCTATTGGATTATAGTTTTCTAATGAAAGAGAAAATTTGAGATTTCATCCTGTAGACTTTGAGTTCTGTCAAAATTAAATTTTTAGAAAATCGTTGTATAATATTTTATGAACCATAATGATTGACTAATTAAAATGAAAGGATTTAAATAGATTGGGTATCGATTTAACTTGGAATTCAAAATGTTGAGTTCTAGATCCAAATTAGTTTATTTTGAAGCTATATAAAATTCTATTTGAATATATATGATAATAACAATTTATTATCCAAAGATTTGATAGTTTTGAAATCAATTTATATTTTATCGAATTAAAATGTGAAAATAGCCAATTTTCAAACGACCTCGGATTTCAACGGAAATAATTTTATAAAATCTATAATGACTTATTATTGCAAATTTCCAGTTTCGAATCAATTGGAGTTATTTCGTGATCATGAGCGATATAAATGCGTATCGATTTACGTTTTGAGATCTAAGTAGGAGTTATTCAAATGGCCTCTGAATTCGATGAAATCAGTTCCATCGTGTTTGGAATATTAAGTTATTGTAGGATTTCAAATTTCATCATGATTAGAATTCGTTTGTGACCATCGAAACAAAATCTTGGAAAATATTTTCAAGTAATTTCAAAATCTAGGATAAGGTTTTGTTGTGCGTTTGATCAAAAATATCAACTGGCTTATCTTATAAATTTGCCTTCTTTGTTATGTGACTTCGGTCCTCATTTCAAAACACAACCAACTCGATATCAATCTTTCCAAAACCAAACAAATGATCATTCAGAAATCAATATAAAATAGGAGACCCAACAAAATTACTCAATCTTGGATTTGTTGGGACTGGGGGAGGGAGAGCATCATCTCAATAAGCACAAATATTGGTCCAATCACCTATAGTAGTTGGGAAAAGGAGTGTTATCCATAAAATTCACATAGCGTTGGATCGCGTCTTTCATGTAGTTTTGGATCGGTCTGAATCGGATAGAAGCACTCTGGAATGTTCCAAGAAACAGCTGAATCGGCCTGCTTGTATGATGGTTAATCGGCCTACCTCATTGTAAAGTGGATCGGCCTCAGCTGATTTGAATCGGTTCGGGCTGTTGCAGTGTGATTTGTATGGGCTCGATTTGAACTGGATCGGGACGAAGCGTGCTACACTGGCTCGAGACAAGCTGAACCCGGTTTAAGTGCGTTACACTGGCTGGAGAGGTTCTAGATCGGGTAGAGGTATGTTGAATCAGCTCGAGATGAACTGGATCGTGCAGAATCACTCTGGTTCGGATCGGAAGCTTGGAAAATGGAAAGTGGCAGTGGCATTTCTATAAATATCCACAAGACGATCCAATACCTGCAAGTTATAACACACTCATCCCTCACTCCTATAAATAGAGCTTCACATCCACTTTAATGGGGGGCTTTTTGGATAATCCCGAAGGGCTGTCAAACTCAAATCTCAACTTCTTTTAAGTTATTTGATCATCTCAAACACATCAATTCAAAGACCCATCTCTGAATTCATTACAAAGATATGAAGATTCATCAAAACTTGTGAGAGAGTTCGGATTGATTCCATCGACATCCATTCTTGGAGGATCTCAACCATTTCTCGTAGGAATTTCACTAAGTTTAAGAGTGAGAAGAGTGAGGTGGATTATGGATGCATTGAGAGATTATGTTTGTTTTGTAATCCAAAAGGTAATAATGGAATCATTTGATAAAGTGGATGTAAATCACACTTGATCGAACAACTATAAACCTTTGTGTCTTTCCTTACTTGCATCTTTCTAGTTTTCGGCTCCATTTTTACTATTTTAGAGAATATTGTGAATTGCACCTTGCATCTTTGGTGTTGACTCAAGTTTTGAGATCAACATTTGGCGCCCACCATGGGGCGGATTCAGTTGTTCGTCTTCTCTCCTTCCTCCATAAGTTTTGAAGCCTTGCATTAGAAAATATACAATCCTATTTCACTACGATCCACTCCCAGCATTTGCCTAAGCTATGGGAAAACCAGGTAAACCATCAAAGAGGCTCACGTTTCAAAATGCCGAGAATGGTGATAATATCGTTGATCATGAAACTACTCCTCCTATCACCCGATTTGAGGTTGGAGAAGGTTCCAGGGCTGGAGCCGCCGTAACAAAACGAGAGTTAGATGAAGTGGCCGCAACTTTAGCTAGCCAGATGAATATTGCAAATGAGGCCATGATGAAGAGACTCGAAACGATGTTCGCCATGCAAGCCGCTATTGCAAAAGTCACCATGAAGAATGCCCATGCTAAATCCATACAGACTACGCATATAGAAAACATTGGTTCCTCTTCTTCAAGCCCAATCCGAGAAAATTTTGTCTAAGAGACGATGAATCCTAAGCATAAGGAAGCAAAGCTGCCCGCTCGCGACCATCCTGATAAAGCGACTTCTCAACAAGTGCTTGGTCCCGCCAAAGGGGTACCTCTCCAAGCGGGAGGTTCACGGCCCCAAAATCCGAACTATGACTGTCTTCTTAGGCCGACATCCGGTAAGGAAGATGGTGTCCGGCCAGTGGACCAACACAATGAGGAGGAGCGAATATCAAAAATGATTCGTAAAATCACGAAGAGAAATCAGAAGAAGCGGGATGATGAAAAAGAATGGGGTTTTGCTCCCACAAAAACTCCGCTCACCGAAAGAATCAAAATGGCACCATATCCGAAAAATTCAAGCCTCAAGTAGTGCAAGCTTATAATAGGACGAATGAACCAAATGTATTTCTGTTCAAGTACAACCAACACATGGATGGGACTCATGCCACTGATGAGTTGAAGTGTTTGTACTTTCTGACTTACCTTGAGGGGGTGCGTCGCTTTGTTTCACCAAATTGCCACCGAGGTCAGTGGATGATTTTGCTACCCTGGCCAAGTTGTTCAAAGAGAAATTCAGACCTCAAGCCACAAAAGTGCGAGATGTTATGGAATTTAATAAACTCGAGCAAAGACTAGAAGAATCCGTTAGGGCCTTCCTTGCTAGCTTTAATACCGCTGCGGCTGAAGTGGAAAATTATGAGCCTCGCTTGGCTTTGATGGCCTTAAAGGGGGCTATAAGTAAGAAGACTAAGCTCGGACGGTGGATTAAAAAGAAAAAACCTAAGTACTCTAGAGGAGTTGTTCGATAATATTGAGGAATACATAGGTGTGGATGAGGACCCTGCCTATGCTATGGATATCTCGGAAAGCAGCATGCAATCTGATAAGAAGAATAATGATGCACCAAGCGATCAAAAAAACCCTGGAGGTCAGAAACAGGGTAATGATGGGACGGATAATCGAGTCAACAAAAAGTACCGCTTCTTCAAGAACTCGGAGTTGACTCCATTAAACGAAACAGTAGAGAATATTTTCATGACCACTAAGGAAAATGAAGAGTACCCAGTACCAAAGCAGATAAAGGTTAGCGATGCTGCCATAAATTCATGGAGATTTTTTCGGTTTCATAACCAGCCCGGCCATAGCACGAATGAGTGCAGGCACGTAAAGAGTCTAACCGAGGAACTAATAAGGAAGAACAGACTTCAGAAATACACAAAGAATCCGCAGAATACTCAAGCTTCACAAGGTCAAGGAACCTCTACAGGACAAACAAAGCAAAGTGAAAATGCTGCAAACGCTGTCATGCCAAGGCTGATCATTAACACCATTTCAGGGGGTCCACATCTTGCCGGGAAAAGCTGAGGGGATGTTGTGAAATATGCTAATGAGATAAAAGACCTTCCAAGAGGAGAAGAACTCATGATTATGGATGAAGGCTCGTTAGCGAAGATATCTAGGTCTCCCTGGGATGACATTATGTTCAATGATCAGGACTCAGAGGGATTGATAACTCCAACCGAAGATCCGATGGTAATAACCGTAGGCTTGGGTCCTGCCATTGTTAGAAGAGTTCTAGTTGAGAGTGGGGCATCCGTTAATGTTCTTTTCGTTAGTGCATTCCAAAGGATGAATCTATCCATGGAGGATGTGAATGTTTGTCAAAGCAAAATTCATGGTTTCACAGGACAAGCTGTTCAGCCAATCAGAGTCATCAATCTACTTGTTGAGCTCAGTGAAGGAGAAAACAAGGCGACATAGAATCAATATTTCATCGTAGTCGATGAGTGGTCTGCTTATAATGCTTTCCTTGGAAGACCAACCCACACGACTTTCAGAATAACGATGGCGCCATGGTGCCTAACAATGAAATTTCCCACAGAAAACGGGGTTGGAGTGGTCAAAGGCGATCAACAAACAGCAAGGGAATGCTACCTGTTGGAACTTGCTAAGGCGAGGAAAAAAGAAGTGGGAAAGGATGCGGAGCTCTCGCCCCGCATTCTTTGATCCCCCTTACAGCAATTAAGGCGGGGCCCTCATACTAGTGAACATAGTGGGCCCCAGAAGGAAATCGATCCGAGGAAAACCAATATGGAGGAAGATAGAGTAGCACCGGCTGAAGATACCATTTCCATTTCAGTACATGACAAAGATCGTGATCGAGTCTTAAAGATAGGTTCTCAGTTGGGCCAAAAGCTGCAGAAGAACTTGATAATGTTACTAAAAGAAAATTTGGATGTCTTTGCTTGGACACACTCAGACATGTGTGGAATATCAATAGATGTAATTGTCCATAAATTGAATATTAATCCCCATTTAACTCCTGTAAAACAGAAACGACGAACTTAGGGACTTGAAAGTTCAATGGCATTAAAAGAAGAAGAAGATAGACTTTTTCAAGAACAATTTTATACGAACATCTACGTATCCCTATTGGGTATCGAATCAAGTTCTCATCAAAAAGTCTAATGGTAAGTGGAGAGTATGAATAGATTACTCAGACCTCAACAAAGCATGTCCCAATGACAGCTCCGCTCTGCCTAGAATCGATTAACTTGTCGATGCAACTTTAGGGCATGCACTATCATCTTTCATGGATGCGTATTCTGGATACAATCAAATTATGATGCACGAACCGGATCAGGAGAACACAAGTTTTATAACTGACAGAGGCTTGTACTATTATAAGGTTATGCCATTTGGACTAAAGAATGCAGAAGCAACATACCAGCATCTTGTTAACTCCATATTCAAATCCTAGATTGGGAGCACTATGGAGGTTTACGTCAATGACATGTTAGTAAAATTAAAAAAGGGTGAAGATCACCTAGAGGATCTAGCAGAGATGTTCCATATCCTTAGTAAATTTGACATGAATTTAAATACTTTGAAATGCTCATTTGTGGTTTCCTCAGGGAAATTTCTTAGATTCATAGTCAATGCTAGGGGCATTGAAGAAAATACTTCCCAAGTCACGACATTATGAGAAATGCGAGCACCAAAAACGATAAAGGAGCTTCAGAGCTTGAATGGGAAGATTGCCGCCCTTAATCGCTTAATTTCTAAAGCAATAGATCGATGCATTCCCCTTTTTGACGCTTTAAGGAAAGGAAAGAAATGGACCCCAGAATGTCAAATGGCTTTCGAAGAATTGATCAAACATATGGAGTCTCCGCCAATGCTTTCGAAGCCTAAAGATGGAGAAGAGCTATTCCTATATTTAGCCATTTCCTCGCATGCTCTAAGCATGGCACTTGTACGTGAAGAAGCCAAGGTTCAATTGCCAGTTTATTACATAAGCAAGCGGTTCAATGGGGGCAGAGTTGAACTATCCGAAGCTGGAAAAGTTAGCATACTGCCTTCTCATTGCCTCACAAATATTGAGACCGTAATTCCAATCTCATCCAATAAATGTTCTCACTGATCAGCCGCTAAGGAAAATTCTCTTCTGTCCGGAAACTTCTGGAAAGCTATTGAAATGGAATATTGAGCTTAGTCAATATGACATCACCTATCACCCTTGAAGAGATATCAATGGGCAAGCTTTAGCAGATTTCATCGTCGAGTTCATGGACAGAGGAAATGGAATTGAAGAACCAACAAGGACCGTCATTAGCTGGAAGCTATACTTGATGGCTCAAGGAATGACTACTGTTTAGGGGCTGGAATTGTCTTAGAAACTCCAGAAGGCCATTCCTTGTGTTAAGCATTAAGGTTGGAACTTCCATCAACCAATAAAGAGGCTAAGTACGAATCATTGATAAACGGATTAAGACTAGCAAAAGAGCTTAATCTAAAAACCGTGCAGATCTTCAGTGATTCCCAATTGGTAGTAAGTCAGGTTCTTGGCAAATTCCAAGCCAAAGTTGGAAATCTACCTTCCTATCTTATGAAAGCTATGGAACTTCTCAACAACCTCGATCATTACACCATATCTCACATTCCAAGAGAGGAAAATACAAAGGCGGATTCGCTCGCTAAATATGCTATCTTTCTGATGCACATTTGCTCGGGTTAATACCTATTGAAGTCCTTACAATCCCAGCCATTGAAGAGGTAGATGTTGACTGGATTATGGAAAAAGTTAAAGAACCTATGTCTTGGATGAAACCGATTAAGGAACATATCCTCAACGGAACACTTCCAGAGGAACCCAAAAAGCGGAGGAAAATACTGCGCAAATCTCCGCTATATCTTGTTCAAGACAAGAGGTTGTATGGACGGGGATTCTCTACGCCATTACTACGATGTGTGTCCAAGGAAGAATCGAAAGCAATTTTAGCCGAATTACATGAGGGAGACTGCGGGGGTCACGTCGGTGGTCAAACACCAGCCAAAAAAGTTCTACGATATGGCTATTTTTTTCCCGATGTGAACTTGGATGCAATGACTTATGACAAAAGATGTGATAAGTGTCAAAGATATGCAAAAATCCCGAGATCACCACCAACTGAGTTGACCCAGATGGTCAGTCCATGATCATTTGTTGTCTGGGGCATAGATTTGATTGGGGCACCACTTATTGCAAAATCAAGTATGAAGTACGCAATAGTGGCGGTCGATTACTTTGCTAAATGGGCTGAAGAAGAGCCACTAGCCACTATTACTTCGAAGAAGGCGATCAACTTTGTCTTGAAAAACATCATCTGCAGGTTTGGCATTCCGCAAAAGATAATTTATAATAATGTGACTCAATTTGAGAGCGCTGAGTTTTTGGACTTTCTGCCAAGTACGAACACCAAGGTTAGGTCTGTTAAATGACATGACGCTTAAATCACAAAAAAACTGCAAGTTTCACTAAAAGGCATCTTCTTGATTGCAAGGTCTTAGGCCCTAGTTCTAACAAATTGTGGTAAAACTCGATAAAAGAACTAGCGTCTGCCTTGTGGAACAGCGCAGCCAATAAACCAAAGTCCTCCCCTAGGGGCACCTAGTCAATCGCCAGTACCATTAATACATGGTCCAGCCACGACATATACAAGGCCTTTAAACCAAATACCTCCCCAAGGGCCACCCGGTTCATCGTCGATGCCATTAGAACATGGATGGATAGGGATATAAATACTGGGTTCGAAAGATCTCTTCGGGGGTATCCGATGAGATGTTGGGTCTTCCAAACCCAACTATTAATTCTGGATCTTTCAAATCCAGTTACTGGAGGACTTTGAAAGACCCCTACTGGGGCATCCGATCATAAGTCGGGTCTTCCAAATTCGGTTAGCGACGGACCCAAAGGCCTTCACGGAGGCACCCTACAGATTCTATAAGCGACTAGGTCATTTAGTCACAATGAATAACGGGTTTACAAATATTCCTTCAGGAAAGTGAAAATATAAGACCTCTCAAACAGGGGTACGAAGGAATGAAAACTCATCCTCCTTTAAAGGGTATGAGTCGAAACAGTTAGGCCGGAATCCTATAATCATGATCACGCTAAAAATCAGTGATAGCAAGAATGCATGGATCAAAGGTTCCGGAGGAAATCAACCACAAAGTACGGTTTCTAAACTCTAAGAAACCTGTGACAAACCTTTGTTTGGGGACAATACCACTGCACTAAAGAAATTCAATAATGCTTGTTTCTCAAACATACCACAGATTTGTCACAGCTTGAGATCGAAAGTTCAACCTAAATTGAACCCCGAAATGGCTGTAGCAAACCCAAGAACTTCAATACCGTGACAAACACAAAGGTGGTTGTTCGCGAGGAAGAAGTTTCAGGAGTGGATTCGACCAAAATCAAGAAGGGGCAAAGGAAAAATCGGTTGAGAAAATTCATTTAGCGATAACTCATGGTTGTGGTCAGAAATGACTTACCAAAATGCTGCAGGATCATTCTTATACCAAGTATTGCAAGTAATTTACAGTGTAAAATTTTTGTGTTGCAATCATGAAAGGTGATATCAGTGTAGAGCTAATGCAAAGTGAAAAGTATATCCAAGAAAACAGGCTATGAACTAAATAACCTAGGCAATCAAGCATTGATCATCATGACCAACCAGACAAGTCAACAGACAGCACAGCCACAGCAATCAAAGTGTACCAAATAACTTCAGAGTTAAAGGCGAGGACATGAACTCGCTTAAATACAACCGGTCTAAAGATAAAGTTCATCAAGCCAAAAGTCATCAAACATTAAGAGAAAAGAGCTAGGCATTCTGGTACTTCCTGGGCCGTTCCACCTTCCTCTTCACTGGAGCCGAACTAGACGGAGAAGCATCAGAAGCCGACGTCTTACAGGATGAGCCCACTAACTCGATATTCCCCTTAGGAAAGGTAGCAATAACAACATCTCGCTTCCTTAAAGCACGAATAAACTTCACTTTATCGTCCTCCGGAATAGCGATACGCTCAATACTCTCCTTATAAAGCCTTCTCAAATCCCTAGCCAGCTTATGCCAGTCCTGAAACTTTTTGGCAGTCTGATCTTTGAGTAAGTCCATCTGCCTCTCGAACTGATGCAAGGTGTCCTCCATGCGACTAAGCAACCTAGATTTGGCAACAACTATGTACCTAGAATTCACTTGACGATTAGTATGAGACACATCCAAATTAAGGGGGATCCCTTGCAAGTTCCAACCTGGGAGTCGTCTAGCGAGCTTGGCATTACAGGTTCCCGGAGCATAGTGAGGCCTGTTCACAATTGTCTGTATCTCTGGGTAAGTAGAGCCGAAAAGTAAAGTAGAATTCACTGAAGGTTGGCCAATTGTCTCATCGTCCAGATCAAAGAACCTTTTTATCCTGAATTCTTCAGAAGTTGGATCCATTCTACACGAAAAAGGAAGTATTCAAATATTGTTTTTTAGCTTCCTTATCGTTAAAATGAAAAAGGACAAGAAGGTAGCTAAACAGTGTACAGAAGCAATTGATCCATACTGGATCGGTCATAGTCGATTCGTCTGAGATCGGTCAGGCACAAACCAAAATGGATCGATTATGACTGATCCATGCCGGATCAGTCAAAGAACGATCTACGCTGGGTCAGTCACAACTGATCCATACTGGTTCGGTCGAGACCGATCCAAAATGGATTGATTGCGAACGAGCAATTCTAAATCGGCCGAAACCAATTCATATTGACCCAACATAGATCAGTCATAGCCGATCTAGATTGAATTGGTCTAAGTCATCCAATTGGCCGAACAAATAAACCCTAGTGGTCTTGACCAGCTGTCAAAGTTACTTCTAATCTTTTTGTTTACCTCATAAACATTTACCATGTAAGTGATTACAATACGAGACTTGAGATCTTCGTTTTCATGGGATAAACGGAACTTGCGTTACATATTAGTGGTCATATTCATCTAAAAACTAAGGTTTACAAAAAATCTTTCTACTTGCTACTAATGAATTGTGCAGATAACCAGACATGCAAAATCAAACTCTTTAGTAAAATTTTGCATGAAGTGAAAGATGGGGCATACAAAACTTGGGAATACGAAAGCAAATCAAAGTCAATCGCTAGCTTAGTCAGTGATATGATCAAAGCCTTTTACCACAACCCAATCCCACGCTAAGTAATAGATACCATAGTCATCAAACAAAGTGCAATGAATTGACGAAGGTATTTCAAGAGAGATTGACGAAAAATAAAGAAAAATAATAATAAAGAACCTGGCAACCAAGGAGTTCTACTTGAAGTTCAAGGGAGAAAGACGGGCTAACAGAGAATTTGGAAAAGAAAGAAAGCTTCGTTCTTGATCTTCCTTGCTCAAAATGCATCTGCCATGGATTTTTCTTAAGAAGGAAAGCTAAACAATGAAGGAATGCCCATTCAATGGATCGCATTATGTAAGGGGGGCATTGGGAAGCTCAATCAACATGAGAGAGAAAAGTCTCATTGGTCAAATCACCTTGGTCACCGAGCCAGATCAAATAGGTTACAACCGATCCAAATTGGACCGGTCATAATTGAGACAATATTAAATCGGTCAACGCAGGTCCAAAATGGACCAGCCCAGACCGATCCAGATTGAATTGGTTAAGGCAGATCCAAATTGGATCAGCCCAGACCGACCCAGACTGAATCAGTCGTAACCGATCCAAATTGGATCTGTCATGACCAATCCCTATTGGATCATCCAGGACTGATCCAAGCTGGATCGTCCATAGCCGGTTCAGTGTTGTCCCGATTCATGAGCAACTTCTTGGATCAAACCATTTCAACACCAAAATTTGTAAACTAAAGCCCTATGATTCAAAGAACTAACTCGAGTTGGCAACCCATAAACCCATCGAATCTAATCCATTCCAATTCGAGTCTAAAATCAAAAGAAATCACCAAAAGAAGGCAAAATACCTGCAATTGTGCGGATGTAAAGGGAGAATCTGAATTTGTAAAGATACGAGTTTGAAAGGCTTGGTTCTCGGCTCGAACTAATCGAAGAGAAGCAATTTGGATACAAATTGAAGGAAGAAATTGGATCGGATACCCAAAGTTAAGGTAATTTGTTTCAAGAAGGTGATGTCGCCATCGAAAGCTTTCAGCTGAAGTGAAAAAAATATAGGGAAGTAACGGGTCAAGAGGATTATATGTAGTACCCATGGGCTGTACCGATCCAAACTTCTCTTAAGCCAATCCAAGCCACGGAGGTAGCCTGTCCGATCCAAAGTCAAAGCTCACAATAAAAGAACAATAATCCATCAAAATATCATGGATTTAAAATGTTTCGAAGCTCACAATTTTCGTGAGCAAAATTGTGAACTCCGAGGGGCAAAATGTTATCCATAAAATTCACATAGCATTGGATCGGGTCTTTCATGTAGTTTTGGATCGGTCTGAATCAGATATAAGCACTCTGGAATAGTCCGAGAAACAACTGAATCGGCCTGCTTGTATGATGGTGAATCGGCCTACCTCGTAGTAAAGTGGATCGGCCTCACCTGATCTGAATCGAATCGGGATGTTGCAGTGTGATTTGAATCGGCTCGAGACGAACTGGATCGGGCTGAAGCGCGCTACACTGGCTCGAGACGAGCTAGATCAGGTTGAAGTGCATTACACTGGCTCGAGAGGTTCAGGATCAGGTAGAGGTATGTTGAATCGGCTCGAGATGAACTGGATCGGGCAGAATCACTCTGGATCAGATCAGAAGCTTCGAAACGGGAAAGTGCCAGTGGCATTTCCTTAAATATCCACAAGACCGATCCAATACCTACAAGTTATAACACACTCACCCCTCACTCCTATAAATAGAGCTTCACATCCGCTTTAATGGGGGCTTTTTGGATAATCCCGAAGGTCGGTCGAACTCAATTCTCAACTTCTTTTAAGTAATTTAATCATCTCAAACACTTCACTTCAAAGACCCATCTCCGAATTCACTACGAAGATATGAAGATTCATCGAAACTTGTAAGAGAGTTCGGATTGATTCCATCGACATCCATTCTTGGAGGATCTCAACCATTTCTCGTAGGAATTTCACTAAGTATAAGAGTGAGAAGAGTTAGGTGGATTATGGATGTATTAAGAGAGTATGTTAGTTTTGTAATCCAAAAGGTAATAATGGAATCATTTGATAAAGTGGATGTAGATCACGCTTGATCGAACCACTATAAAACTTTGTGCCTTTCCCTACTTGCATCTTTCTAGTTTTCGGCTCCATTTTAACTATTCTAGAGAATATTGTGAAGTGCACCTTGCATATTTGGTGTTGACTCAAGTTTTGAGATCAACAAGGAGGAGGAATGGAGATGGATGCATTCTTGGTTTTGGCAAATTTTGGCATCATGGGTTGTTTTTGGGCTGGGGTGTCTGAAGAGGAGATGACCGCAGGCCAACGGGGAAGAAGTCGGTGGTGGTCATTGGCTACGCGATGGTCGGAGGCAATGGTTACAGTGAGATAAACAAAATCTTTTCTTTCACGTATATTGATCGAACGAGGAGGTATTGATTGTCGTTATTTATTGGAGTGAAGTTGCTCGAGGCGGCGAAGGCGAGTTCAGGTGGGGCTCCGGTCAACTCTAGCGGCACTGGTGGATGATGAAAATTGTTGAAGTCGTGAAGTTTTATTTTGGACCTTGGGATGGGGAACATGAATTAGAAAATGGTTGCTACGTTGATTAAGGTAAACAAATAAAATTAATTAGTTTAATGTTAATGATGTTTTAATTTATTTAAAATCGTCAAACTTGAAAATAAGATATCTTTGTCATACGTGTACAAAATTCCTTGAAACAAATAGCGTTGGAATTGTACCGACAAACCATATGCGTATAAGCTGGTTTTAAAGGATTCCGAGCTAACTGGAATTTTATATATTTTCATATGCTAGTTTGAAATTATATAAATCAACATGAAATCGTCAATTGAAATAAACTGTGAGTCAACTCTCACGCCTTCTGGAATTCTATAATGTGATTAAATTCATTTAATTATAATTCAACATTGATAGTATAAATTAGGTGTTTGGATGTTTTGAATGTTTATTGTTTGATGGTTGATCGTCGTTACTTATATTCTGTTATTTAAATGATTTACGTTAGAAATTCTATATCATATGCATTTATAAAATTATATTATGACATATGTTGCATGGAACAATAGGTTGTAGGGATCCAAGTGGATTCCTCAAATATTTTGTTTGTTACTTGTTTTTCATATATAAACCATTATACCCAAGTAATGTTAAATCCTGTTTAGATGTTGATTGTTGACCTGGATGTTAAATTTTAAATTAAAATTCAACATTTGATGTGTTATTAATCAGTAACAACAATGATTAAGTGATTAGCAGCAGATGGCTTAAAATTCATCCCTTTATGACGTCAATTTGCCACGAAATTAAATGTTATATAATTTATTTTTATAACTAAAGCAAGATTTATAACTTATATATTCATAAGTTGTTTTAAATAGATGTTTTACTTATAAACAAACATTTATTTTTAGAGAGTCTTATAAAATGATTCTTATAGTAAATCCTTGTGTTTTTAATAAATTTAATAATTAAGAAGTCAAAAATTAACTCAACGGTAAATAATTTGAAATAATTGTTTTTATGTAATAATTGAGTGGTGTATTAAATTAATCAGGTCATTAAATAATTTAAGAAGAGGAATTAGTGGAAATCTGTTAACATGATTAACTAATGTCCTCAAGCTGACTAAGTTAATTGTTTTAAACTGAATCTAGTTATTGGATTAATTATTTTAATAAATATAGTTTTAGCAAACAATTGTTAAAAACCTAATAGTATTTCATAAAATTCAATTAATCTTTTAATTATTTGCTTTAAGATATTATAAAGTTAATTATTACTTTAATAACCTTCTAAAAAGGGATTAACTATTCAATCCTTAGTCAATAAAGATGTTAACAACTTCTACTTTGTTAATAATGAAGTAAACTACTTTTACTTTGATTAACGTTGAGACTAATTATTAATAATAATTAATGGGTTTAACTTTCTAATTGAAATCATTCAAGAATGTAATCAATTTTGAAATGAGTTTTAATTGGAAAATTTTAAAAGAGTTTTAAAAAGAGATTTTCGAATAAAATCCAAGTGTTATAATCAAGGGATATAAAAGAGATTTTAAAAAATAATTCAATGATTTTAAATAAGAGATTACTTAATAATTAAATTAAGTAAGGATGACTAAAATTGAAGGAAGACTTTCAAAGTAAAAAGGAAAAATGTTAAGTAGGCTTGTGTAAAATGATTTAGTAAATAAATCCAAATTGTAATTGAATTGTATTAAAGCATAAGGCTTGTATTGTAGTAAGAATTTATTAAACAATCAAACTAAATAATGTGATTATAATCGAAAGAGAATTGCAAAAGTAAAGAATGGTTTATAAAATCTTACGTTAAATGAGAATGCAAATTTGAGTTTTTGATAATTAGTATCGGTTTTTGAGTTACATATTTTTATCTATCTCAAGATAAGAACGTTGTCGAATCAAGGTCTGGGAGGTAAATAGAATACCCCAACATGAAAGGCTTCACTATTATCTAGGGATGGTATTTGTTTGTAATGGTAATAATGTTGCAAATATTTTATTATTTCCATAAGTAAAGTTTAAAAAAAAACTTTAACCTATAAAGTTGAAGTTAAATAAAACTGTTTGGGTTTATATAATAAAAAATATGTCATTGCACATTGATTTATTATAAGATTAGTAATTACACTTATACCTTTGGGTTATGTATTTATAACAATATGTTGGAAATAAAGAAAGTAAGAAGGGGTTTTGTGAAGATATAGCAATATTTCACGGTAAAGTAAATAAAGAAGTATTTGGCGAATAAGCTTATTCTAAAGTTATAAGTGTTGGATATTTGTTTTCAAAATAACGAAAACAAAAGAAATTTTTGAGATAATTACAGGGAATCAATTTTTAAGAATCGACGAAATGATTTTACTGAGTATTTATAATTTAACGGGCCTGAGCTTCTGATGTACTTATTTGTACTGTTTTGATTTGACAGTTAAAGAACCAACTATCAAATAAATTCCCTTTTTACTATCGATGTGTTAGTACGAAGAGACGGGGATGAGAACTGGACCCAAAATCACATCGAACTGACATTTTGTTCGAAGAATAACTTGCATGGATGCTTATTCGATTTAGAGATTTGAAGATAGTGGATTTTCGTGAGCGGAAGAACTACTCGTTGAATTTGTCTGGTTAACCCCAAGAGTTAATTTGGCGATGATTCTATCATGACTAAATTCTTCGGATTGCAAGGACTACTCGCTATTGATCCATGGGGTGATTCCTATATTGGATGTGGTAGGAGAGTGCCTTCGTTTCATCCTGCTCCTGGAAGAATTGTATGGACGAATGTTTGACTAGGTATTTCCTAAGAATCACGTGTGTTGATTTTTACAAATATACGAAGTATGGTGGCGGAGAAGAAAACTTTATTTAGCTTAACACCTAGAGTATATTTGTGTAAATCAATTAGTGATTTGGTAGATCTGACAATGTGGAATTCGAAGTGAATGTTGATGTGATGTTCTAAAAGTTAATCGTGACCTCTAGCCTCATAAACCGGGAAATGATTGAAATCCGGCAAGTAGCAGGGCTATGTATTTCATACCTATTAGGGTATATCGTCACCTGATCTAGAGAAATTGGTTTTCCCTTTTTTATGCTTCAGAATGAGTATGGCTGGTTTGCAACAAACCGTAATGATGATATATTTGTTACACTCAAGTTAACTGAGTGATCGGTTATGTGTTGTTTGATTGCAAGATAGGTTGAACCCTATTATTTCATCTCTAGAGAGCACTGATCAGAAGGTGGTTACATATCTAGTCATGTTGTCCAATACGAGCCGTACATTTTTAGATGTATACCAACTATGTTGGAAAGGAGATGTAAGCTTTTCGCCTATATTCTTATTTTATTTATGGTTTGATTGACATTACGATAATATCCCAAGATTTTAATATAAAAAGTGATTTGGTTATTGTAAGTTAAAAACATGTGCCATGTATTTGTGTGGTCGTGTCTTATACGAGTTCCATTTTTTCAAAGGATTTTCTAAAGTTAAGAAAATTGTTTTGTGATGAGTTTTATCACTGAAAGTATTCCAAACTAACTCAGATGATTTTGCTTTCCTTAAAATCTGCTTGGGTCAGACCAAAAATATTTCTGGGTTAGGTTTTTCTTGAAGCTTCAAGAGAGAAGCTGGAGTCGAGACATATTTCCATAATTTCATGTACTAAATTATTTTCGCTGTGTGTGTTGTATTGATCTAGTGTGTACTCTAAAGCTATAATCATATATATAAAGTCTTCTCTTGAGTAAAGAGTTTTGATATATTATATTTTATTCGTTCTACTATGAGATTCTATTCAACTTTGATTCTGTTGTTTTGATATCCTTCTTCTTCTATTCTAATATTTCTTTCTATTATCACCCTCTAATTTCTTTCTATTAATTATCTGGGTTATTCGATGCTTGATTTTTGGCAAGTGAATATAGGATAAATGTATTATTGTCAAAATTCGAGTGTCGAATTCCACTAGGTGGTTTTAATGGTGTCAGATCATAACGTTATGCAATAATGTCTTTGTGGTATAGATGGGTTGGTAATACCTTAGATTGAGTTTGAATGTATATATATGAGAGAGTGTATTTGTAACTGAATATAAACTATTTTTATATATATCAATCGCATAGTATATTTTGTAAAGAGGGTAGAAGAAATAATTTTCTCAAATTATTACAATATTGGTAAGCAATCAATGTTGATTTGAATGGAATTCAAATTGGATTATGAAGTTGGAATGGTTTAACCAAAAGGGGACTTTAAATATGAAATGAATACAGATTTAAAGGTGAATAAACTTGATTGAGAAACAATCCACAATAAATGAGTTAAGCCTATTGAAATGAATTCAAGTAAAATGAATCTGAATGGAATATAAAGGAATCGATTTATGTATACAAATGGATTGTAAAGAGAATTGGTTGTAAATAAATTTCATGTGAATTCAATAATATATAAAATAGATTGAGCGTTATTTGTATGTATTATTATGTCTGTACTTATGGCTTAGTTTAATGCTTGTAACTTAACCACTTTAACTTATTTAGCTAACGATCAGGCTTGTTGACCGTATATTTTAATTATCTACCTCTATATGAATTGGCTGTGTAGAACCGTTCTACATAACCGTCTTGCTCAAAAAAATGTAAAATACATTGAAGTGGATAATATGAATGTTTGATCCTACATTGCATGTAAATGTGATACGAGTGATTACTGATGATTAACTATAAAGCTTAAAATGGCTTAATAGGATATAAAGTTTTACAATATGCGTGGTTGTGGAACTAATTAGCTTCATCTGAGTTAAGAACAGGTCTAGAGGCTAATTCATCTTCGAACCTATCTGATTATAGAGCTGATTGGATCTAGTTTGGCTACAACTGCATACTAATTGAGCGAGCTCAGTTATAGATTATAGATCAATAATGCTCATATAAGGTATGCCTATGCGAAGATACAAAATTTGGTATATGACCTTGTGGGTCGCTGCATACATATATATTTCTCTTTTTATATTACGAAAGTTTTTTTGTACATGGGAGACTTTGCTGAAATTTTTCGGAAATTTATAGGACTAGAACTTTTTCAAAATTTTTGTCAACAGAAATGAATTGGTATTTCGATTAAAACTAATTAGATTAATTAGAACTAAAAATTCAAAAAGTGGAAAGAAGGATTTTAACTAAGTGGATTGTGAAAAATTAGAAGATTTGTAGCAGTTTTCCGGCCTTAGTAATTTTGGGGATGAAGTTCTTTTAAGGGGGAGGAATGTAACGACCCAGATTTCTAGTCGTTAAGTTTAAACATTTAACAGTAGTTTTAAATGTTGATTTGGAAATTTAAATAACTTGAATTCTATGATTTTGAGCATTAATTTAATTTTAATATTAAAATAATAAATTTAATTTTGAAATAATTGAGAATAAATTTGATTTGAGGTATAGTATGAACTGGATGATTTATTAAGACCTAATTAAGTTAAGATTTGAACTATAATAATAAATTTATTAATTAAATGAAATTTGATCGTATTAATTTAAATCAACTAAAAACAAGCTCGTAGTATTGTGGTATTTCGCAATTTTACGATTTGAACTTCAATTGAGTGCATATGATTCAATATAAGTCAGAATTCCTTGAAACAAGAATCCTTTGGATCTATTGGATTATAGTTTTCTAATGAAAGAGAAAAACCAAGATTTCATCTTGTAGATTTTGCGTTATGTCAAAATCAAATTTTTAGAAAATCGCTATATAATCATTTATAAACCACAACGATTTATTGAATAAAACGAAAGAATTCTAAATAAGTAGGATATCGATTTAACTTGGAATTCGAAACGCTTGAGTTTTAAATTGAAATTAGTTTATTATTAATCTATATAAGATTCTATTTGAATATATATGATAATAATGACTTATTATCAATAGATTTGATTGTTTTGAAATCAATTTATATTTTATCAATTTATAACTCAAAAATATCTAATTTTCAAACGACCTCAAATTTCAATGAAATTAATTTTATAAAATTCATAATAATTAATTATTATAAGATCTGCAATTTTGAGTCAATTGGAGTTATTTCGTGATTGTATGCGATATAAACGCATATCGATTTACATTTTGAAATTAAAATAGGAGTTTTTCAAATGGTCTTGGAATTCAACGATATTTGTTCCATCGTGTCAGGAATATTAATTTATTATAGGATTTCAAATTTTGCCACGATTAGATTTCGTATGTGACCGTATGAATTAAAAACATCGAACATTACCTACATGTTAAATAATAAAATAGGGGTCACTTCTTGAAACATCCTTATCAAATCCAAATCCAAAATCTTTTTAAATCCTTCAAAATCCCGACCGACATCAAAAAAAATTCTCGACAAATATTTTCAAGTCATTTCAGAATCTCGAATAAGGATTTGCTGTGCATTTGATCAAAAATTCCAGTTGGCCTATCATATAAATTTCCATTCTTTGTTCTGTAACTTCGGTCCTAATTTCAAAAAACAACCAACTCGATCGCAATTTTTCCAAAACAAAACAAATGATCCTTCAGAAATCAATATAAAATAGGAAACTCAACTAAATTACTCAAACTTGGATTTGTTGGGATAGGGGGAGGGAGATCATCATGTTACGCCCCGAATTCGCTGAGCCTCCGAAGAAATGAGAAAACACGGATTATATTGAGAACACGACGCATCAGAACATAATCATGAGAACATTTCATTACTATTACAACAATTACATCAGAGTACAAGAATATATCAGAGTTCAGATAAATAATATATAGCGGAAACATAAATATCAGAGATTTACAAATTACAAAGCAGTGAAAATATGTATGCATAAATATAATGCACTGTGGAAAACATCAACTACCACAACTAAAAGAAATACACGGATACAAAATATTTCGAATATGGCTACAGTCATAATCCAGGATCCCGTGAAAAGATATATCTACGGAAACCAACACTACTAGCTGCCGTGTGGAAAATATGGGCACCCAAAGTTTAAATGGAAACAATAAACCCTGATTCAGTCATGGGACCGGTGTGAGAACTCAAAATAGATATTAAGCTTCACTTTAATATTAGGTAAATCACGAGACCGCGCCGCATGTCACGGAACGGGTTTACTCCTATAAATGCTCTAAACTAAAACAATTTGTAATCAACGCAATGCTTTTGAAAAAATGAAGATATTATAAGTCTCGGGTCCCATCACACAATGCAACACAAACCAGAGGATAGAGTTTTCCCATATATTAGCCAAACATGCTTGATATGCTTTAAAACAAATCATTTTGATATTACTATAAGTGCATAGCGTCAAAACAACTTCAAATATAAATGTATCAATCATAGACGACATAGGTACCATATATTATGTCGCCATACATAGGGTTACAACTAAAACCGAACGATGTCATATTGGAAATTGGATTTCCAACATGAGTCAAGGCAAGGGATGGTCTCCTTACCGATTCGAATCACTTCTAGCAAGATGACCCAAGATTACACACTCTGGGCCAAGGTTTTAAATCTCGGATATCGGTCGCGTTTCATCTTGGGGATTTTATAGACTTGGTCTCGTATCGAGGGAGATCTCGGACGATGTGAGTCTAACTCGGATGTTTGTCTTGGATTTTCATCTCGGGTATGAAAGTTCATATCGGAACAATCTCGGGGTATATGATATGTTAAAAATGATTTTACCAAAATGATTTTTATGAATTCTATCAAAAACATAGATAACTTAAAATGAAAATGCAAAACAACTTTATTATCCTTTATTTTGCAAAAGATCATTCATACTCTAAATTGTAATATGCTTAAAACAAGAATATTTTTAGCCAGGAAACATTAAAAGGATCCAAAACATTAAAAAATCTAGTATAAACAGACCATAAAATACATAATTTCATAAGTAACATGTATGTAATAAGATGAATATGAAAATTATAAGCATTGTAAAACATATACAGACATACAATTTAGTCATTTAACATGCAAAATGTAAAATAAAAAAAGATTGATATGGCTAGATTTGAGTTTTTAATTATAGTTCTAGTTCAGGCACAAATTTTAATTTTAACCAAAAAATATAAGATCTCGGATGATATTCCAGTACTTCGTCTCGGTCGATATACCGTTCGATATTGCAATATCTCGGGCGATATATTCGAAAGGAGATTTAGAGTGATATTTGTTGTTTCGTTTCGAAAGGTGCCCAAAACGAGATCTCGGAGGAGATCTCGGGCGATATTTACGAGATTTGAAACAGTGCTCTGGGCAAACTTTAGATCCTGAAGTGTTGTCCACACTTACTTTAGTGGACTGGTTATTCCTGAACAATAAGTTTCCCGATCCTATCGAACCTCCGAAATGGTCAGTATGTCGACCAATCATATCCGAGGTGCCTCGCATCCATCATCCACAAAAGTAAAAATGTCTAGGCTCCATACTATGACACCACTTCTAGCTAGAAAGAATCGTATACACTCACTGCGTACCGTATCCCCTTTTTGACTCATACCAAGGTGTGAGGCTCGAGAATTAATGCTATACACAAAGTTATGCTACTTAAAGTTGTGCTTTGATCATCATCCACAAGACTCTGCTTTTCAATAATAAGCCTTGATCATTTGCATCTTAGCATGCCACATTGTCAACGCATATCGTACCACTGATTTCAACCAATATATAATCTCTAAGCTCGTACGTCTTAGAGAAGGGTATTAAGTAAGAGAATAAATTATCCGCTACCAAACAGATATATATTTAGCAGATATCAACGAATATAGTATAAAGGAATACAATGTCAGACATACCATCCATTTGCAAGTCCGTTCTGGGTCTGAACGAAACCAAAGGCATCTTATTCCTCGTCCCGTATGTCCAATACAGAAGAGAGGTCCTCGCATATCCGGTCGATCTCCAAGTACATCTAGAAGATCACCACTTATTACCTTGTCTTGGGTGTACAGCCCAATCTAGACATCAGTAATCATCCAACAATGTGAAGATCTCCGATCTTCAACCATTGTCTTCATCGTCAACTTTTAGTCGTCGTATCAGTTATTCAGAATGGGATAAACCCAGTCTTCCCGAATAACTCGTGCATTTTATAATCAATAATCAGTGCTAAAAAACACATCATACGCCTCATTCCAATTAAGAATATTCTTGTATTCAAATATTCACATCTTAGGGGAAAGGTTCCCATTAATTTTATCAAAGATGAGTTCCTTAAACTTATTCTTTAATCCTCCTTTGGATATCATTTTCAAAAGATTTTATTTTAACAATTATAAACCAAATTAAGTTTTGTAAAACTAGTCGGGATTAATGAACCTTACCAAAGTAATCATTTATTTAATAATCCCAATCCCAACATATTTATCCCATGGAGCAAAACTGGTAGAACTCCATATCTAACACCCATGGTGTGATCGGTAAATTTAATTAGCATTTCACATTCAAATCTAATTGAAGATTTAACTATCGCTTGGAGTAAAACTGGTGGTACTCCATTCTTGATCATTTCATGAATTCAATAAATTTAATCATTCCATTCTCATTTTTAATCTATTTAAAGATTCATTAAAACTCTAGTTCAGTTTTAATCTCAACAATCATTACTTAATGATTATTAGAATTTTAGGAAATTTAATCATGTCTTTAATTGGATTAAAGAACCAATGTTATTAAAGACATAGTTCACAATAAACCCAAATCAACTTCCATTAAATATTGAATCTTCACGGAAAACAGATCAATATGTAATTGATATAAATTTCTGTATCAGACTAATAATATAAATGGAATGCGGCAAAGCCTTTTAAATTACATATATAGTAATGGTCTTCCTTCATAGAAGCTCATCTCAATTATTACCAACTCGAATTCCATTCAATTCCAATTTAATCATTAAATTGGAAAACTTTACTTTGGCCAATTTCCATTAAATCTTAATAAAAAGATTTATAAATTTCAAATCATATCTTCATTGTTAATTGGGTTAAAGAACTAATGTTATTTAAAACATCGCTCACGATAAACCCATAATCCAATTCAACTCCAAATAAATTAATTAATTGGTAAAACATCTCTAAATCTTAATTAAAAAATTCATTCTTTTCTCAATTGGGTTTAAGAACAGTGTTAATGAAGACACCATTCACGACAAACCCAAAAACCAATTTGATATCAAATAAAAGACTCTGAATAGAAATCATATCGGCTTATATTCAATAACAAATTTGGAAACCAATGAATACCGTATTAGGAATAGCGATATTTGTATAATCATAGAATAAAATATTGAAATATTCTGAAGAATATTTCCATTCAAATCCATTTCTATTCATCCATTGGAAAATTCTGGTTATATTAAAACCATATAATTTCTTTCAGTTCTTTTCTCTAATTGTTAACTAGTTCATTTAGATAAATATCTTCTATCTTTTCAAATTTGGAATATTTCATCCAAAAAGCTTTTTAAAATCATTTATTATGATTTTACATAATTTATTCATATTTTTAATAATTTTATTAAGGCCCTTACAGTCGGTTTCCAATATTGGCCACCGAATTGCATTCACAACGACCATTTCCAAAACTAATTTGGACATATTTTAACATCTAACCATTAGATTTCAAATCTATTATTACCATTTGAAAGCTTTTTTCGATACGAACCCAACAGTTTCGGTTTTAGGAGAATCCGATGGTCGGATCTCCTGTTATGCCAATTCGAAGTTAATGGTCGAAATTCACGAACGGTCGTTGCACGATACGTTCTATTCAAACCATTTAAATATATATATATATATATATATATATATATATGTATGTATGTATGTATGTATACAATATATTTCATCGATTTCCTTTTTAAACGTACTTTATATAAAACGTTTAAGAATTTGTTTTAAAAATGATTCCAACTTACATTTCAGTTTTAAATCAAAATTGAATATTTCATATCATTACAATATTAAAATGATAATATTTTCAAAATATCAGATTTGAAATCAAGCCTTTTCAATTTTCATTATTAAATGAATAAAATCGACAGAAAATTCCATTTGAGTTAAAATGGCATATATCTACTTAACTCGGCTTCATATATTTCAATATTTTTGTGTCCATCCAAAATCGGACATCAAAATCATATTTTGATTTTTCACTAAATATTATTTTAAAATATTCGCTATTACTGAATTGGAATCAGACTCAATTAATTAACATATAATTTTATTTATATGGATTCCATACATCGCATGTATTCAAAAATAGTGATGAACAACTATTAAACATTCAACTCACATCCTAGAGTGCAATTTATAACTGTATAAGCATTGAATAATTAAATAATGCTTATCATAGTCTGTCAATCAATCGGTTGACATATAATTAAATCCAAGGGAGATGTGAATTAATTATCACCCCTAGACCCGTGTGGGGTTTAAATCATCAACAAATAATTGGGCGATGTGTAAAATTATCATCCCAATACCCTTGTAGGGTTTACACCACAATCTATGTGAATTTATTTACACTTTAATAATAATGGCATTAAATCTGTAAACATCTATCAGTCATCAAACATTTGCAATCACAAGCAACATATATATAAATATATATATATATATATATATATATAGTAATAAAAATAAATAACTGTACAAAAGAACGGAGTGAGAGAATTCTCACATTGGTTTCCACTCGTCAGTCTTTATTTGAAGATTTTATTTTTAAAATAAATTAAATGAGCGTTTAACTTAGCTAAAAATCCAACTTGCTCCTTTTCCATTCTGATTAGTTCCAAGTTGTAGAGTTCGTTGTCATGATCCCAATGCAACTGAAATCGTTCAATTCCGATCTCGTATGAAAAAGATATGACATTTTATACATTGCATTATATACTTAAATTATCTAACTATAATTAATAAACTGATTAATTTCCTTAATCACCCTTTAACCCATTGTATTCTTCGTTTAATTTCTGGAAAACTCTCGCCACCTTGATCCTCGAACTGCGCGTGCCTCCTTCCACTTGGCAACCATCGGCAGCCACCACCATGTCGAGCTCCGCGAGCTCGACCAGCGCCGACCAGGACGACCCTCTCGCACCTCCCAATGCCTCAGAAATCACGCACGAACGCCAGAAGCTTAGGGCTCGAGTTCGCGAAAATTAGTTCATCAATTCATATCTTGACCGTTGATATTGTAAATCTCCGCTAGCTCTAAGATTTTCCTTTAATAAGTTTCTTGAATTGGCGTGAGGATTGGAAAAAATTTGATGAAGAAATCCGGATGAAATGGGCCATAAATCGCTTAAGAACGGCGGACGATTTTCTGAGTGAAATAGGTTTAGAAGTTTAATATATATATACTATTTAATTTGTAAAAGTTTGATTTTGCATTCGAACTCCAAATCAAATCCAACGACTATCGCCCATAGCTAAATACCCCTATTCCGGACACAATGGAATATGTTTCGTAAGCCAATTCGACTGATTCAAGTTTTCATCAAAATTAAAATATAAACTAATATAACATTCAATATTGAATTTCAACGTACATTTTACTTTACCGGGGCCACATACTGACTCCAAAAATTATGAAAATTGAAATATAGCTATGTTTTGATGATACGGTCCTAAAAAATTAATTTCGTTGAATTTGGAGTCCGTTTGAAAAATGCCCCTTTTTATTTGCTTATTAAATTCAAACTGAAATTGAAAACGCGTTTAAATTCACACGCTCACATATTAATTCCAAATGACTTGAAATTTTAAACCTGACAATAATTTGACGTTCCAGATCCAACAAAAGTGGTTTCATCGAAAATGGAGGTCGTTTGCAAAATGACTATTTTTAAGGGCTTATATATTATTAAAATATATATTAATTCTATAGCAAGTATTTTAAATTTTAATCTGGACATAACTTTCAATTTATAAATTGAAATCTCAGTTTCTTACATTCGTTAGAAAGATATAGTTAAATAGATTCTAACGTTTCTTTTTTTTATCCAATTCTGATTTATATTGAATTCTGTATATTCAATTGATGTTTAAAACCAAATTTTCAAACTATCACACCATTTCGAGTTCGTTTTAATTTATACGTTCTAAAGTCGATTTAAATAAATTTTAAATATTCTTTTATTAAAATAAACAATTTTTAAATATTTAAATCCATTAAATTTAGTTTAAAATAAATCTTAAATTGGTTCCAAAATCTGGGTTATTACAATCTCCCCCACTTAAAATCTTTTTCGTCCCCGAAAAGGAAGATAGAATCGAAGATTGCTTACTTAGTCAACTCAACCTTCGCTTCATTCAATTTCTTTAACTTTTCAGTTTTTAAGAAATTACAATTTTCTCAGAATTTGGCTAACCCCCTAAATTTTTGAAAAATTTCACCATAACCTCCTTTGTACGGGCTGATCGATAAAACCGCAACTTGCCTCACAGGGCCCTCATCAATCAAAAAGAAAAAGAAAAATCCAAGTGGCTTGCCAACCGGCTCACAAAATCATCAACCCCAATGAATATAGTAAATATATACCTATTTGTCGGGCATATAATTTTAATCCTCTTCTTGGTCTTTGTGCAAAAACCTGTTCATTATATATACATGTACATATATCCAATTCCAATCAATTTTCCATTTACTTCAACATTTGACTCGATTTGTCTTAATCTACCATTCATTTTCATATTGGTTGTATTATTCCAATATTTTAATTAGTTAAACAAATTATCATCCATCACAACCAGCAATCAATTAGTTGATTAGCTTTTCAAACATATAATTCTTATATATACTCAAAATCATGTTTTCAATGCCAAATCAAAACCAATAAACTCTAACTAAGTTTTGGTTCTCAAACCAGTCGATTGGAATCGTATAGATATCCCACTTTCGAAACTCGAACATAAATATTAATGATACTATAGTAATCATTAGGATCATCTCCGGGCGACTATAGTGTGATTCTATATCTACCCTGTATATTTGAGCCCTCGAATATACGTTCATGATGCATATATGAAAAATCATTGTATACTAGATAATCCAAATTCAATATAAAATAAACTACTCAAATACGTATAATAATTTTTTTTATTTAAAACTAAATTCTTTTTAATAAATAACACTGTTCAAACTCATTCTAGGGTATTACTAGTCCTATATCTAATGAGTCCTTCTTATAGGACGTTACTAATCCTATCTCTAATGAATTCTTTTGTTAGGTTCTAACGTGCCTTGTTTTCCGAGCTTTGTAAGCAAAAGCTCTGATACCAAACTGTTACGCCCCGAATTCGCCCAGCCCCCGAAGGGACATGAAAATGCAGATTGTATTGAGAACACGACGCATCAAAACAAAAACATGAGAAAATTTCATTGCTATTAAAACAATTACATCAGAGTACAAGAATATATCAGAGTTCAGATAAATAATAAACAGTAGAAAAATAAATATCAGAGATTTACAAATTAGTAAGCAGCGGAAATATATATAAATAAATATAATGCACCCTGGAAAACATCATCTACCACAACTAAAAGAAATACACGAATAGAAAGCATTCCGAATATAGCTCCAGCCATAATCCAGGATCCTGTGAAAAGAAATATTTGCGACAACCAAAACTACTAGCTGCCCTTGTGGAAAATATGGGCACCCAGAGTTTAGGTGGAAACAAAAAACTCTGAGTCAGTCATGGGACTGGTGTGAGAACTCCAAACAGTTATTAAACTTCACTTTAAAATTAGGTAAATCGCAGGACCACGCCGCATTTCATGGAATGGGTTTACTCCCATGAATACTCTGAACTAAAACAATTTGTAAACAATGCAATGCTTTTCGAAAAATGAAGCTATTATAAGACTCAGGTCCCATCACACAATGCAACACAAACCAAAGGATAGAGTTTTCCCTTATAATAGCCAAACATGCTTGATATGCTTTAAAGCAAATCATTTTGATATTACTATAAGTGCATAGTGTCAAAACAACTTCAAATATGGATGTATCAATCATAGACGGCATAGGTACCATATATTATGTCGCCATACATTGGTTTTCAACTAAAACCGGACGATGTCGTATTGGAAATTGGATTTCCAACATGAGTTGAGGCAAAGCATGGTATCCTTACCAATTCGGATCACCCTAGCAAGATTAATCAGGATTACACATCTTGCAGTGCTGGTCCACACTTACTTTAGTGGATTGGTTATTCCTAAACAATATGTTTCTCGGTTCTATCGAACCTCAATAATGGTCAGTATGCCGACCAATCATATCCAAGGCGCCTAGCATCCATCATCCACATAAGTAGAAATGTCTAGGCTCCATTCCATGACACCACTTCAAGCTAGAAAGAAACGTATGTACTCATTGTGTCTCGTATCCTGATTTTGATTCATACCGAGGTGTGAGGCTTGCGAATTAACACTATACACAAATCTATGCTGCTTAAAGCGGTGCTTTAATCATCATCCATAAGACTCTTCTTTTCAACAATAAGCCTTGATCATTTGCATCTTAGCATGCCACATCGTCAATCCATACCGTACTGATGATTTCCACCAATATATAATCTCTAAGCTCGTATGTCTCAGAGTAGGGTGTTAAGAAAGAGAATAAATTCTTTGCTACCAAAAGATATATATTTAGAAGAGATCAATGAATATAATATAAAGAAATACAATGTCAGACATTCCATCCATTTGCAAGTCCGTTCAGGGTTTTAACGAAAACGGAGGCACCTTATTCGTCGTCCCGTATGTCCAATACAGGAGGGAGGTCCTCGCATATCCAGTCGATCTCCAAGTACGTCTGGACGGTCACTACTTTTTACCTTGTCTTGGGTGTACAGCCCAATCAAGACATCAGTAATCATCCAAACGATGTGAAGATCTCCGGTCTTCAACCAACGACTTCATCGTCGACTTTTAGTAGTCGTATCAGTTATTCAGAATGGGATAAACTCGGTCTTCCAGAATAACTCATGTATTTTATAATCAATAATCAAGTGCTAAAAAAACACATCATATGCCTCATTCCAATTCAGAATATTCTTTTATTCAAATGTTCACATCTTAGGATAAATGTTCCCATTAATTTTATCAAAGATGAGTTCTTTTAAACTTATTCTTTAACCTTCCTTTAGATATTATTTTTAAAAGATTTTATTTTATATTTTAACAATTCTAAACCAAATTAAGGTTTATAAAACTAGTCCAGATTAACGAACCTTGCTGAAGTAATCATTTGTTTATTAATGCCAATCTCAACCTATTCATTCCATGGAGCAAAACTGGTAGTACTCCATATCTAAAACCCACGGTGTTATCGGTAAATTTAATTACCATTTCACATTCAAATATAATTAAAGATTTAACTATCGCATGAAGTAAAACTTGTGATACTCCATTCTTAAACATTTCATGGATTCGATAAATTTAATTATTCCATTCTCATTTTTAATCTACTTAAAGATTCATTAAAACTCTAGTTTAGTTTTAATCTCATTGATGATTATTCAACTTTTAGGAAATTTAATCCTGTCTTTAATTAGATTAAAGAACCAATGTTATCAAAAACATAGTTCACAATAAACCCAAATCAACTTCCATTAAATATGGAATCTTCACGGAAAACAGATCAATATATAATTGATATAAATTTCCATATCAGACTAATAATATAAATGGGATACGGCAAACCTTTTAAATTCCATATATAGTAACGGTCTTCCTTCCCAAAAGCTCATCTCAACTATTACCAACTCGAATTCCATTTAATTCCAATTTAATATATTAAATTGGAAAACTTTACTTTGGAAAATTTCAATTAAATCTTAATAAAAAGATTTCTAAATTCCAAATTATATTTTCATTGTTAATTGGGTTGAAGAACTGATGTTATTTAAAACATCACTCACGATAAACCCAAAATCCAATTCAACTGCAATTAAATTAATTAATTGGTAAATCTTCTCAAAATATTAATTAAAAGAATTATTATTTTCTCAACTGGGTTTAAGAATAGTGCTAATGATGACACCATTCATGAAAATCCAAAATCCAATTTTATATCAAATACAAGGCTCTGAATAGAAATCATATCGACTTATATTTAATATCAAATTTTGAAACCAACGGATATCGTATTGGGAATAACAATATCTGTATCTTCCAAATTCCTCAACGATATTTGTGTAATCACATAGTCCAATATCGAAATATTCCGATGACTATATCCATTCAATTCCATTCCAATTCATCCATTGGAAAATTCTGGTTATATTAAAACATATAATTTCTTTCTGTTCTTTACTCTAATTGTTAACTTGTTCATTCAAATAAATACCTTTTACCTTTTCAAATATGGAATATTTCATCCAAAAAACATTTTCAAATCATTTATTATGATTTTACACAATTTATTTATATTTTTAATAATTTTGTTAAGGCCGTTATAGTCGGTTTCCAATATCGGCCACCGAACTGCATTCACAGCGACCATTTCCAAAACTGATTTGGACATATTTTCAAATTTGATAGTTAGATTTCAAATCTCTTATTATCATTCGAAATCTCTTTTCGATACGAAACCAACGTTTCTGGTTTTAGGAGAATCCAACGGTCGGATCTCCCGTTATGTCAATTTGAAGTTAATGGTCGAAACTCGCGAACAGTCGCTGCGCGATACGATCTTTTCAAACCATTTAAATAAATATATATATAATATTTCATCGATTTCCATTTTAAATGTATTTTATTTAAAACATTTATAAATTTATTTTAAAAACGATTCCAACTTACTTTTCAATTTTAAATCAGTATTGAATATTTCATATCATTACAATATTAAAATGATAATATTTTCAAAATATCAGATTTTGAAATCAAACATTTTCAATATTCTCGACAAAAAATTCCATTCGAGTTAAAATGGTGTATATCTAATTAACTCGGCTTCAAATATTATAGTACTTTCGTGTCCATCTAAAATCGGACATCAAAATCATATTTTGATTTTTCACTGAATATTATTTTATAATATTCGCTATTTTTGAATTGGAATCAGACTTAATCAATTACCATATAATTTATTTATATGGATTCCATATGTCGCATGTATTCAAAAATAGTGATAAACAACTATTAAACATTCAATTCACATCTAGAGTGCAATTTACAACTGTATAAGAATTGAATAATTAAATAACACTTATCACAGTCTGTCAATCAATCGGTTGACATACAATTAAATCCAAGGGAGATGTGAATTAATTATCATCCCCAGACCCGTGTGGGGTTTCAAACATCAACAAATAATTGGGCGATATGTAAAATTATCATCCCAATACCTGTGTGGGGTTTACATCACAATCCATGTGAATTTATTTACAGTTACTAATAATGGCATTAAAACTGTAACCATCCATCAAACAACATTTGCAATCACAGGCAACAAATATATATACAGTTATAAAAATAAATAACTGTGTAAAAGAATTGAGTGAGAGAATTCTCACGTTGGTTTCAACTCCGTCAGTCTTTATTTAAAGATTTTATTTAAACTAAATTAAACGAGCATTTAATTTAGCTAAAAATCCAGCTTGCTCCTTTTTAATTCTGGTCAGTTCCATGTTGTAGAGTTTGTTGTCACGATCCCAGCGCAACTGAAATTGTTCAATTCTAATCTGGTATGAAAATATGACATTTTATACAATGCATTACATAATTAAATTAACTAACTATAATTAATAAATTAATTAATTTCCTTAATCACCCTTTAACCAATCATCTTCTTCGTTTAATTTCTAGAAATCACTCGCCATCTTCATCCTCGAACTACGCGCACCTCCTTCCACTTGGCCACCATCGACTGCCACCACCACGTCGAGCTCTACGAGCTCCACCAGCGCCAGCCATGATGGCCCACTCGCGCCTCCCATGCCTTAGAAATCACGCACGAACGCCAGTAGTTTAGGGCTCGAATTCACGAAAATTATTTCACCAATTCAGATCTTGACCATAGATATTGTAGATCTCAACGAGCTCTACGATTTTCCTTTAATAAGTTTCTTGAATTAACGTGGGGATTGAAAGAAATTTCATGAAGAAATCCGGATAAAATCGACCATAAATCGCTTAAGAACGGCGGACAATATTCTGAGTGAATTAGGTTTAGAAATTTAATATATATATATATATATATTAATATTATTTAATTCGTAAATTTTAGATTTTGCATTCGAATTCCAAATCAAACCTAACGAATATCGCCTCTAGCTAAATACCCCTATTCTGGACACAATGGAACATGTTTCGTAAACCAATTCGACTGTTTCGATCAGTTTTCATCAAAATTAAAATATAAATTAATATAACGTTCAATATTGAATTTCAATGTACATTTTAATTTACCGGGGCCACATACTAACTCCAAAAATTATGAAAATTGAAATCTAGCCATGGTTTGATGATACGGTCCTAACAAAATTAATCATCGAATTTGGAGGTCGTTTGAAAACTGAGCCTTTTTATTTTCTTATTAAATTCAAACTGAAATTGAGAACGTGTTTAAATTCACTACACTCATATATTAATTCCAAGTGACTTGAAATTTTAAACCTTACAATAATTTGACGTTCCGGATGCAAAAAAAGTGGTTTTGTCGAAAATGGAGGTTGTTTGCATAATGACTACTTTTAAGGGCTTATATATTATTAAAACATATATTAGTTCTATGGCGACGATTTCAAATTTTAAACTGGACATAACTTTCAATTTATGAATTAAAATCTCAGTTTCTTACATTCGTTACAAAGATATAGTTAACTAGATTCTAAGTTTCTTGTTTTATCCAATTTTGACTTATATTGAATTCTATATAATCAATTGAAGTTTAAAATAAACCCAAAATATCAAACTACCGCGCTATTTCAAGTTCGTTTTAATTAAGTTTTAAATTTATACGTTCTAACTTCGATTTAAATAAATTTTAAATCATCATTTATTAAAATAAACCATTTTTAAATATTAAAATCCATTAAATTCAATTAAAAATAAATTTTAAATTAGTTCTAAAACCGGGTTGTTACACATCATCTCAATACGCACAATTATTTGTGCAATCAGCTACAGTAGCCGGGAAAAGAAGGAGGAACGGAGATGGGTATGTAACTGTTTTTGGAGAATTCCAGCATAGTGGGTGTCCGAAGAGGAGATGAGCGTTAGCCAGAGAAGAAGCGGCCAGTGGTGTTTGCTAGCGACGCGATGGTCGGAGGCAGCGGTTACAGTGAGATAAATGGAATCTTTTAGCTCATTGTTTCTGAGTGAACGAGGAGGTGTTGATGGATGTCGTTGGTCGGAGTGAAGTTACTCGAGGTGGAACAGGCGGGGGTCGGTTCAGGTTGGGCTCCGGTCAACTCTAGCGGTTCTGCTGGGTGAGGAAAGTTGTCGAAGTCATGAAGTTTTTTTTTCAGAGCCTGCGATAAAGAACGTGAATTAGAAAATGGTTAATACATTAAGTAAGGTAAACAAAAAAATTAATTAGTTAGATGTTAATGATGTTTTAATTTATTCAAAATCGTCTAATTTGTAAATAATATATCTTTGCCATACGTATGCAGAATTTCACGAAAAAAGTAGCGTTGGAATCGCATAGACATACCATACGTGCACAAGCTGGTTTGAAATGATTCGGTGCTAATTGGAATTTTATATATTTTCAAACACTACTTTGACATTACATAAATCAACACGAAGTCATCAACTGAAATAAATTGTGAGTTAACTCTTATGCCTTCTGGAATTCTAGATGTGATTAAATTCGTATAATTATAATTCATTGTTGATAGTATAACTTGGATGTTTTAGATGTTTATTTTTTGATGTTGATCATCATTATTTATATTCCATTATTTAAATGATTTAGATTAGAATTTCTATCTCGTATACATTTATTAAATGTTATTTTGATTTGTGATGCAGGGAAGAATAGGTTGGAGGGATCCAATTGGTTTCCCCAAATATTTTGTATGTTGCTTGTTTTTCATGCATGAACCATTTCACCACAGTAACATTAAATCCTATTTGGATGTTAATTGTTGAACTGGATGTTGGTTGTTGAATTAAAATTCAACATTTGGTGTATTATTAATCAATAATTGTATTGGTTAAGTGATTGGCAGCAAATGACCTAAAATCCATCCTTTTATGACGTCAATTTTCCTTCAGGCGAATTAACGAAGTTAAATGTTATAAAATTTATTTGTATAAATAAAGCTAGATTTTTAACTTATATTTTTGTAAGTTATTTGAAATAGAAGTTTTATTTATAAACAAACATTTATTTATAAAGTCTTATTTTATAGTAAATCCTTGTTTTTTATTAAATTTTATAATCAAGGAAGTCAAAATTAACCTAATAGTTAATGATTTGAAATAATAGTTTTTATGTAACAATTAAGTGGTGTGTTAAATCAATTAATTTAAGAGTAAGAATTAATGGAAATCCGTCAACAAGATTAACTAATGTCCTCAAGCTGACTAAGTCATCTTCTTCAAATTGAAACTAGTAATTAGATTAATTTGTTTCAACTAATCTAATAAATATAGTTTAAGAAAAAAAAATTAAAAACTTAATTGGATTTACTAAAAGTTAATTATTCTTTTAATTATTTTGTTTTAATATATTATAAAGTTAATTATTATTTTTATAACCTTCTAAAAAGGAATTAACTATTTGATCCTTAGTTAATAATGAAGTTATCAACTTCTAGTTAATTAATGGTGAAGTAAACTACTTTTACTTCCGTACAATGTTGAGATTAATAATTATTAATAATTAAAAGGATTTACTTTTCAATTGAAATCATTTAAGAATGTAATCAAGTCTGAAATAAGCTTCAATTGGAAATTTATAAAAGAGTTTTATAAAGTGATTTTCGAATAAAATCCAAGTGCTGTAATCAAGTGTTATAAAATAGATTTTGAAAACTAATTCAATGATTTTAAATAAGCGATTACTTAATAATATAATAAGTAAGGTTGATTGTAATTGAAGAAAGACTTTAAAAAAAAGGAAGATGTTAAATAGACTTGTGTAAAAGTATTTGGTAAATAAATCCAATTATAATTGAACTGTATTAACGCTTAAGGCTTGTGTTATAGTAAGAAATTATTTAATAACCAAATTAAGTAATGTGATTATAATCGAAAGGGATTTGCAAAAGTAGAGAATGGTTTATAAAATCTTATCTTAAATGAGTAAGAAAGTTAGAACTTGTGATAATTAATGCCATTTTTTGAGTTACATACTTTTGTCTATCTTAAGATAAGAATGTTATCGAAACAAGGCCTGAGAGATAAATAGAATACCCCAACTTGAACGGCTTCACTATTATCAAGGGATAAAATTAATTTGTAATGGTAATAATATTGGAAATAGTTTATTATTTTCATAAGTAAAGGCTTTTTAAGGAAACTTTAGTCTATAAAGTTGAATTTAAATAGAACCGTTTAGGTTTATATAATAAACAATCTGTCGCAGGACATTGATTTGACCTATATAAGATTAGTAATTAGACTTATAGCTTTGGGTTATGTATTTATAGCAATATTTCCAAAATAAGAAGGTTTTTTTGAATATATTACAATATTTCGAGGTAAAGGAAATAAATAGGTATTTCGGGAATAAGCATACTCTAAAGATATAAGTATTGGATATTTGTTTTCAAAATAACGAAAACAAAAGAAATTTGTTGAGATAATTATAGGGAATCAACTTTTAAGAATAAATGAATTTAATGAATAGTTTTAAATTAATGGGCCTTAGCTGCTGATGTACTTATCTGTACTATTTTGATTTGATAGTTAAAGAATCGACAATCAAATAAATTGCCTTTTTACTATTGGCGTGTTAGATCGAAGAAACCGAGATGGGAACTAGACCCAAAATGTAACACCCCGTATTTTCTGTGATCGTATTAGTAACAAATCATAGAATAATTAAATTATAAAATAAGAATCAAGGGAAACCGGCTATGCCATTGCGTTCGTCTCGAAATTCTTCTTGGAAACGAGTCCGAGTTTTCGAGAAATGGAGTCCGTATGAGGGAGATATGGCCCTCCGAAGTTTCAGAAAATTTCAGAATCCAAAACAGCTCGAAAATTCAAATTCAAATTCGAATTCAAACCCAGAAGCAGGATGGGTGGGAAACTTCCCGCCCAGGACCTAGGTCGACTGGGTAGTCGACCTCCCACTGACCAGGTCGACTCGGTAGTCGACTTCCCCAAGACCAGGTCGACCATAGTGTCGACTTGGGGGTCGACCTGCTCCCGAAACCCAGTTTTTGAACCTGGTTCATTCTGATGTATCCAGTCTCGTTTCTGTCTAGATTCGTCTACCTAATCCTATATAAACTCACCCCTAGCCTCATTCTCTCCACACCATTTCATTTTGTCTATATTCTGCCTCTGTTCTAATTAAAAACAAAAATGGTGTCCCTACTCTGCTGGAATCAAAACTTGGACTGATGCATCTTCTTCCAACCTGAATAGAATTAAAAGCTAAATCAAATCTCAAAACAATTAAAGAGGAATAATTCAGCATTTCTGCATCAACAACAATTTATTATCCTTTCTTAAAACCACGAAAGGCAAGTACAATTATTTTTCGCTATAAACTGTAATTATAATTGTGACATGATTATAAATCTGAATATGAGGTTATGTATATTCTTATCTATCAGATCTGTTTTTCTACGACTATTCTGTACCTCTTCTTCTTTCTATTCTATAGCCAGGCTACTACGAGCGTGCGCAGAATCTCAAAAGAGATTAACGCATGAACGCTAAATTGTGGGATAAATAATAATGCATAATTGGACATGAAACTGTTGCCTATGAGACTATTGCCCATGACTATGATTCACTGACTATGAGACTATTGCCTATGACTATGATTCAAGACTATGAGACTATTGACTATGACTATGATTCATGCCTATGAGACTATTACTATGATTTACGCCTATGAGACTATTGCCTATGACATTGAATAAGAAACTATTGTGATTAGTCGCCCATGACTATTGTGGTTAGTTGCCTATAACTATTGTAGTTAGTTTCTTATGCCTATTCCCTTAATGATGTTGGATCTCATATTTAGTATGTAACCATGCTAGTTTATTCCCATTCACTGTTATGTACATCGAGCCTAGTAAGACCATTATCATTGTATTTGGTTCATCATTGCATGCCTATTCTTTCTTGTGCTTATCCCCTATTCCTTTTGCTAGGGTTATTTCATGAGTACTTAGAGGACTTGTTGAAACATGTCGTACGGGGATTGGGCGTAGCTTAATTAAGTTAATTTGGCATAATAAATATGTTGGCTTAATCTGAATTGTCTATGATAGTGAATGATTAACATGTATATTAGTTCTGGACATAAATGGTAAACTAGAATATTAAATCTAGTTTTGACATGAACTGTAAATGGGTATGTTAAGGCTAAGATTTGGGGCATATATTGTATTATGAATTATGACCTTGATTTAGGCATGTAAGTTTAGGCTAAATTTATGATTAGGCAAGATATCTAAATAGAGTTTTAGACATATAAAATCTGCTAAATCTCTTATCTGCTAAATCTCTTAAACTGCCAAATCTGTTATCTGCTAAAACTGTTGAGTTGCCTAAACTGCTAATTAGATTGAATTGCCTAATCTGCTAATTATGTTAAATTGCCTTATCTGCTAAATCTGCTAAATAGCCTAATCTGTAGGATCTGTTATCTGTTTAATATGTTAAATGACGTAATCTTTTGGAACTGAAATGCTGAAATTTGAAGTATGTGAATCTGTAGGCTCGACTTAAAATTGAGCAAAACTTGTTAATAGAACCTCGAATAGTCTGCTGTAACTTGTACAGAAGTTTAATCTATTAAATAAACATAATTAGCCTGATATCTGAAAAATTTGTATTGAAATGAATTGGCTATGACACGAGGTTAGACTATGTTTGCGGTAGAAGCCTGCCCGGAACCAACCGGCTTAACCAGTGACCGCAAACTATCAGTCTAATGTGAGAGGTCGTAGGCATAACTAAAATATGCTTAGACACGAGGTTAGGTCTGGCTTGTGGTAGAAGTCTGCCCGGAACCGCCCGACATATCCAGCGGCCACAATCTACCGACCTAATGTGAGAGGTTATGTCTAAAACGTGTTGGGTGGACAAGGTCGAACCAATTGGACTAATGAATTTAACAAACCCGTTTCATGAATCTGTAGGCCTAATTAAAAAGTTAGACAAATCTGTAAATCTGTTAAATCCGTATATCTGATCCGTTAGTCTGAAAACTTGTCTGATCTGTGAACTAGTTGATTTGAACTCTGTATGTCTGAACTTGTAAACAAGTTAATCTGAAATCTGTTAGTCTGGGGGACACAAGGTTAGGAGGGAAATTACTTGTGTCATCTGTTGTTTGGGACCCATATTAGTCAGTAACCCTTTCTGGTATCAAAACTTTGACCCAATAGTAGGTAGGGTCCGGGCACGCTTACTGAACTAATTATAAGTGGTTCATTCTGATAATGGCGAGGGGTGTTGATGGTGCATTCCAACTGGGTCATGCGCGTGCATGGATCCCGGTCTGCCTCTGAGGATGTAAGACGCCGTGACATCTGTAAATAGGCCTGTGCCAATTGGTTGTCACTTTAGGGAGTGATACACCCTATTGTGGAGCCAACACAGGGTATTTATGTATTAGGGAGCCGATCGCTTGGGGTAGGATTTTAGGGTACACTTAGTTCTGTCTGTTTCTGTTGGTACCGTCTATTTCTGTTGGGTGGCAACACCTGTCTTCGTGGTACCATCTGTTCGGGTGGTAAAGGCCCATTTACTAGTGTACACCTAATTCTACATTCTGTTTCCGTAGGGATTAATCTGTTTCTGTTTCTGTTCGGGTGGTAAAGGCCCATTATCAGCATTCTTCTTCTGTCTGTTTCTGTTCAGGTGGTAAAGGCCCAATATTAGCATTCTGTTTCTGTCTGTTTCTGTTCAGGTGGTAAAGGCCCATTATCGGCGTTCTGTTTCTGTGGAAATTATTCCGTTCCCGTTTCTATTTCAATTTAGACATTAGGGTGACACCTAATCCTTTTATACTAGTATTAGTGCAGAGAGATGAAAAGTAATATTATTCTGTTTCTTCTGTTTAACCTAAATACATCTGCTGCTACTGTTACTGTTATCTCTCATCCAGTTTTATTTGCATGCCATGATTATTATTATCTGTTCATATGCTGAAAGTCACTGGACTTTCCAGACTTTATGTCTGACCTTGCTTGTTTTCGCCCCTTTTTCTTCCGTTCCCCCCCCCCTCCGGTTTTCCAAGGAGGGAATACTTTAGCTTGATCTGGATTTCTTCTGCTTGAAGTACTCCGAGTGCTTAAAGTATGGCTTGACTCTTTATGGCAGCTTCTTTGGGGATTATGATTTTAAAGTTTTGCACTCTGATGATTTTCTGAACAAGACTGATATTTATGTACTTGAGTTTTATGGTAAAGATGTAACCAAACTGATTTCTGTTTTCCGCTGTAATAAAGTGATAATTTCTCAAGTATTGTTTATCTATCTTGTAAAGTTTTGTTCTGTTTACTAAAATGCTCCACCAAAGTTAAGGCATTCCCTTTGTGAGTGTCTTTAAAGGAGGTGGGGTGTTACACTTGGTATCAGAGCTGAAGGTTACCAGATTAGATCAAAGTTTTTGAAAACTATTTTCAAAAAGGTTTTAAAAGGAAGTATTTTCAAAAAATAAAGTTTATTTTGAAAAACATAATCCCCAGAAGAGCCATATATCTATCTTTTCCGTTCTCCATTTTAAATCCATTTCTTTCATTCCAGCATGTCTGGAAATCTTAACTTTCCAGAGGGCATGGCAATACCTAGTTGGTTCAGGAGGTACTTAGAGGCTAGGGCCAACGATGCAGGCCCAGCAAATATTCCTCCTCCAGCTGCAGCGATTCCTCCTCCTCCACCCCCCTCGTGCAATTGCTTTTTCAAAGATCTGTAAAGATTTAAGGGCCATGGGTGGAAAGGATTTCAAGGGAACTGAATCATTCGTAGAAGCGAGGAACTGGTTCAAAGAAACTGAGGATTTGTTCGTTATTTTCAAGGTGGACGATAGGTAGAAGGTACAATTGGCGGCATGGTTGCTCAACGACGAAGCTTCCTATTGGTGGGAAGTCACTAACGCTGAGAGAACGGTTGAAACATGGATGGATTTCAGAACAAGATTTGAGGCGAAATTCCTCTTGCAAGTTGAACGAAGTCTACAACTGGAATAGTTCTTATCTCTTAAGCAAGGAAGTATGACGGTCAAAGAATACGTCAACAGTTCAACCAACTGGCCAGGTTTGGGCTAGATTTAGTCAACACCCAGCATAAAAAGGCTCTCCGCTTTGTTAAAGGATTGAACGAGTCACTGCACGTCCTAGCCATGACCCATGTACCCATGGGAGCGACTTACGAGAGATTGGTGGATATGACACTACTGCACGAGGAAGACAACGACAAGAAAGAAGAGGCAAAGAAGGAAGAACCACAGAACAAGAAAGCATGGCCCAAAAAGGAAACACAAAGGAAGGGTGAAAAGTCTGAAGATAAGAAGGAGAAAAAGTGCTTTACTTGTGGAAGCTCGACTCATCTGAACAAGGATTGCAGAAAAAGAAAGGGCACTTGCTTTAACTGTGGTGAGATGGGACACTTCTCTAGGGACTGTCCGAAGAAACGAGGACAAAGGCAGAGGGCAGGACCAACTTCAGGAAGGCAGGCGAACAGTCTCGAGGCGAGTGGATAGGATAGAAATAGGAAAACTTTCTGTAGGAGGTTTAATTTCTTTATCTGATTTTTGAGTTAAAACTCTTTTCTGATTCTGGCATTTTGATTCTGTAATCGATACTCTGCACTAGAATACTAGTATTGTTTTTGATTCCGCTATAGACTCAGACCCATAAGGGTTATGACTCATCTAAGCATAGTAAGTTGGGTATCTGTGTTGAGCATTAAGTTGACTATGACGCATGCATTCTGGGTTTTTATCATGCTTAGTTTCCTAAGAATCATTTAGTAATCTGATCTGTACCGGTAATCTGTAAATATTTGAATATTTCTGATAAGGTTGAGATTTCCAGTACTAACATTGTTTAAAGAAGGTAATCCTCTGGGTGTCAATCTGATGGTGATTTCGGTCTTCGGGGTTGATACTTAGGGGAATTTATCTTTCAGCCAAGGTTTAGTGGAAACCAAGTTTTTGTTTATCTGCACTCGCTCCCATCACTCGACTGTATCCTATCAATCGAGTCTTCGACCTATAGACAGGAATCCTATGGATGTAAACATGTGTTTGAGACATGTTATGTTTGATTTTTGCACGTGGATGCAAGTGGTTGCTAGTGGTTGCTCGTGGATGCATATACACACACTAGGCACTAGATCGGCTCGAAAACACTCTCATACTGCATATGGATGTGTGAGCATTTTCAATTTTTCTGTGGATGCAAAATGGTTGACTCATCACATGGATGTTGCATATGAATGAATGGATGTCACTCATATAAGAATGATATTGTATCAAAATGGAAAATTGCATACATGTTGGGCTCGTGGCACTGACATAATTCGCATTAAGGAGGTCAACTGAATTAGTGGACCGCCTGATCTTTGCATTAGATAAGGAACATATACACACACTTTTGCATATGTTCATACGACATTAGAAGTTTTCTAAGGACAATGGATGCTTCTGGATGATGGTTGAGTAGATGGATGACTGGATGGTAGGACACATTCTTCTTAACTTGAAGATTTCGGGGACGAAATCCTTTAAGGAGGGGAGAATGTAACACCCCATATTTTCTGTGATCGTATAAGTAACAAATCAGAGAATAATTAAATTATAAAATAAGAATCAAGGGAAATGGGTTGTGCCAATGTGTTCGTCTTGAAATTCTGCTTGGAAACTAGTCCAAGTTTTCGAGAAACGGAGTCCGTATGAGGGAGATATGGCCCTCCGAAGTTTCAGAAAATTTCGGAATCGAAAACAGCTCGAAAATTCGAATTTAAATTCGAATTCAAACCCAGAAGAGGGCTGGGCGGGAAATTTCCCGCCCAGGACCCAGGTCGACTGGGTGGTTGACTGGGTAGTCGACCTCCCACTGACCAGGTCGACTGGGTAGTCGACTTCCCCTAGACCAGGTCGACCATAGTGTCGACCTGGATTCGACCTGCTCCCGAAACCCAGTTTTTGAACCTGGTTCATTCTGATGTATCCGGTCTCGTTTTTGTCTAGATTCTTCTGCCTAATCCTATATAAACTCACCCCTAGCCTCATTCTCTCCACACCATTTCATTCTGTCTATATTCTGCCTCTGTTCTAATTAAAAACAAAAATGTTGTCGCTACTCTGCTGGAATCAAAACTTGGACTGATGCATCTTCTTCCAACCTGAATAGAATTAAAAGCTAATTCAAATCTCAAATCCATGCTTAGAGCTACGACAATTAAAGAGGAATAATTCAGCATTTCTGCATCAACAACAGTTTATTATCCATTCTTAAAACCACGAAAGGCAAGTACAGTTATTTTCCGCTATAAACTGTAATTATAATTGTGACATGATTATAAATCTGAATCTGAGGTTATGTATATTCTTATCTATCAAATTTATTTTTCTACGACTATTCTGTACCTCTTCTTCTTTCTATTCTATAGCCTGGCTACTACGAGCCTGCGCATAATCTCATAAGAGATTAACGCACGAACGCTAAATTGTGGGATAAATAATAATGCATAATTGGACATGAAACTGTTGCCTATGAGACTATTGCCCATGACTATGATTCATTGACTATGAGACTATTGCCTATGACTATGATTCAAGACTATGAGACTATTGACTATGACTATGATTCATTCCTATGAAACTATTACTATGATTTACGCCTATGAGAGTATTGCCTATGACATTGAATAAGAAACTATTGTGATTAGTCGCCCATGACTATTGTGGTTAGTTGCCTATAACTATTGTAATTAGTTTCTTATGCATATTCCCTTAATGATGTTGGATCTCATATTTAGTATGTAACCTTGCTAGTTTATTCCCATTCACTGTTATGTACAACGAGCCTAGTAAGACCATTATCATTATATTTGGTTCATCATCACATGCCTATTCTTTCTTGTGCTTATCCCTATTCTTTTTGCTAGGGTCATTTCATGAGTACTTAGAGGACTTATGGAAACATGTTATACGGGGATTGGGCGTAGCTTAATTAAGTTAATTTGGCATAATAAATATGTTGGCATAATAAATATGTTAGCATAATCTGAATTGGCTATGATTGTAACAACCCGAATTTTATAACATTTTAAAACAAGAAATCAGGGTAGAATTAAATTCTAAAATAAGAATAAAGTGAAAAGGGTTACGCCATTGCGTTCGTCTCGGAATTCTGGTTGGAAACGAGTCCGAAATTTCGTAAATCGGAGTCCGTATGACCGAGATATGGCCCATAGAAGATTTCAGAAAATTCAAAATTCAGCCCGAAATTTCAAATTCAGCCAGAAGAAGATTGGGCGGGAAAATTTCCCGCCCAGCCCCAGGTCAACTGGGGGGTCGACTGGGGAGTCGACCTGCCCCCGCCCCCCAGGTCGACTGGGGAGTCGACCTGGGTGTCGTCCTGGGGGTCGACCTCTGTGGTCGGGCCTGGTTAGCCTGGTGCAACTGCTTGCTTGTGTGGTCTGGTGGGTTGGCCTGTGACGATTTTCAATGGTTCAGATCTAAACTAGGGTTAATCCTATGGCCAAAACTAGCTCCTACTTCTATAAAAACACCCTAAGACCTAACCTAAATCACTAAAAACTATCCTAACAACAAAGTGCTGCCCAAATGTCTCTTGATCATGGCCTCCATCTTCATCTTCAAAGGCCTAAGCATGCAAACTTGATTCAAGTCAAAGGAGCAAGCTTTCTACATCAAATCAAAGGAGCTACTTATATTCTCAAGGTTTCTAGTGTTGCTACATCATTCCTAGAGCTTCTACAACGATTCAATGACGATTCCTGCTCCTAATTCACTAGCCACGCTATGTAAGTTCTAGCTACTTTTAGATCTAAACGGTAGTTCTAATGTTGACATGGGATAAAATGAGATGAAACCTCAGTATGCTAGTCTATGTGAATCTAGTCTTGCCTCTCTCTTGAGCCTATGACTTTAGGCTATTTCTTAGTTATTAAATCATGCCACTCATATTGTGTTTGACTTAGTTTATCATGCAAGATTGAATTTTTTTTCTTATGGAATGTTGGCATGAACCCTTAGAACCATTTGGCTTGTGGAACATTCATATGAACTTGACTTGGGGCTTATGCATGTAAAAGAACCTAAACCTCTCATGACCATTTAGATGCCTATGATGATGAACCTATTGTTATGCTATTATGCATGTTTGAGGCCAATCCCTTTATGCTATTATGCATATTTGAGGCCAATCCCTTTATGCTATCATACATGATTTGAGGCCAATATGTCGTCATATTATTCCTACTATGTTGACTCGCTTTCACTTGCGTTGGGAATACGCCTTGGGTAGTCTAGGCAAACGTGAGATGGGCTATGAAATTTAACGTGAATTAAGTAAAGGGGAAAATGGGCATAAGTGGAAAACGTGGGCTTTGTCGTAGCCCAAATTTGATATGAACATGATAAGTAGAAAAACATGAAAGTGTCCAAGTCGAGGTTGGGTTGAGTTTGTAGCATAAATCTCCCCGGAACCGCCCGGCAAATCCAGTAGCTACAGACAATAGGACCCAATGTGAGAAGTTGGTCATATCGCGCTTGCAACCCGAGGTTAGACTAGGTTGTGGTGTAAAACTGCCCGGACCCGCCCGGCATATCCAGTAACCACAACAAAGTCTAATGTGAGAGGTTGGGGTGCATTAATTTACTTAATGCCACATGATAAGGTCAAGTAACTTGATTAGACTAATAACACTTAACCAATATGACATGGACGGGTGGGTTAAGTAACTTGATTAGACTAATAACACTTAACCAATATGACATGGACGGGTGGGTTAAGTAACTTGATTAGACTAATAACACTTAACCAATATGACATGGACGGGTCGGTTAAGTAACTTGATTAGACTAATGACACTTAACCAATATGACATGGACGGGTGGGTTAAGTAACTTGATTAGACTAATGACACTTAACCAATATAACGTAGATGGGTGGGTTAAGTAAAACTGGACTTGATTTCTTGATGACACTCAACCATATAACACGATTAGAGGATGGGTTAGTTTAACCTGAATGGGTCGATAACACCCGACTAGTATAACGCGATGCATGGTAAGGTTAATTAAACTCATGAGGGTAACACTTAACCATTATAATTTAACTAGTGGATGGGGTTAGGTTAACATATACTTAACCAATCTAACACGGTGACTTGATGGGGTTAAGTCATGAATCGCTTGAATATACTTAACCAATCTAACATGATAACTTGATGGGGTTAAGTTTTGAATCGCTTGAATATACTTAACCAATCTAACATGATAACTTGATGGGGTTAAGTCATGAATCGCTTGAATATGCTTAACCAATCTAACACGGTGTTTTGATGGGGTTAAGCTTAAATATACTTAACCAATTTGACACGATGATTTGGATAGGGTTAAGTCATGAACCGCTGGAATACGCTTAACCAACTTGACACGTGATTCGTAGGGCTAAGTCATGAACTTGAATGACAACACTTAGCCCACTCGACATGACATGTAGACGGGTTAAGTCACAAACTTGAATGACAACACTTAACCAACTTGATATGCTATACTGATAGGGGTTAAGTCTCTACACTTAACCTACTGGACGAAAACCCTGGTTACGCAGTCCTTTTCAGCAGTAACCCTCTTGGATGTATCACGATACCCTAGGGTCTAGGCTAGGGTGGGGCACGATTACTGGGCTGATTGTAAGCGACCAAAACGACGGCTGAGTTTGGTGCGCCGTCATAGGTTCAGGCGGGCTATGGTCATGCACGTAGTCCGGAGTTGAAAAAGCAGGCATGGGCACCAATAGTTGTACACTGTGCGTGCTTGGAATGGTGTCAGTGGTTGACACCCTAGGGCTTGATACACCCTACGGTGGACCTAGCACAGAGTAGCTACATTCGTGATTGGGTCGTATGACACCGACACATGACGAGCTAGGACTTGTAGGGAGCCGATCGATTAGATCATTACGTGGAAAAAGGGCGTTGTTCGATAGGTAGCATAATCCCTAGTGGTCCTAGGTGGCATAAACCCTGGTCGAATCTAGAAAACGTCCAATAGGTAGCATAATCCCTAGTGGTCCTAGGTGGCGTAAATCCTAGATGAACACGCGATAATTCATGATAAGAAAATACAACTAGATCAAGGGTGATAGTCCAAACGATTTCAAGGATAATGGAACTACGTTGAAGTAGTATAGAACTACATGAGGAAGCCCGTAGGATTTATGGCAAAGGACTAATCATATACATGGGAAGAAACATGCGAGTTGGGAAAATCTACATTATGTTGACATGGACCATTTCATGACATTGGGCAAGGGACATTTAGTAGCTAACACATGACACGGGTTGGGATACTAGTACGAAAGGTGCAGGGAAAATATACTTGATAGAACCTTGGGTGTATTACTCGATAGAACCTTGGGATGTTATACTCGATAGAACCTTGGGATGTTATACTTGATGCATAGTGACCGTAGTTTATCTCTATACAGTAGTTCATCCTGTTACCTTAGTTTAGCTTGTCTATCATGTCATCTTCCTTATGTTTACTTTCAGTTTATGCATGTCACATTACCTTTACCTATTTTTATGCTGGAAGTAGATAGGACTTACCAGTCTTTATGACTGACCCCGTTTCTTTCGCCTCTTTGTCTTCCGTCCCCCCCCCTAGTTTTCAGGGAGGAAATACTGTTATTTAGCTCGGACTTCTTCTGCTTCAAGGTCATCATGTATGGCTTAGATCTTTTCTTGGCTATGGCTATTTTACTGTTTTACTTGGGGAATAATTTATGACTATGGTTTTATGCTTCTTTATTATTGCAAGACAGGTTTCGATGTAAGTAATTTAATGGCACTTTGATGTAAAAGGTTTCAGACCTTACTGCTTTTATAAAGTAGTAAAATCATGTTTTCTTCCGCTGTTTTATATGTTCTGTCTTGTAATATTTCTGTGCATGTTTACCTAGATAATACTCCACCAAAGCTAGTGCATTCCCTTTGTGAGTGACCCTAGCAGAGGGTGGGTGTTACATTTGGTATCAGAGCAGAAGGTTACCAGACTGGGCAAAAGTTTTTATAACCTTCTGAAACTATTTTCAAAGCCATTTTACAAAGAAGCATTTTTCAAGAAAAGTTTTAAAGAAAAAGGCTATTCCCCAAAAAACCATTAGCATTATCCTTCGTTCCCTTGATCGTATCTCTTTACCTTTCTTTCCTCCACCTGTAGTCACAGTAGTTTTAACTGTGACTAATCCTTTTCTAGCTATGTAAATGTTTTCCGTGCGATGGAGGAAGTTCTCAAGAGACCTGTTACCGCGTTATACAAGAAAGGATAGGAGTGGTTAAGGCGAATGAGGCTCAGAACAAGAAGGTAGTTAAGTACTATAGGACAAGGACACGGGCAAAGAACAAGATCGTCGAGAGGGTAATTGTATGCTCTCACTACTAGCGTGCCTAAGAGGGGTGGTAACGTTTCTGGTAAAAGTTTAGCTTTTCCTTTCTATCAACCCGTTAGGACTTCGTTTTGTACATCACATCCTTTTTAAATCCTACTTCGATAGTTGGGTCCCTGCACCTTAGTACTAGCACAATAGAGGGTCCCGTTTTTGTCTCAAATCATGTTGGGGGATCGTCCCATTTATTCATGACTTGTTTGGATTTGAGGATATCTATGACTTTTGGGAATAATGCTTATGTTTTTGAGCTATGGGTTGATTCTAGGAATGGAGTGGTTACCCAGTAAGGGTGCCATTCTCGGTTCTGAAAGGAGGGTAGTTAGACTCTTGACTTGCCTCGGTAATACCCTCGAAGTCTCGTGTAACCTTTAGGGTTCTTTCATGACTGGTTAGCTAGAATCCCTTGATGCATTTGTTGGTAATCCGTTCGAGTAGAGTTCGCCACTAAGGCAGATGGTTCATTTCGCTTGTGCATGAGATATGGAAATCACTCTAGTAAGTACACATGGTAACATGGTTGGCATCTGTTTGTTTCCAAGAGATAGTTCTTCTGCGTGGAATACCGTAGAGCGAGTAAACGAGATCCATGATTCACTAATGAATTTTGGAGAGCTTGCATGAAAAACCAAAAGTACACGAATATGGTTGAACCAAGTATACTAGAGGGAGAATAAGTAAAAGTGGAACGAGAGGCGACAATGAAGTGAGCCCCAGCTCATATTTGGAAATAGGAGTTAAGTGGCCACAAAATCATGAGGTTAAAGATGGTCAAAGCACAACGGAATTAAGCTCAAGGAAATGCGTCTTAGAAGATTGAAGACAAGATACGCGCATCATATCTCTTTTTAAGAGTGTATTCTTGATCCCTGTTTTCCTGTAGAGCTTACCCGCATGCTATCTTTTATGCATATCCTCTCGGTCCTATTCTCGATCTTATTTCTGTTGCAAACTCCATAGGGGGTATGACTCATTGGTTAATAATGCATGTCAGGGTTTGAAGGTGTCCGTTAGGTTGACTAAACCTGTTGGGCTTTATAGGATATGGGTTGGGTTTAGAAAGGGATTTCTTGTAATCCAAAAAGGAGTTTATCTTGCTTATCTTCTCGATCCTATCTTGAGAACCTTAGGTAGAACCCTATGGATGTAAACATGTATTTGAAACATGTTATGATTGATGTTTGCAAAATGGTTGCAAGTGGTCGCAAGTGGTTGCTCGTGGATGCATGAATACACATTAGGCACTAGATCGGCTCAGACACATTTTCATGTTGCATATGCATGAGTGTTTATACTTGTTTATGGATGAAATTGAATGTGTTATCATGTGAATATTGCATATGGATGAATGTTTGTGCACACATATAGTGTTTATGTGACTAGGACTATTTGCATACATGTGGATTCATGGCACTAAACATATTTTGCATTTAGAAGATCAATCAGGCCTGATCATTTGCATTAGAGAAGGAACATATACACACACTTTTTGCATATGTTCATACAGCATTAGAAATCTTTTAAGGACAATGGTTGCTTGTGGATGATGTTTTGAGTAGATGGATGATGGATGGTAGGATACGTTCTTCCTAACTTAGAGATTTCGGGGACGAAATCCTTTAAGGTGGGGAGAATGTAACAGCCCGAATTTTATAACATGTTAAAACAAGAAATCAGGGCAGAATTAAATTCTAAAATAAGAATCAAGCGAAATGGGTTGCGCCGTTGCGTTCGTCTCGGAATTCTCGTTGGAAACAAGTCCGAAATTTCGTAAATCGGAGTCCGTATGACCAAGATATGGCCCATAGAAGATTTCAGAAAATTCAAAATTCAGCCCGAAATTTCAAATTCAGCCAGAAGCAGATTGGGCGGGAAAATTTCCCGCCCAGCCCCAGGTCGACTGGGGAGTCGACCTGCCCTCCCCAGGTCGACTGGGGAGTCGACCTGCCCTCCCCAGGTCGACTGGGGAGTCGACCTGGATGTCGACCTGGTGGTCGACCTCCCTGGTCGGGCCAGGTTAGCCTGCTGCACCTGCTTGCTTGTGTGGTCTGGTGGTTTGGCCTGTGACGATTTTCAGTGGTTTAGATCTAAACTAGGGTTAATCCTATGGCCTAAACTAGCTCCTACAACTATAAAAACACCCGACCTAACCTAAATCACTAAAAACCATCCTAACAACAAAGTGCTGCCCAAATGTCTCTTGATTATGGCCTCCATCTTCATCTTCAAAGGCCTAAGCATGCAAACTTGATTCAAGTCAAAGGAGCAAGATTTCTACATCAAATCAAAGGAGCTACTTATATTCTCAAGGCTTCTAGTGTTGCTACATCATTCCTAGAGCTTCTACAATGATTCTATGACGATTCTTGCTCCTAATTCACTAGCCATGCTATGTAAGTTCTACCTACTTTTAGATCTAAACGGTAGTTCTAATGTTGACATTGGATAAAATGAGATGAAACCTAAGTATGCTAGTCTATGTGAATCTAGTCTTGCCTCTCTCTTGAACCTATGACTTTGGGCTTTTTCTTAGTGATTAAATCATGCAACTCATGTTGTGTTTGAATTAGTTTATCATGCAAGATTGAATTTTTTCCTTATGGAATGTTGGCATGAACCCTTAGAACCATTTGGCTTGTGGAACATTCATATGAAATCGACTTGGGGCTTATGCATGTAAAAGAACCTAAACCTCTCATGACCATTTACATACCTATGATGATGAACCTATTGTTATGCTATTATGCATGTTTGAGGCCAATCCCTTTATGTTATTATGCATGTTTGAAGCCAATCCCTTTATGCTATCATACATGGTTTGAGGCCAATATGTCGTCATATTATTCCTACTATGTTGACTCGCTTTCACTTGCGTTGGGAATACGCCTTGGGTAGTCTAGGCAGACGTGAGATGGGCTATGAAATTTAACGTGAATTAAGTAAAGGGGAAAATGGGCATAAGTGGAAAACGTGGGCTTTGTCGTAGCCCAAATTTGATATGAACATGATAAGTAGATAAACATGAAAGTGGCCAACTCGAGGTTGGGTTGAGTTTGTAGCATAAATCTGCCCGGAACCGCCCAGAAAATCCAGTAGCTACAGACAATAGGACCCAATGTGAGAAGTTGGTCATATCGCGCTTGAAACCCGAGGTTAGACTAGGTTGTGGTGTAAAGCTGCCCGGACCCGCCCGGCATATCCAGTAACCACAACAAAGTCTAATGTGAGAGGTTGGGGTGCATTAATTTACTTAATGCCACATGATCAGGTCAAGTAAATTGATTAGACTAATAACACTTAACCAATATGACATGGATGGGTGGGTTAAGTAACTTGATTAGACTAATAACACTTAACCAATATGACATGGACGGGTGGGTTAAGTAACTTGATTAGACTAATAACACTTAACCAATATGACATGGACGGGTGGGTTAAGTAACTTGATTAGACTAATGACACTTAACCAATATGACATGGACGGGTGAGTTAAGTAACTTGATTAGACTAATGACACATAACCAATATAACGTAGATGGGTGGGTTAAGTAAAACCGGACTTGATTTCTTGATGACACTTAACCATATAACACGATTAGAGGATGGGTTAGTTTAACCTGAATGGGTCGATAACACCCAACTAGTATAACGCGATGCATGGTAAGGTTAAGTAAACTCATGAGGGTAACACTTAACCATTATAATTTGACTAGTGGATGGGGTTAGATTAACATATACTTAACCAATCTAACGCGGTGACTTGATGGGGTTAAGTCATGAATCGCTTGAATATACTTAACCAATCTAACATGATAACTTGATGGGGTTAAGTCTTGAATCGCTTGAATATACTTAACCAATCTAACATGATAACTTGATGGGGTTAAGTCATGAATCGCTTGAATATACTTAACCAATCTAACACGGTGATTTGATGGGGTTAAGCTTAAATATACTTAACCAATTTGACACGATGATTTGGATAGGGTTAAGTCATGAACCGCTGGAATACGCTTAACCAACTTGACACGTGACTCGTAGGGCTAAGTCATGAACTTGAACGACAACAATTAGCCAACTCGACATGACATGTAGATGGGTTAAGTCACGAACTTTAATGACCACACTTAACCAACTTGATATGCTAGACTGATAGGGGTTAAGTCTCTACACTTAACCTGCTGGACGGAAACACTGGTTACGCGGTCCTTTTCAGCAGTAACCCTCTTGGATGTATCACGATACCCTAGGGACTATGCTAGGGTGGGGCACGATTACTGGGCTGATTGTAAGCGACCAAAACGATGGTTGAGTTTGGTGCGCCATCGTAGGTTCAGGCGGGATATGGTCGTGCACGTACTCCGGAGTTGAAAAAGCAGGCGTGGGCACCAGTAGTTGTACACTATGCGTGCTTGGAATGGTGTTAGTGGTTGACACCCTAGGGCTTGATACACCCTAGGGTGGACCTAGCACAGAGTAGCTACATTCGTGATTGGGTCGTATGACACCGACACACGACGAGCTAGGACTTATAAGGAGCCGATCGATTAGATCGTTACGTGGAAAAAGGGCGTTGTTCGATAGGAAGCATAATCCCTAGTGGTCATAGGTGGCATAAACCCTGGTCGAATCTAGAAAACGTCCAGTAGGTAGCATAATCCCTAGTGGTCCTAGGTGGCGTAAATCCTAGATGAACACGCGATAATTCATGATAAGAAAATACAGCTAGATCAAGGGTGACAGTCCTAACGATTTCAAGGATAATGGAACTACGTTGAAGTAGTATAGAACTACGTGAGGAAGCCCGTAGGATTTATGGCAAAGGACTAAACATTTACATGGGAAGAAACATGCGAGTTGGGAAAATCTACATTAGGTTGACATGGACCATTTCATGACATTGGGCAAGGGACATTTAGTAGCTAACACATGACACGAGTTGGGATACTAGTACGGAAGGTGCAGGGAAAATATACTTGATAGAACCTTGGGTGTATTACTCGATAGAACCTTGGGATGTTATACTCGATAGAACCTTGGGATGTTATACTTGATGCATAGTGACCGTAGTTTATCTGTATACAGTAGTTCATCCTGTTACCTTAGTTTAGCTTGTCTATCTTGTCATCATCCTTATGTTTACTTTCAGTTTATGCATGTCACGTTACCTTTACCTGTTTTTATGCTGGAAGTAGATAGGACTTACCAGTCTTTATGACTGACCCCGTTTCTTTCGCCTCTTTGTCTTCCGTTTCCCCCCCTCCCCAGGTTTTCAGGGAGGAAATACTATTATTTAGCTCGGACTTCTTCTGCTTCAAGGTCATCATGTATGGCTTGGACCTTTTCTTGGCTATGACTATTTTACTGTTTACTTGGGGAATAATTTATGACTATGGTTTTATGGTACTTTATTATTGCAAGACAGGTTTCGATGTAAGTAATTTAATGGCACTTTGATGTAAAAGGTTTTAGACATTACTACTTTTATAAAGTAATAAAATCATGTTTTCTTCCGCTGTTTTATATGTTCTGTCTTGTAATATTTCTGTGCATGTTTACCTAGATAATACTCCACCAAAGCTAGTGCATTCTCTTTGTGAGTGACCCTAATAGAGGGTGGGTGTTACAATGATAGTGAATGATTAACTTGTGTATTAGTTCTGGACATAAATGGTAAACTAGAATATTAAATCTAGTTTTGACATGAACTGTAAATGGGATGGTTAAGGCTAAGATTTGGGGCATATATTGTATTATGAATTATGACCTTGATTTTGGCATGTAAGTTTAGGCTAAATTTATGATTAGGCAAGATATCTAAGTAGAGTTTTAAGTATATAAAATCTGCTAAATCCGTTATCTACTAAATCTGTTAAACTGCCAAATCTGTTATCTGCTAAAACTGTTGAGGTGCCTAAACTGCTAATTAGATTGAATTGCCTAATCTGCTAATTATGTTAAAATGCCTTATCTGCTAAATTTGCTAAATAGCCTAATCTGCAGGATCAGTTATCTGTTTAATCTATTGAATGACGTAATCTGTTGGAACTGAAATGCTGAAATTTGAAGTATGTGAATCTGTAGGCTCGACTTAAAATTGAGCAAAACTTGTTAATAGAACCTCGAATAATCTGCTGTAACTTGTACAGAAGTTTAATCTGTTAAATAAACAGAATTAGCCTGATATCTGAAAAATTTGTATTGAAATGAATTGGCTATGACACGAGGTTAGACTCTGTTTGTGGTAGAAGCTTGCCCGGAACCAACCGGCTTAACCAGCGACCGCAAACTGTCAGTCTAATGTGAGAGGTCGTAGGCATAACTAAAATATGCTTAGACACGAGGTTAGGTCTGGCTTGTGGTAGAAGTCTGCCCGGAACCGCCCGGCATATCCAGCGGCCACAAGCTACCGACCTAATGTGAGAGGTCTGTGCATTAATATTTAATTAACGCAAATCTGGGATAAATATGATGTCTACAATGTGTTGGGTGGATAAGGTTGAACCAATTGGACTAATGAATTTAACAAACCCATTTCATGAATCTGTAGGCCCAATTACAAAGTTAGACAAATTTGTAAATCTGTTAAATCCGTATATCTGATCCATTAGTCTGAAAACTTGTCTGGTATGTGAACTAGTTGATTTGAACTCTGTATGTCTGAACTTGTAAACAAGTTAATCTGAAATCTGTTAGTCTGGGGGACACAAGGTTAGGAGGGAAATTACTTGTGTCATCTGTTGTTTGGGACCCATATTAGTCAGTAACCCTTTCTGGTATCAAAACTTTGACCCAACAGTAGGTATGGTCCGGGCACGCTTACTGGACTAATTATAAGTGGTTCATTCTGATAATGGCGAGGGGTGTTGATGGTGCGTTCCAACCGGGTCATGTGCGTGCATGGATCCCGGTGTGCCTCTGAGGATGTAAGACACCGTGACATCTGTAAATAGGCCTGTGCCAATTGGTTGTCACTTTAGGGAGTGATACACCCTATTGTGGAGCCGACACATGGTATTTATGTATTAGGGAGCCGATCGCTTGGGGTAGGGTTTTAGGGTACACATAGTTATGTCTGTTTCTGTTGGTACCGTCTGTTTCTATTGGGTGGCAACACCTGTCTGCGTGGTACCGTCTGTTCGGGTGGTAAAAGCCCATTTACTAGTGTACACCTAATTCTACATTCTGCTTCCGTAGGGATTAATCTGTTTCTGTTTCTATTCGGGTGGTAAAGGCCCATTATCAACATTCTCCTTCTGTCTGTTTCTGTTCGGGTGGTAAAGGCCCATTATTAGCATTCTGTTTCTGTCTGTTTCTGTTCGGGTGGTAAAGGCCCATAATTAGCGTTCTGTTTCTATGGAAATTATTCCGTTCCCGTTTTTGTTTCAGTTTAGACATTAGGGCGACACCTAATCCTGTTATACTAGTATTAGTGCAGATAGATGAAAAGTAATATTATTCTGTTTCTTCTGTTTAACCTAAATACATCTGCTGCTACTGTTACTATTATCTCTCATCCAGTTTTATTTGCAGGCCATGATTATTATTATCTGTTCATATGCTGAAAGTCACTGGACTTGCCAGAGTTTATGTCTGACCTTGCTTGTTTTCTCCCCTTTTTCTTCCGTTTCTCCCCCCACCCCCCCCCCCAGGTTTTCCAAGGAGGGAATACTTTAGCTTGATCCGGATTTCATCTACTTGAAGTACTCAGAGTGCTTAAAGTATGGCTTGACTCTTTATGGCAGCTTCTGTGGGGATTATGATTTTAAAGATTTGCACTTTGATGATTTTTTGAACAAGACTGATATTTATGTACTTGAGTTTTTGGTAAAGATGTAACCAAACTGATTTCTGTTTTCCGCTGTAATAAAGTGATAATTTCTCAAGTATTGTTTATCTGTCTTGTAGATTTCTGTTCTGTTTACTAAAATACTTCACCAAAGTTAAGGCATTCCCTTTGTGAGTGTCCTTAATGGAGGTGGGATGTTACACAAAACCACTTCGAACCGACTTTGCATTTGAAGAATAATTTCCGGGGATGCTTATGCGATTTGAAGATTTGAAGACCGTGCATCTTCATGAAAGGAAGAACTACCTACTTAATTTCTCCGTTAAGCTCCCAGAGATATTTTTGCAGTGATTCCATTGTTATTTAAATCTTCAGATTGCAAGGACTACTCGATACTGATCCATGGGGTGATTCCTATATTGGATGTGGTATGAAAGTGCCTTCGATTCATCCTTTTCTTGGATGACTTGTATGGACGAATGTATGATAGAGTATTTCCTAAGAATCACGTACATTGATTTTTACAAATATGCCAAGTTGGTGGCAGAGAATGCAACTTCCTTTAGCTTAACACCCAGAGAATATTTGTAAAAATCAATTAGTGATTTGGAAAATCTGAAAATGTGGCATTCAAAGTGAATGATGATGTGATTTTCAAAAAGGTAATCATGACCTCAACACTTATCAACCAGGAAATGACTGAAATTGGGCATGCAGCACGGCTATGGGTCATACCCATTAGGGTATATAATCACCTGATCTAGAGAAATCGATTGTTCCTTTTATATGCCTTAGAATGAATATGGTTGGTTCACTACCAACCAAGTTGTGATATATTCGGTACACTCATGTTGAATGAATGTAATGACCCAACTTTTCCGTACTATTTAAGCTGATATTTAACTACTCATGTCTAACTCAAATGGCACAGCAAACCGAATAGTTAATAGAAAGAAGTTAGAGGAATAGAAAGAGAAAGAAGTATTAGAATAGAGGAATAAGAAGATCAGAATCTCACAGCGGAACGAATAAATATAATACATCAATACTCTTTACACAAAATAAAACTGTATATGATTATGCAACATCAGAGTATGCACAAAATACAACACACACAGCGGAAATAAATTTATACCAGATTCCAGAATATATGGGATTACGTCTCGACTCCAACTCCTCTTCTAAAGCTCCAAGTAAAACTTACCCTGGAAAAATACTTGGTCTGACCCGAGCATAATTGAAGCAAAGAAAAATTCAACTGGATCAGTCTAAAATACTCTCAGTGATAAATTCATATAATAAAAACCATGCTTAACTTTTGAAAATCCTTTGAAAGGAAAGGATTATCATAAGACCAGTCCACATGTAAAAACGGATGGTTTTTACATTACGATAACCTAAAACATTTTTGATATCAAAATCCGATGATATTATAATAATGTCTAACAAACCACAAATAAATAACCATCTAGCAGAACGCTTGCATCTCATGCTCCACAAATTTTATATATAATCAAAAACCGCGTGGCACTTATTATAGATTGGATTTCCAACATAACAGGGTACGGGACCACCTTCCGATCGGTGTACTCTAGAGGGGATACACTGGGGTTCAACAAGAACAACTTATAACTCGGCCACACATGGCTGGCCACTCATTTAACTTGAGTGCTTCGAGCATATTATCACCCACGGTTGTGATCAACAACCATTACTGAAAGCATATAGCAGCGAACAGAATAAGAAACAAATGAAATTTCTCTAAATTTGGTGATAATACACCAAATTGGAATAACCCACTTGGCCATGATGCCTGCCCGATTTCTGTCATTTCCCGGTTGATGAGGCTTGAGGCCACGTTTTCCTTTCAGAACAACACACTCCATCTTTGAATGTCAGATCCGTCAAATCACTAATTGACATCCACAAATACAATCAGAGTGTTAAGATAAGAGAATAATTTCTCCGCCACCAAACTTGGTATATGTGTAAAAATCAACATATGTGAGTTTCAAGAAATACTCTTTCAAACCTCCATCCAAACAAGTTCATTTTGGGACTGAACGAAAACTAGAGATACCTCAGAACAAGAGGTTTATTATAAGAACCCAGAAAATCAGAACCAATTTAAAAGTTTTATTTTAAGAAATTTTAACAGAAAATGTGTCAGAATTTGAAAATTTCATGTTTAAATAATAACAAAGCTATTAAAAATAGCCATTTTGCAAATGACCTCCGTTTTCGACAAAATCACTTTTATTGGATTCAGAATGTCAAATTATTGCTAGGTTTAAATTTCCATAATTTTTGTAATTAATATGCGAGTGTGGTAAATTTAAATGCGTTTGGTAATTTCTATTGAATTGGATTGACTGTTAAAAAGGCCATTTTTCAAACGGTCTCCAAATTCGACGAAATTAGTTTTGTTACGACCGTATCATCAAAACATAGCTAGATTTATTATTCGGGAATTTTTGGAGTTAGTATGTGGCCCCGGTAAATTAAAATGTACGTTCAAATTTAATATTGAATATTGAACATTTTAATTTATAGAAAAAGAGGCTGAAACAGTCAAATGGTCTTACGAAACATAGTCAATGGTATCCGGAATGAGGGTATTTGGCTAGGGGCGACAGTCGTTGGGCTTGATTTGGAGGTCGTACGGGTTAACGGGACTTTTTGAAAATTAGAGAGCTAAAAATAATTTAATTATAAATATGGCTAATGAGAAACCCTAGTCCTATCTATAGCCGCCGCCTCCTTCATCGTTTAATGGCCAGAACTGCTCAAAACTTCATCTCCTAGTTTCTATCAAACTAATCAACGAAACCCATCGATCCTTTGGAGAACTTTGTAGTGCTCTCCATCCTTTTCACATCCATACGAACATCGATACCTGGAGTGGAGTATTCTGGCTGGAATTTCATCGTGAACTGTCGGTGTTCACTACGCCGCCCCGCCTCCATACGACGTGCGAGTTGACCGCCGTGGCCGGAATTTAAAATAAAATTAATTGTGATTGCAATGTGAAATTTATATCTATTCACTATATAAAATTCATATATGTGTTGTATGAAATTGGAATTATGATTAATTGGGGCTGCGATGAATTATTGGATTGAATTGTGTAGAAAAAATAAAAAGATCATTTGTCATATCATGTTTATGAATGATTGAATATTCATATATTAACAATAAAAATTATTTTTTATTGCTTATGAATGATTAAAATGTTTGTACAATAAAAATCATGTTTTTGTTGTTTATATGAATCAATAAAATGTTCATGTTTGTAAAAATTGTTTATACAATAAAAATCATATTTTTATTGTATAAATATGAATCAATAAAATATTTATTTTAAAAGATAATTTTTTTACAATAAAAAAATCACATTTCATTTGTATGTTTAAATCATTAAAAATATTCATTGTTTGAAAAGAAAATGTTAAGACATTAAAAATAACATTTTTAGTGTATGTTAGATTCATTAAAAAGAAACATGATTTAAATAAAATGTTTAAACATTAAAAATGACATTTTTAGTGTATGTTAGATTCATTAAAAAGAAATATGTTTTAAAAAAAATGTTTAGACATTAAAGATAACATTTTTAGTGTATTTTAGATTCATTAAAAAGAAACATGTTTTAAATAAAATGTTTAGACATTAAAAATAACATTTATAGTGTATGTTTGACTCATTAAAAAGAATCATGTTTTAAATAAAACGTTTAGACCTTAAAAATAACATTTTTAGTGTAAGTTAGAATCATTAAAAAGAAACATGTTTTAAATAAAATGTTCAGACATTAAAAATAACATATTTAGTATATGTTTGATTCATTAAAAAGAATCATGTTTTAAATAAAATGTTTAGACATTAAAAATAACATTTTTATTGTATGTTTGATTCATTAAAAAGAATCATGTTTTAAATAAAATGTTTAAACATTAAAAATAACATTTTTAGTGTATGTTTGATTCATTAAAAAGAATCATGTTTTTAAAAAGATTAGAGAATAAAATTATATTTTTATTGTATGTTGATTCATTAAAGATATTTTGCTAAATTAAATTGTAATAATTTACATGTAAGAGAAGTAGAAAAAATGATCATTTGTTAATATATGTTTTGTTTATAAAATATTATTATTTGCATGTTAGCGAAGTAGAAAAAACAATATGTTTTGATTCATTAAAATCATGTCAATTACATGTTAGCAGAGTTAGAAAAATGTTCATTTGTTAAATATGTATTGATTCATTAGAATCATGTCATTTACATATTAGCGAAGTAGAAAAATGATTACATGTTAATATATGATTTGTTCATTAAAATGTAACTCTTAACATGTTTGTTTAGATAAAAAGAAATACATGTTTTAAACATGTTTTGTCATTAAAAAGGACATTTTAACATGTTAGTTAGAATAAAAAGGAAATACATGTGTCATTAAAAATGACAATTCTATCATGTTAAGTTAGATAAAAAGAAATTTATGTTAAACATTTTTTGTCATTAAACATGACATTTTTAATATGTTAAGTCAGAATAAAAAGAAATTTATGTTAAACATGTTTTTTCATTAAAAATGACATTTTTATCATGTTAAATTAGAACAAAAGAATCATATGTTAGAATATGATCCTGTTTGATTAAAACATAATTTTTAATATGTTAGTTAAAATCGTCGAATGAATTATATTTATATATATATAATGTATAAATATAAATTAAAATAGAACAAATCGCGCGCGGTAGTTCTCGTTTCGCAATCGTAACTTTAAACGATTAAATTGAAAGATCCGACCGTCGGATTTTTCCAAAACTAGAACAGTTGGGTTCGCTTTGGAAAGATCTTTCCAACGATATTAACTTTGTTAAAATCTAACGGTTAGATTTCGAGAAATGTGTAATTCAAATTTGGATTAAAACAGCGCCAAGGCCGCGTAACGACCTGAAATGTATCAATCATGTTTGACCATTATAAGGTAAAACTCTATCCTTCGGTTTGCGTTGCATTGTGTGATGGGACTTGAGTCTTATAATGGTTTGATTTTTATAAAAAGCATTGCGTTGTTTAAAATATTTACTTATTTTATGCACAAGTAATCCAATAGAGTAAACCCGTTCCACGTTAGCGGTGTGGTTCTGTGATTTGCTTTATTATTAAATAAGTTAGTTAGATTTCTCGTACCAGTCCCATGACTGACTCGTAGTTTGTTTTCACTTGCAAACCCAGATGCCCTTATTTTTACACGGGCAGCCAAGTAAACAGGTAACAGGCTTTCTTTTTTATATGCACCGTGGCACAGGTTGCACTTTTGGCAGAAGACGAAGACTATCTTTTATCTCTTATTTTGGACATTTAGACATCACCTTATCGATGTTGTATATGATGATGTTCTAGACTTATTTTCTATTTGTTGGAACCTTTTTATGTACTAAGTAGTATCCTATGTCTGTGCAATTCTGATGTTGATGACATTTATGCTATTATCTATAATCTGTTGATGTGGTAAATGTGATATATTCCAATGATTATCCTTGCTTCCATGGCATGGGAGTTTGGGGTTATCACATTTCGTATCAGAGCTTAGGTTAATCTTAGCTCCGGAGTATAACATATTTAAAACAATTCATCAAAATAGAATCAGTAGTATTCTAAGGTAGAGATAGGATTAATAATGTCCTAGAATGAACACAAGCAAAATAATCAGTCACTACATCATCATTTTTCCATATGTCCTTCTTCTTTTACCATTCCTTAAAAATTATCATTACTGTTTGTCTGACTCTTTCCTTCCTCGTACAGAACTGACTGAGATGAGTACTGTCACGACCCAAACTTCCAAGTAAAGGAAAGCCCGGATTGCTTTGAGAACAACACACGTCAGAACACAAAACAGAAGAACATTTTATTGTTGTTACAACAATTATATCAGAGTACAAGAATGTTACAGAGTATGAATAAATATATAATGGAAATACAATATCAGAGTTTAAATTAAATTTAAATAGTAGCGGAAAATAGTACAAAACACAACTGAGGGAAATACACGGATACAGAGCCTTTCGAATATCGCTTCAGCTGTAGACCAGGATCCTGTGAATATAATATCTGCAAAACCAAAACTACTAGCTGCCTGTGTGGAAAATATGGCACCCAGAGTTTAGGTTAAAACAATAAACTCCAGGTCAGTCATGGGACTGGTATGAGAACTCAAAAATAGTTATTAAGTTGATTTAAAAGTTAGGTAAATCAAGGGTCCATGTCGTAAAACACGGAACGGGTTTACCCCCAAGAATACCAGTGCATAATAATAAACAGCGCAATGCTAAAATAAAGAAAAATGAAGCTACTATAAGACTCAGGTCCCATCACACAATGCAACGCAAGCCGGAGCATAGAGTTTTACCTTATAATAGCCAATATATGCTTGGTACGCGAAATTTATCTTTTAATATTACTATAAGTGCATAGTGCAGAGATCAATTTCGAAAGTAAATGTATTAATCATAAACGACATGAGCGCCCCATCCCACTATGTTGCCATATATAGGGTTTACAATCAAAACCGTAATGTCGTATTGGAAATTGGTTTCCATCAAGAGTCAAGGCTAGGGAGGAGCTCCTTACCGGTTCGAGGACACTCTAGCAAATGCCTCAGGATCACACCTATGGGCAACCCTTGGATATCTGCAGGGTCGGTCCCTACCTAAAGGTAGTGGATTAGTTATGCCTGAACACACGTTTCCCGGTTCCTTTGAACCTCCATATGGCCACTAACAACCTATAAATCCGAGGTATCTCAAAATCCATCATCCACATAAGTAAAATGTCATCGTTGGTAGGTCCCTGACGTCACTCTAGCTAGAAAGAAACATGTGCACTCTCTGTGTTCCCTTATCCCGTTTTTGGCTCATACCGGGGTGTGAGTCTCGCGAAGTCACGCTATACTCAAAGTTACGCCTGAATAGGCTATGCTTTGATTTTCAACCACAAGGCCTGCTTTTCAACAAGGCCTTGATCATCTGCATCTTGGCGTGCCACATTGACAATTCATGCCATGCTATCGATAAATATTAATATACACCAGGGTGTTAAGTCGAGTATGAATTCTCCACCACCAATCAGATATACATTAATAAAAATCAATTTAATTGCGTGAAATGAATTCCAACGTTAGACACGCATCCATTTACAAGTCCGTTCTGGGTCTGAACGAAGCCGGAGATACCCGAGAGGTTCTCGCTTATCCGGACAATCAACACATACGTCTGGATAACTACTGCTTCAACCCCGTCCTGGGAGCAAGTCAGTCCAAGGCATCAGTAGTCGTCGTCGATTCGATGTAAAGATTGCCGGTCTTCATCTTCGACTCTTGATTGACGTAATAATTATTCAGAATGCATTAAACACGGTCTTTCTGAATAATTCGCGTATTTTATAATCAAGTGCTATCAAAACACATCCAACGCCTCATTCCAATTCAGAATATTCTTTTAATAAAATATTCTTATTTTTAGGGAAAGATTTCCATTAATTTTATCAAAGATAAAACCCCTTGAAATTATTCTATTCAATCCAACTAAGAATTTATTAAAACTCCAATTCGGTTTTAATATCCAAATTTAAGAAATAATTCTTATTTTTAACTGGGTTAAGGAACTAGTGTCATTAAAAACATAGTTCACGATAAACCCAAAATCATCTTCCATAAAATATGGAATCTTCACTGAAATTAGATCAACATATAATCGATATTAATTCCTGTATTAGACTAATAATATAAATGGAATATTGGCAAGGCCTTTTAAATTCCATATATAGTAATAGTCTTCATCCACAGAAGTTCATCTCAATTATTAAATAATCGAATTCCATTCAATTCCAATTTAACATATTAAATTGGAAAGCTTACTTTGGAGAATTTTCATTAAATCCAAATAAGAGATTCATAAATTCGAAATTATACTTTACTATAAATTGGGTTAAAGAAAAAATGTCCTTTAAAACACCGTTCACGATAAACCCAATTCGTATTTCATTTTATTCCAATTACTAAATATAATTGGAACTCTAATAATCTTGATTAAAACATTTATCTTTTTTTCCAAATTTATATTTACTATTTAATTCCAATTTAAATATTAATTGGAAAATTCCATTTCATCTTATTTAAAAGATTTATTATTTTCTAATCGGGTTTAAGAACAATGTTATTAAAGACACCGTTCACGACAACCCAAAGTCCAATCTTTTATTCCATTCCAATTAAATATTAATTAATTGGATTTTTATTCTAGTTAATAACTAGTTCATTTCGATAAAAATATATTTTATCTTCTCCAAACTGGAATTTTTCATCAAAAATCTTTTCAAATCATTTATTATGATTTTACGAAATTTTTCCATATTTTTAATAATTTTATTATCGCTTGTACATTCAGTTTCTAATATTGGCCATCGGACTGCACTTACAGCGACTTTTTTTTTTTAAATTGATTTGGACATATCTTCAAATCTATCCGTCAGATTTCAAATCTCTTATATTCATTGCAAAGCTCTTTTCGATACAAACCTAACGGTTCCAGTTTTAGGAGAATCCAACGGTCGAATCTCCCGTTACGCCAATTTAGAGTTAATGATCGAAATTCGTGAACAGTCGCTGCACGAAGCGTTCTATTCAGGCCATTATATATATAATATATATATATATATATAATATATCGTCAATTCCTATTTAAAACGTATTTTATAAACCGTTTATAAATTTGCTTTAAAACAATTCCAACTTTATTTTCAGTTTTAAATCCAAATTGAATATTCTATATATTATCATATTAACATAATATTATTTTCAAAATATTAATTTTGAAATTAGCTCATTTAATATTCATTACAAAATGGATAAAATAAATTGATAAATACGTTCGGGTTAAAATGGCGTTGCTATTTAAAACGGATTAAATAGCCCAATTCATTATCTTATTCATTTATATTTTATACTGGGCCAGACCTCCCATATTAAGCCTACGACTTGTGGATGCCGGATATGCCGGTTAGTTCCGAGCAGACTTATCCCACAAGCTGGGCTTAACCTCGTGTCATGGCCCATTTCGTATTTGCACACTTGGACCCCTCACATTAGGCCCAACATTTGTGGTTGCTGAATATGCCGGTTGGGTCCGGGCAGACTTCCACCACAAATATAGCCTAACCTGGTGTCTAAGTACAATTATAATTCCTAATTAAAATTAATTTACTAAAAATGTTATTTTAAAATATTCTTTATACTAAAATAACTTAATTTTGAAATACCCTTTATTTCAAAATATACTTTAAATTAAAATATTTCCCTATTAAAAATGATCTTTATTTTACATTATCGTTTCTTTTATAAAATCTTTTGTTTTCAAATATTCCAACTTACCATTCAATTATTAATAAAAATTGAACTTTTCATATTATTATAATAATATAATAATAACATTTTCAAAGCGTTTCATCTTGAAATCAAATCTTCTAATTTCAACACATTGACAATAAAGTGTGATCTCTTTTAAATCTAATTCTTTATTGTCTTTTTAACAATAAAAGTATAATCTCTTCAATTCAAACTTTTCATTGTAACTTTTTGACAATATAACAATAATCTTTTTAATTTAAAACATCAAAACCATAATTTAATTCTTTTAATGGAACATTGTATTAAAATATTCTTTTAATTCTAAAATTGGAATGAGACCAAACCATCACCATATAATTTTAATTATATGGATTTCAAACATCGCACTAATTCCATAATAACGATAAAACATTCAACAATAGCCAGAGTGCAATTTAAACTAATCACAAAGGCGATGTGTTGTCAAAATATCAACCCGAGACCCGTGTGGGGTTTCAACCAACACAAATTCAAATAATATATCATTAATTGTGCTCTTGGACGATGTGTGAAAAATTATCGTCCAATCAACATAAACAAGTCAGGCAACTTGTTAATGGCAGTGTAAACATATTTCTAAATATCATAAATGACATAACATTATTTAACATGTTCACATATTTTAAATTTACAAACAATTCACACACACATCCCAATCAACATTTATCCAACAAACAACAATTCCAACACAGATAATTAACTTACTTTTGAATATAAAAATAAATAATTGTTCAAAAATTTAGTGAGAAAGAGTTCTCACCTTTTCCGGGCTTTAATTGACGGTTCGGGCCGAATTTTGGCCCAAAATCCAACATGCTCTAAAGTTGACAAAATTGATGTCTACGCGAAGCTCTCGATGCCACGATCGCAACAAATCCTGTTTCATGCGATTTCGAGTTCGTATAAAAAAGATATGAATTTTCGAAGTTTGTAATAATTAAATAATTAATTTAAATTATGAAAATTACCCAAAATTTCAACTTGCTCCGAATTGAACATAGTTAGTGTCATTGCAAAGATCTCGTTGCCACGATCGCAACGGATCTGAAATCGTTAGATTCTGAATTGTATGAGAGAGATATACAATTTCAAAGTTTGAATTACAAAGTTACCCCAAATCTCGGTCAAACAGCCCCTCGCCACCTTTGACCGCACTTTTCTCCCTCCTCTGACCTCCGATTGACCGGAAACCACGCCATCCTCTTCGTCTTCGAGAGGCGCACCAACGCTCCAAGCCGCCGCCGCCGTTGATGCTCTGATCGCCGGAATTTCACCAGAAAGCGAAATTCGTCTCGCGGGACCCACAGAACGCCACCCTCCACCAAAAAATCTGAAAAAATTACGGTAGCTAGATCTCGAGAAGACGAAGAACTTTCGCTCAGGTGCCATCACCTGATTCTACCCCGATCGACGGGAAAAAAAAAATCGTTTTGTTTTCTGTTCTCAGTTTTTTTGCTGTTTTGCTTCAATTCGGTTTTTCTTGATTTCCGTGCCCTTCCTTCGACTTTCAGAAGAAATGATCAAAAACAAAGTTGTTCGTTTATGTCTTGGCTACATTTTCTCCAACTGGGCCAACGCCTATTTCTCGACTGTTTGGCCGGAATTCATCAAAATCCGAAACTGACTTTTTGCAATCAAACTCAGATCCCGGCGAATCCATGCATCGATAGGTCTTGAATTTTTCGTGGTAGGTAGAGGATAAGAAGATGAACAAAACCTAGAAAGTGTTTGGTTTAATTCTATTCTGATTTGCAGATATAAATTGTTGAAGATTCAGGGTGTTTTGTGTAAAGAAATTTTAGTGGAGAAAGGAGCCGCCATTGAAGAAATGAAGATGAAGAATTAGGTTTAGGTTCAGAAAAGGGTTATGGGCTACTAATGAGATATTAAGTAGGCATAGGAAAATTTTAATTAAGTCCTTGTTTAATTTAACCCCTTTTATTAATAACCTTTGTGTTATAAATGTCTTCAAATTTTAGTCCGTTTTAATGTTTTAAAGACCACACGAATGCATACATTATCCAAATTTGCTGAAAATTGGAACATAACTATTTCTCGACGGTACGAATCCAAAGAAACTGGTTTCGTTAAATTCTGAGTCCGTATGAATTATTTATGAATTTTTAAAGTTTGAAAATTGACCCTTTTCACTGAAAAATTAATAACGCCCACATACTGATTCCAAAAATTATAGAAAAATTATTTCTAGCTTTGTTTTGACGATACGCCCCAACAAAACTAATTTCGTCGAATTTGAAGACCGTTTGAAAAATGGCTATTTTTAAGGCATAAATAAATTATATTAAAAATACATATATAAATAAATAAATTTCAAATCTTGAAATATATCAGTGTTTATACTTTATCAATGCAGAAACATCATTTTGAACTCAATGGAAGTGGTTTCGAGTCCAAATTCATTCTTATGTAAAAAGTAGTGTTTTGGCTCCTATATATTATATATATATAAATTCCATTGCGTTTTTCTGAGATTTTGAACATAACTTTTGATTCCCGCTATGAAATTTCAATTTTTCGGATTCGTTAGAAAGATATTTTTAAATAGATTCTGATATTTTTGGTTTCGCTAAAATCCGATTTATTTTGCATCCTGTGCAGTCAATCAAAGTTAAAATTCAAATTTTAAAACTACCGCGCTATTTCTAACTCCTTTTATAATTTAAATAAAATATATTTGTTTTAACTTCGATTAAAATAAATTTATAGTCGTTATTATATAAAATAAATTATTTCAAATATTAAAAACCCATTAAAAAAAACGGCCCAAAATTCCGGGTCGTTACAATCTCCCCCGCTTAAGAAATTTTCGTCCTCGAAACGGAACGAAGCTAAAAGTTGTTTAATTAACCAACTCAACTTTCAATTCTAATCGATTTCCAATTAAGTTCAATGTTAAATTCGATTAAGCTAAATTTATCATTCTATTATATAGTGGTTAACTTAATTATCAATCCAATATTTTATTAGTTAAACTAATTATCAAACATCACAACCAACAATCAATTAGGTGATTAACTTTCAAACATATGTAACTTTTATATATAATCAAAAATCATGTTTTTAGTTCAAATCACAACAATAGATCCTATCTAGTTTTGGTTCTCACACCAGTCAATGGAAATACGTAGATATACCACTTTCGAAACTCGAGCATAAACTCTGATGATGATGCATTAATCATCAGAATTATCCCTAGGCGACTAGAGTGTGATTCTATATCTACCCAGTATATTAAAACTTCGAATATCCGTTAATTACTCGTATATTCGAAATCTTTATATACTCGATTGTCCAAATTAAAATATAATAATATACTCAAACACGCATATTATGATAAAATTTTCTAAACTAAATTTGTTTTTAATTAAATTTTAAAGAAAATAATACTCTTCACACTCGTTCTAGGATGTTACTGATCCCATCTCTAACGAGTCATTCTTATTGGATATTACTAATCCAATCTCTGATGAATTCTTTCGTTCGGTTCTAATGTGTCTTGTTCTCGAGCTCTGTAAACCAAAGCTCTGATACCAAATGTGACAACCCAAACTTCCCAGTAAAGGAATGCCCAGATTGCTTTGAGAACAACACACGTCAGAAGACAAAACAGAAGAACATTTTATTGTTGTTACAACAATTATATCAAAGTACAAGAATGTTACAGAGTATGAATAAATATACATTGGAAATACAATATCAGAGTTTAAATTACATTTAAATAGCAGCGGAAAAATAGTACAAAACATAACTGAAGGAAATACACGGATACAGAGCCTTCCGAATATCGCTTCAGCTGTAGACCAGGATCCTGTGAATATAATATCTGCAAAACCAAAACTACTAGCTGCCCGTGTGGAAAATATGGGCTACCAGAGTTTAGGTTAAAACAATAAACTCCAGGTCAGTTACGGGACTGGTATGAGAACTCAAAAACAGTTATTAAGTTGATTTTAAAGTTAGGTAAATCAAGGGACCATGCCGTAAAACACGGAACGGTTTTACCCCCAAGAATACTAGTGCATAAAAATAAACAGCACAATGCTAAAATAAAGAAAAATGAAGCTATTATAAGACTCAGGTCCCATCACACAATGCAACGCAAGCCGGAGGATAGCTTTTTACCTTATAATAGCCAAATATGCTTGGTACAGGAAATTTATCTTTTAATATTACTACAATTGCATAGTGCAGAAATCAATTTCGAAAGTAAATGTATTAATCATAGACGGCGTGAGCGCCCCATCCCACTATGTCGCCATATATAGAGTTTACAATCAAAACCGTAATGTTGTATTGGAAATTGCTTTCCATCAAGAGTCAAGGCTATAGAGGAACTCCTTACCAGTTCGAGGACACTCTAGCAAATGCCTAAGGATCACATCTATGGGCAACCCTTGGATATCTGCAGGGTCGGTCCCTACCTAACGGTAGTGGATTAGTTATGCCTGAACAAACGTTTCCCGGTTCCTTTGAACCTCCATATGGCCACTAACAACCTATAAATCAGAGGTAGCTCAAAATCCATCATCCACATAAGTAAAATGTCAGCGCTGGTAGGTCCTTGATATCACTCTAGCTAGAAAGAAACGTGTGCACTCCATGCGTTCCCTTCTCCCGTTTTTGACTCATACCGGGGTGTGAGGCTTGCAAAGTCACGCTATACTCAAAGCTACGCCTGAACAGGCTATGCTTTGATTTTCAACCACAAGGCCTGCTTTTCAACAAAGCCTTGATCATCTGCATCTTGGCGTGTCACATTGACAATTCACCCCATGCTATCGATAAATATTAATATACACCAGGGTGTTAAGTAGAGAATGAATTCTCCACCACCAATCAGATATACATTAATAAAAATCAATTTAATTACATGAAATGAATTCCAACGTCATACACGCATCCATTTACAAGTCCGTTCTGGGTCTGAACGAAACCGAAGATACCCGAGAGGTTCTCGCTTATCCGGAAAATCAACACATACGTCCGGACAACTACTGCTTCAAACTTGTCCTTGGATCAAGTCAGTCAAAAGCATCAGTAGTCGTCGTCCATTCGATGTGAAGATTGTCGATCTTCATCTTCGACTCTTGATCGACGTATTAATTATTCAGAATGGGTTAAACCCGGTCTTTCTGAATAATTCGCGTATTTTATAATCAAGTGCTATCAAAACACATCCAACGCCTCATTCCAATTCAGAATATTCTTTTAATAAAATTTTCTTATTTTTAGGGAAAGATTTCCATTAATTTTATCAAAGATAAAACCCCTTGAAATTATTCTATTTAATCCAACTAAGAATTTATTAAAACTCCAATTCGGTTTTAATATCCAAATTTAAGAAATAATTCTTATCTTTAACTGGGTTAAAGAACTAGTGTCATTTAAAACACAGTTCACGATAAACCCAAAATCATCTTCCATAAAATATGGAATCTTCACTGAAATTAGATCAACATATAATCGATATAAATTCCTGTATTAGACTAATAATATAAATGGAATAACGGCAAGGCCTTTTAAATTCCATATATAGTAACAATCTTCATCCACAGAAGTTCATCTCAATAGTTAACTAATCGAATTCCATTCAATTCCAATTTAACATATTAAATTGGAAAGCTTACTTTTGAGAATTTTCATTAAATCCAAATAAGAGATTCATAAATTCGAAATTATACTTTACTGTAAATTGGGTTAAAGAACAAATGTCCTTTAAAACACCATTCACATTAAACCCAATTCACATTTCATTTTATTCCAGTTACTAAATATAATTGGAACTCTAATAATCTTAATTAAAACATTTATCTTTATTTTCAAATTTATATTTACTATTTAATTCTAATCTAAATTTTAATTATATGGATTTCAAACATTGCATTAATTCCATAATAACGATAAAATATTCAACAATAACCAGAGTGCAATTTAAACTAATCCCAAGGGCGATGTGTAGTCAAAATATCAACCCAAGACCCATGTGGGGTTTCAACCAACACAAATTCAAATAATATATCGTTAATTGTGCTCTTGGACGATGTGTGAAAAATTATCGTCCAATCAACATAAACAAGTCAGGAAACTTGTTAATGGCAGTGTAAACATATTTCTAAATATCATAAATGACATAACATTATTTAACATGTTCACATATTTCAAATTTTCAAACAATTCACACAGCCATCCCAATCAACATTTATCTAACAAACAACAATTCCAACACGGATAATTAACTTTCTTTTGAATATAAAAATAAATAACTGTTCAAAAATTTAGTGAGAAAAAGTTCTCACCTTTTCCGAGCTTTTATTGACGGTTCGGGCCCAATTTTGGCCTAAAATCCAACATGCTCTAAAGTTGACAAAATTGATGTCTACGCGAAGCTCTCGACTCCACGATCGCAGAAAATCCTGTTTCGTGCGATTTCGAGTTCGTATCAAAAAGATATGAATTTTCGAAGTTTGTAATAATTAAATAATTAATTTAAATTATGAAAATTACCCAAAATATCAACTTGCTCAGAATTGAACGTAGTTAGTGTCATTGGGAAGATCTCGTCGTCACAATCACATCGGATCTGAAATCGTCAGATTCTGAATTCGTATGAGAGAGATATACAATTTCAAAGTTTGAATTACAAAGTTACCCCAAATCTCGGTCAAACAGCCCCTCACCAACTTTGACTGCACTTTTCTCCCTCCTTCGACCTCCGATTGACCTGAAACCACTGCCATCCTCTTTGTCTTCGAGAGGCGCACCCACGCTCCAAGTCGCCGCCGCCGCTGATGCACTGATCGCCGGAATTTCACCAAAAAGCGAAATTCGTCTCGCGGGCCCCACAGGCCGCCACCCTCCACCAAAAAATCTGAAAAAATTATAGTAGCTACATCTCGCAAAGACGAAGAACTTTCGCTCAGGTGCCATCACCTGATTCCCCGATCGACGGGAAAAAAATCATTTTGTTTTCTGTTCTCAATTTTTTTGTTGTTTTGCTTCAGTTCGGTTTTTCTTGATTTTTGTGCCCTTTCTTCAACTTTCAGACAAAATGATCAATGGAAAAGTTGTTCGTTTATGTCTTGGCTACATTTTCTCCAACTGGGCCATCACCTAATTCTCGACGTTTGGGCCAGAATTCACCAAAATCCGAAACTGACTTTTTGCAATCAAACTCAGACCCCGGCGAATCCATGTGCCGATAGGTCTTGAATTTTTCGTGGTTGGTAGAGGATAAGAAGATGAACAAAACCAAGAAATGGTTTGGTTTTATTCTATTCTGATTTGGAGATATAAATTGTTGAAGATTCGGGGTGTTTTGTGTAAAGAAATTTTAGTGGAGAAAGGAGCTGCCATTGAAGAAATGAAGATGAAGGATTATGTTTAGGTTTAGAAAAGGTTTATGGGCTGCAAATGAGATATTATGTAGGCATAGGTAAATTTTAATTAAGTCCTTGTTTAATTCAACCCCTTTTTATTCATAACCTTTTTTTTATTAATGTCTTCAAATTTTAGTCCGTTTTAATGTTTTATAGACCGTACGAATGCATACACAATCCAAATTTGCTGAAAATTGGAATATAACTATTTCTCGATGGTACTAATCCAAAGAAACTGGTTTCGTTAAATTCCGAGTCGTATGGATTATTTATGAATTTTTAAAGTTTGAAAAATGACCCTTTTCACTGAAAAATTAATAACGCCCACATACTAACTCCAAAAATTATAGAACAATTATTTCTAGCTTTGTTTTGACGATACGGTCCCAACAAAACTAATTTCGTCGGATTTGAGGACCGTTTGAAAAATGGCTATTTTTAAGGCGTAAATAAATTATATTAAAAATATATATATATATATAAATAAATTTTGAATTTCGAAATATATCAGTGTTTATACTTTTTCAATGCAGAAACATCACTTTGAACTCAATGGAAGTGGTTTAGAGTCCAAATTCATTCGTATATGTAAAAAGTAGCGTTTTGAGTCCTATATATTATATATATATATATTCCATAGCGTTTTTCTGAGATTTTGAATTGGAAATAACTTTTGATTCCCGCTATGAAATTTCAATTTTTCGGATTCGTTGGAAAGATATTTTTAAATAGATTCTAATATTTTTGGTTTCGCTTAAATCCGATTTATTTTGCATCCTGTATAGTCAGTCAAAGTTAAAATTCAAATTTTAAAACTGCCGCGCTATTTCTAACTCCTTTTATAATTTAAATAAAATCTGTTCGTTTTAACTTCGATTAAAATAAATTTATAGTCGTTATTATATAAAATAAATTATTTCAAATATTAAATACCAATTAAAATAAAGAATTTAAATTTGGCCCAAAATTCTGGGTCGTTACAAGTACTAGGGCTAGAGGTAGAGATGGAGCAGGCAAATGCCAAGGAATTGGTGAAATCCCCGTTGCTCAGAACCAGCCTAGTCTAGAGGCTGTAGTGCCACCACCACCGCAACCGTTCGATCTTGATAAAGTGGCTAAGAAGTTCAAGAATTTAGGTGGTGTGCCATTCACTGGCTGTGAGACAGTAACTGAGGCTCAAGCTTGGCTAAAGACATATGTAAAGATCTTTGTAGGTATCAAGTTAGAGGACCACACGAATAAATTCATGGCACCTTGGCTGCTAAAGGACGAGGATTTGATATGGTTAGAAATAGGTACTATTGGTGATATTGATCCCGACAGGACTTGGGCTAAGTTCAAAGAACTCTTTAATGAGAAGTTCATCCCTCGACAAGAATTCGAGCGCTTGCCTGATGAATTTGCTAATCTGCAGCAAGGGGATCGAACTATTAATGAGTATGTGAAAATATTTGAAGAGCTCTCCCGATATGCACCTGAATTGATTCAGGACCCACTCCAGAAAAACAAGAGATTCATAAAAGGTCTTTCGAGGAAGTACCACAACAGAGTGACTGCACATATTGAGCTCCCATTTACCAAAGTGATTGAAATGACTTGTATGTACGAAGAAATTGACAAGAAGAATTCTCAGCAAGACCGCGAGAGAAATCAAGCTGGTAACAAAAGAAAACATTTTGATAATAAGCCCGAGGCGAGCAATACTGTAGTCGCTAAGCCTCAGGAGAATAAAAAGGCCAAGGTCAAATGATTCAACTACCAAAAATTCGGATACTATAATTATGAATGCAAAGCTCCAAAGAAGCCGAAGAGAAATGACTCAGGGCCTAGTCAAAATCCTCGAGATGCTAGAGAGTGCTTCAATTGCCACAAGACGGGGCATTTTATTAGGAACTGTCAATAGCTGAAGAAGTCTAAAGTGGCTCATGTGTATGATGGGGCGAGTGCGGCAGCTTTTTCTGAAGGAGCAGGTAAACCAGATGTTTTGGGAGGTACTCTTACTATTAAAAATATTCCTGTTACAGTATTATTTTACACTGGTGTATCACAAAGTTTCATTTCTAGTAAAATAGTCAAAAAGTTAAATATAAACCCATGAGATCTTAAAGAATCAATTAGCGTCTATAACCCAATAGGAGGTTCTCTTCTCCTCGGTTTATACTGTAGAGTGCCGATCTCTTATTCTTGTTACCAGTTTTCTTTTGATCTAATTGTGACGACCCGAACTTCCCCGTAAAGGAAAGCCCGGATTGAATTTGAGAACACGACAGATCAGAACACAAACAGAAGAACATTTCCTTGCTTATTACAACAATTTACATCATTGTACAAGAAAATATTGAGCATGTACAAATAATATACATTTGAAAAATATTAGAGATTTACAAATTACAATGCAACGGAAAATAATACAAAACACAACTGAAAGAGATAAACGGATACAGAGCTTTCCGAATATCATTCCAGCTATAAACCAGGATCCTGTGAATATAAATATGGAAAACCAAAACCACTAGCTGCCCGTGTGTAAAATAGGGGAATCCAGAGTTTAGGTTAAAACAATGAACTCCAGGTTAGTCATGTGACTGGTGTGAGAAATAATACAGTCATTAATTTGATTTTAAAGTTAGGTAAATCAAGGGACTACGCCGTATAACACGGAACAGGTTTACCCCCTAAGAATACCAGTGCATAAAACAAACAACGCAATGCTAAATAAAGAACAATGAAGCTATTATAAGACTCAGGTCCCATCACACGATGCAACGCAAGCCGAAGGATAGAATTTTACCTTATAATAGCAAATATGCTTAGTAAGTGAAATTTCATCTTTTATTTTTACTATAAGTGAAGAAATCAACTTCAAATATAAATGTATCAATCATAGACGGCATAGTGCCTCATCCCACTATGTTGCCATACTAGGCTCTACAATCAAAACCGAAATGTCACATATTGGAAGTTGGATTTCCATTTGTGAACCAAGGCAAGGGATCGTCCTTACCGCTTCGAGACACTCTAGCCAACCACTCAAAATCAGAGCTCGAGTGACCCTTGGATCGTCAGGGCCGGTCCACTCGATGTGGATTAAAATGCCTGAACCATGCGTTTCCCCGCCCTATGGGGCGTAAGTCTGGTCTGTATAAAGACCATATCATCCATCGGCCCCGTAGTGCCGATATATCCGAGGCGCCTCACTATCCATCATCCACATAAGTAAAACGTCAGGGCATGCAAAACCCTGACACCACTCCTAGGTAGAAGGAAACGCATGCCCTTCCTGATGTCCTCTCCCATTTATGGTTCACACGGGGGTGCGAGCCTCGCAAATTAACGCTCTACACAAGGCTATGCTATATTAAAGCCGTTCTTTGATCATCAACCACAAGACTCTGCTTTTCGATAGGAGCCTTGATCATTTGCATCTCAGCATGCCACATAGGCAATTCACGCTATGCAAATAATGTCAATCAATCACATAGAATGAAATCTGATGTCAGACACACATCCATTTACAAGTTCGTTCTAGGTCTGAATGAAACCGGAGACTTATTCCTCGTCCCGCATGTCCAATACAGGAGAGAGGTCCTCACATATCTGGTCGATCTCCAAGTACATCTGGAACGATCACCACTTATTGCCTTGTCTTAGGTGTACAGCCCAATCAAGACATCAGTAATCATCCAAACGATGTGAAGACTTCCGGTCTTCAACCACCGTCTTCATCATCAACTCATCGCCGATTCAGTTATTCAGAATGGGATAAACTTGGTCTTTCCGAATAACTCGCATATATGATAAACAAGTGCTAAAAACACAGCATGTGCCTCATTCCAATTCAGAATATTCTTTTATTCAAATATTCCTATACTTTGGGAAAGTTTCCCATTAATTTTATCAAAGATAAATTCCTTAAATTTACCCTTTAATCTTCCTTTGGATATCAATTCAAACCAAATTAATATTTATCGAAGTAATCATTTATTCAATTTCCCAATCCCAACCTATTCATTCCATGAAGTAAGACTGGTGATACTTCATATCTAACACCACGGTGTTATCGATAAAATTAGTTACCATTTCACTTTCAAATCTAATTAAAGATTTAACTACCGCTTGGAGCAAAATTGGTGATACTCCATTCTCGATCATTTCTTGAATTTGATAATTTTAGTTATCAGATTCACAATTCAATCTATATAAAGATTCATTTAAACTCTACTTCAGTTTTAATTTCCTAAAATCATTACTTAATGATTTTCTTCAAAGTTAAGAAATTAGTCTTATCTTTAACTGTGTTAAAGAAATAATGTCATTTAAAACACAGCTCGCGATAAACCCAAAATCACATTCCATTAACAATGGAATCTTCACGGAAAATCGATCAATATATATAATCGATATGAATTTCCGTATCCGACTAATAATATAAATGGAATTACGACAAAGCCTTTAAATTTCATATGTATTAACAGTCTTCCTCCACAGAAACTCACTTCGATTATTATCAAATCGAATTCCATTCCATTCCAATATATTAAATTGGAAAACTTTACTTCGGAAATTCTCCACTAAATCTTTAATAAAAAGATTTATAAGTTCCAAATCCCATTTCACTATAAATCGGGTTAAAGAACGAATGTCGCTAAAAACACATTTCACAATAAACCCAATTCACATTCCATTTCAAATCCAATTAAATGTTAATTAATCGGTAATTCTTCTCTACATCTTAATTAAAAGATTTATTCTTTTCACACGGGGCTTAAGAATAGTGTTAATGAAGACCCCATCCCATCAGTCTCTAACCGTAAATTAGTAAGAGAACAATTACCTAAGTATTAATCCCGAAGGCCGAAACCAACATCAGATCAATACCGAGGAAACTATTCGACTTAACCAATCTCCAATTAGTTTCTAATTTTATTAACCCCATTGGATTTAAGAACGGTATTATTAAAGATACCATTCACGACAAACCCAAAAACCAATTTGATATTAAATACAAGGCTTTGAATATAAAATATATCGCCTTATATTCAATATCAAATTCTGAAACCAACAAACATCGTATTGGAAATAACGATATAAATATATTTTTCAAATTTCCATAACAATATCTGTATAATCACGAAATCCAACATTGAATTATTCCGAAGACAATTTCGATTCAAATCCATTCCAATTCATATATTGGAAATCCTGGTTATTTTTAAAACCATTTCAAAAATCCAATTTATTTTATTTAAAAATTACTGGATTTCAAATCTAGTTAATAACTAGTTCATTTTGATAAAAATATATTTTTATCCTTTCAAATATGGAATTTTTCATACCAATTCTTTCCAAATCATTTTTTACGATTTTAAGCAAATTATTGATAATTTTAATAATTTTATCAAGGCCCGTACAGTCGATTTCCGTAAATGGCCATCGAACTGCACTTACACCGACCTTTTCCAAATTTGATTTGGACATAATTCCAAATACAACTGTTAGATTTCAAATTCCTTATATTCATTGGAAAGCTCTTTTCAATACGAACCCAACGGTTCTATAATGACCTGAACTACCCTGTGAAGGAAAGCCGGATTGCATTGAGAACATGATGAATCAGAACACAAACAGATGAACATTTCATTGCTTATTACAACAATTTACATCAGAGTACAAAAATATACAGATTATGAATAAATATTATACATCAGAAAAATATCACAGATTTACAAATTACAATGCAGCGGAAAATAATACAAAAAACAACTGAAAGGAATATACGGATATAGAGCTTTCTGAATATCATTCCAGCTATAAACCAGCATCCTATGAATATAAATCTGCAAAACCAAAACTACTAGCTGCCCGGGTGGAAAATAGGGGCACCCAGAGTTTAGGTTAAAACAATAAACTCCATGTTAGTCATGTGACTGGTATGAGAACTAAAGCAGTTATCAATCTTTATTTTAAAGTTTGGTAAATCAAGGGACCACGCCGTATAACACGGAATGGGTTTACCCACAAGAATACCAGTGCATGAAACTAACAGCGCAATGCTAAATAAAAAAACAATGAAGCTATTATAAGACTCAGGTCCCATCACATAATGCAACGCAAGCTGAAGGATAGAGTTTTTACCTTGTAATAGCAAAAAATTCTTGGTACGTGAAATTTCATCATTTATTATTACTATAAGTGAAGAAATCAACTTCAAATATAAATGTATCAACCATAAACGGTATGAGTGCCTCATCCCACTATATCGCCATACTAGGCTCTACAATCAAAACCGCAAAATGTCGTATTGGAAGTTGGATTTCCATCTGTGAACCAAGCAAGGGATCGTCCTTACCGCTTCAAGACAATCTAGCCCATGTCTCTGGCAAGTACTCTATCAAGCCTTTGGATCGTCAGGGCCGGTTCACACGGAGTGGATTAAAATGCCTGAACAATGCGTTTCCCCGCCCTATGGGGTGTAAACTGGTCATATCCCAACCAAACCATCGGTTATGGAATGACCGATATAAACGAGACGCCTCGCTATCCATCATCCACATAAGTAAAACGTCAGGGCTAGCAAAACGCTGACACCACTCCTAGCTAGAGGGAAACGCATTCCCTCTCTGATGTTCTCTCCCATTTCTGGTTCACACCGTGGTGTGAGGATCGTGAATTAACGCTACACAGAGCTATGCTATATTAAAGTCGTGCTTTGATCATCAACCACAAGTCTCTGCTTTTCAACAGAAGCCTTGATCATTCGCATCTCAGCATGCCACACAGGCAATTCACGCTATGCAACCGATGTCATCAATCACACAGAATGAAATCCAATATTAGAGACACATCCATTTACAAGTTCGTTCTGGGTCTGGACGAAACCGGAGGCACCTTATTCCTCATCCCGTATGTCCAATACAAGACAGAGGCCCTCGCATATCCGGTCAATCACCAAGTACGTCTGGATGATCACCACTTATTAGCTTGTCTTGGGTGTATAGCCCAATCAAGACATTAGTAATTATCCAAGCGATGTGGAGACCTCCGGTCTTCAACCACCGTCTTCATCCTCTACATATTGTCGAATCAGTTATTCAGAATAGGATAAACCAAGTCTTTCTGATTAACTTGCATATATAATAAACAAGTGCTATAAAAACACAAATACGCCTCATTCCAATCCAAAATATTCCTTTATTCAAATATTCTTTTACTTTGGGAATGGTTCCCATTAATTTTATCAAAGATAAATTCTTTAAATTTATTCTTTACTCTTCCTCTGGATATCAATTCAAACCATTTTAAAGTTTTCCATACTAGTCGGGATTAGCGCACCTTACCGAAGTAACCATTTATTTAGTATCCCAATTCCAACCTATTCATCCCATGAAGCAAAACTGCTAATACTTCATATCTAACACCACAGTGTTATAGGTAAATTCAATTACCATTTCACGTTCAAATTTAATTAAAGATTTAACTATCACCTGGAGTAAAACTGGTGGTACTCCATTCTCGATCATTTCTTGAATTTGATAATTTTAGTTATCAAATTCACTTTAAATCCGTTTAAAGATTCATTAAAACTCTAATTCAGTTTTAATTTCCAAAATTCATTACTTAATGATTATTCAAAGTTAAGAAATAAATCTTATCTTTAACTGGGTTAAAGAACTAATGTCATTTAAAACACAGCTCACGATAAACCCAAAATCTCATTCCATTAACAATGGAATCTTCACGAAAAACAGATCAATATATATAATCGATATCAATTTCTGTATCCGACTAAAATTATACATGGAATGATGGCAAAGCCTTTTAAATTCCATATATATTATCAGTCTTCCTCCAAAGAAGTTCATTCGATTGCTATCAAATCGAATCCCATTCCATTCCATTTTACTTTATTAAACTGGAAAACTTTACTTTGGAAATTCCATTAAAACTTAGAATAAAGATTTATAAATTCCAAATCACATTTCGCTGTAAATCAGGTTAAAGAACGAATGTCGCTAAAAACATAGTTCATGATAAACCCAATTCACATTCCATCAGTCTCTAACAGTTAATTAATAAGAGAACAATTCCCTAAGTATTAATCTTGAAGAACGAAACCAACATCAGATCAATGCCCAGGAAACCATTCAACTTAGCTAATCTCTAGTTAGTTTCTTATTTTCTTAACTCAACCGTGTTTAAGAACAGTGTTAGTGAAGACACCGTTTACGACAAACCCAAAATCCCATTTGATATTAAATACAAGGCTCTAAATCGAAAATATATTTTCTTATATTCAATATTAAATTTTGAAATAAACAAATATAGTATTGGAATAACGATATATATATAACTTCCAGATTCCTCCACAATGTTCGTATAATCACGGAATCCAATATCGTAATATTTCGAAGATAATTTCGATTCAAACCCATTCCAATTCATATATTGGAAATTCTGGTTATTTTTAAAACCATTTTAAATCCAATTTATTTATTTAAAAATAATTGGATTTATTATTCTAGTTCATAACTAGTTCATTTCGATAAAGATACCTTTTTATCTTTTCAAATATGGAATTTTTCATCCCAGTTCTTTACAAATCATTAATTATGATTTTACACAATTTATCGATATTTTTAATAATTTTATCAAGGCCCGTACAGTTGATTTCCATAAACGGACATCGAACTGCACTTATAACGACCTTTTCCAAATTTGATTTGGACATAATTCCAAATCCAACCATTACATTTCAAATCTATAGTATTTGTTAGAAAGCTCTTTTCGATACGAACCCAAGGTTCCAGTTTTAGGAGAATCCGATGGTCGGATCTTCTGTAATATCGGTTCGAAGTCAATGGTCGAAATTCGAGAAATGCAGTGGCACGGCGCATTCTATTCAGGCCATTATACATATATAATATATATATATATATATATTAAGTATATTTCATCGATTTCCATTTAAAAAGCATTTTATAAATCGTTTTAAATTCGTTTTCAAAACGGTTTTAACTTCATATTCAATTTCTAATCAAAATTGAATATTCCATATCATCGATATATAAATGATAATATTTTCAAAACATTAGATTTTGAAATCAACTCCTTTTCGATATTCATTATAAAAATGAATAAAATCGATATAAATATCGTTCACGTCAAAATGGCGTTGATTTTATCGACACGGCTTCATTTATTTACATATTTTCTTGTCCATCCCAAATCGGACATCAAAATTACATTTTGATCCATTACTGAATATTATTTTAAAATATTCATTATTTTAAAATATTCGTTAGTTTAAAATATTCCTTCTTTCTGAACTGGAATCAGACATAACCAATTACTAAATAATGTCATTATATGGATTTCATACCATATATGTATACAATGACAATGATAAACAATTAACTATCATCCAGAGTGCATTCTACACTGCATAAGCATTAAATATAAATATTTAATGCTTACACAGCTTGTCAACCCATCGATTGACATACTACTAAATATTGGGATTAGTGTATCTCCAATATTATCCCAATACCCGTGTGGGGTTTCAATCAACAAATAATGAATTTTGTTTGTGCAGTTGGGTGATGTGTAAAATTTATCGTCCCAATCAATATCCGTCAAATGTATGTACATAAACAAATCGTCTGATTTGTTTATGAATATTTATTTTATTTATATACACGTTAAAAATTAGATTTCTAACTATAAAATATTTTATTTCAACTGATGAATATTTACATTCAATGACACATCACAATCAATTCAAACAAAAAAATCAACCAAACCAAACAAGTCGTCCATGGTCTGTGGACGACGGGGAGCAGTTCATATATGCAGTTATAAAATAAATAACTGTATAAATAAATTCAGCAAGAGAGTTCTCACATTTGGTTTCCACTCTGCCAGTTTTATTTCTGAATCTCAGAACAGTCGGGATTTGCCTTACATTCCAACGCAGTCTTCTCTACGCAGTTCATATAAAAAATCACATTTTTAATATGATGTTCATATATTTAAAAGTCGCTATATTTATACCGCTACTCATATAAAAATAATATTTTTATACTCTCTATTATAAAAAATCCTATTTTTATATTATGAAAAATCATATATTTATTTGCTAAAATTTATATATTTACTTAACTAAAAAAAATTGTATTTCTACATAGCCAAAGATCGTATTTTTATATAACCAAAGATCGTATTTTTACAAAACCAACGATCGTATTTTTACCTAATTAAAAATCAATTCTTTTCTTCTATAAAGATCAATTTTTTCACTTCTAAAAATCCAATCTTTTTATTTCTGAAAATATAATATGTTCTTGTTTAAAAATATAATCTTTCCTTACACAAAAATTTAATCTTTTTATTTTATAAAAAAAATCAAATCATTTCATATTGAAAAATCATACCTTTTTATTTTTAAAAGTCTAAACTTTATATTCATAAAAATCGTAACTTTCTATATATAAAAACCATATCTTTCGAAGTATAAAAATCGAAGAAAATCATATTTCCTATATAAAATAAAATCATAGAAGAAATAAAAATTTATCTCGATCTAAGAAGAGAAAAAAATAAGGGGGGAATCTTCTGGTGCCTAGGGTTTGGGTGTGGCTGGTTTTTAGCGCAGGTTCAATTCAAAAAGGGGCGAAAGAATGGAGGAGAGGACGGGGAAGGGGGCGTGCGTGTGTCGGTGGAAAGGTGGGCGGAATCAGAGGTGGTCGGCGGTTCAAAAATGGGCCGATGGGGCTGATTTTGGAAGGAGGTCTGGAATCGAAGAAAAGGGAGGTTGGAGAGGGCGACGGCGAGGTGGGGGTGGGGCTCCGACGTTCGCGGCGACGAAGGGGGTACGGGTGATGGGATTCTGATCGTAGGGTTTTTTATTTCTTCTGAAGGGGCATTGACCAAATGAGAGAGGAAAGGGGGGATATTAATATATATATATATTTTATTATTTTATTATCCAAAAGGTCAGTTCTTCGTTAGAACCCCGAATTGAACCCAACGACTGTCGCCCATAGCTAACTACCCCATTCCGAACACAATGGGATATGTATTATAAGCTAGTTTTGCTGTTTCGATCAGTTTACGCTAAATCAAAATATAAATCAATATATTGAATTTGAACGCACATTTCAATTTACAAGGGCCACATACAGACCCCAAAAATCCGAAAAAATCATTTCTAGCCTCATATTGACGATACGGCCCTAACAAAACTAATTTCATCCAATTTGGAGACCATTTGAAAAATGGTCATTTTCTGGTTGATCCAAATTGACTGAAATTTTCAAAACACGTTTTCCTTTGCCACGCTCACATATTGTTTTCAAAAATTATGAAAATTGGAATCTAGCAATAACTTGACATCCCGGATCCAACAAAAGTGGTTTCGTCGAAAATGGAGGTTGTCTACAAAATTTCCATTTTTAAGGGTTATATTTTCCGTAGCGACTATTCCGAATTTTCAACTGGGCATGACCTTTTATTCCCGCTATGAAATTTTGATTTTTCGGATTCGTTGGAAAGATATTTTCAATTAGATTCTAATGGTTTCACTAAAATCTGGCTTATTTTGAATCTTGTACAGTCATTTGAAATTTGAAATTGAATTTTCAAACTACCGTGCCACTTTCAATTCCTTTTATAATTAAAATAAATATTTATATTCTAATCTCGATTCAAATAAATATATACACTCCAATTCTATTCAAAATAAATTTCTTGTCTTTATTATTTAAAATAAATCATTTCAAATATTCAAAATCCGTTAAAATCGGTAAAATAAAATTTTTAAATTGGTTCAGATTTCCCAGGTTGTTACAATCTCCGCCACTTAAAATCTTTTCTCCCTCGAAAAGGAACGGAGCTGAAAGTTGTTTTACAAACCAACTCAACTTGAGTTTGGCTTTCATTCTTCAACTTTTCAGTTTCTAAATTTTTTCAATTCTTCAAAAATTTGGTTAACACCCTAAATTTTCAAAAAATTTCACCATAACCTCCTTTGTACGGGAGCACCTGGAAAATCCCCAAACTGCCACACAGGCCTCTCCAATCAAAAAGAAAAAGAAACAGCCAATCGGCTCATAAAATCATCAAAAACCCCAAGAAATACAATAAACATGTACCTATTCGTCGGGCATACAGTTTTATTCCTCTTCTCTAGCCTCCTTGCTATGACCTGTTCAACATATATGCATGTACATGTATGCAATTTCTTTAAATTTTCAATTCAATTCAATATTTGATACAGTAGGGTTATATGTACTATTCTTTCACATAATGTTTTTATTGGATAACAAACAATCATACAACACAACCATCAGCAAATTAGTGAATTAACGTTACAAATTCATAATTTTGACATATATATATAAAAAATCATGTTTTTGATGCCAATTTACAGCAATGTATTCTAAATATATTTTTGTTCTCACACTAGTCAATTGGAAATATATAGATATCCCACTTTCGAAACTCAAACATAAATACTGATGATGTCATGACAATCATGAGTACCATCTCCAGGCGACTAGATTGTGATTCTATATCTATCCAGCATATTAAGACTTCATACACACGTGGATCAGACATATATGCAAAATGTTTATATACTTGATTGTCCAAATCAATATAAAAATAATATTTGAATACGAATAATTGATTTAAATTTTCAAAACAAAAATTGGTTTTCATTTTTATTTGAAGAAAACTCTCTTCCGACTCATCCGTGGATACAACTGATCCCATCTCTAACGAGTCATTCTCATTGGATATTACTAATCCAATCTCTGATGAATTCTTTCGTTTGGTTCTAACGTGTCTTGTTCTCCGAGCTTAGCAAACCAAAGCTCTGATACAAGCTATAATGACCCGAACTTCCCCATGAAGGAAAGCCTGGATTGTGTTGAGAACACAAAGAATCCCATGAAGCAAAACTGCTAATACTTCATATCTAACACCACAGTGTTATAGGTAAATTCAATTACCATATCACGTTCAAATCTAATTAAAGATTTAACTATCACCTAGAGTAAAACTGGTGGTACTCTATTCTTGATCATTTCTTGAATTTGATAATTTTAGTTATCAAATTCACCTTTCAATCTATTTTAAGATTCATTAAAACTCTGATTCAGGTTTAATTTCCAAAAATCATTACTTAATGATTATTCAAAGTTAAGAAATAAATCTTATCTTTAACTGGGTTAAAGTACTAATGTCATTTAAAACACAGCTCATGATCAACCCAAAATCTCTTTCCATTAACAATGGAATCTTCACGGAAAACAGATCAATATATATATTCGATATCAATTTCTGTATCCGACTAAAATTATAAATGTATTAACAGCAATGCCTTTTAAATTCCATATATATTATCAGTCTTCCTCCACAGAAGTTCATTTTGATTATTATCAAATCGAATCCCATTCCATTCCAATTTATTTTATTAAACTGGAAGACTTTAATTGGAAATTCCATTAAATCCTAGAATAATGATTTATAAATTCCAAATCACATTTCACTGTAAATTGGGTTAAAGAACAAATGTTGCTAAAAATACAGTTCACGATAAACCCAATTCACATTCCACCAGTCTCTATCATTTAATTAGTAAGAGAACAATTCCCTAAGTATTAATCCCGAAGGTCGAAACCAACATCAGATCAATGCCCAGGAAACCATTCAACTTAGCTAATCTCTAGTTCTAATTTTCGTAACTCAACTGGTTTTAAGAACAGTGTTAGTGAAGACACGTTTCACTACAAACCCAAAATCCCAATTGATATTAAATACAAGGCTCTGAATAGAAATTATATCGGCTTATATTCAATATCAAATTTTGAAATCAACAAATATAGTATTGGAATAACGATATATATATATATATATATGTCTTCCAAATTCCTTCACAATGTCCGTATAATCACAGAATCGAATATCGAAATATGCCGAAGATAATTTCGATTCAAATCCATTCCAATTCATATATTGGGAATTCTAGTTATTTTTAAAACCATTTCAAATCCAATTAATTTATTTAAGAATAACTGGATTTATTATTCAAGTTCATAACTAGTTCATTTCCATAAAAATACCTTTTTATCTTTTCAAATATGGAATTTTTCATCCCAATTCTTTCCAAATCATTTATTATCATTTTACACAAATTATTGATATTTTTAATAATTTTATCAAGGCCCGTACAGTCGGTTTCCATAAACGGCCATCAAACTGCACTTACAGCGGCCTTTTCCAAATTTGATTTGGACATAATTCCAAATCCAACCATTAGATTTCAAATCTCTAACATTCATTAGAAAGATCTTTTCGATACGAACCCAACGGTTTCAGTTTTAGGAGAATCCGACGGTCGGATCTCCCGTAATGTTCATTCGAATTCAATAGTCGAAATTCGCAAACTACCGCGGCGCGTTCTATTCAAGCCTTTATATATATATATATCGTCGATTTCCATTTAAAACATATTTTATAAATCGTTTTAACTTCATTTTCAAAATGATTTCAACTTCATATTCAATTTCTAATCAAAATTGAATATTCCGTATCATCGATATATAAATGATAATATTTTCAAAACATTAGATTTTGAAATCAATTCCATTTCGATATTCATTATAAAAATGAATAAAATCGAATAAATATCGTTCATGTCAAAATGGCGTTAATCTAATCGACACGGCTCCATATATTTAAATATTTTCTTGTTCATCCCAAATCGGGCATCAAAATCACATTTTGATCCATTACTGAATATAATTTTAAAATATTCATTATTTTTAAAATATTCGTTATTTTAAAATATTCGTTATTTCAAAATATTCCTTCTTTCTAAACTGGAATCAGACACAGCCAATTAACATATAATGTCATTATATGGATTTCATACCGTACATGTATCCAACGACAACGATAAACAATCAACCATCATCCAGAGTGCATTCTACACTACATTAGCATTAAATATAAATATTCAATGCTTACACAGCTTGTCAACCCATGATTGACATACTACTAAATATTGGGATTAGTGTATCTTCAATATCTTCCCAATACCCGTGTGGGGTTTCAATCAACAAATAATGAATTTTCTTTGTACAGTTGGGCAATGTGTAAAATTTATCGTCCCAATCAATATCTGTCAAATGTGTGTACATAAATAACTGTATAAAATAAATCAACCAAACCAAACAAGTCGTCCATGGTCTATGGACGATGGGGAGCAATTCATATATGCAGTTATAAAATAAATAACTGTATAAATAAATTCAGCGAGAGTGTAATGACCCATATTTTCAACGATATAATAATTAATTTATTTAAATATTTAAAATAGTGTTTTAGTGATTTAAATGGTCATTGAATTAAATAATAGTGAATATTTAATTAAATTAAATAATAGAATAATATATTTAATTCTGAAATAGTCAAAATAGTAAATTGACGATATTGTGTGAATTGGACGATTTAAAATATATAATTCAGTTTAGAATTGAATTATAATAACGAATATATTATTTAAAACGACATTTGAACATATAATTATATTGTAATTAAAATCGAGCTTGAAATGGCGCGGTAGTTCGCTATTTGGCAAATCGAACTTTAAATAGATATACAGAATCCGTTTTAAATCGGATTTCTATAAAACAAGAAATGTTAGGAGCTGGTGAAGTATATTTTTCGAATGGAAGAGAAAAATCAGGATTTGGTGGTGTAGATTTTGAGTTATGTCCAAATCAAATTTTCAAATAGTCGGTATGGAATTCCTTTATAATTTATAACGATTTATAAAAGGAATTTCATTTTTAATCGAATATCGATTTAACTCTAGATTTGAAAATATGGAGATATAAATCCAAATATGTTATTTTAGAGTTGAATGATATTTTATTTGGATATATGTACGATAATATTTATTTTTAAATATTTAATTTAATTGTTTTTAAATATATTTATATATTTAAATGGATTATTTAGAGCTTTAAAAATAGCCAGTTTTGCAAATGACCTCCGTTTTCTACGAAACTAATTTTGTTGGATCCATATTATTAAATTATTGTTAGATTTCAACTTTCGTGATTTTTGGAGTTAGTATGTAGCCGTACCGATTTTTAATGTGAAAAATAGTCGATATTTTGATGGTTAAAAATACGCTGTGTGAGCAAACGGAGTCGAAATTCGAAGAAACCAGTTTTGTTGGGTCCGTAATGTCAAACTGTAGCTGCATGTCCAGTTTCGTGATTTTCGGATGTCATGTGTGATTACATGAATTTTAAATGACAAATAAAAACAGTAGTTGATTATAATTTAATACAACATTCGGAAAAAAATTCTAAATCTTCCTATAAATACACCTTAACATCCTAACCTAACCTAATTTCATTTTCTCGGGTCAGTCCCATTTTCCTCCGTCGTATTTTCTTACAGCAAAACAAGTTGAGTTCTTAAATTCCATAAAAATTCATATAAATTTTTATAAATCATGGAATAATTATTCGAGAGATCCTGGGATTTAGCTCTTCATTTCTATGTGATATTTATAATGTGCGATGCACATTCCTGGAATGCGAAAGCTAACAGAAGACCTAGGGTTTGTATTTGCTAGAGATTCAAAGCATCGATTGGTGTTTGAGTGGGAGTTTTGGGGTCGGGAAGTAAATCTGCACCTTGTGTGCAGTTTTGAGGAGGATTGCTGATAAACTAGTTCGCCATTTTCATGGTGCCAACACAAGTATAGCTGAGATAGCCAGGGAGAAACGTTGATCTATTATAGTGAATTGGGAATGAAGTGAAGGTTTGTTGAGAGGGGAGAGCAACTGCGAATTTGGTTTGCGGTTTTTATGGAGGAGAAAGGAAGAAACGGGGGTTGCAAATGATCCACAATGGAAAAATGGGTTATTGAACATGTTTATTTTAGAGAAGAAGCAAATGAGTGGGTATGGGTTTGTTTTCCAAGTATATAGTTGGGCTGAAATTTGTTAAGCCCAGGAAAAAAATGAATGAAAAGAAATAGAAGAATTAGTGGAATTGTCAGCCATGATCATGGTAACTTGTTTCAGGTGGAGTGCAGTATTAGAAATATAAGAAGGGTGAGTCGGGTGCAGATCTGTTGTGGGCCGGATCATATAAGGTTAAAGCCCAATGAATTAATTTATTAAGTTTTAATTTTATTTAAATATTGTATGATATCAAAATCTGACAAAACAAGATCCGTTGGGATCATATGGACGACGGCTTCACAATGGAACTGACTGGGAGTGAATTGGAGCTCGTTACAATTTATAGCGAAATAAATTGTCTATCAGAATCAAAGATAGTTAATCGTTATTTAATGATAACTGTCCAATGTGAGTAAAACTCACCAACTCTACCAGTTCATATTTTTATAACATATATTTAGAACTATTAAATGATGATTGATTGTTGTGTGTTGTCTGTTTGAATGAACTGCTGATATATTGGTTGAAGTTATAGATAACGATATATATATATATATATATAAATCGTTAGTCAAATATTGATTCTGTTTAGCAGAATATTTCATAGTGAAATGAAATTGATGTTACTTATATTGTTTAACATCTGTGATGTAGGGAAACAGGTTGGAGGGATCCAACCTGATTCCTCAATATTTATAATACTGTTCTTTTCATATATTGTAATATATGATGTGATACCGTAAGAAATACTAGGATGTAGAAAAGGGGATTTTCAAAGTGTATTTTGGAAATAAATTATTTATATAAAATCAATGGATTTTATATATATAAGAAAAAGGATTTTATAAAATAAAATATTTATAAAATCAAAAGGGTTTTGAAAAGGAAATATTTGTGGAAAATAAATATGATATTATAAAGGGAAATATTTAAGGGAAATAAATATGATAATATAGAAAGAGGAAATATTTGTAAAACAAATAGAAAAGGAAATAGTTGGAGAATAAAGGAATTACTTATAAAATAAATGGGTTTTACATAAAAGGAATTACTTATAAAATCAATGGATTTTATATAAAAAGGAAATATTTTATAAAAGAAATAGAATTATCAAAATGGATTATTTGGTAAATAAATAGATTATAAAAGGAAATACTTGAAAAATGAATATAACTATATAAAAATAGAATTTTACATTTGAAAGCTTTAGACCCATGCTTCGCACACAGGTATAACATGATATGGATTTAAAGAAAAGATTTTAAATAGAATCTGTTCTAACTGATTGATTGAGAAGATTAATTTATAAATAATATTTTATAAATTAAATAAAATATTTATCATTGGATAAATAGAATATATAAGTCAGGACTTATATAAAGAAGTAAGAATCGATTTCAACATCGATATTTGAAATTGAATATGGAAGTAGAGTTAATCAAATGAGTTAATCAAAATGTGTTAATCAAAATGAGTTAGAGGAGTTAATCAAATAATAGTTAATCGATTAGAATTAGAGTTAATCGAATTATAGTTAATCGATTAGAATTAGAGTTAATCAAATTATAGTTAATCGATTAGAGTTAGAGTTAAATCGAATTAGAGTTATTCAAATAGAGTTAATCGAGTTAGATTTAGTCGAGTATTAGTTTATTGAACAAAGTTAGTCGAATATAGTTTATTCGAAAGGAGTTATCGAATATTAGTTATTCGGAAGGATTATCGAATATTAGTTATTCGAAAGGATTATCAAATATTTGTTATTCGAAAGGAGTTATTGAATATTAGTTATTCGAAAAGAATTATCGAATATTAGTTATTCGAAAGGATTATCGAATATTAGTTATTCGAAAGGATTATCGAATATTAGTTATTCGAAAGGATTATCTGTTAGACCAAAAAATGGCACTAACACCCAAATGCTATGTGAAAGCCTCACAATCACAGATTAATGCAGAAAAAGCAGTAAAATAAGAGGAGACACACGAGATTTTTATAGTGGTTCGGCTCAAACCAAGCCTACGTCCACTTTATAGTTTCTTAAATCCTAAGAATCTATTACAATGTTGTTTGCTTGCAGTTTATACACGAAATCCTTTTGTTTACAATGAAGAAGAGGAGATTAGGGAATGAATTTATACATGAATTCCTCATGTTAGAGTGACGAGAAATGTCCTTGTTTGGTTGTAATGGGGGCCAAGTGTTGGAATAGCCAAAAGTCCCTTCAAATCGCCATATAATGGTGTATTTATAGGTGCAGAGAAGCCCTAAGGAGATCCGGATGATTGACAAGTGTCCCCAATCCAACGCCTTGATAGAACGTGGTAACTAAGTCACTAAATGGGAGAAACCCTCTCCAATTCGTGTAAGGCCATGTGGAAGGTGATCCATGAAAGTAGGAGGAAATGGTGCCACAAGAATAGGTCAACTCTGAAGTGCAGTAATAAGTCGAAGGGGGTCGGTTCGGTTCGCCATCCGATCTGAACCGGAGTGTCCAAAGCCAAGCGTGCTCTTGTGAGGATTTGGTGTGAAGCGGGTCAGATCTGCCTTATCCCGATCCGAACTGGGGTCTCCGATCCAAGCCGACATCTAAGTGTTGAAGGGAAGATGTTGAATTGGTGAAGGCGGGATGCCTCAATCCGATCTGAACCGACTTATCCTATTCGATCCGATCCGTATAGCCAATCCGAATGCGTTATGCCAATTCCAGATTCCAAGTTTCCAGTTCTGCACGCGTTCACGGAAACGGGCGTAACTTTCAAACCGTAAGTCTAATTGAGCCAAACCAAAGCTCAAACTGAAGCTAACTCAGAGATCTACAAGAGTTACGGAGCTAAGATTTGTAGTCGCTGTTTTCGGGCCCAAAAAAGGTCATCTGACAGGATTTTTGGGCCTTTCTTTGTTCGGGATATGATTTCGACCAAATCGTTGCCTGTCTTCTGACGATGCTTCCAATACTCGAGCATGTTGTTGATCAGAGATTCCATGTGTGACTGCTTTGAATAATAAGCGGGTCAACATTTTTTTCCCCAGAACATATCTTTCTGGTTGAAGGAAGATGTGTTCTGGATAATCCAAGGCCACGCCGGGCCTGCCAAGTGCAAGTATAATCCATACCTACGAAGAAAAGAGAGAAAAAAGGTGTGTCAAGTCCTGACAAAACTAATTACACTTTCGAGCATAAACCATGCTTGGACGTTTGTTTGAGCATAAACCACACTCAAGAGACGTTCGAATCATCCTGCCAAAACCTGACGAGGGACCTAAGCTTCTGGGTATAAGCCATACCAAGAAGTTCAAACTGAGCATAAGCCATAGTCGAGTTTTATTGAGTTCCTTTGCCAAATCCTGACAAAACAATAAGCCATTCCAAAGTATAATCCATACTTAAAAATCCTAGTGAGTACAATCTATACTGAAGTCGGGATAGAGCTATACTTGCTAAAACCTGACAAGACAGTTTATCCCTAGGCATAATCCATGCCTAGGGGTCCGAGATAAGTATAAGCCATACTTTAGTTGAGATTGAGAATCCTGCCACAACCTAAATAGACACATAAATTGCCAAACATAATCCATGCTCGGAAAGTCCTTCCTTATTCAATTAAAAGTACAAAACCAAAGCAAATCCTGATTGGTTTGTTGTGCAGAGCATGCGTTGGAGCTAAATCCTAACCCCGAACGTGTGTACTCCAATTTCGCCAATTGGAAAACCTAAAGAAAGCAAAGAAACATATCTTAAATCCTAAGAAATGCAAGAAACCGAGACTGATCTCATCCAGATCAATATATGATGAGCCCGCGAGAGCTTGATCCAGGGTCATTCCCTCTCCGAGGAGCAGGTGGTGGCAGCACAGGTGTTGGCGCTGTTGGTTGTTTCACATACTCGGGTAGCTCTCCACGTCTAACTCGTTCCTCAGTCAAGTCTCGCAAGTGTCTACAGTCATTTGTGTCATGACAGTCCATTTCATGAAATATGCAGTATTTTCCAGAATCACATTCTCTTTGTGATGGCTCCCACCTGGGAGGTTTGGATAAGGGACGTCACCGTTTGTGTTCACGTTGATGTCGGTTAGTGACGAATTGAGCTCGGTGTACTTTTCATATCTGGGCCCTCTACGAGGCTGAGTGTTGCGGTCATTCTTGACGGCAACTTTCCCTTTGCCTTTTCCAGAATCAGATGGTTCTCCGTCTCCGAGCATGTTGACATCGAGAATTTTCTTTTCGGACATTGCGTCTTCTTCACGTAGAAATCTATCCGATTCGAGGTAGAACTCGCTGAGATTCTGTGGTGGTTCTCGGTACAAGGATTTTTTGAACTCCGAGTTGTCCAGAACACCGGATACTGCCGCCATCAATACCATAGATGGCTCAGGTCGATCATCTGATGCTGCTGCCACGTTTAACCTTTCCAAAAATGAGCGCAGAGTTTCTTTGGGCCTCTGCTTGATTGTGGTGAGAGACATGACATTCTTAGGTCGAGCAATGTGGACCCGAAACTGTTCAATAAAGTGAGAGACCAACATGTTCCAGCTGTTGATCGATTCAGATTCCAGCTGCCGAATCCACATAGCAGCTATATTGGTCAAAAAGAGAGGGAAGCACTTTCCATGACGTTTTTCGAAGCCGATTGAACTTCCATATGACATTTGTAGCGCATTAGGTGCACGTTGGGATCTGTCCTGCCATTGTAGGGCTCCAGTTGCGGAAGTTTGAAATCTGGAGGATTGCGGGAATTCCTGATTCCCTGTGTGAATGGATTATGATTGGCATCATCCATGTCATTCTGATAAGTGCGACCTCTAGAGAGCCGTTAAATGAGATTGGCGAGACGATTGCCTTCAAAGAGCTGTTGCAAGGTTCTAAGTTCTGAACTGCTGCCCCCAGTGTTGAGTCCAGAAGAGTGTGGAAGTGTACGGGGAGCTTGGAAGGCCATTCGTTTTGGTTCGGAGGTGCCCCCATGTTGCGGCTCAGAGAAGTGAGGGAGGGCATGACGAGGTGCCCGGTTCGGGTTGGATGTAACAATCCGATCAGGTTCTCCTGTTCCGATCCGGGGTGCTTGATGCTGAAGCTGTGTGGCATTGCCGATCTGATCTGGTGCTGATGTAGGTCGAACCGGAGCGAAGTCTTGATTTCCAGAGGGGAGGTAGCGGCCCCCAAGCTCATGTAGGGTTGCTGTTCGGATCGGGTCCGAACCGACCCGTTGGGGAATGCCCCCCATTTCCATCTGCGTGGGATTCAGACTTTGGCCCTCAGTTCGGATCGGATCCGAACTGATCTTGTTTGCAACTGCTGCTGGGGCTGTTTCTATTCCATTTCCCATGAGTTGTACGCTGTTTCTCATCCCTCCTTCCATTCGAGCGAAGAATTGGTCAATCATCTCCTATTGTTTGCGAAGGAGGTCATCTTGCCTTGCCTTATGAGCTCTCAATTCGGTGAGAACTCCATCCATCTCTTCTCGCGTCAAGTATACTGACGGGTTTTCATGTGAGGAAGCTTCATGGTTTGCCTCGTTTCTCGTGCCTTCGCCTTCAACACGGGAAACCTTTCGCTTGGCCATCGATTCAATAGCCAAATAATCCAAGCAGAAGTTGAAGTTGTCATGTGTCCCCCCTTCCTGGCGCACCAAAATGTTAGACTAAAAAATGGCACTAACACCCAAATGCTATGTGAAAGCCTCACAATCACAGATTAATGCAGAAAAAACAGTAAAATAAGAGGAGACACACGAGATTTTTATAGTGGTTCGGCTCAAGCCAATACAACATCCACTTTATAATTTCTTAAATCCTAAGAAGCTATTACAATGTTGTTTGCTTGCTGTTTATACATGAAATCCTCGTGTTTACAATGAAGAAGAGGAGATTAGGGAATGAATTTATACACGAATTCCTCGTGTTAAAGTGATGAGCAATGTCCTTGCTTGGTTGTAATGGGGGCCAAGTGTTAAAATAGCCAAAAGTCCCTTCAAATCGCCATATGATGGTGTATTTATAGGTGCAGTGAAGCCCTAAGGAGATCCGGATGAATGACAAGTGTCCCTAATCCAACGCCTTGATAGAACGTGGTGACTAAGTCGCAAAATGGGAGAAACCCTCTCCAATTCTTGTAAGGCCATGTGGAAGGTGATCCATGAAAGTAGGAGGAAACGGTGCAACAAGAATCGGTCAACTCTGAAGTGCAGTAGCAGGTCGAAGGGGGTCGGTTCGGTTCGCCATTTGATCTGAAACAGAGTGTCCAAAGCCAAGCGTGCTCTTGTGAGGATTTGGTGTAAAGCGGGTCGGGTCTGCCTTATCCCGATCCGAACCGGGGTCTCCGATCCGAGCCGACATCTAAGTGTTGAAGGGAAGATGTTGAATTGGTGAAGGCGGGATGCCTCAATCTGATCCGAACCAACTTATCCGATCCGATCCGTATAGCCAATCCGAAGAGGTTATGCCAATTCCATATTCCAAGTTTCTGGTTCTACACGCGTTCACGGAGACGGGCGTAACTTTCAAACTGTAAGTCTGATTGAGCCAAACCAAAGCTCAAACTGAAGCTAATTCGGAGATATACAAGAGGTATGGAGTTTAGCTCCATAATCGCTGTTTTCGGGCCAAAAAAGGTCATTTGATAGGAGTTTCGAGCCTTTCTTTGTTCGGGATGTGATTTCGACCAAATCGTTGCCTGTCTTCTTAAGATGCTTCCAATACTCGAGCATGTTATTGATCAGAGATTCCATGTGTGACTGCTTTGACTAAAAAGCGGGTCAACATTATCGAATATAGTTATTCGAAAGGAGTTATCGAATATTAGTTATTCGAAAGAAGTTATCGAATATTAGTTATTTGAAAGGAGTTATCGAATATTAGTTATTCGAAAGGAGTCATCGAATGTTAGTTATTCGAAAGGGGTAATTGAATATAGTTTATTCGAATAGAGTTAATGGAATTAATCGAATATAGTTTATTCGAATTGAGTTAAAGGAGTTAATCGAATATAGTTTATTCGAAAGGAGTTAATTGATAGGGGTTAATTGATAAGAGTTAATTGATTAGAGTAAATCCAATAGAGTTAATCGATTAGGGTTAATCAAATAGAGTTAATCCAATAGAGTCAATCAAATAGAGTTAATAGAATAGAGTTAATCAAATAGAGCTAACTGATAAGAGTAAATCGATTAGAGTTAATCGAATAGTGTTAATTGAATAGAGTTAATCGAATATGGCTATTCGAAGAGAGTTATCGAATAGGGATTTACTCGAAAGAGAGTTATGTAAGCAAGTTTGTTAAAGGTTTAAAAAAGGTGAACCTTGTCTGTTTCGAAGTTAGAAATGTTGTTCAGTTAAGGTCTGAGAGGTAGTTACACCCCAACTTGATTGGCTTCGTTTTATAACTAAGGAATGGTTAAGGTTCGACAGTGAATATTGGTTAAGTGAATTTAGTTAACGGGTATAATGGTTTGAGTTGGCATAGCGATGTTTGATTTAAACATCTGTTTAAATCCAAATGTAGGAGTTTTGGAAATGTTTTCCAAATAAGAATCGGAGATGTTTTCTAATATAGAAAACAAGAAATGGAAATGTTTTCCAATGTTAATAACGTATATTTTCTAAATTTAGAAAATAAGAAATGATGAATATATGGAAACAAGAATGAATAAATTACTGAACTAAAGAGATAAATGTTAAATGATGATTAATCAATATAGTTTCCATCTTTAAATAATATCATTGTTTGCACATGTGTTTTTATTTGATAGTTAACTCACCGACTATCGAAGTTTTTGACCATTTTTCCGTTGTCAATATGGAGAGACCAGGATGAGATATGTTATCTGAAAACCACTATGTATCGCGTTAGCGTTGCGAATCAAATATGATGAAGATAATTGAAGACGGTGTTATGCAAGGGCTGTCATGTTTACAGAATAGTGCCTTTAATTTGTCCAGTCCCAGGACGATCCGTATGGAAGAATGTCTGACAGAGTATATTTAATAGATCGCGTAAGTTGATCTCTTCAAACGTATGTACGTTTGGTGGCAGAGAAATCGTTTCTCTTAGCTGTATACCCGTAGTATTTTTGGGGGAATCAATTTGTGATTTGTAGAGTATGACGATGTGACATTCAAAGTGAATAAATGTGTGATCTGTTAGAGATGAGCGTGGCCTCTAACCTCACAACCAGGAAATGACAAAAATCAGGCAGGCATCTTGGTTAAGTGGTTGGCTGCCAATTAGGGTGTATTATCACCTATCTAGAGATATTCATTTCATTATTTAATCTATTTGATGTTGTCCCTTATGGGAAATGGTTGATGATCTCAACCGTTGGTGGTATACATTCGATACACTCAAGCGAAATGAGTGGTTGGTCATGTGTACCCGGGTTGCAAGATGTTCTTGTTGAACCCAGTGTATTCCTCTCTAGAGGTACACTATCGGAAGGTGGTTCCATACCTTGTCATAGTTGGAAATCCATTACCCAATAAGTGCTCGCAGTTTTGATTGTATACTATATATGTGGAACGTGAGATGAAAGCGTTTAGCAAGATGATTATTATATTGTGGTTGATAGACACTATTATAATATCGAAAGAGTTTTGATATAAAAGATCATTGTTTCTTTCAAAATGATTTGAAAGTTAAATCAAATTGATTTGGATTCTCATAAGGGAAAAACTCGTTCCGTTATACAGTGTTGTCTAAGGAGATATCGTTATTTTCCCAATCTGTTTAAAATTGTTTACTCATACCAGTCCCATGACTGACCTACAGTTTGTTCTGTTTTGTTTTCCCTAAACTCTTGGGTGCCCAATTTTGTACGGGCAGTCAAGCAGTCTGGATTTACAGATACTTGAAGAGCTGGAGCAGGAGGCTTCAGAATTTTATAGATTGTTATTTCTGTTGTGTTGTAAGTGTTATACTCTAATAATGGTATTGTATATAGATACTGTTTTATTTCAAAGTTATGTTATGAAATATATTTATTCGTTTTGCTTTGAGATTCGTGTTTACTCTGATGTTGTATGTTCTTCTTCTTCTTCTATTCTAAGTTTCTATCTTATCTATTCTCACCCTCTATTTTCTGGTTTCCAGTGTAATTTGGGTTGGACTTTTGTTATTTGGTCAGCTCAAATTGTACCCGAATTTCGGGACACTACAGTTGGTATAAGAGCTGAAGATTAAGTAATTACCTTGGGTCTGTGGCGTAACTCAGTAGAGATAGGGTTAGCAATACCCTAGATTGAGTTGACTGTATATACGAGTGAACGTATTTGTTATTTGATATATAATGGTTTTATATTGTGGAGATGCATTGGTTGAGTTATGTATAGGTTCTGGTCGATCAGTTTGATCCACTATATCGGTAGGGGTTTATAAACACTTGAATATGATGAACCGACACTGTATGTTTTGAAAAGAGGGTAAACGAAATAAGTTTACCCAAATTATATTTTGATATAAACAAAGTATAAATATTTGATATATTGTAGTATATTGGATGTGTTGGTTGTTATATTAATCAAATAAGATTAAAATTGAGTTGGTTATACATATATAACCACATAAAATTCGTATAGGTATTATGAGATGAAATAAAACTGAATTTAAACCAGAATTGAAATTAAAACTCTACGGTATGAATTAGTTTTGTAAATGGATTTGGATTAAATATATGTGAATTTTAAAATCCTGGGAGATTTTAAATTGTTTACAACATTGTGAATGATATTTTGAAATGAATTTCAAAATGGAAGTGTTTAGATATGGTTTTGAAAGTGATATAGTATTGAACTCACTTCGATAACTGGAAATAGATTTCGATGATGATCATGACATCATCCGAGCTCATTTTCAAGTGGTAAGTGACGGATTACTACCAAAGAAATTGTTTTTGAATTATTTTGAGAAAAGCAAGTTGTTTTAAATTCCAAAAAGGAACATTTGATTTTGAAAAGCTAAGTTATTTGAAATCCCCAGGAACGGACTGTTTGAATTAAAACAAATTAGATGGAAATTGGTTAAAATAAATTGAAAATCAAGAATGGTGCTTGAGATTGATAATGGAATTTGGCTTGGATAAACCAATGGTTGTATTGGAGATAAAAACTAATTGGAGTTTAATTGGGATGACATTGGTATATGCTGAATTGGTAACAAGTCGAGAGGATATAATGATATGCCCGACAAAAAGGTACAAGTTTACATTTCTATTGGGTTTGAGATTTATGAGCCGAATTGGCAAGCCACTTGGCTGTTTGATTTTCTTTTAGGTTGAAGAAAGCCTAGAGAGGCGAGTGTTAGAAAAATTTTAGAATTTTTGAAAATTTTCGTTGATAAGAATTTATTAATATTTTAACCGAAGTTTATTTTTTCAGTTGAAATTGAAATTTTAGAAGTAAAATAAAAAAAAATTGCCAAATCAATAGGGTTTGTTTCCTAGCTTAGCAATTTCGAGGACGAAATTATTTTAAGGGGGGAAGAATGTAACGACCCGTATTTTCAACGATATAATAATTAATTAATTTAATTATCTAAAATAGTGTTTTAGAGATTTAAATGGTCATTGACTTAAATAATAGTGAATATTTAATTAAATTAAATAATAGAATAATATATTTAATTCTGAAATATTAGGAAAAGGTAAATTGACGATATTGTGTGAATTGGACAATTTAAAATATAAAATTCAGTTTAGAATTGAATTATAATATATTATTTAGAAAAGACATTTGAACGTATAATTATATTATAATTAAAATCGAGCTTGAAGTGGCGCAGCAGTTCGCTATTTGGCAATTCGAACTTTAAATGGATATACAGAATCCGTTTTAAAACGGATTTCTGTGAAACAAGAAACGTTAGGAGCTGGTGAAGTATATTTTCTAATGGAAGAGAAAAATCAGGATTTTCATCATGTACATTTTGAGTTAAGTCCAAGTCAAATTTTCAAATAGTCGCTATGGAATTCCTTTATAATTTATAATGATTTATAAAAGGAATTTCATTTTTAATCGAATATCGATTTAACTCTGGATTTGAAATATGGAGATATAAATCCAAATATGTTACTTCAGAGCTGCATGATATTTTATTTGGATATATATACGATAATATTTATTTTTAAATATTTAATTTAATTGTTTTTAAATATATTTATATATTTAAATGGGTTATTTAGAGCGTTAAAAATAGCCAGTTTTGCAAACGACCTCCGTTTTCGACGAAACTATTTTTTTTGGATCCGTAATATTAAATTATTATTAGATTTCAAGTTTCGTGATTTTTGGAGTCAGTATGTGGCCTTATCGATTTTTAATGTGAAAAGTAGTCGATATTTTGACAGTTAAAAATACGTTGTGTGAGCAAATAGAGTCGGAATTCGACGAAACCAGTTTCGTTGGGTTCGTAATGTCGAACTGTAGCTGCATGTCCAGTTTCGTGATTTTTTGGATGTCATGTGTGATTACAGGAATTTTAAAGGACAAATAAAAACAACATTTGATTATAATTTAATATAATATATGGAAACAAATTATCTAAATCTTCCTATAAATACACCTTAACTTCCTAACCTAACCTAATTTCATTTTCTCGGGTCAATCCCATTTTCGGTCATCGTATTTTCTTATAGCAAAACAAGTTGAGTTCTTAATTTCCATAAAAATTCATATAAATTTTTATAAATCATGGAATAATAGAGATCCTGTGATTTAGCTCTTCATTTCTATGTGAGATTTATAATGTGAGATGCACATTCCTGGAATTTGAAAGCTAACAGAAGACCTAGGGTTTGTATTTGCTAGAGATTCAAAGCATCGATTGGTGTTTTGAGTGTGAGTTTTAGGGTCGGGAAGTAAATCCGCACCTTGTGTGCAGTTTTGAGGAGGATCGGTGTTAAATTAGTTCGCCATTTTCATGGTGCCCACGTCAGTACGGATGAGATAGCCAGCGAGAAACGTTGATCGAGTTTAGTGAATTGGGTATGAGGTGACGGTTTGTTGAGAGAGGAGAGTAATTGCGAGTTTGGTTTGTGGTTTTTATGAAGGAGAAAGGAAGAAACGGGGGTAGCAAATGATCGGCAATGGAAGAAATGGGTTACTGGAACATGTTTTTTTTTTTTTTGAGAAGAAGTAAATAAGCAGTATGGTTTTGTTTTCTAAGTATATGGTTGGGCCGAAATTTGTTTAGCCTAGGAAAAAAATGAATGAAAAGAAATAGAAGAATTAGTGGAATTGTCGGCCATGATCATGGTAACTTGTTTCAGGAGGAGTGCAGTATTAGAAATATAAGAAGAAGGGTGAGTCGGGTGCAAATTTGTTGTGGGCCGGATCATATATGGTTAAAGCCCAATGAATTAATTTATTAAGTTTTAATTTTATTTAAATATTGTATGATAACTTGTAATGCAATATCTTATACATACGATACCGAAATCTGATGAAACAAGATCCATTGGGATCCTATGGACGACAGCTTCACAATGGAACTGACTGGGAGTGAATTGGAGCTCGTTACAATTTATAGCGAAATAAATTGTCCGTCAGAATCAAAGATAGTTAATCGTTATTTAATGATAACTGTCAAATGTGAGTAAAACTCACCAACTCTACCAGTTCATATTTTTATAGCATATATTTAGAACTGTTAAATGATGACTGATTGCTGTGTGTTAACTGTTTGAATGAACAACTGATATATTGGTTGAAATTATAGATAACGATATATATGTAAATCGTTAATCAAATATTGATTCTATTTAGCAGAATATTTCATAATGAAATGAAACTGATGTTAATTATATTGTTTAACATCTGTGATGCAGGGAAACAGGTTGGAAGGATCCAACTGGATTCCTCAATATTATATAATACTGTTCTTTTCATATATTGTAATATATGATGTGATATATAATCTGTTGTTGATTATGTGTGTTTGAATGACATCGATCATTGTATTTGGTATTGAAACGACTCGAACTTCCCCGTGAAGGAAAGCACGGATTGTATTGAGAACAGTACACATCAGGACACAAACAAAAGAACATTTCATTGCTTATTACCACAATTCCATCAGAATACAAGAATATACAGAGTAAGAATAAAAATTACATATTTTAATTATCAGAGATTTAAATACAATACTGCAGCGGAAAAATAATACAAAACATAACTGGAAGAAATACACGGATACAGAGCTTTCCGAATATCACTTCAGCTATAAACCAGGGTCCGGTGAAAATAAATCTGCAAAACCAAAACTACTAGCTGCCCGTGTAGAAAATAAGGGCACCCAGAGTTTAAGTTAAAACAATAAACTCCAGGTCAGTCATGTGACTGGTGTGGGAACTAAAACAGTTATTAATCTTTATTTTAAAGTTTGGTAAATCAAGGGACCACGCCGTATAACACGGAACGGTTTTTTACCCCAAGAATACCAGTGCAAAAACAAGCAACGCAATGCTAAATAAAGAACAATGAAGCTGTTATAAGACCCAGGTCCCATCACACAATGCAACGCAAGCCGGAGGATAGGGTTTTCCATTATAAAAGCCAAATAATGCTTGATATGCGAAATTTAATCTTTTATTATTACTTTAAGTGAAGAAATCAATTTCAATCATAAGTATCAATGATAGACGGCATGGGTACCATATATCATGTCGCCATACTAGTTCTACAATTAAAACCGCAAAATGTCATATTTGGAAATTGGATTTCCATCTATGAACGAAGGCAAAAGGATAGTCCTTACCGAATTCGAGACTGTCCAGCCTGAGTCTCAGGCAAGAGCGCAGGCAAGCCTTGGATCGTCAGGGCCGGTCCACTGATGTGGATTATTATGCCTGAACATTGCGTTTCCCCGCTCTTTGGGGCGTAAATGAGCCAATGAATGACTCCATCGGTTCGAGAACGACCGATAAATCCGAGGCGCCTCCAATTCCAATAACCACATGAGTCAAACTCGTCAGCCAGTTCAAGCACTGACGCCACTCCTAAATACAAAGAAACGCATGCCCTCCCTGAGGTCCTTCTCCCGTTTTTGGTTCACAGCGGGGTGTGAGGCTCGCGAATTTACGTTACACAAAGTGATGCCACAAAAGCCATGCTTTAATCATCAACCACAAGACTCTAATTTTCAACAGAAGCCTTGATCATTTGCATCTTAGCATACCACACAGGCAAACCACTCTATGCAACCGATATCAGTCAAACATAATGAAATCCAATGTCAGAAACACAGTCCCTTTATAAGTTCGTTCTGGGTCTGAACGAAACCAGAGGCACCTTATTCCTCCCCCATATGTCGAATACAGGTGAGAGGCCCTCGCATATCCTTTGATCTCCAAGTACGTCTGGACGATCACCAACTGATTCCCTCCTCTTGGGTGTATAGCCCAATCAAGATCATCAGTAATCACCCAAACGATGTGAAGACCTCTGGTCTTCTACCACCGTCTTCATCTTCGACATATCGTCGTATCAGTTATTCAGAATTGGATAAACCTGGTCTTTCCGAATAACTCGCGTATATTATAAACAAGTGCTACACAAACACAACATACGCCTCATTCTAATTCATCAGTCACTAACCGTAAATTAGTAAGAGAATAATTTCCCAAATATTAATCCCGAAGGCCGAAACCAACATCAGATCAATACCCAGGAAACCATTCAACTTAACTGATCCCCAATTAGTTTCTAAATTTCACATTCTTAGGGAAAGGTTCCCATTAGTTTTATCAAAGATAAATTCCTTTAAATTTATTATTTAATCTTCCTTTGAATATCATTTCAAACCATGTTAAGGTTTTCCAAACTAGTCGGGATTAGCGAACCACACCGAAGTAATAATTTATTTTATTTCCCAATCCCAACCTATTCATCCCATGGAGAAAAACTAGTAACACTCCATATCTAACACCACAGTGTTATCGGTAAGATTAATTACCATTTCACGTTCAAATCTAATTAAATATTTAACTATCGCTTTAGAGCAAAACTGGTGGTACTCCATTCTCGATCCTTTCAATCTAATTAAAGATTCATTAAAACTCCCCTTAGTTTTAATCTTTAACTGGGCTAAAGAACCAATGTCATTTAAAACACAGTTCACGAAAAACCCAAAATCACATTCCATTCTATCAGTCCCTAACCGTAAATTAGTAAGAGAACAACTCCCTAAATATTAACCCCGAAGGCCGAAACCAACATCAGATCAATATCTAAGAAACCATTCAACTTAACTGATCCCCAATTAGTTCCTAATTTTCTTAACTCCATTTGGGTTTAAGAACAGTATTATTAAAGATACCATTCACGACAAACCAAAATCCCATTTGATATTAAATACAAGGCTCTGAATAGAAAATATATCGGCTTGTATTTAATATCAAATTCTAAAACCAACAAATATCGTATTGGAAATAACGATATAAATATATCTTTCAAACTTCCATACCAATATTTGTATAATCACGAAATCCAACATCGAACTATTCTGAAGATGATTTCGATTCAAATCCATTCCAATTCATATATTGGAAACTTCTGGTTATTTTAAAACCATTTCAAATCTAGTTTAAAACTAGTTCATTTCAATAAAAATATATTTTTATCTCTTCAAATAGGGAATTTTTCATCCTAGTTCTCTCTAAATCATTTATTAGGATTTTACACAAATTATTAATATTTTTAATACTTTTATCAAGGCCCGTATAGTCGATTTCCAATAACGGCCACCAAACTGCACTTACAACGGCCTTTTCTAAATTTGATTTGGACGTATCTCCAAATCCAACCATTAGATTTCAAATTTCTAATAATCTTTGGAAAGCTCTTTTTGATACAAACCCAACGGTTCCGGTTTCTGGAGAATCCGATGGTCGGATCTCCCGTAAAGTCAATTCGAAGTCAATGGTCGAAATTCGCGAACTGCCGTGGCGCGGCGCCTTCTATTCAGGCCATTTAATATATATAATATATATATTTTGTCGATTTCAATTATAAACGTATTTTATAAATCATTTTAAATTTGTTTGGAAAACGATTTCAACTTCGTATTCAATTTTAAATCAAAATTGAATATTCCATATCATCAATATATAACATGATAATATTTTCAAAACGTTATATTTTGAAATCACTTCTTTTTCGATATTCAAATAAAATCAATATAAATATCGTTCGCGTCAAAATGTCGCATATCTAATCAACACGGCTTTTCATATTTCAATGACTTCGTTATTCTATTCAACAAATGAATATTTTCTTCAACACATTAATATATATCTTATTCAACACATGAATATATATTTTATTTCAACACATGAATATATATTTTAAAATATTCTTTATTTTCTAAATTGGAATGAGGCCCAATCAATTACCATATAATGTTAGTTATATGGATTCTGTAATAACCCGGAAAATGTGAACCAATTTAAAAATTTTAAAATTGGTTATTGTCAAAGAATTTGAATAATTGAAATAGCATATTTCAATAAAATTAGAATAGGATTGTGGAAATGAAAATAAAACATGCCGCCTACGTGCGAACTAGATGCATGATCCCCATTGTCAAAAACCGCGAGGTTTTCAGGTAGAGCGAGGAGCCGTACTAGGGACGGTCCCTGTTTTAACTACCCTGTCGTTATGCTGTCGAAATTTTCTGAAATATTCATGTGTTAGAATAATTTTCATTTGTTGAAATTAATTACATATGTTGAAACCAATATTCATGTGTTGAATTGAAATTCATTCGTTGAGTTGAAATTCATATGTTGGATATTATTCGAATTTTAAACAAATAGATTTAACGATAAAAACACATTTTTATATATATACAACCTATAGAGAATATTCATGTGTTGAATTGAAATTCATTCGTTGAGTTGAAATTCATGTGTTGAATATTATTCGAATTTTAAACAAATAGATTTAATGATAAAAATCACATTTTTATATATATATACAACCTATAGAGAATATTCATGTGTTGAATTGAAATTCATTCGTTGAGTCGAAATTCAATTGTTGAATATTTTTCGAATTTTAAACAAATAGATTTAACGATAAAAATCCCATTTTTATATATATACAAACTATAGAGGATATTCATGTGTTGAATTGAAATTCATTCGTTGAATTGAAATTCATGTGTTGAATGTTATCGTATTTTAAAGTAAAACGAATAGACAATAAAAACTACATTTTTATTGTGAATATGAAGTGTTAAAAACATTCACGTGTTGAATAAATATTTTGATGATAATTTTTTTTTATCATGTATACGCTTTGATAAAAATACACACGTGTTGAAATAAATATTAGTTCGTTAGAAATATTATTATTAGCTTTGTTCTGCATATATATACATGTGTTGAACAGGGAAAATGGATTAGCTGTAGAGTAAAGAAATTATTTGTGTGCCCGAAAAATAGGTAAGCCTTGATGAGTTGGCTACGCAAATTTATTTTTATATCAACTCCTGTGAATGCCATTGGATGCGGAGTGCTGGTTATTCTGTGTGAAATAATAAACATTACCATAGGATAGTAACAATTAATTTTGAACTACACTACATGGCATACTCCTTGGCGATAGGCGTACTTAATCATATTCCACATAAGCAATTGGAGCTTGTGTGACGAGGTGGAAGATTTACCATACGAGCGAGAGGATTGTATGGCGATGATTATATACTACAGATTGAACTGACGACTGATATGGACTATATAAAATATAACGATAAATTGCCAGATTAATAAAAACCCCACACGGGTCTGGAGTTGACAATAATCACGTCTCTCTAGTCATTAGATACGGCACATGGACTATTTATTCCCACACGGGACGAGGTGACGAGGATTTATCCTCTGGAGTAATTAAAAATACACGCTCCCTCAGGCTTGACAGGGTGTCGAGAATTTATTCTCTGGAGTTATTATCTATACACGCTCCCCTGTAAACACCAGAATATATCACTATAAATATGTGGATGCTTTATAGGATTTATTGGGTACCTAACACGGCCCAATAAATTTCCAAACCCCTTCCCGTACATAGGAGGTTATGGCGAAATTTTTCAAAATATTAAGGCGTTAGTGAAATATTTGAAGGGAAAACGATGTTGAAATAAATGAATGAACTATATTTGAAATAAAGGAATGAACTATATTTATATATATAAATATAAATAGAATTGAAAGGAATCGAAGCCATGCAGTTCGTGTTTTGGAATCGTAATTTGAATCGATTAGTACGAGATATCCGGCCATCGGATTTTCCCGAAACCGCAACCGCTGGGTTCGCCTTGGAAATATCTTTCCAACGACACCAACCTTGTAAAAATCCAACGGTTGGATTGTCTGGAATGTTTAATTCAAATCTGAAGAAAAACAGCGCCAGAATCGTTTATATTTATATATAAATATAAATATAATTAAATTAAATCGAATAACGACGCTGTAGTTCGAATTTTGAAACCGTAACTTCAAACGACTAGTGTGGAAGATCCGACCGTCGTATTTTCACTAAACTGGAACCGTTGGGTTCGCTTTGGGAATATCTTCCCATAGATGTAGACTTTGTAGAAATCCAACGGTTAGATTTTCCGATATGTGTAAAACAAATTAGGGGAAAAACAGCGCCAGTGCCACGGCACGACCTGAAACATCATTTAATTGAATATGACCATTTTTAAATAAATAAAAATGGCGAAAAATCGTTATAAAATATTATAAGCAACAAAGATTGGAAATAAACCAATTTGGCTTGATTTGTCTGATATTTGATGGTTGTATGTGTTTGACACGAAAATTATACTAAAGAACTGAAATGTGATTGTCGAATAATATAACCATGGAAAGAATTGATTTGAATTCTAATTACGTGAATTATTTGAAAAGGCCGAGCTAACCCTCATTTCAAATAATTGATCGAGCGGTTCGAATTGGAAAATACAAAGACGATTCAAGACCGACGATCTTCGTATCGGTTGGATGGGCGCTGCTGAGGTTCCTGATTGGAGTAGCTACTGCGAAGGAACGGAAGTAGTAGCCGTCTGAACGTATGTGTTGATTGGACGGATATACGAGGAATTTGACGCCTCTGGTTTCGTTCAGACCCAGAACGGACTTGTAAATGGACTGTGTTTCTAACATTGGATTTTGTTTAATACTGATTGATCTCTGTTAAATATATATCTGTTTGGCGGCGGAGAATTTATTCTTTTGCTTAACGCCCTTCTCTGAGACTTACGAGCTCAAAGGTTATATATCGATAGAAATCAGTCGTATGGAGTGGATTGCCTATGTAGCATGCTAAGATGCTGTGATCAAGGCTTCTGTTGCTAAGCAAAGTCTTGTGTTTGATGATCAAAGCACGGTCTACGTAGCCTGGCTTTGTGTATAGCGTGGATTCGCATGCCTCACACCTCGGTATGAGTTAAAAACGGGATAAGGACTGTAGGGAGAGCACGACGTTTCTTTCTAGCTATGGTGATGTCAATGACCTACCAGCCCTGACATTTATATCTATTTTTCACCTTTGTGGTTGTTGGAATGCGAGGCGCCTCGATTATAGGTCTGTAAGGACCGGGAAACGTGTGTCCAGGAATAATTAACCCTCAAAAGTAAGAGAGGACCGGCTCTGAAGATCTAGGGGTTACCCAGAGTGTGTATTCCTGAGGCATTCGCTAGAGTGTCTCGAAGCGGAGAGGATCTTGCCCCTTGTCTCGACTGATGACGGAAATCCAATTTCCAATACGAGATAACGGATTCGATTGTAACTTATGTATGGCGACATAGTGGCATGTGACACTTATGCCGTCTATGATTGATATTTATGATGCTATTCGTTTTTGAAACATATATGCACTAGTAATAATATCAAATGATTTTTCTTTACACGTATTAAGCATATTTGGCGATTATAAGGTAAAACTCTATCCTCCGGCTTGCGTTGCATTGTATGATGGGACTTGAGTCTTATAATGGCTTCATTCTTTTTAAAAGCATTGCGTCGTTTCCAAAGAATTTACTTTGTTTTAAATGCACTAGCAATCACTGGAGTAAACCCATTCCGCGAAAGTGGCGTGGTCCTATGATTTGCTTATTACTGTTGTTTAAACTCCCCATGACTGACTCGTTGTTTGTTTCACTTTGCAAACGCGGGTGCCCTTATTTTCACACGGGCAGCCTAGTTCACAGGTGATAGGTTGTTTTTGGCTCAGCACCGTAGTATGGAGTGTGTTTTGGCTCATGGCGAGGCTGACTTCACCGAGATGACTTTTACATTTTCCGCCATTATTGTACTTATATTATGATTCCGCCACCGGTGTTGCAGACTGTTTTACTTCCAGTACTTATTATCGTATGTATATGTACCGCCTTCGGCGATGTAGACTGATACCCTTATAATGTCTCACTACATGTATATATTCCGCCTCTGGCGATGGTGACTGATCATTTCCCCCTTTTATTTACTAAGTTATATCCTACGTTGTGCTATTCTGAAGTTGTTTCATGTTATGATTCCGCTGTCATATCCATGTAAAATTATTCTATTTACTGTTTTTGCTATTACCTGTACTCTGCTAAGATGATTGATGTGTTATATTCCAATGATTATCCTTAATACCGTCACACGAAAATCGGGATCGTCACAGATTCCATACAACACATGTATATAATAACAATGATAAATAATCAACCATCGTCCAAAGTGCACTACACAACTGTCTGTCAACCTATCAATCCACATACAACTATACAATCGGGACTAGTGTACGTCAAATTTCATCCCAACACCTGTGTGGGGTTTCAAATCAACAAACAAAGATTTTATTTGTCCAGGGTGGCGACGTGTAAAATTTATCGTCCCAATCCATATCAGTCAAATCAGTGTACATAAACAAACTGTCTGGTTTGTAAATGAATATTTTATTTTATTCGCATCCACGTTAAACATTATACTTTTAACGATAAAATATTTATTTCAACATGTGAATTTTCTATTCAGTTCATTTATTAAATAAAATGACATTTTTATTTTTCTAACTTATTTTAGAAAATTTCGACGGCATAACGACACGATACTAAAAACGGGGCAAGGCCTAGCCTTATCCCCGGTCTAATAATGGCCCACGCCATACACATACCAATCTAATCAATTCGATTTCACCCAAACAACCAAATTCAAACAAATAATCCCATCAACCAAATAACCAAACAAACAAGTCCATGGTCTGTGGACGATGGTGTCGGGTGTTACTAAGCACCGTCTGCATCCTAGTATATATTTCTAACTATGAAATAAAATAAAGTGAGAACTTCGCACCTTTGGGATCCACTCCTCCTTTCTATTCTGAATTTCTGATCGATTGGATTTGTACGAAATTCCTATGCCATCCTTTTCACGCTGCTCATATAAAAATCATCTTTTTATTGCGATGTTTATATATATAAAAATCTTTCACTATAAATATAAAAATCGTATTTTTATATTCTCTACTATATAAAAATCATATTTTTATACTTCCTATTATATAAAAATTCTATTTTTAATCCGCTGCTCATATAAAAATCTAATCTTTATCCTCACTACTTCATGATAAAAATAAAGTTCATATTTTTATTTCACATTATATACTGTAAAGATTATATTTTTATTTCACTTCCGCTATAATAAAAATTATATTTTTATTATGCTACATATATAAAAATTTAATTTTTATATTCTCTATCTTATAAAAATTATATTTTTATAATTTCTACTATATAAAAATCTTATTTTTATTATCTATACTATATAAAAATCATATTTTTATTATCTATACTATATAAAAATCATATTTTTATTATCATGCTTTCATATAAAAAAAATCGGATTTTTATAACTTAGTTTACATAAAGAAAAAAATCATATTCTTACACGTATTTCATATAAATAAAAATCGCATCTTTAATCATTTCCTATAGATAAAAATATAAGTTTTTCATAAATAAAAATATAAGCTTTTCTAGTTAAAGATCATTTCTTTTCACTTATCAAAATCTAACTTTTCTATAACTTTCTAAATAAAAACTGATTTTTATAAATGCTAATTATTATAAAACTGAATTTAAATAAACTAATTTAAATAATGTTTGAATAAATAAATAAATTCAAGAAAAACTTATAGGGTTTTCTTTTTCAAGACGGAGGGGGCTTCACCATCGACTTATGGTCTGAGGTCTCGCAAAGGAGGGGTTGATGCTTGCGACTGCTAGAGAAGGCACGGGGGGGGGGGGGGAGGTGGGACTGGTTCGCTAGTGGAGGAAGGTTGCTGAGGAGGTGGCGCTAAGATCTGAGGGGGGTGCGGTGGCTCGGTTGAGGCTTCAGACAGGGTGACGACGTCATTTTGTGGGGGCTAGGGATTCTCAAACGGGGTGGAGGCGAGGAGAGAGGAAGAGGAGATGTGGCGGCTCTCTAGGGTGGCAATGCACGCCTAGGCGACAACGAGATTCATCGACATGGGGGGGGGCGTATTAGGGCATCGCGATATTTTTTCTTTTTCTTTTCCTTCGTTTTTTCTGAACATATCGATTGAATCGGGGGAGGGAGAAAATAAAATAAAGGGGGTTACATTAAATTTTATATTATTTTATTCTATTTTTATTTCAAAAAGGTTGACTCTTCATTCGACCACCAAAGAAGGCCCAACCACTATCGCCCATAGCGTAATACCCCCCTTCCGAAATAATGGGACATGTTTCGCAGGCCAATTCCATCGTTTTGACCAGTTTCCATCAAAATCAAAATATAAATCTATATATTCTATTTTAAACGTACATTTCAAATTACCGGGGCCACATACGACCTCTAAAAATTCCAGAAAAATTATTTCTAGCTTTGTATTGACGATACGGTCCTAATAAAACTAGTTTCGTTGAATTCTGAGACTGTTTGAAAAATGATCATTTTCTGGTCGATCCAAATTTACTGAAACTTACAAAACACGTTTAACTTCGCCACGCTCACATATTGATTCAGAAAATTATGAATTTTGAAACCTAGTAATAATTTGACATTCCGGATCCAACAAAAGGGGTTTCGTCGAAAACCGAGGTTGTTTGCAAAATTTCCATTTTTAAGGGCCTTATATATATATTAAAAAATATATAAATTCCACAGCGACTTTTCTGAATTTTAAACTGGACATATCTTTCAACTTCTAAAGTGAAATCTCAGTTTCTTACATCCATTAGAAAGATATCATCAAAAAGATTTAGATATTTCTGGTTTCGTCCAATTCCGACTTAAAACGAATTTTGTATATTCATTTAAAATTCAAAATCAAAATTTAACTACCGCGCCATTCAAGCTCGTTATATAATTAAAATAAATTTATTCGTTTTAACTTCGTCGAAAATAAATTTTTCGTCTTTATTATTTAAAATAATTCATTTTAAATAATCAAAATTCAATAAAATTGCCAAAATAAAAATTTTAAATTGGCTCAGATTTCCGTGTTATTACAGGTATTTTAAATACCGTAAGAAATACTGGAATGTAGAAAGGGGAATTTTCAAAGTGTATTTTGGAAATAAATTATTTATATAAAATCAATGGATTTTACATATAAAAGAAAAAGGAATTTATAAAATAAAATAGTTATAAAATCAAAAGGGCTTTGAAAAGGAAATATTTATGGAAAATAAATGTGATATTATAAAAGGAAATATTTATGGGAACTAAATATGATAAAATAGAAAGAGGAAATATTTGTAAAACAAATAGAAAAGGAAATAGTTGGAGAATAAAGGAATTACTTATAAAATCAATGGGTTTTATATAAAAGGAATTACTTATAAAATCAATGGATTTTATATAAAAAGGAAATATTTTATAAAAGAAATAGAATTATCAAAAGGGATTTATTTGGTAAATAAATATATTATATAAGGAAATACTTGAAAAATGAATAGAATAATATAAAAAGTGAATTTTACATTTGAAAGGTTTAGACCCGTGCTTCGCACATATGTATAACATGATATGGATTTAAAGCAAAGATTTTAAATAGAATATGTTCTAACCGATAGATTGAGAAGATTAATTTATAAATATTATTTTATAAATTAAATAAAATATTTATCATTGGATAAGTAGAATATATAAGTCGGGACTTATATAAAGAAGTAAGAATCGATTTCAACATCGATATTTGAAATTGAATATAGAAGTAGAGTTAATCAAAGGAGTTAATCAAAATGTGTTAATCAAAATGAGTTAGAGGATTTAATCAAATTATAGGTAATCGATTAGAATTAGAGTTAATCGAATTATAGTTAATCGATTAGAATTAGAGTTAATCGAATTATAGTTAATCGATTAGAGTTAGAGTAAAATCGAATTATAGTTATTCAAATAGAGTTAATCGAGTTAGATTTAGTCGAGTACTAGTTAATTGAACAGAGTTAATCTAATATAGTTTATTCGAAAGGAGTTATCTAATAATAGTTAATCGAATATAGTTTATTCGAAAGGAGTTATCTAATATTAGTTATTCGAAAGGATTATCGAATATTAGTTATTCGAAAGGATTATCGAATATTAGTTATTCGAAAGGAGTTATCGAATATTAGTTATTCGAAAAGAGTTATCGAATAATAGTTATTCGAAAAGAGTTATTGAATATTAGTTATTCCAAAGAGTTATCGAATATTAGTTATTCAAAAGGATTATCGAATATTAGTTATTCGAAAGGATTATCGAATATAGTTATTCGAAAGGAGTTATCGAATATTAGTTATTCGAAAGGGGTTATCGAATATTAGTTATTCGAAAGGAGTTATTGAATATTAGTTATTTAAAAGGAGTCATCTAATGTTAGTTATTCGAAAGGGGGAATCAGATATAGTTTATTCGAATCGAGTTAAAGGAGTTAATCAAATATAGTTTATTCGAATAGATTTAAAGGAGTTAATCAAATATAGTTTATTCGAAAGGAGTTAATCAATAAGAGTTAATTGATTATAGTAAATCCAATAGAGTTAATCAATTTGGGTTAATCAAATAGAGTTAATCCAATAGAGTTAATCAAATAGAGTTAATAGAATAGAGTTAATCAAATAGAGCTAACTGATAAGAATAAATCGATTAGAGTTAATCGAATAGTGTTAATTGAAAGAGTTAATCGAATATGGCTATTCGAAGAGAGGTATCGAATAGGGATTTATTCGAAATAGAGTTACGTAAGGAAGTTTGTTAAAGGTTTAAAAAAAGGTGAACCTTGTCTATTTCGAAATTAGAAATGTTGTTCAGTTAAGGTCTGAGAGGTAGTTATACCCCAACTTGATTGGCTTTGTCTTTAACTAAGGAATGATTAAGGTTTGACAGTGAAGATTGGTTTAGTGAACTTAGATAGCGAGTATAATGGTTTGAGTTGGCATAGTGATGTTTGATTTAAATATCTGTTTAGATCCAAATGTACGAGTTTTGGAAATGTTTTCCAAATAAGAATCAGAGATGTTTTCTAATATAGAAAACAAGAAATGGAAACGTTTTCCAATGTTAATAATGTATATTTTCTAAATTTAGAAAATAAGAAATGATGAATATATGGATACAGGAATGAATAAATTACCGAACTAAAGAGATAAATGTTAAATGATGATTAATCAATATAGTTTCCATCTGGAAATAATATCGTTGTTTGCACACGTGTTTTACTTTGATAGTTAGCTCACTGATTATCGAAGTTTTTGACCATTTTTCCATTGTCAATATGGAGAGACGAGGATCGGATATGTTGTCTGAAAATCATTACGTATGGCATTAGCATTGCGAATCAAATATGATGAAGATAATTGAATACGGAGTTATGCAAGGGCTTTCCTTTTTATAGAATTGTGCCTTTGGTTTGTGAAACGACAAGGAATTTCGCTCGATCTGAATCAGTCGTTAAACCGACCCACAACGTTCGAAACGCCTGATTGTTTTGAGAACACGACAAAATAGAACGCAGACGGGAGAACATTTCATTGTATATTACAACAATTCTATCAGAATACAAGAATATACAGAGTATAAATGAATCAATATTACATAGAAATATCAGAGATTACAATACATTTAAAAACATAGCAGCGGAAAATAATACAATAAACAACTAGAAGGAGATATACGGATACAAAGCTTTCCGGATATCATTCCAGCTGTAAACCAGGATCCTGTGAATATAAATCTGCAAAACCAAAACTACTAGCTGCCCGTGTCAAAATAAGGGCACCCAGAGTTTAGGTTAAAACAATAAACTCCAGGTCAGTCATGGGACTGGTGTGAGAACTAAAACAGTTACTATTCTTTATTTTAAAGTCAGGTAAATCAAGGGACCATGCCGCTAACGCGGAACGGGTTTCCTCCCAAGAATACCAGTGCATAAAACAAACAGCGCAATGCTAAGTAAAGAAAAATGAAGCTGTTATAAGACCCGGGTCCTATCACACAATGCAATGCAACGCAAGCCGGGGGATAGGGTTTTCCCTTATAACAGCCAAAGAATGCTTGATACATTTGAAACAAATCGTTTGATACTATAATAAGTGCATAGTGTATAAAACAACTTCAAATCATAAGTATCAATCATAGGCGGCATGGGTACCATATATCATGTCGCCATACTAGTTCTATAATTAAAACCGCAAATGTCACGTATTTGGAAATTGGATTTCCATCTATGAACCGAGGCAAAAGATAGACCTCAACCGATTCGAGACTCTCTAGCCCGTGCCTCAGGCACAGCCGCAACCATACCTTGGATCCTCAGGGCCGGTCCACCGATGTGGATTATAATGCCTGAACACTACGTTTCTCCGCCGTATGGGGCGTAAATGAGCCAACAAATGACTCCATCGGACCCGGATCGTCTGATCAAACCGAGGCGCCTCGCAACAGCAACGACCACATAAGTCAAACTCGTCAGGGCGTGTAAAACCACTGACGCCACTTCTAGCTAGAAAGAAAACGCATGTCCCCCCTGACGTCCGTCTCCCGTTTTGGTTTACACCGGGGTGTGAGGCTCGTGAATCAACGTTACACAAAGCTATGCCACACAGGCCGTGCTTGGATCATCACCACAAGACCTTGCTTTTCAACAGAAGCCTTGATCAATTGCCACTTAGGCATGCCACACAGGCAATTCACTCTATGCGTTTGATATCCATCAGTATATAACCCCTGAGCTCGTACGTCTCAGAGATGGGCGTTAAGAAAGAGAATAAATTCTCCACCGCCAAACAGATATATATTTAATAGAAATCAATCACAGACTAAAATCCAATGTCAGACACACAGTCCATTTACAAGTCCGTTCTGGGTCTGAACGAAACCGGAGGCACCTAGTACCCCGCATATCCATCGATCTCCAAATACGTCTGGACGATCACCAACTGTTTCCATCTTCTTAGGTGTACATCCCAATCAAGATCATCAGTAATCACCCAAATGACGTGAAGACCTCCAGTTTACGACCACCGTCTTCATCTTCGACTTATCGTCGTATCAGTTATTCAGAATGGGATAAACCCGGTCTTTCCGAATAACTCGCGTATATTATAAACAAGTGTTACACAAACACAACATATGCCTCATTCCAATTCATCAGTCACTAACCGTAAATTAATCAGGAGAATAATTCCCCAAATATTAACCCCGAAGGCCGAAACTAACATCAGATCAATATACAGAAAACAATTCTGCTTAACTAACCGACAGTTAGTTTCTAAATTTCACATTTATAGGGAAAGGTTCCCATTAATTTTATCAAAGATAAATTCCTTGAATTTATTCTTTAATCTTCCCTTTGAATATCACTTCAAACTAGTCGGGATTAACGAATCTTACCAGAGTAATCATTTGTTTTAATTTCCCAATCCCATCCTATTCATCCCATGAAGTAAAACTGGTAATACTTCATATCTAACATCACGGTGTTATGGGTAAATTCAATTACCATTTCATGTTCAAATCTAATTAAAGATTTGACTATCGCCTGGAGCAAAACTAGTGATACTCCATTCTCGATCATTTCAGTCTAATTAGAGATTCATTAAAACTACACTTAGTTTTAATCTTTAATGGGGTTAAAGAATCCATGTCATTTAAAACACGGTTCACGATAAACCCAAAATCACATCACGTTTCAATCAGTCCCTAACCGTAAATTAGCAAGTGAACAATTCCCTAAGTATTAACCCCGAAGGCCGAAACCAACATCAGATCAATATCCAGAAAACCATTCTGCTTAACTAATCTCCAGTTAGTTTCTGAGTTTCTTAACTTTGTTGGGTCTAAGAATAGTATTATTGAAGATACCGTTCACGACAACCCAAAATCACATTCTATTAATTATCGGGTTAAAGAACAAGTGTTATTTAAAACACTGTTCACGATAAACCCAAAAATCAATACTAATTCAATTCCAATTAAATATCATTTAATTGGTACACTTCATTAAATCTAAATAAAAAGATTTAATCTTTTCTCAACTAGGTTCAAGAACAGTGTTAATGAAGACACCCTTCACGACAAACCCAAATCACATTTGATATTAAATACAAGGCTCTGAATAGAAAATATATCGGCTTATATTCAATATCAAATTCTACGACTAACAAATGTCGTATTGGAAATAACGATATAGATATATATCTTTCAAATTCCCATAACAATATCTGTATCATCACGAAATCCAACATCGAAATATTCCGAAGACAATTTCGATTCAAATCCATTCCAATATAATTATGGGAAATTCTGATTATTTTCAAAACCATTTCAAATCCAATTTATTTATTTTAAAATAAATAGAATTATAATTCTAGTTCAAAACTAGTTCATTTCGATAAAAATTTATTTTTATCTTTTCAAATATGGAGTTTTTCATCCCGATTCTTCCCAAATCACTTCTTATGATTTTACACAAATTATTGATAATTTTAATAATTTTATCAAGGCCCGTACAGTCGATTTCCATCAATGGCCATCGAACTGCACTTACAGCGACCTTTTCCAAATTTGATTTGGACATAATTCCAAATCCAACCGTTAGATTTCCAATTTCTAATATTCATTGGAAAGCTCTTTTCGATACGAACCCAACGGTTCTGGTTTCAGGAGAATCCGACGGTCGGATCTCCCGTAATGTCCGTTCGAAGTCAATGGTCGAAATTCGCGAACTCCCGCGGCGCGGCGCGTTCTATTCAGGCCATTATATTATATATATAATATATACTGCGTCTATTTCAATTCAAAACGTATTTTATAAATCGTTTTAAATTCGTTTTCAAAACGATTTCAAATTCTTTTTCAAATTCAAATCAAAATTGAATTTTCCCTTACAAATTCGTTTTAAATTCATTTCAAATTGATTTCAATTCAAATTGATTTTGAATTCAATTTCAGTTTGTTTTCAATTCAATTCAATTCAAATTCATTTCTATTCAATTTCAATCCTATTCGAATTCATTTCTATTCAATTTCAATCCTATTCGAATACATTTATATTCCATTTCAATTCGAATTCATCTATATTCAATTTCAATTTGAATTCATTTCTATTCAGTTTCAGTTCGAATTCTTTTCTATTCAGTTTCAGTTCGAATTTCAATTCTTTTCAAAATATCAGATTTTGAAATCACTTTCAATATTCATTATAAAATGAATAAAATCGATATAAATATCGTTCTCGTCAAAATAGCGTCAATCTAATCAACACGGCTTCATATATTTCTATTTTCAAATATTCTATTTCAAATATTTCTTTTTCAAATATTCTATTTCAAATATTTCTTTTTTTAATATTCTACTTCAAATATTTCTTTTTTAAATATTTCTATTTCAAAACTGGAATGAGGCCCAATCAATTACCATATAATCTTAATTATATATATTTTCTACAACACATGTATACATTAACAATGATGAATAATCAACCATCATCCAAAGTGCATTCTACACTGTATAAGCATCAAATATAAATATTCAACGCTTATAGCAGTCTGTCAGTCGATCAATCGACATACAACTAACTATTGGGATTAGTGTATGTCATATATCATCCCAATACCCATGTGGGGTTTCAAACAATCAAACACAGATTTTATTTGTGCAGTTGGGCGATGTGTAAAATTTATCGTCCCAATCAATATCAGTCAAATGTATGTATATAAACAAATCATCCGATCTGTTTATTTTTATTTCATTTTACGTACACGTTAAAAATTCTATTTTTAACTATAAAATATTTTCAACTATATAAATATTTTATTTCATTTCATATCACATCACCCAATCAACTACACATCAAAATCAAACAAACAAGCATACAAGCTGTCCATGGTCTGTGGACGACGGGTGTCGGGTGCTACTAAACACCGTATGCATCCTAGTATATATTTTAACTAGAAAATTAAATTAAAGGTGAGAAGTTCTCACAGATCTATCTGATCACACGAATCTTCTTATGTAGAAATCTTCGTCGTTCTTGCCTCTTATCACTTCCTTTGCCCGTATTCTTTACATATGTAAAAATCGAATTTTTACTTTGCTATTCAATATATAAAAATCAAATTTTTACTTCACTATTCAATATATAAAAATTAAATTTTTACTTTGCTTTTCAATATATAAAAATCGAATTTTTACTTCGCTATTCAATATATAAAAATCGAATTTTTACTTCGCTATTCAATATATAAAAATCAAATTTTTACTTCGCTATTCAATATATAAAAATCGAATTTTTTACTTTGCTATTCAATATATAAAAATCGAATTTTTACTTCTCTATTCAATATATAAAAATCGAATTTTTACTTTGCTATTCAATATATAAAAATCGAATTTTTACTTCACTATTCAATATATAAAAATCAAATTTTTAATTTGTTATTCAATAAATAAATATCGAATTTTTACTTTGCTATACAATATATAAAAATTGAATTTTTACTTCGCTATTCAATATATAAAAATCGAATTTTTACTTTGCTATTCGATATATAAAAATCGAATTTTTACTTTGCTATTCAATAAATAAAAATCGAATTTTTTACTTTGGTATTCAGTATATAAAAATCGAATTTTTACTTTGCTATTCAATATATAAAAATCGAATTTTTACTTCGCTATTCAATATATAAAAAAATCGAATTTTTACTTCGCTATTCAATATATAAAAAATCGAATTTTTACTTTGCTATTCAATGTATAAAAATCGAATTTTTACTTTGCTATTCAATATATAAAAAAAATCGAATTTTTACTTCGCTATTCAATATATAAAAATTCGAATTTTTACTTCGATTAAAAATCTAATCTTCACATAAACAAAAATCATAACTTCGCTAAAAATTATATTTTTACTTCGCCTTCATATGACAAAGATCAAATTTTTATATGTTAAAAATATAAACAAAAATCCAATCTTTTCATCATTCAAAATCTCGCCTTTACATCACTAAAAATCTATTCTTCTTCGCTATTAAAAATCAAAGCGTTTCTTTATCAAAAACCAAAGCTTTTCTTTATAAAATCAGATTTGATTTCTTATTCCTTTGATTTATATAATTAAAACTGAATAAAATAAAATAGAAACAATGTTATATATAAAAAAAGATATAGAAAAGAAAAAAGAAAGGAACTCACAGTCCAAATCAGGAAAAAAAGGGGGTGCTGTCGTTCGCAGGCCAAGAGGGGAGGCAGGCTAACCTTGGCGGTCGGAGGCGAGCGGAGATGGTGGCAGGGCGGATTCAGGCGAAGGGCGGCGGGTTGTGGGGCGGCTCTGGCGAGATTCAGGGTGGTGCGGTTTTTTTTATTGAGGGGGGGGGGCTCTCTCGTCGACATGGAGGAGGAGGGGGGGTCCGGCTGGGGAGGGGCGGTGCTGGGGGGAGGGGGTAGGCGTGCGGTGGCGGCGCGTTCTCCGTGGGGGAGCGGTGACCTAGTGTTTTTTTTCTTATTTTCTTTTCGCTGTAGAAATTAAATCGAGAGAAGGGGGGTATATGAAAAATTTATATATATAATATATTATATTTTAATTTTAAAAAGTAACTTTTTCATTCGAATCCGAAATAAGACCCATCGCCTGTTGTCCCTAGCTAATTACCCCCATTCCGAACACAATGGGATATGTATCATAAGCTGATTCGACTGTTTCGATCAGTTTTCGTCAAAATCAAAATATAACTATATATATTGAATTTGAACGCGCATTTCAATTTACTGGGGTCACATACTAACTAGAAAAATTACCAAAAAATATTTTCTAGCTTGGTGTTGACGATACGGTCCTAACAAAACTAGTTTCGTCAAATTCTGGGACTGTTGGAAAAATGGCCATTTTCCAGTCGATTAAAATCAACTAAAACTGGCCAAACACGTTTTCCTTTGCCACGCTCACATATTGATTCGAAAAATTATGAAAATTGGAATCTAGCAATAACTTAACATCCCGGATCCAACAAAAGAGGTTTCGTCGAAATCCGAGGTCATTTGCAAAATTTCCATTTTTAAGGGCCTGAATTCTATAGCGACTATTCAGAAATTTCAACTGGACATATCTTTTGATTCCCGCTATGAAATTTCAATTTTTCGGATTCGTTGGAAAGATATTCACAATTAGATTCCATTATTTTTAGTTTCACTAAAATCCGGTTTATTTTGCACCTGGTACATTCATTTGAAGTTTGAAATTGAATTATCAAACTACCGCGCCATTTTCAATTCCTTTTATAAATATAAATGAATATTTATATTCTATCGTCGATTCAAATGAATATATACGTTCAAATTATATTCAAAATAAATTTCTCGTTGATATTATTTAAAATAATTCATTTTAAATAATCAAAATTCGCTAAAATTGCCAAAATAAAAATTTAAACTGGCCCAGATTTCCGGGTTATTACAATCTCCCCCACTTAAAACTTTTCGTCCCCGAAAAGGAACGAAGCCGAAAGTTGTTTCACAAATCAAATCAACTTCCTCTATTTTCATTACAGCTTAAGTTCTTCAACTTTTCAGTTTCTAAGAAATTTTCAAATTTTTCAAAAATTTGGCTAACACCCTAAATTTTCGAAAAATTTCGCCATAACCTCCCCTACACCGAGAGCAGCGGGAAAATCCCGAAATTGCCATACAGGTCTTCTGATCTCAAAAAGAAAATAAAAAAGCCAAGCGGCTAGCCAATCGGCTCATAAAATCATCATCACGCAAACAAAACAGTAAATTATGAGAAACATCTACCTATTTGTCGAGCAAACAAATTTTATTCTTCTGCTCTAGCCTCCTTGTTATGACCTGTTCAATGTAAGTACATGTATATGCAAGCAAATGCGACCAATTTTCAATACAATTCAATATTTGATACAATTTGGCTATATGGTTCAAAATTTCAATTAACAAACAATAATCAAACAACACAACCATCAATCAATTAGTTGATTAGCTTTTGAAATTCATAACTTTGATATATAGTCAAAAATCACATTTTTGATGCCAAATCACAACAATAAGCCCTATCTAATTTTGGTTCTCACACCAGTCAATAGGAAATCTATAGATATTACACGTTCGTCGCTAGAATATAAATTCTGATGATGATATATCAATCATCAGAATCACCCCCGGGCGACTAGAGTGTAATTCTATATCTATCCAGTATATTAAAACTTCAATTACACGTTTGCAAGGCGTATATGCAAAATCTTTATATACTGGACTGTCCAAATCAATACAAATAAATAATCAAATACGAATAATTGATTTAAATTTTCAAAACAAAATTTGTTTTCACTTTAAAAATATACTCTTCACACTCGTTCTAGGATACTACTGATCCTATCTCTAACGAGTCATTCCCGTTGGATATTACTAATCCAATTATCTGATGAATTCTTTCGTATGGTTCTAATGTGCCTTGTTCTCTGAGCTTTGTAAACCAAAGCTCTAATACCAACTGAAACGACAAGGAATTTCGCTCAATCTGAATCAGTCGCTAAACCTACCCAGACCGTTCGAAACGCCTGATTGTTTTGAGAACACGGCAAAATAGAACGTAGACGGGAGAACATTTCATTGTATATTACAACAATTCCATCAGAATACAAGAATATATTACCAACTGTAACGACCCACAATTTCAAACCATTCAAATTGACAATAAACCACTCATGTCAGATCTGAATCGCTCAAAACCGTGAATTGTTAATTTAACTATTGAGGTAAGTGCAAATCAGAACACAGAACCACAGATATAGAAACAGAGTAACTTGCAGCGGAACAAAGTAGTACATAGGTTCATACGCGATACATAATACATATAAGCACATAATGAGTCATAAGCTCACACAAAATAGAGTACATATAGATAACTAGTAGTAACCTGGATAACTTAGATAACTAGAAGCTGATAACTGCAGATGGTCCAAAAGATGCAAGTCTCCCAAATGCGTCACGAACAACTGAGGTGCTCAAGCTGACCCAAGCATAAAGTCAAAGAAACAATACACTCGAGTCAGGACTAATAGTCTTATATAAGTGAATCAGCACAAATGACTTGTTCATAAAAATGTACAGTAACTTACAGGATGTTGGGATTTTCATCCTCTAAGGATCCGTGAAACTAATACATATAATAGTACGCTATTATGGTAATGTCTATTCAGTAAAGTATAAATAAATAAAAAAAATAGCGTAAGCGGAATTACATTTTTGCCCTTACACCGTTTATAATACCATATTCTATACAGTACCGTAAACCCAACCTAACACGGATGGCATCAGAGGGCACTCCATAGGTACGATACAAATCAGAATCGTATGGGGCTCGCTACGGTAAATGACATGGCACTCGAGGCAATACCAGGGTAGGATTCTACCAGTTGCACTCCCGGACCGGTGGTAACGCATAGCAGCCACTACCGCCCACCTCGGAACACATTCCCAAATCAAAGGGGGTACCCCAAATCATAACATAGTCATTGAAATGGTATCGAAGAAACGTGTCCGATCAAAGGGGCCACCTCAATTTGTCACGGTATAGCTCCTGTTTTATTCATTTAATTTATGACCCGAAGGTCAAGGCCATATCGTTATCGTTCACCATCTCCAATCCAGAAATCGCCCCAAGTCATCATGCTTCGTTCTGGGTACGTCACCACATATACAGTTGTTAAAGTGGCATCGGCACTGACAGAGAGTATGCCACTTACTGACTCCGGTCTCTTTAACAACCAACGCTTACATTTTTCACACCGTGGCCATCGGTCTAAAATCATATTCAAGTATCGCCAAACACGTTATTCAAGTATCTCCAAAACCCGTTTACTCAAATCAATTCCCATTTGTTCAATTAAGATTTCAAAAATCCATATTCACAAATTTGTCAATCATTTAGGTTCAGAGTTCTCTCTTCCAAAGAATATCATTATAACTGAAATCCTACATTTGAACCTTCAAAATTCACGAGATTGGATTGGACAAAACTTTTGTTTAAAATCATAAATATATGTTTAAATAATTAAGTTTGAAAATTTGTGTATATATGTATTAAGTGGAAAACAATGTGTATATATATATATAGATATAAACGAAAATTATTATAAATCCATATAGTTAAAATAAATCAAATTATCTATAAGAAAAGATTTACAAAATCAAGTAGGGCAGAATTTTTTTTTTTTTTTTTTTGAAATTCAAGTTTATTCAATAATATTAGTCCACTTCCAATGTAAATCCATGTCCCGTCACTCTTCCCATATTTAAACCAAATTTCTTTTATTTGATTCAATTCAATATTCTCATTGACAAAATGATTTCCCTAAAACCATTTAACTCGCATTTAACATATCCTTCTACATGAAAGTCTCCAACAACTTCATCGTTAGTTGTTAAAAAAAACTGATGACTTGTAAATCCCAATTTGTTAGTAAAACTCGTTTTCATCATGGCTTAAGTAAGCATGCTTTTCCCTCCTTGAAAATTTACAAACTTCATTTTTTTTTTCTTTCTTTTTTTTCTCTTTTTTTTCTCTTGACAAAAGTCCTTCTTACAATAAATTGGCGAACATCATTTGGCAAACCATCTATCAAAAAGAATAAGTTTGAAGCATTTAATAATTTTCGGCAAATCCTTGTATTGGAAATTTCATAAAAATCTATTCACCAAAATCACCCTAATATCCAAAAATAACTTTACTGGCCACGGTGCCCGTATATTATTTTCTAACGGTCAAGTGGTACGGATATTTTATCATTTCAATCCGCTCTTAAAATATTCGAATACCGGGTATGTATCATTTCAACCCGTATCCCAAGTTGATTCAAATATACAGGGGTTCGGGTATTTATCATTTCAACCCATGATGTTTTTTTTTCTAATCTAGGGACTTGCATGGTGAGAAAAATCACATGGCATATCATACAAATATTCATAGTGTCATGTAGAAACGGTGCGCGTGTAACATGTGCACAACCATAAACAAACAAATCTAGAGCACCCTAACATTTCAATCAACATCTCAAGATTCTAATTCACTTAATAATAAATTAGTCGTGCGTGAGAAGACTCACCTTTAGTGGCAAAAGCGAGAAAATACGACGAGCGAACAAAGATGATGCTAGCGATGGTCAACGGAAGATGTCAGCAACCTAGAACCAATGGTGAAATTTAATACGCAAGATCTTCCAATACTTGGTTTAATCTTTCCGTGTGACCATCTGTCTGTGGATGATAGGCAGTACTAAAATTTAATCTAGTACCCAAGGCTTCTTGAAATGCTTTCCAAAATCTACTCGTGAAGATCGGGTCTCGATCACAGACGATGCTAGAGGGAACGCCGTGCAATCTAACGATTTCTTTCATATATAATTCCGCTTGGCTCGATGCGGTACGGCTAGCTTTAACGGGAAGGAAATGGGCTGACTTGGTCAATCTGTCCATAATTACCTAAATGCACTCATTCCCTTTTCTCGTCTTAGGGAGACCGTCGATAAAATCCATGGAAATTTGATCCCATTTCCAACTAGGAATTTCAAGAGGTTGTAATAATCCTGCGACCTTTTGATGATCTGCTTTTACCTGCTGGCAGGTCATGCATCTATTAACGTGACGACAAACATCTCGCTTCATACCTCTCCACCAAAATAATTTCTTCATATTTTGGAACATCTTATTTATACCTGGATGGATAGAGAGTTTAGACTGATGACATTCCCTTAATACTTCTTGCCTTAGACCGTCAACATTTGGAACGCATAATCAGTTTCTCATTCGTAGGACTCCTTTGTTATCAATCTGAGCATCCATCTTGCTATGATCACCCACTTCTCTTTTTCAAACTTTCTCCTCGATGATTCTAATTATCCAATCTTCATCTTGCTTGGCTGCAATGCGTTCCATAAGGGGTAGTGACACTGAAATTTGACATAACATAGCCTTCTTCCGACTCATTGCATCAACTACTACATTTGCCTTTCCTGGAGTGTATTTAATGTCAACATCATAGGAAGCGAGAAACTCAAGCCATCTAACTTGTCTTTGATTTAGGTCTTTTTGGGAGAATATATACTTAAGAGATTGATGATCGGTAAATACTTCAAACTTGGTTCCTAAAAGATGATGTCTCCATAACTTCAAAGCAAACATTACCGCAAGCAACTCCCGATCGCGTGTCACATAATTGACTTCATGATTCTTAAGTTGTCGACTAGCATATGCGATCACCCTTCCATTCGGCATTAGAACGGCCCCCAAACCTTCTTTACTGGCATCGGTATAGACTGCAAATCCTTCATTTCCATTAGGGACGGTAAGAACAGGTGCAGAAGTAAGTTTTACCTTCAACTGTACAAATGCAGCTTTACACTTGTCACTCCAAACAAACTTAACATTCTTCCTTGTCAAAGCGGTCAACGGCACGACAATACTATCGAAGATTATAAATGAATAAATATTACACAAAAATATCAGAGATTTAAATTACATTTAAATACATAGCAGCGGAAAATAATACAATACACAACTGAAGGAGATATATGGATACAAAGCTTTCCGGATATCGTTCCAGCTATAAACTAGGATCCTGTGAATATAAATCTGCAAAACCAAAACTATTAGCTACCCGTGTCAAAATAAGGGCACCCAGAGTTTAGGTTAAAACAATAAACACCAGGTCAGTCATGGGACTGGTGATGGGATAGAGAAGGGGGAGGGCTGAGCGGTTTTTGTTTTTATTTTATTTTTCCTTTCTGTCGATCTGAGTGGGAGAGAGGAGTTAAGGGAAAGCATATATTATATAATTTAATATTTTATTCTATTTTATTTTTCAAAAGGTTAACTTTCCATTCGAATTCGAAACGGGACCCAACGACTATCGCCCCTAGCTATATACCCCTGATTCAAACAGTCGAATTGGCCTATGATACATATCCCATTGTGTTCGGAACAGGGGTATTTAGCTAGGGGCGACAGTCGTTGGGTCCCGTTTCGAATTCGAATGGAAAGTCAACCTTTTGAAAAATAAAATAAAATATTAAATTATATAATATATCCTTTCCCTTAACTCCTCTCTCCCACTTAGATCGACAGAAAGAAAATAAAATAAAACCAAAAACCGCTCAGCCCTCCCCCTTCTCGATCCCATCACCAGTCCCATGACTGACCTGGAGTTTATTGTTTTAACCTAAACTCTGGGTGCCCTTATTTTGACACGGGCAGCTAGTAGTTTTGGTTTTGCAGATTTATATTTACAGGATCCTGGTTTACACCTGGAATGATATCCGAAAAGCTTTGTATCCGTATATCTCCTTCTAGTTGTGTATTGTTTTATTTTCCGCTGCTATGTATTTAATGTATTGTAATCTCTGATATTTCTGTGTAATATTGATTCATTTATACTCTGTATATTCTGGTATTCTGATGGAATTGTTGTAATATACAATAAAATGTTCTCCCGTCTGCATTCTATTTTGTCGTGTTCTCAAAACAATCAGGCGTTTCGAACGGTCTGGGTCGGTTTAGCGACTGATTCGGATCGAGCAAAATTCCTTGTCGTTTCAGTTATTCAGAATGGGATAAACCCGGTCTTTTTGAATAAATCGCGTATATTATAAACAAGTGTTACACAAACACAACATACGCCTCATTCCAATTCATCAGTCACTAACCGTAAATTAATCAAGAGAATAGTTCCCCAAATATTAACCCCGAAGGCCGAAACCAACATCAGATTAATATCCAGAAAACCATTCTGCTTAGTTAACCGACAGTTAGTTTCTAAATTTCACATTCATAGGGAAAGGTTTCCATTAATTTTATCAAAGATAAATTCCTTGAATTTATTCTTTAATCTTCCCTTTGAATATCACTTCAAACTAGTCGGGATTAACGAATCTTACCGGAGTAATCATTTGTTTTAATTTCCCAATCCCATCCTATTCATCCCATGAAGTAAAACTGGTAATACTTCATATCTAATACCACGGTGTTATCGGTAAATTCAATTACCATTTCACGTTCAAATCTAATTAAAGATTTAACTATCGCCTGGAGCAAAACTGGTGATACTCCATTCTCGATCATTTCAATCTAATTAGAGATTCATTATAACTCCACTTAGTTTTAATCTTTAACGGGGTTAAAGAATCCATGTCATTTAAAACACGGTTCACGATAAACCCAAAATCACATCATGTTTCAATCAGTCCCTAACCGTAAATTAGCAAGTGAACAATTCCCTAAGTATTAACCCCGAAGGCCGAAACCAACATCAGATCAATATCCAGAAAACCATTCTGCTTAACTAATCTCCAGTTAGTTTCTGATTTTCTTAACTCTGTTGGGTCTAAGAACAGTATTATTGAAGATACTGTTCACGACAACCCAAAATCACATTCTATTAATTATCGGGTTAAAGAACAAGTGTTATTTAAAACACTGTTCACGATAAACCCAAAAATCAATACTAATTCAATTCCAATTAAATATCATTTAATTGGTACACTTCATTAAATCTAAATAAAAAGATTTAATCTTTTCTCAACTGGGTTCAAGAACAGTGTTAATGAAGACACCCTTCACGACAAACCCAAATCACATTTGATAATAAATACAAGGCTCTAAATAGAAAATATATCGGCTTATGTTCAATATCAAATTCTACGACTAACAAATGTCGTATTGGAAATAACGATATAAATATATATCTTTCAAATTCCCATAACAATATCTGTATCATCACGAAATCCAACATCGAAATATTCCGAAGACAATTTCGATTCAAATTCATTCCATTATAATTATTGGAAATTCTGGTTGTTTTCAAAACCATTTCAAATCCAATTTATTTATTTTAAAATAAATAGAATTATAATTCTAGTTCAAAACTAGTTCATTTCGATAAGAATCTATTTTTATCTTTTAAAATATGGAGTTTTTCATCTCGATTCTTCCCAAATCACTTCTTATGATTTTACAAAAATTATTGATATTTTTAATAATTTTATCAAGGTCCGTACAGTCGATTTCCATCAATGGCCATCGAACTGCACTTACAGCGACCTTTTCCAAATTTGATTTGGACATAATTCCAAATCCATTCGTTAGATTTCTAATTTCGAATATTCATTGGAAAGCACTTTTCGATACGAACCCAACGGTTCCGGTTTCAGGAGAATCTGACGGTCGGATCTCCCGCAATGTCCGTTCGAAGTCAATGGTCGAAATTCACGAACTGCCGCGGCGCGGCGCGTTCTATTCAGGTCATTATATTATATATATAATATATATAATATATACTACATCGATTTCAATTTAAAACGTATTTTATAAATCGTTTTAAATTCGTTTTCAAAACGATTTCAACTTCTTTTTCAAATTCAAATCAAAATTGAATTTTCCCTTACAAATTCGTTTTAAATTCATTTCAAATTGATTTCAATTCAAATCGATTTTGAATTCAATTTCAGTTCGTTTTCAATTCAAATCAATTCGAATTCATTTCTATTCAATTTCAATCCTATTCGATTTCAATTCGAATTCATTTCTATTCAATTTCAATCCTATTCGAATTCATTTATATTCCATTTCAATTCGAATTCATTTATATTCAATTTCAATTCGAATTCATTTCTATTCAGTTTCAGTTCGAATTCATTTCTATTCAGTTTTAGTTCGAATTTCAATTCTTTTCAAAATATCAGATTTTGAAATCACTTTCGATATTCATTATAAAATCGATATAAATATCGTTCTCGTCAAAATATCGTCAATCTAATCAACACGGCTTCATATATTTCTATTTTCAAATATTCTATTTCAAATATTTCTTTTTCAAATATTCTATTTCAAATATTTCTTTTTTTAATATTCTATTTCAAATATTTCTTTTTTAAATATTTCTATTTCAAAACTGGAATGAGGCCCAATCAATTACCATATAATCTTAATTATATGGATTTTCTACAACACATGTATACAATAACAATGATGAATAATCAACCATCATCCAAAGTGCATTCTACTTTGTATAAGCATCAAATATAAATATTCAACACTTATAATAGTCTGTCAATCAATCAATCGACATACAACTAACTATTGGGATTAGTGTATGTCATATATCATCCCAATACCCATGTGGGGTTTCAAACAATCAAACACAGATTTTATTTGTGCAGTTGAGCGATGTGTAAAATTTATCGTCCCAATCAATATCAGTCAAATGTGTGTATAAAAATAAATCGTCCAATCTATTTATTTTTATTTCATTTTACATACACGTTAAAAATTCTATTTTTAACTATAAAATATTTTTAACTATATAAATATTTTATTTTATTTCATATCACATCACCCAATCAACTACACATCAAAATCAAACAAACAAGCATACAAGCTGTCCATGGTCTGTGGACGACGGGTGTCGGGTGCTACTAAACACCGTCTGCATCCTAGTATATATTTTAACTAGAAAATTAAATTAAAGGTGAGAAGTTCTCATAGATAGCTATCTGATCCCACGACTCTTCTTATGTAGAAATCTTCGCCGTTCTTGCCTCTTGTCACTTCCTTTTCACGTATTCTCTACATATGTAAAAATCGAAATTTTACTTTGCTATTCAACATATAAAAATCAAATTTTTACTTCGCTATTCAATATATAAAAATCGAATTTTTACTTTTCTATTCAATATATAAAAATCGAATTTTTATTTCGCTATTCAATATATAAAAATCGAATTTTTACTTCGCTATTCAATATATAAAAATCGAATTTTTACTTCGCTATTCAATATGTAAAAATCGAATTTTTTACTTTGCTATTCAATATATAAAAATCGAATTTTTACTTCGCTATTCAATATATAAAAATCGAATTTTTACTTGGCTATTCAATATATAAAAATCGAATTTTTACTTTGCTATTCAATACATAAAAATCGAATTTTTACTTCGCTATTCAATATATAAAAATCGAATTTTTACTTTGCTATTCAATATATAAAAATCGAATTTTTACTTCGCTATTCAATATATAAAAATCGAATTTTTACTTCTCTATTCAATATATGAAAATCGAATTTTTACTTCGCTATTCAATATATAAAAATCGAATTTTTACTTTGCTATTCAATATATAAAAGGGGAGTGCTGTCGTTCGCAGGACAAGAGGGGAGGCAGGCTAACCGTGGCGGTCGGAGGCAAGCAGAGATGGTGGCAGGGCGGCTTCAGGCGAAGGGCGGCAGGTTGTGGGGCGGCTCCGGCGAGATTCAGGGTGGTGCGGTTTTTTTATTGGGGGGGGGGGCTCTCTCGTCGACGTGGAGGAGGAGGGGGGTCCCGCTAGGGCGGGGCGGTGCTGGGGTGCGGGGGTAGGCGCGCGGTGGCGGCGCGTTCGCCATGGGGGAGCGGTGACCTAGGTTTTTTTCGTTCTTATTTTCTTTTCGCTGTAGAAATGAAATCGAGAGAAGGGGGGTATATGAAAAATTTATATATATAATATATTATATTTTAATTTTAAAAAGTAACTTTTTCATTCGAATCCGAAATGAGACCCACCGCCTGTCGTCCCTAGCTAATTACCCCCATTCTGAACACAATGGGATATGTATCATAAGCTGATTCGACAGTTTCAATCAGTTTTCGTCAAAATCAAAATATAACTCTATATATTGAATTTGAACGCGCATTTCAATTTACTGGGGTCACATACTAACTAGAAAAATTCCCGAAATTTTTTTTCTAGCTTCGTTTTGACGATACGGTCTTAACAAAACTAGTTTCGTCAAATTCTGGGATTGTTGGAAAAATGGCCATTTTCCAGTCGATTAAAATCAACTGAAACTGGCCAAACACGTTTACCTTTGCCACGCTCACATATTGATTTGAAAATTTATGAAAATTGGAAGCTAGCAATAACTTAACATCCCAGATCCAACAAAAGTGGTTTCATCGAAATCCGAGGTCGTTTCAAAATTTCCATTTTTAAGGGCCTGAATTCTATAGCGACTATTCAGAAATTTCAACTGGACATATCTTTTGATTCCCGCTATGAAATTTCAATTTTTTGGATTCATTGGAAAGATATTCACAATTGGATTCCATTATTTTTGGTTTCACTAAAATCCGGTTTATTTTGCACCCGGTACATTCATTTGAAGTTTGAAATCGAATTATCGAACTAACGCGCCATTTTCAATTCCTTTTATAAATATAAATAAATATTTATATTCTATCGTCGATTCAAACGAATATATACGTTCTAATTATATTCAAAATAAATTTCTTGTCGATATTATTTAAAATAATTCATTTTAAATAATCAAAATTCGCTAAAATTGCCAAAATAAAATTTTTAAACTGGCCCAGATTTCCGGGTTATTACAGTTTGTCCAGTCCCAGGACGACCTGTATGGAAGAATGTCTGACAGAGTATATTTAGTAGATCGCGTAAGTTGATCACTTCAAACGTATGTACATTTGGTGGCGGAGGAATTCGTTTCTCTTAGCTGTAGTATTTTTGTGGGAATCAATTTGAGATTTGGCGGGTATGACGATGTGACATTCAAAGTAAATAAATGTGTGATCTGTCAGAGATGAGCATGGCCACCAACCTCACAATCGAGAAATGACAAAAATCGGATAGGCAGCATGGCTAAGTGGTTGACAGCCAATTAGGGTGTATTATCACCTATCTATAGATATTCATTTCGTTCTTTAATCTATTCGATGCCGTCCCTTATAGGAAACGGTTGCTGATCCCAACCGTTTGTGATATACATTCGATACACTCAAGAAAAATGAGTGGTCGGTCATGTGTGGCTGGGTTGCAACCCAGTGTATTCCTCTTTAGAGGTACACTATCGGAAGGTGGTTCCATACCTTGTCATAGTTGGAAATCCATTACCCAATAAGTGCTCGCAGTTTTGATTGTATACTGTATATATGGAACGTGAGAAGAAAGCATTCTACAAGATGATTATTATATTATGGTTGATAGACACTATTATAATATCAAAAGAGTTTTGATATAAAAGATCATTGTTTCTTTCAAAATAATTTGAAAGTTATATCAAATTGATTTGGATTCTCATAACGAAAAAACCCGTTCTGTTATACGGCGTGGTCTTAGGAAATATCGTTATTTTCCCAAACTATTTTAAATTGTTTACTCATACCATTCCCATGACTGACCCAGAGTTTGCTTTGTTTTTTTTCCCTAAACTCTTAGGTGCCCAATTTTGTACGGGCAGTCAAGTAGTCGGGATTTACAGATACTTGAAGAGCTGGAGCAGGAGGCTTCAGGATTTTATAGATTGTTATTTCCGCTATGTTGTAAGTGTTATACTCTAATAATGGTATTGTATACAGATACCGTTTTATTTCAAAGCTATTTTATGAAATATATTTATTCGTTCCGCTATGAAATTCCTGTTTACTCTGATGTTGTATGTTCTTCTTCTTCTTCTTCTATTCCAAGTTTCTATCTTATCTATTCTCACCCTCTTGTTTCATTCTATTAGTTTTCTAGTTTCCAGTGTAATTTGGGTTGGACTCATGTTATTTGGTCAGCTCAAATTGTACCGGAATTTCGGGACACTACAGAGAGAGTTCTCACCTTTGGTTTCCACTCCGCCAGTTTATTTTTGAATCTCAGAACAGTCGGGATTTGTCTGACATTCTAATGCAGTCTTCTCTACGCTGTTCATATAAAAAATCACATTTTTAATATGATGTTCATATATTTAAAAATCGTTATTTTTATACCGCTACTCATATAAAAATAATATTTTTATATTCTCTATTATATAAAAAAATCGTATTTTTATATTATGAAAAATCATATCTTTATTTGCTAAAATTTATATTTTTACTTAACTAAAAAAAATCATATTTTTACATAGACAAAGATCGTATTTTTACATAACCAAAGATCGTATTTTAACATAACCAAAGATCGTATTTTTAACTAATTAAAAATCTATTCTTTTATTCTATAAAGATCTAATCTTTTCACTTCTAAAAATCCAATCTTTTTATTTATAAAAATATAATCTTTTCTTGTTTAAAAATATAATCTTTCCTTACACAAAAATCTAATCTTTTATTTTATAAAAAAACTAAATCTTTTCACAGGGAAAAATCATACCTTTTATTTTTTTTAAAGTCTAAACTTTGTATTCATAAAAATCGTCACTTTCTACATATAAAAACTGTATCTTTCTAAGGATTAAAATCGAAGAAAATCATGTTTCCTATATAAAAGAAAATCATAGAAGAAATATAAACTTGCCTAAATCTAAGAAGAGAAAAAAAAGGAGTGGGGAAATCTTCTGGTTCACATTCGGATAAGCAGTGCCTAGGGTTTGGGTGTGGTTTGTTTTTGGCGCGGGTTCAATTCAAAACGGGGAGAAAGAATGGAGGAGAGAACCGGGAAGAGGGCGAACATGTGTCGGCTGCCAGGTGGGCGGAATCAGAGGTGGCTAGCAGTTCAAAAAGGGGCCGATGGGGCTGATTTGGAGAGGAGGTCTAGAATCAAAGAAAGGGGAGGTTGGAGAAGGCAACGGCGAGGTGGGGGGCTCCAACGTCAGCGACGACGAAGGGGGAAGAGGCAACGGAATTTCAATCATGGGTTTTTTTATTTCTTCTAAAGGGGCGTTGACCAAATGAAAGAGGAAAGGATGGATTTGAATATATATATATTTTATTATTTTACTATCCAAAAAGTCAGTTTTTCATTTGAACCCTGAATCGAATCCAACGGCTGTCGCCCATAGCTAATTACCCCCATTCCGAATACAATGGGATATGTATCGTAAGGCAGTTCAGCTCTTTCGATCAGTTTTCGCGAAAATCAATATATCGAATTTGAACGCACATTTCAATTTATCAGGGCCACATACGTACCCCAAAAATTCCAAAAAAAATATTTCTAGCCTCATATTGACGATACGACCCTAACAAAACTAATTTCATCCAATTTGGAGACCTTTTGAAAAATAGTCATTTTCTAGTCGATCCAAACTGACTGAAACTGTCAAAATGCGTTTTCCTTTGCCACGCTCACATATTGATTTCAAAAATTATGAAAATTATAATCTAGCAAGAACTTGACATCCCGGATCCAACAAAAGTAGTTTCGTTGAAAACGGAGGTCGTTTGCAAAATTTTCTTTTTTAAGGACTATATTTTCCATAGCGACAATTCCGAATTTTCAACTGGGCATAAATTTTTATTCGCACCATGAAATTTTTATTTTTCAGATTTGTTGGAAAGATATTTACGATTAGATTCTAATATTTTGGTTTCCCTAAAATCTGGTTTATTTTGAATCCTGTACCGTCATTTGAAATTTGAAATCGAATTTTCAAACTACCGTGCCATTTTCAATTCCTTTGATAATTAAAATAAATATTTATATTCTAATCTCGATTCAAATAAATATATATATTCCAATTCTATTCAAAATAAATTTCTAGTCATTATTATTTAAAATAAATCATTTCAAATATTCAAAATCCATTAAAATCGCCAAATAAAAATTATAAATTGGTTTAGATTTTCCGGGTTGTTACAGGTTCCAGTTTTAGGAGAAACCGACAGTCGGATCTCCTGTAACATCAATTCGAAGTCAATGGTCGAAATTTGCGAACTGCCGCGGCCCGGCGCGTTCTATTCAGGCCATTAAATATAAATAATATATACATATATATATATATAATATATATATATGTCGTCAATTTCCTTTTAAAACGTATTTTATAAATCGATTTCCACCTCCATTTCAATTTCAAATCAAAATTGAATTTTCCTTTTTAAATTCGTTTCAAATTCATTTTAAATCAAATATTTGAAGTGTCGAAACTTGGAATATTTTCAAGGCCTTTGTCAATGGCGGCAGCGAAAGCTTCTTCTTCTTCTCTTCCCGCATCATCTGCCTTCGACTTTGCTAATCAGTCTAAGGCATCTTTTCCATCATTCGTGAAAAAGGATTACGCATCTCTTTTTGAATCAGCTCCGCGTAATGCTGGATCTTATAAACCGCTTCATTTTGATATTCCACGAAATGGTATGAAGCAGATGGTTCCCGATCTAGTCAAGCAAGAGGGAATCAACTATTGGAATAATTTTCTGATTGGATTCTTCCTAGATGTTACGTTATCCTGCTATGTTGTTTCTAATTACTTGTTAAGGCATTGGAAGCTAACAGGGGAGGTTGGTATAAAATCTAATGGTTACCACTTTTACTTCAAATTCTCTAATGATACCGATAGGGAAAAAATTCTAAGATATGACCCTATTTTTGTTCGAGGTCGAATGTTTATCATCTCTGTTTGGGATCCTTCTATAGGGTGCGCACAATCACAATTTAAAATCGGTTCCTCTGTGGATCCATTTATATAAAATTCCTATGGTGTTATGGACCTTAATTGGTATCAATTGGTTAGTTAATCATGTAGGTAGGCTAATTTGTTATGATATTAGTAATGAAAGGATGGATAGGTTCAGATATGCTAAGGCTTTAATGGAAGTATCATCCGAGTATGAACTGCCTAATGTCATTGAGATCGATGGTTTGGGGGACCCATGTCCTATTGTTAAAATTAGTTATGATTGGAAGCCTATGATATGTGTAAATTGTAAGGTTTTTGGGCATAATACTCAATACTGTGAGTTACATACCAAGGAGATCAAAGTGGATATAAGGAATTATCAAAATAAAGAGGATGGGCAAGCTCAAAAACCTTATAGTGACATACATGCCAATGATAGGTGGACTAAAGTGTATAGCAAGAAGCAAAAATATTGGAGGAAAAAGAAAGTAGATAGTAATCAGGGCAAAGAAAATTCCGCTGTTAATGTAGGAAATGTGAATGTTAATCCATTTGAACACTTAGCATCTGAAGGCATGACTGATAATGAGGGTGGTAAGGATGGTCTTGATCAAGGCTTGATTAATAATGAAAATAAGGAACCATATTCGTTTGCTAACCCTGAGGAGGATATTGCAGTTAATGAATAGCTTAATGGGCAGGTGGATAAGGCATCCAATGAAATTAATGAGGATGATGTTGATATAGGTAATTTGTTTGAGGATAGTGGTGACCTTTTTGATTGTGCAAATGTGTTTGTTGGTCTCACTGCTAGTGCATGACAAAATTCTTCTTGTTTGAATTCTTCAAGCTCCTCATGCACTGGTTTAGCTTCTTCTTTTGCTACTATTTCTAAGGTTACGAATTCTTCACCTTTAACTGGTACTATGTCTTGTCCTTCATTATATAGTCACAGCTCACCAGTTTTAGCTAGTTCTTCCTTGGATTCTGCTTCTGCTGTATCTACCGCAACAAGTTCAAATGTGAAGCAGTCCGCGTCTCTTTATGCCCATTTAAAGCCTCCTGACAACATTGTTTTACCACCACCTGGTTCGGCTTCAGCTTCCTCTGCTGTTCAGACTAAAACAAAGAGCAAAAAGCTTAAGGGTAAGTTTTGGGCTGATGAAGATCTACATGAGGGGCGTGAATACAGTTTGGAGGATGTTTTACCCACTGGTAGTAATGTATTTTCAAAGAAAAGACACACGAGAAGCAATCCATCGCCTTTATTTAATCCTTTTTTCACATAGTCTGATGGTATGCTGGATAATTGATGATGCAAGTCTACATTTTTGATGAATGGTAATTTTCTTGGCATTTTTTCCTAATGGCAAATATAGAAATTGGCAAGGAGTGCAAACTTATAACTTCTTTTATTTTCTTTACTTCCTTTGTAATTTTCTGTTTCTTTATGTTTTCTAAATTTGTTTTTGATTTAGAAAGACTAAGGAAGTGGTGAGGTTCTAGGGAGTTTGGTTGTTTAGAAATTATAGCATACTTGTATATGCTCAAATATGTATTGTAAATATCTTGGTGTTAATAAAATTTTGTGCTTAACTTTCAAAAAAAATTCATTTTAAATTGATTTCAATTCCATTTTCAAATTAAAATCAAATTTGAATATTCTTTATAACTTCGTTTTAAATTGATTTTAAAACAATTTCAATTCCATTCTGTTTCAATTCAATTAATTCGATTTTCAAATTCAAATCAAAATTTAATTTTCCAAATCACTTCAATATTAAAATGATAATATTTTCAAGATATCAGATTTTGAAATAACATTTCGATATTCATTATAAAATGAATAAAATCGACAAAATTCTTATTCGTGTTAAAATGGCATTTAACTACTTAACACGGCTTCACATTTCAATATTCATTGAATATTATTTTAAAATATTCGTTAATTCTGAACTAGAATCAGACTCAATCAATTACCATATAATTTTATTTATATGGATTTCAACGTCACATGTATACCACAATAATGATAAACAATAATTAAAAATTCATACAACATCGAGAGTGCATTCTGCAACTATATAAGCATTAAAATAAATGAACAACACTTATACAGTCAGTCAGTCCATCGACTGACATACCACTAATTATTGGGATCAGTGTATGCCAAATATTATCCCAATACCCATGTAGGGTTTTCAAACAACAAATACTATTTATTATTTGTGCAGTTGGGCGATGTGTAAAATTTATCGTCCCAATTCATATCAGATAAATAAGTGTACATAAACAAATCGTCCGATTTGTAAATGAATATTTATTTTATTTCATGATAATTTATATACATATATATATATATTTTATATAACTTATCTTCTATACAACAATATCAATCAATTACAATCCCAATCTATTCCACATTAACAATACAATCAAACAAGTCATCCATGGTCTGTGGACGAAGGGGAGCAGTTCATATATGAAGTTATAAAATAATTTAAATAACTGTGTAAAATAACAGTGAGAAGTTCTCACCTTTGGTTTCCACTCCACTAATTTTATTTTTGAGCGGTTTTATTTCCAGTATGTAGCGTTCTCTTTCGTGATTTCCACTTTATCTGTTTCACGCAGTTTATGTTAAAAATTATATTTTTAACAACGCTATATATATTTTTAAAAATTACCTTTTTCTCATATCGTTATATATATATACCACATTTTTATATCGCTATACATATAATAAAAATCACATTTTTATTATATCGCTACATATATAAAAATCACATCTTTGTGCTCATGTTATATATATATATATATATATATATATATATATATATATAAAGATCAAATTTTTATAGCGCTCTCTAGATAATAAAAATCGCATTTTTATTCAATTATATTTTATATAAAAACATATTTTTATTCATATGAATACCATATAAAAGTCAAATTTTTTTCATATGAACACTACATAAAAATCAAATTTTTATTCATATGAACACTACATAAAAATCAAATTCTTTTCGTTTATAAAAATTATATTTTTATACAACTAAAAATTATATTTTCATATGAATAAAAATCTCATCTTTAGATTATTAAAGATCTCGTCTTTGTAGAAATAAAAATCTAATCTTTTCTATATATAAAAATCTAACTTTTAATGAACGAAAACCCTATCTTTCCATTTTTCTAAAAACCCTAGCTTTTCATTTTTAAATAAAATCAGAAAACGATAAAATTAAAAGTAAGAAAACTTACTCTTATTGTCTTTTACTAAGAAAGGTGGGTTTAGGGTGGCTAGTACGATCGGCGGAGGAGCGCTACCGGCGGTGGAGGTCCGGCCAGAGGCAACTACGACAATGGTGGATGGAGGCGCTTCGATTTTGGGGGTTTAGGGTTTGGAGGTTTCGATTTTGGCCTGAGGAGTGAGGGGTGGGGCCAACGGTGATGGAGGGGGCCAAAGGGGCGACGGGGTGGCAGGGGTGGACGGCAACAAGCTGCGGTGGCGGTGGGTGATGGTGAATCGTGGCACCACATTTTGTTTTATATATTTTTTTCTTCTTGAAAAAAACTGATGGGGAAGAATAATAAAGGGGAAGGGGGGTTTTTTGAATTTATATACTATTTTAATTATTTAAATATTTGATTCCCTAAGTAGTTACTTTTTCATTCGAGACCCGAATCGAACCCAATGACTATCACCCCTAGCTAATTACCACCATTCCGAATACAATGGAATATGTTTTGCAAGCCAATTCGGCCGTTACGATTAGTTTTCATTTAAATTACAATATAAATCAATATATATTTAATTTAAATGCACATTTCAATTTATTGGGGCCACATACGGACTCCAAAAATTCCAGAAAAATTAGTCTGGCTGTGTTTGGATACGGTCCTAACAAAACTAATTTCATCAAAATTAGAGACCGTTTGGAAAACGTTCATTTTCCGGTCGATTAAATTCAAACTTAAATTACCAAGCGCATTTAAATTCACCATGCTCACATATTGATTCCAAAAATTATGAAAATTGGAATCTAACAATAGTTTGACATTCCAAATCTGACAAAAGTGGTTTCATCAAAAACGAAGGTTGTTTACAAAATCGCTATTTTTAGTGGCTATATTTCCATGTCGGCTATTCTGAAATTTCAACTGGGCATAACTTTTTATTCCAGCAATGAAATTTCAATTTTTCAAATTTGTTGGAAAGATATTTTCAAACAAATTCAAATATTTCTGGTTTCACTAAAATCTGGTTTATTTTGAATCATGTACCTTCATTTAAAATCTGAAATCGAATTTCAAACTACCACGCCATTTTCAATTCCTTTTATAATTAAAATAAATATTTATATTCTAACTTCGATCTATATAAATATATATGTTCTAATTCTGTTCAAAATAAATTTCTAGTCGTTATTATTTAAAATAAAGCATTTTAAATATCCAAAATTCATTAAAATTGCCAAAATAAAAATTATAAATTGGTTCTGAATTTCCTGGTTGTTACAATCTCCTCCACTTAAAATATTTCCATCCCTGAAAAGGAACAGAGTTGGAAGTTGTTTAACTAACCAACTCAACTTTCAGTTTGGCTTTCATTCTTCAACTTTTCAGTTTCTAAGAATTTCTAATTTTTCAAAAATTTGGCTAACACCCTAAATTTTCGAAATTTTTTGCCATAGCCTCCTTTGTATGGGGAGCACCGGAAAATCCCTAAACCACCACACAGGCCCTCTCATCTCAAAAAGAAAAAGCCAAGCAGCTAGCCAATCGGCTCATAAAATCATCAAATCCCAATAAATTATTAAACATATACCTATTTGTCGGGCATACAATTTTATTCCTCTTCTCTAGCCTCCTTGCTATGACCTGCTCAATGTATATACATGTATATGTGTGCACTTTCAAAAAATTTTTAATTCAATCCAATATTTGTTATAATTTGGCTACATTTACCTTACATTCACATAATGGTTTAAATGAATAATCACACAACACAACCATCAATCAATTAGAGGATTAGGATTCCAAATGCATAACTTTAATATATATTCAAAAATCTTCTTTTTGGTGCCAAATCGCAACAATAAACCCTATCTAGTTTTGGTTCTCACACTAGTCAATTGGAAATATATAGACATCCCACTATCGAAGCTCGAACATAAATATTGGTGATGGAGCTCTATCATCAAAATCATCTCCGAGCGACTAGAGTGTGATTCTATATCTATCCAGTATAATTTAGACTTCGAATATACGTTCATGACGCGTATATGGAAAATTTCATATACTCGATTGTCCAAATTCAATATAAAATAATCAATCAAATATGTATCATCAGATTAAATTTTCGAAACAATGTTTGTTTTCATTTTTTACTTTAAAAATAACACTCTTTCAACTCGTTTTAGGATGCTACTGATCCCATCTCTAACGAATCTCTAATTGGATATTACTAACCTAATCTCTGATGTATTCTTTCGTTTGGTTCTAATATGCCTTGTTCTCGAGCTCTGTAGACCAAAGCTTTGATACCAACATGTAAACACCCGAACATCCCCATAAAGGAAAGCCCAGATTGAATTTGAGAACACAACAAATTAGAACACAAACAGAAGAACATTTCCTTGCTTATTACAACAATTTACTTCAGAGTACAAGACTATATAGAGCATGTACAAATAATATACATTTGATAAATATAAGAGATTTACAAATTATAATGCAGTGGAAAATAATACAAAACACAGCTGAAAGAGATAAACAGGTACAGAGCTTTCCGAATATCATTCCAGCTATAAACCAGGATCCTGTGAATATAAATCTGCAAAACCAAAACCACTAGCTGCCCGTGTGGAAAATTGGGGCACCCAGAGTTTAGGTTAAAACAACAAACTCCAGGTCAGTCATGTGACTGGTGTGAGAACTAAAATAGTCATTAATTTGATTTTAAAGTTAGGTAAATCAAGGGACCACACTGTATAACACGGAATGGGTTTACCCCCAAGAATACCAGTTCATAAAACAAACAGCGCAATGCAAAATAAAGAACAACGAAGCTATTATAAGACTCAGGTTGAAACACCCTACCTCCGTTAAGGTCACTAGCAAAGGGAATGCCTTAACTTCGATGGAGCATTATAGGTAAAAGATGCAGATAAATTACAAGACAGACAAATAAAACAGCGGAAAATAAAGTCATTTTATTAACAATGTGGTTTAGTCAAGATTTTACAACAGTTTTCTCAATCATACTAAAATAAATACATAGAACTTCTGTCTTGATTTAAAAACTTCAAAATATAAAAGAAGCATAAAAATAACAATGATATTCCCAATGAAGCATGAACCAGCCGTAGCAGTGGAAGAGAGGGTTCAAAGCAAAACATCGACTATCTTCGAGCTTGAAAAGAAAACTGAGCTAAGTGGTAACATTTCCTACCTGAGAACCTGGGGGGAACGGAAGAAAAGAGGCAAAACAAAACTAGGTCAGACATAAGTCTGGTAAGTCCAGCTGCTTTCAGCATATGAACAAGCAAGAACAACATGACATGAATTAAACTGAATAAAGACATAAGCATGATTATTAGGAACATAGGATAAACATGATAAGAAATAGGCAAGATTAACTAAGTATAACATCACATGTTAACTATATTTGCATTGCTACTACCCTGTTATTCTGATTTCTATATCTCTGCACCACCTAACGAGTGTCCCAACTAGTAATCTGTATGAAGGATAGTATTACAACGTGATCCCAATCCTCGCAATTGTGGTAGCCTTCAGGTGTACATCTATTATGAGGATTCCACCTCAGTCAGCCTAATTGCCATAAAGATGTTAGATGTACCCTTACTACCCTATCGATCGAATACTTACCAACATTAAAGTTCCAATGTCTGTGTCAATCGGCCCTCTCTTGCATGTAGATACCCTGTGCTTGTCCCACCATAAGGTGTATCAATCCTTATGATAGCAACCCGACACGATTCAAGATGCACAGTGTATAACTACTGGTACCCAGTGCCTGCTTTTTCCCACTACGGAGTACGTGAACGCCCGTAAACAGTCGGAACCTACACTGACATAACCCCTTCCGCTACTTTGATCGCTTACAATCAGCCTAGTAATCGTGCCCCACCCTGCCTAGTTTCAGGGTACCAAGATACATCTATATGGGTTACTACTGAAATGGGTCCCCATTACTAGGGTTTCCTATTGGTTAAGTTTGTGGGCCTATATATGCAAATATTACCCACCTACACGAGATGTACTTAACCCTCCCACCGATTGTAGCATGTTTTCTTAACGGTTAAGTTTGTGGGCCAATATGTACTAATGTTACCCACCTACACGAGATGTATTTAACCCTCCCATCGATTCAAGCATGTTTATTTAATAGTTAAGTTTGTGGGCCTATATGTACTAATATTACCCACCAACCGATATGTACTTAACCTTCCTACTAATTCAAGCATGTTTATTTAATGGTAAAGTTTATGGGCCTATATTCACTAATATTACCCACCTAACTTGATATGTACTTAACCCTCCAGCACATTATGCCATATTGGTTAACTGTTGTCCATTCATGTTAACTTAACCCACCCATTCATCATGTCATGTTGGTTAAGTGTTTCTTATTAACTTAACCCTCCTCACTTATCATGTTGGATTGGTTAAATGTTTTTTATTAACTTAACCCCGTTCGTCCATCATGTTGTATTGGTCAAGTGTTTCTTGTTAACTTAACCCCACATGTTCATCATGTTGTATTGGTTAAGTGTCATCAATCAATTCAAGTTACTTAACCCACCTACTTGTCATGTTACTTTGGTTAAGTGTCACGTTCTTGTGTCAACTTAACCCTACCACAAATCAAGTTATGTTGGTTAAGTGTTGCCCTCTTGATTTAACTTAATCTTACCACAAATCAAGTCATATTGGTTAAGTGTTGCCCTCTTGTGTTACTTAACCCTACCACACATCATGTTACATATTGGTTAAGTGTTTCCTATTAACTTAACCCTAGTCATTCATCTTGTTATATTGGTTAAGTGTTTCTCATTAACTTAACCCTAGTCATTTATCTTGTTCATTAGCATTAATTGATTTATTAATGCACCAACCTCTCACATTAGATATGTGTTGTTGTGGTTACTGGATGTGCCGGGCGGTTTCGGGCAGTTTTACACCAACTCAATCTAACCTCTGGTTTTCCTTGGGAATGATGCACTAACCTCTCGCATTAGATAGGTGTTGTTGTGGTTACTGGATGTGCCGGGTGGTTCCGGGCAGTTTTGCACCACAACTCAATCTAATCTCGGGTTAGGCATATTCGTCTTTTTCTTAATTTACATATTTATCTTTCAAATTTATATGTAAATTATCCACAATTATTGCAATTCAAGTCATGCCCCATTTACCCTCTAAATCATATTTTCAATTTTTGGTATATAAATTATACCAATTTTATGGCACTAACCATTCATTTATTTATGGGCCAAATTATGCTAATAATAATAATAATTTCTAAGGTTTTCCCAATGTTACTCCTGTCACACGTTCGCAAAATTCACATAGAATGTTAGGCTTGTAAATTATCCTAACTTATATACAAAACGGAAAAGAACGGAGCATGTACCATTCACACAACATAAAATAATAAGGATCTAACTAACATGTGTCATGTAAACGTGGCATAAATAATGAATATGCATTTTTGGATCCAACTAACATGAGTCTTTAAGCATGTGAAATTACCCAAATCCAACTAGGCATGTAAATGTAAACTTTTATTTTGGGTCCAATGAACATAAACCTAAAGCATTTAGAATTACACAAGTTCAACTAGACAAGTGAATGAGAACTTTTAATTTGGATCCAATAATCATGAATCTTAAACATATGGTTTTACACAAGTTTAACAAGGCATGTAAATATGAACTTTAATCTTGGATCCAATTTTCATAGATCTAAATGTAAATCTAAACATAATACATGTCTTGGCCTAATAATTTGCATGTAACATAACATGAATGAATCAGCAATTTTACATGATTGGTTTAAATCAACATAATAACCACATAGCCTAACAACTTGCATGTAACATAACATGAATGAATCACCAATTTTACATGATTGGTTTACATCAACATAATAACCACATAGCCGAACAACTCCCATGTAACATAACATGAATACATCACCAAACTTTACATAATACATGATTGGTTTAACACCAACATAATAGCCACAATAATCTCATAAGCATATACAATAGAATTGTTACAAGAATAGAGATGAATCAGCATCATCATTATCTTACAACTAGGAACAACGCTAGTTTTCATTTTAATACAAATCATAACTTTTAATCGTTCACATCTAAATAATAACAGGACTTATAAAGAAAAGAAAGTCTTATTTTTCTGGGATCTGTTTTCTAAATTTGAAAAGCAATCCCTTGAAGAAGACTATTAATTTCTCTAAGTTAGTTTTGATTCGTAACTTTAATCTTGCTTTCATGTTGAAGAAGGAATGGTGTCTAAACTAGAACGACCATAGACGGCCTGGTGGCTCCTTGGAATGAATTTGTGTGATCTAGGGTTTGAGGATTATGGTTGCTTTTATAGAAGTTAAATCTTATGTGAGCCATTAGATCGTTTTAGGAGAAATCATAACCATCCAACTAAAGCAATGTGTCACTCAACCAATCATCGCGTGAAACATAATCCATAACGCCTCAGAATTTGTCACAAGCCAATCAGAGAAGGCCACGTAAAAAAAAGACAATCCTTGACCAACAAAAAATGTGCCACATGATGCGTACACGTCATATATATATATATTTATATTTGTGTATATATGTATATTCTACATATTTTTTTTCTTTTTATCTATCTTCCCAATTAACCATTTTCACACTAAACCACTTTTTGAATTGCATTCACACTAAGCCACTTTTTAGCCTTTCCCCTAAATTAAAAATATGGCGCTGGCGGGGATCGAACTATGTACCTCTTGTATGCAAGTTACATGTTCTAACCAAATTAGCTACTAGGTCTTTTGCTTACAAACATTAGAACAATGCTAAACATTATTCTTTTCTCATTCTTCTGCAATATTTAATTTAAAGATATCTTCTTCATACGGAGTCTGATTTATGCAAACTCGGGCTCTATCTCAAGAAGAATTCCAAGATGAACGCAATGGCGCAACCCGTTTCACCTATTTCTTCTTTTTCAAATTAATTATTCTTTAATTTGTTATTTTAATATTCTCAGAAAATACGGGGTGTTACACAGGTCCCATCACACAATGCAACGCAAGCTGGAGGATAGAGTTTTACTTTATAATTGCAAAATATGCTTGGTACGCGAATTTTCATCTTCTATTAATACTATAAGTGAAGAAATCAACTTGAAATATAAATGTACCAATCATAGACAGCATAGTGCCCCATCACACTATGTCGCCATACTAAGCTCTACTATTAAAACCGAAATGTCACGTATTGGAAGTTGGACTTCCATATGTGAACCAAGGCAAGGGATAGTCCATTCCGCTTCGAGACGCTCTAGCCCGACCCTTAGGATCAGAGCTCGAGTGACCCTTGGATCGTCTGGGCCGGTCCACTCGATGTGGATTAAAATGCCTGAACCATGTGTTTCCCCACCCTTTGGGGCGTAAGTCTGGTCTGTATAAAGACCATATCATCCATCGGCCCCGCAGTGCCGATATGTCTGAGGCGCCTCGCTATCCATCATCCACATAAGTAATACGTCATGGAATGCAAAAACTTGACACCACTCCTAGCTAGAAGGAAACGCATGCCCTCCCTGATGTCCTCTCCCATTTCTGGTTCACACTGGGGTGCGAGGCTCGCTAATTAACGCTATACACAATGCTATGCTATGTTAAAGTCGTGCTTTGATCATCAACCACAAGTCTCTGCTTTTCAACTGGAGCCTTGATCATTTGCAACTCAGCATGCCACATAGGCAATTCACGCTATGCAACTAATGCCTATGAATCACACAGAATGGAATACGATGTCAGACACACATCCATTTACAAGTTCTTTCTGGGTCTGAACGAAACCGGAGGCACCTTATTCCTTGTCCCGTATGTCCAATACAGGAGAGAGGTCCCCACATATTTGGTCGATCTCCAAGTACGTCTGGAACGATAACCACTTATTACCTTGTCTTGGGTGTACAGCCCAATCAAGACATCAGTAATCATCCAAACGACGTGAAGACTTCCAGTCGTCAACCACCGTCGTCATCGTCGACTCATCCCTGATTCAGTTATTCATAATGGGATAAACCCGGTCTTTCCGACTAACTGGCATAAATGATAAACAAGTGCTACACAAACACAACATACGCCTCATTCCAATTCAGAATATTCTTTTATTCAAATATTTTTATACTTTGGGAAAGGTTCCCATTAATTTTATCAAAGATAAATTCTTTAAATTTATTCTTTAATCTCCCTTTGGATATCAATTCAAACCGAATTAAGGTTTATCCAAACTAGTCGGGATTAGCGCACCTTACCGAAGTAATCATTTATTCAATTTCCCAATCCCAACCTATTCATCCCATGAAGTAAAACTGGTAATACTTCATATCTAACACCACGGTGTTATCGGTAAAATTAATTACCATTTCACGTTCAAATCTAATTAAAGATTTAACTATCGCTTGGAGCAAAATTGGTGATACTACATTCTCAATCATTTCTTGAATTTGATTATTTTAGTTCTCAGATTCACATTTCAATTTAATTAAAGATTCATTTAAACTTTATTTCAGTTTTAATTTCCCAAAATCATTACTTAATGATCTTCTTCAAAGTTAAGAAATTAATTTAATCTTAAACTTGGTTAAAGAACTATTGTCACTTAAAACATAGCTCGCGATAAACCCAAAATACATTCAATTAACAATGGAATCTTTACGGAAAACCGATTAATGTATATAATCGATATGAATTTCTATATCCGACTAATAATATAAATGGAATAATGACAAAGCCGTTTAAATTCCATATGTATTAATAGCCTTCCTCCATAGAAACTCACTTCGATTATTATCAAATCGAATTCCATTCCGTTCCAATATATTAAATTGGAAAACTTTACTTTGGAAAATCTCCACTAAATCTTGAATAAAAAGATTTATAAGTTCCAAATCCCATTTCACTGTAAATTGAGTTAAAGAACGAATGTTGCTAAAAATACAGTTCATAATAAACCCAATTCACATTCCATTTCATCAAATTAAATGTTACTTAATTGGTAATTCTTCTCTACATCTTAATAAAATGATTTATTCTTTCCACACGGGACTTAAGAACAGTGTTACTGAAGACACCATCCCATCAGTCTCTAACCATAAATTAGTAAGAGAACAATTCCCTAAGTATTAATCTCGAAGGCCGAAACCAACATCAGATCAATACCCGAGAAACTATTCAACATAGCCAATCTCCAGTTAGTTTCTAATTTTATTAACTCCCTCGGATTAAAAACAGTATTATTAAAGATACCATTCATGACAAACCCAAAAACCCATTTGATATTAAATACAAGGCTCTGAATAGAAAATATATAGGCTTATATTCAATATCAAATTCTGAAACCAACAAATATTGTATTGGAAATAACAATATGAATATATCATTCAAATTTCCATAACAATATTTGTATAATCGCGAAATCCAACATCAAAATATTCCAAAGACAATTTCAATTCAAATCCATTCCAATTCATATATTGGAAGTCCTGGTTAATTTTAAAACCATTTCAAAAATCCAATATATTTTATTTAAAAATTACTGGATTTCAAATCTAGTTAATAACTAGTTCATTTTGATAAAAATATATTTTTATCCTTTCAAATATGGAATTTTTCATCTCAATTCTTTCCAAATCATTTATTATGATTTTACACAAATTATTGATATTTTTAATAATTTTATCAAGGCCCGTATAGTCGATTTCCATAAACAGCCATCGAACTTCACTTACAACGACCTTTTTCAAATTTGATTTGGACATAATTCCAAATACAACCATTAGATTTCAAATTCCTTATATCCATTGGAAATCTCTTTTCGATACGAACCTAACGGTTCTGTTTTTAGGGGAATCCGACGGTCGAAACTCCCGTAACTCATATCGAAGTCAATGGTCGAAATTCGCTGTTAGACCGAAATTTGGGCCTAACACCCAAATGCTATGTGAAAACCTCACAATCACAGATTAATATAGAAAAAGCAGTAAAAACAGGGAACACACGAGATTTTTATAGTGGTTCGGCTCAATCCAAGCCTACGTCCACTTTATAGTTTCTCATATCCTGAGGAATTACAATTACAATGGTGTCTCACAATCCGTGAGATTCGATTATACACAATAGCCTTGTGTTGTAATGAAGAAGAGGAGAAAAGAGATTGAATTTATACACGATAGCCTCGTGTTAGAATGATTTTGGAAGCACAAAATCCTTGTACTATTATAATGGAGGTAGCTCCAATGGAGAAGAGCCAAAAAGTCCATTGAAATGACCATCTCATGGTGTATTTATAGGCGTGGAGAAGCCCATGGGTGCTCTGGGTCGGTTCGGATCGGAGGTGACGTGGCGAGCTCTGAGGCAATTTCGGAGATAGTGGCGAAGTGGGTCTTCAGATCGTGCTAGGACAGGTGGCAACCGATCCGGATAAGTAGGAGACGGTTATGGCTAGAGAACAGGTCAAAGCTGGAGTGTAGCAGCAGGTCGAGGCGGTTCGGTTCGGATCCTCTTCCTTCCGAACCGATCCGGAGCTTCTAACCGAAGTCAAGACGAGAAGATGAATCTCTGGAGCAAGGCGGGTTAGGTTCGATCCGAACCGAGTTGGAGTGATGCAGGTTTGTTGAAATGCTAGAGGCCCAGTTTGAGTTTCCTACGCTGATCCGATCCGGGGGGTCCGATCCGACCCGGAGTGTCTCCTATGCCAAAATCCAAGTTTCCGGTTCTACATGCGTTCACGGAAACGAGCGTAACTTTCAAACCGTAAGTCCGATTGAGCCAAACCAAAGCTCAAACTGAAGCTCATTCAGAGGGCTACAAGGTTTACGGTGCTCAGCACCGTAACTGCTGTTTTCGGGCCCAGAAAAGGTCATCTGGTAGTAGTTCCGGGCATTTCTTTGTTGATGATGCGACTTTGACCAAATCGCTTCCTGTCTTCTGACGATATTCCCAATACTTGAGCGTATTGTTGAGAAGAGATTCTTTGTGTGACTGCTTTGACTAAAAAGCAGGTCAACATATTGCCCCCCAGAACATATCTTGTTGAATGAAGGAAGATGTGTTCTGGACAATCCAAGAAATCTAAGGCCACGCCGGGCCTGCCAGCCGCAAGTGTAAACCATACCTGCGAAGGAAGAGAAAGCAGACAGGTGTGTTAAATCCTAACAAAACTGATTATACTTTCGAGCATAAACCATGCTTGGCGTATATTTGAGCATAAACCATACTCAAGAGACGTTCAAATCATCCTGCCAAAACCTGACAACGGACCGAACCCTCCAGGCATAAGCCATACCAGGAAGTTCAAACTGAGCATAAGCCATACTCGAGTTTTATTGAGTTCCTTTGCCAAATCCTGACAAAACAATAAGCCGTTCCAGAGTATAATCCATACTTAAGAGTCCTAGTGAGTACAATCCATACCCATGTCGGGATAGAGCTATGCTTGCCAAGACCTGACAAGACAGTCTGTCCCTAAGCATAATCCATGCCTAGGGGTCCGAGATAAGTATAAGCCATACTTTAGTTGAGATTGAGAATCCTGTCACAACCTTACAAGATACTTAAATTGCCAAACATAATCCATGCTCTGAAAGTCCTTCCTTATTCAATTCAAAGTACAAAACCAAAACAAATCCTGATCAGTTTGTCATCGAGTGCAGAGCACGTTTTGGAGCTAAATCCCAACCTCGAACGTGTGTACTCCGATTTAGCCAATCGGAAAACCTAAAGAAAGCAAAGAAACATATCTTAAATCCTAAGAAATGCTGAAAACGCAGAGTGATCCAATCCAGATCAGTTGATGACGAGCCGATGGGAGCTCGTTCCAAGATCATTCCCTCTCCGGGGAGCAGGTGGTGGCAGCACAGGTACATGTGCTGTTGGTTGTTTCACATACTCGGGTAGCTCTCCACGTCTAACCCGTTCCTCAATCAGATCTCGCAAGTGTCTACAGTCATTTGTGTCATGACCGTCCATATCGTGAAATATGCAATATTTCCCAGAATCGCGTTCTCTTTGCGTTGGCTCCCTCCTGGGAGGCTTTGGATAGGAAACGTCACCGTTTGTGTTCACGTAGATGTCGGTTAGTGACGAATTGAGTTCTGTGTACTTTTCATATCTGGGCCCTCTCCGGGGCTGAGCGTTGCGGTCGTTCTTGGCGGCAGCTTTTCCTTAGCCTTTATCAGAATCAGACGGTTCTCCGTCTTTGAGCATGTTAACATCGAGAAATTTCTTTTCGGAGGTTGCGTCTTCTTCACGCAAAAACCTATCCGATTCAAGGTAGAATTCGCTGAGATTCCTTGGTGGGTCCCGGTACAAGGATTTTTTGAACTCCGAGTTGTCTAGAACGCCGGATACTGCCGCCATTAATACCATAGATGGCTCCGGTCGATCAACTGATGCTGCTGCAACGTTGAACCTTTCCAGAAATGACCGCAGAGTTTCTTTAGGCCTCTGCTTGATTGTAGTTAGTGACATTACATTCTTGGGTCGAGCGATATGGACCCGAAATTGTTCAATAAAGCGAGCGACCAACATGTTCCAGCTGTTGATCGATTCAGATTCCAGCTGCCGAAACCACATAGCAGCAATATCAGACAAAAATAGGGGAAAGCATTTAGCCATGACGTTTTCCGATGCCGATTGAACTTCCATATGTCGTTTATAGCGCATTAAGTGCACGGTAGGATCTGCCCTGCCGTTGTAGGGTTCCAGTTGTGGAAGTTTGAAATCTGGAGGATTGCGGGAATTCTTGATTTCCGGTGTGAATGGATTGTGATTGACATCATCCATGTCATTTTGATAGGTGCGGCCTCTCGAGAGGCGTTCAATGAGATTGGCGAGCCGATCGCCTTCAAAGAGCTGTTGCAGGTTGACAAGTCCAGAGCTGGTGCCCCCAGCGTTAAGTTCAGAAGTGTGTGGAAGAGTATAAGGATCTTGGAAGGCCATCCGGTTCGGTTCGGAGGTGCCCCCTTGCTGCGGTTCGGAGAAGCGAGGGAGGTTTTGGAGAGGTGCACGGTTCGGATCGGAGGTGCCGATCCGAACAGGTTCGCCTGTTCCGAACCGGGGAGCTTGATGCTGAATTTGTGTGGTATTTCCGACCCGAACCGGTGCAGATGTAGGTCGAACAGGAGCGAAGCCTTGATTTCCAGAGGGGAGGCTGCTGCCCCCAGGCTCATGCAGGGTTGTTGTTCGGATCGGGTCCGAACCGATCCGGTGGGGAATGTCCCCCATTTCCATCTGCGTTGGATTCAGATTTTGGCCCTCGGTTCGGATCGGATCCGAACCGATCCGGTTTGTTATTCCTGCTGGAGCCATTTCAGTACCATTTCCAATGAGTTGCGCATTGCCGCTCGGCCTTCCTTCCATCCGAGCGAAGAATTGGTCGATCATCTCCTATTGTTTGCGGAGGAGATCATCTTGTCTTGCCATTTGAGTTCTCAATTCAGCGAGAACGCCATCCATTTCATCTCTGGTTAAGTATGCTGATGGATTTTCATGAGAGGAAGCCTCCTGGCTTGCCTCGTTCCTTGTGCCTTCAGTGCCAACATCCTCAGCACGAGAGAAGGTTCCGTCTTTCTTTCGCTTGACCATTGATCCAATAGCCAAATAATCCGCTTCCGTTCAAGCTAGGAGAAGAAGTTGTATCGTGTGCCCCCCTTCCTGGCGCGCCAAAATGTTAGACCGAAATTTGGGCCTAACACCCAAATGCTATGTGAAAACCTCACAATCACAGATTAATATAGAAAAAGCAGTAAAAACAGGGAACACACGAGATTTTTATAGTGTTCGGCTCAATCCAAGCCTACGTCCACTTTATAGTTTCTCATATCCTGAGGAATTACAATTACAATGGTGTCTCACAATCCGTGAGATTCGATTATACACAATAGCCTTGTGTTGTAATGAAGAAGAGGAGAAAAGAGATTGAATTTATACACGATAGCCTCGTGTTAGAATGATTTTGGAAGCACAAAATCCTTGTACTATTATAATGGAGGTAGCTCCAATGGAGAAGAGCCAAAAAGTCCATTGAAATGACCATCTCATGGTGTATTTATAGGCGTGGAGAAGCCCATGGGTGCTCTGGGTCGGTTCGGATCGGAGGTGACGTGGCGAGCTCTGAGGCAATTTCGGAGATAGTGGCGAAGTGGGTCTTCAGATCGTGCTAGGACAGGTGGCAACCGATCCGGATAAGTAGGAGACGGTTATGGCTAGAGAACAGGTCAAAGCTGGAGTGTAGCAGCAGGTCGAGGCGGTTCGGTTCGGATCCTCTTCCTTCCGAACCGATCCGGAGCTTCTAACCGAAGTCAAGACGAGAAGATGAATCTCTGGAGCAAGGCGGGTTAGGTTCGATCCGAACCGAGTTGGAGTGATGCAGGTTTGTTGAAATGCTAGAGGCCCAGTTTGAGTTTCCTACGCTGATCCGATCCGGGGGGTCCGATCCGACCCGGAGTGTCTCCTATGCCAAAATCCAAGTTTCCGGTTCTACATGCGTTCACGGAAACGAGCGTAACTTTCAAACCGTAAGTCCGATTGAGCCAAACCAAAGCTCAAACTGAAGCTCATTCAGAGGGCTACAAGGTTTACGGTGCTCAGCACCGTAACTGCTGTTTTCGGGCCCAGAAAAGGTCATCTGGTAGTAGTTCCGGGCATTTCTTTGTTGATGATGCGACTTTGACCAAATCGCTTCCTGTCTTCTGACGATATTCCCAATACTTGAGCGTATTGTTGAGAAGAGATTCTTTGTGTGACTGCTTTGACTAAAAAGCAGGTCAACATATTGCCCCCCAGAACATATCTTGTTGAATGAAGGAAGATGTGTTCTGGACAATCCAAGAAATCTAAGGCCACGCCGGGCCTGCCAGCCGCAAGTGTAAACCATACCTGCGAAGGAAGAGAAAGCAGACAGGTGTGTTAAATCCTAACAAAACTGATTATACTTTCGAGCATAAACCATGCTTGGCGTATATTTGAGCATAAACCATACTCAAGAGACGTTCAAATCATCCTGCCAAAACCTGACAACGGACCGAACCCTCCAGGCATAAGCCATACCAGGAAGTTCAAACTGAGCATAAGCCATACTCGAGTTTTATTGAGTTCCTTTGCCAAATCCTGACAAAACAATAAGCCGTTCCAGAGTATAATCCATACTTAAGAGTCCTAGTGAGTACAATCCATACCCATGTCGGGATAGAGCTATGCTTGCCAAGACCTGACAAGACAGTCTGTCCCTAAGCATAATCCATGCCTAGGGGTCCGAGATAAGTATAAGCCATACTTTAGTTGAGATTGAGAATCCTGTCACAACCTTACAAGATACTTAAATTGCCAAACATAATCCATGCTCTGAAAGTCCTTCCTTATTCAATTCAAAGTACAAAACCAAAACAAATCCTGATCAGTTTGTCATCGAGTGCAGAGCACGTTTTGGAGCTAAATCCCAACCTCGAACGTGTGTACTCCGATTTAGCCAATCGGAAAACCTAAAGAAAGCAAAGAAACATATCTTAAATCCTAAGAAATGCTGAAAACGCAGAGTGATCCAATCCAGATCAGTTGATGACGAGCCGATGGGAGCTCGTTCCAAGATCATTCCCTCTCCGGGGAGCAGGTGGTGGCAGCACAGGTACATGTGCTGTTGGTTGTTTCACATACTCGGGTAGCTCTCCACGTCTAACCCGTTCCTCAATCAGATCTCGCAAGTGTCTACAGTCATTTGTGTCATGACCGTCCATATCGTGAAATATGCAATATTTCCCAGAATCGCGTTCTCTTTGCGTTGGCTCCCTCCTGGGAGGCTTTGGATAGGAAACGTCACCGTTTGTGTTCACGTAGATGTCGGTTAGTGACGAATTGAGTTCTGTGTACTTTTCATATCTGGGCCCTCTCCGGGGCTGAGCGTTGCGGTCGTTCTTGGCGGCAGCTTTTCCTTAGCCTTTATCAGAATCAGACGGTTCTCCGTCTTTGAGCATGTTAACATCGAGAAATTTCTTTTCGGAGGTTGCGTCTTCTTCACGCAAAAACCTATCCGATTCAAGGTAGAATTCGCTGAGATTCCTTGGTGGGTCCCGGTACAAGGATTTTTTGAACTCCGAGTTGTCTAGAACGCCGGATACTGCCGCCATTAATACCATAGATGGCTCCGGTCGATCAACTGATGCTGCTGCAACGTTGAACCTTTCCAGAAATGACCGCAGAGTTTCTTTAGGCCTCTGCTTGATTGTAGTTAGTGACATTACATTCTTGGGTCGAGCGATATGGACCCGAAATTGTTCAATAAAGCGAGCGACCAACATGTTCCAGCTGTTGATCGATTCAGATTCCAGCTGCCGAAACCACATAGCAGCAATATCAGACAAAAATAGGGGAAAGCATTTAGCCATGACGTTTTCCGATGCCGATTGAACTTCCATATGTCGTTTATAGCGCATTAAGTGCACGGTAGGATCTGCCCTGCCGTTGTAGGGTTCCAGTTGTGGAAGTTTGAAATCTGGAGGATTGCGGGAATTCTTGATTTCCGGTGTGAATGGATTGTGATTGACATCATCCATGTCATTTTGATAGGTGCGGCCTCTCGAGAGGCGTTCAATGAGATTGGCGAGCCGATCGCCTTCAAAGAGCTGTTGCAGGTTGACAAGTCCAGAGCTGGTGCCCCCAGCGTTAAGTTCAGAAGTGTGTGGAAGAGTATAAGGATCTTGGAAGGCCATCCGGTTCGGTTCGGAGGTGCCCCCTTGCTGCGGTTCGGAGAAGCGAGGGAGGTTTTGGAGAGGTGCACGGTTCGGATCGGAGGTGCCGATCCGAACAGGTTCGCCTGTTCCGAACCGGGGAGCTTGATGCTGAATTTGTGTGGTATTTCCGACCCGAACCGGTGCAGATGTAGGTCGAACAGGAGCGAAGCCTTGATTTCCAGAGGGGAGGCTGCTGCCCCCAGGCTCATGCAGGGTTGTTGTTCGGATCGGGTCCGAACCGATCCGGTGGGGAATGTCCCCCATTTCCATCTGCGTTGGATTCAGATTTTGGCCCTCGGTTCGGATCGGATCCGAACCGATCCGGTTTGTTATTCCTGCTGGAGCCATTTCAGTACCATTTCCAGTGAGTTGCGCATTGCCGCTCGGCCTTCCTTCCATCCGAGCGAAGAATTGGTCGATCATCTCCTATTGTTTGCGGAGGAGATCATCTTGTCTTGCCATTTGAGTTCTCAATTCAGCGAGAACGCCATCCATTTCATCTCTGGTTAAGTATGCTGATGGATTTTCATGAGAGGAAGCCTCCTGGCTTGCCTCGTTCCTTGTGCCTTCAGTGCCAACATCCTCAGCACGAGAGAAGGTTCCGTCTTTCTTTCGCTTGACCATTGATCCAATAGCCAAATAATCCGCTTCCGTTCAAGCTAGGAGAAGAAGTTGTATCGTGTGCCCCCCTTCCTGGCGCGCCAAAATGTTAGACCGAAATTTGGGCCTAACACCCAAATGCTATGTGAAAACCTCACAATCACAGATTAATATAGAAAAAGCAGTAAAAACAGGGAACACACGAGATTTTTATAGTGTTCGGCTCAATCCAAGCCTACGTCCACTTTATAGTTTCTCATATCCTGAGGAATTACAATTACAATGGTGTCTCACAATCCGTGAGATTCGATTATACACAATAGCCTTGTGTTGTAATGAAGAAGAGGAGAAAAGAGATTGAATTTATACACGATAGCCTCGTGTTAGAATGATTTTGGAAGCACAAAATCCTTGTACTATTATAATGGAGGTAGCTCCAATGGAGAAGAGCCAAAAAGTCCATTGAAATGACCATCTCATGGTGTATTTATAGGCGTGGAGAAGCCCATGGGTGCTCTGGGTCGGTTCGGATCGGAGGTGACGTGGCGAGCTCTGAGGCAATTTCGGAGATAGTGGCGAAGTGGGTCTTCAGATCGTGCTAGGACAGGTGGCAACCGATCCGGATAAGTAGGAGACGGTTATGGCTAGAGAACAGGTCAAAGCTGGAGTGTAGCAGCAGGTCGAGGCGGTTCGGTTCGGATCCTCTTCCTTCCGAACCGATCCGGAGCTTCTAACCGAAGTCAAGACGAGAAGATGAATCTCTGGAGCAAGGCGGGTTAGGTTCGATCCGAACCGAGTTGGAGTGATGCAGGTTTGTTGAAATGCTAGAGGCCCAGTTTGAGTTTCCTACGCTGATCCGATCCGGGGGGTCCGATCCGACCCGGAGTGTCTCCTATGCCAAAATCCAAGTTTCCGGTTCTACATGCGTTCACGGAAACGAGCGTAACTTTCAAACCGTAAGTCCGATTGAGCCAAACCAAAGCTCAAACTGAAGCTCATTCAGAGGGCTACAAGGTTTACGGTGCTCAGCACCGTAACTGCTGTTTTCGGGCCCAGAAAAGGTCATCTGGTAGTAGTTCCGGGCATTTCTTTGTTGATGATGCGACTTTGACCAAATCGCTTCCTGTCTTCTGACGATATTCCCAATACTTGAGCGTATTGTTGAGAAGAGATTCTTTGTGTGACTGCTTTGACTAAAAAGCAGGTCAACATATTGCCCCCCAGAACATATCTTGTTGAATGAAGGAAGATGTGTTCTGGACAATCCAAGAAATCTAAGGCCACGCCGGGCCTGCCAGCCGCAAGTGTAAACCATACCTGCGAAGGAAGAGAAAGCAGACAGGTGTGTTAAATCCTAACAAAACTGATTATACTTTCGAGCATAAACCATGCTTGGCGTATATTTGAGCATAAACCATACTCAAGAGACGTTCAAATCATCCTGCCAAAACCTGACAACGGACCGAACCCTCCAGGCATAAGCCATACCAGGAAGTTCAAACTGAGCATAAGCCATACTCGAGTTTTATTGAGTTCCTTTGCCAAATCCTGACAAAACAATAAGCCGTTCCAGAGTATAATCCATACTTAAGAGTCCTAGTGAGTACAATCCATACCCATGTCGGGATAGAGCTATGCTTGCCAAGACCTGACAAGACAGTCTGTCCCTAAGCATAATCCATGCCTAGGGGTCCGAGATAAGTATAAGCCATACTTTAGTTGAGATTGAGAATCCTGTCACAACCTTACAAGATACTTAAATTGCCAAACATAATCCATGCTCTGAAAGTCCTTCCTTATTCAATTCAAAGTACAAAACCAAAACAAATCCTGATCAGTTTGTCATCGAGTGCAGAGCACGTTTTGGAGCTAAATCCCAACCTCGAACGTGTGTACTCCGATTTAGCCAATCGGAAAACCTAAAGAAAGCAAAGAAACATATCTTAAATCCTAAGAAATGCTGAAAACGCAGAGTGATCCAATCCAGATCAGTTGATGACGAGCCGATGGGAGCTCGTTCCAAGATCATTCCCTCTCCGGGGAGCAGGTGGTGGCAGCACAGGTACATGTGCTGTTGGTTGTTTCACATACTCGGGTAGCTCTCCACGTCTAACCCGTTCCTCAATCAGATCTCGCAAGTGTCTACAGTCATTTGTGTCATGACCGTCCATATCGTGAAATATGCAATATTTCCCAGAATCGCGTTCTCTTTGCGTTGGCTCCCTCCTGGGAGGCTTTGGATAGGAAACGTCACCGTTTGTGTTCACGTAGATGTCGGTTAGTGACGAATTGAGTTCTGTGTACTTTTCATATCTGGGCCCTCTCCGGGGCTGAGCGTTGCGGTCGTTCTTGGCGGCAGCTTTTCCTTAGCCTTTATCAGAATCAGACGGTTCTCCGTCTTTGAGCATGTTAACATCGAGAAATTTCTTTTCGGAGGTTGCGTCTTCTTCACGCAAAAACCTATCCGATTCAAGGTAGAATTCGCTGAGATTCCTTGGTGGGTCCCGGTACAAGGATTTTTTGAACTCCGAGTTGTCTAGAACGCCGGATACTGCCGCCATTAATACCATAGATGGCTCCGGTCGATCAACTGATGCTGCTGCAACGTTGAACCTTTCCAGAAATGACCGCAGAGTTTCTTTAGGCCTCTGCTTGATTGTAGTTAGTGACATTACATTCTTGGGTCGAGCGATATGGACCCGAAATTGTTCAATAAAGCGAGCGACCAACATGTTCCAGCTGTTGATCGATTCAGATTCCAGCTGCCGAAACCACATAGCAGCAATATCAGACAAAAATAGGGGAAAGCATTTAGCCATGACGTTTTCCGATGCCGATTGAACTTCCATATGTCGTTTATAGCGCATTAAGTGCACGGTAGGATCTGCCCTGCCGTTGTAGGGTTCCAGTTGTGGAAGTTTGAAATCTGGAGGATTGCGGGAATTCTTGATTTCCGGTGTGAATGGATTGTGATTGACATCATCCATGTCATTTTGATAGGTGCGGCCTCTCGAGAGGCGTTCAATGAGATTGGCGAGCCGATCGCCTTCAAAGAGCTGTTGCAGGTTGACAAGTCCAGAGCTGGTGCCCCCAGCGTTAAGTTCAGAAGTGTGTGGAAGAGTATAAGGATCTTGGAAGGCCATCCGGTTCGGTTCGGAGGTGCCCCCTTGCTGCGGTTCGGAGAAGCGAGGGAGGTTTTGGAGAGGTGCACGGTTCGGATCGGAGGTGCCGATCCGAACAGGTTCGCCTGTTCCGAACCGGGGAGCTTGATGCTGAATTTGTGTGGTATTTCCGACCCGAACCGGTGCAGATGTAGGTCGAACAGGAGCGAAGCCTTGATTTCCAGAGGGGAGGCTGCTGCCCCCAGGCTCATGCAGGGTTGTTGTTCGGATCGGGTCCGAACCGATCCGGTGGGGAATGTCCCCCATTTCCATCTGCGTTGGATTCAGATTTTGGCCCTCGGTTCGGATCGGATCCGAACCGATCCGGTTTGTTATTCCTGCTGGAGCCATTTCAGTACCATTTCCAGTGAGTTGCGCATTGCCGCTCGGCCTTCCTTCCATCCGAGCGAAGAATTGGTCGATCATCTCCTATTGTTTGCGGAGGAGATCATCTTGTCTTGCCATTTGAGTTCTCAATTCAGCGAGAACGCCATCCATTTCATCTCTGGTTAAGTATGCTGATGGATTTTCATGAGAGGAAGCCTCCTGGCTTGCCTCGTTCCTTGTGCCTTCAGTGCCAACATCCTCAGCACGAGAGAAGGTTCCGTCTTTCTTTCGCTTGACCATTGATCCAATAGCCAAATAATCCGCTTCCGTTCAAGCTAGGAGAAGAAGTTGTATCGTGTGCCCCCCTTCCTGGCGCGCCAAAATGTTAGACCGAAATTTGGGCCTAACACCCAAATGCTATGTGAAAACCTCACAATCACAGATTAATATAGAAAAAGCAGTAAAAACAGGGAACACACGAGATTTTTATAGTGTTCGGCTCAATCCAAGCCTACGTCCACTTTATAGTTTCTCATATCCTGAGGAATTACAATTACAATGGTGTCTCACAATCCGTGAGATTCGATTATACACAATAGCCTTGTGTTGTAATGAAGAAGAGGAGAAAAGAGATTGAATTTATACACGATAGCCTCGTGTTAGAATGATTTTGGAAGCACAAAATCCTTGTACTATTATAATGGAGGTAGCTCCAATGGAGAAGAGCCAAAAAGTCCATTGAAATGACCATCTCATGGTGTATTTATAGGCGTGGAGAAGCCCATGGGTGCTCTGGGTCGGTTCGGATCGGAGGTGACGTGGCGAGCTCTGAGGCAATTTCGGAGATAGTGGCGAAGTGGGTCTTCAGATCGTGCTAGGACAGGTGGCAACCGATCCGGATAAGTAGGAGACGGTTATGGCTAGAGAACAGGTCAAAGCTGGAGTGTAGCAGCAGGTCGAGGCGGTTCGGTTCGGATCCTCTTCCTTCCGAACCGATCTGGAGCTTCTAACCGAAGTCAAGACGAGACGATGAATCTCTGGAGCAAGGCGGGTTAGGTTCGATCCGAACCGAGTTGGAGTGATGCAGGTTTGTTGAAATGCTAGAGGCCCAGTTTGAGTTTCCTACGCTGATCCGATCCGGGGGGTCCGATCCGACCCGGAGTGTCTCCTATGCCAAAATCCAAGTTTCCGGTTCTACATGCGTTCACGGAAACGAGCGTAACTTTCAAACCGTAAGTCCGATTGAGCCAAACCAAAGCTCAAACTGAAGCTCATTCAGAGGGCTACAAGGTTTACGGTGCTTAGCACCGTAAATGCTGTTTTCGGGCCCAGAAAAGGTCATCTGGTAGTAGTTCCGGGCATTTCTTTGTTGATGATGCGACTTTGACCAAATCGCTTCCTGTCTTCTGACGATATTCCCAATACTTGAGCGTATTGTTGAGAAGAGATTCTTTGTGTGACTGCTTTGACTAAAAAGCAGGTCAACATATTGCCCCCCAGAACATATCTTGTTGAATGAAGGAAGATGTGTTCTGGACAATCCAAGAAATCTAAGGCCACGCCGGGCCTGCCAGCCGCAAGTGTAAACCATACCTGCGAAGGAAGAGAAAGCAGACAGGTGTGTTAAATCCTAACAAAACTGATTATACTTTCGAGCATAAACCATGCTTGGCGTATATTTGAGCATAAACCATACTCAAGAGACGTTCAAATCATCCTGCCAAAACCTGACAACGGACCGAACCCTCCAGGCATAAGCCATACCAGGAAGTTCAAACTGAGCATAAGCCATACTCGAGTTTTATTGAGTTCCTTTGCCAAATCCTGACAAAACAATAAGCCGTTCCAGAGTATAATCCATACTTAAGAGTCCTAGTGAGTACAATCCATACCCATGTCGGGATAGAGCTATGCTTGCCAAGACCTGACAAGACAGTCTGTCCCTAAGCATAATCCATGCCTAGGGGTCCGAGATAAGTATAAGCCATACTTTAGTTGAGATTGAGAATCCTGTCACAACCTTACAAGATACTTAAATTGCCAAACATAATCCATGCTCTGAAAGTCCTTCCTTATTCAATTCAAAGTACAAAACCAAAACAAATCCTGATCAGTTTGTCATCGAGTGCAGAGCACGTTTTGGAGCTAAATCCCAACCTCGAACGTGTGTACTCCGATTTAGCCAATCGGAAAACCTAAAGAAAGCAAAGAAACATATCTTAAATCCTAAGAAATGCTGAAAACGCAGAGTGATCCAATCCAGATCAGTTGATGACGAGCCGATGGGAGCTCGTTCCAAGATCATTCCCTCTCCGGGGAGCAGGTGGTGGCAGCACAGGTACATGTGCTGTTGGTTGTTTCACATACTCGGGTAGCTCTCCACGTCTAACCCGTTCCTCAATCAGATCTCGCAAGTGTCTACAGTCATTTGTGTCATGACCGTCCATATCGTGAAATATGCAATATTTCCCAGAATCGCGTTCTCTTTGCGTTGGCTCCCTCCTGGGAGGCTTTGGATAGGAAACGTCACCGTTTGTGTTCACGTAGATGTCGGTTAGTGACGAATTGAGTTCTGTGTACTTTTCATATCTGGGCCCTCTCCGGGGCTGAGCGTTGCGGTCGTTCTTGGCGGCAGCTTTTCCTTAGCCTTTATCAGAATCAGACGGTTCTCCGTCTTTGAGCATGTTAACATCGAGAACTTTCTTTTCGGAGGTTGCGTCTTCTTCACGCAAAAACCTATCCGATTCAAGGTAGAATTCGCTGAGATTCCTTGGTGGGTCCCGGTACAAGGATTTTTTGAACTCCGAGTTGTCTAGAACGCCGGATACTGCCGCCATTAATACCATAGATGGCTCCGGTCGATCAACTGATGCTGCTGCAACGTTGAACCTTTCCAGAAATGACCGCAGAGTTTCTTTAGGCCTCTGCTTGATTGTAGTTAGTGACATTACATTCTTGGGTCGAGCGATATGGACCCGAAATTGTTCAATAAAGCGAGCGACCAACATGTTCCAGCTGTTGATCGATTCAGATTCCAGCTGCCGAAACCACATAGCAGCAATATCAGACAAAAATAGGGGAAAGCATTTAGCCATGACGTTTTCCGATGCCGATTGAACTTCCATATGTCGTTTATAGCGCATTAAGTGCACGGTAGGATCTGCCCTGCCGTTGTAGGGTTCCAGTTGTGGAAGTTTGAAATCTGGAGGATTGCGGGAATTCTTGATTTCCGGTGTGAATGGATTGTGATTGACATCATCCATGTCATTTTGATAGGTGCGGCCTCTCGAGAGGCGTTCAATGAGATTGGCGAGCCGATCGCCTTCAAAGAGCTGTTGCAGGTTGACAAGTCCAGAGCTGGTGCCCCCAGCGTTAAGTTCAGAAGTGTGTGGAAGAGTATAAGGAGCTTGGAAGGCCATCCGGTTCGGTTCGGAGGTGCCCCCTTGCTGCGGTTCGGAGAAGCGAGGGAGGTTTTGGAGAGGTGCACGGTTCGGATCGGAGGTGCCGATCCGAACAGGTTCGCCTGTTCCGAACCGGGGAGCTTGATGCTGAATTTGTGTGGTATTTCCGACCCGAACCGGTGCAGATGTAGGTCGAACAGGAGCGAAGCCTTGATTTCCAGAGGGGAGGCTGCTGCCCCCAGGCTCATGCAGGGTTGTTGTTCGGATCGGGTCCGAACCGATCCGGTGGGGAATGTCCCCCATTTCCATCTGCGTTGGATTCAGATTTTGGCCCTCGGTTCGGATCGGATCCGAACCGATCCGGTTTGTTATTCCTGCTGGAGCCATTTCAGTACCATTTCCAGTGAGTTGCGCATTGCCGCTCGGCCTTCCTTCCATCCGAGCGAAGAATTGGTCGATCATCTCCTGTTGTTTGCGGAGGAGATCATCTTGTCTTGCCATTTGAGTTCTCAATTCAGCGAGAACGCCATCCATTTCATCTCTGGTTAAGTATGCTGATGGATTTTCATGAGAGGAAGCCTCCTGGCTTGCCTCGTTCCTTGTGCCTTCAGTGCCAACATCCTCAGCACGAGAGAAGGTTCCGTCTTTCTTTCGCTTGACCATTGATCCAATAGCCAAATAATCCGCTTCCGTTCAAGCTAGGAGAAGAAGTTGTATCGTGTGCCCCCCTTCCTGGCGCGCCAAAATGTTAGACCGAAATTTGGGCCTAACACCCAAATGCTATGTGAAAACCTCACAATCACAGATTAATATAGAAAAAGCAGTAAAAACAGGGAACACACGAGATTTTTATAGTGGTTCGGCTCAATCCAAGCCTACGTCCACTTTATAGTTTCTCATATCCTGAGGAATTACAATTACAATGGTGTCTCACAATCCGTGAGATTCGATTATACACAATAGCCTTGTGTTGTAATGAAGAAGAGGAGAAAAGAGATTGAATTTATACACGATAGCCTCGTGTTAGAATGATTTTGGAAGCACAAAATCCTTGTACTATTATAATGGAGGTAGCTCCAATGGAGAAGAGCCAAAAAGTCCATTGAAATGACCATCTCATGGTGTATTTATAGGCGTGGAGAAGCCCATGGGTGCTCTGGGTCGGTTCGGATCGGAGGTGACGTGGCGAGCTCTGAGGCAATTTCGGAGATAGTGGCGAAGTGGGTCTTCAGATCGTGCTAGGACAGGTGGCAACCGATCCGGATAAGTAGGAGACGGTTATGGCTAGAGAACAGGTCAAAGCTGGAGTGTAGCAGCAGGTCGAGGCGGTTCGGTTCGGATCCTCTTCCTTCCGAACCGATCTGGAGCTTCTAACCGAAGTCAAGACGAGACGATGAATCTCTGGAGCAAGGCGGGTTAGGTTCGATCCGAACCGAGTTGGAGTGATGCAGGTTTGTTGAAATGCTAGAGGCCCAGTTTGAGTTTCCTACGCTGATCCGATCCGGGGGGTCCGATCCGACCCGGAGTGTCTCCTATGCCAAAATCCAAGTTTCCGGTTCTACATGCGTTCACGGAAACGAGCGTAACTTTCAAACCGTAAGTCCGATTGAGCCAAACCAAAGCTCAAACTGAAGCTCATTCAGAGGGATACAAGGTTTACGGTGCTCAGCACCGTAACTGCTGTTTTTGGGCCCAGAAAAGGTCATCTGGTAGGAGTTCCGGGCATTTCTTTGTTGATGATGCGACTTTGACCAAATCGCTTCCTGTCTTCTGACGATATTCCCAATACTTGAGCGTATTGTTGAGAAGAGATTCTTTGTGTGACTGCTTTGACTAAAAAGCAGGTCAACATATTGCCCCCCAGAACATATCTTGTTGAATGAAGGAAGATGTGTTCTGGACAATCCAAGAAATCTAAGGCCACGCCGGGCCTGCCAGCCGCAAGTGTAAACCATACCTGCGAAGGAAGAGAAAGCAGACAGGTGTGTTAAATCCTAACAAAACTGATTATACTTTCGAGCATAAACCATGCTTGGCGTATATTTGAGCATAAACCATACTCAAGAGACGTTCAAATCATCCTGCCAAAACCTGACAACGGACCGAACCCTCCAGGCATAAGCCATACCAGGAAGTTCAAACTGAGCATAAGCCATACTCGAGTTTTATTGAGTTCCTTTGCCAAATCCTGACAAAACAATAAGCCATTCCAGAGTATAATCCATACTTAAGAGTCCTAGTGAGTACAATCCATACCCATGTCGGGATAGAGCTATGCTTGCCAAGACCTGACAAGACAGTCTGTCCCTAAGCATAATCCATGCCTAGGGGTCCGAGATAAGTATAAGCCATACTTTAGTTGAGATTGAGAATCCTGTCACAACCTTACAAGATACTTAAATTGCCAAACATAATCCATGCTCTGAAAGTCCTTCCTTATTCAATTCAAAGTACAAAACCAAAACAAATCCTGATCAGTTTGTCATCGAGTGCAGAGCACGTTTTGGAGCTAAATCCCAACCTCGAACGTGTGTACTCCGATTTAGCCAATCGGAAAACCTAAAGAAAGCAAAGAAACATATCTTAAATCCTAAGAAATGCTGAAAACGCAGAGTGATCCAATCCAGATCAGTTGATGACGAGCCGATGGGAGCTCGTTCCAAGATCATTCCCTCTCCGGGGAGCAGGTGGTGGCAGCACAGGTACATGTGCTGTTGGTTGTTTCACATACTCGGGTAGCTCTCCACGTCTAACCCGTTCCTCAATCAGATCTCGCAAGTGTCTACAGTCATTTGTGTCATGACCGTCCATATCGTGAAATATGCAATATTTCCCAGAATCGCGTTCTCTTTGCGTTGGCTCCCTCCTGGGAGGCTTTGGATAGGAAACGTCACTGTTTGTGTTCACGTAGATGTCGGTTAGTGACGAATTGAGTTCTGTGTACTTTTCATATCTGGGCCCTCTCCGGGGCTGAGCGTTGCGGTCGTTCTTGGCGGCAGCTTTTCCTTAGCCTTTATCAGAATCAGACGGTTCTCCGTCTTTGAGCATGTTAACATCGAGAACTTTCTTTTCGGAGGTTGCGTCTTCTTCACGCAAAAACCTATCCGATTCAAGGTAGAATTCGCTGAGATTCCTTGGTGGGTCCCGGTACAAGGATTTTTTGAACTCCGAGTTGTCTAGAACGCCGGATACTGCCGCCATTAATACCATAGATGGCTCCGGTCGATCAACTGATGCTGCTGCAACGTTGAACCTTTCCAGAAATGACCGCAGAGTTTCTTTAGGCCTCTGCTTGATTGTAGTTAGTGACATTACATTCTTGGGTCGAGCGATATGGACCCGAAATTGTTCAATAAAGCGAGCGACCAACATGTTCCAGCTGTTGATCGATTCAGATTCCAGCTGCCGAAACCACATAGCAGCAATATCAGACAAAAATAGGGGAAAGCATTTAGCCATGACGTTTTCCGATGCCGATTGAACTTCCATATGTCGTTTATAGCGCATTAAGTGCACGGTAGGATCTGCCCTGCCGTTGTAGGGTTCCAGTTGTGGAAGTTTGAAATCTGGAGGATTGCGGGAATTCTTGATTTTCGGTGTGAATGGATTGTGATTGACATCATCCATGTCATTTTGATAGGTGCGGCCTCTCGAGAGGCGTTCAATGAGATTGGCGAGCCGATCGCCTTCAAAGAGCTGTTGCAGGTTGACAAGTCCAGAGCTGGTGCCCCCAGCGTTAAGTTCAGAAGTGTGTGGAAGAGTATAAGGAGCTTGGAAGGCCATCCGGTTCGGTTCGGAGGTGCCCCCTTGCTGCGGTTCGGAGAAGCGAGGGAGGTTTTGGAGAGGTGCACGGTTCGGATCGGAGGTGCCGATCCGAACAGGTTCGCCTGTTCCGAACCGGGGAGCTTGATGCTGAATTTGTGTGGTATTTCCGACCCGAACCGGTGCAGATGTAGGTCGAACAGGAGCGAAGCCTTGATTTCCAGAGGGGAGGCTGCTGCCCCCAGGCTCATGCAGGGTTGTTGTTCGGATCGGGTCCGAACCGATCCGGTGGGGAATGTCCCCCATTTCCATCTGCGTTGGATTCAGATTTTGGCCCTCGGTTCGGATCGGATCCGAACCGATCCGGTTTGTTATTCCTGCTGGAGCCATTTCAGTACCATTTCCAGTGAGTTGCGCATTGCCGCTCGGCCTTCCTTCCATCCGAGCGAAGAATTGGTCGATCATCTCCTGTTGTTTGCGGAGGAGATCATCTTGTCTTGCCATTTGAGTTCTCAATTCAGCGAGAACGCCATCCATTTCATCTCTGGTTAAGTATGCTGATGGATTTTCATGAGAGGAAGCCTCCTGGCTTGCCTCGTTCCTTGTGCCTTCAGTGCCAACATCCTCAGCACGAGAGAAGGTTCCGTCTTTCTTTCGCTTGACCATTGATCCAATAGCCAAATAATCCGCTTCCGTTCAAGCTAGGAGAAGAAGTTGTATCGTGTGCCCCCCTTCCTGGCGCGCCAAAATGTTAGACCGAAATTTGGGCCTAACACCCAAATGCTATGTGAAAACCTCACAATCACAGATTAATATAGAAAAAGCAGTAAAAACAGGGAACACACGAGATTTTTATAGTGGTTCGGCTCAATCCAAGCCTACGTCCACTTTATAGTTTCTCATATCCTGAGGAATTACAATTACAATGGTGTCTCACAATCCGTGAGATTCGATTATACACAATAGCCTTGTGTTGTAATGAAGAAGAGGAGAAAAGAGATTGAATTTATACACGATAGCCTCGTGTTAGAATGATTTTGGAAGCACAAAATCCTTGTACTATTATAATGGAGGTAGCTCCAATGGAGAAGAGCCAAAAAGTCCATTGAAATGACCATCTCATGGTGTATTTATAGGCGTGGAGAAGCCCATGGGTGCTCTGGGTCGGTTCGGATCGGAGGTGACGTGGCGAGGTCTGAGGCAATTTCGGAGATAGTGGCGAAGTGGGTCTTCAGATCGTGCTAGGACAGGTGGCAACCGATCCGGATAAGTAGGAGACGGTTATGGCTAGAGAACAGGTCAAAGCTGGAGTGTAGCAGCAGGTCGAGGCGGTTCGGTTCGGATCCTCTTCCTTCCGAACCGATCCGGAGCTTCTAACCGAAGTCAAGACGAGACGATGAATCTCTGGAGCAAGGCGGGTTAGGTTCGATCCGAACCGAGTTGGAGTGATGCAGGTTTGTTGAAATGCTAGAGGCCCAGTTTGAGTTTCCTACGCTGATCCGATCCGGGGGGTCCGATCCGACCCGGAGTGTCTCCTATGCCAAAATCCAAGTTTCCGGTTCTACATGCGTTCACGGAAACGAGCGTAACTTTCAAACCGTAAGTCCGATTGAGCCAAACCAAAGCTCAAACTGAAGCTCATTCAGAGGGATACAAGGTTTACTGTGCTCAGCACCGTAACTGCTGTTTTCGGGCCCAGAAAAGGTCATCTGGTAGGAGTTCCGGGCATTTCTTTGTTGATGATGCGACTTTGACCAAATCGCTTCCTGTCTTCTGACGATATTCCCAATACTTGAGCGTATTGTTGAGAAGAGATTCTTTGTGTGACTGCTTTGACTAAAAAGCAGGTCAACATATTGCCCCCCAGAACATATCTTGTTGAATGAAGGAAGATGTGTTCTGGACAATCCAAGAAATCTAAGGCCACGCCGGGCCTGCCAGCCGCAAGTGTAAACCATACCTGCGAAGGAAGAGAAAGCAGACAGGTGTGTTAAATCCTAACAAAACTGATTATACTTTCGAGCATAAACCATGCTTGGCGTATATTTGAGCATAAACCATACTCAAGAGACGTTCAAATCATCCTGCCAAAACCTGACAACGGACCGAACCCTCCAGGCATAAGCCATACCAGGAAGTTCAAACTGAGCATAAGCCATACTCGAGTTTTATTGAGTTCCTTTGCCAAATCCTGACAAAACAATAAGCCGTTCCAGAGTATAATCCATACTTAAGAGTCCTAGTGAGTACAATCCATACCCATGTCGGGATAGAGCTATGCTTGCCAAGACCTGACAAGACAGTCTGTCCCTAAGCATAATCCATGCCTAGGGGTCCGAGATAAGTATAAGCCATACTTTAGTTGAGATTGAGAATCCTGTCACAACCTTACAAGATACTTAAATTGCCAAACATAATCCATGCTCTGAAAGTCCTTCCTTATTCAATTCAAAGTACAAAACCAAAACAAATCCTGATCAGTTTGTCATCGAGTGCAGAGCACGTTTTGGAGCTAAATCCCAACCCCGAACGTGTGTACTCCGATTTAGCCAATCGGAAAACCTAAAGAAAGCAAAGAAACATATCTTAAATCCTAAGAAATGCTGAAAACGCAGAGTGATCCAATCCAGATCAGTTGATGACGAGCCGATGGGAGCTCGTTCCAAGATCATTCCCTCTCCGGGGAGCAGGTGGTGGCAGCACAGGTACATGTGCTGTTGGTTGTTTCACATACTCGGGTAGCTCTCCACGTCTAACCCGTTCCTCAATCAGATCTCGCAAGTGTCTACAGTCATTTGTGTCATGACCGTCCATATCGTGAAATATGCAATATTTCCCAGAATCGCGTTCTCTTTGCATTGGCTCCCTCCTGGGAGGCTTTGGATAGGAAACGTCACCGTTTGTGTTCACGTAGATGTCGGTTAGTGACGAATTGAGTTCTGTGTACTTTTCATATCTGGGCCCTCTCCGGGGCTGAGCGTTGCGGTCGTTCTTGGCGGCAGCTTTTCCTTAGCCTTTATCAGAATCAGACGGTTCTCCGTCTTTGAGCATGTTAACATCGAGAACTTTCTTTTCGGAGGTTGCGTCTTCTTCATGCAAAAACCTATCCGATTCAAGGTAGAATTCGCTGAGATTCCTTGGTGGGTCCCGGTACAAGGATTTTTTGAACTCCGAGTTGTCTAGAACGCCGGATACTGCCGCCATTAATACCATAGATGGCTCCGGTCGATCAACTGATGCTGCTGCAACGTTGAACCTTTCCAGAAATGACCGCAGAGTTTCTTTAGGCCTCTGCTTGATTGTAGTTAGTGACATTACATTCTTGGGTCGAGCGATATGGACCCGAAATTGTTCAATAAAGCGAGCGACCAACATGTTCCAGCTGTTGATCGATTCAGATTCCAGCTGTCGAAACCACATAGCAGCAATATCAGACAAAAATAGGGGAAAGCATTTAGCCATGACGTTTTCCGATGCCGATTGAACTTCCATATGTCGTTTATAGCGCATTAAGTGCACGGTAGGATCTGCCCTGCCGTTGTAGGGTTCCAGTTGTGGAAGTTTGAAATCTGGAGGATTGCGGGAATTCTTGATTTTCGGTGTGAATGGATTGTGATTGACATCATCCATGTCATTTTGATAGGTGCGGCCTCTCGAGAGGCGTTCAATGAGATTGGCGAGCCGATCGCCTTCAAAGAGCTGTTGCAGGTTGACAAGTCCAGAGCTGGTGCCCCCAGCGTTAAGTTCAGAAGTGTGTGGAAGAGTATAAGGAGCTTGGAAGGCCATCCGGTTCGGTTCGGAGGTGCCCCCTTGCTGCGGTTCGGAGAAGCGAGGGAGGTTTTGGAGAGGTGCACGGTTCGGATCGGAGGTGCCGATCCGAACAGGTTCGCCTGTTCCGAACCGGGGAGCTTGATGCTGAATTTGTGTGGTATTTCCGACCCGAACCGGTGCAGATGTAGGTCGAACAGGAGCGAAGCCTTGATTTCCAGAGGGGAGGCTGCTGCCCCCAGGCTCATGCAGGGTTGTTGTTCGGATCGGGTCCGAACCGATCCGGTGGGGAATGTCCCCCATTTCCATCTGCGTTGGATTCAGATTTTGGCCCTCGGTTCGGATCGGATCCGAACCGATCCGGTTTGTTATTCCTGCTGGAGCCATTTCAGTACCATTTCCAGTGAGTTGCGCATTGCCGCTCGGCCTTCCTTCCATCCGAGCGAAGAATTGGTCGATCATCTCCTGTTGTTTGCGGAGGAGATCATCTTGTCTTGCCATTTGAGTTCTCAATTCAGCGAGAACGCCATCCATTTCATCTCTGGTTAAGTATGCTGATGGATTTTCATGAGAGGAAGCCTCCTGGCTTGCCTCGTTCCTTGTGCCTTCAGTGCCAACATCCTCAGCACGAGAGAAGGTTCCGTCTTTCTTTCGCTTGACCATTGATCCAATAGCCAAATAATCCGCTTCCGTTCAAGCTAGGAGAAGAAGTTGTATCGTGTGCCCCCCTTCCTGGCGCGCCAAAATGTTAGACCGAAATTTGGGCCTAACACCCAAATGCTATGTGAAAACCTCACAATCACAGATTAATATAGAAAAAGCAGTAAAAACAGGGAACACACGAGATTTTTATAGTGGTTCGGCTCAATCCAAGCCTACGTCCACTTTATAGTTTCTCATATCCTGAGGAATTACAATTACAATGGTGTCTCACAATCCGTGAGATTCGATTATACACAATAGCCTTGTGTTGTAATGAAGAAGAGGAGAAAAGAGATTGAATTTATACACGATAGCCTCGTGTTAGAATGATTTTGGAAGCACAAAATCCTTGTACTATTATAATGGTGGTAGCTCCAATGGAGAAGAGCCAAAAAGTCCATTGAAATGACCATCTCATGGTGTATTTATAGGCGTGGAGAAGCCCATGGGTGCTCTGGGTCGGTTCGGATCGGAGGTGACGTGGCGAGCTCTGAGGCAATTTCGGAGATAGTGGCGAAGTGGGTCTTCAGATCGTGCTAGGACAGGTGGCAACCGATCCGGATAAGTAGGAGACGGTTATGGCTAGAGAACAGGTCAAAGCTGGAGTGTAGCAGCAGGTCGAGGCGGTTCGGTTCGGATCCTCTTCCTTCCGAACCGATCCGGAGCTTCTAACCGAAGTCAAGACGAGACGATGAATCTCTGGAGCAAGGCGGGTTAGGTTCGATCCGAACCGAGTTGGAGTGATGCAGGTTTGTTGAAATGCTAGAGGCCCAGTTTGAGTTTCCTACGCTGATCCGATCCGGGGGGTCCGATCCGACCCGGAGTGTCTCCTATGCCAAAATCCAAGTTTCCGGTTCTACATGCGTTCACGGAAACGAGCGTAACTTTCAAACCGTAAGTCCGATTGAGCCAAACCAAAGCTCAAACTGAAGCTCATTCAGAGGGATACAAGGTTTACGGTGCTCAGCACCGTAACTGCTGTTTTCGGGCCCAGAAAAGGTCATCTGGTAGGAGTTCCGGGCATTTCTTTGTTGATGATGCGACTTTGACCAAATCGCTTCCTGTCTTCTGACGATATTCCCAATACTTGAGCGTATTGTTGAGAAGAGATTCTTTGTGTGACTGCTTTGACTAAAAAGCAGGTCAACATATTGCCCCCCAGAACATATCTTGTTGAATGAAGGAAGATGTGTTCTGGACAATCCAAGAAATCTAAGGCCACGCCGGGCCTGCCAGCCGCAAGTGTAAACCATACCTGCGAAGGAAGAGAAAGCAGACAGGTGTGTTAAATCCTAACAAAACTGATTATACTTTCGAGCATAAACCATGCTTGGCGTATATTTGAGCATAAACCATACTCAAGAGACGTTCAAATCATCCTGCCAAAACCTGACAACGGACCGAACCCTCCAGGCATAAGCCATACCAGGAAGTTCAAACTGAGCATAAGCCATACTCGAGTTTTATTGAGTTCCTTTGCCAAATCCTGACAAAACAATAAGCCGTTCCAGAGTATAATCCATACTTAAGAGTCCTAGTGAGTACAATCCATACCCATGTCGGGATAGAGCTATGCTTGCCAAGACCTGACAAGACAGTCTGTCCCTAAGCATAATCCATGCCTAGGGGTCCGAGATAAGTATAAGCCATACTTTAGTTGAGATTGAGAATCCTGTCACAACCTTACAAGATACTTAAATTGCCAAACATAATCCATGCTCTGAAAGTCCTTCCTTATTCAATTCAAAGTACAAAACCAAAACAAATCCTGATCAGTTTGTCATCGAGTGCAGAGCACGTTTTGGAGCTAAATCCCAACCCCGAACGTGTGTACTCCGATTTAGCCAATCGGAAAACCTAAAGAAAGCAAAGAAACATATCTTAAATCCTAAGAAATGCTGAAAACGCAGAGTGATCCAATCCAGATCAGTTGATGACGAGCCGATGGGAGCTCGTTCCAAGATCATTCCCTCTCCGGGGAGCAGGTGGTGGCAGCACAGGTACATGTGCTGTTGGTTGTTTCACATACTCGGGTAGCTCTCCACGTCTAACCCGTTCCTCAATCAGATCTCGCAAGTGTCTACAGTCATTTGTGTCATGACCGTCCATATCGTGAAATATGCAATATTTCCCAGAATCGCGTTCTCTTTGCATTGGCTCCCTCCTGGGAGGCTTTGGATAGGAAACGTCACCGTTTGTGTTCACGTAGATGTCGGTTAGTGACGAATTGAGTTCTGTGTACTTTTCATATCTGGGCCCTCTCCGGGGCTGAGCGTTGCGGTCGTTCTTGGCGGCAGCTTTTCCTTAGCCTTTATCAGAATCAGACGGTTCTCCGTCTTTGAGCATGTTAACATCGAGAACTTTCTTTTCGGAGGTTGCGTCTTCTTCACGCAAAAACCTATCCGATTCAAGGTAGAATTCGCTGAGATTCCTTGGTGGGTCCCGGTACAAGGATTTTTTGAACTCCGAGTTGTCTAGAACGCCGGATACTGCCGCCATTAATACCATAGATGGCTCCGGTCGATCAACTGATGTTGCTGCAACGTTGAACCTTTCCAGAAATGACCGCAGAGTTTCTTTAGGCCTCTGCTTGATTGTAGTTAGTGACATTACATTCTTGGGTCGAGCGATATGGACCCGAAATTGTTCAATAAAGCGAGCGACCAACATGTTCCAGCTGTTGATCGATTCAGATTCCAGCTGCCGAAACCACATAGCAGCAATATCAGACAAAAATAGGGGAAAGCATTTAGCCATGACGTTTTCCGATGCCGATTGAACTTCCATATGTCGTTTATAGCGCATTAAGTGCACGGTAGGATCTGCCCTGCCGTTGTAGGGTTCCAGTTGTGGAAGTTTGAAATCTGGAGGATTGCGGGAATTCTTGATTTCCGGTGTGAATGGATTGTGATTGACATCATCCATGTCATTTTGATAGGTGCGGCCTCTCGAGAGGCGTTCAATGAGATTGGCGAGCCGATCGCCTTCAAAGAGCTGTTGCAGGTTGACAAGTCCAGAGCTGGTGCCCCCAGCGTTAAGTTCAGAAGTGTGTGGAAGAGTATAAGGAGCTTGGAAGGCCATCCGGTTCGGTTCGGAGGTGCCCCCTTGCTGCGGTTCGGAGAAGCGAGGGAGGTTTTGGAGAGGTGCACGGTTCGGATCGGAGGTGCCGATCCGAACAGGTTCGCCTGTTCCGAACCGGGGAGCTTGATGCTGAATTTGTGTGGTATTTCCGACCCGAACCGGTGCAGATGTAGGTCGAACAGGAGCGAAGCCTTGATTTCCAGAGGGGAGGCTGCTGCCCCCAGGCTCATGCAGGGTTGTTGTTCGGATCGGGTCCGAACCGATCCGGTGGGGAATGTCCCCCATTTCCATCTGCGTTGGATTCAGATTTTGGCCCTCGGTTCGGATCGGATCCGAACCGATCCGGTTTGTTATTCCTGCTGGAGCCATTTCAGTACCATTTCCAGTGAGTTGCGCATTGCCGCTCGGCCTTCCTTCCATCCGAGCGAAGAATTGGTCGATCATCTCCTGTTGTTTGCGGAGGAGATCATCTTGCCTTGCCATTTGAGTTCTCAATTCAGCGAGAACGCCATCCATTTCATCTCTGGTTAAGTATGCTGATGGATTTTCATGAGAGGAAGCCTCCTGGCTTGCCTCGTTCCTTGTGCCTTCAGTGCCAACATCCTCAGCACGAGAGAAGGTTCCGTCTTTCTTTCGCTTGACCATTGATCCAATAGCCAAATAATCCGCTTCCGTTCAAGCTAGGAGAAGAAGTTGTATCGTGTGCCCCCCTTCCTGGCGCGCCAAAATGTTAGACCGAAATTTGGGCCTAACACCCAAATGCTATGTGAAAACCTCACAATCACAGATTAATATAGAAAAAGCAGTAAAAACAGGGAACACACGAGATTTTTATAGTGGTTCGGCTCAATCCAAGCCTACGTCCACTTTATAGTTTCTCATATCCTGAGGAATTACAATTACAATGGTGTCTCACAATCCGTGAGATTCGATTATACACAATAGCCTTGTGTTGTAATGAAGAAGAGGAGAAAAGAGATTGAATTTATACACGATAGCCTCGTGTTAGAATGATTTTGGAAGCACAAAATCCTTGTACTATTATAATGGAGGTAGCTCCAATGGAGAAGAGCCAAAAAGTCCATTGAAATGACCATCTCATGGTGTATTTATAGGCGTGGAGAAGCCCATGGGTGCTCTGGGTCGGTTCGGATCGGAGGTGACGTGGCGAGCTCTGAGGCAATTTCGGAGATAGTGGCGAAGTGGGTCTTCAGATCGTGCTAGGACAGGTGGCAACCGATCCGGATAAGTAGGAGACGGTTATGGCTAGAGAACAGGTCAAAGCTGGAGTGTAGCAGCAGGTCGAGGCGGTTCGGTTCGGACCCCTTCCTTCCGAACCGATCCGGAGCTTCTAACCGAAGTCAAGACGAGACGATGAATCTCTGGAGCAAGGCGGGTTAGGTTCGATCCGAACCGAGTTGGAGTGATGCAGGTTTGTTGAAATGCTAGAGGCCCAGTTTGAGTTTCCTACGCTGATCCGATCCGGGGGGTCCGATCCGACCCGGAGTGTCTCCTATGCCAAAATCCAAGTTTCCGGTTCTACATGCGTTCACGGAAACGAGCGTAACTTTCAAACCGTAAGTCCGATTGAGCCAAACCAAAGCTCAAACTGAAGCTCATTCAGAGGGCTATATGGTTTACGGTGCTCAGCACCGTAACTGCTGTTTTCGGGCCCAGAAAAGGTCATCTGGTAGGAGTTCCGGGCATTTCTTTGTTGATGATGCGACTTTGACCAAATCGCTTCCTGTCTTCTGACGATATTCCCAATACTTGAGCGTATTGTTGAGAAGAGATTCTTTGTGTGACTGCTTTGACTAAAAAGCAGGTCAACATATTGCCCCCCAGAACATATCTTGTTGAATGAAGGAAGATGTGTTCTGGACAATCCAAGAAATCTAAGGCCACGCCGGGCCTGCCAGCCGCAAGTGTAAACCATACCTGCGAAGGAAGAGAAAGCAGACAGGTGTGTTAAATCCTAACAAAACTGATTATACTTTCGAGCATAAACCATGCTTGGCGTATATTTGAGCATAAACCATACTCAAGAGACGTTCAAATCATCCTGCCAAAACCTGACAACGGACCGAACCCTCCAGGCATAAGCCATACCAGGAAGTTCAAACTGAGCATAAGCCATACTCGAGTTTTATTGAGTTCCTTTGCCAAATCCTGACAAAACAATAAGCCGTTCCAGAGTATAATCCATACTTAAGAGTCCTAGTGAGTACAATCCATACCCATGTCGGGATAGAGCTATGCTTGCCAAGACCTGACAAGACAGTCTGTCCCTAAGCATAATCCATGCCTAGGGGTCCGAGATAAGTATAAGCCATACTTTAGTTGAGATTGAGAATCCTGTCACAACCTTACAAGATACTTAAATTGCCAAACATAATCCATGCTCTGAAAGTCCTTCCTTATTCAATTCAAAGTACAAAACCAAAACAAATCCTGATCAGTTTGTCATCGAGTGCAGAGCACGTTTTGGAGCTAAATCCCAACCCCGAACGTGTGTACTCCGATTTAGCCAATCGGAAAACCTAAAGAAAGCAAAGAAACATATCTTAAATCCTAAGAAATGCTGAAAACGCAGAGTGATCCAATCCAGATCAGTTGATGACGAGCCGATGGGAGCTCGTTCCAAGATCATTCCCTCTCCGGGGAGCAGGTGGTGGCAGCACAGGTACATGTGCTGTTGGTTGTTTCACATACTCGGGTAGCTCTCCACGTCTAACCCGTTCCTCAATCAGATCTCGCAAGTGTCTACAGTCATTTGTGTCATGACCGTCCATATCGTGAAATATGCAATATTTCCCAGAATCGCGTTCTCTTTGCGTTGGCTCCCTCCTGGGAGGCTTTGGATAGGAAACGTCACCGTTTGTGTTCACGTAGATGTCGGTTAGTGACGAATTGAGTTCTGTGTACTTTTCATATCTGGGCCCTCTCCGGGGCTGAGCGTTGCGGTCGTTCTTGGCGGCAGCTTTTCCTTAGCCTTTATCAGAATCAGACGGTTCTCCGTCTTTGAGCATGTTAACATCGAGAACTTTCTTTTCGGAGGTTGCGTCTTCTTCACGCAAAAACCTATCCGATTCAAGGTAGAATTCGCTGAGATTCCTTGGTGGGTCCCGGTACAAGGATTTTTTGAACTCCGAGTTGTCTAGAACGCCGGATACTGCCGCCATTAATACCATAGATGGCTCCGGTCGATCAACTGATGCTGCTGCAACGTTGAACCTTTCCAGAAATGACCGCAGAGTTTCTTTAGGCCTCTGCTTGATTGTAGTTAGTGACATTACATTCTTGGGTCGAGCGATATGGACCCGAATTGTTCAATAAAGCGAGCGACCAACATGTTCCAGCTGTTGATCGATTCAGATTCCAGCTGCCGAAACCACATAGCAGCAATATCAGACAAAAATAGGGGAAAGCATTTAGCCATGACGTTTTCCGATGCCGATTGAACTTCCATATGTCGTTTATAGCGCATTAAGTGCACGGTAGGATCTGCCCTGCCGTTGTAGGGTTCCAGTTGTGGAAGTTTGAAATCTGGAGGATTGCGGGAATTCTTGATTTCCGGTGTGAATGGATTGTGATTGACATCATCCATGTCATTTTGATAGGTGCGGCCTCTCGAGAGGCGTTCAATGAGATTGGCGAGCCGATCGCCTTCAAAGAGCTGTTGCAGGTTGACAAGTCCAGAGCTGGTGCCCCCAGCGTTAAGTTCAGAAGTGTGTGGAAGAGTATAAGGAGCTTGGAAGGCCATCCGGTTCGGTTCGGAGGTGCCCCCTTGCTGCGGTTCGGAGAAGCGAGGGAGGTTTTGGAGAGGTGCACGGTTCGGATCGGAGGTGCCGATCCGAACAGGTTCGCCTGTTCCGAACCGGGGAGCTTGATGCTGAATTTGTGTGGTATTTCCGACCCGAACCGGTGCAGATGTAGGTCGAACAGGAGCGAAGCCTTGATTTCCAGAGGGGAGGCTGCTGCCCCCAGGCTCATGCAGGGTTGTTGTTCGGATCGGGTCCGAACCGATCCGGTGGGGAATGTCCCCCATTTCCATCTGCGTTGGATTCAGATTTTGGCCCTCGGTTCGGATCGGATCCGAACCGATCCGGTTTGTTATTCCTGCTGGAGCCATTTCAGTACCATTTCCAGTGAGTTGCGCATTGCCGCTCGGCCTTCCTTCCATCCGAGCGAAGAATTGGTCGATCATCTCCTGTTGTTTGCGGAGGAGATCATCTTGCCTTGCCATTTGAGTTCTCAATTCAGCGAGAACGCCATCCATTTCATCTCTGGTTAAGTATGCTGATGGATTTTCATGAGAGGAAGCCTCCTGGCTTGCCTCGTTCCTTGTGCCTTCAGTGCCAACATCCTCAGCACGAGAGAAGGTTCCGTCTTTCTTTCGCTTGACCATTGATCCAATAGCCAAATAATCCGCTTCCGTTCAAGCTAGGAGAAGAAGTTGTATCGTGTGCCCCCCTTCCTGGCGCGCCAAAATGTTAGACCGAAATTTGGGCCTAACACCCAAATGCTATGTGAAAACCTCACAATCACAGATTAATATAGAAAAAGCAGTAAAAACAGGGAACACACGAGATTTTTATAGTGGTTCGGCTCAATCCAAGCCTACGTCCACTTTATAGTTTCTCATATCCTGAGGAATTACAATTACAATGGTGTCTCACAATCCGTGAGATTCGATTATACACAATAGCCTTGTGTTGTAATGAAGAAGAGGAGAAAAGAGATTGAATTTATACACGATAGCCTCGTGTTAGAATGATTTTGGAAGCACAAAATCCTTGTACTATTATAATGGAGGTAGCTCCAATGGAGAAGAGCCAAAAAGTCCATTGAAATGACCATCTCATGGTGTATTTATAGGCGTGGAGAAGCCCATGGGTGCTCTGGGTCGGTTCGGATCGGAGGTGACGTGGCGAGCTCTGAGGCAATTTCGGAGATAGTGGCGAAGTGGGTCTTCAGATCGTGCTAGGACAGGTGGCAACCGATCCGGATAAGTAGGAGACGGTTATGGCTAGAGAACAGGTCAAAGCTGGAGTGTAGCAGCAGGTCGAGGCGGTTCGGTTCGGACCCCTTCCTTCCGAACCGATCCGGAGCTTCTAACCGAAGTCAAGACGAGACGATGAATCTCTGGAGCAAGGCGGGTTAGGTTCGATCCGAACCGAGTTGGAGTGATGCAGGTTTGTTGAAATGCTAGAGGCCCAGTTTGAGTTTCCTACGCTGATCCGATCCGGGGGGTCCGATCCGACCCGGAGTGTCTCCTATGCCAAAATCCAAGTTTCCGGTTCTACATGCGTTCACGGAAACGAGCGTAACTTTCAAACCGTAAGTCCGATTGAGCCAAACCAAAGCTCAAACTGAAGCTCATTCAGAGGGCTATATGGTTTACGGTGCTCAGCACCGTAACTGCTGTTTTCGGGCCCAGAAAAGGTCATCTGGTAGGAGTTCCGGGCATTTCTTTGTTGATGATGCGACTTTGACCAAATCGCTTCCTGTCTTCTGACGATATTCCCAATACTTGAGCGTATTGTTGAGAAGAGATTCTTTGTGTGACTGCTTTGACTAAAAAGCAGGTCAACATATTGCCCCCCAGAACATATCTTGTTGAATGAAGGAAGATGTGTTCTGGACAATCCAAGAAATCTAAGGCCACGCCGGGCCTGCCAGCCGCAAGTGTAAACCATACCTGCGAAGGAAGAGAAAGCAGACAGGTGTGTTAAATCCTAACAAAACTGATTATACTTTCGAGCATAAACCATGCTTGGCGTATATTTGAGCATAAACCATACTCAAGAGACGTTCAAATCATCCTGCCAAAACCTGACAACGGACCGAACCCTCCAGGCATAAGCCATACCAGGAAGTTCAAACTGAGCATAAGCCATACTCGAGTTTTATTGAGTTCCTTTGCCAAATCCTGACAAAACAATAAGCCGTTCCAGAGTATAATCCATACTTAAGAGTCCTAGTGAGTACAATCCATACCCATGTCGGGATAGAGCTATGCTTGCCAAGACCTGACAAGACAGTCTGTCCCTAAGCATAATCCATGCCTAGGGGTCCGAGATAAGTATAAGCCATACTTTAGTTGAGATTGAGAATCCTGTCACAACCTTACAAGATACTTAAATTGCCAAACATAATCCATGCTCTGAAAGTCCTTCCTTATTCAATTCAAAGTACAAAACCAAAACAAATCCTGATCAGTTTGTCATCGAGTGCAGAGCACGTTTTGGAGCTAAATCCCAACCCCGAACGTGTGTACTCCGATTTAGCCAATCGGAAAACCTAAAGAAAGCAAAGAAACATATCTTAAATCCTAAGAAATGCTGAAAACGCAGAGTGATCCAATCCAGATCAGTTGATGACGAGCCGATGGGAGCTCGTTCCAAGATCATTCCCTCTCCGGGGAGCAGGTGGTGGCAGCACAGGTACATGTGCTGTTGGTTGTTTCACATACTCGGGTAGCTCTCCACGTCTAACCCGTTCCTCAATCAGATCTCGCAAGTGTCTACAGTCATTTGTGTCATGACCGTCCATATCGTGAAATATGCAATATTTCCCAGAATCGCGTTCTCTTTGCGTTGGCTCCCTCCTGGGAGGCTTTGGATAGGAAACGTCACCGTTTGTGTTCACGTAGATGTCGGTTAGTGACGAATTGAGTTCTGTGTACTTTTCATATCTGGGCCCTCTCCGGGGCTGAGCGTTGCGGTCGTTCTTGGCGGCAGCTTTTCCTTAGCCTTTATCAGAATCAGACGGTTCTCCGTCTTTGAGCATGTTAACATCGAGAACTTTCTTTTCGGAGGTTGCGTCTTCTTCACGCAAAAACCTATCCGATTCAAGGTAGAATTCGCTGAGATTCCTTGGTGGGTCCCGGTACAAGGATTTTTTGAACTCCGAGTTGTCTAGAACGCCGGATACTGCCGCCATTAATACCATAGATGGCTCCGGTCGATCAACTGATGCTGCTGCAACGTTGAACCTTTCCAGAAATGACCGCAGAGTTTCTTTAGGCCTCTGCTTGATTGTAGTTAGTGACATTACATTCTTGGGTCGAGCGATATGGACCCGAAATTGTTCAATAAAGCGAGCGACCAACATGTTCCAGCTGTTGATCGATTCAGATTCCAGCTGCCGAAACCACATAGCAGCAATATCAGACAAAAATAGGGGAAAGCATTTAGCCATGACGTTTTCCGATGCCGATTGAACTTCCATATGTCGTTTATAGCGCATTAAGTGCACGGTAGGATCTGCCCTGCCGTTGTAGGGTTCCAGTTGTGGAAGTTTGAAATCTGGAGGATTGCGGGAATTCTTGATTTCCGGTGTGAATGGATTGTGATTGACATCATCCATGTCATTTTGATAGGTGCGGCCTCTCGAGAGGCGTTCAATGAGATTGGCGAGCCGATCGCCTTCAAAGAGCTGTTGCAGGTTGACAAGTCCAGAGCTGGTGCCCCCAGCGTTAAGTTCAGAAGTGTGTGGAAGAGTATAAGGAGCTTGGAAGGCCATCCGGTTCGGTTCGGAGGTGCCCCCTTGCTGCGGTTCGGAGAAGCGAGGGAGGTTTTGGAGAGGTGCACGGTTCGGATCGGAGGTGCCGATCCGAACAGGTTCGCCTGTTCCGAACCGGGGAGCTTGATGCTGAATTTGTGTGGTATTTCCGACCCGAACCGGTGCAGATGTAGGTCGAACAGGAGCGAAGCCTTGATTTCCAGAGGGGAGGCTGCTGCCCCCAGGCTCATGCAGGGTTGTTGTTCGGATCGGGTCCGAACCGATCCGGTGGGGAATGTCCCCCATTTCCATCTGCGTTGGATTCAGATTTTGGCCCTCGGTTCGGATCGGATCCGAACCGATCCGGTTTGTTATTCCTGCTGGAGCCATTTCAGTACCATTTCCAGTGAGTTGCGCATTGCCGCTCGGCCTTCCTTCCATCCGAGCGAAGAATTGGTCGATCATCTCCTGTTGTTTGCGGAGGAGATCATCTTGTCTTGCCATTTGAGTTCTCAATTCAGCGAGAACGCCATCCATTTCATCTCTGGTTAAGTATGCTGATGGATTTTCATGAGAGGAAGCCTCCTGGCTTGCCTCGTTCCTTGTGCCTTCAGTGCCAACATCCTCAGCACGAGAGAAGGTTCCGTCTTTCTTTCGCTTGACCATTGATCCAATAGCCAAATAATCCGCTTCCGTTCAAGCTAGGAGAAGAAGTTGTATCGTGTGCCCCCCTTCCTGGCGCGCCAAAATGTTAGACCGAAATTTGGGCCTAACACCCAAATGCTATGTGAAAACCTCACAATCACAGATTAATATAGAAAAAGCAGTAAAAACAGGGAACACACGAGATTTTTATAGTGGTTCGGCTCAATCCAAGCCTACGTCCACTTTATAGTTTCTCATATCCTGAGGAATTACAATTACAATGGTGTCTCACAATCCGTGAGATTCGATTATACACAATAGCCTTGTGTTGTAATGAAGAAGAGGAGAAAAGAGATTGAATTTATACACGATAGCCTCGTGTTAGAATGATTTTGGAAGCACAAAATCCTTGTACTATTATAATGGAGGTAGCTCCAATGGAGAAGAGCCAAAAAGTCCATTGAAATGACCATCTCATGGTGTATTTATAGGCGTGGAGAAGCCCATGGGTGCTCTGGGTCGGTTCGGATCGGAGGTGACGTGGCGAGCTCTGAGGCAATTTCGGAGATAGTGGCGAAGTGGGTCTTCAGATCGTGCTAGGACAGGTGGCAACCGATCCGGATAAGTAGGAGACGGTTATGGCTAGAGAACAGGTCAAAGCTGGAGTGTAGCAGCAGGTCGAGGCGGTTCGGTTCGGATCCTCTTCCTTCCGAACCGATCCGGAGCTTCTAACCGAAGTCAAGACGAGACGATGAATCTCTGGAGCAAGGCGGGTTAGGTTCGATCCGAACCGAGTTGGAGTGATGCAGGTTTGTTGAAATGCTAGAGGCCCAGTTTGAGTTTCCTACGCTGATCCGATCCGGGGGGTCCGATCCGACCCGGAGTGTCTCCTATGCCAAAATCCAAGTTTCCGGTTCTACATGCGTTCACGGAAACGAGCGTAACTTTCAAACCGTAAGTCCGATTGAGCCAAACCAAAGCTCAAACTGAAGCTCATTCAGAGGGCTACAAGGTTTACGGTGCTTAGCACCGTAACTGCTGTTTTCGGGCCCAGAAAAGGTCATCTGGTAGGAGTTCCGGGCATTTCTTTGTTGATGATGCGACTTTGACCAAATCGCTTCCTGTCTTCTGACGATATTCCCAATACTTGAGCGTATTGTTGAGAAGAGATTCTTTGTGTGACTGCTTTGACTAAAAAGCAGGTCAACATATTGCCCCCCAGAACATATCTTGTTGAATGAAGGAAGATGTGTTCTGGACAATCCAAGAAATCTAAGGCCACGCCGGGCCTGCCAGCCGCAAGTGTAAACCATACCTGCGAAGGAAGAGAAAGCAGACAGGTGTGTTAAATCCTAACAAAACTGATTATACTTTCGAGCATAAACCATGCTTGGCGTATATTTGAGCATAAACCATACTCAAGAGACGTTCAAATCATCCTGCCAAAACCTGACAACGGACCGAACCCTCCAGGCATAAGCCATACCAGGAAGTTCAAACTGAGCATAAGCCATACTCGAGTTTTATTGAGTTCCTTTGCCAAATCCTGACAAAACAATAAGCCGTTCCAGAGTATAATCCATACTTAAGAGTCCTAGTGAGTACAATCCATACCCATGTCGGGATAGAGCTATGCTTGCCAAGACCTGACAAGACAGTCTGTCCCTAAGCATAATCCATGCCTAGGGGTCCGAGATAAGTATAAGCCATACTTTAGTTGAGATTGAGAATCCTGTCACAACCTTACAAGATACTTAAATTGCCAAACATAATCCATGCTCTGAAAGTCCTTCCTTATTCAATTCAAAGTACAAAACCAAAACAAATCCTGATCAGTTTGTCATCGAGTGCAGAGCACGTTTTGGAGCTAAATCCCAACCCCGAACGTGTGTACTCCGATTTAGCCAATCGGAAAACCTAAAGAAAGCAAAGAAACATATCTTAAATCCTAAGAAATGCTGAAAACGCAGAGTGATCCAATCCAGATCAGTTGATGACGAGCCGATGGGAGCTCGTTCCAAGATCATTCCCTCTCCGGGGAGCAGGTGGTGGCAGCACAGGTACATGTGCTGTTGGTTGTTTCACATACTCGGGTAGCTCTCCACGTCTAACCCGTTCCTCAATCAGATCTCGCAAGTGTCTACAGTCATTTGTGTCATGACCGTCCATATCGTGAAATATGCAATATTTCCCAGAATCGCGTTCTCTTTGCGTTGGCTCCCTCCTGGGAGGCTTTGGATAGGAAACGTCACCGTTTGTGTTCACGTAGATGTCGGTTAGTGACGAATTGAGTTCTGTGTACTTTTCATATCTGGGCCCTCTCCGGGGCTGAGCGTTGCGGTCGTTCTTGGCGGCAGCTTTTCCTTAGCCTTTATCAGAATCAGACGGTTCTCCGTCTTTGAGCATGTTAACATCGAGAACTTTCTTTTCGGAGGTTGCGTCTTCTTCACGCAAAAACCTATCCGATTCAAGGTAGAATTCGCTGAGATTCCTTGGTGGGTCCCGGTACAAGGATTTTTTGAACTCCGAGTTGTCTAGAACGCCGGATACTGCCGCCATTAATACCATAGATGGCTCCGGTCGATCAACTGATGCTGCTGCAACGTTGAACCTTTCCAGAAATGACCGCAGAGTTTCTTTAGGCCTCTGCTTGATTGTAGTTAGTGACATTACATTCTTGGGTCGAGCGATATGGACCCGAAATTGTTCAATAAAGCGAGCGACCAACATGTTCCAGCTGTTGATCGATTCAGATTCCAGCTGCCGAAACCACATAGCAGCAATATCAGACAAAAATAGGGGAAAGCATTTAGCCATGACGTTTTCCGATGCCGATTGAACTTCCATATGTCGTTTATAGCGCATTAAGTGCACGGTAGGATCTGCCCTGCCGTTGTAGGGTTCCAGTTGTGGAAGTTTGAAATCTGGAGGATTGCGGGAATTCTTGATTTCCGGTGTGAATGGATTGTGATTGACATCATCCATGTCATTTTGATAGGTGCGGCCTCTCGAGAGGCGTTCAATGAGATTGGCGAGCCGATCGCCTTCAAAGAGCTGTTGCAGGTTGACAAGTCCAGAGCTGGTGCCCCCAGCGTTAAGTTCAGAAGTGTGTGGAAGAGTATAAGGAGCTTGGAAGGCCATCCGGTTCGGTTCGGAGGTGCCCCCTTGCTGCGGTTCGGAGAAGCGAGGGAGGTTTTGGAGAGGTGCACGGTTCGGATCGGAGGTGCCGATCCGAACAGGTTCGCCTGTTCCGAACCGGGGAGCTTGATGCTGAATTTGTGTGGTATTTCCGACCCGAACCGGTGCAGATGTAGGTCGAACAGGAGCGAAGCCTTGATTTCCAGAGGGGAGGCTGCTGCCCCCAGGCTCATGCAGGGTTGTTGTTCGGATCGGGTCCGAACCGATCCGGTGGGGAATGTCCCCCATTTCCATCTGCGTTGGATTCAGATTTTGGCCCTCGGTTCGGATCGGATCCGAACCGATCCGGTTTGTTATTCCTGCTGGAGCCATTTCAGTACCATTTCCAGTGAGTTGCGCATTGCCGCTCGGCCTTCCTTCCATCCGAGCGAAGAATTGGTCGATCATCTCCTGTTGTTTGCGGAGGAGATCATCTTGTCTTGCCATTTGAGTTCTCAATTCAGCGAGAACGCCATCCATTTCATCTCTGGTTAAGTATGCTGATGGATTTTCATGAGAGGAAGCCTCCTGGCTTGCCTCGTTCCTTGTGCCTTCAGTGCCAACATCCTCAGCACGAGAGAAGGTTCCGTCTTTCTTTCGCTTGACCATTGATCCAATAGCCAAATAATCCGCTTCCGTTCAAGCTAGGAGAAGAAGTTGTATCGTGTGCCCCCCTTCCTGGCGCGCCAAAATGTTAGACCGAAATTTGGGCCTAACACCCAAATGCTATGTGAAAACCTCACAATCACAGATTAATATAGAAAAAGCAGTAAAAACAGGGAACACACGAGATTTTTATAGTGGTTCGGCTCAATCCAAGCCTACGTCCACTTTATAGTTTCTCATATCCTGAGGAATTACAATTACAATGGTGTCTCACAATCCGTGAGATTCGATTATACACAATAGCCTTGTGTTGTAATGAAGAAGAGGAGAAAAGAGATTGAATTTATACACGATAGCCTCGTGTTAGAATGATTTTGGAAGCACAAAATCCTTGTACTATTATAATGGAGGTAGCTCCAATGGAGAAGAGCCAAAAAGTCCATTGAAATGACCATCTCATGGTGTATTTATAGGCGTGGAGAAGCCCATGGGTGCTCTGGGTCGGTTCGGATCGGAGGTGACGTGGCGAGCTCTGAGGCAATTTCGGAGATAGTGGCGAAGTGGGTCTTCAGATCGTGCTAGGACAGGTGGCAACCGATCCGGATAAGTAGGAGACGGTTATGGCTAGAGAACAGGTCAAAGCTGGAGTGTAGCAGCAGGTCGAGGCGGTTCGGTTCGGATCCTCTTCCTTCCGAACCGATCCGGAGCTTCTAACCGAAGTCAAGACGAGACGATGAATCTCTGGAGCAAGGCGGGTTAGGTTCGATCCGAACCGAGTTGGAGTGATGCAGGTTTGTTGAAATGCTAGAGGCCCAGTTTGAGTTTCCTACGCTGATCCGATCCGGGGGGTCCGATCCGACCCGGAGTGTCTCCTATGCCAAAATCCAAGTTTCCGGTTCTACATGCGTTCACGGAAACGAGCGTAACTTTCAAACCGTAAGTCCGATTGAGCCAAACCAAAGCTCAAACTGAAGCTCATTCAGAGGGCTACAAGGTTTACGGTGCTCTGCACCGTAACTGCTGTTTTCGGGCCCAGAAAAGGTCATCTGGTAGGAGTTCCGGGCATTTCTTTGTTGATGATGCGACTTTGACCAAATCGCTTCCTGTCTTCTGACGATATTCCCAATACTTGAGCGTATTGTTGAGAAGAGATTCTTTGTGTGACTGCTTTGACTAAAAAGCAGGTCAACATATTGCCCCCCAGAACATATCTTGTTGAATGAAGGAAGATGTGTTCTGGACAATCCAAGAAATCTAAGGCCACGCCGGGCCTGCCAGCCGCAAGTGTAAACCATACCTGCGAAGGAAGAGAAAGCAGACAGGTGTGTTAAATCCTAACAAAACTGATTATACTTTCGAGCATAAACCATGCTTGGCGTATATTTGAGCATAAACCATACTCAAGAGACGTTCAAATCATCCTGCCAAAACCTGACAACGGACCGAACCCTCCAGGCATAAGCCATACCAGGAAGTTCAAACTGAGCATAAGCCATACTCGAGTTTTATTGAGTTCCTTTGCCAAATCCTGACAAAACAATAAGCCGTTCCAGAGTATAATCCATACTTAAGAGTCCTAGTGAGTACAATCCATACCCATGTCGGGATAGAGCTATGCTTGCCAAGACCTGACAAGACAGTCTGTCCCTAAGCATAATCCATGCCTAGGGGTCCGAGATAAGTATAAGCCATACTTTAGTTGAGATTGAGAATCCTGTCACAACCTTACAAGATACTTAAATTGCCAAACATAATCCATGCTCTGAAAGTCCTTCCTTATTCAATTCAAAGTACAAAACCAAAACAAATCCTGATCAGTTTGTCATCGAGTGCAGAGCACGTTTTGGAGCTAAATCCCAACCCCGAACGTGTGTACTCCGATTTAGCCAATCGGAAAACCTAAAGAAAGCAAAGAAACATATCTTAAATCCTAAGAAATGCTGAAAACGCAGAGTGATCCAATCCAGATCAGTTGATGACGAGCCGATGGGAGCTCGTTCCAAGATCATTCCCTCTCCGGGGAGCAGGTGGTGGCAGCACAGGTACATGTGCTGTTGGTTGTTTCACATACTCGGGTAGCTCTCCACGTCTAACCCGTTCCTCAATCAGATCTCGCAAGTGTCTACAGTCATTTGTGTCATGACCGTCCATATCGTGAAATATGCAATATTTCCCAGAATCGCGTTCTCTTTGCGTTGGCTCCCTCCTGGGAGGCTTTGGATAGGAAACGTCACCGTTTGTGTTCACGTAGATGTCGGTTAGTGACGAATTGAGTTCTGTGTACTTTTCATATCTGGGCCCTCTCCGGGGCTGAGCGTTGCGGTCGTTCTTGGCGGCAGCTTTTCCTTAGCCTTTATCAGAATCAGACGGTTCTCCGTCTTTGAGCATGTTAACATCGAGAACTTTCTTTTCGGAGGTTGCGTCTTCTTCACGCAAAAACCTATCCGATTCAAGGTAGAATTCGCTGAGATTCCTTGGTGGGTCCCGGTACAAGGATTTTTTGAACTCCGAGTTGTCTAGAACGCCGGATACTGCCGCCATTAATACCATAGATGGCTCCGGTCGATCAACTGATGCTGCTGCAACGTTGAACCTTTCCAGAAATGACCGCAGAGTTTCTTTAGGCCTCTGCTTGATTGTAGTTAGTGACATTACATTCTTGGGTCGAGCGATATGGACCCGAAATTGTTCAATAAAGCGAGCGACCAACATGTTCCAGCTGTTGATCGATTCAGATTCCAGCTGCCGAAACCACATAGCAGCAATATCAGACAAAAATAGGGGAAAGCATTTAGCCATGACGTTTTCCGATGCCGATTGAACTTCCATATGTCGTTTATAGCGCATTAAGTGCACGGTAGGATCTGCCCTGCCGTTGTAGGGTTCCAGTTGTGGAAGTTTGAAATCTGGAGGATTGCGGGAATTCTTGATTTCCGGTGTGAATGGATTGTGATTGACATCATCCATGTCATTTTGATAGGTGCGGCCTCTCGAGAGGCGTTCAATGAGATTGGCGAGCCGATCGCCTTCAAAGAGCTGTTGCAGGTTGACAAGTCCAGAGCTGGTGCCCCCAGCGTTAAGTTCAGAAGTGTGTGGAAGAGTATAAGGAGCTTGGAAGGCCATCCGGTTCGGTTCGGAGGTGCCCCCTTGCTGCGGTTCGGAGAAGCGAGGGAGGTTTTGGAGAGGTGCACGGTTCGGATCGGAGGTGCCGATCCGAACAGGTTCGCCTGTTCCGAACCGGGGAGCTTGATGCTGAATTTGTGTGGTATTTCCGACCCGAACCGGTGCAGATGTAGGTCGAACAGGAGCGAAGCCTTGATTTCCAGAGGGGAGGCTGCTGCCCCCAGGCTCATGCAGGGTTGTTGTTCGGATCGGGTCCGAACCGATCCGGTGGGGAATGTCCCCCATTTCCATCTGCGTTGGATTCAGATTTTGGCCCTCGGTTCGGATCGGATCCGAACCGATCCGGTTTGTTATTCCTGCTGGAGCCATTTCAGTACCATTTCCAGTGAGTTGCGCATTGCCGCTCGGCCTTCCTTCCATCCGAGCGAAGAATTGGTCGATCATCTCCTGTTGTTTGCGGAGGAGATCATCTTGTCTTGCCATTTGAGTTCTCAATTCAGCGAGAACGCCATCCATTTCATCTCTGGTTAAGTATGCTGATGGATTTTCATGAGAGGAAGCCTCCTGGCTTGCCTCGTTCCTTGTGCCTTCAGTGCCAACATCCTCAGCACGAGAGAAGGTTCCGTCTTTCTTTCGCTTGACCATTGATCCAATAGCCAAATAATCCGCTTCCGTTCAAGCTAGGAGAAGAAGTTGTATCGTGTGCCCCCCTTCCTGGCGCGCCAAAATGTTAGACCGAAATTTGGGCCTAACACCCAAATGCTATGTGAAAACCTCACAATCACAGATTAATATAGAAAAAGCAGTAAAAACAGGGAACACACGAGATTTTTATAGTGGTTCGGCTCAATCCAAGCCTACGTCCACTTTATAGTTTCTCATATCCTGAGGAATTACAATTACAATGGTGTCTCACAATCCGTGAGATTCGATTATACACAATAGCCTTGTGTTGTAATGAAGAAGAGGAGAAAAGAGATTGAATTTATACACGATAGCCTCGTGTTAGAATGATTTTGGAAGCACAAAATCCTTGTACTATTATAATGGAGGTAGCTCCAATGGAGAAGAGCCAAAAAGTCCATTGAAATGACCATCTCATGGTGTATTTATAGGCGTGGAGAAGCCCATGGGTGCTCTGGGTCGGTTCGGATCGGAGGTGACGTGGCGAGCTCTGAGGCAATTTCGGAGATAGTGGCGAAGTGGGTCTTCAGATCGTGCTAGGACAGGTGGCAACCGATCCGGATAAGTAGGAGACGGTTATGGCTAGAGAACAGGTCAAAGCTGGAGTGTAGCAGCAGGTCGAGGCGGTTCGGTTCGGATCCTCTTCCTTCCGAACCGATCCGGAGCTTCTAACCGAAGTCAAGACGAGACGATGAATCTCTGGAGCAAGGCGGGTTAGGTTCGATCCGAACCGAGTTGGAGTGATGCAGGTTTGTTGAAATGCTAGAGGCCCAGTTTGAGTTTCCTACGCTGATCCGATCCGGGGGGTCCGATCCGACCCGGAGTGTCTCCTATGCCAAAATCCAAGTTTCCGGTTCTACATGCGTTCACGGAAACGAGCGTAACTTTCAAACCGTAAGTCCGATTGAGCCAAACCAAAGCTCAAACTGAAGCTCATTCAGAGGGCTACAAGGTTTACGGTGCTCGGCACCGTAACTGCTGTTTTCGGGCCCAGAAAAGGTCATCTGGTAGGAGTTCCGGGCATTTCTTTGTTGATGATGCGACTTTGACCAAATCGCTTCCTGTCTTCTGACGATATTCCCAATACTTGAGCGTATTGTTGAGAAGAGATTCTTTGTGTGACTGCTTTGACTAAAAAGCAGGTCAACATATTGCCCCCCAGAACATATCTTGTTGAATGAAGGAAGATGTGTTCTGGACAATCCAAGAAATCTAAGGCCACGCCGGGCCTGCCAGCCGCAAGTGTAAACCATACCTGCGAAGGAAGAGAAAGCAGACAGGTGTGTTAAATCCTAACAAAACTGATTATACTTTCGAGCATAAACCATGCTTGGCGTATATTTGAGCATAAACCATACTCAAGAGACGTTCAAATCATCCTGCCAAAACCTGACAACGGACCGAACCCTCCAGGCATAAGCCATACCAGGAAGTTCAAACTGAGCATAAGCCATACTCGAGTTTTATTGAGTTCCTTTGCCAAATCCTGACAAAACAATAAGCCGTTCCAGAGTATAATCCATACTTAAGAGTCCTAGTGAGTACAATCCATACCCATGTCGGGATAGAGCTATGCTTGCCAAGACCTGACAAGACAGTCTGTCCCTAAGCATAATCCATGCCTAGGGGTCCGAGATAAGTATAAGCCATACTTTAGTTGAGATTGAGAATCCTGTCACAACCTTACAAGATACTTAAATTGCCAAACATAATCCATGCTCTGAAAGTCCTTCCTTATTCAATTCAAAGTACAAAACCAAAACAAATCCTGATCAGTTTGTCATCGAGTGCAGAGCACGTTTTGGAGCTAAATCCCAACCCCGAACGTGTGTACTCCGATTTAGCCAATCGGAAAACCTAAAGAAAGCAAAGAAACATATCTTAAATCCTAAGAAATGCTGAAAACGCAGAGTGATCCAATCCAGATCAGTTGATGACGAGCCGATGGGAGCTCGTTCCAAGATCATTCCCTCTCCGGGGAGCAGGTGGTGGCAGCACAGGTACATGTGCTGTTGGTTGTTTCACATACTCGGGTAGCTCTCCACGTCTAACCCGTTCCTCAATCAGATCTCGCAAGTGTCTACAGTCATTTGTGTCATGACCGTCCATATCGTGAAATATGCAATATTTCCCAGAATCGCGTTCTCTTTGCGTTGGCTCCCTCCTGGGAGGCTTTGGATAGGAAACGTCACCGTTTGTGTTCACGTAGATGTCGGTTAGTGACGAATTGAGTTCTGTGTACTTTTCATATCTGGGCCCTCTCCGGGGCTGAGCGTTGCGGTCGTTCTTGGCGGCAGCTTTTCCTTAGCCTTTATCAGAATCAGACGGTTCTCCGTCTTTGAGCATGTTAACATCGAGAACTTTCTTTTCGGAGGTTGCGTCTTCTTCACGCAAAAACCTATCCGATTCAAGGTAGAATTCGCTGAGATTCCTTGGTGGGTCCCGGTACAAGGATTTTTTGAACTCCGAGTTGTCTAGAACGCCGGATACTGCCGCCATTAATACCATAGATGGCTCCGGTCGATCAACTGATGCTGCTGCAACGTTGAACCTTTCCAGAAATGACCGCAGAGTTTCTTTAGGCCTCTGCTTGATTGTAGTTAGTGACATTACATTCTTGGGTCGAGCGATATGGACCCGAAATTGTTCAATAAAGCGAGCGACCAACATGTTCCAGCTGTTGATCGATTCAGATTCCAGCTGCCGAAACCACATAGCAGCAATATCAGACAAAAATAGGGGAAAGCATTTAGCCATGACGTTTTCCGATGCCGATTGAACTTCCATATGTCGTTTATAGCGCATTAAGTGCACGGTAGGATCTGCCCTGCCGTTGTAGGGTTCCAGTTGTGGAAGTTTGAAATCTGGAGGATTGCGGGAATTCTTGATTTCCGGTGTGAATGGATTGTGATTGACATCATCCATGTCATTTTGATAGGTGCGGCCTCTCGAGAGGCGTTCAATGAGATTGGCGAGCCGATCGCCTTCAAAGAGCTGTTGCAGGTTGACAAGTCCAGAGCTGGTGCCCCCAGCGTTAAGTTCAGAAGTGTGTGGAAGAGTATAAGGAGCTTGGAAGGCCATCCGGTTCGGTTCGGAGGTGCCCCCTTGCTGCGGTTCGGAGAAGCGAGGGAGGTTTTGGAGAGGTGCACGGTTCGGATCGGAGGTGCCGATCCGAACAGGTTCGCCTGTTCCGAACCGGGGAGCTTGATGCTGAATTTGTGTGGTATTTCCGACCCGAACCGGTGCAGATGTAGGTCGAACAGGAGCGAAGCCTTGATTTCCAGAGGGGAGGCTGCTGCCCCCAGGCTCATGCAGGGTTGTTGTTCGGATCGGGTCCGAACCGATCCGGTGGGGAATGTCCCCCATTTCCATCTGCGTTGGATTCAGATTTTGGCCCTCGGTTCGGATCGGATCCGAACCGATCCGGTTTGTTATTCCTGCTGGAGCCATTTCAGTACCATTTCCAGTGAGTTGCGCATTGCCGCTCGGCCTTCCTTCCATCCGAGCGAAGAATTGGTCGATCATCTCCTGTTGTTTGCGGAGGAGATCATCTTGTCTTGCCATTTGAGTTCTCAATTCAGCGAGAACGCCATCCATTTCATCTCTGGTTAAGTATGCTGATGGATTTTCATGAGAGGAAGCCTCTTGGCTTGCCTCGTTCCTTGTGCCTTCAGTGCCAACATCCTCAGCACGAGAGAAGGTTCCGTCTTTCTTTCGCTTGACCATTGATCCAATAGCCAAATAATCCGCTTCCGTTCAAGCTAGGAGAAGAAGTTGTATCGTGTGCCCCCCTTCCTGGCGCGCCAAAATGTTAGACCAAAATTTGGGCCTAACACCCAAATGCTATGTGAAAACCTCACAATCACAGATTAATATAGAAAAAGCAGTAAAAACAGGGAACACACGAGATTTTTATAGTGGTTCGGCTCAATCCAAGCCTACGTCCACTTTATAGTTTCTCATATCCTGAGGAATTACAATTACAATGGTGTCTCACAATCCGTGAGATTCGATTATACACAATAGCCTTGTGCTGTAATGAAGAAGAGGAGAAAAGAGATTGAATTTATACACGATAGCCTCGTGTTAGAATGATTTTGGAAGCACAAAATCCTTGTACTATTATAATGGAGGTAGCTCCAATGGAGAAGAGCCAAAAAGTCCATTGAAATGACCATCTCATGGTGTATTTATAGGCGTGGAGAAGCCCATGGGTGCTCTGGGTCGGTTCGGATCGGAGGTGACGTGGCGAGCTCTGAGGCAATTTCGGAGATAGTGGCGAAGTGGGTCTTCAGATCGTGCTAGGACAGGTGGCAACCGATCCGGATAAGTAGGAGACGGTTATGGCTAGAGAACAGGTCAAAGCTGGAGTGTAGCAGCAGGTCGAGGCGGTTCGGTTCGGATCCTCTTCCTTCCGAACCGATCCGGAGCTTCTAACCGAAGTCAAGACGAGACGATGAATCTCTGGAGCAAGGCGGGTTAGGTTCGATCCGAACCGAGTTGGAGTGATGCAGGTTTGTTGAAATGCTAGAGGCCCAGTTTGAGTTTCCTACGCTGATCCGATCCGGGGGGTCCGATCCGACCCGGAGTGTCTCCTATGCCAAAATCCAAGTTTCCGGTTCTACATGCGTTCACGGAAACGAGCGTAACTTTCAAACCGTAAGTCCGATTGAGCCAAACCAAAGCTCAAACTGAAGCTCATTCAGAGGGCTACAAGGTTTACGGTGCTTAGCACCGTAACTGCTGTTTTCGGGCCCAGAAAAGGTCATCTGGTAGGAGTTCCGGGCATTTCTTTGTTGATGATGCGACTTTGACCAAATCGCTTCCTGTCTTCTGACGATATTCCCAATACTTGAGCGTATTGTTGAGAAGAGATTCTTTGTGTGACTGCTTTGACTAAAAAGCAGGTCAACATATTGCCCCCCAGAACATATCTTGTTGAATGAAGGAAGATGTGTTCTGGACAATCCAAGAAATCTAAGGCCACGCCGGGCCTGCCAGCCGCAAGTGTAAACCATACCTGCGAAGGAAGAGAAAGCAGACAGGTGTGTTAAATCCTAACAAAACTGATTATACTTTCGAGCATAAACCATGCTTGGCGTATATTTGAGCATAAACCATACTCAAGAGACGTTCAAATCATCCTGCCAAAACCTGACAACGGACCGAACCCTCCAGGCATAAGCCATACCAGGAAGTTCAAACTGAGCATAAGCCATACTCGAGTTTTATTGAGTTCCTTTGCCAAATCCTGACAAAACAATAAGCCGTTCCAGAGTATAATCCATACTTAAGAGTCCTAGTGAGTACAATCCATACCCATGTCGGGATAGAGCTATGCTTGCCAAGACCTGACAAGACAGTCTGTCCCTAAGCATAATCCATGCCTAGGGGTCCGAGATAAGTATAAGCCATACTTTAGTTGAGATTGAGAATCCTGTCACAACCTTACAAGATACTTAAATTGCCAAACATAATCCATGCTCTGAAAGTCCTTCCTTATTCAATTCAAAGTACAAAACCAAAACAAATCCTGATCAGTTTGTCATCGAGTGCAGAGCACGTTTTGGAGCTAAATCCCAACCCCGAACGTGTGTACTCCGATTTAGCCAATCGGAAAACCTAAAGAAAGCAAAGAAACATATCTTAAATCCTAAGAAATGCTGAAAACGCAGAGTGATCCAATCCAGATCAGTTGATGACGAGCCGATGGGAGCTCGTTCCAAGATCATTCCCTCTCCGGGGAGCAGGTGGTGGCAGCACAGGTACATGTGCTGTTGGTTGTTTCACATACTCGGGTAGCTCTCCACGTCTAACCCGTTCCTCAATCAGATCTCGCAAGTGTCTACAGTCATTTGTGTCATGACCGTCCATATCGTGAAATATGCAATATTTCCCAGAATCGCGTTCTCTTTGCGTTGGCTCCCTCCTGGGAGGCTTTGGATAGGAAACGTCACCGTTTGTGTTCACGTAGATGTCGGTTAGTGACGAATTGAGTTCTGTGTACTTTTCATATCTGGGCCCTCTCCGGGGCTGAGCGTTGCGGTCGTTCTTGGCGGCAGCTTTTCCTTAGCCTTTATCAGAATCAGACGGTTCTCCGTCTTTGAGCATGTTAACATCGAGAACTTTCTTTTCGGAGGTTGCGTCTTCTTCACGCAAAAACCTATCCGATTCAAGGTAGAATTCGCTGAGATTCCTTGGTGGGTCCCGGTACAAGGATTTTTTGAACTCCGAGTTGTCTAGAACGCCGGATACTGCCGCCATTAATACCATAGATGGCTCCGGTCGATCAACTGATGCTGCTGCAACGTTGAACCTTTCCAGAAATGACCGCAGAGTTTCTTTAGGCCTCTGCTTGATTGTAGTTAGTGACATTACATTCTTGGGTCGAGCGATATGGACCCGAAATTGTTCAATAAAGCGAGCGACCAACATGTTCCAGCTGTTGATCGATTCAGATTCCAGCTGCCGAAACCACATAGCAGCAATATCAGACAAAAATAGGGGAAAACATTTAGCCATGACGTTTTCCGATGCCGATTGAACTTCCATATGTCGTTTATAGCGCATTAAGTGCACGGTAGGATCTGCCCTGCCGTTGTAGGGTTCCAGTTGTGGAAGTTTGAAATCTGGAGGATTGCGGGAATTCTTGATTTCCGGTGTGAATGGATTGTGATTGACATCATCCATGTCATTTTGATAGGTGCGGCCTCTCGAGAGGCGTTCAATGAGATTGGCGAGCCGATCGCCTTCAAAGAGCTGTTGCAGGTTGACAAGTCCAGAGCTGGTGCCCCCAGCGTTAAGTTCAGAAGTGTGTGGAAGAGTATAAGGAGCTTGGAAGGCCATCCGGTTCGGTTCGGAGGTGCCCCCTTGCTGCGGTTCGGAGAAGCGAGGGAGGTTTTGGAGAGGTGCACGGTTCGGATCGGAGGTGCCGATCCGAACAGGTTCGCCTGTTCCGAACCGGGGAGCTTGATGCTGAATTTGTGTGGTATTTCCGACCCGAACCGGTGCAGATGTAGGTCGAACAGGAGCGAAGCCTTGATTTCCAGAGGGGAGGCTGCTGCCCCCAGGCTCATGCAGGGTTGTTGTTCGGATCGGGTCCGAACCGATCCGGTGGGGAATGTCCCCCATTTCCATCTGCGTTGGATTCAGATTTTGGCCCTCGGTTCGGATCGGATCCGAACCGATCCGGTTTGTTATTCCTGCTGGAGCCATTTCAGTACCATTTCCAGTGAGTTGCGCATTGCCGCTCGGCCTTCCTTCCATCCGAGCGAAGAATTGGTCGATCATCTCCTGTTGTTTGCGGAGGAGATCATCTTGTCTTGCCATTTGAGTTCTCAATTCAGCGAGAACGCCATCCATTTCATCTCTGGTTAAGTATGCTGATGGATTTTCATGAGAGGAAGCCTCCTGGCTTGCCTCGTTCCTTGTGCCTTCAGTGCCAACATCCTCAGCACGAGAGAAGGTTCCGTCTTTCTTTCGCTTGACCATTGATCCAATAGCCAAATAATCCGCTTCCGTTCAAGCTAGGAGAAGAAGTTGTATCGTGTGCCCCCCTTCCTGGCGCGCCAAAATGTTAGACCGAAATTTGGGCCTAACACCCAAATGCTATGTGAAAACCTCACAATCACAGATTAATATAGAAAAAGCAGTAAAAACAGGGAACACACGAGATTTTTATAGTGGTTCGGCTCAATCCAAGCCTACGTCCACTTTATAGTTTCTCATATCCTGAGGAATTACAATTACAATGGTGTCTCACAATCCGTGAGATTCGATTATACACAATAGCCTTGTGTTGTAATGAAGAAGAGGAGAAAAGAGATTGAATTTATACACGATAGCCTCGTGTTAGAATGATTTTGGAAGCACAAAATCCTTGTACTATTATAATGGAGGTAGCTCCAATGGAGAAGAGCCAAAAAGTCCATTGAAATGACCATCTCATGGTGTATTTATAGGCGTGGAGAAGCCCATGGGTGCTCTGGGTCGGTTCGGATCGGAGGTGACGTGGCGAGCTCTGAGGCAATTTCGGAGATAGTGGCGAAGTGGGTCTTCAGATCGTGCTAGGACAGGTGGCAACCGATCCGGATAAGTAGGAGACGGTTATGGCTAGAGAACAGGTCAAAGCTGGAGTGTAGCAGCAGGTCGAGGCGGTTCGGTTCGGATCCTCTTCCTTCCGAACCGATCCGGAGCTTCTAACCGAAGTCAAGACGAGACGATGAATCTCTGGAGCAAGGCGGGTTAGGTTCGATCCGAACCGAGTTGGAGTGATGCAGGTTTGTTGAAATGCTAGAGGCCCAGTTTGAGTTTCCTACGCTGATCCGATCCGGGGGGTCCGATCCGACCCGGAGTGTCTCCTATGCCAAAATCCAAGTTTCCGGTTCTACATGCGTTCACGGAAACGAGCGTAACTTTCAAACCGTAAGTCCGATTGAGCCAAACCAAAGCTCAAACTGAAGCTCATTCAGAGGGCTACAAGGTTTACGGTGCTCAGCACCGTAACTGCTGTTTTCGGGCCCAGAAAAGGTCATCTGGTAGGAGTTCCGGGCATTTCTTTGTTGATGATGCGACTTTGACCAAATCGCTTCCTGTCTTCTGACGATATTCCCAATACTTGAGCGTATTGTTGAGAAGAGATTCTTTGTGTGACTGCTTTGACTAAAAAGCAGGTCAACATATTGCCCCCCAGAACATATCTTGTTGAATGAAGGAAGATGTGTTCTGGACAATCCAAGAAATCTAAGGCCACGCCGGGCCTGCCAGCCGCAAGTGTAAACCATACCTGCGAAGGAAGAGAAAGCAGACAGGTGTGTTAAATCCTAACAAAACTGATTATACTTTCGAGCATAAACCATGCTTGGCGTATATTTGAGCATAAACCATACTCAAGAGACGTTCAAATCATCCTGCCAAAACCTGACAACGGACCGAACCCTCCAGGCATAAGCCATACCAGGAAGTTCAAACTGAGCATAAGCCATACTCGAGTTTTATTGAGTTCCTTTGCCAAATCCTGACAAAACAATAAGCCGTTCCAGAGTATAATCCATACTTAAGAGTCCTAGTGAGTACAATCCATACCCATGTCGGGATAGAGCTATGCTTGCCAAGACCTGACAAGACAGTCTGTCCCTAAGCATAATCCATGCCTAGGGGTCCGAGATAAGTATAAGCCATACTTTAGTTGAGATTGAGAATCCTGTCACAACCTTACAAGATACTTAAATTGCCAAACATAATCCATGCTCTGAAAGTCCTTCCTTATTCAATTCAAAGTACAAAACCAAAACAAATCCTGATCAGTTTGTCATCGAGTGCAGAGCACGTTTTGGAGCTAAATCCCAACCCCGAACGTGTGTACTCCGATTTAGCCAATCGGAAAACCTAAAGAAAGCAAAGAAACATATCTTAAATCCTAAGAAATGCTGAAAACGCAGAGTGATCCAATCCAGATCAGTTGATGACGAGCCGATGGGAGCTCGTTCCAAGATCATTCCCTCTCCGGGGAGCAGGTGGTGGCAGCACAGGTACATGTGCTGTTGGTTGTTTCACATACTCGGGTAGCTCTCCACGTCTAACCCGTTCCTCAATCAGATCTCGCAAGTGTCTACAGTCATTTGTGTCATGACCGTCCATATCGTGAAATATGCAATATTTCCCAGAATCGCGTTCTCTTTGCGTTGGCTCCCTCCTGGGAGGCTTTGGATAGGAAACGTCACCGTTTGTGTTCACGTAGATGTCGGTTAGTGACGAATTGAGTTCTGTGTACTTTTCATATCTGGGCCCTCTCCGGGGCTGAGCGTTGCGGTCGTTCTTGGCGGCAGCTTTTCCTTAGCCTTTATCAGAATCAGACGGTTCTCCGTCTTTGAGCATGTTAACATCGAGAACTTTCTTTTCGGAGGTTGCGTCTTCTTCACGCAAAAACCTATCCGATTCAAGGTAGAATTCGCTGAGATTCCTTGGTGGGTCCCGGTACAAGGATTTTTTGAACTCCGAGTTGTCTAGAACGCCGGATACTGCCGCCATTAATACCATAGATGGCTCCGGTCGATCAACTGATGCTGCTGCAACGTTGAACCTTTCCAGAAATGACCGCAGAGTTTCTTTAGGCCTCTGCTTGATTGTAGTTAGTGACATTACATTCTTGGGTCGAGCGATATGGACCCGAAATTGTTCAATAAAGCGAGCGACCAACATGTTCCAGCTGTTGATCGATTCAGATTCCAGCTGCCGAAACCACATAGCAGCAATATCAGACAAAAATAGGGGAAAGCATTTAGCCATGACGTTTTCCGATGCCGATTGAACTTCCATATGTCGTTTATAGCGCATTAAGTGCACGGTAGGATCTGCCCTGCCGTTGTAGGGTTCCAGTTGTGGAAGTTTGAAATCTGGAGGATTGCGGGAATTCTTGATTTCCGGTGTGAATGGATTGTGATTGACATCATCCATGTCATTTTGATAGGTGCGGCCTCTCGAGAGGCGTTCAATGAGATTGGCGAGCCGATCGCCTTCAAAGAGCTGTTGCAGGTTGACAAGTCCAGAGCTGGTGCCCCCAGCGTTAAGTTCAGAAGTGTGTGGAAGAGTATAAGGAGCTTGGAAGGCCATCCGGTTCGGTTCGGAGGTGCCCCCTTGCTGCGGTTCGGAGAAGCGAGGGAGGTTTTGGAGAGGTGCACGGTTCGGATCGGAGGTGCCGATCCGAACAGGTTCGCCTGTTCCGAACCGGGGAGCTTGATGTTGAATTTGTGTGGTATTTCCGACCCGAACCGGTGCAGATGTAGGTCGAACAGGAGTGAAGCCTTGATTTCCAGAGGGGAGGCTGCTGCCCCCAGGCTCATGCAGGGTTGTTGTTCGGATCGGGTCCGAACCGATCCGGTGGGGAATGTCCCCCATTTCCATCTGCGTTGGATTCAGATTTTGGCCCTCGGTTCGGATCGGATCCGAACCGATCCGGTTTGTTATTCCTGCTGGAGCCATTTCAGTACCATTTCCAGTGAGTTGCGCATTGCCGCTCGGCCTTCCTTCCATCCGAGCGAAGAATTGGTCGATCATCTCCTGTTGTTTGCGGAGGAGATCATCTTGTCTTGCCATTTGAGTTCTCAATTCAGCGAGAACGCCATCCATTTCATCTCTGGTTAAGTATGCTGATGGATTTTCATGAGAGGAAGCCTCCTGGCTTGCCTCGTTCCTTGTGCCTTCAGTGCCAACATCCTCAGCACGAGAGAAGGTTCCGTCTTTCTTTCGCTTGACCATTGATCCAATAGCCAAATAATCCGCTTCCGTTCAAGCTAGGAGAAGAAGTTGTATCGTGTGCCCCCCTTCCTGGCGCGCCAAAATGTTAGACCGAAATTTGGGCCTAACACCCAAATGCTATGTGAAAACCTCACAATCACAGATTAATATAGAAAAAGCAGTAAAAACAGGGAACACACGAGATTTTTATAGTGGTTCGGCTCAATCCAAGCCTACGTCCACTTTATAGTTTCTCATATCCTGAGGAATTACAATTACAATGGTGTCTCACAATCCGTGAGATTCGATTATACACAATAGCCTTGTGCTGTAATGAAGAAGAGGAGAAAAGAGATTGAATTTATACACGATAGCCTCGTGTTAGAATGATTTTGGAAGCACAAAATCCTTGTACTATTATAATGGAGGTAGCTCCAATGGAGAAGAGCCAAAAAGTCCATTGAAATGACCATCTCATGGTGTATTTATAGGCGTGGAGAAGCCCATGGGTGCTCTGGGTCGGTTCGGATCGGAGGTGACGTGGCGAGCTCTGAGGCAATTTCGGAGATAGTGGCGAAGTGGGTCTTCAGATCGTGCTAGGACAGGTGGCAACCGATCCGGATAAGTAGGAGACGGTTATGGCTAGAGAACAGGTCAAAGCTGGAGTGTAGCAGCAGGTCGAGGCGGTTCGGTTCGGATCCTCTTCCTTCCGAACCGATCCGGAGCTTCTAACCGAAGTCAAGACGAGACGATGAATCTCTGGAGCAAGGCGGGTTAGGTTCGATCCGAACCGAGTTGGAGTGATGCAGGTTTGTTGAAATGCTAGAGGCCCAGTTTGAGTTTCCTACGCTGATCCGATCCGGGGGGTCCGATCCGACCCGGAGTGTCTCCTATGCCAAAATCCAAGTTTCCGGTTCTACATGCGTTCACGGAAACGAGCGTAACTTTCAAACCGTAAGTCCGATTGAGCCAAACCAAAGCTCAAACTGAAGCTCATTCAGAGGGCTACAAGGTTTACGGTGCTCAGCACCGTAACTGCTGTTTTCGGGCCCAGAAAAGGTCATCTGGTAGGAGTTCCGGGCATTTCTTTGTTGATGATGCGACTTTGACCAAATCGCTTCCTGTCTTCTGACGATATTCCCAATACTTGAGCGTATTGTTGAGAAGAGATTCTTTGTGTGACTGCTTTGACTAAAAAGCAGGTCAACATATTGCCTCCCAGAACATATCTTGTTGAATGAAGGAAGATGTGTTCTGGACAATCCAAGAAATCTAAGGCCACGCCGGGCCTGCCAGCCGCAAGTGTAAACCATACCTGCGAAGGAAGAGAAAGCAGACAGGTGTGTTAAATCCTAACAAAACTGATTATACTTTCGAGCATAAACCATGCTTGGCGTATATTTGAGCATAAACCATACTCAAGAGACGTTCAAATCATCCTGCCAAAACCTGACAACGGACCGAACCCTCCAGGCATAAGCCATACCAGGAAGTTCAAACTGAGCATAAGCCATACTCGAGTTTTATTGAGTTCCTTTGCCAAATCCTGACAAAACAATAAGCCGTTCCAGAGTATAATCCATACTTAAGAGTCCTAGTGAGTACAATCCATACCCATGTCGGGATAGAGCTATGCTTGCCAAGACCTGACAAGACAGTCTGTCCCTAAGCATAATCCATGCCTAGGGGTCCGAGATAAGTATAAGCCATACTTTAGTTGAGATTGAGAATCCTGTCACAACCTTACAAGATACTTAAATTGCCAAACATAATCCATGCTCTGAAAGTCCTTCCTTATTCAATTCAAAGTACAAAACCAAAACAAATCCTGATCAGTTTGTCATCGAGTGCAGAGCACGTTTTGGAGCTAAATCCCAACCCCGAACGTGTGTACTCCGATTTAGCCAATCGGAAAACCTAAAGAAAGCAAAGAAACATATCTTAAATCCTAAGAAATGATGAAAACGCAGAGTGATCCAATCCAGATCAGTTGATGACGAGCCGATGGGAGCTTGTTCCAAGATCATTCCCTCTCCGGGGAGCAGGTGGTGGCAGCACAGGTACATGTGCTGTTGGTTGTTTCACATACTCGGGTAGCTCTCCACGTCTAACCCGTTCCTCAATCAGATCTCGCAAGTGTCTACAGTCATTTGTGTCATGACCGTCCATATCGTGAAATATGCAATATTTCCCAGAATCGCGTTCTCTTTGCGTTGGCTCCCTCCTGGGAGGCTTTGGATAGGAAACGTCACCGTTTGTGTTCACGTAGATGTCGGTTAGTGACGAATTGAGTTCTGTGTACTTTTCATATCTGGGCCCTCTCCGGGGCTGAGCGTTGCGGTCGTTCTTGGCGGCAGATTTTCCTTAGCCTTTATCAGAATCAGACGGTTCTCCGTCTTTGAGCATGTTAACATCGAGAACTTTCTTTTCGGAGGTTGCGTCTTCTTCACGCAAAAACCTATCCGATTCAAGGTAGAATTCGCTGAGATTCCTTGGTGGGTCCCGGTACAAGGATTTTTTGAACTCCGAGTTGTCTAGAACGCCGGATACTGCCGCCATTAATACCATAGATGGCTCCGGTCGATCAACTGATGCTGCTGCAACGTTGAACCTTTCCAGAAATGACCGCAGAGTTTCTTTAGGCCTCTGCTTGATTGTAGTTAGTGACATTACATTCTTGGGTCGAGCGATATGGACCCGAAATTGTTCAATAAAGCGAGCGACCAACATGTTCCAGCTGTTGATCGATTCAGATTCCAGCTGCCGAAACCACAAAGCAGCAATATCAGACAAAAATAGGGGAAAGCATTTAGCCATGACGTTTTCCGATGCCGATTGAACTTCCATATGTCGTTTATAGCGCATTAAGTGCACGGTAGGATCTGCCCTGCCGTTGTAGGGTTCCAGTTGTGGAAGTTTGAAATCTGGAGGATTGCGGGAATTCTTGATTTCCGGTGTGAATGGATTGTGATTGACATCATCCATGTCATTTTGATAGGTGCGGCCTCTCGAGAGGCGTTCAATGAGATTGGCGAGCCGATCGCCTTCAAAGAGCTGTTGCAGGTTGACAAGTCCAGAGCTGGTGCCCCCAGCGTTAAGTTCAGAAGTGTGTGGAAGAGTATAAGGAGCTTGGAAGGCCATCCGGTTCGGTTCGGAGGTGCCCCCTTGCTGCGGTTCGGAGAAGCGAGGGAGGTTTTGGAGAGGTGCACGGTTCGGATCGGAGGTGCCGATCCGAACAGGTTCGCCTGTTCCGAACCGGGGAGCTTGATGCTGAATTTGTGTGGTATTTCCGACCCGAACCGGTGCAGATGTAGGTCGAACAGGAGCGAAGCCTTGATTTCCAGAGGGGAGGCTGCTGCCCCCAGGCTCATGCAGGGTTGTTGTTCGGATCGGGTCCGAACCGATCCGGTGGGGAATGTCCCCCATTTCCATCTGCGTTGGATTCAGATTTTGGCCCTCGGTTCGGATCGGATCCGAACCGATCCGGTTTGTTATTCCTGCTGGAGCCATTTCAGTACCATTTCCAGTGAGTTGCGCATTGCCGCTCGGCCTTCCTTCCATCCGAGCGAAGAATTGGTCGATCATCTCCTGTTGTTTGCGGAGGAGATCATCTTGTCTTGCCATTTGACTTCTCAATTCAGCGAGAACGCCATCCATTTCATCTCTGGTTAAGTATGCTGATGGATTTTCATGAGAGGAAGCCTCCTGGCTTGCCTCGTTCCTTGTGCCTTCAGTGCCAACATCCTCAGCACGAGAGAAGGTTCCGTCTTTCTTTCGCTTGACCATTGATCCAATAGCCAAATAATCCGCTTCCATTCAAGCTAGGAGAAGAAGTTGTATCGTGTGCCCCCCTTCCTGGCGCGCCAAAATGTTAGACCGAAATTTGGGCCTAACACCCAAATGCTATGTGAAAACCTCACAATCACATATTAATATAGAAAAAGCAGTAAAAACAGGGAACACACGAGATTTTTATAGTGGTTCGGCTCAATCCAAGCCTACGTCCACTTTATAGTTTCTCATATCCTGAGGAATTACAATTACAATGGTGTCTCACAATCCGTGAGATTCGATTATACACAATAGCCTTGTGTTGTAATGAAGAAGAGGAGAAAAGAGATTGAATTTATACACGATAGCCTCGTGTTAGAATGATTTTGGAAGCACAAAATCCTTGTACTATTATAATGGAGGTAGCTCCAATGGAGAAGAGCCAAAAAGTCCATTGAAATGACCATCTCATGGTGTATTTATAGGCATGGAGAAGCCCATGGGTGCTCTGGGTCGGTTCGGATCGGAGGTGACGTGGCGAGCTCTGAGGCAATTTCGGAGATAGTGGCGAAGTGGGTCTTCAGATCGTGCTAGGACAGGTGGCAACCGATCCGGATAAGTAGGAGACGGTTATGGCTAGAGAACAGGTCAAAGCTGGAGTGTAGCAGCAGGTCGAGGCGGTTCGGTTCGGATCCTCTTCCTTCCGAACCGATCCGGAGCTTCTAACCGAAGTCAAGACGAGACGATGAATCTCTGGAGCAAGGCGGGTTAGGTTCGATCCGAACCGAGTTGGAGTGATGCAGGTTTGTTGAAATGCTAGAGGCCCAGTTTGAGTTTCCTACGCTGATCCGATCCGGGGGGTCCGATCCGACCCGGAGTGTCTCCTATGCCAAAATCCAAGTTTCCGGTTCTACATGCGTTCACGGAAACGAGCGTAACTTTCAAACCGTAAGTCCGATTGAGCCAAACCAAAGCTCAAACTGAAGCTCATTCAGAGGGATACAAGGTTTACGGTGCTTAGCACCGTAACTGCTGTTTTCGGGCCCAGAAAAGGTCATCTGGTAGTAGTTCCGGGCATTTCTTTGTTGATGATGCGACTTTGACCAAATCGCTTCCTGTCTTCTGACGATATTCCCAATACTTGAGCGTATTGTTGAGAAGAGATTCTTTGTGTGACTGCTTTGACTAAAAAGCAGGTCAACATATTGCCCCCCAGAACATATCTTGTTGAATGAAGGAAGATGTGTTCTGGACAATCCAAGAAATCTAAGGCCACGCCGGGCCTGCCAGCCGCAAGTGTAAACCATACCTGCGAAGGAAGAGAAAGCAGACAGGTGTGTTAAATCCTAACAAAACTGATTATACTTTCGAGCATAAACCATGCTTGGCGTATATTTGAGCATAAACCATACTCAAGAGACGTTCAAATCATCCTGCCAAAACCTGACAACGGACCGAACCCTCCAGGCATAAGCCATACCAGGAAGTTCAAACTGAGCATAAGCCATACTCGAGTTTTATTGAGTTCCTTTGCCAAATCCTGACAAAACAATAAGCCGTTCCAGAGTATAATCCATACTTAAGAGTCCTAGTGAGTACAATCCATACCCATGTCGGGATAGAGCTATGCTTGCCAAGACCTGACAAGACAGTCTGTCCCTAAGCATAATCCATGCCTAGGGGTCCGAGATAAGTATAAGCCATACTTTAGTTGAGATTGAGAATCCTGTCACAACCTTACAAGATACTTAAATTGCCAAACATAATCCATGCTCTGAAAGTCCTTCCTTATTCAATTCAAAGTACAAAACCAAAACAAATCCTGATCAGTTTGTCATCGAGTGCAGAGCACGTTTTGGAGCTAAATCCCAACCCCGAACGTGTGTACTCCGATTTAGCCAATCGGAAAACCTAAAGAAAGCAAAGAAACATATCTTAAATCCTAAGAAATGCTGAAAACGCAGAGTGATCCAATCCAGATCAGTTGATGACGAGCCGATGGGAGCTCGTTCCAAGATCATTCCCTCTCCGGGGAGCAGGTGGTGGCAGCACAGGTACATGTGTTGTTGGTTGTTTCACATACTCGGGTAGCTCTCCACGTCTAACCCGTTCCTCAATCAGATCTCGCAAGTGTCTACAGTCATTTGTGTCATGACCGTCCATATCGTGAAATATGCAATATTTCCCAGAATCGCGTTCTCTTTGCGTTGGCTCCCTCCTGGGAGGCTTTGGATAGGAAACGTCACCGTTTGTGTTCACGTAGATGTCGGTTAGTGACGAATTGAGTTCTGTGTACTTTTCATATCTGGGCCCTCTCCGGGGCTGAGCGTTGCGGTCGTTCTTGGCGGCAGCTTTTCCTTAGCCTTTATCAGAATCAGACGGTTCTCCGTCTTTGAGCATGTTAACATCGAGAACTTTCTTTTCGGAGGTTGCGTCTTCTTCACGCAAAAACCTATCCGATTCAAGGTAGAATTCGCTGAGATTCCTTGGTGGGTCCCGGTACAAGGATTTTTTGAACTCCGAGTTGTCTAGAACGCCGGATACTGCCGCCATTAATACCATAGATGGCTCCGGTCGATCAACTGATGCTGCTGCAACGTTGAACCTTTCCAGAAATGACCGCAGAGTTTCTTTAGGCCTCTGCTTGATTGTAGTTAGTGACATTACATTCTTGGGTCGAGCGATATGGACCCGAAATTGTTCAATAAAGCGAGCGACCAACATGTTCCAGCTGTTGATCGATTCAGATTCCAGCTGCCGAAACCACATAGCAGCAATATCAGACAAAAATAGGGGAAAGCATTTAGCCATGACGTTTTCCGATGCCGATTGAACTTCCATATGTCGTTTATAGCGCACTAAGTGCACGGTAGGATCTGCCCTGCCGTTGTAGGGTTCCAGTTGTGGAAGTTTGAAATCTGGAGGATTGCGGGAATTCTTGATTTCCGGTGTGAATGGATTGTGATTGACATCATCCATGTCATTTTGATAGGTGCGGCCTCTCGAGAGGCGTTCAATGAGATTGGCGAGCCGATCGCCTTCAAAGAGCTGTTGCAGGTTGACAAGTCCAGAGCTGGTGCCCCCAGCGTTAAGTTCAGAAGTGTGTGGAAGAGTATAAGGAGCTTGGAAGGCCATCCGGTTCGGTTCGGAGGTGCCCCCTTGCTGCGGTTCGGAGAAGCGAGGGAGGTTTTGGAGAGGTGCACGGTTCGGATCGGAGGTGCCGATCCGAACAGGTTCGCCTGTTCCGAACCGGGGAGCTTGATGCTGAATTTGTGTGGTATTTCCGACCCGAACCGGTGCAGATGTAGGTCGAACAGGAGCGAAGCCTTGATTTCCAGAGGGGAGGCTGCTGCCCCCAGGCTCATGCAGGGTTGTTGTTCGGATCGGGTCCGAACCGATCCGGTGGGGAATGTCCCCCATTTCCATCTGCGTTGGATTCAGATTTTGGCCCTCGGTTCGGATCGGATCCGAACCGATCCGGTTTGTTATTCCTGCTGGAGCCATTTCAGTACCATTTCCAGTGAGTTGCGCATTGCCGCTCGGCCTTCCTTCCATCCGAGCGAAGAATTGGTCGATCATCTCCTGTTGTTTGCGGAGGAGATCATCTTGTCTTGCCATTTGAGTTCTCAATTCAGCGAGAACGCCATCCATTTCATCTCTGGTTAAGTATGCTGATGGATTTTCATGAGAGGAAGCCTCCTGGCTTGCCTCGTTCCTTGTGCCTTCAGTGCCAACATCCTCAGCACGAGAGAAGGTTCCGTCTTTCTTTCGCTTGACCATTGATCCAATAGCCAAATAATCCGCTTCCGTTCAAGCTAGGAGAAGAAGTTGTATCGTGTGCCCCCCTTCCTGGCGCGCCAAAATGTTAGACCGAAATTTGGGCCTAACACCCAAATGCTATGTGAAAACCTCACAATCACAGATTAATATAGAAAAAGCAGTAAAAACAGGGAACACACGAGATTTTTATAGTGGTTCGGCTCAATCCAAGCCTACGTCCACTTTATAGTTTCTCATATCCTGAGGAATTACAATTACAATGGTGTCTCACAATCCGTGAGATTCGATTATACACAATAGCCTTGTGTTGTAATGAAGAAGAGGAGAAAAGAGATTGAATTTATACACGATAGCCTCGTGTTAGAATGATTTTGGAAGCACAAAATCCTTGTACTATTATAATGGAGGTAGCTCCAATGGAGAAGAGCCAAAAAGTCCATTGAAATGACCATCTCATGGTGTATTTATAGGCGTGGAGAAGCCCATGGGTGCTCTGGGTCGGTTCGGATCGGAGGTGACGTGGCGAGCTCTGAGGAAATTTCGGAGATAGTGGCGAAGTGGGTCTTCAGATCGTGCTAGGACAGGTGGCAACCGATCCGGATAAGTAGGAGACGGTTATGGCTAGAGAACAGGTCAAAGCTGGAGTGTAGCAGCAGGTCGAGGCGGTTCGGTTCGGATCCTCTTCCTTCCGAACCGATCCGGAGCTTCTAACCGAAGTCAAGACGAGACGATGAATCTCTGGAGCAAGGCGGGTTAGGTTCGATCCGAACCGAGTTGGAGTGATGCAGGTTTGTTGAAATGCTAGAGGCCCAGTTTGAGTTTCCTACGCTGATCCGATCCGGGGGGTCCGATCCGACCCGGAGTGTCTCCTATGCCAAAATCCAAGTTTCCGGTTCTACATGCGTTCACGGAAACGAGCGTAACTTTCAAACCGTAAGTCCGATTGAGCCAAACCAAAGCTCAAACTGAAGCTCATTCAGAGGGCTACAAGGTTTACGGTGCTCAGCACCGTAACTGCTGTTTTCGGGCCCAGAAAAGGTCATCTGGTAGTAGTTCCGGGCATTTCTTTGTTGATGATGCGACTTTGACCAAATCGCTTCCTGTCTTCTGACGATATTCCCAATACTTGAGCGTATTGTTGAGAAGAGATTCTTTGTGTGACTGCTTTGACTAAAAAGCAGGTCAACATATTGCCCCCCAGAACATATCTTGTTGAATGAAGGAAGATGTGTTCTGGACAATCCAAGAAATCTAAGGCCACGCCGGGCCTGCCAGCCGCAAGTGTAAACCATACCTGCGAAGGAAGAGAAAGCAGACAGGTGTGTTAAATCCTAACAAAACTGATTATACTTTCGAGCATAAACCATGCTTGGCGTATATTTGAGCATAAACCATACTCAATAGACGTTCAAATCATCCTGCCAAAACCTGACAACGGACCGAACCCTCCAGGCATAAGCCATACCAGGAAGTTCAAACTGAGCATAAGCCATACTCGAGTTTTATTGAGTTCCTTTGCCAAATCCTGACAAAACAATAAGCCGTTCCAGAGTATAATCCATACTTAAGAGTCCTAGTGAGTACAATCCATACCCATGTCGGGATAGAGCTATGCTTGCCAAGACCTGACAAGACAGTCTGTCCCTAAGCATAATCCATGCCTAGGGGTCCGAGATAAGTATAAGCCATACTTTAGTTGAGATTGAGAATCCTGTCACAACCTTACAAGATACTTAAATTGCCAAACATAATCCATGCTCTGAAAGTCCTTCCTTATTCAATTCAAAGTACAAAACCAAAACAAATCCTGATCAGTTTGTCATCGAGTGCAGAGCACGTTTTGGAGCTAAATCCCAACCCCGAACATGTGTACTCCGATTTAGCCAATCGGAAAACCTAAAGAAAGCAAAGAAACATATCTTAAATCCTAAGAAATGCTGAAAACGCAGAGTGATCCAATCCAGATCAGTTGATGACGAGCTGATGGGAGCTCGTTCCAAGATCATTCCCTCTCCGGGGAGCAGGTGGTGGCAGCACAGGTACATGTGCTGTTGGTTGTTTCACATACTCGGGTAGCTCTCCACGTCTAACCCGTTCCTCAATCAGATCTCGCAAGTGTCTACAGTCATTTGTGTCATGACCGTCCATATCGTGAAATATGCAATATTTCCCAGAATCGCGTTCTCTTTGCATTGGCTCCCTCCTGGGAGGCTTTGGATAGGAAACGTCACCGTTTGTGTTCACGTAGATGTCAGTTAGTGACGAATTGAGTTCTGTGTACTTTTCATATCTGGGCCCTCTCCGGGGCTGAGCGTTGCGGTCGTTCTTGGCGGCAGCTTTTCCTTAGCCTTTATCAGAATCAGACGGTTCTCCGTCTTTGAGCATGTTAACATCGAGAACTTTCTTTTCGGAGGTTGCGTCTTCTTCACGCAAAAACCTATCCGATTCAAGGTAGAATTCGCTGAGATTCCTTGGTGGGTCCCGGTACAAGGATTTTTTGAACTCCGAGTTGTCTAGAACGCCGGATACTGCCGCCATTAATACCATAGATGGCTCCGATCGATCAACTGATGCTGCTGCAACGTTGAACCTTTCCAGAAATGACCGCAGAGTTTCTTTAGGCCTCTGCTTGATTGTAGTTAGTGACATTACATTCTTGGGTCGAGCGATATGGACCCGAAATTGTTCAATAAAGCGAGCGACCAACATGTTCCAGCTGTTGATCGATTCAGATTCCAGCTGCCGAAACCACATAGCAGCAATATCAGACAAAAATAGGGGAAAGCATTTAGCCATGACGTTTTCCGATGCCGATTGAACTTCCATATGTCGTTTATAGCGCATTAAGTGCACGGTAGGATCTGCCCTGCCGTTGTAGGGTTCCAGTTGTGGAAGTTTGAAATCTGGAGGATTGCGGGAATTCTTGATTTCCGGTGTGAATGGATTGTGATTGACATCATCCATGTCATTTTGATAGGTGCGGCCTCTCGAGAGGCGTTCAATGAGATTGGCGAGCCGATCGCCTTCAAAGAGCTGTTGCAGGTTGACAAGTCCAGAGCTGGTGCCCCCAGCGTTAAGTTCAGAAGTGTGTGGAAGAGTATAAGGAGCTTGGAAGGCCATCCGGTTCGGTTCGGAGGTGCCCCCTTGCTGCGGTTCGGAGAAGCGAGGGAGGTTTTGGAGAGGTGCACGGTTCGGATCGGAGGTGCCGATCCGAACAGGTTCGCCTGTTCCGAACCGGGGAGCTTGATGCTGAATTTGTGTGGTATTTCCGACCCGAACCGGTGCAGATGTAGGTCGAACAGGAGCGAAGCCTTGATTTCCAGAGGGGAGGCTGCTGCCCCCAGGCTCATGCAGGGTTGTTGTTCGGATCGGGTCCGAACCGATCCGGTGGGGAATGTCCCCCATTTCCATCTGCGTTGGATTCAGATTTTGGCCCTCGGTTCGGATCGGATCCGAACCGATCCGGTTTGTTATTCCTGCTGGAGCCATTTCAGTACCATTTCCAGTGAGTTGCGCATTGCCGCTCGGCCTTCCTTCCATCCGAGCGAAGAATTGGTCGATCATCTCCTGTTGTTTGCGGAGGAGATCATCTTGTCTTGCCATTTGAGTTCTCAATTCAGCGAGAACGCCATCCATTTCATCTCTGGTTAAGTATGCTGATGGATTTTCATGAGAGGAAGCCTCCTGGCTTGCCTCGTTCCTTGTGCCTTCAGTGCCAACATCCTCAGCACGAGAGAAGGTTCTGTCTTTCTTTCGCTTGACCATTGATCCAATAGCCAAATAATCCGCTTCCGTTCAAGCTAGGAGAAGAAGTTGTATCGTGTGCCCCCCTTCCTGGCGCGCCAAAATGTTAGACCGAAATTTGGGCCTAACACCCAAATGCTATGTGAAAACCTCACAATCACAGATTAATATAGAAAAAGCAGTAAAAACAGGGAACACACGAGATTTTTATAGTGGTTCGGCTCAATCCAAGCCTACGTCCACTTTATAGTTTCTCATATCCTGAGGAATTACAATTACAATGGTGTCTCACAATCCGTGAGATTCGATTATACACAATAGCCTTGTGTTGTAATGAAGAAGAGGAGAAAAGAGATTGAATTTATACACGATAGCCTCGTGTTAGAATGATTTTGGAAGCACAAAATCCTTGTACTATTATAATGGAGGTAGCTCCAATGGAGAAGAGCCAAAAAGTCCATTGAAATGACCATCTCATGGTGTATTTATAGGCGTGGAGAAGCCCATGGGTGCTCTGGGTCGGTTCGGATCGGAGGTGACGTGGCGAGCTCTGAGGCAATTTCGGAGATAGTGGCGAAGTGGGTCTTCAGATCGTGCTAGGACAGGTGGCAACCGATCCGGATAAGTAGGAGACGGTTATGGCTAGAGAACAGGTCAAAGCTGGAGTGTAGCAGCAGGTCGAGGCGGTTCGGTTCGGATCCTCTTCCTTCCGAACCGATCCGGAGCTTCTAACCGAAGTCAAGACGAGACGATGAATCTCTGGAGCAAGGCGGGTTAGGTTCGATCCGAACCGAGTTGGAGTGATGCAGGTTTGTTGAAATGCTAGAGGCCCAGTTTGAGTTTCCTACGCTGATCCGATCCGGGGGGTCCGATCCGACCCGGAGTGTCTCCTATGCCAAAATCCAAGTTTCCGGTTCTACATGCGTTCACGGAAATGAGCGTAACTTTCAAACCGTAAGTCCGATTGAGCCAAACCAAAGCTCAAACTGAAGCTCATTCAGAGGGCTACAAGGTTTACGGTGCTTAGCACCGTAACTGCTGTTTTCGGGCCCAGAAAAGGTCATCTGGTAGGAGTTCCGGGCATTTCTTTGTTGATGATGCGACTTTGACCAAATCGCTTCCTGTCTTCTGACGATATTCCCAATACTTGAGCGTATTGTTGAGAAGAGATTCTTTGTGTGACTGCTTTGACTAAAAAGCAGGTCAACATTCGCGAACTGCCGCGGTGCGTTCTATTCAGGCCATTAAATATAAATAATATATATATATATATATTATATATATATATATATATATATTGTCAATTTACTTTTAAAACATATTTTATAAATCGTTTTAACTTCGTTTTAAAAATGATTTCCACCTCCATTTCAATTTCAAATCAAAATTGAATTTTCCTTTTTAAATTCATTTCAAATTCATTTTAAATCGATTTCAATTCCATTTTAAAATTCAAATCAAAACTGAATATTCTTTATAACTTCGTTTTAAATTGATTTTAAAACAATTCCAATTCCATTCTATTTCAATTCAATTCCATTTCTATTCAATTCAATTTTCAAATTCAAATCAAAATTTAATTTTCCATATCACTTCAATATTAAAATGATAATATTTTCGAGAAATCAGATTTTGAAATCACTTTTTGATATTTATTATAAAAAGAATAAAATCGACAAAATTCCCGTTCGTGTTAAAATGGCGTTTAACTACTTAACACGGCTTCAAGTTTCAATATTCACTTAATATTATTTTAAAATATTCGTTAATTCTGAACTGGAATCGGACTCAATCCATTACCATATAATTTTATTTATATGGATTTTAGCATCACACGTATACCACAATAATGATAAACAATCATTAAAAATTCATACAACATCCAGAGTGCATTCTACAATTGTATAAGCATTAAAATAAATAAATAACGCTTATACAGTCTGTCAACCCATCGATTGACATACCACTAATTATTGAGATCAGTGTATGTCAAATATTATCCCAATACCCGTGTGGGGTTTTCAAACACCAAATACTGTTTATTATTTGTGCAGTTGGGCGATGTGTAAAATTTATAGTCCCAATCCATATCAGATAAATAAGTGTACATAAACAATTCGTCCGATTTGTAAATGAATATTTATTTTATTTCATGATAATATATATATATATATTTTATACAAATTATTTTCTACACAATAGTATCAATCAATTACAATCCCAATATATTCCACACAAACAATACAATCAAACAAGTCGTTCATGGTCTGTGGATGAGGGGAGCAGTTCATATATGCAGTTATAAAATAATTTAAATAACTGTACAAAATAACAGTGATAAGTTCTCACCTTTGGTTTCCACTCCGCTGGTTTTATTTCTGAACGGTTTTGTAACGACCCGGGAAAAGGCGATATTTGGTTATCACCATAAACTCAATGATGACTAACAAAACATCGAAAAATACCGATAGTTAATGAAAGAAATTAGAGGGTAAGGGAAGATAAGATAGAAACTTAGAATAGAAGAAGAAGAAGAAGAACACCACATCAGAGTAACACGAATCTCACAGCGGAACGAACAACATATAATAGATAATATATCCTTGAAATAAAATCAGTATATTTATACACATCATTATCAAAGTACAACACTTACAACACAGCGGAATAATAATAGCTATATAATCCTGAAGCCTCCTGCTCCAACTCTTTAAGTATCTGTAAATCCCGACTACTTGACTGCCCGTACAAAATTGGGCACCCAAGAGTTTTGGGAAAGCAAAACAAAATAAACTCCGGGTCAGTCATGGGACTGGTGTGAGTAAATCAGTTTAAAACAGTTTGAACAAGTAAACGATATCTCATAAGACCACGTCGTATAACGGAACGGGTTTTTCCCTTATGAGAATCCAAATTATCTTTATATCAAAAACCTTTTGATATTATAATAATGTCTATCAACATAAATATAATAATCATCTAGCAGAACACTTTCATCTCACGTTCTACATATATAGCATACAATCAAAACCGCAAGCACGTATTGGGTAATGGATTTCCAACTATGACAAGGTATGGAACCACCTTTCGAAAGTGTACATCTAGAGAGGAATACACTGGGTTCAACAAGAACACTTGCAACCCGGCCACACATGACCGACCACTCATTTCGCTTGAATGTATCGAATGTATATCACCAACGGTTGGGATCAGCAACCGTTTCCCGAATGGGACAGCATCGATAATAGATTTTTAGAAGTAAATGAAACTCTAGATCAGGTGATTATACACCCTAAGAGGTGCGACCTACATAGCCATGCTGCCTGCCCAATTTCTGTCATTTCCCGGTTGTGAGGCTAGAAGCTACACTTATCTTTTACATGCCACATCTTCATTCACTTAGAATGTCACATCGTCATACCCGCCAAATCACAAATTGATTTATCCAAAAAATAACACAGGTATACAGCTAAGAGAAACGAATTCCTCCACCACCAAACGTGAATACGTTTGAAGAGATCAACTTACGCGATCTATTTATATACTCTGTTAGACCTTCTTCCATACAAGTTGTCTTGGGACTGGACAAACCGAAGGCACTATTCAGTACAATCATCCTAGGTAATTTTTACCTAAGATTTATACAATAGCCCATGCACTTTACTCTGTCTTAAATTATCTTTGGCATATATGATTCGCAACACTTATGCCAATATGGAGTGGTTCTTTAGATAATAATCCAACCGACCTCTCCATATTAACAACGTAAAATGGTCAAAACTTTGATAGTCTGTGATTTAACTATCAAAGAAAAACACGTGTGCAAAAACGATATTATTTCCAGATGGAAATTATATCGATCAAACATCAAACAATTATATATATATATATATTCATATTTCCTTATTTTCTATAATTAGACAATACATGTTATTAACACTGGAAAACATTTCCATGGCTTAATTACGTATCACTATTCTTCCACATCTATCAGACTCTAACTATAAACTAACAAAAGAACAACTTCCTAAGTATAAACCCCGAAGGCCGAAACCAACATTAGATCGATACTTAGGAAACCATTCAACTTATTAATCTCTAGTCAGTTTCTAATTTTTATTTAACTCCATTTTGATATACTCTAATTGTATAACTCTATTTGCTTAACTCTTTTTCGAATAACTAATATTCGATTTACTCTAGTTGCTTAACTCTTACTCGAATAACTAATATTTGATTTAACTCCATTCGCTTAACTCTAGATCGCAGCGATCACAATGGTTACGCCTGACTCCCTCAGAAAACATTCGATCGCCGTAGGCTATCTGCATCCCTGCGAATTACGCTAGCAGTCGTGCAAAATGGTAATTTATCCTAAATAACTATGTTTGACTAACTCTATTTGACTAACCATATTTGATTAACTCGACTTCGAATAACTAAATTCGATTAACTCTTTTATATCTCATCAACTTCCTTTTTTATAAATCCTGTTTATTCTCCCAATAAATATTCCTTTTATAATTCTATTTACTTTCTAAATAAATATCCCTTTATTCTATTTATTTCCTAAATAATTATTCCTTTATTCTATTTATTTTCAATATACTTTGAAAATTCCCTTTTATACGTTCACATATTTCTTAAGGTATTTAAAATACCAAACAACGGTGATCGATATCATCCAAACACACATAATCATCAACAGATTATATATCACATAATATATTACAATATATGAAAAACAGTAAAATAAATGTTGAGGAATCCAGTTGTATTCCTCCAACCTATTTCCCTGCATCACTGATGTTAAACAATATAATTAACATCGTGTAACGACCCGAATTTCGAGAGACTTTGGTTATCGACATAAAAACGATGTCGATAACCAAAACATCGAAAAATCCTGGTAATTAGTGAAAGAAATTAGAGGGTGAGGAAAGATAAGATAGAAAATTATAATAGAAGAATAAGAAGATCACAACATCAGAGTAACACGAATCTCACAGCGAAACGAATAAATATATTTCATAACATAACTTTGAAATACAAATCTATACTTGAATATACATATCGTTATCAAAGTACAGCACTTACAACACAGCGGAAATAACTATAACTATATGATCCTGAAGCCTCCTGCTCCTAGCTCTTCCAGTATATCTGTAAATTCCTGACTACTTGACTACCCATACAAATTTAGGCACCCAAGAGTTTAGGGAAAACAACAAAGTAAACTCCTTGTCAGTCATGGGACTGGTATGAGTAAAACAGTTTAAAAACAGTTCGAACAAGTACACGATATCCCATAAGACCACGCCGCATAACGAAACGGGTTTTTCCCTTATGAGAATCCAAAATATCTTTATATCAAAAACCTTTTTGATATTATAATAATGTCTATCAACCACAGTATATATATAATCATCTAGCAGAAACGCTTTCGTCTCACGTTCTACATATATAGTATACAATCAAAACCGCAAGCACGTATTGGGTAATGGATTTCCAACTATGACAAGGTATGGAACCACCTTTCGCTAGTGTACCTCTAGAAAGGAATACACTGGGTTCAACAAGAACATCTTGCAACCCGGCCACACATGACCGACCACTCATTTCGCTTGAGTGTATCGAATGTATATCACCAACGGTTGGGATCAGCAACCGTTTCCCGAATGGGACAATATCAACAATAGATTTTTAGAAGTAAATAAAACTCTAGATCAGGTGATTATACACCGTACTTCGGTGCGACCGACTTAGCCATGCTGCCTGCCCGATTTCTGTCATTTACCGGATGATGAGTCTAGAAGCTAAGCTTATCATCACATCAGATTCACTTTGAATGCCACATCATCAAATCCATCCAACCATCGATTGACGTCCTCAACAATACATTATGTGTTAGCTAAAAGAAGTTTCCTTCATCGCTTCCACTCTTGGTATGGTTGGAGAAATCAATATACGTGATCGTCTTGAAATACTCTGTCAGATATCCGTCCATACAAGTCATCCAGGATCAGGATGAACCAAAGGCACTATTATGTAAACAGGATAGCCCTTGCATAACTCTGTCTTCAATTTCCTTTGGCATATATGATTCGCAACGCTTATGCCAATACAGAGTGGTTCTTTGGATAATAATCCAACCGGTCTCTCCATATTAACAACGTTAAAATGGTAAAAACTTCGATAGTCTGTGATTTAACTATCGAATAAAAAAAGATGTGCAAACAACGATATTATTTCCAAATGGAAATTAAATCGATCAATCATCATTCAACATTTATCTCTTTGTTCCATTAATTTACTTATCTCCTATTTTCTCTATATTCAATATTTCCTATTTTCTAAATTTGGAAAATATACGTTATTAACAATGGAAAACATTTCCATTTCTTGTTTTCTTTATTAGAAAACATTTCTGGTTTCTTATTTCGAAAACATTTCCAAAGCTTCTTCATTGGACTTAGACAGATGTTTAAAAAAACATCGCTATGCCAACTCAAACCACTTCCTTTACTGCCGAACCTTAACTGTTCCTTAGTTAAAAACGAAGCCAGTAAGTTGGGGTAGAACTACCTCTCAGACCTTAACTGAACAACATTTCTAACTTTGAAATAGACAAAGTTCACTTTATATCCCTTTACGAACTTCCTTACTTAACCCTTCTTCGAATAGCTATATTCGATTGACTCTTTTCACTTAACTCTATTCGATTAACCCTTATCAATTAACTCTTTTGGACTAACACTATTGGATTAACTCTATTTGACTAACGCTATTTTTTTAGTTATTTCACTTAACTCCTTTCGATTAAACTATATTCGATAACTCCTTTTACTTTCTTCGAATAAACTATATTCGATTAACTCATTTTACTTTCTATTCGAATAACTATATTCGATTGACTCATTTTCTTTAACTCTATCGATTAAACTAACATCGATTAACTACTTTGCTTTAACTCTAATCGATTAAACTAACATCAATTAACTCCTTTTACTTTAACTCTAATCGTTTAACTAACATCGATTAGCCCCTTTTAACTTTAACTCTAATCGATTAAACTAACATCGATTAACTAACATCGATTAACTTCTTTTAACTTTAACTCTAATCGATTAAATTAACATCGATTAACCAACATCGATTAACTTCTTTTAACTTTAACTCTAATCGATTAAACTAACATCGATTAACTAACATCGATTAACTTCTTTTAACTTTAACTCTAATCGATTAAACTAACATCGATTAACTAACATCGATTAACTTCTTTATTCTATTCGAATAAACTATTCATTTATAAAGATTTACTTTTAGTGACAGTTCTTCACTTTACAAATGATTCCCTTTTTACAAAACTCTATTCGTTTTAAAACATTTTTCCCTTTTTATTTACTTTCGAAATATCTCCTTTTATAAAATCTGTTGATTTTATAAACTCCCTTTATTTCAATATACATTGAAATAATTCTTTTTACATCCCAGGGTCTTTTATGATATTTAAATATCGAATAAAAATGATCAACATCATTCCAACACCCATAATCCATAACAGATTATATAACACATCATATATCACAATATATGAAAACAGTAAAATAAATGTTGAGGAATCCAGTTGGATTCCTCCAACCTGTTTCCCTGCATCACAGGTGTTAAACAATATAGATAACATCACTTTCAGTTCTATATGATATATTTTGTTAAACAGAATCGATATAGAAAATTCAACTAACTGACTAATAGTTCAATCGAACAGTCAACACACACAGTCAAACAGCCAATATTTAACAGTTCTAAGAATACGCTGTAAAAATATAACTGTTCAGAGTTGGTGAGTTTTACTCACATTGGCGCGTTAACCGTTAAATAACGGTTTGCATTATTTGATTCAGTCGGACAATTTATTTCGCCATAAATTGTAACAAGCTCGGATGGACTTCCAGTCAGTTCCATCGTGTAGTGTCCATCCATATGATCCCAACGGATCCGACCTTTCCCAAAACTGCTAACGTATGATCAAGTTATGATTTTTACAAATAATACAGTTATTTAAATTAAAACTTAATTTATAATTGTAATTGTACTTGGGCCTCACCACTATATCTTGGCCCACACTCTCTCCTACCTGACCCAAATACAACCAATTTCTTCCTCCCAGGAACTGTCGCACGCTGCTGTTCCAAGCACTTGCCACCGTCCATTTTTCTTTGTCCCATACTTACTTTATACTCTACAAAAAAATATACTGTATCTCCTTAATTATTGTTTAACACTTAACCCCATCATTACTGCTAATCCAATCCCTCGTTATCTTCTCCTTGCAGCGTCGAAACTGCCTTGAACGCAGAACAATTTCCAAGCTTCTCCTCCCAGTATTTACACACTCCCTTTTTCTCGCCACCAGACCAATATACTTCACCAATACCCCACGTCATCTCCTCTTTAGCTCCTCTACACATCCCTTACTCCATACACATCCGCAAAATAGCACCATCCTTAAAATCATCACCTCACTTGATCACGTCCCTTTCCTCCTCTTCACTTACCATCCCAACTAATAGCCACTCCAACTCCTTTATTCTTCCATGCATATAACATTTACACGCCACCTGGAAAGAACCTTGCATGCCGACCCTCGTTCTCGTCCACCCCTTCCAGTCACAAACACTCCGCTTCAGTACAAAGGCCCGAGCTCCAAACAGGTCAAGGCTTCAGTCCCATCTTGCAGCTCGCGGGCCCCAAGGCAAATACGTCTTCCAGCCTCCCCTAACGCACTACTCTTCATTCTCTTCTGTTAATACTAAAAGCTCACGCTTAAATGTTTGCAGTGTAAGGAAAACTGTTAAAGCTAGAAGAACCCCAAATGAAAGGGAACAAATGAAAAGCTTGCGTTCTTATTTATAAGTGAAGGAACTTACTCTTTCAGTAAAGTACACAGAGATGGACGTGGGTTCTATATGACCGCGAAGAATTTACATCAGTGACGTGGGTTCTTTGTATTTTTGAGTGGATTGTTTTGAGGCCGCGTATTTTCTTTTGATACCACAGAAGAACGGCAGTTTTAGAAGGGTGAAACGTGGACTTATGTTCATCAAAGAAAATAGGTTTTTGGTTAAGGGTTATAAAGTTTTACCTTTCCGGTTACGTCAAATTTTATTAATATATGAGCTGCTTCAGACAAAAATAAATATACCGTTGTGATGAGCTCAGTGCCACGATCCCAAAAATATAATAATACCGGTCGTTTAACTCATATTGTGAAACCCCGAAATGTTGATCATAGGGTGCAAAATACTTCCAATAAAAAGTTGCTTATTTAATTAATTAAAAATTACAGTAAAATTATAAAAATTAAATTATCAGTATTTCCCAAAAGAACCTTATCTAAATTCAAACCCGATCTCTAGTTATATTTGAATAACCGTTATGGCCACGAACGAATATACCGCTGTTTTTCTGAATATTTGATTTGGAGATAAATCAAAATCTACACGACGAAATCCCGATTTTTCTCTTCCACTAGAAAGATATACTCCCCCATCTCCATACGTTTCTTGTTTCACAGAAATCCGATTTAAAACGAACCCTGTACACTCTGTTGAAGTTCGAATCGCCAAATTACGAACTGCAGTGCCATTTCGAGCTCGATTATAATTATATTATAACTCTACGTTCAAACTGTCGTTTATATAATATATTCGTTATTCTAATTCAAATTCTAAACTGAATTAAATATCATAGATGATCCAGTTCACACCATATCGCCATTTCAGTCAATTCTGATTATTTCAGAATTAAATATATTTTTAATTTATTATTTTAATTAAATATTCACTATTATTTAATTCAACGATCATGAAATTCTCTAAACCACCATTTCAATAATTAAATAAATTAATTATAATACCTCTGCCAATGCGGGTCATTACAATCTTCCCCACTTAAAATAATTTCGTCCTCGAAATTGCTAAAAGGTAGAGAACGACCCTATTGACTGGTTAGAACATATTTCTTCACTTTTTAACTTCAGTTTCAACTGAACCAATTTAATTTCAATTAAATTATTAATTAATTCTTATCAACAAAAAATTTCGATAATCCTGAAAATTTTCTAATGCCATAACCTTTCAAAAAATTTCGCCAGCACCTCCTTTGTAGTGGTCGATAGGTCAAACTCCAACTCGCCTCTCTAGGCCATCTCCAACCCAAAAGAAAATCAAACAGCCAAGCGGCTTGCCAAAAATCTTATATCCAATCGAAATATAAACTTGTACCTTTTTGTCGGCATATCATCATATCCTTTCCACCTGTTATCAATTCAGCGGATACAAGGGTCATCCCAATCAAATTCCAATCAGCTTTTATCCATAACACCCACCATTTGCTTATATCCGAGCCAAATATCATTTCAACTCAAGTTTCTTCTCAATTTCCAACTCTTAACTTGATTATCACATTACACTTCAAATTGAATCTCAAAATCCAATTTGTCTTGATATCATTCTAATTCAATCTCAGTTACCACTTTATTGGCTTTACTTTAATTCAATTTTGCTTTCACAAATTTCTGTTAAATTTGTTTTTAATTCAAACAGTCTTTCCCTGGGAGTTTTTAAATAGTTTACTCTTTTCAAAAATCAAATTTTCCTTTTTGAAATTCAACTAAGCCCATAATCAATATTCCATTAGTTAAATCACTTCTCTATTTCTTTATCAATATTTGTTAACCAAATATTTTCAATAACCTTATTGGTCTTTTATGTTATTTGGAAAACATTTCCAAATATCGCCTTCCTTTATTTCCTAAATCAATAACCTTTATAATCCTATTTATAATTCGAAAATACTCCAATTACTTATCTCTTTTCCGATCTCGTTTATTCCTATACTTAGGAAATATTTATTATTCTATTTTATATCTCCAAGCTTACACTTATTTGGGTTAAAACAGATGTTGTGTAAAACATCGTTACGACAACCCAAATACTATATTCAACTAACTCTTATTCAACATTGATCTTCGAGGTTGAAGTCTTACTGTTTATCTGTTAATAATGAAATCAATCAAGTTGGGGTATAACTACCTCTCAGACCTTGACTGGATAACATTTATAACGTCAAAACAGATATGACTACTTACTCGAATAACCAATACCATACAACTACTGATTCACTTTTAAACACGTATACACTTTCTCTTTCTATTCTTACTAGATTGTATTCTAGACTTCCTTTTTGATTATACTATTATATTTCTATGTTCATTTCCTTATCGACTTCTATATATATCGATACGTTGATTTCTAATTATCAGATTATCTTAAAAATATTCTAACTCCTTAAATTCCCGGAAAAATTCTCCATAACCTCCTTTGTACCAGGAGCATCGGGAAAATCCCCAAACTGCCACACAGGCCTTCTCCAATCAAAAAGAAAAAGGAGAACCAAGCGGCTAGCCGATACGGCGCATAAAATCTCATATATGAATTAAATACATACCTTTTTGTCGGGCATTCTATTTATATACCTTCATACCTTATCCATACCTATCTCATATATATCCATACATTTCTAATTCATTCCAACTTAATCCAATCGTTTTAACTCATTTCGTTAAGTGATTTTCAAATTACTGGTTTTCCCATTTCACCTTCATATTTGAGTATAACATGTTCAAATATATTTTAACTTGTTTATCAACTAATTGAATTCCTTTTCAATTCTATTTGAATTTCCTATATTCAAATTCCATTTCAATTCTCTTATTCAAATTCTATACTTGAATTTCATTTCAAATCTCTTATTCAAATTTTGTATTTTAATTTCGTTTCAATTTCCTTATTCAAATTCTATATTTGAATTTCATTTCAATTCTATTTGAATCTTCTATATTCAAATTTCATTTTCACTTTCGATATTCAAATCCTATATTTGAATTCCTTTATATTTTCTATATTCAAATTCTATATTTGAATTTCATTTGAATTTCTATATTCAAACTCTATTTCAATTCCATTGAATTTCATATATTCAAACTCCCTTTGAATTTTCTATATTCAAATCCCCTTTGAATTTTCTTATTTACATTCTATGTTTGACTTCCCTTATCCTAATTCCTTTTCAAACTTTCTTTACTCATTCTTTATTATAAATCCCATTTGAAATTCAACACAACTTGTCTTTCCCAAAACAATTTCAAAACAGCATCTTTGGTAGTAATTCGTCACTTACAACTCGAAAATGAATACTGATGATGCAGCTGTCATCATCAGAATCTATTTTCCAGCGATCGAAGTGAGTTCAATACTATAAAACCATTTTTAACCTTTTCCACTTTGAAATTCATTTCAAAATATGATTCACACTGCTTGTAAAACAATTTAAAATCTCCCAGGATCTTAAATTTTCCTTATTTTTAATCCAAATCCATTTACAAACACTTATCCCATTTCTCCAGAGTTTTAACTTCAATTTCTGTTTTAAATTTCAGATTTAACTTATCTGAATTCACGTATTTCACTTATATGAATTCTGAATTGTTATTCACATAACCAGTTAATTTATAATCTTACTCGATTATAATAACAATCAATATATCCAATATATATCAAAATATACTTTGGGCAAAATTATTTTTATTTACCCTCTTTTCAAAACATATCGTGACGACCCATCGTATTCGAGTGTTTAGTAACTCCTACCGATACAGTGGATCAAACTGATCGACCAGAACTCATAAACAACTCAACCAATAATCTTCACAATATAAAATTATTTTTATATCATATACAAATACGTTCACTCGTATATATACACTCAATCTCAGCCTAGGTTATTACTAACCCTATCTCTACCGAGTCACGCCACAGAGCCAAGTAATTCTTAACTTAAGCTCTGATACCAACTGTAACGACCCGGATTTCGAGAGACTTTGGTTTTCGACATAAACACGATGTCAATAACCAAAACATCGAAAAATCCGGGTAATTAGTGAAAGAAATTAGAGGGTGAGGAAAGATAAGATAGAAAGTTAGAATAGAAGAAGAAGAAGATCACAGCATCAGAGTAACACGAATCTCACAGCGGAACGAATAAATATATTTCATAACATAACTTTGAAATACAAATCTGTACTTGAATATACATATCATTATCTAAGTACAACACTTACAACACAGCGGAAATAACTATAGCTATATGATCCTGAAGCTTCCTGCTCCTAGCTCTTCCAGTATATCTGTAAAATCCTGACTACTTGACTGCCCATACAAATTTAGGCACCTAAGAGTTTAGGGAAAACAACAAAGTAAACTCCGGGTCAGTCATGGGACTGGTATGAGTAAAACAGTTTAAAAACAGTTCGAACAAGTACACGATATCCCATAAGACCACGCCGCATAACAGAACGGGTTTTTCCCTTATGAGAATCAAAAACCTTTTTGATATTATAATAATGTCTATCAACCACAGTATATATATAATCATCTAGCAGAAATGCTTTCATCTCACGTTCTACATATATAGTATACAATCAAAACCGCAAGCACGTATTGGGTAATGGATTTCCAACCATGACAAGGTATGGAACCACCTTTCGCTAGTGTACCTCTAGAAAGGAATACACTGGGTTCAACAAGAACATCTTGCAACCCGGCCACACATGACCGACCACTCATTTCGCTTGAGTGTATCGAATGTATATCACCAACGGTTGGGATCAGCAACCGTTTCCCGAATGGGACAGCATCAACAATAGATTTTTAGAAGAAATGAAACTCTAGATCAGGTGATTATACACCGTACTTCGGTGCGACCGACTTAGCCATGCTGCCTGCCCGATTTCTGTCATTTACTGGATGATGAGGCTAGAAGCTACGCTTATCATCAAATCGGATTCACTTTGAATGCCACATCATCAAATCCATCCAATCACCGATTGACGTCCTCAACAATACATTATGTGTTAGCTAAAAGAAGTTTCCTTCCTCGCTTCCACTCTTGGTACGGTTGGAGAAATCAATATACGTGATCGTCTGGAAATACTCTGTCAGACATCCGTCCATACAAGTCATCCAAGAACAGGATGAACCGAAGGCACTATTCTGTAAACAGGATAGCCCTTGCATAACTCTGTCTTCAATTTTCTTTAGCATATATGATTCGCAACACTTATGCCAATACAGAGTGGTTCTTTGGATAATAATCCAACCGGTCTCTCCATATTAACAACGATAAAATGGTCAAAACTTGGATAGTCTGTGATTTAACTATCGAATAAAAACAGATGTGCAAACAACGATATTATTTCCAAATGGAAATTATATCGATCAATCATCATTCAACATTTATCTCTTTGTTCCATTAATTTACTTATCTCCTGTTTTCTCTATATTCAATATTTCCTATTTTCTATATTTGGAAAATAACGTTATTAACAATAGAAAACATTTCCATTTCTTGTTTTCTTTATTAGAAAACATTTCTGGTTTCTTATTTGTAAAACATTTCCAAAGCTTCTTCATTGGACTTAGACAGATGTTTAAACAAACATCGCTATGCCAACTCAAACCACTTCCTTTACTGCCGAACCTTAACTATTCCTTAGTTAAAAACGAAGCCAGTAAGTTGGGGTAGAACTACCTCTCAGACCTTAACTGAACAACATTTCTAACTTTGAAATAGACAAAGTTCACTTTATATCCCTTTACTAACTTCCTTACTTAACCCTCCTTCGAATAGCTATATTCGATTGACTCTTTTCACTTAACTCTATTCGATTAACCCTTATCAATTAACTCTATTAGACTAACACTATTGGATTAACTCTATTTGACTAACGCTATTTTTTACTCATTTCACTTAACTCCTTTCGAATAAACTATATTCGATAACTCCTTTTACTTTCTTCGAATAAACTATATTCGATTAACTCATTTTACTTTCTATTCGAATAACTATATTCGATTAACTCATTTTCTTTAACTCTATCGATTAAACTAACATCGATTAACTACTTTGCTTTAACTCCAATCGATTAAACTAACATCGATTAACTCCTTTTACTTTAACTCTAATCGATTAACTAACATCGATTAGCTCCTTTTAACTTTAACTCTAATCGATTAAACTAACATCGATTAACTAACATCGATTAACTTCTTTTAACTTTAACTCTAATCGATTAAACTAACATCGATTAACTTCTTTTAACTTTAACTCTAATCGATTAAACTAACATCGATTAACTTCTTTTAACTTTAACTCTAATCGATTAAACTAACATCGATTAACTTCTTTATTCTATTCGAATAAACTATTCATTTATAAAGATTTACTTTTAGTGACAGTTCTTCACTTTACAAATGATTCCCTTTTTATAAAACTCTATTCATTTTAAAACATTTTTCCCTTTTTATTTACTTTCGAAATATTTCCTTTTATAAAATCTGTTGATTTTATAAACTCCCTTTATTTCAATATACATTGAAATAATTCTTTTTACATCCCAGGGTCTTTTATGATATATAAATATCGAATAAAAATGATCAACATCATTCTAACACCCATAATCCATAACAGATTATATAACACATCATATATCACAATATATGAAAACAGTAAAATAAATGTTGAGGAATCCAGTTGGATTCCTCCAACCTATTTCCCTGCATCACAGATGTTAAATAATATAGATAACATCACTTTCAGTTCTACATGATATATTCTGTTAAACAGAATCGATATAGAAAATTCAACTAACTGACTAACAGTTCAATCGAACAGTCAACACACACAGTCAAACAGCCAATATTTAACAGTTCTAAGAATACGCTGTAAAAATATAACTGTTCAGAGTTGGTGAGTTTTACTCACATTGGCGCGTTAACCATTAAATAACGGTTTGCGTTATTTGATTCAGTCAGACAATTTATTTTTCCATAAATTGTAACAAGCTCGGATGGACTTCCAGTCAGTTCCATCGTGTAGTGTCCGTCCATACGATCCCAACGGATCTGACCTTTCCCAAAACTGCTAACGTATGATCAAGTTATGATTTTTACAAATGATACAGTTATTTAAATTAAAACTTAATTTATATTTGTAATTGTAATTGGGCCTCACCACTATATCTTGGCCCACACTCTCTCCTACCTGACCCAAATACAACCAATTTCTTCCTCCCAGGAACTGTCGCACGCTGCTGCTCCAAGCACTTGCCACCGTCCATTTTTGTTTGTCCCATACTTACTTTATACTCTACAAAAAAATATACTGTATCACCTTAATTATTGTTTAACACTTAACCCCATCATTACTGCTAATCCATCCCTCATTATCTTCTCCTTGCAGCGTCGAAACTGCCTTGAACGCAGACCAATTTCCAAGCTTCTCCTCCCAGTATTTACACATTCCCTTTTTCTCGCCACCAGACAAACATACTTCACCAATACCCCACGTCATCTCCTCTTTAGCTCCTCTACACATCCCTTACTCCATACACATACACATCCGCAAAATAGCACCATCCTTAAAATCATCACCTCACTTGATCACGTCCTTTTCCTCCTCTTCACTTACCATCCCAACTAATAGCCACTCCAACTCCCTTATTCTTCCATGCATACAACATTTACACGCCACCTGGAAAGAACCTTGCATGCCGACCCTCGTTCTTGTCCACCCCTTCCAGTCACAAACACTCCGCTTCAGTACAAAGGCCCGAGCTCCAAACACGTCAAGGCTTCAGTACCATCTTGCAGCTCGCGGGCCCCTAGGTAAATACGTCTTCCAGCCTCCCCTAACGCACTCCTCTTCATTCTCTTCTGTTAATACTAAAAGCTCACGCTTAAATGTTTGCAGTGTAAGGAAAACTGTTAAAGCAAGAAGAACCGCAAATGAAAGGGAACAAATGAAAAGCTTGTGTTCTTATTTATAAGTGAAGGAACTTACTCTTTCAGTAAAGTACACAGAGATGGACGTGGGTTCTATATGACCGCGAAGAATTTACATCAATGACGTGGGTTCTTTGTATTTTTGAGTGGATTATTTTGAGGCCGCGTATTTTCTTTTCATACCACAGAAGAACGGCAGTTTTAGAAGGGTGAAACGTGGACTTATGTTCATCAAAGAAAATAGGTTTTTGGTTAAGGGTTGTAAAGTTTTACCTTTTCGGTTACGTCAAATTTTATTAATATATGAGATGCTTCAGACAGAAATAAATATACCGTTGTGATGAGCTCAGTGCCACGATCCCAAAAATATAATAATACCGGTCGTTTAACTCATATTGTGAAACCCCGAAATGTTGATCATAGGGTGCAAAATACTTCCTATAAAAAGTTGCTTATTTAATTAATTAAAAATTACAGTAAAATTCTAAAAATTAAATTATCAGTATTTTCCAAAAGAACCTTATCTAAATTCAAACCCGATCTCTAGTTATATTTGAATAACCGTTATGGCCACGAACGAATATACCGCTGTTTTTCTGAATATTTGATTTGGAGATAAATCAAAATCTACACGACGAAATCCCGATTTTTCTCTTCCACTAGAAAGATATACTCCCCCATCTCCATACGTTTCTTGTTTCACAGAAATCCGATTTAAAACGAACCCTGTACATTCTGTTGAAGTTCGAATCGCCAAATTACGAACTGCAGCGCCATTTCGAGCTCGATTATAATTATATTATAACTCTGCGTTCAAACTGTCGTTTATATAATATATTCGTTATTCTAATTCAAATTCTAAACTGAATTAAATATCATAGATGATCCATTTCACACCATATCGCCATTTCAGTCAATTCTGATTATTTCAGAATTAAATATATTTTTAATTTATTATTTTAATTAAATATTCACTATTAGTTAATTCAACGATCATGAAATTCTTTAAACCACCATTTCAATAATTAAATAAATTAATTATAATACCTCTGCCAATGCGGGTCATTACAATCTTCCCCACTTAAAATAATTTCGTCCTCGAAATTGCTAAAAGGTAGAGAACGACCCTATTGACTGGTTAGAACATATTTCTTCACTTCTTAACTTCAGTTTCAACTGAACCAATTTAATTTCAATTAAATTATTAATTAATTCTTATCAACAAAAATTTTCGATAATCCTGAAAATTTTCTAACGCCATAACCTTTCAAAAAATTTCGCCAGCACCTCCTTTGTAGTGGTCGATAGGTCAAACTCCAACTCGCCTCTCTAGGCCATCTCCAACCCAAAAGAAAATCAAACAACCAAGCGGCTTGCCAAAATTCTTATATCCAATCGAAATATAAACTTGTACCTTTTTGTCGGCATATCATCATATCCTTTCCACCTGTTATCCATTAAGCGGATACAAGGGTCATCCCAATCAAATTCCAATCAGCTTTTATCCATAACACCCATCATTTGCTTATATCCGAGCCAAATATCATTTCAACTCGAGTTTCTTCTCAATTTCCAACTCTTAACTTGATTATCACATTACACTTCGAATTGAATCTCACAATCCAATTTGTCTTGATATCATTCTAATTCAATCTCAGTTACCACTTTACTGGCTTTACTTTAATTCAATTTTGCTTTCACAAATTTCTGTTAAATTTGTTTTTAATTCAAACAGTCTTTCCCTGGGAGTTTTTAAACAGTTTACTCTTTTCAAAAATCAAATTTTCCTTTTTGAAATTCAACTGAGCCCATAATCAATATTCCATTAGTTAAATCATTTCTCTATTTCTTTATCAATATTTGTTAACCAAATATTTTCAATAACCTTATTGGCCTTTTATGTTATTTGGAAAACATTTCCAAATATCGCCTTCCTTTATTTCCTAAATCAATAACATTTATAATCCTATTTATAATTCGAAAATACTCCAATTACTTATCTCTTTTCCGATCTCGTTTATTTCTATACTTAGGAAATATTTATTATTCTATTTTATATCTCCAAGCTTACACTTATTTGGGTTAAAACAGATGTTGTGTAAAACATCGTTACGACAACCCAAATACTATATTCAACTAACTCTTATTCAACATTGATCTTCGAGCTTGAAATCTTACTATTTATCTGTTAATAATGAAATCAATCAAGTTGGGGTATAACTACCTCTCAGACCTTGACTGAATAACATTTATAACGTCAAAACAGATATGACTACTTACTCGAATAACCAATACCATACAACTACTGATTCACTTTTAAACACGTATACACTTTCTCTTTCTATTCTTACTAGATTGTATTCTAGACTTCCTTTTTGATTATACTATTCTATTTCTATGTTCATTTCCTTATCGACTTCTATATATATCGATATGTTGATTTCTAATTATCAGATTATCTTAAAAATATTCTAACTCCTTAAATTCCCAGAAAAATTCGCCATAACCTCCTTTGTACCAGGAGCATCGGGAAAATCCCCAAACTGCCACACAGGCCTTCTCCAATCAAAAAGAAAAAGGAGAGCCAAGCGGCTAGCCGATATGGCGCATAAAATCTCATATATGAATTAAATACATACCTTTTTGTCGGGCATTCTATTTATATACCTTCATACCTTATCCATACCTATCTCATATATATCCATACATTTCTAATTCATTCCAACTTAATCCAATCGTTTTAACTTATTTCGTTAAGTGATTTTCAAATTACTGGTTTGCCCATTTCACCTTCATATTTGAGTATAACATGTTCAAATATATTTTAACTTGTTTATCAACTAATTGAATTCCTTTTCAATTCTATTTGAATTTCCTATATTCAAATTCCATTTCAATTCTCTTATTCAAATTCTATACTTGAATTTCATTTCAAATCTCTTATTCAAATTTTATATTTTAATTTCGTTTCAATTTCCTTATTCAAATTCTATATTTGAATTTCATTTCAATTCTATTTGAATCTTCTATATTCAAATTTCATTTTCACTTTCGATATTCAAATCCTATATTTGAATTCCTTTATATTTTCTATATTCAAATTCTATATTTGAATTTCATTTGAATTTCTATATTCAAACTCTCTTTCAATTCCATTGAATTTCATATATTCAAACTCCCTTTGAATTTTCTATATTCAAATCCCCTTTGAATTTTCTTATTTACATTCTATGTTTGAACTTCCCTTATCCTAATTCCTTTTCAAACTTTCTTTACTCATTCTTTATTATAAATCCCATTTGAAATTCAACAAAACTTGTCTTTCCCAAAACAATTTAAAAACAGTATCTTTGGTAGTAATTCGTCACTTACAACTCGAAAATGAATACTGATGATGCAGTTGTCATCATCAGAATCTATTTTCCAGCGATCGAAGTGAGTTCAATACTATAAAACCATTTTTAACCTTTTCCACTTTGAAATTCATTTCAAAATATGATTCACACTGCTTGTAAAACAATTTAAAATCTCCCAAGATCTTAAATTTTCCTTATTTTTAATCCAAATCCATTTACAAACACTTATCCCATTTCTCCAGAGTTTTAACTTCAATTTCTGGTTTAAATTTCAGATTTAACTTATCTGAATTCACGTATTTCACTTATATGAATTCTGATTGGTTATTCACATAACCATTTAATTTATAATCTTACTCGATTATAATAACAATCGATATATCCAATATATATCAAAATATACTTTGGGCAAAATTATTTTTATTTACCCTCTTTTCAAAACATATCGTGACGACCCATCGTATTCGAGTGTTTAGTAACTCCTACCGATACAGTGGATCAAACTGATCGACCAGAACTCATAAACAACTCAACCAAAAAATCTTCACAATATAAAATTATTTTTATATCATATACAAATACGTTCACTCGTATATATACACTCAATCTCAGCCTAGGTTATTACTAACCCTATCTCTACCGAGTCACGCCACAGAGCCAAGTAATTCTTAACTTAAGCGCTGATACCAACTGTAACGACCCGGATTTCGAGAGACTTTGGTTATCGACATAAACACGATGTCGATAACCAAAACATCAAAAAATCCTGGTAATTAGTGAAAGAAATTAGAGGGTGAGGAAAGATAAGATAGAAAATTAGAATAGAAGAAGAAGATCACAACATCAGAGTAACACGAATCTCACAGCGGAACGAATAAATATATTTCATAACATAACTTTGAAATACAAATCTGTACTTGAATATACATATCATTATCTAAGTACAACACTTACAACACAGCGGAAATAACTATAGCTATATGATCCTGAAGCCTCCTGCTCCTAGCTCTTCCAGTATATCTGTAAAATCCTGACTACTTGACTGCCCATACAAATTTAGGCACCTAAGAGTTTAGGGAAAACAACAAAGTAAACTCCGGGTCAGTCCTGGGACTGGTATGAGTAAAACAGTTTAAAAAACAGTTCGAACAAGTACACGATATCCCATAAGACCACGCCGCATAACAGAACGGGTTTTTCCCTTACGAGAATCAAAAACCTTTTTGATATTATAATAATGTCTATCAACCACAGTATATATATAATCATCTAGCAGAAATGCTTTCATCTCACGTTCTACATATATAGTATACAATCAAAACCGCAAGCACGTATTGGGTAATGGATTTCCAACTATGACAAGGTATGGAACCACCTTTCGCTAGTGTACCTATAGAAAGGAATACACTGCGTTCAACAAGAACATCTTGCAACCCGGCCACACTTGACCGACCACTCATTTCGCTTGAGTGTATCGAATGTATATCACCAACGGTTGGGATCAGCAACCGTTTCCCGAATGGGACAACATCAACAATAGATTTTTAGAAGTAAATGAAACTCTAGATCAGGTGATTATACACCGTACTTCGGTGCGACCGACTTAGCCATGCTGCCTGCCCGATTTCTGTCATTTACTGGATGATGAGGCTAGAAGCTACGCTTATCATCACATCAGATTCACTTTGAATGCCACATCATCAAATCCATCCAATCACCGATTGACGTCCTTAACAATACATTATGTGTTAGCTAAAAGAAGTTTCCTTCCTCGCTTCCACTCTTGGTACGGTTGGAGAAATCAATATACGTGATCGTCTGGAAATACTCTGTCAGACATCCGTCCATACAAGTCATCCAAGAACAGGATGAACCGAAGGCACTATTCTGTAAACAGGATAGCCCTTGCATAACTCTGTCTTCAATTTCCTTTAGCATATATGATTCGCAACGCTTATGCCAATACAGAGTGGTTCTTTGGATAATAATCCAACCGGTCTCTCCATATTAACAACGTTAAAATGGTCAAAACTTCGATAGTCTGTGATTTAACTATCGAATAAAAACAGATGTGCAAACAACGATATTATTTCCAAATGGAAATTATATCGATCAATCATCATTCAACATTTATCTCTTTGTTCCATTAATTTACTTATCTCCTGTTTTCTCTATATTCAATATTTCCTATTTTCTAAATTTGGAAAATATACGTTATTAACAATGGAAAACATTTCCATTTCTTGTTTTCATTATTAGAAAACATTTCTGGTTTCTTATTTGGAAAACATTTCCAAAGCTTCTTCATTGGACTTAGACAGATGTTTAAACAAACATCGCTATGCCAACTCAAACCACTTCCTTTACTGCCGAACCTTAACTATTCCTTAGTTAAAAACGAAGCCAGTAAGTTGGGGTAGAACTACCTCTCAGACCTTAACTGAACAACATTTCTAACTTTGAAATAGACAAAGTTCACTTTATATCCCTTTACTAACTTCCTTACTTAACCCTCCTTCGAATAGCTATATTCGATTGACTCTTTTCATTTAACTCTATTCGATTAACCCTTATCAATTAACTCTATTGGACTAACACTATTGGATTAACTCTATTTGACTAACGCTATTTTTTACTCATTTCACTTAACTCCTTTCGAATAAACTATATTCGATAACTCCTTTTACTTTCTTCGAATAAACTATATTCGATTAACTCATTTTACTTTCTATTTGAATAACTATATTCGATTAACTCATTTTCTTTAACTCTATCGATTAAACTAACATCGATTAACTACTTTGCTTTAACTCTAATCGGTTAAACTAACATCGATTAACTCCTTTTACTTTAACTCTAATAGATTAACTAACATCGATTAGCTCCTTTTAACTTTAACTCTAATCGATTAAACTAACATCGATTAACTAACATCGATTAACTTCTTTTAACTTTAACTCTAATCGATTAAACTAACATCGATTAACTAACATCGATTAACTTCTTTTAACTTTAACTCTAATCGATTAAACTAACATCGATTAACTTCTTTTAACTTTAACTCTAATCGATTAAACTAACATCGATTAACTAACATCGATTAACTTCTTTATTCTATTCGAATAAACTATTCATTTATAAAGATTTACTTTTAGTGACAGTTCTTCACTTTACAAATGATTCCCTTTTTATAAAACTCTATTCGTTTTAAAATATTTTTCCCTTTTTATTTACTTTCGAAATATTTCCTTTTATAAAATCTGTTGATTTTATAAACTCCCTTTATTTCAATATACATTGAAATAATTCTTTTTACATCCCAGGGTCTTTTATGATATTTAAATATCGAATAAAAATGATCAACATCATTCCAACACCCATAATCCATAACAGATTATATAACACATCATATATCACAATATATGAAAACAGTAAAATAAATGTTGAGGAATCCAGTTGGATTCCTCCAACCTGTTTCCCTGCACCATAGATGTTAAACAATATAGATAACATCACTTTCAGTTCTATATGATATATTCTGTTAAACATAATCGATATAGAAAATTCAACTAACTGACTAACAGTTCAATCGAACAGTCAACACACACAGTCAAACAGCCAATATTTAACAGTTCTAAGAATACGCTGTAAAAATATAACTGTTCAGAGTTGGTGAGTTTTACTCACATTGGCGCGTTAACCGTTAAATAACGGTTTGCGTTATTTGATTCAGTCGGACAATTTATTTCGCCATAAATTGTAACAAGCTCGGATGGACTTCCAGTCAGTTCCATCGTGTAGTGTCCGTCCATATGATCCCAACGGATCTGACCTTTCCCAAAACTGCTAACGTATGATCAAGTTATGATTTTTACAAATGATACAGTTATTTAAATTAAAACTTAATTTATATTTGTAATTGTAATTGGGCCTCACCACTATATCTTGGCCCACACTCTCTCCTACCTGACCCAAATACAACCAATTTCTTCCTCCTAGGAACTGTCGCACGCTGCTGCTCCAAGCACTTGCCACCGTCCATTTTTCTTTGTCCCATACTTACTTTATACTCTACAAAAAAATATACTGTATCACCTTAATTATTGTTTAACACTTAACCCCATCATTACTGCTAATCCAATCCCTCATTATCTTCTCCTTGCAGCGTCGAAACTGCCTTGAACGCAGACCAATTTCCAAGCTTCTCCTCCTAGTATTTACACATTCCCTTTTTCTCGCCACCAGACCAACATACTTCACCAATACCCCACTTCATCTCCTCTTTAGCTCCTCTACACATCCCTTACTCCATACACATACACATCCGCAAAATAGCACCATCCTTAAAATCATCACCTCACTTGATCACGTCCTTTTCCTCCTCTTCACTTACCATCCCAACTAATAGCCAGTCCAACTCCCTTATTCTTCCATGCATACAACATTTACACGCCACCTGGAAAGAACCTTGCATGCCGACCCTCGTTCTCGTCCACCCCTTCCAGTCACAAACACTCCACTTCAGTACAAAGGCCCGAGCTCCAAACACGTCAAGTCTTCAGTCCCATCTTGCAGCTCGCGGGCCCCAAGGTAAATACGTCTTCCAGCCTCCCCTAATGCACTCCTCTCCATTCTCTTCTGTTAATACTAAAAGCTCATGCTTAAATGTTTGCAGTGTAAGGAAACTGTTAAAGCTAGAAGAACCGCAAATGAAAGGGAACAAATGAAAAGCTTGCGTTCTTATTTATAAGTGAAGGACCTTACTCTTTTAGTAAAGTACACAGAGATGGACGTGGGTTCTATATGACCACGAAGAATTTACATCGGTGACGTGGGTTCTTTGTATTTTTGAGTGGATTGTTTTGAGGCCGCGTATTTTCTTTTGATACCACAGAAGAACGGCAGTTTTAGAAGGGTGAAACGTGGACTTATGTTCATCAAAGAAAATAGGTTTTTGGTTAAGGGTTGTAAAGTTTTACCTTTCCAGTTACGTCAAATTTTATTAATATATGAGCTGCTTCAGACAGAAATAAATATACCGTTGTGATGAGCTCAGTGCCATGATCCCAAAAATATAATAATACCGGTCGTTTAACTCATATTGTGAAACCCCGAAATGTTGATCATAGGGTGCAAAATACTTCCAATAAAAAGTTGCTTATTTAATTAATTAAAAATTACAGTAAAATTCTAAAAATTAAATTATCAGTATTTCCCGAAAGAACCTTGTCTAAATTCAAACCCGATCTCTAGTTATATTTGAATAACCGTTATGGCCACGAACGAATATACCGCTGTTTTTCTGAATATTTGATTTGGAGATAAATCATAATCTACACGACGAAATCCCGATTTTTCTCTTCCACTAGAAAGATATACTCCCCCATCTCCATACGTTTCTTGTTTCACAGAAATCCGATTTAAAACGAACCCTGTACATTCTGTTGAAGTTCGAATCGCCAAATTACGAACTGTAGCGCCATTTCGAGCTCGATTATAATTATATTATAACTCTACGTTCAAACTGTCGTTTATATAATATATTCGTTATTCTAATTCAAATTCTAAACTGAATTAAATATCACAGATGATCCAGTTCACACCATATCGCCATTTCAGTCAATTCTGATTATTCCAGAATTAAATATATTTTTAATTTATTATTTTAATTAAATATTCACTATTATTTAATTCAACGGTCATGAAATTCTCTAAACCACCATTTCAATAATTAAATAAATTAATTATAATACCTCTTCTAATGCGGGTCATTACACATCGATTTCATTTCAACATGAAATATTCTTCTAACAGAATCAATATTTGATTAACGATATATATATATATATATATCGTTATCTATGATTTCAATCAATACACGGACAATTCAACCAAACCGTTAACACACAACAATCAACAGATGATTAACAGTTCTAAGAATACATTATAAAAATATAACTGTTCAGAGTTGGTGAGTTTTACTCACATTGGCAGTTCATCGTTAAAGAACGATAAACTGTTGTTTGATTTGAATAAAACAATTTAATTCATCGTAAATTCAAACAAGCTCCAATCCACTCTCAGTCAGTGCCATGGTGTTGCCCTCGTCCATACGATCCCAACGGATCTGACGGTTTGAAATTCTAATAATGTATGGGGCAGATATTGTCATTACAAGTTGTGTACATACTTAAATTAAAAATAATCTCTATTTAAATTCAATAGTGGGCTTTACCCTCAATTGTTGGCCCATACCCCTTTGCAAATACCATGCCCGCTAAAAAGCTTCTCCCCCAAACTTGAAATCTCGATTCCTCCTTCCAGTAAAACACTCATGTCCATTTCCAAACTTCTCAAGGATCGTTCAACACCATTCTTCGACAAAACTTCACATACCCTTCACCATTGGTCTCACCTTCACCACCTCTTCAACCCCGCACCCTTTTTCACCAGTCCGACGTCAAGCTTCTGACAGCAGCTCACGGACCCAGTGCGACATCGTACATCGCCGTACACCCCCTAACCCAGTCACGAAGTGCCTCTTGCCGTCACAAACCCAAAGCAAACCTCCAACTTCGACAACGATGTTTAAATCTAGGTTAAACTTGAACCTTACCTATTGTCGACAACTCCAACCACCCAAAACTGAATCGCAAGCCACAAAAGCAGCACAGAATCGAAGAGGAATATCTTAGGAGTGAAATGATATGAGTTTTGGTATTTTAGGAGTTTTGTTTGGGTTTCTTTGATTTTCTAAAGCAATGGATTTCTCGTTTTCTTTTACTGAGGGTGGCGGCTCAAGAAAAATGACCAAAAACGAAATAGAAATTAGGTTAAGGAATGTTAGGGTAATATATAATGGAAGGGGTGGTTGAAAATGAAGAAATGTGGCTCCTTAATGTTCACAAGTTTTGTTTTATTTTCTTTTTTATTTTGTCTTTGCCTTCTAAAAATTCGTGTGATCCCAATCGATACCCAAAAATCACGAAACTGGACATGTAGCTAGAGCTCAACATTACGAACCCAAAAAAAACTGGTTTCGTCGAATTCCGGCTCCATTTGCTCATATAGCGTATTTTTAACTGTCAAAATATCGACTGTTTTCCACATTAAAAATCAGTACGGCCACATACTGACATCAAAAATCACGAAAACTGAGATCTAGCAATAATTTACCATTGCGGATCTAACAAAATTAGTTTCGTCAAATTCTGAGGTCGTTTGCAAAACTGGCTATTTTTACAGCTCTAAATGACCCATTTAAATATATAAATATATTTAAATATAATTAAATTAAATATAAATAAATTTATATTATCGTATATACTCACAGTGGAATACCATACAGCTTCAGAAAAATATTATATGGATTTCTAACTCGATATTTCAAATATGGGTCAACCCGATATTCGATTTGTATTGAAATTCCTTTTAAAAATAAAATTAATTCCTTTATAAATTATAAAGGAATTCCACAGCGACTTTTCTAAATTTTGATTTGGACATAAATCAAAATCTTCACGACGAAATCTCTATTTTTCTCTTCCACTAGAAAAGTATACTTCACCAGCTCCTAGCGTTTCTTGTTTCACAGAAATCCGATTTAAAACGGACCCTGTATACTCAGTTGAAGTTCAAATCGCCAAATAGCGAACTGCCGCGCCATTTCCAGCTCGATTATAATTATATTATAAATTATTTGTTCAGCTGTCGTTTATATAATATATTCGTTATTATAATTCAACTCTAAACTGAATTATATACTTTGAATTATCCAGTTCACATTATATTGTCAATTCACTATTTTCGACTATTTCAGAATTAAATATATTATTTAATTATTATATTAATTAAATATTCACTATTATTCAATTCAATGACCATTTGAATTCTAAACCACTATTTATATAATTAAATAATTTAATTATATATCATAGAAAATACGGGTCGTTACATTCATCCCCACTTAAAATAATTTCGTCCTCGAAATTGCTAAGGTAGAAAACAAACCCTATCGACTGTTTAGAACTTATTTGTTCACTTCTTAACTTCAGTTTTCAACTAAACCAATTAATATCGACTAAAATATTAATTTATTCCGACTAATTTCGCCATAACCTCATTTGTATATCCCTATCAGTAAAACCACAACTCGCCTCTCTAGGCTTCTCCAACCCAAAAGAAAATCAAACAGCCAAGCGGCTTGTCAATTCGGCTCACAAATATCATATCCATATAAAATACAAACTTGTACCTTTTTGTCGGGCATATCAACTCTATCACTTCCATATGCTATCAACTCAGCATATACCAATGTATCCCAATTAAATTCTGATCAATTTATCCTCAACACGTATGTTCGCTTATATCCAAAGCAAATCCCATTTCAACTCTAGTTCAATTCTTGATTCCAAATCTTGATTTACCAAACCTATTCTATATTCAACTTAACTGATTTCAATTAAATTCCAGCTTACTTTCACAAATTTCTATCTAAATTTGTTTTAATTCGAACAATCTTTTCCTCGGAGTTTTAAATAACTTTGTTTTTCACAAATCAAATATTCTCTTTTGGAATCAAACAACATGTTTTTCTCAAAACAATTCAAAACTAAAATTTTGGTAGTAATCTGTTACTTAGAAACTACAAAATGAACACCGATGATGCACCATCGGAATTTATTTCCCAGCGATCAAAGTAAGTTCAATACTATATCACTTTTCAAAACTATTTCTTAAACCATTCCCATTTTGAAATCACTTCAAAATATCATTCCAATGTTTGTAAACAATTTAAAATCTCCCATGATCTTAAAATTCTCATATATTTAATCCAATCCATTTACAAACACTTTTTCAAATTTCCAAAGTCTTAATTTCAATTCTGATTTTAATTTCAGATCTAATTCACTTTGTAATACTTATACGAATTTTATTTGGTTATATATATATATATATATATATATACATATATATATAACCGTCTCTATTACAATCTTACTCGATTATAATAACACATATACTTTGGGTAAAATTATTTCATTTACCCTCTTTTCAAAACATATCGTGTCGACCCATCGTATTCGAGTGTTTAGAAACTCCTACCGCTACAGTGGACCAAACTGATCGATCGAAACCCATAAACAACTCAACCAATAAATCTACCTAATATAAAACAATTTTTATATCAATAACAAATTCGTTCACTCGTATATGTATATTCAACTCAATCTAGGGCATTACTAACCCCATCTCTACCAAGTCACGCCACAGAGCCAAGGTAATACTTAACCTTAAGCTTTGATACCAACTGTAACGACCCAGAAAAAGGCGGTCTTTGGTTATCGCCATGAACTCGATGATGACTAACCAAACATCGAAAAATACCGATAGTTAATGAAAGATATTAGAGTGTGAGGGAAGATAAGATAGAAACTTAGAATAGAAGAAGAAGAAGAACACAACATCAGAGTAACACGGATCTCACAACGGAACGAACAACATATAATAGATAATATATCCTTGAAATAAAATCAGTATATGTATACACATCATTATCAAAGTACAACACTTACAACACAGCGGAATAATAATAGCTATATAATCCTGGAGCCTCCTGCTTCAGCTTTCAAGTATCTGTAAATCCCGACTACTTGACTGTTCGTACAAAATTGGGCACCCAAGAGTTTAGGGAAAGCAAAACAAAATAAACTCCGGTTCAGTCATGGGACTGGTGTGAGTAAAGCAGTTTAAAACAGTTTGAACAAGTAACGTTATCTCATAAGACCACGCCGTATAACAGAATGGGTTTTTCCCTTATGAGAATCCAAATTATCTTTATATCAAAAACCTTTTGATATTATAATAATGTCTATCAACCACAATATAATAATCATCTACCAAAACGCTTTCATCTCACGTTCTACATATATAGTATACAATCAAAACCGCAAGCACGTACTAGGTAATGGATTTCCAACTATGACAAGGTATGGAACCACCTTTCGCTAGTGTACCTCTAGAGAAGAATACACTGGGTTCAACAAGAACATCTTGCAACTCGGCTACACATGACCGACCACTCATTTCGCTTGAGTGTATCGAATGTATAGAACCAACGGTTGGGATCAGCAGCCGTTTCCCGAATGGGACAGCATCAACAATAGATTTTTAGATGTAAATGAAACTCTGGATCAGGTGATTATGCACCGTAATAGCTACGACCTACATTGCCATGTTGCCTGCCCAATTTCTGTCATTTCCCGGTTGTGAGGCTAGAAGCTACGCTTATCTTTTACATGCTACATCTTCTGTAACACCCCACGCCCGCTATGGTCACTCTCTAAGGGAATGCCATAACATCGGTGGAGTATCTTGAGTGAATATAGAACAGAGTAATTACAGCAAGACAGATGTAAGTAATACTTGAAAATTAAAAACATCATTTCAATTGCAGCGGAAAATAAAACATGTCTGGTTACATCACAAAACCATAATAGAAGTCAAGTACAAATATCCATCCTGCTAAATAAAAATACATAATCCCAATACATGAACTGATAGCCATAAAAGAAAAGGGTAAGCTGAGCTCTACATCTAGGGTCCAAGCTCCAAGAGAGTAATAAAAGCAGCCTAATCAAAGCCCACTCGTGCTGGGCCCACTCTGAGAACCTGAGGGTTGGGAAAAGGATAAAAACAACGGGGTCAGACATAAGTCTGAGCGAGTCCTATAACTTCAACAATGTAATCATTAAAGTAATAAGGATATGATATAACTTGGTACGGTGTGACTGGGGATAAATGACTACACTCAGTTAGCCAATCAGACTTAGAGTGAACTAACGAAAAAGACGCATTTACCCACCCAAGGATAATTACTACACTGCACCACACCAGTCATTCCTACTTAAAGGTTGATCCCCCCCAAGGACTTAGAAAATTTACCCAGTAGTTTCGTGTACCCCTAGCTCACTACATAGGTGCCGTCTGCCCCTATCTCCACTAGGTGTACCCACTACTCCCAAGCGATCGGCTCCCTACCGTAGATATCCGTGCTAGCCCCACAATGGGGTGTATCATTCCCCAAAGTGGCTAGCCCGATACAACAAATGGTGCACGGGTTATATCTACACGATGCAACAACGTCTTACCTACCATCCCGGGTCCACACACGCAGATGAAACCCGTTGGACTCGCGTTGCCACCGCTACCCCGGTTTGGCCTCTTATAGTCAAGCCCAATATGCGTGTCCCGTCACTCGACTAGAGTCGAGCCCACTAAGATACGTTTGGGATATTGGTTGAAATGGGCCCCCCACAAGCTACCACCTAAGCTGGTTATTTCTAGTGTATACCACTTAACCCTTTAATCATGTTTTAATTACATGTTCCACTTTGGTTAAGTATTCTAATCGTATTTTCTGTTGTCACCCAAGGCAACCACTATATTTCCACATGCCACCCAAGGCACCCACTTAACCCCTCATGTCCCTCTTCATGCTAATATGGTTAAGTGTTTCTTAATTAATTAATTAAGATCATGACCTCATAAAGACCTCTCACATTAGACCATCTTTTATGACTGCTGGATATGCCGGTTGGTTCCGGGCAGACTTCTGTCATAGAAAGGTCTAACCTCGTGTCCTTACTTTAATCACGTATTTAATTTATGACTAAGACCTCTCACATTGGGCCAATCATTTGTAGCTGCTGGATGGCCGGTCGGTTCCGGGCAGACTTCCGCTACAAAAGGGTCCAACCTCGTGTCTTAGTTGATTAATTACACCTAATTAATTACCCCCCATAATTAATTATCCCTAATTAATTACACATTTTTAAGAATATGGGTAGACCTAACTTAATAGGTAAATTCCCAATTCCATAGTATGGGTAGACCTAACTTAATAGGTAAATTCCCAACTCCATAATGTGGGTAGACCTAACTTAATAGGTAAATTCCCAATTATGTCCATTCATTTTATGTTATGCTTAATCATAACAACTTTACACCTTTTTGTAATCATGCATATTAACCCCATCGTTTCCCACGTAATTCGTTTACATAACATGTCATACATAGGGACAACCTTGCATATGTTATGCATATCATAACAAGAGACAAACTTGCATATGAACTTGCATAAAACTTGCATATGAACTCGCATATGAACTTGCATAAAACTTGCATATGAACTTGCATATGAACTTGCATAAAACTTGCATATGAACTCGCATATGAACTTGCATAAAACTTGCATATGAACTTGCATATGAACTTGCATACCATGTCATATCGCAAAGGCAAACTTGCATATGTTATGCACATCATAGAAAGAGGCTAACTTGCACATGAACTTGCATATCAACTTGCATATCATGTCATATCACAAGGGCAAACTTGCATATGTTGTGCATATCATAAAAAGAGACTAACTTGCACATAAATCTTGCATATAAACTTGCATATCATGTCATATCACAAAGGCAAACTCGCATATGTTATACATATCATAAAAAGGGACTAACTTGCATATGATCTTGCATATAAACTTGCATAAAACTTGCATATGAACTTACATGACACATCATATCATAAAAAGAGGCAAGTTTACATATGAACTTATAACATATGACAACCACAACTTGCATAATCCACATTTACATCCATAGCCTCCTAATATCCTATCCTAATTAGTTTAGCAATTACTTGCTAAAGGCATAGGAACTCACCAAAACCAAGATTAGCAAACTTATGAAGTAGAACTAGTTGCAATATTTGAAGGAGATGATGATTAGAGGTTGATTAGCTTGCAACTTCCTTCATAAACTAGTGGAGGCTCCTCTTAAGTTTGATTTTGGCGGCATGAGGCCATCATTTCTATTTTTAGTATGGATTAGGCTTGCATTAGGGTGTATTTATAGGATTAGGGTGTGTTTTAGACCATAGGATTAACCCTAGGTTCGATTAGGTCCGTCAGATTTAGGAAGTCTCTAGAACACAGCCCAGTCCTAGCCAGAAAACCAGACCTGGTGCACCCAGGCCATCTAGCTCGACACCCTGTGTCGACAGGCAAGTCGACAGGGCAGTCGACCTCCCAGTCGACAGGCCTGTCGACAGCCCTGTCGACATGGCTAGGGCGGGAACATTCCCGCCTGCCCCGCTAGTTCTAATTTTTATAATCTGAATTTGAATTTTAAAATCTGTTTTTAACTTTAAATTTTCTACAAACTTCATTGGGCCATAACTGGGCCATACGGACTCCGATTTACAAAATTTCGGACTCTATTTCGCGTATTTTTCTGAGACGAACGCAATGACTTAGCCCGTTTCCCCCAATTCTCACATTTGAGATTATTTATTCTGCAATTAGTGAACTTTAGCATTAACTGAAATACGGGGTGTTACATTATCCCCTCCTTAAAGGATTTCGTCCCCGAAATCTCTAAGCTAAGGAGAATGCATATCCTACCATCCAAACAACCATCTACTCAATCCATCAAACACGGGCATCCATTGTCCTTAAAACAGTTTCTAATGATGTATGAGCATATGCAAAAAGTGTGTGTATATGTTCCCTATCTAATGTATGAACATATGCAAACCATGATAGTGCCATGCATCCATTATGTATGCGAGAGAATCCTATCGACACATACAATATCTACATGAGTGCACAATCATTCACCAAAATGCATCATCCATATGATAACAAAATCATTATACATCCATAAATATAGTTTCCTACACAAAATATTATGCAATATGCAATATGAAGTGATTGAGCCGATCTAGTGCCTAGAGTGTGTGTATGTGCATCCACGAGCAACCACTAGCAACCACTTGCATCCACGTGCATCCATCAACCATAACATGTCTCAAACACATGTTTCAACCATAGGTTTACCCTATCTAAAGGTCAAAAGTACTAACGAGAGGACATACTAAAGATAAGATAAGTACTAGACAAACGATAAAGGAGAAGTTAAAAGACATACCCTCAAAAAGGAACGGGTACAATGAACGCATCTTTGCTTCCGTTTCCCAAGTTACGTTGCTCTCGTCTTCTCCCCATTGTACTTTGACTAGTTGAACCTCTCGATTCCTCAATTTCCTAGTCTCTGACCCAAGGATGCGGGTAGGAGCTCGTCGAATAGTCGCATCACGCTCTACTTCCACTTCTTTAAGCAAGCTCGGCTCTACCACCTCTGCGGTCTCATGTAAGCACTTCCTCAAATGAGATACATGGAATTCATCATGTACACCACTAAGTCTGTCGGGCAACTCTACTCTATATGCCATCCGTCCAATCCTTTCCTTAATAGGAAACGGCCCTACGAACCTTGGTGCTAACTTCCCAACAGATCCAAAGCGAACCACATTTCGTAACGGAGACACTTTGACAAAGACCATGTCCCCAACTTCAAACTCAAGGTCCGTCCTCCTCTTGTCCGCATAAGATTTTTGCCTATCCTGCGCTGCTTTCATCCTTCTTCGAATCAAGTCAATCTTTTCAGAAGTCTCCCTAACCATATCAGGCCCAAGCAAGATCTTGTCCGTAGACTCCCACCAACATGTAGGTGATCGACAAGGCCTTCCATAGAGAGCTTCGAAAGGAGCCATACCAATACTGGACTGAAAGCTGTTATTATATGCGAACTCCACCAATGGAAGATGCTCTTCCCATGTACCTCCAAAATCTAAGATACAAAGCCTCAAAAGGTCTTCTAGGACACGATTCACCCTCTCAGTCTGGCCGTCCGTCTGAGGATGATATGCGGTGCTCGGACACAATTGAGTCCCCACTGCTTCTTGCAAACTTTTCCAGAACTTGCTAGTGATGATAGGTTCTCGGTCACTCACTATGCTAGAGGGTACCCCATGCAATCGAACTATCTCTCGAAGATATACTGAAGCTAGCCATGGAGCAGTCCTCTTGCTCTTCACAGGTATAAAGTGGGCGCTTTTAGTAAGTCTGTCTACCACAACCCAAATTCCCGTATTACCCTTTCTTGATCTGGGTAACCCGTCAATAAAATCCATCGAGACGCTATCCCACTTCCATTGCGGAACTTCCAATGGGTGAAGCAACCCACCAGGTTTCTTTTGCTCCGCCTTCACTTGTTGGCACACCAAGCATCGAGCGACATACTCGGCCACATCTTTCTTCATACCGGCCCAGAAGAAAACCCTCTTCATGTCTTGGTACATCTTGTCCCCACCGGGATGAATGGTCATCCTAGAACGGTGTGCATCATCAAGAATAGCCTTCCTCAAACCCTCGTCTTGCGGTACACAAAGTCTACCGTCTCTACGCAAGCACACCCTATCGTCTAGGGTGTACCTACTCAAATGGCTGGACGACTCCCCTCTTATGAGCTTCTCTACCAACTCAACCAACTGTGGGTCGTCCCTCTGTGCTTCTCCAACCCGCCCCAAAAGAGGAGGTCTGACCTCCAAGGATGCTAGCAAACCGGGTATAAAGTCAATGGAAGGTCTGAAATCAAACATCGAGATAAATTCCAAGTTTACTTGTTCCACGAACAATGGACTCAAGGACAACCTTTTTCTGCTCAAGGCGTCCGCCACCACGTTACCCTTGCCAGGGGTATACGCTATCTCGAAATCATAGGATGCTAAGAACTCCATCCACCTTTGCTGTCTCAAATTCAAATCCTTCTGAGAAAACAAGTACTTCAATGATTTGTGGTCAGTGAACAATTCAAATCTCTCACCAAGAAGATAATGGCGCCAAATCTTCAGCGCAAAAACAATAGCGGCCAACTCTAAATCATGGGTAGGGTAATTTTTCTCATGCACTCTCAACTGCCTTCCACCATAGGCTATTACCCTTCCCTCTTGCATTAAGACTGCGCCTAGTCCTGTCCCACAAGCATCGGTATAGACAACAAATGGCTTGCTCCCATCTGGCAACACTAAAACTGGAGCAATGGTTAAAGCTCTCTTTAACCGTCGGAACGCATCATCACAATCTACGTCCCATGCGAAAACAAGATTCTTCTTCGTTAAGCGGGTTAATGGGGCTGATATCTTCGCGAAGTCTTTGATAAACTTCCTATAATAACCCGCCAACCCCAAGAAACTTCTTACTTCGGTAGGATTCTTCGGAACCTTCCAATCCTGAATTGATACTACCTTCGCGGGATCCACAGCTATCCCTTCCTTGGAGACCACGTGCCCCAAGAACCGCACTTCCTTCCTCCAGAAGTGACATTTAGAGAATTTATCCTTAAGGCTATGTGCTCGAAGAGTCTCCAACACCTCCCCAAGATGTAGGGCATGCTCTTCTTCACTCTTAGAAAATACTAAGATATCATCCACAAAGACCACCACGAACTTATTAAGGAACTCCCTGAACACCCTACTCATCAAATCAACAAAGTATGCAGGGGCGTTCGTTAACCCAAATGGCATCACCAGCCACTCATAGAAACCATCCGGAGTCCTAAAGGCAGTCTTGTCTATGCTATCCTCAGCCACCCTCAACTGATGAAACCCCGTGGCTAAGTCCAACTGAGAAAATACTGAAGCGCCAACCAACTGATCGAAAAGATCATCAATCCTCGGCAATGGGTGTCTATTCTTCTTTGTGAGCTTGTTGAGTTCTCTATAGTCTACACAAAGTCTGAGGGACCCATCCGCCTTCGTAGCAAAAACTACCGGAGCACCCCACTCCGATATACTTCGTCTTATGAACCCCTTCTCAAGCAACTCCCCTACTTGCTTATGGAGTTCCCTCCTCTCACGAGGAGCCATGTGGCGCACTGGTAAAGATACATGTTTAGCATTATCCACCAGATATATTCGGAAGTCAATCTCCCGCTTCAGAGGTAAGCCCTTCACCTCCTCAAACACATCCGAGTATTCCCGGACCACTCTAACAGATTGCAAACTCTCGGCCGAAGCGTCCAACGACTCAAGATAACTTAGCATAACAGAATCCATGGGATTACAAGAGATCTCGAGAGTGTTACCCAAGCGGGTCATGAGCCTAACAACTCTCCTTTCGCAATCAAGAACGGCACCATTACTGGATAACCAGTCCATGCCCAAAATCAACCCATAGCCCGTGAAGCCCAAAACAAAAGCATCACATCTAAACTCAATGCTAATTATAGAAATCTTCAAACCCAAGCATATCATGGGCAAATAAGTGGAGCCCCCAATTGGGTTTGAAACAACCAAGGGATCATCTACTAGACTGGTGTCTAAGTGCAGTGACTCAACTAATGATGATGAGATAAACGAATGCGATGCGCCTGAATCAAACAATGTACGGACAGGATGATCAAATAGAAAAACCAGACGTTCAACGGAAATAGTTCTACCTCTTTCTTGAATTGGTGGAACCGCGAGAGCCTGTACTTGCCCCCTAGCCTGACCCGGTGCCATAAGAGCTTGCACCTGTCCTCCTGAGGTAGATCCCGTCCTTTGCCCCTTCTTAGGGAAATCCTTCACTAAATGCCCTGCTTCGCCACACTGAAAGCAACCAGTCTTCTTCTTCTTTCTACAATCTTTGCTTATGTGGCCTGGTATCCTACAATTGAAGTACTTCTTCTTCCCCTTGCCACCGTTGCCTTTCCCACCTTTGTTTTGCTGTTGTTGCTGAGGTCTCTTTTGATCTCCCTTCTTCTCGGGTGCCTTATTAGCATTGTGGCCCTTCTCTTCTTCATGCATGAGCGCCATGTCAACTAGCTTCTCAAAGGTGGCCCCCATAGGGATATGAGTCATAGTCAACCCATGCATCGGTTCATTCAAGCCTTTCACGAACCTCAAAGCCTTCTTCTCCGGTGTATTCACCATGTCTAGGCCAAACCTTGCCAATTGATTAAACTTGTTGACATATTCCTTCACTGAGAGATTTCCTTGCTTTAGAGTCAAGAATCTTTCCATATACAAGTTTTCCTCCGCCCTTGAGAGAAACTTTGCCATAAATCTTTCCCTAAAATCCGCCCAAGAGTCAACGGGGCGTTCTCCATTAGTGACCTCCCACCAGAATGAGGCCTCTCCCTTCATTAACCAAGCAGCTAACTTGACTTTCTTTCCTTCTTCCATCTCAAAGATATCTATCAACTCTTCCACCTCCTTAAGCCAATCTCTAGCCTCCACAAAAGTTTCAGATCCTTGAAAAGGTTTCCCTCCCATAGCTTTAAATTCCTTGCAAGTCTTAGCAAAAGTATCCGTACGAGGAGGAGGGGGAGGAGGAAGGTCGTGTGCTACGGTTGGTGGAGGAACATTTGTTGGACCCGCAGTGGTGGCCCTAGCCTCCATCAATCTCCTATACCATACTGGTATCGTCACACCCTCCGGAAAGTTAAGATCCTCAGCCATGCTGAAACGAAAAAGGAAAGATTCAAAATGGAGAAATCGAAGGATAAAGATATGGCTATTGGGGATTATGCTTTTCTTTCAAAAACTTTTCTCTTAAAAGACATGTTTTTGAAAATATCTCTTCCAAAAATGTTTTTAGAAAAATAGTTTTCTAAAAATTTTATCTGTTCCGGTAACCTTTGCTCCGATACCACGTGTAACACCCCACGCCCGCTATGGTCACTCTCTAAGGGAATGCCATAACATCGGTGGAGTATCTTGAGTGAATATAGAACAGAGTAATTACAGCAAGACAGATGTAAGTAATACTTGAAAATTAAAAACATCATTTCAATTGCAGCAGAAAATAAAACATGTCTGGTTACATCACAAAACCATAATAGAAGTCAAGTACAAATATCCATCCTGCTAAATAAAAATACATAATCCCAATACATGAACTGATAGCCATAAAAGAAAAGGGTAAGCTGAGCTCTACATCTAGGGTCCAAGCTCCAAGAGAGTAATAAAAGCAGCCTGATCAAAGCTCACTCGTGCTGGGCCCACTCTGAGAACCTGAGGGTTGGGAAAAAGATAAAAACAACGGGGTCAGACATAAGTCTGAGCGAGTCCTATAACTTCAACAATGTAATCATTAAAGTAATAAGGATATGATATAACTTGGTACGGTGTGACTGGGGATAAATGACTACACTCAGTTAGCCAATCAGACTTAGAGTGAACTAACGAAAAAGACGCATTTACCCACCCAAGGATAATTACTACACTGCACCACACCAGTCATTCCTACTTAAAGGTTGATCCCTCCCAAGGACTTAGAAAATTTACCCAGTAGTTTCGTGTACCCCTAGCTCACTACATAGGTACCGTCTGCCCCTATCTCCACTAGGTGTACCCACTACTCCCAAGCGATCGGCTCCCTACCGTAGATATCCGTGCTGGCCCCACAATGGGGTGTATCATTCCCCAAAGTGGCTAGCCCGATACAAAAAATGGTGCACGGGTTATATCTACACGATGCAACAACGTCTTACCTACCATCCCGGGTCCACACACGCAGATGAAACCCGTTGGACTCGCGTTGCCACCGCTACCCCGGTTTGGCCTCTTATAGTCAAGCCCAATATGCGTGTCCCGTCACTCGACTAGAGTCGAGCCCACTAAGATACGTTTGGGATATTGGTTGAAATGGGCCCCCCACAAGCTACCGCCTAAGCTTGTTATTTCTAGTGTATACCACTTAACCCTTTAATCATGTTTTAATTACATGTTCCACTTTGGTTAAGTATTGTAATCGTATTTTCTGTTGTCACCCAAGGCAACCACTAGATTTCCACATGCCACCCAAGGCACCCACTTAATCCATCATGTCCCTCTTCATGCTAATATGGTTAAGTGTTTCTTAATTAATTAATTAAGATCATGACCTCATAAAGACCTCTCACATTAGACCATCTTTTATGACTGCTGGATATGCCGGTTGGTTCCGGGCAGACTTCTTTCATAGAAAGGTCTAACCTCGTGTCCTTACTTTAATCACGTATTTAATTTATGACTAAGAACTCTCACATTGGGCCAATCATTTGTAGCTGCTGGATGGCCGGTCGGTTCCGGGCAGACTTCCGCTACAAAAGGGTCCAACCTCGTGTCTTAGTTGATTAATTACACCTAATTAATTACAATTACTCTGTTCTATATTCACTCAAGATACTCCACCGATGTTATGGCATTCCCTTAGAGAGTGACCATAGCGGGCGTGGGGTGTTACATCTTCATTCACTTAGAATGTCACATCGTCATACCCGCCAAATCAAAAATTGATTTATCCAAAAATAACGCGGGTATACAATTAAGAGAAACGAATACCTCCGCCACCAAACGTGAATACGTTTGAAGAGATCAATTTACGCGATCTATTAGATATACTCTGTCAGACCATCTTCCATACAAGTTGTCCTGGGACTGGACAAACCGAAGGCACTATTCAGTACAATCATCTTAGGCAATTTTTACCTAAGATTTATATAACAGCCCTTGCACTTTACCCAGTCTTCAATTATCTTTGGCATATATGATTCGCAACGCTTATGCCAATACGGAGTGGTTCTTTGGATAATAATCCAACCGGTCTCTCCATATTAACACCGTAAAATGGTCAAAACTTTGATAGTCTATGATTTAACTATCAAAGAAAAACACGTGTGCAAACAACGATATTATTTCCAGATGGAAATTATATCAATTAATCATCAAAAAATTATATATATATATATATATATCCATATTTCCTTATTTTCAATAATTAGAAAATACATGTTATTAACACTGGAAAACATTTCCATGGCTTAATTACGTATCACTATTCTTCCACATCTATCATACTCTAACTATAAACTAACAAGAGAACAACTTCCTAAGTATAAACCCCGAAGGCCGAAACTAACATCAGATCGATACTTAGGAAACCATTCAACTTATTAGTCTCTAGTCGGTTTCTAATTTTTGTTTAACTCCATTTTGATTTACTCTAATTGAATAACTCTATTTGCTTAACTCTTTTTCGAATAACTAATATTCGATTTACTCTAGTTGCTTAACTCCTACTCGAATAACTAATATTCGATTTAACTCCATTTGCTTAACTCTAGATCGCAGCGATCACAATGGTTACGCTTGATTCCCTTAGGAAACATGCGACCGCCGTAGGCTATCTGCATACCTACGAATTACGCTAGCAGTCGTGCAAAATGGAAATTTATCCTGAATAACTATGTTTGACTAACTCTATTTGACTAACCATATTTGATTAACTCGACTTCGAATAACTAAATTTGATTAACTCTTTTATATCTCGTCAACTTCCTTTTTTATAAATCCTATTTATTTTCGCAATAAATATTCCTTTTATAATTCTCTTTACTTTCTAAATAAATATCCCTTTATTATATTTATTTCCTAAATAAATATTCCTTTATTCTATTTATTTTCAATATACTTTGAAAATTCTCTTTTATACCTTCACGTATTTCTTATGGTATTTAAAAAACAAAACAACGGTGACCGATATCATCCAAACACACATAATCATCAACAGATTATATATCACATAATATATTACAATATATGAAAAACAGTAAAATAAATGTTGAGGAATCTAGTTGGATTCCTCCAACTTGTTTCCCTGCATCATAGATGTTAAACAATATGATTAACATCGATTTCATTTCAACATGAAATATTCTGCTAACAGAATCAATATTTAATTAAAGATTTATATATATATCGTTATCTATGATTTCAATCAATACACGGACAATTCAACAAAATAGTTAACACACAGCAATCAACAGATGATTAACAGTTCTAAGAAAACGTTAAAAAATATAACTGTTCAGAGTTGGTGAGTTTTACTCACACTGGAAGTTCATCGTTAAAGAACGATAAACTGTTGTTTGATTTGAATCAAACAATTTAATTCGCCGTAAATACAAACGAGCTCCAATCCACTCTAAGTCAGTGCCATTGTGTTGCCCTCGTCCATACGATCCCAACGGTTCCGAAGGTTTGAAATTCTGATAACGTATGGAGCAGATATTGTCATTACAAGTTGGGTACATACTTAAATTAAAAATATTCTCCATTTAAATTCAATAATGGGCTTTAACATCAATTTCCGACCCATACCCCTTTGCAAATACCAGGCCTGCTAAAAAGCTTCTCCCCCATACTTGAAATCCCGATTCCTCCTTCCAGTAAAACTCTTATGTCCATTTACGAACTTCTCAAGGATCGTTCAAACACCATTCTTCCACAAAACCTCACATACCCTTCACCATTGATCTCGCCTTTACTCCTCTTCAACCCCGCACCCTTTTTCACCAGTCCGACGTTGAGCTTCTGACAACAACTCACGGACCCAATGCGACATCGTACATCACCGTACACCCCCAAACTCAATCACAAGGTGCCTCTTGCCGTCACAAACCCAAAGCAAACCTCTAACTTCGACAGCGATGTTTAAATCGAGGTTAAACTCGAACCCTAGCCTACTGTCGATAACCCCAACCACCCAAAACTGAATCGCAAGCCACAAAAGCAGTACAGAATCAAAGAGGAAGCTCTGATGAGTGAAATGATATGAGTTTTGGTATTTTAGGAATTTTGTTTGGGTTTCTTTGATTTTCTAAAGCAATGGATTTCACGTTTTCTTTTACTGAGGGTGATGGCTTAAGAATAATGACTAGGAACGAAATAGAAACTAGGTTAAGGAATGTTAGGGTACTATATAGTGGAAGGGGTGGTTGAAAATGAAGAAATGTGGCTCCTTAATGTTCACAAGTTTTGTTTTATTTTCTTTTTTATTTTTGTCTTTGCCTTCTAAAAGTTCGTGTGATCCTACAAGATACCCAAAAATCACGAAACAGGACTTGTAGCTAGAGTTCGACAATACGAACCCAACAAAGCTGGTTTCGTCGAATTCCGACTCCGTTTATTCACACAGCGTATTTTTAACTATCAAAATATCGACTGTTTTCCACATTAAAAATTGATACGGCCACATACTGACTTCAAAAATCATTGAAACTGAGATCTAGCAATAATTTACCATTGAGGATCCAACAAAATTAGTTTCGTCGAATTCTGAGGTCGTTTGCAAAACTGGCTATTTTTACAGGTCTGAATGACCCATTTAAATATATAATTATAATTAAATTAAATATAAATAAATTTATATTATCGTATATACTCACAGTGGAATAGTATACAGCTTAAGAAAAATCTTATATGGATTTCAAACTCGATATTTCAAATCTGGGTCAACCCGATATTCGATTTATATTGAAATTCCTTTTTAAAATAAAATTAATTCCTTTATAAATTATAAAGGAATTCCACAGCGACTTTTCTAAATTTTGATTTGGACATAAATCAAAATCTACACGACGAAATCTCGATTTTTCTCTTCCACTAGAAAAATATACTTCACCAGCTCCTAACGTTTCTTCTTTCACAGAAATCCGATTTAAAATGGACCCTATATACTCAGTTGAAGTTCAAATCACGAAATAGCGAACTGCCGCGCCATTTCCAGCTCGATTATAATTATATTATAAATTATACGTTCAACTGTCGTTTATATAATATATTCGTTATTATAATTCAACTCTAAACTGAATTATATACTTTGAATTGTCTAGTTCACGTTATATTGTCAATTCACTATTTTCGACTATTTCAGAATTAAATATATTATTTAATTATTATATTAATTAAATATTCACTATTATTCAATTCAACGACCATTTGAATTCTAAACCACTATTTATATAATTAAATAAGTTAATTATATATCGTAGAAAATACGGGTCGTTACAGGTTTTATTTCCATTGTGTGGCGTTCTTCTTCGTGATTTCCACTTAATCTGTCTCACGCAATTTATGTTAAAAATTAAATTTTTAACAACGCTATATATATATTTTTTAAAATCATCTTTTTCTCATATCGTTATATATATAAAAATCACATTTTTATATCGCAATACATATAACAAAGATTGCATTTTTATTATATCGCTACATATATAAAGATCACATATTTGTGCTCATGTTATATATATAAAGATCAAATTTTTATAGCACTCTCTAGATAATAAAAATCGCATTTTTATTCAGTGATATTTTATAGAAAATCATATTTTTATTCATATGAATACCATATAAAAAATCAAATTTTTATTCATATGAACACTACATAAAAATCAAATTTTTATTCATATTTACACTACATTAAAATCAAATTTTTATTCATATGAACACTACATAAAAATCACATTCTTTTCATTTATAAAAATTATATTTTCATATGAATAAGAATCTCATCTTTATATTACTAAAAATCTCGTCTTCATAGAAATAAAAATCTAAATTTTCTATATATAAAAATCTAATTTTTCAATATATAAAAATCTAACTTTTAATGAACACGGCAGAGGAGCGCTACCGGCAGTGGAGGTCCGGCCAGAGGCGGCTGCGGCAATGGTGGACGGAGGCACTTCGATTTTGGGGCTTTAGGGTTTGGAGGTTTCGATTTTGGCCCGAGGAGCGAGGCCAACGGTGACGGAGGGGAGACGTGGTGGCAGGGGTGGGCGGCGGCAAGCTGCGGTGGTTGTGGGTGGTGGTGAATCGCGGCGGCGCGTTTTGTTTTATATTTTTTTCTTCCTGAACAAAACAGATGGGAAGAATAATAAATGAGAAGGTTTTTTTTGAATTTATATATTATTTTATTTATTTAAATATTTATTCCCCAAGTAGTTAGTTTTTCATTCGACCCCGAATCGAACCCGACGACTGTCACCCTAGTTAACTACCCCCATTCCGAACACAATGTGATATGTTTCGCAAGCCAATTCGGCTGTTACGATCCATTTTCATTTAAATTACAATATAAATCAATATATATTTAATTTAAACGCACAACTCAATTTATTGGGGCCACATACGGATTCCAAAAATTCCATAAAAATAAATTTGGATATGTTTTGACGAAACGGTCCTAACAAAACTAATTTCATCAAATTTGGAGACCGTATGTAAAACGGTCATTTTCCAGTCAATTAAATTCAAATTGAAATTACCAAACATGTTTAAATTCACCACGCTCACATATTAAAAATTATGAAAATTGGAATTAACAATAATTTGACATTCCGGATCTGATAAAATTGGTCTCATCGAAAATGGAGGTCATTTGCATAATCGCTATTTTTAAGGGCCATATTTCCATAGCGACTCTTCTGAATCTTCAACTGGGCATAACTTTTAAGTCCCGCTATTAAATTTCAAATTTTCGGATTCGTTGGAAAGATATTTTCAAACAGATTCAAATATTTCTGGTTTCACTAAAATCCGGTTTATTTTGAATCCTGTACATTCATTTAAAATTTGAAATCGAATTTTCGAACTACCGCGCCATTTTCAATTCCTTATATAATTAAAATAAATATTTATATTCTAACTTCGATTTATATAAATATATACGTTCTAATTATGTTCAAAATAAATTTCTAGTTGTTGTTATTTAAAATAAAGCATTTTAAATATCTAAAATTCATTAAAATTTCCAAAATAAAAATTTTTAATTAGTTCTGATTTTTCGGGTTGTTACATTAATCGTCATAAATTTTTCTGATTATGATGTTATTCTTGGGATGGCTTGGTTAACGAAGTATGAAGCTGAAGTATTATGCGCCAAAAGAATTGTTAAGGTTAAAACGAAGCTTGGAAATATTATGATACCATGTCACGGTTCAGAAACTGATAGAAAAGAATATTGGTCTTCTCTAGAAGTTACTCCTACTTCTATTGAGAATATTCCTGTAGTTAAAGATTATGCAGATGTGTTTGAAGAAGTTGATAGCTTACCTCCGTGAAGAGAAATTGACTTCAGGATCGACTTAGTCCTGAATGCAAGGCTAGTTCTGCACGCTATTCGAAGAATGACATTGAAACAAAAAGAAGAATTGAGTAATCAAACTAAATAGCTTTTATGGAAAGGTCTGATCAGGTCTAGCTTTTCAAATTGCGGTACAGCTTTATTGTTTTTTCCAAAGTCAGACGGTACTCTCAGATTGTGTGTGGATTGCCGGGACCTCAATAAGCAGTCACTGAATATAGATATCCATTGCCATGTATTGATGATTTATTAAATCTCTTAAATGGAGCGCAAGTGTTTTCAAGAATGGACCTAGCTGCAGGTTTCCATCAATTGCGTATTGCCGAAGAATGTGTTCCTTTAACAACTTTCAGAGGTCCAAACTTATTCTATGAGTGGTTAGTAATGTCGTTCGACTTATGTAACACTCCTGCTTACTTTGTCAATTTAATGAACAGAGTATTCCGCGATGTCTTGAATAAATTTTTGCTGGTTTTCATTGACGACATTTTATTCTTCTCTAAGCCCACTACCGAGAATGCAAGCATTTGGAAGAAGTTTTGGAAATTCTGAGAAAGAATGTTTTAAAAGCCAAATTTTCTAAATGCATATTCTGGCAAGAAGAAGTAAAGTTCCTCGGTCATGTAGTATCGAAGAAAGGAATTTCAGTGGATACAGGCAAAATCACAACCATTCGAGATTGGAAGCAGCCTAGCATGCCTACAGAAGTCAGTAGTTTTCTAGGATTGGCTGGCTATTACCGAAAATTCATTAAAGATTTTTCGAAGCTATCTAGTCCATTAATGAAACTTACCAAGAAGCATACGAGGTTTAATTGGATGCCTGAATGTGAGGTAGCATTCCAATAGCTGAAATTGAGGTTGACTACTGCTCCCGTGTAGACCATTGTTGATGGCAATCAAGATTTGACTGTCTATACAGATGCTTCTCTTGAAGGTGTTGGAGCGGTATTAATGCAAAGAGGCCAAGTAGTTGCTTATGCTAGCCATCAGTTGAAGCCGCATGAGAAGAGATATCCTACTCATGATCTTGAGTTGTTAGCCATCGTTTTTGCTTTGAAAATATGGAGGCACTATCTTTTGGGTGAGAAATTTGAATTATATACAGATCATAAATCATTGATGTATCTGTTCACCGCGAAGGACTTGAATTTGAGGCAGCAGCGTTGGTTAGAATTTCTTGCAGCATAAAATCTGGATATTTTGTATACTCCAGAGAAAGCCAATGTTGTAGCTGATGCGCTTAGCAGAAAAATGCGATCATCTCCAATCTCATTATTACGCCTTCATTGATTGACAAAATCTCTGTTCTTCAGAAGGATGATGAGTTTATTCAGAGGATTAGTAAAAGAGTTTGGGAAAGCGAACCCTCAAGTTTCCAGATTGATAACAAGGGAGTTCTGAGGCTCTAAGGCCGAATTTGTGTTTCGAATATTCCTAAGCACAGAAGGGAAGTAATGGATGAATGTCACAAGTCCAAACTTAGTGTTCATCCAGGGGTGAGTAAGATGTATCATGATCTCAAGCGCACGTTTTGTTGGAGATCTATGAAAAGAGACATTTCCATATATGCTAGCAGGTGTTCCACTTGCCAACAAGTCAAACGCGATCAACGGAATCTTGCCGGATTATTGCAACCACTAGTGGTTCCAAATTGGAAGTGGGATCAAATTTCCATGGATTTCATTGATGGCTTGCCCCGAACCAAGAAAGGCAATAACAGTATATAGGTGATCGTAGATCGTTTCACGAAGTCCACTCATTTTATTCCTGTTAGATCTACTAGAATAGCTCAAAGTCTGGCGCAAATTTATTTCATAGAAATCGTTAGACTACATGGATTTCCCAGTAGTATTGTTAGGGATAGTAATCCGATATTTTCTACTAAATTCTAGGAAGAATTTCAAGAGGAGCTGGGGACAAAGTTAAATATGAACACCGCATATCATCCTCAAACAAATGGCTAGACTGAGAGGGTGAATCGTGTACTAGAAGACTTGTTGCGGGCATGTATTGTTAATTTTAGCGGATTATGGGAAGATCACTTGCATTTGGTTGAGTTTTCATATAATAACAGTTACCAAGCAAGCTTAGAAATGTCGCCATTCGAAGCATTGTATGGCAGACCAGGTAGATCTCCCGCATGTTGGGTAGAACCAAGCAATCAACTTGTATTGGGTCCGACATGATTCGAGAAGCTTCGGATAAAGTCGATTTCATTAAGAAGCGACTGCAAATAGCTCAGAGCCGACAGAAGAGTTATGCAGATTCGAGAAGAAGAGATTTAGCATTTGTTGTTGATGATTATGTATATTTTAGAGTTTCCACATTCAGAGGAGTAGTCCATTTTGGGAAAACAAGGAAGCCGATGCCTAGATTTATTGGTCCATTTCCTATACTTGAAAGAATTGTAACTCTTGCTTACAGGGTTCAGTTTCAAGACTGGTTGCCAGGAGCACATGATGTATTTCACGTGTCTCAACTTTGAAAGCATGTACATGATCCAGATCTGATTGTGGAGGAAGCCGCGCAGCAAGATTTGGATATTACTCCAAGCTTAGCAGTGAGAAGGGAGCCACTGAAAATTATTGGCAAAGAAACTAGAGTTCTGAGAAACAAGAGAATCCATTTAGTCAAAGTATAGTGGAGCGGAGATCCTAAAGACTGTACATGGGAGAACGAGGATAGCATTAAACAGGCTTATCCCAAGTACAGAGTGGACATCTCTGATTAGCTCTTGTGTTAAGGTACATTTACAATATTTTCCATTTTCCATTTTCCATTTTGTATCCTACTTTACTATTGTTTCCTTTTCAGGGATGAAAAGAATTTAAGTGGGGGAGATTGTAACAACCCGAAAAATCAGAACAAATTTAAAAATTTAATTTTAAGAAATTTTAACAGAAAATATATCTGAATTTAAAAATTCCATATGCCAAATTATTGCTAGGTTTAAATGGGGGATGAAAAGATTTTAAGTGGGGGAGATTGTAACCTCCATTTTCGATGAAATCACTTTTGTTGGATCCAGAATGTCAAATTATTGCTAGGTTTAAATTTTCATAATTTTTGGAATTAATATGTGAGCGTGGTAAATTAAAATGCGTTTGGTAATTTCTATTGAATTGGATCGACCATTAAAAATGCCATTTTACAAATGGCCTCCAAATTTAATGAAATTAATTTTGGACCGTATCGTCAAAACATAGCTAGATTTATTTTTCGGGAATTTTTGGATTCAGTATGTGTCCCCAATATATTAAAATGTACATTCAAATTTACTATTGAATGTTTTATATTTTAATTTAACGAAAAACAAGCTGAAACAGTCAAATGGGCTTACGAAATATAGTCCATTCTGTTCGGAATGGGGGTATTTGGCTAGGGGCGACAGTCATTAGGCTTGATTTGGAGGTCGTATGGGTTAACGGGCCTTTTTGAAATTTAGAGAATTAAAAATAATTTAATTATAAATATGGCTAATGAGAAAGACTAATCCTATCTATAGTCGCCGCCTCTTTCATCGTTTAATGGCCAGAACTGTTCAAAACTTCTTCTCCCAATTTCTCTCAAATTAATCAATGAAACCCAAAGATCTTTTGGAGAATTTTGTAGTGCTCTCCACCTCTTCACATCCATACGGGCATCGCTACCTGGAGTGGAGTATTCTAGCCGGAATTTCATCGTGAACTATCGCCGTTCACTCCGACGCCCCGCCTCCGTACGTCGTGCGAGTTGACCGCTGTGGGCCCCACCTAGTGCACTGCTCTCCCCCCTCCGATGTGGTGCAACCTGATCGGCTTAATACTTCGCGGATTAGAGGCAATCTAAAAACCTAATTTTAAACAAACGAAAAAGGTGTCGGCCCGAGGTATTAGTGAGGAAGAAGGTGATAATTTTTATTTAATTATTCAATTAATTAAAGTAAAAATATCATGAACCTTTAAAAATCCACAACTTGTTCATACGATGTCAAAATCACATGAAACAGGAACCATTGTGATCGTAACAACATCCTCTACATTCTAGAAGAGGCAAGGACATATTTGGAGCTTGCTACGAATTTAGGTGAATTCAATACCAATGTGAAATCTCTAATCTAAAATAAAATTAATTGTGATTGCGCTGTGAAATTTATATATATTCGCTATATAAGATTCATATATGTGTTGTATAAAATCGGAATTATGATTAATTGGGGTTGCGATGAATTGTTGGATTGAATTGTGTAGAAAAAATAAAAAGATCATTTATCGTATCATGTTTATGAATGATTGAATATTCATACATTAACAATAAAAAATATTTTTTTATAGTTTATGAATGATTAAAATGTTTGTACAATAAAAATCATATTTTTGTGGTACATATGAATCAATAAAATGTTCATGTTTATTAAAAATGTTTATACAATAAAAATCATATTTTTATTGTATATATGAATCAACAAAATGTTCATGTTTGTTAAAAATGTTTATACAGTAAAAATCATGTTTTATTGTATATATCAATCAATAAAATGTTCATGTTTATTAGAAAAAATGTTTATATAATAAAAATCATATTTTTATTGTATATATATAAATTAATAAAATATTCATGTTTAAAAGATAAATTTTTTACAATAAAAAAATCACATTTTATTTGTAAGTTTATATCATTAAAAATATTCATTGTTTGAAAAGAAAATGTTTAGACATTAAAAATAACATTTTTAGTGCATGTTATTTTCATTAAAAAGAAACATGTTTTAAATAAAATGTTTAGACATTAAAAATAACATTTTTAGTGTATGTTAGATTCATTAAAAAGAAACATGTTTTAAAGACATTAAAAATAACATTTTAGTGTATGTTAGATTTATTAAAAAGAAACATGTTTTAAATAAAATGTTTAGACATTAAAAATAACATTTTTAGTGTATGTTTGATTCATTAAAAAGAATCATGTTTTAAATAAAATGTCTAGACAATTAAAATAACATTTTAGTGTATGTTTGATTCATTGAAAAGAAACATGTTTTAAATAAAATGTTTATACATTAAAAATAACATTTTTAGTGTATGTTAGATTCATTAAAAAGAAACATTTTTTAAATAAAATGCTTAGACATTAAAAATAAATTTTTTATGTATGTTAGATTCATTAAAAAGAAACATGTTTTAAATAAAATGTTTAGACATTAAAAATAACAATTTTAGCGTATGTTTGATTCATTAAAAAGAATCATGTTTTGAATAAAATGTTTAGACATTAAAAGTAACATTTTTAGTGTATGTTAGAATCATTAAAAAGAAACATGTTTTAAATAAAATGTTTAGACATTAAAAATAACATTTTTAATGTGTGTTTGATTCATTAAAAAGAATCATGTCTTAAATAAATATTTAGACATTAAAAATAACATTTTTAGTGTATGTTTGATTCATTAAAAAGAATCATGCTTTAAATAAATTGTTTAAACATTAAAAATAACATTTTTGGGGTATATTTCATTCAGTAAAAAGAATCATGTTTTTAATTAAAACATTAGACAATAAAATTATATTTGTATTGTATGTTGATTCATTAAAGAGATTCTGCTAAATTAAAATGTAATCATTTACATGTTTGTGAAGTAGAAATAATGATCATTTGTTAATATATGTTTTGTTTATTATAACATTATTATTTGCATGTTAGCGAAGTAGAAAAAATTATACGTTTTGATTCATTAAAATCATGTCTATTACATGTTAGCGGAGTTAGAAATATGTTCATTTCTTAAATATGTATTGATTCATTAGAATCATGTCATTTACATATTAGCGAAGTAGAAAAATAATTACATGTTAGTATATGATTTGTTCATTAAAATATAACTTTTAACATGTTTGTTTAGATAAAAAGAAATACATGTTGAACAAGTTTTGTCATTGAAAAGGGCATTTTAACATGTTAGTTAGAATAAAATGAAAATACATGTTAAACATGTTTTGTCATTAAAAATGACAATTTTATCATGTTAAGTTAGATAAAAAGAAATTTATGTTAAACATGTTTTGACACTAAAAATGACATTTTTATCATGTTAAATTAGAATAAAAGAATCATATGTTAGAATTTGATCCTTTTTGATCAAAACATTATTTTTAACATGTTAGCTAAAATTGTTGAAAGAATTATATTTATATATATAATATATAAATATAAATTAAAATAAAACGAATCGCGCGCGGTAGTTCGCATTTCACAATCATAACTTTAAACGTATACCAAAAGATCTGACCGTCAGATTTTTTTTCAAAACTAGAACCATTGGGTTCGCTTTACAAAGGCCTTTCCAACGATATTAAATTTGTTAAGATCCAAGGGTTAGATTTCGAGAAAAGTGCAATTCAAATTTGGATAAAAACAGCGCTAGGGCCGCTTAACGACCTGAATTGTCGTTCGAATTAAATAGGCAATTTTATATAAATAAAAATAGCGATAAATCATTATAAAATATTATTAATGGTATGAAATGATTTGAATTATATATATTCAAGAATTATTTGAAAAGGCCGAGTTAAACCTCATTTCAAATAATTATACGATGATTTAAAGTCGAAGACATTTAATACGGTGGTTGAAGACCGGCGATCTTCAAATCAAATGGACGACTACTGATGCCCTGAATTGGGTAGCTCCCAGTAAAGGGTCAAAGTGGTAGTTGTCCAGAAGTACTTGTTGATTTTCCGAATATGCGGGAACCTCTCTTCTGTATTGGACATACGGGACGAGGAATAAGGTGTCTCCGGTTTCGTTCAGACCTAGAACGGACTTGTAAATAGATGTGTGTCTAACATTGGATTTCGTTCTGTTTTGATTGATTTTTGTAACATCCCGCATTTTTAATTAAAAATGTACAAATATGTATATATGCATAGACAGATAAATAATGGTGATGTATAATGAAAATTAATTAATATATGGATGGGAAGATAAAATTAATTCGATAATAGTGTGCGTAACGGAAAAGATAATAAAATAAGGATACTTAATTTAAATATCAGGAATTAAGTAAAACGGACATCACCATTGTGTTCGTCTTGGAATTCTGCTTGGAATAGAGTACAAGTTTTCGAAAATCGAACTCCGTATGAAAGAATTACGGCCTTCGGAAGATTCAAGAGAAATTCAGAAATTAAATAGTAAACTAACCCAAACAGGTCGACCTATACGAAGGCAGGTCGACCTGGAGGTCGACCTACCCTAGGCAGGTCGACCTGGAGGTCGACAGAAATACCCCACCTCCGTTAAGCTCACTCACAAAGGGAATGCCTTAATTTTGGTGGAGCATTATAGGTAAAAGACACATATAATTTACAAGGTAGACATATATAAGCAGTGGAAAAATTAGATTTATTTCATTCGTGGTTCATAACAATAACATTACAGCAAACTGTCTCAAAACAACTTCCAAATCATTACATCATAATCTTTGTCTTGATTATAACATAAAGAAGCATAAAACAAAATAAAACTTCATAAATCCCCAAGTAGTAGTGTGTCCAAAGCCATAGCCAAAGATAGGAGGTTCCAAGCTATACATCACAGAGTCTTCAAGCTTGGAAAGATGAACGGTCCAAATTAAGTTGAGCAATTCCCTCCCTGGGTACCTGAGGGGGGAACGAAAGAAAAGAGAGCGAAAGAAAAATGGGTCAGACATAAGTCTAGTAAGTCCAGTGATTATTCAGCATGTAAACTAATAATAGAACCATGACTTGAATAAGCTGGACACAGGACAATAACAGGAAATAAGGTAACATAGGATAAGGCAAGATAAACAAGGCAAGATAAACTAATCATACTATCACACTTATATCCATGTTCTCTGCACCTACTAGATATTTCAACCATCTTGATGAGTTCAAACTCAGTGATCCCTTTTTATCGATCGGCTCCTACTCGCACGCATTTACTACTTGTGTCATACAGCCCGCCCGATTGTAGATACCTGTGTTGGTCCCACCACGGGGTGTATCAAAACCTATGGTGGCAACCCGAAATGATTCAAGATGCACAATGTATAACTAGTGATGCCCAGTGCCTGCTTTTTTCCACTACGGAGTACGTGCACGCCCGTACTCTGTCGGAACCAACACTGACGCACCAACCGCCGTTGTTTTGACCGCTTATAATCAGCCCAGTAATCGTGACCCACCCTTCCTAGTTCAGGGTACCATGATACATCTATGTGGGTTACTGCTGAAATGGGTCTCCATTACTAGGGTTCCTAATCAACATGTTAAATTGGTTAAGTATCCAAGTTAACCTAACCCCACCCATCAGTTAGTTAACATGTTGTATTTGGTTAACTGTCGCCTTAATTAACTTAACCCTACAATTCCTGACTTAGCTTTAATTCATTCATTAAAGCACCAACCACTCACATTAGATAGGTATTGTTGCGGTTACTGGATGTGCCGGTCGGTTCCGGGAAGTTTTACACCGCAACTCAGTCTAATCTTGAGTTCTTTTAGGCTCGATGCACTAACCTCCCACATTAGATATATATTGTTATGGCTGCTGGATGTGCCGGGCGGTTCCGGGCGGTCTTACACCGTAACTCAATCTAACCTCGGGTTTGGCATATTCATCTTTTCTAAATTTACATATTTGCCTCTTTATTTTTATATGTAAATTATTTTCATTCAAGTCAAGCCCCACTTTCCCTTTAAATCAAGTTCATAATTTTTTGGTATGAAAATTTATACCACTTTATGCCATAAAACATTTACATGTTTATGAGCCAAATATGCCAATTATATGTAAATTTCATGTTTTTCCCCAACGTTACCCCCGTTAAACGTTCGCATAAATCACATAAAATGTTAGGTTCGATACATAGCCTAACTTATATACAAAAGGGGAAAAATTGGAACATGTAATAATTCCAACATCATAAAAATATGGATCTAACTACACATGTATCATATGAATTTGGCATAGAACAATATACATTCAATTATGAACTTGCAAATTTAGATCCACTCAACATGAATCATGAAATAGGGGTTTTACATAGAACTACATAAATTTAAAATTAGGCATGTACTTGCGAACTTGCAAATTAGTTGGATCATATTTAACATGAACCTAATCATATTAGCATGTAGTTTTGGTCATATATGTTATCTGGTTGAACTTACATAAACATAGAAAAATTCCCAAATTGTCATACATCATACACCAAATCATACAACTTGAAATGTGATTGCCAAATTATACAATATGGTATGTCATCACCAAATTACACAATATGATATCCATTGTCAAATTATAAGATATGGTATGCCATCGCCAAATTACACAATATGATATCCATCGCCAAATTATACAATATGGTATGTCATCGCCAAATTACATAATATGATATGCCATCGCCAAATTATAATATGTCATCGCCAATTTATCATCAAATTACATACAACATGGTCATAAACTAAACATGATAAGAGTCATAGTCTTAATCAATTAAGTTTTAACAAAAAGGATAGGCATAAATTTATAGATGGCATTTTTCTACATCTAGTTATTTAGTCATAATTCCAATATCGTTTAGGTCTAAATGATAATTGGACTTACAAAAAGGAGACTAGTCTTGCATTCTGAGATCTGTATTCTGAAATTGAATATCTCTCCTTTGTTGTAGACGTTGAATTCTCTTAGTTGAATTAGATTTCATTTGTAATTCCTAACTTGCTTTCTAGTTGAAGGAGAATGGTGGCTACTCTAGGTTGAGTTCTGGCAGCATGACGGTCTTAGGAATATTTTTGTGTGGCTTAGGGTTTAGATTTAGGTTGCTTATGTAGAAGTTTGATTTAATAGGAGCCGTCAGATCAACCCAGGGCAAATCAAAGCCATTCAAACCTAAGAGAACCAACCAGAACTTGCAATACAAGCCCTAATGACACAAAAAATCGTCATAGGAAGAAACACGTCAGTTTTTAGATCTGGCCCGAGTGGGAGGTCGACCCCCATGTCGACCCCCTGGCCGACCATTATGGGGGGAGGTCGACCCCCTGGTCGATCTCATGGTCGACCTATCCTTGGGCGGGAAAATTCTCGCCCAACCCGCTTCTGCTTCTGATTTTGAATTTTGAATTTTCTGAACTTTAATCTGTGCTGTTTATTTAAATTCTTGAATCTTCTGAAGGTCACAACTCCTTCATACAGAGTCCGATTTACGCAAACTCGGACTCTATCTCAAGTAGAATTCTGAGATGAACGTAATGGAGTAATCCGTTTCCCTTAATTCTCACATTTGTAATTATTTATTCTTTAATTCGTTACTTTAGTGTTTATAGAAAACACGGGGTGTTACATTCTCCCCTCCTTAAAGGATTTCGTTCCCAAAATCTTCGAGTCAAGGAGAACGTATATCCTACCATCCAATCGTCCATCTACTCATCCATCAACCACAGGCGTCCATTGTCCTTAAAAATACTTCTAATGCTTCATGATCATATGCATAGTGTGTGTACATGTCCTTATCTAATGAAAAATCAGGCGGTCTACTGATTCAGTTGACCTCCTTGATGCAAGTAAGCTTGGTTCTATGTGTCCATTACGTATGCAATCATCCCTAATCATACTTTCTAAATGAGTGCACAATCATTCATACAAATGCAACGTCCATATGATAACACATCAAGTTTCAATCATATACAATACATATATGCATATGCAATATCAAAGTGACAGAGCCGATCTAACACCTAATGTATGTGTATATGCATCCACGAGCAACCACTAACAACCACTTGCAACCACTTGCAACCATCAATCATAACATGTTTCAAATACATGTTTGCATCCATTAGTTTCTACCTAAGGATTGAGAATAGCACTGAGGTAAATACTAAAAAGATAGATACGAGCATGAATAAACTTAAGGAAAAGAGATCAAAGATGTACCCTCAAAAAGGAAAGGGTAGGCTGCGCCTATCTTGGCTTCGGTCTCCCAAGTTGCGTTTTCCTCAGTGTCACTCCATTGAACTTTAACAAGTTTGACTTCGCGGTTGCGTAGTTTTTTGACTTTTGTACCCAAGATACAAGTTGGAACTCTTCTCATAGTCGCCTCTCATTTTACTTCTACTTCCTCTAACATGATTGGTTCCACCACTTCTGCAGACTCATGTAAGCACTTCCGTAGGTGAGAAACGTGAAAGACATTATGAACTCCAACCAATCTTTCAGGCAGCTCTACTCTGTAAGCCATCTTTCCAATCTTTTCAATGATAGGAAACGGCCCTACAAATCTTGGTGCCAACTTTCCTGTGGATCCGAAGTGAACGACGTTCCTTAAAGGAGATACTTTAAGGAAAGCCCTGTCTCCTACCTCAAACTCAAGGTCGGTCCTTCTTTTGACTGCGTGGGACTTCTGTCTATCTTAGGCAGTCTTCATTCTTCTTCGTATCAAGTCCGCTTTCTCTGAAGTTTCTCTAATCATATCTGGTCCAAGTATGAGCTTGTCTGTAGACTCCCACCAACAAGTTGGTGATCAGCATGGTCTTCCTTATAAAGCTTCAAAGGGCGCCATGCCTATGGTGGCTTGGTAGCTGTTGTTGTAGGCAAACTCCACCAAAGGAAGATGATCCTCCCATGTTCATCCATAGTCAAGAATTCATAATCTCAAGAGGTCTTATAATACTCGATTCACCCTTTCCGTCTGACCATCGGTTTGGGGGTGATAGGTCGTGCTTAAGCATAGCTGTGTGCCTACAGCCTCTTGCAAGCTCTTCCAAAACTCGCTCGTAAAGATAGGATCACGGTCACTCACAATGCTGGAGGGTGTCCCATGGAGTCGAACTATCTCTTTAAGATAAATGGCTGCTAAAGATGAGACAGTCCTTCTGATTTTGACGGGTACAAAGTGAGCGTTTTTAATGAGCCTGTCCACTATTACCCAAATACTGGTATTGCTCCTTCTTGACCTAGGAAGCCCATCGACAAACTCCGTTGAAATGCTATCCCATTTCCACTGCGGGACCTCTAGTGGAACACCCCACCTACGTTAAGGTCACTCATAGAGGGAATGCCTTAACTTCGGTGGACCATTATAGGTAAAAAAATGCAGATAAATTACAAGACAGACAAATAAAGCAGTGGAAAATAAAGTCATTTTATAAACAACTTAATTCAGTCAAGCTTTTACAACAATTTCCTCAATCATACTTAAATGTAATACGTAGAACATCTGTCTTGATTTAAAAACTTCCAAGAACAAAAGAAGCATAAAAACAATGATATTCCCCTATAAAGCACGAACCAGCCATAGGAGTGGAAGAGAGAGAGTCCAAAGCGATACACCAACTAATCTTCAAGCTTGGAAAGAGAAGAGGTCCAAGTTAGGTTGAGCTATTCCCTCCCTAACTACCTGGGGGGAAACGGAAGAAAAGAGGCGAAAAACAAACTAGGTCAGACATAAGTCTGGTAAGTCCAATGATCTTTCAGCATGCAAACAAGATAAAGGATCATGACATGAATAAACCGAAAATAGGACAATACCACAAAAACAAGGTAATTAAAGACAAAATAAGTGCAAGGTGAACTGAATGTGCTTCTACTTTTTCTCTGCTTCACTACTACTCTGTTAATCTGATTTCTATTTTATCTCTGCACCACCTAACTAGTGTCTCAACTAGTAATCTGTATAAAATGATAATCGTGATCCCAACCCCCCGTAATTGTCGTAGCCTTCAGGTGTACATCTATCGTGAGGATTCCACCTCAATAAGCCTAATTGCCATGAACATGTTAGATGTACCCTTACTACCCTATCGATCAGCTCCCTACTTGTATTCATGTTCCATGTGTTTGTGCCAATCGGCCCTCTCTTGCATGTAGATACCCTGTGTTGGTCACATCATAAGGTGTATCAACCCTTATGATAGCAACCCAACATGATTCAAGATGCACGGTGTATAACTACTGGTACCCAATGTCTACTTTTTCCAGCTCCGAAGTACGTGCACACCCGTAAATTGTCGGAATCTACACAGACGTACCCCCCGCCATTGCTTTGACCGCTTATAATCAGCCCAGTAATCGTGCCCACCCTGCCTAGTTCAGGGTACCGTGATACATCCATGTGGTTTGCTGCTGAAATGGGTCCCCGTTACTAGGGTTTCCTATTGGTTAAGTTTGTGGGCCTATATTTACTAATATTACCCACCAACCCGATATGTACTTAACCCTCCCATTGATTCAAGCATTTTTAATAAATGGTTAAGTTTTGTGGGCCTATATGTACTAATATTACCTACCTACACGAGATGTACTTAACCCTCCCATCGATTCAAGCATGTTTATTTAATAGTTAAGTTTTGTGGGCCTATATTTACTAATATTACCCACCAAACCGATATGTACTTAACCCTTCCACTGATTCAAGCATGTTTATTTAATGGTTAAATTTTGTGGGCATATATTTACTTATATTACCCACCAACCTGATATGTACTTAACCCTCCCGCACAGTATGCCATATTAGTTAATTGTTGTCCACTCATGTTAACTTAACCAACTCATTCATCATGTCATATTGGTTAAGCATTTCGTATTAACTTAACCCTCCTTACTAATCATGTTGGATCGGTTAAGTGTTTCCTATTAACTTAACCCCGTTCGTTCATCAAGTTATATTGGTCAAGTGTTTCTTGTTAACTTAACTCCATGTATTCATCTTGTTATATTGGTTAAGTGTCATCAATCAATTTAAGTTAACTTAACCCTCCTACGTGTCATGTTACTTTGGTTAAGTGTTGCCTTCTTGTGTTAACTTAACCCTACTACAAATCAAGTTATATTGGTTAAGTGATGCCCTCTTATTTTAACTTAACCTTTCCATAAATCAAGTTATATTGGTTAAGTGTTTCTAAATTTACTTAACCTCGCCCACTTGTCTAATTAACATGTTAAAACGGTTAAGTGTTCTAAATTTACTTAACCTCACCCACTTGTCTAATTAACATGTTATAACGGCTAAGTGTTCTAAATTTACTTAAACTCACCCACTTGTCTAATTAACATGTTATAACGGATAAGTGTTCTAAATTTACTTAACCTCACCCACTTGTCTAATTAACATGTTATAACGGTTAAGTGTTCTAAATTTACTTAACCTCACCCACTTGTCTAGTTAACATGTCATAACGGTTAAGTGTTCTACATTTATTTAACCTCACCTACTTGTCTAATTAACTTGTTATAACAGTTAATTGTTCTAAATTTACTTAACTTGTGATGGCCCACCCCGCACCAGTCGACATTTCCTCCGATAGTGCGTTGTACTCACGCCCGACAAGCACAGAACGGTCGCCAAAGAAAGGAAAGAAGATGAAGGAACAAACAAAGAAACCTCTAGAATGTCTCACAGCGCATGGAACAAAATATAGTAATAACATAATATTGACATAAAACAGTCGAGACAGTGGATAAGCTGAAAACTAAACCAACATAGCAGCGGAAATCCTAATACAGCTTATGATCCAACATCATTATTACAATTTTAAACTGTCTCTAGAGTAAAAGAAAGCTAAAATAGAAAATTCACTACTAATGCTCAAGCAGTGATCTTTAATAACACAGGGAGAATATTTATATGTATCATACGTGGAAGCCTCCTGCTCGTTTCCGGATCAACTACTCGTGCATACCCAGCTAACATGTCTCTAGTCTGCTTGTGAGAGCACCCAAAGTAATAAGAAGAGACATAAAACTCTGGATCAGACAAAAAGTCTGGTATGAGCGATAAGCAACAAAACAGAACAATAACAAGTATACAAAACCATACCTGAACCTGGACCTGCAACCAAATAGTTAGCACTACATACCGTACAATACTCTAAGGTGCCACTAAACAAATGGTGTAAAGAATACGGGGGTGGGGTTGTGCATTTCGTAATGATGACAACAAATCAAACATAGCAATCATCCTCACATCTCTCACTCAGTGCGTAAATCATACGATATCCACTACCTTGGTCACCTATCCATTGGGCCATGACGGAATGCAATTCCGTACAAATATCACTACAAGCCCACTATCCGCCTCTCAGTGGTGAACCAAGGTTATGAATATCGACAACCCCTTTGCACACGTACCGCAGCAAAGACCAACTCATGAAGTCGACTCGTTGGTTCCCAACTGGATCCTGAGCTCTAACTTCTTATTTGGACTACCTTTGCATCTCGGGTTATTGGTCTTCTTCTCCGGATCAGTCTTCTTCCTTTGCTTTGCTTCGGATCGTACTCCCATCGGGTTCGTCGTCATCACCCCTGGCGGATTGGGTCGGTTCCTTTAAGTCCAATCGCCATACATCGGTTCAGTTCAGAGGTGGATATGCAGGTCAGGTCGGGGTGGCCTTCCTCCAGCGGTTCGGATCGGAGTCCGCACCTCTTGGCTTCATGGAAAACTCCTCTGGTTCGGTCCTTCTTCCCAAGCACTCCTGATTGGGTCGGGTCTCTCAAGCTTCTCCATGGTGCATCGGTTCGGGTCGGAGTAGCTTCATGCCCACGAGGGCGGATCGGGTCGGGTGTGAGCAGCTCTCGTGGAAGGTGGTTTGGATCGGGCTCCTTCCTCCGATCCGATTCGGATCGGCCAAAATCCTGCAACTTCTTCCAACGACTGTTTACGCCATTCGATGGTGTTTTCGACCAATCTAACACTTCTAGACAATCACAAATCATATCATACAGTCATAGCAACATGTATAATCATTCACAACCATCAAAACAACAATCCTAGCATGTAAAACGGATCAAACATAGCCAAAATTCCATATTTTCCCTTAAGCATGTTTAAGCAAAACTAATCGTAGGATTAACAAAACTTAACCAAATCAACCCAAATTTCTAACAGAGGTATAAAACATTATTTTCGAATTTATAAATATCTTTCCCATAATTTATTAATGCATAAATTCGCTAATCTTCACTCATTACCCTTAATCAATCGTAATTAGTGCAAAACTATGCAAATCACTCACCTTAGCCACAAATAAACCTTAGATCTGAAATAAATCTCAGATATGGCGCGAATACCAATGCTAAACAGCAGTACTAATCTTGATTTGGCAAAGATCTCCCTTGATTTGATGTTGCTAAGCTTAATCCTTGATTAGAAAGTGATTTGGAGGTGATTTAGAGGTTGGAGGCCATTTTTAGGGTTTCTAAGAGGTAAGTGGAGGCTAGAAAACTGAAATGGAATGAAACCTTAACTCTTCTCAGCCTCCACATAACCCTAATCCTGAAATGGGTTATGGGCCCATTCACTAATCACCCTAGTTGGCCTGGTTAAGAAGTTTTTCACCTTCAAAACCTTATTTCAACCATATCTCCCAAACGTTAAGTTCGTTTTTCACATGTGACCACTCTACGGAAAGGTAAACCATCATCCGAAGTCAATGGAAGTGGTTTCAAGTCAAAAATCCTTTCCAATCAAAAGTTATGGCCGAAACAAGATTAGCTAGGGGGAAAACGGTCATTTAAAAATGGGCAAAAATCATGAACATGGGAAATGACCCCAATGGTCGTTTCCCAAAGCAACATGACCATACGACTTCATATAGGAAAGAAATAAATATTCTACGATCCTTCGATGCGTAGAATGCAGGTTGTTACATTCTCCCCTCCTTTAGAAATTTCACCCCCGAAATTATCTAACCAAGACACACAAAGGGTTCCGCATGCCTTTCAGCCATAAAACAACAATCAAACATGCAAAACAAGCAAAACAAATCTATCCTAGCATGCGGAATAACTAAATTGCAAAGTAAATCTTACCAGGCAAAGAGTTTTGGATACGACTTTCTTATGTCATTCTTTACTTCCCAAGTACAGCAGTTCTCTCGCCATCGATTCCCATCTCTACCCTAGAGGTAATTTCCAATAGGTTGGGATCGTCCCTCTGACTGGAACCGATCCACTTAATCTAGATCGATCTAATCGTCAAGCTTATTAGCGTTTCTGAATCCAATTCACATTTAAGTCTGAAGTCATATCCCATGATATACTCTCGTTGTTTCCATTCCAAAAAAAAGCCTCTAAACTGGCATGTCTCCTACCCAAATGTATAAGCTATCAAACCCAGTCCGGTACTGTGGCATTTGTCTACTGTCATCTTCTTAGGTAATCCAACCCTATATGCCAAATTTTCAACTACATTCCAAATGTCCTTTCAAGTCCAACTAGAGTCCTTCCTACATTCGTATTGCACGTCCAACGTACATTCACCTCCTAGAGGAAAACTAGACCCATCCAATGAACCTAGGTACTCCAATTATACTTGTACTGCACGTCCAACGTAAATTCTCCTTCTAAAGGTCAACTAGACTCATCCAATGAATCTAGGTACTCTACCTTCGAGTCCAAGTCCAACTTGAAGCTCCTATATCCGCTGAATCTTCAAGGTCAACTGTAACAACCCGAAAATCTGGGCCAGTTAAAAATTTTTATTTTGGCAATTTTAGCGAATTTTGATTATTTAAAATGAATTATTTTAAATAATATCGACGAGAAATTTATTTTTGAATATATTCGAACGTATATATTATACGCGTCGTCGTTAGAATATAAATATTTATATATAATTAAAAAAGGAATTGAAAATGGCGCGGTAGTTCGATAATTCGATTTCAAACTTCAATTGAATGTACCGGGTGCAAAACAATCCGGATTTTAGTGAAACCAGAAATCATAGGATCTATTTGATAGTATCTTTCCAACGGATGTAAGAAACTGAGACTTCGCTTTAGAAGTTAAAAGATATGTCTAGTTTAAAATTCAGAAAAGTCGCTGTGGAATTTATATATATTTTAATATATATAAAGGCCTTGAAAATAGCCGTTTTGCAAACGACCTCGGAATTTGACGAAACTAGTTTTGTTAGGACCGTGTCGTCAATACGAAGCTAGAAATAATTTTTCTGGAATTTTTAGGGTCTGTATGTGGCCCCGGTAATTTGAAATGTGCGTTTAAATTGAATATATAAAGAATTATACTTTAAATTCAACGAAAACTGATTCAAACAGTCGAATTGGCCTGCGATACATATCCCATTGTGTTCGGAATGGGGGTAAAACGCTAGGGACGACAGTCGGCGGGTTCAATTTCGAGTTCATATGAAAAGTCAACAAATGGAGAATCAAATGGAATAAAATAATAATTATAAACTTATATAAATAACCCTTTTTGACCAGTCAAACCCTAATCCACCCCCATTCCCTTTTCTGCGCCGCTACTCTCAAACCGACAGCAGGAATCGTTCAAAATGAATTCCCTCTTATCTCCCTCCAAATCCAATAATTAACGAAAATTACTAAACGAAATTGAGGAGCATCATGAGTTCTATAAAGTGGACGGACGAGATTGGATTTGCTGCTGTGTCTCGCAAGAATTAGTGGCTCCATCATCCACCGTTCGAGCACGCAGATCGAGGCGACAGGAAGGCCGAGTTGGCCGAGATTACTGGAGGCGGAGGGGCTCGAGGCGGCGGTCATCCTGGCGTAGTCCGATGGTGATCCGGTCATCGGCGAGGCGACAATTCCAAGCCCTAGCGCACGACAATGTTGGGTTTCCTGGAACCTGGAGCAGAACGTGCAAAGTGGAAGGGTAATTAACCCTTAATGATAGCAATTAATGATAAATGGTGTGACTAAATTATATTAACTTGTGTATAAAATTGTAATATAGATATACGTTGTTTAAAAATACAAGTATACATTATTTTCAAAATACAGTTTTTAGGATAGAAAATATTATTTTAGAAAAGAAAATATTATTTTAGAAAAGAAAATATTGTTTTTAGAATAGAAAATATACAGTTTTTAGAATTGAAAATAAACATAGCGACATTTTAGAACATAAAAGTAGCATTGTTTTCTTTTGAAATAACGTATATAAAAATAAAAGAACTTTGCTTTGAAAAATAAAAGAACTTTGCTTTGAAAAATAAAAGAACTTTGCTTTGAAAAATAAAAGAACTTTGCTTTGAAAAATAAAAGAACTTTGCTTTGAAAAATAAAAGAACTTTGCTTAGAAAAATATACATATGATTTTGATAAGAAAAATATACATATGATTTTGATAAGAAAAATATACGTATGTTTTGAATTGAAAGAAATAATATCGTTTTAAAAAGGGATTTTTATGTACCTTAACATTATATAGGAAAGATGTAATTTTTAAAATATGAAGAACAAGTGTAAAGATATAATCTTTAGTGTTAGAAATATAGAATTTTGACGATGATAAAAATATGATTTCAATATGGATTTGCATGGAATTTTTATTTCAGTCTTTAAAATATATGAAGCGATAAGAAAAATATGATTTTTATAAAGTAGAGATATTAAAAATATGATTTTTATTATGAACAGAGTGAAATAGATTGCGATGGAGCTGGTGGAAAACAAATCCAGATGTTCAGATATTCAGAAATAAAACTGGAGAAGTGGATCCCTCAGTGAGAACCTCTCACTTTAAATTTCTTTTTCTAGTTATATATATATATATATATATATATACTAGGATGCAGACGGTGCTTAGTAGCACCCGACACCCGTCATCCACAGACCATGGATGGCTTGTTTGTTAAATTGTTTGGTTGTGTAGTTGGTTAGATTATTTGGTTTGAACTGAATTGTTTGGTGAAATAAAATTGATTTGATTGATGTGTGAATGGCGTGGACCTTCACTAGACCGGGGATAAGGCTAGGCCTCGTCCCATTTCTAGTATCATGCCGTTATGCCGCCGAAATTTTCTAAAATATGTTAGAAAAATAAAAATATCATTTTTATTGTGTAAATGAAATGAATAGAAATTCATGTGTTAAAATAAAAATAAAATATATTATCATAAAAAAATATAGTTTTAACGTGAAAGTGAATAAATAAATATTTATAAACAAATCGGCCGATTTGACTGATATTGAATGGGTCGATAAATTTTACACATCGCCCAACTGCACAACTAAAAATCTGTGTTTGATTGTTTGAAACCCCACACGGGTTTGGGATGAAATATGAATTTCACTCATCCTGATTGATTAAATATGTCGATCGATTGATTGACAGGCTGTTATAAGCGTAAGATATCTATATTTGATGCTTATACAGTGTAGTGCACTTTGGTTGATGGTTGATTGTTTATTATTGCTATTATATACATGTGTTGTATGGAATCCATATAATTAACGTTATATGGTGATTGATTGGGCCTCATTCCAATGGGGAAAGTAATGAATATTATAAAAGAAAATTCATGTGTTGAATATAAAAATAGTGATGTGTTGACAGTACTCATGTGTTGAGATTAGTCGTGTGTTGAAATAAATATAGATTCATGTGTTGAATGGGATAATATTCATTTGTTGGATAGAATAAAGAAGTTTTGAAAATATAAAGCCATGTTGATTAGATTGACGCCATTTTGACGTAAACGATATTTATATCGATTTTATTCATTTCGAAATGAATTGAATTGAAAACGATTTCGAAATGAATTGAATTGAAAACGATTTCGAAATGAATTGAATTGAAAACGATTTCGAAATGAATTGAATTGAAAACGATTTCGAAATGAATTGAATTGAAAACGATTTCGAAATGAATTGAATTGAAAACGATTTCGAAATGAATTGAATTGAAAACAATTTCGAAATGAATTGAATTGAAAACGATTTCGAAATGAATTGAATTGAAAACGATTTCGAAATGAATTCAAATTGAATTGAATAGAAATGAATTTTAAAACGAATTTATAAAGAAGAATTCAATTTTGATTTGAATTGAAATGGAAGTTGAAATTGTTTTGAAACGAATGTAGAACTATTTATAAAATTCGTTTTAAAAGGAAATCGACGAAATATATATAATATATATATATTATATATATAATGGCCTGAATAGAACGCGCCGCGCCGCGGTAGTTCGTGAATTTCGACCATTTATTTCAAACGGACATTGCGGGAGATCCGACCGTCGGATTCTCCTAAAACCAGAACCGTTGGGTTCGTATCGAAAAGAGCTTTCCAATGAATATTAGAAATTTGAAATCTAACGGTTGGATTTGGAGTTATGTCCAAATCAAATTCGAAAAAGGTCGTTGTAAGTGCAGTTCGATGGCCGTTGTTGGAAATCGACTGTACGGGCCTTGGTAAAATTATTAAAAATATCTATAATTTGTGTAAAATTATAATATGTGAATTGGAAAGAATTGGGCTGGAAAACTCCACATTTGAATAGGTAAAAATAGATTTCTATCGAAATGAACTAGTTTTGAACTAGAATTAAAATCAATTTATTTTTGAAATAAATAAATTGAATTTGAAAGTGATTTTGAAAATTATCGATAATTTCCAATACGTGGCTTGGACTGGAGTTGAATCGAAATTATCTTTGGGATATTTCAATGTTGGATTTTGTGACTATACAGATATTGTTATGGGAATTTGAATGATATATTTTATATCGTTATTCCCAATACGATATATGTTGGTTTCAGAATTTGATATTGAATATAAGCCGATATATTTTCTATTCAAAGCTTGTATTTAATATCAGATGTGATTTGGGTTTATCGTGGATCGTGTTTTAGATGACGTTGGTGCTTTAACCCAGTTAAAGGCATAATAATGATTTTTGAAAAGATTAAAACTAAGTGGAGTTTTAATGAATCTTTAATTAGATTAAAAATGTGAATTGGTAATTTAAATTATCAAATCTGAAAGGTGATCGAGAATGGAGTACCACCAGTTTTGCTCCAAAGCGATAGTTAAATCTTTAAATAGATTTGAACGTGAAATGGTAATTAATTTTATCGATAACACAGTGGTGTTAGATGTGGAGTATTACCAGTTTTCTCCATGGGATATATAGGTTGGGATCGGGAAACAAAATAATAATTACTTCGGTGTGGTTCGCTAATCCCGACTAGTTTGGAAAACCATGATATGGTTTGAAATGATATCCAAAGGAAGATTAAAGAATAAATTTAGAAGAATTTATCTTGAATAAAATTAATGGGAATCTTTCCCTAAAAATGTGATTTTGTGAATAAAAGAATATTCTGAATTGGAATGAGGCGATTGATGTGTTCGTGTAACATTTGTTTATCATATACGTGGGTTATTCAGAAAGGCCGGGTTTACACCCATTCTGAATAACCGATTCGACGAGATGTCGAAGATGAAGACGGTGGTTGAAGGCCGGAAGTCTTCACATCGTTTGGATAATTACTGACGATCCTGATTGGGCTGTACACCCAAGAGGATGGAAATAGTTGGCGGTCGTCCAGACGTACTTGGAGATGGATGGATATGCGAGGAAAGTGCCTCCGGTTTCGTTCAGACCTAGAACGGACTTGTAAATGGATGGTGTGTCTGACATTGTATTCCTTTATATTGTATTTGTTGATCTCTGCTAAATGTATATCTGTTTGGCGGCGGAGAATTTATTCTCTTGCTTAACGCCCTTCTCTGAGACATATGAGCTCAGAGGTTATATATTGGCAGAAATCAATGGTACGATATGGATTGATAGTGTGGCATACTGAGATGCAGTGATCCAGACTTTTGTTGAAAAGCAAAGTTTGGTGGTTGATGATCAAAGCGCAGCTGATATAGCATGGCTTTGTGTATAGCGTTGACCCGCGAGCCTCACAGCCCGGGATGGTGGTAAACTGATGGTTTGATCAGTATACATTTTTAGTATAGTGGATTCGGTCGACCGAGATTGAGCTTCGTGCTCGGAGGGATAGAGTAAGCGGTGTTTTCTCTTGCTGGGACGTAAGCCGCGGTGATACTTGAGTCCCAAAAGTGCGGATGTGCATAGCGGTGTTTTCTCTCGCTGAGACGTAAGCCGCGGTGATTTGTACTACGCGATCGATCTTTCGAATCAGGAGCCACCATGATGGAAATCCAATTTCCGATACGTGTGATTCGGTTTTAGTTGTATTACTAGTATGGCGACATGATATAATGGTACCCATGCCGTCTATGATTGATATTTAGGATTGGAATTGTTTTGACACTATACACATATTATAGTATCAAATGATGTGTTTTTAAACGTATCAAGCATGTTTGGCTGTTATAAGGTAAAACCCTATCCTCCGGCTTGCGTTGCATTGTGTGATGGGACCTGGGTCTTATAACAGCTTCATTTTTCGAAAAAGCATTGCGTTGTTTATTCTATGCACTAGTATTCTTGGGAGGAAACCCGTTCCGTGTTATATGGCGTGGTCCCTTGAGTTACTCTCTTATAAAGTAAAGTTTTAAATAACTGTTTTAGTTCTCACACCAGTCACATGACTGACCTGGAGTTTATTGTTTTAACCTAAACTCTGGGTGCCCTTATTTTCGACACGGGCAGCTAGTAGTTTTGGTTTTGCAGATTTATATTCACAGGATCCTGGTTTACAGCTGGAATGATATCCGGAAAGCTTTGTATCCGTATATCTCTTCTAGTTGTGTATTATATTATTTTCCGCTGCTATGTACTTAAATGTAATTTAAATCTCTGATATTTCTGTGTAATATTCTTTTATACTCTGTATATTCTTGTAATCTGATGCATTGTTGTAATATACAATGAAATGTTCTTCTGTTTGTGTTCTATTTTGTCGTGTTCTCAAAACAATTCGTTCTTTCTCATCTCTTCGGAGACCGGGGAAGTTTCGGGTCGCTTCATCAACGGACGCCCCACAATGCCTAACATACTTCAAGTCTAACGTAAAGTATCTTACACCCGTCATATCACCATGATCAACGAACTTATACTATTCCCATTCAACAGGATCCTACAGGTGATACTCAAGAGAAGAGAGGTAGGAGCAAACACAACAACCATATCAACCATCAAACAATTCCTATCTATCACCTGCTAAAGCCATGAATACGTCGATACCTGTATGTCTGGTCCAACCAACATCAATAACTAATGGAAACTCTGCCTCCAAACGGACTACCATACGTCCAATGTACGTTTATCCTCCAAGTATAACTAGATCGTGTCCAACGGATCCAAGGTAAGCGGGCGTCTCCAAATACCCCTGTTTTTAGTCCACCTGAAACACTCGAGTCCCACCCAAGTCTATCCATTATCTTGCTGCCCTCTCGAGTCCAACTCGAGCCAATCCAATTCCTTGCATCCTTCTCGAGTCCAACTCGAGTCAATCTATTACCCATAAACTCAGACCCAGTCTTGAGTATCCATTACCTACAAACGCTAGTCCAAAGTGAGTCGTCTCCCTATTCATTGCATCTCCAAGATCAACGAACACCCATTTTGTTTTACAAGTCCAACTCTAACTTGAATCGTCCTAATCTTTGTTGCATCTTCCATGATCGACGAACACATCCTATTTCTTCAAAGTTCTACTATCCAAAGAGAACATCAGTACAGGGTCCTAGACAATCCATTACTTTGTATCTTTCTCGAGTCCCACTCGAGTCATCTCATAACCCTATCGAGTCTAACTCGGGGCAGTCCACACCATCGAATAGTCTTATCCTGTCACAGCTGCCCATCACTCCTCGAGTAACCCAAGACATCATCCAATGAAGAATCGCAATAACTATTTATCTCTCATGCTAACCATCCTAGTCAAACTCGAAATTCCCCAGGCATAAGCCCCAAAGGCCTAAACCAATATCAGACAAGCACCCAAGGAATATCTCCTCCGAATTCGGACAATCCACGTGAGGTGATACTAGCAAAACAACTAAGCATTGGAGCACTCATTTGCCTCCCAGAGACAACTAGAACTTATTACAACGATAACCTCTCAGCTTCCTTAACTCCAGTTATTATCGCCATCACTAGGTAGGTATCTAATACCACCTTATTCCTTTAGAGTAGATCGACTCCCCAAAATAATGCTAAACCCAGTAAAGCCCAAAACAAAGTAATCACAAACAAACATACATCCATGACTCGATAAGACCACGTTACGGCAAATCATAATAAGGCTAGTCGAACCACCAATCGGGTTCGTCACTACTAAAGGTCTATCGACTAACTCAGGTTTGTCAAACAAAACTCGATCAAAAAACATCTTAAATAGAAAGCATACCTCGAATAATGACACATTTTTTCCTTCTGCGTTGTAGTTGGGGCATTCGACGAAGAAGGAACAGCGTTGATAGCATATGCTTTCACGTTCTGCTTCTCCCTAGGAGGTTGTAGACAATCATTCTTGTGGGTTCCCGCCTGGCCACTGTTAAAGCACTTCCTTTCCCCAAGCTTTTCTCGGCAGTCTCTGGCATAGTGGCCCTTCTTGCGACAGCTAAAGAACTCTCCAACTTTCTTATTCTTCTTATTCTGACCATCCCTGGTTCGGTCTTGTTTCCTCTTATCCTCGGAATTATTCTTGCCTCCACCGCCTGCTTGCGGCTTTTACTCCTCTGCAGATGCAATAGCAACCTCAGTCTTTGGCTTAGGGTAAAGACTCTCTGACCTCAATGTTTTTCCCACAATCGATTCAAACGTCTCATCGATGTGGTTAATAAGCTTTTCCCCCAAGTACTGATCCAAAATTGTTATAAACTTCTCGTTCTTCTTCTCGGCAGTATCTATTAGGGATAACCCATATTTCGAAAAAGTGTCGGACTCAACAATATACTCCGAGACTGTCCTACCATTCTGCTTAAGCTCCAAGAACTTCCTAAACCATTCTGACTTCTGAGCAGTTGGGATGAACTTGTCGCTAAAGTGAGCCTTAAACTGATCCCAAGTAACCTGATCCTCTGGAGTGGCTATCTTAATAGCATTCCACCAATTCATCGCTTGCCCTTGCAGCTGGAGAGACACTAGCCTTCTCTTCGTCGCATCCTCGATACACAAGTCGTCGAAGATACGATCACAGCTTTCCAACCAATCCTGAACATCCATAGCCGACTCCGTTCCGTGGAACGGCTTCCCACCAAGACTAGTATAATCCTTATTCAGCTTCGCGAAATCGGCCCTAGGCACCTGCGCTATTGGACCACCACCATTACCAGCATTGGGAGCTGTCCTCTAAACATCTCTAAGCATTTCCCTCATGAGGTCAGTAAACATCGTCCTCATGTCAACAACATTCCCATTATTGTCTCCCCTACCGGCACCTCTTGCGTATTGGCTCATCGTTTAATCTGTAAAGAGAAAACGATTAACCATCTCCATTGTGGTGCTAGTGTAGTGCAACTTCATCCTTATATTACTAATAGTATATATATATATATATAACTTTTGAAAACCAAAATAATCACAAATACGTGCTCTCATATATGTATACTATCTCTCCCTGATGACTTCCCTAGGTTAACTACACAACCTAGAGCTCTGATACCAAGTGTGACGGCCCGCCCCGCACTAGTCGACATTCCCTTCGATAGTGCGCTTTATTCATGCCCGACTAGCACGGAACGGTCGCCAAAGAAAGGAAAGAAGATGAAGGAACTAATAAAGAAACCTACAGAATGTCTCATAGCGCATGGAACAAAATATGGTAATAACATAATTTTGACACAAAACAGTCGAGACAGTGCATAAGCTGAAAACTAAACCAACATAGCAGCGGAAATCCAAATACAGCTTATGATCCAACATCATTATTACAATTTTAAACTGTCTCTAGAGCAAAAGAAAGCTAAAATAGAAGATGCACTACTAATGCTCAAGCAGTGATCTTCGACAACACAGGGAGAATATCTATATGTATCATACGTGGAAGCCTCCTGCTCGTTTCCGGATCAGCTACTCGTGCATACCCAGCTAACATGTGTCTATTATGCTCGTGAGAGCACCAAGAGTAATAAGAAGAGACATAAAACTCTGGATCATAAAAAAAGTCTGGTATGAGCGATAAGCAACAAAACAGAACAATAACAGGTATACTAAACCATACTTGAACCTGGACCTGCAACCAAAGAGTTAGCACTACATACCGTACAATACTCTAAGGTGCCACTAAACTGATGGTGTAAAGAATACGGGGGTGGGGTTGTGCATGTCGCAATGATTGCAAAATATCAAACATAGCATACGATATCCACTACCTTGGTCACCTATCCATTGGGCCATGACGGAATCCAATCCCGTACAACTATCACTACAAGCCCACCATCCGCCTCTCAGTGGTGAACCATAGTTATGAATACCGACAACCACTTTGCACACGTCCCGCAGTAAAGCCCAACTCATGAAGTCGAATCATTGTTTCCCAACTGGATCCTGAGCTCTAACTTCTTATTTGGACTACCTTTGCATCTCAGGCTATTGGTATTCTTCTCCAGATCAGTCTTCTTCCTTTACTTTGCTTCGGATCGTACTCCCATCGGGTTCTGATCGTCGTCATCACCCCTGGCGGATCCGATCGGGGACTTTAAGTCCAATCGCCATACATCGGTTCGGTTCGGAGGTGGCTATGCGGGTCGGGTCGGGGTGGCCTTCCTCCAGCGGTTCAGATCGGAGTCCACATCTCCTGGCTTCATGGAAAACTCCTCTGGTTTGGTCCTTCTTACCAAGCACTCCGGATCGGGTCGGGTCTCTCAGGCTTCTTCATGGTGCATCGGTTCGGGTCGGAGTAGCTTCATGCCCACGAGGGCGGATCGGGTCGGTTGTGAGCAGCTCTCCTGGAAGGTGGTTCGGGTCGGGCTCCTTCCTCCGATCCGATCCGGATCGGCCAAAATCCTGCAACTTCTTCCAGCGACTTTTTATGCCATACGACGGCGTTTTCGACCAATCTAACACTTCTAGACAATTACAAATCATATCATACAGTCATGGCAACATGTATAATCATTCACAACCACCAAAACAACAATCCTAGCATGTAAAACGGATCAAACATAGCCAAAATCCCATATTTTCCCTTAAGCATGTTTAAGCAAAACTAATCGTAGGATTAACAAAACTTAACCAAATCAACCCAAATTTCTAACAGAGTTATAAAACATTATTCCAAATTTATAAATATTTTTCCCAAAATTTATTAATGCATAAGTTCGCTAATCTTCACTAATTACCCTTAGTCAACCGTAATTAGTGCAAAACTATGCAAATCACTCACCTAAGCCACAAATAAACCTTAGATCTAAAATAAATCTCTGATATGGCGCGAATACCAACGCTAAACAGCTGCACTAATCTTTATTTGGCGAAGATCTCCCTTAATTTGATGTTGCTAAGTTTAATCCTTGATTAGAAAGTGATTTGGAGGTGATTTAGAGGTTGGAGGCCATTTTTAGGGTTTCTAAGAGGTAAGTGGAGGCTAGAAAACTGAAATGGAATGAAACCTTAACTCTTCTCAGCCTCGACATAATCCTAATCCCGAAATGGGTTATGGGTCCATTCACTAATCGCCCTAGTTGGCCCGGTTAAGCAGTTTTTCGCCTTCCAAACCTTATTTCAGCCATATCTCCCAAACCGTAAGTCCGTTTTTCACATGTGACCACACTACGGAAAGGTAAACCATCATCCGAAGCCAATGGAAGTGGTTTCAGGTCAAAACTCTTTTCCAATCAAAAGTTATGGCCGAAACAAGATCAGCTTGGGGCAAAACGGTCATTAAAAATTCGGCAAAAATCATGAACATGGGAAATGACCCCAATGGTCGTTTCCCAAAGCCACATGACCATTCAACTTCATATAAGAAAGAAATAAATATTCTACGATCCTCCGATGCATAGAATGCAAGTTGTTACATAACCTCACCCACTTGTCTAATTAACATGTTACAACGGTTAAGTGTTTTAAATTTACTTAACATCACCCACTTGTCTAATTAACATGTTATAACGGTTAAGTATTCTAAATTTACTTAACCTCACCCATTAGTTCATGTAGCATGTTGAATTGGTTAAGTGTTTCCTTAATTGACTTAACCCTACCAATCTTGACTTAGCTTTATTAAAGCACCAACCACTCACATTAGACAGGTATTGTTGTGGTCACTGGATGTGTCAAACGGTTCCGGGCAGTTTTACACCACAAATCAGTCTAACCTTAGGTCCTTTTTAGGCTAAATGCACTAACCACACACATTAGACAGGTATTGTTGTGCTCCCTTGATGTGCTGGTCGGTTCCGGGCAGTTTTACACTACAACTCATTCAAACCTCAGGTTAGGCATATTCGTCTTTTCTAAATTTACATATTTCTTATTTATGACAAATTCCATATGTAAATTATTCCCAATTTAATTATGCCATAATTATCCTTTTATTTATGCTAACAATTAATGGTATACTAAATATACCATTTCATGAACCAATCTATGCCATGAAATTTTTCATGTTTATCCAACATATTTATATGTAAATTATAAATCATATATTGTCATGGCCCACTTTCCTTCTAAATCACATTCAAAATTTTTGGTATATAGATTATACCATTTTCATGCCACTTATCATGCTTATGTGTCAAATATGCTAATTACATGTAATTTCATGTTTTCCCCAATATTACCCCCATTGTACGTTCGCAAAAATTACATAGAATGTTAGGCTCGATAATTTAGCCTAACTTATAAAACAAAAAAGGGGAAAAGAAGAACTTTGCAACATTCCAACATCATACAAAAGTATGTATCTAACTACACATATGTCACATGGATTTGGCATAGAACAATATACTTTTAACTATGAACTTGCAAATTTGATCTATGCAACATAAACCACAAGCATATGACTTTACATAAAACTATGCAAGTTAAACTTGGCATGTAGTGGTGAACTTGCAAATTAGATCTATCATAAAGGCATATGGATCTAACATAAAAAGTTGTAGATCTAAACATATAAGGTCATAGATCTAAACATGTATGCATAATGGCTCTAAACAATAAGGCATAAACGACATGAATTAGCCTAAAACTTGTATGTATCATAATATCACCAAAATTACATATGATAATTTCATTCCCAAATTCCTATACACCATCATAGGTTTACTCACAAATTTCCACATAACATGATAGGTTCGATAGACCACAATAGTTCATAGGCATATATGATAGAATAGACATGAATAAACATGAATTAGCATCACATACAACTTGATACAATTCTATTTTACAATTCATCACAAATCATGTCTTTAATTTATTCACATCTGAAAGATAACTATACTTACAATCAAAAGGAAAAACTTGATTTCAGGGATCTGTATTCTGAAACTGAATTGCTCGCCTTTGATGTAGATCGTTGAATTCTGTTAGTTGAATTAGATTAGATTTAATTTGACTTAGGTTTTACTGGCGGCTAGGTTTAGATGAGAGTGAATAATAGAATTAGGTTTTAGGTTTAGGGTCCTTATATAGTTGTAGAGAGTGTTTTAGGACCACTAGATTAACCCGGACCATGAGAACCAATCAGATGTCACATCTGCCTTAGAGCGAATAGGCCCACGGGTTGACAGCCAAACACCCTGAATCAACCCCTAGTCAACCCAGCGTGGCTCGGGTCGACCTCAAAAATGGGCTGGTTAGGTTATTCCCCCTCCCGATTCGTTGCTTTGAACTTTTTTGCATATTTATTTATTTAATCTATATATATATATATATATATATATTTCTCATATGCATACAAACTTCAAAGCTTAATAACTTCTTCATAAGGTATCCATTTTATGCAAACCAAATATCTATCTTGACTAAAATTTTGAGACGAACGTATTAGCGCAACCCATCTCACTTAATTCTTCTTCTAAAATTAAGTGTTCTTGAATTTGTTAATTTTAATATTCTCTGAAAATTCGGGGTGTTACATTCTCCCCTCCTTAAAGGATTTCGTCCGCGAAATCTTCAAGTTAAGAAGAATGCATCCTAACATCCAATCATCCATCTACTCATCCATCATCCACAAGCATCCATTGTCCTTAAAAGACTTCTAATGACATATGAACATATGCAGAGTGTGTATATGTCTCTTATCTAGTGCACAATCAGGCGGTCTACTGATTTAGTTGACCTCCTTAATGCGAATCATGAGAGTGTCATGCGTCCAGTATGTATGCAAATATCCCTAATCATGTAAATACTATATGTGTGCATATTCACTCATCCATATGCAACATCCATATGATAACACATCAAGTTTCAATCCATATACAAATACATTCATATGCATATGCAATATGAAAGTGACTTAGCCGATCTAGTGGCTAATGTGTGTATATGCATTCACGAGCAACCACTAGCAAACACTTGCAACCACTTGCAACCATCAATCATAACATGTCTCAAACACATGTTTTAATCCATTGGCTTCTAACTAAGGATCGAGGATAGGAACGAGAGAATATACTTAAAAGATAAAGACTAGCATGCAAATAAATATTACGAAAAAGGAGAAATCAAGGATATACCCTCAAAAAGGGTATGATGCGCGTATCTAGTCTTCTAAGTCGCATATTCTTTGAGCTTCACAGCACTGTACTTAAACTATTTTAACTTCACGGTTGTGAAGCTTCTTCACCTCCATTTCCAAAACCCACTAGCAAAGATAGGACCTTGATCATTTACTATGCTAGAGGGTACCCAATGTTGTCGAACTATCTTTCCAAGATAAACAGAAGTTAACCATGATACCAAGTGTATGTACTAAGATGATTAGAGGTCTCTCCTCTACTTAGCTTATCCATCATGTCACAAATCTGAGGGTCTAAAGCTAAAGGTTGCTATGTACTTTTTACCTCTCTTAAGATTAGTTTTTTTTCTACTTAGGGCACCTGCCACAACTATTTATCTCTCACGCAAACCATCCTAGTCGAACTCGACATCCCTCAAGTACAAGCCCCAAAGGCCTAAACCAATATCAGACAAGCACCAAAGGAATACCTCCTACGAATTTGGACGATCTATGTGAGGTGATACTAGCAAAACAACCAAACAATTGAGCACTTAACCGACTCTGGCTACCCTCGCCAATCTTGCTCCAAAACTATCGTTGATCGCATAACTGGCTTTCTATTGTCAACTGGATATATGCGGAAGTCTATCTCAAGTTTTTAGGGGGAAAACTCCTAACCTTAATCAAAAAACATCTGCGTACTCATGGACTACTCTAACGGATCGAAAATCGTCGATAAATACATAAAGTGACTCCAGGTAGCTAAGACAAACTAATCCCTTAGGATCGCATGAAATTTCGAGGGTATTCCGGAGGCAAGTCAAAAGTCTAACTACCCTCCTTTCACAATTACTAGCTAACTAATCCATGCCTAGAATCAAACCATAGCCAATGAAACCAAAAACATAAGTATCTCAAATCCTTACAAACCAAAGATAAATGAGCCGAACCACAAATTGGACTTGAGACAATAATGGGATCCTCTATTATACAAGCAACTAGGGTGTAGAGACTCAACATTGGAAGCAAATATAGACGAATGTGAAGCGCAAAAATCAAAAAGAGTACTAGCAGGATGATCAAGAAGAAAAGCTACATTTTTCAACAGAAACCTTACTACCTCTCTCTCAGGTATGCTGGTGGTGAGAGCATGCACTTGCCTTCCGGAAAATCCTATCTTTTGTTCTTTCCCTTAATTATACGACATGTTATACCAAAATAAAGAAACTTCCTCTTGTTTTAGGTTTTACTATTCTTTCCTCCCCTCCTTTGTGAACCAAGTCCATATCCATTGTTGGATCTAGAATAACCCTAGAGGGGGGGGTGAATAGGGTTTTTCACAGTTTTTAACTGAATTAAAACTTAATGAGATATATAATAATAAACTGATCACAGAAAATAGCAGAAACTGAAATGCAGAAAATAAATCACACACAGATATACCCAGCTTCGGCAAAACCCTGCCTACTGCTGCATTTCTAAGGTTTCTACTAGGTGATAGAACAGTTCCCGCATACAAGACCATGTACACTCGCAAACCCTGCTCCTATTCTAACCCTACGCTCAAACCCCTAGACTGATCTAAACCCCTAGATCAGATTTCCCGAATTACAAACCCTGTAACTCGTAACTCAGATTTACAGACTCTGAAACTGACAGCCAACACACTGACTGATATTCTAGACTCTACAGCTCTAGACTCTGTTTGAACGGTTTTACAATTCAAAACAAAAAATAAAAGGAAAAAAAACAAAATTAAAATAAAAACCCTAGGAGTTAAATTATAGAAGAGTAGTTTAAATTAAGAAGGGGTCATCCCCTTTACACTCCAATATTAGTTTGGCCGGCCATTTTGTTAATTGGTCCACTCCTTTTCCTTTTAGCCCGGTCTCTTTGCTTCTGAGAATTGAAAATGGCGGCGGCTTCTCAAACTAGGGTTTTCTCCAACCCCAAATCTCGATCGTTATCTTCTGGAATCAAATCTCTGATGCTTTGAGTCTGTGGATGCTCTTGAATGTATTCTCGTGACCGATTTGGGATGAGGGTGATCGAAACTCTTAGAAGATTTGTGAGTTTTTCTGATTTAGATCTTTATCCATTTTTGCTTTGGAATTCTTGAATTGAGTTGTGTGGGTTTCGATTTCTATATCCTTGCCAGTGATGTATTGGTGTATATGAAAGAACCCGTAACTTCCCCGTGAAGGAAAGCACGAATACTTTGAGAACAACACACAAAAGGACGCATACGGAAGAACATTTCATTGTTATTACAACAATTCCATCAGATACAAGAATATACAGAGTATAAATGAATAAATTACATTTGACAAATATCAGAGATTACATTAAATTACATTCGATAAATATCAGAGATTACAATAAATTACATAGCAGTGGAAAATAATACAAAATCACAACTAGAAGTGATACACGGATACAGAGCTTTCCGAGCATCGTTCCAGCTGTAAATCAGGACCCTGTGAATATAAATCTGCAAAACCAAAACTACTAGCTGCCCGTGCGGAAAATAGGGGCACCCAGAGTTTAGGTTAAAACAATAAACTCCAGGTCAGTCATGGGACTGGTGTGAGAACTAAAACAGTTATTTAAAACTTTACTTTAAAGATAGTAATTCAAGGGACCACGCCGTATAACACGGAACGGGTTTCCTCCCAAGAATACTAGTGCATATAACAAAACAGCGCAATGCTTTTTGGAAAAATAAAGCTATTATAAGACCCAGGTCCCATCACACAATGCAACGCAAGCCGGAGGATAGGGTTTTCCCTTATAATAGCCAAACATGCTTGGTACGTTTAAAACATATCATTTGATACTATAATAAGTGTATAGTGTCAAAACAGTTTCAATCATAAATATCAATCATAGACGGCATGGGTACCATATATCATGTCGCCATACTAGTTCTACAATTAAAACCGCAATACACGTATTGGAAATTGGATTTCCGTCATGAGCCGAGGCAAGGGGCAAGCTCCTCTCCGCGTTCGAGACACTCTAGCAAATGTCCCAGGACCCCACTTTGATCCTTGGAATCGGCTGGGTCGGTCCTCTCTTACTTTTGAGGATTGGCAATTCCTGAACACACGTTTCCCGGTCCTTACAGACCTATATCCGAGGCGCCTCGCATTCCAACAACCACACAGGTGAAAAGTATATAAATGTCAGGGCTGGTAGGTCACTGACACCACCCTAGCTAGAAAGAAACGTCGTGCTCTCCCAGCGGTCCATCTCCCGTTTTTGACTCATACCGAGGTGTGAGGCTCGCGAATTCACGTTATACACAAAGCTACGCCACACAGGCCGTGCTTTGATCATCAACCACAAGACTCTGATTTTCAACAGAAGCCTTGATCAATTGCCACTTACGCATGCCACACAGGCAATTCACTCCATGCGTTTGATATCCATCAATATATAACCCCTGAGCTCGTACGTCTCAGAGAAGGGCGTTAAGCAAGAGAATAAATTCTCCGCCGCCAAACAGATATATATTTAATAGAGATCAATCACACGGACTAAAATCCAATGTCAGACACACAGTCCATTTACAAGTCCGTTCTGGGTCTGAACGAAACCGGAGGCACTTTCCTCGCATATCCATCCATCTCCAGGTACGTCTGGACGATCACCAACTGATTCCCTCATCCTGGGTGTACAGCCCAATCAAGATCATCAGTAATCACCCAAACGATGTGAAGACTTCCGGTCTTCAACCACCGTCTTCATCTTCGACATCTCGTCGAATCGATTATTCAGAATGGGTATAAACCCGGCCTTTCTGAATAACCCACGTATATAATAAACGAATGTTACACAAACACAACAAACGCCTTATTCCAATTCAGAATATTCTTTTATTCACAAAGTCACATTCTTAGGGAAAGGTTCCCATTAATTTTATCCAAGATAAATTCTTCTAAATTTATTCTTTAATCTTCCTTTGGATATCATTTCAAACTAGTCGGGATTAACGAACCACACCGAAGTAATTATTTATTTTATTTCCCAATCCCAACCTATATATCCCATGGAGAAAACTGGTAATACTCCATATCTAACACCACGGTGTTATCGGTAAAATTAATTACCATTTCATGTTCAAATCTAATTAAAGATTTAACTATCGCTTTGGAGCAAAACTGGTGGTACTCCACTCTCGATCACTTTTCAGATTTGATAATTTAAATTATCAATTCACTTTTCAATCTAATTAAAGATTCATTAAAACTCCACTTAGATTTAATCTTCTCAAAAATCAATATTCTGTCTTTAACTGGGTTAAAGAACCAATGTCATCAAAAACACGATTCACGACAAACCAAATCACATTTGATATTAAATACAAGGCTCTGAATAGAAAATATATCGGCTTATATTCAATATCAAATTCTGAAACCAACAAATATCGTATTGGAAATAACGATATAAAATATCTTTCAAATCCCCATAACAATATTTGTATAGTCACGAAATCCAACATCGAAATATCCCGAAGATAATTTCGATTCAGCTCCAGTCCAATCCACGTATTGGAAATTATCGATTATTTTCAAAATCACTTTCAAATTCAATTTATTTATTTTAAAAATAAATTGATTTCAATTCTAGTTCAAAACTAATTCATTTCGATAAAAATCTATTTTTATCTTTTCAAATGTGGAATTTTCCAGCCCAAATATTTCCAATTCACATATTGTAATTTTACACAAATTATAGATATTTTTAATAATTTTATCAAGGCCCGTACAGTCGATTTCCAACAACGGCCATCGAACTGCACTTACAGCGACCTTTTTCGAATTTGATTTGGACATAATTCCAAATCCAACCGTTAGATTTCAAATTTCTAATATTCATTGGAAAGCTCTTTTCGATACGAACCCAACGGTTCCGGTTTTAGGAGAATCCGACGGTCGGATCTCCCGCAATGTCCGTTTGAAATAAATGGTCGAAATTCACGAACTACCGCGGCGCGGCGCGTTCTATTCAGGCCATTATATTATATATATAATATATATAATATATATTTCGTCGATTTCCTTTTAAAACAAATTTTATAAATCGTTTTAAATTCGTTTTCAAAACCCTTTCAACACTACATTCAATTTCAAATCGATTTGATTTCAATTCAATTCGAGTTCATTTCGATTCAATTCAAATTCTAACTCGTTTCAATTCAATTCAAATTCATTTCGAAATCGTTTTCAATTCAATTCATTTCGAAATCGTTTTCAATTCAATTCATTTCGAAATCGTTTTCAATTCATTTCGAAATCGTTTTCAATTCAATTCATTTCGAAATCGTTTTCAATTCAATTCATTTCGAAATCGTTTTCAATTCATTTCGAAATCGTTTTCAATTCAATTCATTTCGAAATCATTTTCAAATCGATATAAATATCGTTCACGTCAAAATAACGCATCTCTAATCAACACGGCTTTATATTTTTCAAAACTCCTTTATTCTATCCAACAAATGAATATTTATCCCATTCAACACATGAATCTATATTTCTTTCATCACACGACTAATATCAACACATGAGTACTGTCAACACATCACTATTTTTGTTATGTAAAATATTTTATAAAACTATGGTATCTATCGTTTGATTTTAATTAGACTTCTACTAGGAAGTAGTTCTAATTTTAAATATGGTAAAGATGTAATTTATTTTATTTAAAATATTTCACTCAACACATGAACATCGTCAACACATGACTATTTTTATATTCAACACATGAATTTTTCTTTTATAATATTCATTATTTTCCCGATTGGAATGAGGCCCAATCAATCACCATATAACGTTAATTATATGGATTCCATACAACACATGTATATAATAGCATTGAAAAATAATCAACCATCAACCAAAGTGCACTACACTGTATAAGCATCAAATATAGATATCCGACGCTTATAACAGCCTGTCAATCCACCGATCGACATATTTAATCAATCAGGATGAGTGAACTTCAAATTTCATCCCAACACCCGTGTGGGGTTTCAAATCAGCAAACACACATTTTTGTTTGTGCAGTTGGGCGATGTGTAAAATTTATCAACCCAATCAATATTAGTCAAATCAGTGTAAACAAACAAATCGGCCGATTTGTTTATAAATATTTATTTATTCACTTTCACGTTAAAAATTATATTTTTAACGTCAAAAATATTTATTTCAACACTTGAATTTCTATTCAGTTCATTTACACAATAAAAATGATATTTTTATTTTTCTAACATATTTTAGAAAATTTCGGCGGCATAACGGCACGATACTAGAAACGGGACAAGGCCTAGCCTTATCCCCGGTCTAGTGAAGGCCCACGCCATTCACACATCAATCAAATCCATTTTAATTCACCAAACAATTCAACTTCAATTCAATTAATCTAACCAACTACACAACCCAACAATTTTCAAACAAGCCATCCATGGTCTGTGGATGACGGGTGTCGGGTGCTACTAAGCACCGTCTACATCCTAGTATATATATATAACTAGAAAAAGGAAATTTGAGTGAGAAGTTCTCACCGAAAGCTATCCAATCATCTTGACTCTTCTTCTCGCCTTTTTATCGTCTTCTTGTGCCCGTAGTCACTATATATATAAAAATCACACATTTTTATATTTTGATGTCTTTAAAATAAAAATCACATTTTTTATTTGTTCGTTTTCAATTTAAAAATCATATTTTTATAATCACTTCCTATATTAAAAAATCGAATTTTTACTATGCTATTCAATATATAAAAATCATATTTTTTTACTTCGAAGTTCAATATATAAAAATCACATTTTTACTTTGACGCTATATGGATAAAAATGCTATTTTTACACCGCTACTATATAGATAAAAATTCTATTTTTACATCGTTATTCTATATATAAAGATCTCGCCTTTTCAACTATAAAGATTTCATCTTTATAAAAATCAGCATTTTATTTCGACGTATAGAAAATAAAAATCAGATTTTTATTTTGCTACATACACAAAGATGATACTTTTATATTCTCTATCCCATAAAGATTATATTTTTAATACTTTAAAAATATAAAAATCATATTTTTAATATTTCTATATAGTAAAGATTATATTTTTAATACTTTAAAAATATAAAAATCATATTTTTATAATCACTTTCCTTATATAAAAATTATATTTTTAATTCCCTACTCCTCTCAAAATATCGTCTTTTACGTTTTAAAAAAAAATCAAATCTTTTTAGGTTTTAAAAATCAAATCTTTTTAGGTTTTAAAAATCAAATCTTTACTTCACGCTATAAATAAAAATAAAATAAAATTGATTTTTTTCCTAAACTTCTTACACAAAAAAAAACTAAACAGAAATAAATTAATAAAATAAAATAAAACAAAAAAAAAAAAAAACTTACAGTAAGGTTTCAGGGCCTCGAAGGGGGGGGGGGTTTGCGGCTGTCGATGGAAGAGGAGAGGGGGAAGAAGGAGGGGCGGCGGGTCGTGGTGGCTGCGGCTGCGTCGGTGGATGGGGGGGGAGGGGGTCTCGCGGCTGTCGATTAGGGCAGGGGGGTTGCGGAGGAAGGGGAAGAGGAGGATCGAGGGGGAACTGGAGGAAGGGAAGAAGGATGGAAGAGGAGGAAGCGGCTCTGGGGGGGGGGGGGCGCGAGGTGGCGGCGGCGGCGCTCTTCCCCCCGTCGCCTTCGTTTTTATTTCTTTTTTTTTTTATTTTTTTTTCTGTTTTGATTCTGTTAACGGGGGGGGGGGGGGTATATGGAAAAGAAAAAGTTTTATATATTTTTAATTATTTAATTTTCAAAAAGGTACTTTTACATACGACCTCGAAACGAGGTCCACCGCCTGTCGTCCATAGCGTTTCGCCCCCATTCCGAACACAATGGGATATGTATCGCATGCTGATTTGATTGTTTCGATCAGTTTCCTTTGAATTTACATTTAAATCGCTATATTGAAATTTAAACGTACATTTCAAATTACTGGGGTCACATACTAACTCTATAAATTGCAGAAAAATATTTTCTAGCTTCGTATTGACGATACGGTCCTAACAAAGCTAGTTTCGTCGAATTCTGAGACCATTAGAAAAATGGTCATTTTCCAGTCGATTAAAATCAACTGAAACCGGTCAAAACACGTTTTCCTTTGCCACGCTCACATATTGATTCGAAAAATTATGAAACTTGAAATCTAGCAATAACTTGACATCACGGATCCAACAAAACTGGTTTCGTCGAAATCCGAGGTCATTTGCAAAATGTCCATTTTTAAGGGCCTGAATTCCATAGCGACTATTCAGAATTTTTAACTGGACATATCTTATCATTTATAAAGTGAAATCTCAGTTTGTTAACTTCGTTGGAAAGATATCGTCAATTAGATCCTAATGTTTTTGGCTTCACTAAAATCCGGATTGTTTTGCTCCCGGTACATTCAATAGAAGTTTGAAATCGAATTATCGAACTACCGCGCCATTTTCAATTCTATTTATAATTATATATAAATATTTATATTCTAACGACGACGTATATAAATATACACGTCGAATTCTATTCAAAATAAATTGTTCGTCGATATTATTTAAAATAATTCATTTTAAATATTCAAAATTCGCCAAAATGGCCATAATAAAAATTTTAAACTGGCCCAGATTTTCGGGTTATTACAATCTCCCCCACTTAAAACTTTTCGTCCCCGAAAAGGAACAAAGTCGAAAGTGGTTTGATTATTCAGCTCTACGATCGATCAGGCTTCCATTCTCCAACTCTTTAGTTTCTGAGAATTTTCAAAATTTCAAAAATTTGGCTAACACCCTAAATTTTCGAAAAATTTCGCCATAACCTCCCCTGCAATGGGAGCATCGGGGAATTTCAAATAGCTTCCCCGGTCCTTCAGATCTCAAAAAGAAAAAGAAAAAGCCAAGCGGCTAGCCAATAGGCTCACAAAATCATCATCACCCAAACAAAACAGGAAATTATGTAGTAAACATGTACCTATTTGTCGGGCAAACAAATTTTATTCTTCGGCTCTAGCCTCCTTGCTATGACCTGTTCAAAGTAAGTATATGTATATGCAAGCAAATGCGACCAATTTTCAATACAATTCAATATTCGATTCAATTAGGCATAAATGGTTAAAAATTAGCAAACAAATAAACAAACAACACAAACATCAATCAATTAGTGAATTAGAGTTTCAAATTCATAATTTTGATATATCTACAAAAAATCATGTTTTGATGCCAATTCACAACAATGTATTCTAGCTATATTAGTTTTGGTTCTCACACCAGCCTAATGGAAATATATAGAAATCACACCTTCGAAACACGAACATAAATACTGATAATGCGGCCGCATTACCAGAATTATCTCCGGGCAACTAGAATGTGATTCTATATCTATCTAATATATTAAAACTTCGAATATACGTTCATGACGCGTATATGCAAAATCTTTATATATTGGATTGTCCATATTCAAAATAAATAAATATTCAAATACGTTTAAAATGGTTTAAATTTTCAAAACAAAAATTGTTTTCAATTGAAAAATATACTCTTCACACTCGTTCTAGGATACTACTGATCCTATCTCTAACGAGTCATTCTAATTGGATATTACTAATCCAATATCTGATGAATTCTTTCGTATGGTTCTAATGTGTCTTGTTCTCGAGCTCTGTAAACCAAAGCTCTGATACCAACTGAAAGAACCCGTAACTTCCCCGTGAAGGAAAGCACGAATACTTTGAGAACAACACACAAAAGGACGCATACGGAAGAACATTTCATTGTTATTACAAAAATTCCATCAGATACAAGAATATACAGAGTATAAATGAATAAATTACATTTGACAAATATCAGAGATTACATTAAATTACATTCGATAAATATCAGAGATTACAATAAATTACATAGCAGCGGAAAATAATACAAAATCACAACTAGAAGTGATACACGGATACAGAGCTTTCCGAGCATCGTTCCAGCTGTAAATCAGGACCCTGTGAATATAAATCTGCAAAACCAAAACTACTAGCTGCCCGTGCGGAAAATAGGGGCACCCAGATTTAGGTTAAAACAATAAACTCCAGGTCAGTCATGGGACTGGTGTGAGAACTAAATCAGTTATTTAAAACTTTACTTTAAAGATAGTAATTCAAGGGACCACGCCGTATAACACGGAACGGGTTTCCTCCCAAGAATACTAGTGCATATAACAAAACAGCGCAATGCTTTTTGGAAAAATGAAGCTATTATAAGACCCAGGTCCCATCACACAATGCAACGCAAGCCGGAGGATAGGGTTTTCCCTTATAATAGCCAAACATGCTTGGTACGTTTAAAACAAATCATTTGATACTATAATAAGTGTATAGTGTCAAAACAGTTTCAATCATAAATAGCAGTCATAGACGGCATGGGTACCATATATCATGTCGCCATACTAGTTCTACAATTAAAACCGCAATACACGTATTGGAAATTGGATTTCCGTCATGAGCCGAGGCAAGGGTCAAGCTCCTCTCCGCGTTCGAGACACTCTAGCAAATGTCCCAGGACCCCACTTTGATCCTTGGAATCGGCTGGGCCGGTCCTCTCTTACTTTTGAGGATTGGCAATTCCTGAACACACGTTTCCCGGTCCTTACAGACCTATATCCGAGGCGCCTCGCATTCCAACAACCACACAGGTGAAAAGTATATAAATGTCAGGGCTGGTAGGTCACTGACACCACCCTAGCTAGAAAGAAACGTCGTGCTCTCCCAGCGGTCCATCTCCCGTTTTTGACTCATACCGAGGTGTGAGGCTCGCGAATTCACGTTATACACAAAGCTACGCCATACAGGCCGTGCTTTGATCATCAACCACAAGACTCTGATTTTCAACAGAAGCCTTGATCAATTGCCACTTACGCATGCCACACAGGCAATTCACTCCATGCGTTTGATATCCATCAATATATAACCCCTGAGCTCGTACGTCTCAGAGAAGGGCGTTAAGCAAGAGAATAAATTCTCCGCCGCCAAACAGATATATATTTAATAGAGATCAATCACATGGACTAAAATCCAATGTCAGACACGCAGTCCATTTACAAGTCCGTTCTGGGTCTGAACGAAACCGAAGGCACTTTCCTCGCATATCCATCCATCTCCAGGTACGTCTGGACGATCACCAACTGATTCCCTCATCCTGGGTGTACAGCCCAATCAAGATCATCAGTAATCACCCAAACGATGTGAAGACTTCCGGTCTTCAACCACCGTCTTCATCTTCGACATCTCGTCGAATCGATTATTCAGAATGGGTATAAACCCGGCCTTTCTGAATAACCCACGTATATAATAAACGAATGTTACACAAACACAACAAACGCCTCATTCCAATTCAGAATATTCTTTTATTCACAAAGTCACATTCTTAGGGAAAGGTTCCCATTAATTTTATCCAAGATAAATTCTTCTAAATTTATTCTTTAATCTTCCTTTGGATATCATTTCAAACTAGTCGGGATTAACGAACCACACCGAAGTAATTATTTATTTTATTTCCCAATCCCAACCTATATATCCCATGGAGAAAACTGGTAATACTCCATATCTAACACCACGGTGTTATCGGTAAAATTAATTACCATTTCACGTTCAAATCTAATTAAAGATTTAACTATCGCTTTGGAGCAAAACTGGTGGTACTCCACTCTCGATCACTTTTCAGATTTGATAATTTAAATTATCAATTCACTTTTCAATCTAATTAAAGATTCATTAAAACTCCACTTAGATTTAATCTTCTCAAAAATCAATATTCTGTCTTTAACTGGGTTAAAGAACCAATGTCATCAAAAACACGATTCACGACAAACCGAATCACATTTGATATTAAATACAAGGCTCTGAATAGAAAATATATCGGCTTATATTCAATATCAAATTCTGAAACCAACAAATATCGTATTGGAAATAACGATATAAAATATCTTTCAAATCCCCATAACAATATTTGTATAGTCACGAAATCCAACATCGAAATATCCCGAAGATAATTTCGATTCAGCTCCAGTCCAATCCACGTATTGGAAATTATCGATTATTTTCAAAATCACTTTCAAATTCAATTTATTTATTTTAAAAATAAATTGATTTCAATTCTAGTTCAAAACTAGTTCATTTCGATAAAAATCTATTTTTATCTTTTCAAATGTGGAATTTTCCGGCCCAAATCTTTCCAATTCACATATTATAATTTTACACAAATTATAGATATTTTTAATAATTTTATCAAGGCCCGTACAGTCGATTTCCAACAACGGCCATCGAACTGCACTTACAGCGACCTTTTTCGAATTTGATTTGGACATAATTCCAAATCCAACCGTTAGATTTCAAATTTCTAATATTCATTGGAAAGCTCTTTTCGATACGAACCCAACGGTTCCGGTTTTAGGAGAATCCGACGGTCGGATCTCCCGCAATGTCCGTTTGAAATAAATGGTCGAAATTCACGAACTACCGCGGCGCGGCGCGTTCTATTCAGGCCATTATATTATATATATAATATATATAATATATATTTCGTCGATTTCCTTTTAAAACGAATTTTATAAATCGTTTTAAATTCGTTTTCAAAACCCTTTCAACACTACATTCAATTTCAAATCGATTTGATTTCAATTCAATTCGAGTTCATTTCGATTCAATTCAAATTCTAACTCGTTTCAATTCAATTCAAATTCATTTCGAAATCGTTTTCAATTCAATTCATTTCGAAATCGTTTTCAATTCAATTCATTTCGAAATCGTTTTCAATTCAATTCATTTCGAAATCGTTTTCAATTCAATTCATTTCGAAATCGTTTTCAATTCAATTCATTTCGAAATCGTTTTCAATTCAATTCATTTCGAAATCGTTTTCAAATCGATATAAATATCGTTCACGTCGAAATAACGCATCTCTAATCAACACGGCTTTATATTTTTCAAAACTCCTTTATTCTATCCAACAAATGAATATTTATCCCATTCAACACATGAATCTATATTTCTTTCATCACACGACTAATCTCAACACATGAGTACTGTCAACACATCACTATTTTTGTTATGTAAAATATTTTATAAAACTATGGTATCTATCGTTTGATTTTAATTAGACTTCTACTAGGAAGTAGTTCTAATTTTAAATATGGTAAAGATGTAATTTATTTTATTTAAAATATTTCACTCAACACATGAACATCGTCAACACATGACTATTTTTATATTCAACACATGAATTTTTCTTTTATAATATTCATTATTTTCCCGATTGGAATGAGGCCCAATCAATCACCATATAACGTTAATTATATGGATTCCATACAACACATGTATATAATAGCATTGAAAAATAATCAACCATCAACCAAAGTGCACTACACTGTATAAGCATCAAATATAGATATCCGACGCTTATAACAGCCTGTCAATCCACCGATCGACATATTTAATCAATCAGGATGAGTGAACTTCAAATTTCATCCCAACACCCGTGTGGGGTTTCAAATCAGCAAACACACATTTTTGTTTGTGCAGTTGGGCGATGTGTAAAATTTATCAACCCAATCAATATTAATCAAATCAGTGTAAATAAACAAATCGGCCGATTTGTTTATAAATATTTATTTATTCACTTTCACGTTAAAAATTATATTTTTAACGTCAAAAATATTTATTTCAACACTTGAATTTCTATTCAGTTCATTTAAACAATAAAAATGATATTTTTATTTTTCTAACATATTTTAGAAAATTTCGGCGGCATAACGGCATGATACTAGAAACGGGACAAGGCCTAGCCTTATCCCCGGTCTAGTGAAGGCCCACGCCATTCACACATCAATCAAATCCATTTTAATTCACCAAACAATTCAACTTCAATTCAATTAATCTAACCAACTACACAACCCAACAATTTTCAAACAAGCCATCCATGGTCTGTGGATGACGGGTGTCGGGTGCTACTAAGCACCGTCTACATCCTAGTATATATATATAACTAGAAAAAGGAAATTTGAGTGAGAAGTTCTCACCGAAAGCTATCCAATCATCTTGACTCTTCTTCTCGCCTTTTTATCGTCTTCTTGTGCCCGTAGTCACTATATATATAAAAATCACACATTTTTATATTTTGATGTCTTTAAAATAAAAATCACATTTTTTATTTGTTCGTTTTCAATTTAAAAATCATATTTTTATAATCACTTCCTATATTAAAAAATCAAATTTTTACTATGCTATTCAATATATAAAAATCATATTTTTTTACTTCGAAGTTCAATATATAAAAATCACATTTTTACTTTGACGCTATATGGATAAAAATGCTATTTTTACACCGCTACTATATAGATAAAAATTCTATTTTTACATCGTTATTCTATATATAAAGATCTCGCCTTTTCAACTATAAAGATTTCATCTTTATAAAAATCAGCATTTTATTTCGACGTATAGAAAATAAAAATCAGATTTTTATTTTGCTACATACACAAAGATGATACTTTTATATTCTCTATCCCATAAAGATTATATTTTTAATACTTTAAAAATATAAAAATCATATTTTTAATATTTCTATATAGTAAAGATTATATTTTTAATACTTTAAAAATATAAAAATCATATTTTTATAATCACTTTCCTTATATAAAAATTATATTTTTAATTCCCTACTCCTCTCAAAATATCGTCTTTTACGTTTTTAAAAAAAATCAAATCTTTTTAGGTTTTAAAAATCAAATCTTTTTAGGTTTTAAAAATCAAATCTTTACTTCACGCTATAAATAAAAATAAAATAAAATTGATTTTTTTCCTAAACTTCTTACACAAAAAAAAACTAAACAGAAATAAATTAATAAAATAAAAAAAAAAAAAAACTTACAGTAAGGTTTCAGGGCCTCGAAGGGGGGGGGGGGTTTGCGGCTGTCGATGGAAGAGGAGAGGGGGAAGAAGGAGGGGCGGCGGGTCGTGGTGGCTGCGGCTGCGTCGGTGGATGGGGGGGAGGGGGTCTCGCGGCTGTCGATTAGGGCAGGGGGGGCGGTTGCGGAGGAAGGGGAAGAGGAGGATCGAGGGGGAACTGGAGGAAGGGAAGAAGGATGGAAGAGGAGGAAGCGGCTCTGGGGGGGCGCGAGGTGGCGGCGGCGGCGCTCTTCCCCCCGTCGCCTTCGTTTTTATTTCTTTTTTTTTCTGTTTTGATTCTGTTCGAAGCTAACGGGGGGGGGGGTATATGGAAAAGAAAAAGTTTTATATATTTTTAATTATTTAATTATTTAATTTTCAAAAAGGTACTTTTACATACGACCTCGAAACGAGGTCCACCGCCTGTCGTCCATAGCGTTTCGCCCCCATTCCGAACACAATGGGATATGTATCGCATGCTGATTTGATTGTTTCGATCAGTTTCCTTTGAATTTACATTTAAATCGCTATATTGAAATTTAAACGTACATTTCAAATTACTGGGGTCACATACTAACTCTATAAATTGCAGAAAAATATTTTCTAGCTTCGTATTGACGATACGGTCCTAACAAAGCTAGTTTCGTCGAATTCTGAGACCATTAGAAAAATGGTCATTTTCCAGTCGATTAAAATCAACTGAAACCGGTCAAAACACGTTTTCCTTTGCCACGCTCACATATTGATTCGAAAAATTATGAAACTTGAAATCTAGCAATAACTTGACATCACGGATCCAACAAAACTAGTTTCGTCGAAATCCGAGGTCATTTGCAAAATGTCCATTTTTAAGGGCCTGAATTCCATAGCGACTATTCAGAATTTTTAACTGGACTTATCTTATCATTTATAAAGTGAAATCTCGGTTTGTTAACTTCGTTGGAAAGATATCGTCAATTAGATCCTAATGTTTTTGGTTTCACTAAAATCCGGATTGTTTTGCTCCCGGTACATTCAATAGAAGTTTGAAATCGAATTATCGAACTACCGCACCATTTTCAATTCTATTTATAATTATATATAAATATTTATATTCTAACGACGACGTATATAAATATACACGTCGAATTCTATTCAAAATAAATTGTTCGTCGATATTATTTAAAATAATTCATTTTAAATATTCAAAATTCGCCAAAATGGCCAAAATAAAAATTTTAAACTGGCCCAGATTTTCGGGTTATTACAGTATACATAGGGATTACCAACCCGAAAAATTCTCTGATTTCAATTAACTGGCTTGACTGATTTTTCGAGTTTCCCCTTTTGACTTCCTTGATTGAATTTGTAAACCACGGCTTTGAGATGATTTTGTTGCTTTCCCCTTTTGGTTCTGTAATTCTCGAATGAAATTGCTTGCGTTGCCTTGTAATTCCTTTGTGATTTCGAAATTCTCTACTTGAATAATGAATTTGGTTTAAAAGAACTTACCAAACTCGTCTGCCTTGATTTCTGAAAGTATATTTATCAAAACAGGAAAGAATCGATTTTGACTCTTTAAGGAAAAAATTCTCTGACTTGTTAAAAACAGCAAATTCATAGATTATTGCCAAAAATTGATGCCAAGTCTAAAACTGGAATTACTGAAATGAATTTAAAGGCCAACATTAAATTCTGGAAAATTTGTTTGTCCCTTCCAAAATAGTTTGTTGCCTTGAATGAAAACTGCCTTGAATTCCATGGAAAACTGTCGAATTGATTTATTGCACAGAAACAAATTCATATGTGAATTCCTGGAATGATTTTGCATTGTGAATTTTATTTCTTTCCATTTCAAATGTTGATGACCCTGTATGATTAAAAAAAAAACTTGCCAAGAAATGATTTTCTGGAAATTTCTGAATGTTTGATTGCTCACTTGCCAATCTGTCTCGACACATTTCCATGCATGAACATGCTGACCAATGCTTTGCTCCATTGTGTATATGTTTGTGGCTGTTTTGAGGATATGTGCATTGTTCATATATACTTGTTGATGCTGTGTTACTCATGTAGCTTAAACCTGAACTTGTTGATTTTGCTCCCATCATGTTTGAACCTGATCATTTGAATTTAAATAGCTGCACCAATATTTCTACTGCTTGAACATGTTTCATGTTTGTGTTTGTCGCATCTGTAATGATGTTGTCACTAGTCTCGACCAAGCTGACTTTGTTGTTGCATTAACACCATGCCAGCATACCGACCACTTTGTGTAACCTTGCTTCATTGCTTGTATCACCATGAACACTGTATAGTTGTACATCACGCTCCATGTTCGTACATGCTTATATATGATTCTGTGCAAAAACCATGTTGTCTTGAGCTGATCACTTCTGCCATGTACATTTAAAAACTGTCTTGATCTGTTTGTATGATGCATGCCTTGCTTTATACTCTGGCTTGACCACTGAAAATGTTGAACCATATTTGTGATCATTTACCATACTGCTCGGCCATTTACTTTGAGTTGCGCCATTTAATTTATTGACCATTTGATGTGTATCCATTTGCATTAGAACTTTAGCTTGCATCCTCCTTGCATCTTTAATCTGTCTTGTCTTGGCTGTTTTACTCAATATCATTGGTGTTGTATTGCTTTACCACCTGACATTGATGTAGTTGAGCAGCGGCTCGACCATGACTGAACTGTTTTGAATGCTCGACCATGTATTCTCGACCACTTTGCTACACACACATGTATTTGTTATTTCCATGTAACTTGTACTTTGCCCGACCATTTGTGTGCTAAGGCATCAGTCTTGATTATTTTTGCTGTTTGAATTTTTTTTGTTGATGCACATTTTGATTTTCATCTCTCCTTTTGATTTTGACCTGTCTTGTGTCAAATTTGACAATTGTGTATATATGTGCAACTGTGATACACATCAGCAAACTGACTGTACTGTGTTGGGGCTGGTCAGAATCAGATGTTTTTAATGCTGGTTCTGATCAGCAAACCAGTATGGTTATGTTGAGGCTGATCAGTGGGTACTGAAAATATATCAGATCAAGTCATGAAAGATGATGAGAAACACACCAGAAATCTGAGGCAAATAAATTTTTTTAAAAAAAAAATTTATATTTACATATATTCAGTATTATTTCTATTGCAGTATACTGTGTGTTTCTGTTTCATGTGTGACAGGTAAGCGGGGATGACTGAACTGACTGTGATGACTGGACTGAAAGCTGAGGATAAGAAGACAGTGTGTGTTGTCAATGAATGTATGAGTCTGTATATACAAGTGAAAATAGATATATATGAAATGTAACTGTGTATATGTATGACTGAGTGACAATGAATAAACTGTACTGAGGAGCTGTGAGAGAATTGTACAGATATATGTAATAAACAAATTTGATTGAAATAAAATATCATTTTATTGTCAAACGAACTTGTCTATTATATTCTGTTTATATACAAGTACAATATACAGTGAATGTTTAAATAGTGGAGTTATACAGAGTTGTACTGTTTGAATGTTAGAGATAAAATATTATATTTAAATAAAATACTGTGTTAATATTTGAATGTCTGTACAGTAGTATTTCACTTAAATATAAATATTATATTCTTGTTTGAGGTGAATATAAAACAGTACAGTGACAAACACATTTAAGATAATATATACTTGTTTGTTATCATCAAACAAAAATCATATAATTGTGTATACAACACCGTTATATACAACATCCATGAGTTCTCCATCCTTGTGTTGTGCTCATTAGCTAAAATCCCTCATTCTCACCTTTGCCATCCATATGTAACTTGTTGATAGGTCTTTTGAAATTTGCCTCCACCGCACGGAAAATCGTACAAAGATCGAAAGAAAAATTAGCCGTAAGTGAAATACTGCGGCCATAGATGGAAGTTGGGCGCTTATTTGCCCTTTAACAAGACAGAACCATACCGCGATGAGGTTACCCCCCCAGAAAGCCAGGAGCCCCGGAGACTCAGGAAAGAAGGAAACAAGGATTCAAACAGAGGATCAAAAGATAGTGCATATGGCTTTGGGGAATATGCCTTTAAAACAAAACTTTTCTTTTGAAAATGCTTCTTTTAAAATCGTTTCGAAAATAATTTCTAATATCTTTTATTTGATCCGGTAACCTTTAGCTCTGATACCAAGTTAAACACCCCACCTCCATTAAGGTCACTCACAAAGGGAATGCCTTAAATTCGATGGAGCATAATAGGTAAAAGATGCAGATAAATTAAAAGACAGACAAATAAAGCAGCGGAAAATAAAGTCATTTTATAAACAACTTAATTCAGTCAAGCTTTTACAATAATTTCCTCAATCATACTTAAATGTAATACATAGAACTTCTGTCTTGATTTAAAAACTTCCAAGAATAAAAGAAGCATAAAAACAATGATATTCCCGATAAAGCATGAACCAGCACAAGCAGTGTAACAGAGAGTTCAAAGCGATATACTAACTAATCTTCAAGCTTGGAAAGAGAAGAGGTCCAAGTTAGGCTGAGCTATTCCCTCCCTGACTACCTGGGGGGAAACGGAAGAAAAGAGGTGAAAAACAAACTTGGTCAGACATAAGTCGGGTAAGTCCAGTGATCTTTCAGCATGCAAACAAGATAAAGGACCATGACATGAATAAACCGAAAATAGGACAATACCATAAAAACAAGGTAATTAAAGACAAGATAAGTGCAAGGTGAACCGAATGCGCTTCTACTTTTTCTCTGCTTCGCTACTACTCTGTTAATCTGATTTCTATATTTATCTCTGCACCACCTAACTATTGTCCCTACTAGTAATTTGTATAAAATGATAACCGTGATCCCAAACACCCCCCTCCCCACCCCCACCCTCCCGGTAATTGTGGTAGCCTTCAGGCGTACATCTATCGTGAGGATTACACCTCAATAAGCCTAATTGCCATGAACATGTTAGATGAACCCTTACTACCCTATCGATCGGCCCCCTACTTGCATTCATGTTCCATGTGTCTGTGTCAATCGACCCTCTCTTGCGTGTAGATACCCGGTGTTGGTCCCACTATAAGGTGTATCAATCCTTATGATAGCAACCCGACACGATTCAAGATGCACGGTGTATAACTATTGGTACCCAGTCCCTGCTTTTTCCCACTCCGAAGTACGTGCACGCCCGTAAACCGTCGGAACCTACACTAATCTACCCCTTGTCGCTACTTTGACTGCGTATAATTAGCCCAGTAATCGTGCCCCACCCTGCCTAGTTCAGGGTACCGTGATACACTCATGTGGGTTACTGCTGAAATGGATCCCTATTACTAGAGTTTCCCATTGGTTAAGTGTGTGGGCCTATATTTACTAATATTACCTAGCAATTCGATATGTACTTAACCCACTCATCAATTCAAGCATTTTTAATAAACGTTAAGTTTTGTGGGCCTATATGTACTAATATTACACACCTACACGAGATGTACTTAACCCTCTCATCGATTCAAGCATGTTTATTTAATAGTTAAGTTTTGTGGGCATATATTTACTAATATTACCCACCAACCCGATATGTACTTAACCTTTCCACTGATTCAAGCATGTTTATTTAATGGTTAAATTTTGTGGGCCTATATTTACTATTATTACCCACCAACCCGATATGTATTTAACCCTCCCGCACATTACGCCATGTTAGTTAAGTGTTGTCCGCTCATGTTAACTTAAACCAATCATTCATCATGTCATGTTGGTTAAGCATTTCTTATTAACTTGACCCTCCTAACTTATCATGTTGGATCGGTTAAGTGTTTCCTATTAACTTAACCCCATTCGTTCATCAAGTTATATTGGTCAAGTGTTTCTTGTTAATTTAACACCACGTATTCATCTTGTTGTATTGGTTAAGTGTCATCAATCAATTCAAGTTAACTTAACCCACCTACGTGTCATGTTACTTTGGTTAAGTGTTGCCTTCTTGTGTTAACTTAACCCTACTACAAATCAAGTTATATTGGTTAAGTGTTGCCCTCTTATTTTAACTTAACCTTTCAATAAATCAAGTTATATTGGTTAAGCGTTTCTAAATTTACTTAACCTTAACCACTTGTCTAATTAAAATGTTATAACGGTTAAGTGTTCTAAATTTATTTAACCTCACCCACTTGTCTAATTAACATGTTATAACGGTTAAGTGTCCTAAATTTACTTAACCTCACCCACTTGTCTAATTAACATGTTATAATGGTTAAGTGTTCAAATTTACTTAACCTCACCCACTTGTCTAATTAACATGTTATAACGGTTAAGTGTTCTAAATTTACTTAACCTCACCCACTTGTCTTATTAACCTGTTATAACGGTTAAGTGTTCTAAATTTTCTTAACCTCACCCACTTGTCTAATTAACATGTTATGACGGTTAAGTGTTCTAAATTTACTTAACCTCACCCACTTGTCTAATTAACATGTTATAACGGTTAAGTGTTCTAAATTTACTTAAACTCACCCACTTGTCTAATTAACATGTTATAACAGTTAAGTGTTCTAAATTTACTTAACCTCGCCCATCAGTTTAGTTAACATATTGAATTGGTTAAGTGTTTCCTTTATTGACTTAACCCTACCAATCTTGACTTAGCTTTATTAAAGCACCAACCACTCACATTAGACAGGAATTGTTGTGGTCACTGGATGTGCCGGTCGGTTCCGGGAAGTTTTACACCACAACTCAGTCTAACCTCGGGTCCTTTTTGGGCACAATGCACTAACCACCCACATTAGACAAGGATTGTTGTGGTCACTGGATGTGCTGCCCCGGTTCCGGGCAGTTTTACACCACAACTAAGTCTAACCTCGGGTTAGGCATATTCGTCTTTTCCAAATTTACATATTTCTTATTTATCACTAATTCCATATGTAAATTATTCCCAATTTAATTATGCCATAATTATCCTTTTAATTATGCTCACAATTAATGGTATACTAAATATACCATTTCATTAACCAATCTATGCCATGTAATTTTTCATGTTTATCCTACATATTTATATGTAAATTATAAATCAATTATTGTCATGGCCCACTTTCCTTCTAAATCACGTTCAAAGTTTTAGGTATATAGATTATACCACTTTCATGCCACTTATCATGCTTATGTGTCAAACATGCCAATTACATGTAATTTCATGTTTTCCCCAACGTTACCCCCGTTGTACGTTCGCAAAATTACATAGAATGTTAGGCTCGATATTTTAGCCTAACTTATAAAACAAAAGAGGGGAAAAGAGGAACTTTGCAACATTCCAACATCATACAAAAGTATGGATCTAACTACACATATGTCACATTGATTTGGCATAGAACAATATACTTTTAACTATGAACTTGCAAAATTGATCTATGCAACATGAACCACAAGCAAATGAATTTACATTAGACTATACAAGTTAAACTTGGCATGTAGTGGTGAACTTGCAAGTTAGATCTATCATAAAGGCATATGGATCTAACATATAAAGTTGTAGATCTAAACATGTAACATCGTAGATCTAAACATGTATGCATAATGGCTCTAAACAATTAGGCATAAACGACATGACTTAGCCTAAAACTTGTATATATCATAATATCACCCAACTTATATATGATAATTTCATTCCCAAATTCCTATACAACATCATTGGTTTACTCACCAATTTCCACATAACATGATAGGTTCGATAGACCACGATAGTTCATAGCCATATATGATAGAATAGACATGAATAAACATGAAGCAGCATCACATACAACTTGATACAAATCTATTTTACAATTCAGTACAAATCATGTCTTTAATTTATTCACATCTGAAAGATAACTACACTTACAATCAAAAGGAAAAACTTAATTTCGGGGATCTGTATTCTAAAACTGAATTGCACGCCTTTAATGTAGATCGTTGAATTCTCTTAGTTGAATTAGATTAGATTTAATTTGACTTAGCTTTTAGTGGCGGCTAGGTTTAGATTAGAGTGAATAATAGAATTAGGTTTTAGGTTTAGGGTCCTTATATAGTTGTAGAGAGTGTTTTAGGATCATTAGATTAACCTTGAACCATGATAACCAATCAGATGCCACATATGCCTTAGAGAGAATCGGCCCACGGTTTGATAGCCAAACACCCTGAATCAACCACTAGTCGACCCAGCGAGGCTCGGGTCGACCTCAAAAATGGGTTGGTTCTGCTATTCCCCCTCCCGATTCCCTGCTTTGAACTTTTTTTCTTATTTATTTATTTAATTTATATATATATATATATATATATATATATATATTTCTCTCATGTATACAAACTTCGAGGCTTAATAACTTTTTCATAAGGTATCCGTTTTATGCAAACCAAATGTCTATCTTGACCAAAATTTTGAGACGAACGTAATAGTGCAACCCATTTTACTTAATTCTACTTCTAAAAATTAAGTGTTCTTGAATTTGTTAATTTTAATATTCTCAGAAAATTTGGGGTGTTACATCTAGAGGAAGAAACCACCAGGCTTCTTTTGCACTGCCTTGACTTGCTGGCATATCAAACACTTAGCGACGAACTGAGCTACATCACTCTTCATGCCATTCCGAAAGAAAACCCTTTTTACGTCTTTATACATCTTTTCTCCACCTGGGTGTATGGTAAACTTGGAATGGTGTGCCTCTTCAAGAACCTTCTTCACCAAATCCCTTGCTTGTGGGACGCATAGCCTTCCATGCCGCCTCAACCAACCCTTATCATCGATGGAGTATCTATTGAGATGGCTAGAAGTCTCATCCCTAATTAGCTTATCCATCACATCAACTAGCTGAGGGTCTTCACATTGCACGGTTCCTATTGTGTCCAAAAGATTAGGTCCCACTTCTAGCGATGCTAACAAACCAGTCACATGATCGATGGAGGGTCTAAAATCAAAGTTGGCTTGTATTCCAAGCTTTGCCTTTCTACAAAGAGAAGGCTTAAGGTCAGCTTCTTTCTACTCAAGGCGTATGCTACTACATTCCATCTACCTTTGTTGCCTCAAGTTAAGATCTTTCTGCGAGAAAAGGTACTTCAACGATTTATGGTCAGTATAAAATTCAAACTTCTCACCTAGGAGATAATGGGGCCAAGACTTAAGCGCAAAGACGATGGAAGCCAACTCTAGATCATGGGTTGGGTATTTTTTCTCATGTACTTTCAATTGTCTGCCTCCATAAGCTACTACCTACCACTCTTGCATCAAGACAGCACCTAGTCCCGTACCACATGCGTCCGTGTATACGGTAAACATCTTGCCCCCATCTGGCAATGTCAGAACTGGGGCTATTGTTAGAGCCCTCTTTAATCTTTGGAAAGCAATATCGCAATCCAAATCCTAATTGAAAGTTAGGTTCTTCTTCGTCAACCTTGTAAGCGGAGCTGATATTTTCGCAAAGTCTTTAATGATTTTTGGGTAAAAGCCCGCTAGCCCGAGGAAGCTCCAGACCTTGGTCGCATTCCATGGAACCTTCCAATCTTGCACCGCAACTACTTTTGCGGGGTCCACAGCTAACCCTTTCTTGGACACCACATGTCCAAGAAACCTTACTTCCTCTCTCCAGAAGTGGTATTTGGAGAATTTGGCTTTCAACTGATGTGCTCGAAGAGTATCCATGACTTCTTTTAAATGCTGAGCATGGTCTTCCTCACTCTTTGAGAAAACCAAAATGTCATCTATGAAGACCGCCACGAACTTATTTAGGAACTCCCTGAAAACCCTGCCCATTAAGTCAACAAAATAAGCAGATGCGTTTGTCAAGCTGAAAGGCATGACAAGCCACTCGACGAAACCATCCGGAGTCCTGAATGCGGTCTTATCAATACTGTTTTCAACCACTCTTAGCTGATGAAACCCGGTAGCTAGATCTAGTTAGGAGAAAACCGATGCACCTACAAGCTGATCGTACAAGTCATCTATTCTTGGGAGTGGGTTCCTATTCTTCTTGGTTAGTTTGTTTAGCTCCCTATAATCCATGCAAAGGCGAAGCGAACCGTCCACTTTAGTTGCGAAAACTACTGGAGCACCCCATTCAGAAATACTCCGCCTTGTAAACCCCTTCTCAAGCAACTCTTTAACTTGCTTGCTGAATTATTTCCTCTCCCTTGGAGCCATGTGTCTGACGGGTAAAGCAACGGGTTTTGCATTATCAACGAGGTATATGCGGAAGTCTATCTCCCACTTTGGAGTTAAGCCCTTCACCTCTTCAAAGACATCCGAGTATTCACGGACTACTCTAACAGACTGCAAATTCTCAACAGATGCATCAAGAGATTCTAGATAGCTAAGCATAACAAAGTTCATGGGATTACAAGAAATTTTGAGAGTGTTACCGAGCCAAGTCATGAGTCTAACCACTCTCTTTTCACAATCGAGGATGGCACCATTACTGGATGGCCAATCCATGCCTAAAATCAACCCATAGCCCGTGAAGCCCAAAACATAGGCATTACATCTAAACCCAACACTTAGTATAGAAATTTCCAAATCCAAACAAATCATTGAAAAATAAGTTGAGCCTCTAATTGGATTTGAAACAACCAAGGGATCCTCTACTAAACTGGTGTCTAGGTGCAGAGATTCAACTTAAGCAGTAGATATAAAATAGTGCGATGTGCCAGAATCAAAGCGTGTACGAACAGTATGATCAAAAAGATAAACAAAACTCTCAACAGAAACATTTCTACCTTGATCTTGCGGAGGTGCCATGAGAGCGTGAACCTGCCCTCCAGAAGTTGATCCAGCTCTCTGCCCTTGCCCTTGCTTTCTTGGGTAGTCCTTAGCCATGTGTCCCGTCTCGCCGCAATGGAAACAGCCACTCATCTTCCTCTTCTTCTTTATGCAGTCCTTAACCAGATGTCTAGGAATGCCGCAAAAATTACAATTCCTCTTGTCAAGGGGTTTGTTGTTCTTCCCGCCCTTCTTGGAATCTGTCTTCTTGCTCTGTGATCCTTCCCCTTTCTTATCCTGAGGTACTTCCACCTTTGTCTCTTTCTTGCCAGCGTTATCTTCTTCTTGTAACAGTGCCATGTCCACCATTCTCTCATAAGTCGCACCCATAGGTATATGGTACATAGCTACGCTGTGCAGTGGCTCATTCAATCCTTTAACAAAATGGAGAGCCTTCTTATGTGGAGTGTTCAGTAACTCCAATCCGAACCTAGCCAGCTGGATGAATTGGTTAACGTATTCCTTGACCGACATACTCCTTTGTTTAAGAGCTAAGAACTTCTCCGTTTGTGGGCTTCGTTCAGCTTGTGAGAGGAATTTCATTTCAAACCTCATTCTGAAATCCATCCAAGTTTCAACTGGTCTTTTAGCGTTAGTAACTTCCCACCAATAGGAAGCTTCGTCTTTGAGAAACCATACGGCCAACTGTATCTTCTTCCTATCATCCACTTCGAAGATATCAAACAAATCCTCATTTCTTTGAGCCAGTTTCTTTCTTCCACGAGGGATTCATTTCCATTGAAGTTCTTTCCATTCATGGCTCAAAAGTCCCTACATATTTTGAGAAAGCATTTGCACGAGGAGCAGGAACGTCTGATGGGCCTGCGACATTAGCCCTAGCCTCTAGGTACCTTTTGAACTAGCCAGGTACTGGCATGCCCTCTGGAAGGTTAAGATCCCTAGACATGCTGAAACGAAAAAGGAAAGATTCAAAACAAAGTATTGAAAGATAATGCATATGGCTTTTGGGGGATTATGCCTTTTTAAAATAAAACACTTTTTTCTTGAAAATTGCTTCTTTAAACTTCTTTTTGAAAAACAGTTTACAAAAATTTTATCTGATCTGGTAAACCTTTGCTCTGATACCAAGTGAAACGTCTCACCGCCATTAAGGTCACTCGCAAAGGGAATGCCTTAATTTTGGTGGAGCGTTATAGGTAAAAGACACAGATAATTTACAAGACAGAAATATATAAGCAGCGGAAAAACTAGATTTATTTCATTCGTGGTTCACAACAAAAACATTACAACAATTTATCTCAAAACAACTTCCAAATCATTACATCAGAATCTCTGTCTTGATTATAACATAAAGAAGCATAAAACAAAATAAAACTACATAAATCCCCAAGTAGTAGTGTGTCCAAAGCCATAGCCAAAGATAGGAGTTTCCAAGCTATACATCACAGAGTCTTCAAGCTTAGAAAGATGAACGGTCCAAATTAAGCTGATCTATTCCCTCCCTGGGTACCGGAGGGGGGAAACGGAAGAAAAGAGAGCGAAAGAAAAATGGGTCAGACATAAGTCTGGTAAGTCCAGTGATTATTTAGCATGTAAACAGATAAGAGAACCATGACTTGAATAAGCTGGACACAGGACAATAACAAGGAAATAAGGTAACATAGGATAAGGCAAGATAAACAAAGCAAGATAAACTAATCATACTATCACACTCATATCACCTACTAGATATTTCAACCATCATCATAAGTTCAAACCCAGTGATCCCTTTTTATCGATCAGCTCCTACTCGCAAGCATTTACTACTTGTGTCATACGGCCCTGCCCAATTGTAGATACCTGTGCTAGTACAACCATGGGGTGTATCAAATCCTATGGTGGCAACCCGGCATGATTCAAGATGCACAGTGTATAACTACTGATGCCCAGTGCCTGCTTTTTCCTCTTCAGAGTACGTGCATGCCCGTACTCCGTCGGAACCTACACTGACGCACCAACCACCGTTGTTTTGACCACTTATGATTAGCCCAGTAATCGTGCTCCACCCTGCCTAGTTCAGGGTACCATGATACATCTATGTGGGTTACTGTTGAAATGGGTCTCCGTTACTAGGGTTTCCTAATCAACATGTTAAATTGGTTAAGTATCCAAGTTAACCTAACCCCACCCATCAGTTTAGTTAACATATTGTGTTTGGTTAAGTGTCACCTTAATTAACTTAACCCTACCATTCCTGACTTAGCTTTAATTCATTCAGTAAAGCACCAACCACTCACATTAGACAGGTATTATTGCGGTTATTGGATGTGTTGGTCGTGTCCGGGCAGTTTTACACCGCAACTCAGTCTAACCTCGGGTTCTTTTGGGCTCGATGCACTAACCTCCCACATTAGATATATATTGTTACGGTTGGTGGATGTGTCAGGCGATTCCGGGCAGTCTTGTACCGTAACTCAATCTAACCTCGGATTAGGCATATTCGTCTTTTCTAAATTTACATATTTACCTCTTTATTTTTATATGTAAATTATTGTCATTCAAGTCAAGCCCCACTTTCCCTTTAAATCAAGTTCATAATTTTTGGTATAAAAATTTATGCACTTTATGCCGTAAAACATTTACATGTTTATGAGCCAAATATGCCAATTATATGTAAATTTCATGTTTTTCCCCAATGTTACCCCCGTTAAACGTTCGCATAAATCACATAAAATGTTAGGCTCGATACATAGCCTAACTTATATACAAAAGGAGAAAAAGAGGAACATGTAATAATTCCAACATCATAAAAATATGGATCTAACTATACATGTATCATATGAATTTGGCATAGAACAATATACATTCAATTATGAACGTGCAAATTTAGATCTACTCAACATGAATCATGAAATAGGGGTTTTACATAGAACTACATAAACTTAAAATTAGGCATGTAGTTGTGAACTTGCAAATTAGTTGGATCAAATTTAACATGAACCTAATCATATTAGCATGTAATTTTGGTCATATATGTGATCATGGTTGAACTTGCATAAACATAGCAAAATTCCCAAATTGTCATACAACATATAGGTGTCATCACCAAATCATACAACTTGAAATGTCATTGCCAAATTATACAATATGATATGTCGTCGCCAAATTACACAATATGATATCCATTATCAAATTATAAAATATGGTATTCCACTGCCAAATTACACAATATGATATCCATCGCCAAATTATACAATATGGTATGTCATCGCCATATTACACAATATGATATGCCATCGCCAAATTATAATATGTCATCACCAATTTATCATCAAATTACATACTACATGGTCACAAACTTAACATGATAAGAATCATAGTCTTAGTCAATTCAGTTTTAACAAAAAAGATAGGCATAAATTTACATAGGGTGTTGTTCTACATCCAGTTATTTAGTCACAGTTCCAATATCATTTAGGTCTAAATGATAACTGGACTTACAAAAAGGAGACTAGTCTTGCATTCTGGGATCTGTATTCTGAAATTGAATAGCTCTCCTTTGTTGTGGATGTTGAATTCTCTTAGTTGAATTAGATTTAATTTTTAATTCCTAACTTGCTTTCTAGTTGAAGGAGAATGGTGGCTACTCTAAGTTAAGTTCTGACAGCATGACAGTCTTAGGAATATTTTTGGGTGGCTTAGGGTTCAGATTTAGGTTGCTTATATAGAAGTTTGATTTAATAGAAGCCGTCAGATCTACCCAGGGCAAATCAAAGCCGTTCAAACATAAGAGAACCAACCATAAATGGCCACACAAGCCCTAATGACACATCAAATCGTCACAGGTAGAAACATGTCAGTTTTCAGATCTGGCCTAAGTGGGAGGTCGACCACCAGGTCGACCCCTTGGTCGACCTATATGGGGGGAGGTCGACCTAGCCTAGGGCAGGAAAATTCCCGCCCAGCCCGCTTCTGCTTCTGATTTCGAATTTTGAATTTTCTGAACTTTAATCTGAGCTGTTTATTTAAATTCTTGAATCTTATGAAGGTTATAACTCCTTCATACAGAGTCCGATTTACGCAAACTCGCACTCTATCTCAAGAAGAATTCCGAAACGAACCTAATGGCGTAACCCGTTTCCCTTAATTCTGACACTTTTAATTATTTATTCTTTAATTTGTTACTTTAATGTTTATAGAAAACATGGGGTGTTACATCGACCTCCCCTAAAATTGTCGACCTGGGGGTCGACCTCCCCCCAAAATATGGGCAGAATTCATTTTTTGCACCTAGACATGATTTCTGACTTGATATGTTGAGTAAACAGTTATATAATGACCCTTAACCCATTCTTTTTCTTCACCCAAGCCTATGGAGACGCCATGGCTCTGTTCTAACTCAAATTCTTCTTCTCCAAGAGATTACTAGATCCACTTTCTTCCCCTTTTCTCTTCAAAACATCTATTCTTAAAATTAAAAGTTTAGAATCAAGACAACCTCTAAATTAAAGAGAAAAAGGGATTCAGATCCACAATTTACACTACGCAAGGAGGAGAAATTAAGATTCACAACTTACACTGTGCAATGAAATCAAAGATAGATCAGATCTATGGATTGGGGTGTAAAATTAATCAAAGTTTAATCAAATCCATGAATTGTAGATGAAAAGCAAGGTGAGTGGAATTACAATAAACTTGTTGCATAATACTATTACTATCGTTCGTCATTCCCCAGTTATAAATTCAATTCAAGGTTCATATTATAATAATTGTCCTTTTATTGGGACAATTGGAGAATTGTATATTGGGATTATTCGATGAAATAAAGTTTGAATTGGGAATTTTGGAGCGTATTTCAATAATGAATCTTTGGGTATGTTTTGGAAACATGAATCTATGCTGAATAGTGCGCAACTATGAATTCCGATTTATAATGTTAACCTAAAATTGTGCAAATTTAATTGGAATTATTGAATATGGAACGGGATTGGGAAGAAGTGATTTATTTCAAATCTAGTATGGAGGGATTGAGGTTTTAAACTATAAGTCTAAAATTTTAGGTTTTGGGAAAAATGAATCTAAAGGTAAGAATCCTAAGTTGATAAAGAAATAGATAAAATTTAGCTTATGCGATTATGTGACTTCTTATGGGATTATGAAACCTAACTCATAACCTGAAATTGATGCTTAACGTTCTCATAAAAATTATTAATTGGAAAAAGATGAAACATGACTAACTCGAGGTTAGAATGAGGTTGCGGTGTAATTCTGCCCGGAACCGCCCAGCATATCCAGTGGCCGCAAACAATAGTGTCTAATGTGAGAAGTTAGTCATAATGCACTTAAACCCGAGGTTAGATTGAGTTGTGGTGTAAGACTGCCCGGAACCACCCGGCACATCCAGCAACCGCAACAATAGGTCTAATAAGAGAGGTTGGTTCATTAATAATCAATTAATGCTAATGACACATGCTAGTATGGTAAGGTTAGGTTAACAACACTTAACCAATTTGACATGATGCGTGGGTGGGTTAAGACAATATGAACTGAATGACAACACTTAACCAAATTTGTTGGAATATACGATTAATGCACGAGCGAGAAGGTTGGGTTAAGTAAAACATGACATATGGACAAACTTAACCAACACAGTATTGGGGAATGATAACCACCTATTATAAACCGTAGTTGCGGTAATGTAAAATTAAATAATAGGAAACTTGTCCTAGGAACAAGGGAAGATTATGACATAAGATGTAATACAAGACTTGAAGGGTGGGATGACTTATACTAATGAAATAAGTTAATCAAAGCTGAAAATATAGGAAAGCACGCGTATGCTTTCGTTTGATAAAGAAAACTTAAGTCATGTTTGAGTTCATTGGTAAACCTTAGTTGGTGAACTAAGTAAATAACGATAAAGGCAACCATGTGTTGAACCTTAATTAGAGAACTAAGTAAATAAATATGAAGTTAACCAAGTGTTGAACCATAGTTAGAGAACTAATTAAATAATGATGATGGCAACTAGGTTAGAAAACTAAGTTAAATGGCAACCGAAGTAATGAACCTTAGTTAGAGAACTAAGTAAGCAACGGTAAAGATAACTAAGTAAGTAAACCTTAGTTGAAGAGGACTAAGTAATAAAACTTAGTTAAAGAGAAACTTGGTAATTAGAATTGAAGGACAACATAAATGAGGATAACCAAGTTAATAAGACAAAGCAAGCGCGTAATTAGAGGTTTAGACATAAGGTCTAAAAGTGCGAAAGGATAAGGCGCTTGGACCAGTCCATTCGATAGGGGATGAATAACCAAAATCAGTAGATCTTCACGGTGTCGTAGGGCATGAGGGGGAGCGTACGTCCATCTGATCATATAGAAGGCTCCAACGGACTAGGATACGAAGCACACGACTTCGAGGGGACGTGAGGATACTCTTGGTATCCCTCTGTGAGAATGCAGATGATCCGCCTGGGCTCATAGAGGTTAAGATCCGCGTAAGAAGAACCAAGAGTATGCCTTGGTTGCAATAATAAGGCAACCTAATTACTAGGATGGACCAGCGTGAGTTGGCGATAACTAGTTGGCCCTGTGATAGCACGTCGTCGGCTACCTACCATCTTCAGTCAGTCAAGCACGAAAAGCGAAAAGGCGGAGAACTCCAAAAGACCATATACTTGCTTTCTAGTTGTGGGTGAGTTGGCCAATAGGTTTGTGCGGGCATAGAGGGCCTGCGTACAGTTCTCATTCTTGATATTCTTGGGTGCCTTTCGTTAGTTGATGGAGGGGTCAAGTGGGACCATAGCCAAAGTAAAAACAGACCTTAGCATCTACATCAGCAGATAACTTAAAGCTCCCGACCGAGTTCCATGTTTCTTGATTTGCCCTGCCACGGGACTCAGGTCACTCATATAGAGGACATGTGCAACTAGATATCTAGCACGTTTAACAATACGGTTGGGACGTAAAGTCGAGGAACGCATATCGCTTGGGGTAGTGTGTCCTAGACTAGAGGGCATTGTTCGGTAGGTAGCATAAACCATAGTTGGACCTAGGTAGCATAAACCCTGGTTGAACCTAGGAAGCATTCGACAAAGTAAACCCTAGTTGGACCAAGGTAACACTCGATGGTAAGCCTAGTTGGATCTAGGTAGTATTCGATAACAGAACCTAGTAAGACCTAGGTTGGCAGTCCAAACTCTTACACAACACAGGAATGGTGGTTTTACGCAAACGCAGTGAGAATATATATATATATACATGAAAGCCCGTACGACGTACGGCATTGGATAAGGAACTGCGTACAAATGACAAGATGACACGATTGGATAAGGTACTGCGTACACATGAAAAGAGGACATGAGTAGGGGGTAACTAAATACACATTGTATTAGGTTAATCTACTAGTGGATGTATAAGTATAGCTTAAAGAGCTAACATTGTTAACAATCTAATAACCAAGAAAATGTAACTGAATGGTATATGTAGGATTATACAAAAGTTTATTCTAAGTCCAGTCACACAGAACTTATGTTCTGACCCCCTCCTCATTACATACTTCTAGGTTAGGTTCATGACAAAGATGGTATAGCTTTGGATACTGGTTTAGCAGTACTGTTAATAAGGTAAGGCTATATTTGAATATATTATACTTTATTTCCTTCCGCTGTGAGGAGCTTTGCGAGTTCTGACATGTTTCTTTTTCTCTGTCTTTTTCTGCAGGATACCAGAGCACCCAACTTGGGTTTCGATAGATTGGATTTTTGAAAAAAAAATCGTTCTGTCGGAATCCGGGTTGTTACATCTGGTATTAGAGCTTCGATTTAGTGTTCCTAGGGAGATAATAAGTGAACGTATTTGTATTTTCTAAAATATAAATATATATTATATATATAAACCTAAATCCATAAAGTATCCCACTAGGTATGGAAAGAGTTTGGATAGCTATTTTGTACACTAAAGGAATGAACCTAGAATGTTTAAGACCCTTAGGTGGTTTGGTTAGAAAGTATACAATATGATTTGGTATTGGAGAAAGGAGGTATCCCATAAGAAATAAAACTGAAATGTTATTATTTTAGAGTTGTGGATTTGGAAGTGAAACCATAAAAATTAGAAAAAGGTTAAAATGTGGAAAATGGATTAGGAATATATATAGTTGATAGAATCGGTTTGGAAAGTGCATAGGAAAGCCTAGTTGAGTTGAAAGACCCATTTTGAGTCTAGCCCAATGATTAACTTTTAAGAACTTGAATTTGTAAAAGTTTTGGTAAACAGATATTGTAGTATTTTCAAGTTTTGATCTTAAAATAATTTTGATGTTTAGTGCATGTTGGGTTTAAAAAAAATGGAATTCTCTCATTAGAAGGTGCATAATATATAGAGGATATATAGCTCGCTAGGTTTCATATTATAACATATGAAAGTACTGAAAAGAAAGTGTTGCATTTTGTAAAAGAAGTTTTAAAATCTCTATTCTATTAACAATAAATTTTGATTATTGATTTACAAAGAAATTTTGTTGGGTGGACAAAATAAGTTGAAGGAATAGAATAGATGTCTGCACCTTATGGCGAGTAGTTAAATTAACATTGTAATTAGAAACAATGTAAGCCTGATAGTCATCCTTGTCCGCTCCAGTATTGTGATTTGAAAAAAAAATGTTTTGCGTTTTATTTGGTAACATGTTTTTATGGTTTGATGAAAACAAGTTTTGGAGAAGAAAATAAAGTTTTATAACTTTAAATTTTTGAAAGAAAAATGTAATGAAAATAAAGGAGACCGAACCATGTTTTAAAAAGAATGGAGTAGGTAAGGATTAGTGCCTAGAAAAGAATGAGAGAAACTTAAAGCTATGAAATAAATAATTGGAACCAACTAGAGAATGGTTGAGTAGAGTGATTCTCTGAGTGTCAATCTAATGTTGATTTCGGTCTTCGGGTTTGATATTTAGGGAGTTAATCTCTTGCTAATTTACAGTCAGGGATTAGCTAATATTAAACTAATGGAAAATTTCCCGTAGAATGCATAAGCATTGAGAAACCTAGGTTTGTTGCTTGAGAAAAAGAAAAAAGATAGGCTAGTAATACACAGCATGGACTAGTAGTGACTAGTAAGTAGTAAAGGGCAAGTAAGTGGGTAGATCCTGTTGTGTGGACTCACAATTATCTGAGATGACAAAGTCCTAAGATTCTTGGCCCATAGTAGTAGCAGTGTAGGATGCTGTTTGAGTTGAAAACGAAAAGGCTTATTTGAAAATAATAAACTTAAATAATTTGATTAAGTCAAATAAGCTAAGAAAGAAACTAGCCTAACAACAAATCCAGTAAGACAACAAATGTGACGGGAAAAGAAAATGAAAATCATAAGAAAAAGATGAATAAATATGAAAATTTTCCAAGATAAGTTGAAAAAGAGAAAAAAATTCTTATTTGGTTGTGCTTGGATAGGAAAATAGGAAATCTTCATAGAATAGTCATATAAAAATCCAAGCACGATTAGAAAAGAAAAACGGAGGATGTGAATTTTTCTGTTTTATACCTTTTCGTAACATAAGGAAATCGAATTTGGAAAATTAGATTTTTCTAAATTTCGAATTTAATGATGGGTGGTAGGGTTTTGGATGCGAAAATTGGGTGAACTATGCTCTTATTCTATAAATGTATGGGAAAACTTGGATGAAAAATAGTTTGATTTTTCAAGAATATTACATTCATATAGAATTGCATGTATATTTAGTATGTGAGCATCATGTTTTGAAAGAGTTTTTAAAATTTGCATACATATAGGTTGATCGAAATTAGGCGTACATACTTTACTATGATGTATATCACTTTGCACATGTGCACAATGTTTGCAACAAGTGGATGCACACTTAATGGATGGATATTGCGAGGGATTATCTGTTTTACTCTTATCGAATTTCGAGGATGAAATTATTTAAGGATGGAAGAATGCAACACCCCGCATTTTTAATTAAAAATGTACAAATATGTATATATGCATAGTAGATAAATAATGGTGATGTATAATGAAAATTAATTAATATCTGGAAGAGAAGGAAAAATTAATTCGATAATAGTGTGCATAACGGAAATGATAATAAAATAAGGATACTTAATTTAAATATCAGGAATTAAGTAAAATGGACATCACCATTGCATTCGTCTCGGAATTCTGCTTGGAATAGAGTCCAAGTTTTCGAAAATCGGACTCCATATGGAAGAATTATGGCCTTCGGAAGATTCAAGAGAAATTCAGAAATTAAATAGTAAAATAACCAACACAGGTCGACCTAGAGGTCGACCTAAACCAAGGCAGGTCGACTTGGAGGTCGACCTACCCTAGGCAGGTCGACCTCCCCTAAAATAGGTCGACCTGGGGGTCGAGCTCCCCCCAAATCTAGGCAGAATTCATTTTCTGCACCTGGACGTGATTTCTGACATAATACGTTGACTAAACAGCTATATAGTGACCCTTAACCCATTCTTTTTCTTCACCAAAGCCTATGGCAACGCCATGGCTCTGTTCTAACTCAAATTCTTCTTCTCTAAGAGATTTCTTGATCCACTTTCTTCCCCTTTTCTCTTCAAAAAATCTATTCTTAAAATTAAAAGTTTAGAATCAAGAAAACCTCCAAATTAAAGAGAAAAAGGGATTCAGATCCGCAATTTACATTACACAAGGAGGAGAAATTAAGATTCACAACTTACGCTATGCAAAGAAATCAAAGATATATCAGATCTATGGATTGGGGCATAAGATCAATCAAAGTTAGATCAAATCAATGAATTGAAGATGAAAAGCAAGGTGAGTGGAATTACAATAAACTTGTTGCATAATAGTATTATTATCGTTCGTCATTCCCCAGTTATAAATTCAATTAAAGATTCATATTATAATAATTGTCCTTTTATTCTCCTTCCCTTTTTTATTTTTGGATCTAGGTTATCTCGAACCTAGACGAAATCTTATTATACATACGTACGATTGAAATATGGGAATATTGGGGCATAATTTATTTTATGCAATCGAGGAATATAATCTGTAATTTGGGGATTGTGGCATAACAATTATTATTGCAAATATTGGGACAATTGGCGAATTGTATATTGGGATTATTCAATGAAATAAAGTTTGAATTGGGAATTTTTGAGCGTATTTCAATAATGAATCTTTGGGTATGTTTTGGAAACATGAATCTATGCTGAATAGTGCACAACTATGAATTTCGATTTAAAATGTTAACCGGAATTTGTGCAAATTTAATTGGAATTATTGAATATGGAACGAGATTGGGAAGAAGTGATTTTTTTCAAATCTAATATTGCAGGACTGAGGTTCTAAACTATAAGTTTAAAATTTTGTGTTTTGGGGAAAATGAATCTAAAGGTAAGAATCCTAAGTTGATAAAGGAACAGATAAAATTTAGCTTATGCAATTATGAGACCTCTTATGCGATTATGAAACCTAACTCATAACCTGAAATTGATGCTTAACGTTCTCATAAAAATTGTTAATTGGCTAAAGATGAAACAGGAGTAACTCGAGGTTAGAATGAGGCTACGGTGTAATTCTTCCTGTAAACGCCCGACATATCCAGTGGCCGCAAACAATAGGGTCTAATGTGAGAAGTTAGTCATAATGCGCTTAAACCCGAGGTTAGATTGAGTTGTGGTGTAAGACTGCCCGGAATCCCCCGGCATATCCAGCAACTGCAACAATAGGTCTAATGTGAAAGGTTGGTGCAATAATAATCAATTAATGCTAATGATACATGCTAGTATGGTAAGGTTAGATTAACAACACTTAACCAATTTGACATGATGCGTGGATTGTATAAGACAATATGAATTGAAAGACAACACTTAACCAAATTTGTGGAATATACGAGTAATGCATGAGCGGGAAGGTAGGGTTAAGTAAAACTTGACATATGGACAAACTTAATCAACACGGTAATGGGGAATGATAGCTACCTATTATAAACCAGAGTTGCGGTAATGTAAAATTAAATAATAGGCAAACTTGTCCTAGGGACAAGGGAAGATTATGACTTAAGATGCAATACAAGATTTGAAGGGTGCTACGACTTACACTATGAAATAAGTTAATCTAAGATGAAAATGTGGGAAAGCACCCATATGCTATCGTTTGATAAACATAACTTAAGTCATGTTTGAGTTCATTGGTAAACATTAGTTAGTGAACTAAGTAAATAACGATAAAGGCAACCAAGTGTTGAACCATAGTAGAGAACTAAGTAAATAAAGATGAAGTTAACCAAGTGTTGAACCTTAGTTAGAGAACTAAGTAAATAATGATGATGGCAACTGGGTTAGAAAACTAAGTAAAATGGCAACCGAAGTAACGGACCTTAGTTAGAGAACTAAGTAAGCAACGGTAAAAATAACTAAGTAAGTAAGCCTTTGTTGAAGAGGTCTAAGTAATAAACCTTAGTTAAAGAGAAACTTGGTAATTAGAATTGAAGGACAACATAAACGAGGATAACCAATTTAATAAGACAAAGAAAGCGCGTAATCAGAAGTTTAAACATAAGGTCTAATAGTATGAAAGGATAAGGCGCTCGGACCAGTCCATCCGATAGGGGATGAATAACCAAACTCGGTAGATCATCACGGTGTCGTAGGGCGCTTAGGGGAGTGTACGTCCATCTGATCATATAGAAGGCTCCAACAGACTAGGTTATGAAGCACGCGGCTTCGAGGGGACGTGAGGATACTCTTGGTATCCCTCTGTGAGAATGCAGATGATCCCCCTGGGCTCGCAGAGGTTAAGGTCAGCGTAAGAAGAACCAAGAGTATGCCTTGGTTGCAATAATAAGGCAACCTAAAGACTAGGATGAACCAGCGTGAGTCAGCATAACCAGTTGGCCTTGTGATAGCATGTCATCGGCTACCTACCATCTTCAGTCAGTCGAGCACGAAAAGCGGAAAGGCGGAGAACTCCAAAAGACCATATACTTGTTGTCTAGTTATGGGTGAGGTTGGACAATAGGTTTGTAGGGGCATAGAGGGCTTGTGTACAGTTCTCATTCTTGATATTCTTGGGTGCCTTTCATTAGTTGAGCGAGGGGTCAAGTGGGACCACAGCCATAGTAAAAACAGACCTTAGCTTCCGTATTTCTTGATTTGCCCTGCCACAAGACTCAGGTCGCACATATAGAGGACATGTGCAACTAGATATCTAGCATGTTTAACAATACGGTTGGGACATAAAATCTAGGAGCATATTGCTCGGGGTAGTGTGTCCTAGACTAGAGGGCATTGTTCGATAGGTAGCATAAACCTTAGTTGGACCTAGGTAGCGTAAACCCTGGTTGAACCTAGTAAGCGTTCGATAAAGTAAACCCTAGTTGGACCTAGGGTAACACTCGATGGTAAACCCTTGTTGGATCTAGGTAGTATTCGATAACATAACCTAGTAAAATCTAGGTTGGTAGTCCAAATGCTTACGCAACACAGGAATGGTGGTTTTACACAGACGTAGTGAGAATATATATATATATATATATATACATGAAATCCCGTATGAGGTACGTCATTGGATAAGGAACTGCATACATATAACATGATGACACGAGTTGGATAAGCGACCGCGTACACATGAACAGAGGACATGAGTAGGGGGTAACTACATATACATTGTATTAGGTTAATCTACTAGTGGATGGATAAGTATAGCTTAAAGAGCTAAAATTGTAACAACCTAATAACCCAGAAAACGAAACTGAACGGTATATGTAGGATTATACAGAAGTTTATTCTAAGTCCAGTCACACAGAACTTATGTTCTGACCCCCTCCTCATTACATACTTCCAGGTTAGGTTTATGACAGAGATGGTATAGCTTTGGATACTGGTTTAGCAGTATTGTTAATAAGGTAAAGCTATATTTGAATATATTATACTTTATTTCCTTCTGCTGTGAGATGCTTTGCAAGTTCTGGCATGTTTCTTTATCTCTGTCTTTTTCTGCAGGATACTAGAGCTCCCAACTTGGGTTTCGATAGATTGGATTTTTGAAAAAAATTCGGTCTATCAGAATCCGGGTTGTTATAATTTCTATCAAATATATATCTGCTTGGTGACAGAGAATTTATTCTCTTGCTTAACACCCTTCTTTGAGACGTACGAGCTTAGAGGTTATATATTTATCGACATCAATCGCATGGTGTGGATTTTCAATGTGGCATGCAAAGACGCAAATGATCGAGGCTTTTATTGAAAAGCTGAGCCTTGTGGTTGATGATTAAAGCACAACTTTAGTTAGCATAGCTTTGTGTATAGTGTTACTTCGCGAGCCTCACACCCCGGTATGGGTCAAAAATGGGATCGTGATTGCCGGGAGTGCATGTGCTTCTTTCTAGCTAGAAGTGGTGTCATGGTATGGATCCAAGACATTTTTACTTATGTGGATGATGGATTGTGAGGGCCCTCGGATATTGGTCGCTACTGGAAAAGTGATAGGTCCTATGGGACCGGGAAACGTGTGTTCAGGAATAGCCAATACCGACCCTGAAGATCCAAGGGTTGCCTGTAGGTGTGATCCTGAGGCATTTGTTAGAGTGTCTCGAATCGGGAGGAGCCATCCCTAGCCTCGACTCATGATGGAAACCCAATTTCCAATACGACATTATGGATTTGATTGTAAACCTGTACATGACGACATAGTATATGGTAGCTATGCCATCTAGGATTGATACATTTACATTGAAAAGTGTTTTAAACTGACTAGAGAGTAAATGATTATTGTTTTATACGTATCAATCCTGTTCGAACATTATAAGGTAAAACTCTATCCTCCGGTTTGTGTTGCATTGTGTGATGGGACTTGAGTCTTATAATGGTTTCATTTTTCTAAAAAAGCATTGCGTTGTTTAAAAGATTTACTTATTTTATGCACTGGCAATCCTATGGAGTAAACCCGTTCTGCGTTAGCGACGTGGTCCTGTGATTTGTTTTGTTATTAAATAAGTTAGGTAAGATTTCTCATATCAGTCCTATGACTGACTCATAGTTTGTTTTCACTTGCAAACTCAGGTGTACTTATTTTTACACGGGCAGCCAAGTAAACAGGTAACAGGCTTTCTTTTGGATATGCACCGTAGCATGGGGTGATCTTTTGGCAGAAGACGAAGACTATCTTTTATCTCTTATTTTGCACATTTAGACATTACCTTATCTATGTTGTATCTGATAATGTTCTAGATTTATTTTGTATTTGTTGGAAACTTTTTATGTACTAAGTAGTACCTTATGTCTGTGCAACTCTGATGTTTATGACATTTATGATTCCGCTACTATAATGATAAGTATTATTCTATGATTTCATGTGTTATGCTATTATATATAATCTGCTGATGTGATAAATGTGTTATATTCCAATGATTATCCTTGCTTTCGTGGCATGGGAGTTTGGGTTTATCACATTTACTACCACGAGTTTAATCTCGGTAGTTAACCAAAGACATCAGCGAGTAATCCTCTCACTCTGAAGATCTGTCTTCAAATCGTCTTGTAAGACACCTGCAATGTTAGTTCGCGAACGCAAAGTTAATTTGAAGTGGTTTTGGGTCTAGTTCACATCCCGGTCTATTCGAACAACACGTCAAAAGTCCAACAATAATATTTCATTGATAGTCGGATTTTTACCTATCAATCTCTACAATCGTCAATCAAACATTCAGCAATCTCTACAATCGTCAATCAAACATTCAGCCAATCAGTTTACTCAAACAGTACGGTTAGGTACATTGGCGGCTCAGGTATTTATTATTTTAAAATCATTTATTTAAAACTCTTAAATCAATTCTTTCAAATCATTCTCTATATTCATCTCAATATAACACTCCCGTTTCCATTACATCAAAAAAACTTTTATCATATCTTATTCTTGTAATCAACAAACCATTACTGTTACAAACTAATATCATCCCTTGATAATAGTGAAGCCGTTCAAGTTGGGGTATTTTATTTATCTCTCAGACCTTGATCGACAATGTTCTCTTCTCATAATAGATTGAAGTTTGCAACTTAAAAATCCATGTTTCTTATAACATTAACCGAAACTTATTTTCTGTTTTATTTAAAATATGTTCTATAAACCATATTCGTGTTTTAGGAATTTCAGTCGATTATAACCATATTCAGTTAATTCATTGAATTAGTATATCATTTACAAAAGAATGAACCTTTCACTTCAAAACCTCTTTATACAATTCCATTAATAACTCGGATCCATTTTCCAAATACTTCATCCAAACCCATTTAACAGCATACTACAAAATCAATATTCTTTAATTTTAAACTAAATTTCATTTACTAATCTCTTTTACCCAAAAATATTTTATCTTATCATATCTTAAATTATATCAGTAACCCATTAACTCAACTTCGATAAATATCTTGCATTTTTGGAAACCTACTTTTATCTCAACTCTTTTTACTTAATTCAAAATTAAATAAAATATTTATTTAGGCTATCACATTAGTTCAAATCTCTTTTGTAACTCTATTTACAAAATTCAGATTTTATAACATAAATCCATTTGATGCTTCCCTTCACCGAAATAATTTAACGTTCATCTTCTTCGCTTTTTCAACATTTCTTTCCCTTCGAGTCATTTAACTAAAAATTAAGTAAAGTACTTCTTAAAATTTTATTTTAGGTTTGCTTTCACTTTATCACCCTTCCAAAACATTTGGACTTTTATAATGAAATCTCCTTTGTAAGATCTTTGCGAATATCTAATTTAATCCTAGTACAACTCGGTTATTATTTTGAATGAATTCCATTTAAGAAATATTCACTTTAAAATAATAATTAACTTATCTTTTGTTAAAATAAAACAGTTTACTTCCTCGTTAACTAAAATAGATTAGTTAATAACTGACTACATTAATTAAATAATCATTTTCAACCTCATTAAATAAAAAGTAATTAATTTTTAAGAAAACCTATTAATTTAAAATAATTATTTACTAAACCATTTTCATAGGATAAATTGAAGACCAATTAATCTAATAATCAACTACAAACAAAACAATTGACTTAGCCAACTTAACCATCAGTTAATTCGTTAACTAATTTCATTAGATTCCTCCTCCTAGATAAATATAATTAATCTAATAATATTACTTAATTATCTTCTCAAAACAATTATCCCAATTTATTTAACCCGTAGGTTAATTTCTGCTTAGTTTGTTTAAAACTTATTTAACATCATATTCTTATTCTATAATTACATTATAAAACAATTTTATAAAAATCAATATATAAATAACGATTTGCTTCTAAAATTTCATACATATATAAATATAATTAAAAATCTTGCTTCAGTTATAATAATAAATTTTTATAACTTCAAACTTCATCAATTCGCCAAACAGCAAATCTACATCTTTTAAAAATGGATTTAAGGCCATTCGTTGTCAACCCCTTAATCAATACTGCTTATTGATTAGTAACGTATCAAATATTGAATCCAAATCAATAGTCAACATCCAATTCAACCCTTAACATCCAAACAGGATTTAATATTTCTTAAATAAATAATTCATATAAAATATCTGAAAAACAAGTAGTACACAATTTATTTGAGGAATCCACTTAGATCCCTCCAACCTGTTCTTCCCTGCATCACAAATCATAATATTTTTTTATCACTCAGTATGGAGTAGAAATTCTGTTCTAAATCATTTAATTATAATTAATGTAATGAACATAGATTTTTCGGCCTTGAAAATCGACACAAAAACACCATGTCGAACATTGAAGCATCGAGAACACAGGAACGTTATTAGAAATAAATTAGAAGGTGAGATAAGAAAGAAATAAATGTTAGAATAGAAGAAGGAGAACGAACACAACACAGAGTCTCACATTGCAGCAGAACGAAATATAATATAGAAATAAATCTTTATAGAGAGCTTTAAATAAAACTTACAATCATTAGAGTACATCAACACATCTGGACAGTTATATTAATCTATCCTCATATATAATCATATAGCGGAATAAATACTAGATAACATACATCTGAACACCTCCAGCTCGTCTTTGGATTTCGCGTCATCTGATAAACTGGACCTGTACAAGCCAGTCTAATCCAAGCATTTCCAAATGTTGGATCAGTCTTGTGAACCGGATTAAAAAAAAAACACTAAGTTTAAAGGCAACACACAACTTTATTTTAACAACCAAATCCTTTTGAAAGAAAAGGGTAATTGTAAGACCAAATCCACACATAAATACGGACAATTTTTACCTTACAATAACCTAAAATGTTTTGAAATTGATATCTTTTTTGATATTATAATAGTATCTAAATACAAATAAATATCAATCTAGCAAAACGCTTGCATCTCACGCTCTACATACATAGTATACAATCAAAACCGCGGGCGATTATTGTAGAATGGATTTCAATGGCAAGGTATAGGCAACCACCTTTCCGACAATGCACCTCCAGAGATGAATACATTTGGGTCCATCAAAAACATCTTGCAACCTAGGCTAAACATGACCGACCCCTCAATTCGCTTGAGAGTACCGAATATATCATCATCACCACGGTTGGGGGCCAGCCAACCTAATCGATAGCATACATACAAAAATAAAATGGGACAACCGATGGCATTTGATTTCTCCAGATCAAGTAAAGATATACCCTTTTGAAGGTGCGACCGACATAGCCATACGACCTATTCGATTTTGTTTCATTTCCAGTTGATCAGGCTTGAGGTCATAATTTATTTATTTATACACCTTTATTATTATTTTTAGAACATTTGGCCATCATTCATGTAATGACCCGAAAATCCCCCTTTTAGGAAATCGCCGGATACACTAACTTTGGGCATACAACACATTAGAACAAATAACAGAAAACTTTTATAAACATTATAAAAATGTTATATCAGAGTACAGAATATCAGAGTACATCGTATATAATACAACAGAATATTAATTTACAACAAATTTAGTACAACGCAGCGGAATTAAACATAATATGCTAAATGAAGCCTGAGCAGCATAATAGAAATGATAATATCCATCTTCAGCTTCATAGCTATCCAGAATGAATCTGCCAAAACCTGAATACCAGGCTGTCCCTGTGGAAAAGAGGGCACCTGAGTTTGCAAGTGAAACAAACTATAGGTCAGTCATGGGACTGGTATGAGAAATCTTACTTAACTTATCTAATAATAAGGGTAATCACAGGACCACGCCGCTGATGCGGAATGGGTTTACTCCACTGGATTGCCAGTGCAAGAAATAAAGTAAATCGTTTAATAACGCAATGCTTTTTAGAAAAATGAAACCATTATAAGACTCAAGTCCCATCACACAATGCAACGCAAACCGGAGGATAGAGTTTTACCTTATAATGGTCAAAAATGCTTGATATGATAAAACGGATTTGATATTATTATTAGTGTATATATGTTTCGAAAACATTTCGGTCATAATGTATCAATCATAGATGGCATAACTACCATATACTATGTTGTCATATTAGTTATACAATCAAAACCGCATGGTGCGTATTAGAAGTTTGATTTCCATCATGAACCAAGGTAAGGGATCGTCCTTACCAAATTCGAGACTCTCTGGCCCGAGCCTCAGGATACAGTCGCAACTGCACCTAGGAGCGCTAGGGCCGGTCCATAGTTATGTTAGTGGATTAGTTATGCCTGAACAATACGTATCCCCTCCCTATGGGGCGTAAAATAGAGCCACTAGGGACTCAAATCTGAGGTACCTCGTTTTCCATCATCACATTAGTAAAAATGTCTGGGCTTGTAAAACCCAGACGCCACTTCTAGCTAGAAAGAAATCCATGCTCTCCCTGGGGTCCTTCTCCCATTTCTGGTTCATACCGGGGTGTGAGGCTCGCGAAGTATCGCTACACAAAGCTATGCCAAATAAAGTTGTGCTTTGATCATCGACCACAAGGCTTTGCTTTTCAACAAAATCCTCGATCATTTGCATCTTAGCATGACACATTGTCAATCCATACCATAACATTGATTTCTGCCAATATATAACCTCTAAGCTCGTACGTCTTAGAGAACGGTGTTAAGAAATAGAATAAATTCTCCGCTACCGAACAGATATATATATTTAGCAGAGATCAACGAATACAACATAAAGGAATACAACGTCAGACATACCATCCATTTACAAGTCCTTTTTGGGTCTGAACGAAACCAGAGGCATCTTATTCCTCGTCCCATATATCCAATACAGAAGAGAGGTCCTCGCATATCCGGTCGATCTCCAAGTACGTCTGGACGATCACCACTTATTACCTTGTCTTGGGATGCCTCCCAATCAAGACATCATTAATCATCCAAACGATGTGAAGACCTTCGGTCTTCAACCATCATCTTCATCTTGGACTCTTAATCGTCGTAGCAATTATTCAGAATGGGTTGAACCCGGTCTTTCCAAATAACTCGCGTATTTTATAATCAATAATTAAGAGCTATAGAAACACATCATACGCCTCGTTCCAATTCAGAATATTCTTTAAATAAAATATTCACAATACTAGAGAAAGGTTCCTACTAAATTTTATCAAAGAAAAATTCTTTTAAATTTATCTTTAATCTTCTTTTTAAAGATTCATTAAACTCCAATTTGGTTTTAATATACAAAAATCATTATTTTATCATTATTCAACTTTAAGAAATTAATCTTGTCTTTAACTGGGTTAAAGAACCAATGTCATTTAAAACACAGTTTACGATAAACCCAAAATCATCTTCCATTTAATATGGAATTTTCACAGAAATCAAATCAATATATAATCGATATAAATTTCCGTATCAAACTAATAGTATAAAAGGAATAACGGCAAAGCCTTTTAAATTCCATATATAATAACGGTCTTCTTTTACAGAAGCTCATCTCGATTATTATTCAACCGAATTCCATTCTATTCCAATTTCTTCTAGTAAATTGGAAAACTTTACTTTTGAAAATTTCCATTTAAATCTTAATAAAATATTTATAAATTCCAAATTATATTTTCACTGTTAATATGGTTGAAGAACAAATGTCGTTTAAAACACCATTCACAATAAACCCAATTCACATTTCATTTTATTCCAATTACTAAATATAATTAGAAACTCTAATAATCTTAATTAAAAGATTTTTTTTTTTGTATGGGGTTTAAGAGCAGTGTTATTGAAGACACCATTCATGACAAACCCAAAAATCCAATTTATTTAATTCAAAAACATTGGATTATTATTCTAGTTAATAAATAGTTCATTTCAATAAAAATATTTTTTATCTTTTCAAATATGGAATTTTTCATCCAAAATCTTTCAAATCGTTTACTATGATTTTACTAATTTTTCCATATTTTTAATAATTTTATTAAGGCCTATATAGTCTGTTTCCAATAAAGGCCACCGAACTGCATCCATAGCAACCTTTTCTGAAATTGATTTGGACATATTTCCAAATCCAACTGTTAGATTTCAAATCTCTTATATTCACCGGAAATCACTTTTCGATACAAACCCAATGGTTCTGGTTTTAGGAGAATTCGACGGCCGGATCTCCCGTTACGTCAATTTGAAGTCAATGGTCGAAATTCGCGAACAGTCATTGCGCGGCACGTTCTATTCAAACCATTGAATATATATAATATATACATATATATATATTTCATCGATTACCATTTAAATCATACTTTATAAATCGTTTCTGAATTTATTTTAAAACGATTCTAACTTCATTTTCAAACTTGAAATCAAAATTGAATATTCTATATCTGAATCATATTAAAATATTAATATTTTCAAAACATTAAATTTTGAAACCACTTCCTTTCGATATTCATTATAAAATTAACAAAATCGATCGATAAACCAGTTAGGGTTAAAATGGCATTTCTATACTTAGCCCGGCTTCATATTTTTATATTTTTGTGTCCATTCTAAGACGTACATAAAAATCATAACTTTATTCTTCACTAAATTTAAAATATTCTTCATTTTAAAATATTCTTTATTTTTAAAATATTCTTTTAAAAATGTTCTTTATTCTGAATCAGAATTCGACTTAATCAATTACCATATAAATTAAGTTACATGGATTTCATACCTTGCATGTACATAACAAAAATGATAAATAATCAGTAAACAATCCATTCACATGCAGAGTGAAATTTTTAACTGTGTAAGAGTTATAATAAATAAATAGCGCTCATCACAGACTGTCAATCAATCGATTGGCAATTAATTAAATAATAGGACTAGTGTATGTCAAATATCATCCCAATACCCGTGTGGGGTTTTCAAACAACAACAGTTTACATAACTAAATCGTTGGTTAGTAGATTTAACCAATTATAATTCAGTTTGAATTATTTTCTATATAACAAATTTTCACTGTTGAAATTATAAATGGATATTTATAATTTAATTTTACTATCACATTAATGTTAACACTATTTTTAATACATTAAACATTTCAACATCACAAACACATATTTCAAGACATGATTCTTCTCATTTATTAAAACGTATTCTAACAAGATGACATTTCTATTTGACAAAAAAACATATTCTAACTAAACGATATTTATATTAAACGAAAACATATTCAAACTAAATGACATATTTATTTACAAAATACGTTTTCTAACATAAATGACAAGTTTATTTGCAAACATTTTTTTATGTATTCCAATGAAAAATAAAAGAATAATTTATTTGCATACATTTTATACGTTTTCTAATGACAAATAAAAAGAGATTTTTGTTTGCATAACATATTTCAATGTATTCTAATGACAAAAAAAATTATTTGTATAACAATTATAATGTCTCTAATTACAAATAAAAGAATATTTTATTTGCATACCTGTTTTCTATTTTTCTAATGTAAAATAAAAAGAAATATTTTATTTGCACATGCTCTGTGTCGCTAATAACAAATAAAAAGATAACGTTTATCTACATAACAAGTGCTATAATTCCAATGACAAAATAAAAAGTTAACTTTGTCTACATAACATGTTCTATAATTCTAATGACAATGACAAAATAAAAAGGTGATTTTGTCTACATACAATTTCTATGTCCATATCTGACAAATAAAGATAATTTTTATTTACAACAATTCCAATATTTAACATGACAAATAAAAATGAAATATTTTTATTTGTATACACTTTTATCTTCACATGACAAATAAAAAAGAATGTTTTTATTTGTATACAATTCCAATACGTAACACAACAAATAAAAATGAAATATTTTTATTTCTATACAATTCTCTTTCAGGAAAAAAAATAAAAATGATATTTTATTTTTGTTGACAATTTTATTTTAACAAAATGAATAAAAGTGATAACTTCATTTTGTTAACTATTCTATTTTAACAAAAAAAATGATATTTTGGTTTTAACACAAATCTATTTGATAAAAAATATAATTTTTGTTTTAACACAAATCTATTTAACAAAAATATAATTTTTGTTTTAACCCAATTCTACTTAACAAAAAGGGTAATTTTGTTTTAAATAATTCTATTTAACAAAAATGATAATTTTTGTTTCAACTATTCTCTTTAACAAAAATGATAATTTTGTTTTAACACTTTTATATCTAACAAAAATGATAATTTTGTTTTAACGTTTTTCTATCTAACAAAAATGATAATTTTGTTTTAACGCTTTTCTATATAATAAAAATGATAATTTTGTTTTAACTCTTTTCTATCTAACAAAAAATGATAAATTTTATTTTAAAAAAATATATCCAACAAAAATGACATATTATTTTACAAGAACACATAATTCAGCAAATCAACAAAACCACCATCAGTCAACCAATCTAAATTTATACGGTGCCTATACTTGATATTACAATCGCAATCAATATGAATATATATATATATATAATTTTAATTTTAAATTGAGAAATATCACATCAATTTTTTTGTTTGAATTTCCAACATGCTCTGTTTTATTGTTGGTCAGTTCCTTCGTGTAGATCTCGTTTTTCTGATTCCAACGCAACTGAAATTTCTGAATTTTGATTTCATACGAAGAAGATATTAAATTTTGATCATTGGGTAATTAGTTAATTAATTAAATTAAATAATATCCTTTATTACACAATAAAAACATTGCCATAATTTTCTGTCATTGTCCTCCTTTACAGGAACCCATCGCTCCTCCTTAAATCCCCAAATCGCATGCTACTTGAGTCATCGGGCCAACGATCCTACCACCTCACCTCGAAGAGCCGAGCTCCACCTCCTAGCGCCACCAGTGGCGGCACATGCGATGCCTCCCCATGCCCTAAAAACGGCTGCGAAGTCCTCTCATTTGAGCCCTAAATTCTCTCATGTCGGAGCACCAGGGATGATCAACTCCGTATGAAAATAAAGCTTGGAAGATGCTCTTCGATTCTATGTTTAGAGTTTTTGAAATTATTTATTGGATTGAAAGATTTTAATGATTAAAATCCGGCGGTTATTGGCCACGAAATCAAAACTGGCAAAGGCTATGTATTGTTGAGAATTAGGGTTAGGTTAATCTTAGTTAGGGGTATTTATAATATTTTAATAAATCAACTCCTAGTTTTCGCAAAAAAAAAAAAAAAATTGTTTATTCATACCTACCCCAAATCAAACCCAACGACTGGCGCCCCTAGCTAATTACCCTCATTCTGGACACAATGGGATATGTTTCGTAAGCCACTTTGGCTGTTTTGATTAGTTTTTGTAACAACCCGCAAAAATCAGAACCAATTTAATATTTTTATTTTAGAAAATTTTAATGAATTTTGACAATATAAAATAATTTATTTAAATAATAATGATCACAAATTTGATTTAAATCGAAGTTAGAATGAATGATTTATTTTAATTAACAAAAGAGTTAGAAATAACGCGGTAGTTTGAATAGTCAAACTTGAACTTTGACTGAACGTACAAGATGCAAAATTTAACGGATTTTAGTGAAACCAAAAATATTAGAATCTATTTAAAAATATCTTTCCAACGAATCCGAAAAATTGAAATTTCATAGCGGAAATCAAAAGTTATGGCCAATTCAATATTTAGAAAGGTCGCTATGAAATTTATTAGGGCAAAAATGCTACTTTTTGCATACGAAGGAATTTGAACTCGAAACCACTTCCATTGAGTTCAGAATGATGTTTCTACATTGAAAAACAGTAAACACTTATATATTTTGAGTTTCGGGATTTATTTGTTTAAAAATGTATTTTTAATATTAAATATACTGGCCTTAAAAATAGTCATTTTTCAAACAGTCTCAGAATTCAACGAAATAAATTTTGTTGGACTCTTGTCATCAAAACAAAGCTAAAAATGATTTTTTGGTAATTTTTAGAATTAAAATATAATTATAATTGATTTTTCAGTGTAAACGGGCAAATTTTTGACTTTAAAAATTCATTCAAAAAATTCATACGAGCTTAGAATCGAACGAAATTAATTTTCATATGTCCACAGCCTCAAAACATAGTTAAATATATTTTTCGAGAATTTTTGAAGTTAATTTGTAATCCCGGCGTATTTAAATGTACGGTAGAAATTAAATAATTAATTTAATATTGTATTTTCAAGTAAAACCGAAAGAAACTGCTGTATATTTCTGAATTGGACCTTGGGACATAGCCCATCGCGTTCAGAAAGCCTCAAAACGTTAAGATCGACAGTAAGCAGGCCCAAATCCGAGGAAGTCCAAAATTCCACTTTATTTCACGAAATTCGAAATTAAACATTAAAATAATATAAAAAATCCGAAGCCCTAATTCTCTAATGGCCAGCCGCCGCCAGAATTCGATGGCCAGAATTGCTTCAACTTCAAATGCTTCGATCTCTCAATCCGTTCAACGAAAATCGACGTATGACCTACCAAATCGAAGAGAATTCAGAGACCTTTCAATCTATACGTTTAAGATCGGGTTTTGGTGCACGGATTTTGCGGATTTTGGCTGAGAAGGTGCTGCGTTTATGGGTTATTTGTGGGTCCTAGGGGGTGCGAGTGGGGCCCGGGTCTCGGCGCGGCTGTGTCTCGAGGTGGCCGACGAGGTGGTGGCTTCTGATCGTGGTCCGGGTGCTTGTGGTGGCGTGCGTGTAGAAGGAAGAAGGGGCGGCTATGGGTAGTTCGGCCGTGAGAAGAACGACGTGGAGGAAGAAAGGTTGCGTCTCTTTTTTTTATATTATTTAATTATTTAATTTGTCCGATCTTTAAAAATTCATAACTTCTTCATAAGAGAGCCGATTGACGAACCGTAAATTGCGTTGGAATCACAAAATTAAGAGCTTCGCGATGGCGTAGACCGCAGCTGAAAAGGAGACAGTAAAATATTGGCCAAAAATTCAATGTGAGGATTCTAATTTTATTTGTTTAATTAATTATAAATTATTTTCTTGCATTAAAAATAATTGTTTGATCATTTAATTCTGACCTGAAATGTTGGGTGTTGTTTGGAATGATAATTGTTGCTTGTTGAATGATTGTTGTACATGATTTGCAAATCCGCTTGGAATTATATATATCTTATTTGCGGTTGGAGAATTGGATCTAAAATGAGATCATAACATATTTTATTCAGTATATGTATATATATATGTTAAGATTGGATTAGAACTTGTAAAACAAATAAAATCCTCTTTTATTTTTAGAACATGTACACAAATGAATTTCTTTTTATCCTTATAAAAAAAACAAGTTTTTATTTTTATTTTTATTTACATTTCTGTTATTAATAAAAGAAAAAGTTTTTATTTACATTTCTTTGTAAATAAAAGAACACATTTAGAAAGCAAGTTTTTATTTACATTTCTTTTGTAAATAAAAGGACAAATTCAGAAAATACGTTTTTATTTACATTTTCTATGGTAAATGAAAAGAATAAAATTATGTTAATCATTTTATTTTCATTTTCTATTGTAAGTAAAAAGAATAAAATATGCTAATCATTTTATTTACATTTCCTAATGTAAAATAAAAAGAACAAAATTTGTGAAACATTATTATTTTCATTTTCTATTGTAAATGAAAAGGATAAATGTGTGAATCATCATATTTACATTCTCAGATGTAAAATCAAAAGAACAAAATATGTGAATTATTTATTTACCTTTTCTATTGTAAATAAAAAAATAGAATTTAGAGATACATTTATTTACATTTTCTTATATAAATAAAAAGAATAGAATTTAGAAATATATTTATTTACATTTTCTATAGTAGGAAAAATTGAATTGTTAATGTTGAATATTTTATCGTCATTTTGAATGCGGTAAAAATAGAATTGTTAATGTTGAATATTTTATCGTCATTTTGAATGCGGCAAAAAATAGAATTGTTAATATTGAATATTTTATCGTCATTTTGAATGCGGTAAAAATAGAATTGTTAATGTTGAATATTTTATCGTCATTTTGAACGCGGTGAAAATAGAATGGTTAATGTTGTCATTTTTATCGACATTTTGGGTGCGATAAAAATAGACAATGTTAGTGATTCATTTTTATCGACATTTTTGGGTGCGATAAAAATAGACAATGTTAGTAATTCATTTTTATCGACATTCTTGGTGCGATAAAAATAGACAATGTTAGTGATTCATTTTTATCGACATTTTTGGTGCGATTGAAATAGACAATGTCAGTGATTCATTTTATTCGACATTTTTGATGCGATAAAAAATAGCGATGTTAATGGTACATTTCTATCGTCATTTAGATGTGATAAAAAGAACAGGAACATGAGAATCATTTATTTACAACTCCTATTGTAAATGAAAAGAGTAAAAATATGAGGACCACTTTATTTACAACTTCTTTTGTAAATGAAAAGACCAAAATATGTTGATCATTTTATTGGTATTTCTATGGTAAATAAAAAGAACAAGACATGTGGATCCTTTTTATTTACATTTTCTATTGTAAATGAAAAAGAACAAAATAATGTGAATCCTTTTATTTACAATTTCTATTGTAAAGTAAAAAGAACAAAATTGTGTGAACCATTTTATTTACATTTTCTATTGTAAAGAAAAAGTAAAAAGAGAGTTATATTTCTTATTTGCATTTTTAGATGCAAATAAAGCATAGAAAGAAAATTATACTTTTATTTGTCATTGTTTTGTTAAATAAAAGTAAAAGAGTTAAAAAGACATTTTATTTACCATTGTTTTGTTAAATAAAAGTACAAGATATAAAAGAACATTTTTATTAACATTGTTTTGTCAAATAAAAAGAAAAATACATGAGATACACTTTTATTTGTGTTTTATGTACAAATAAAAGTACAAGATTAGAAATACACTTTTATCTACACTGTATTTGTTGAAATAGAATTGCTAACAAAATGAGTGTATCACTTTACTCATCTTTGTTGAAAACAGAAATTATGTGAAAATATAAGAATCACTTTTATTTGCATAATATACAGTAGAATTTATACGCAATTATAAAATCCACTTTTTTATTTGCAAAACTTGCATTAGAATTTATATTCTAATATACAATTGTATTGTTGGTCAAAATATACACTGAAAAGTATTGTTAAGAAACTTCATACAAATATAATGGAATTTATATTCCATTTGTCATCCGCAATAAAGCTATATAAATAAATTACTGTTTATGTGACTTTAGAAGTATATAGGGAAGTCATACGAGTAAAATACATTTTACTCGCTATAAGTGACATGTTTAGTGAAATTAAAATTGGTTAAACCTATTAACCAATTATTTATTTACTTATTTATATGAACTGTTGTTGGCTGAAAACCCCACACGGGTATTGGGACGATACTTGACTGACACAAATCCCAATGTTTAATTATATGTCTATCGATTGATCGACAGGCTGCGATGAGTGTTATTGTTTTATTTGCTCACACAGTTGACATTGTCACTCTGGTTGTTAATGAATGGATTGAGGATTATTTCCTGTTATTACCCTATACATGAAATGTATGAAACCCATATGACCCAAATTATATGGTGCATGGTTGAGTCGCATTCCAATGCAGAATTTCTTTTTTTTAATAAAGAATTTTTATATAATAAAAGGATTTTTGTAAAATAAAAGATTTTGTATTATAAAGAATATTTTACATTCAGAATCTTTTATATATAGAATATTTTATTGATTATTTTAAAATATGTTTTTTATATAGTAATGAATTAATATATTTAGGATAAACCTTTTATTTAAGATTATTAGACTTTAACAATTATGTTTGGTGATTGATATGTGAATTGGATTTGCAGTGGACGATGTTTTAAATAACATTCATCCTTTAATCCAATTTACATTGAAAGTACTATTTGAAATTTATAAATCTATTTTATAAATTTAAAAGAAGATTTTCTAAAATCAGACTTTTCCAAATTAATATATTAAACTGGAATTAAGTGGGAATTCGATTGATAATAATCGAGATGGGCTTCTGTAAAAGAAGACCGACATTATATATGGAATCTAAGAGGCTTTGCCGTTATTCCATTTATAATATTAGTCCGATACAGAAATTTATAATGATTATTTGTTGATTCGATTTCTGTAGAAATTCCATATTTTGAAAATTGGTTTTGGGTTTATCGTGAACTGTGTTTCAAATGACACTAGTTCTTTAACCTAATTTAAGACAAGATTGGCTTATTAAAAATTAATAATCTTGTAATAATGATTTTTGTATTAAAAATCAAAATTGGAATATTAATAAATCTTTTTAGAAAGATTAAAATGTAATTTAATTTATCTTTGATATAATTAATGAGAATCTTTTAATATAAATAATATTTTTATTTAAAAAATAATGTTTAGGGTTGGAATGTGGCGTATGGTTGATTTTAATTACAAATACGCGAGTTATTCAGAAAGACCGGGTCGAACCCATTCTGAATAATCATCACGACGATCAAGAGTCGAAGGTGAAGACGGTGACTGAAGACCTGAGAACTTCACATCGTTTGGTTGATGGTGACTGATATCTTGAATTGGGACGGATCCCCCAAGGCAAGGTAAAAAGTGATGATCTTCCAGACGTACTGGAGATCGACAGATACGTTGTTTCGTTCAGACCCAGAACGGACTTGTAAATGGATAGCATGCCTGACATTGAAATTTAATTCATGTAATTAAATTGGTTTTTATTTAATATATAAATGCATGGTGGCGGAGGATTTATTCTCTTGCTTAACACCCTTTTTTTATGTTAAATAATTACCGATCGCATGATATGAGTTTTTGATGTGGTATGCCAAGTTGCACTTGATCAAGGCTTATTGTTGCAAAGCAGAGCCTTGTGGTTAATGATCAAAGCACAGTCTATTTAGGCATAGCTTTGTGTATATCGTGACTTCGCGAACCTCACAGCCCGGTAGAGTCTAAAACGGGAGAAGGGAACGCAGGGAGTGCACACGTTTCTTTCTAGCTAGAGTGATGCCAGGGACCTACCAGCGCTGGCATTTATTCATTGTGGTTGTTGGATTTTTCGAGGCCTCGGTTTATGCGGTCACCACTGGCCGTATTATAGATCCAAAAGGACCGGGGAGCGTGTGTTCAGGAATTGCCAATCCATTAAGCGTTAACGTATGGACCGGCCCTGCAGGATCCAAGGGTTGGACAGAGTACCAATCCTGGGGCATTTGCTAGAGTGTCTTGAATAGGTAAGGATCTCCACCCTAGCCTTGACTCAGGTGGAAACCCAAATTTCCAATACGACATCACGCGGTTTTGATTGTATACCTATATATGGCGACATAGTGGGATGGGGCACTCATGCCGTCTAGGATTAATACATTTACTTTGATGTATTTCAAATTGTTTGCACACTATTATTATATAATACCGTGTTTATCGTATCAAGCATCTTTTGATCATTATAAGGTAAAACCCTATCCTCCGGTTTGCGTTGCATTGTGTGATGGGACTTGGGTCTTATAATGGTTTCATTTTTCTAAAAAGCATTGCATTATTTTGACGATTTACTTTAGTCATGCACTGGCAATCTATAGGAGAAAACTCGTTCCGCGAAAGTGGCGTGGTCCTGTGATTAGCCTTATTATATTATATAGGTTAAGTAGAATTCTCACACCAGTCCCATGACTGACCTGTAGTTTGTCCACTGACAAACTCGGGTGCCCATATTTTCCACACGGGTAGTCGAGTAGCTATTTTTGCAGATATATTAAACAGGATTCTGGGTTGAAGCTTAAAGCCGTGTCCAGAGATAGAGAGTCTTCCGCTGTGTTCTTCCGTTGCAGTATATTACATTTTTTGTATTTATCTTCCGCTGTAATTATATTCCAATGTACTCTGATATGTATATTCTGTACTCTGATGTAACATTATATGATATGTTATAAAAGTCTTCTGTTATCTGTTGTAATGTGTTGTATGCCCTAAGTTAAAGTATTCGTAGGTTTACACTTTTTGGATCAGACCTGTGTGGTTTATGGTCGATTCAAAGGATGGGGATTTGCGGGTCTTTACAGTTTTTATCAAAATTAAAATACAAATCAATGTATATTTAATTTAAACGTATATTTTAAATTACTGGGGCCAAATACTAACTCCGAAAATTCCAGAAAAATTATTTCCGGTTATGTTTCGACGATACGGTTCTTAAAAAACTAATTTCATCGAATTTGGAGATCGTTTGAAAAATGGCCATTTTCTGGTCGATCCAATTTGACTGAAATTGACAAAACATGTTTATATTTACTACGCTCACATAGTAATTCCAAAAATTATGAAAATTGGAATCTTGAAATAAATTGATATTCCGGATCCAACAAAAGTGGTCTCGTCAAAAACGGAGGCGTTTGAAAAATGGTAATTTTTTAATATTAAAATATATATATTCCATAGCGACTATTCTGAATATTAAACTGGGCATAACTTTTGATTCCCCCCATGAAATTTCAATTTTTCAGATTCGTTGGAAAGATATTTTTAAATAGATTTAAATATTTTTTGTTTTACCAAAATCCGATTTATTTCGAATCCTGTACATTCAGTCAAAGTTCAAATTCAATTTTTCAAACTACCACGCTATTTCTAACTCCTTTTATAATTAAATAAAATTTATTCGTCCTAACTTCGATTTAAATAAATTTTTAATCATTATTATTTAAAATAAATAATTTTAAATATTCAAAATCCATTAAAATTTCAAGAATAAAAATTTTAAATTGGTTCCAAAATTCCGGGTTGTTACGATCTCCCCCACTTAAAATCTTTTCGTTCTCGAAAAGGAACGGAGCTGAAAGTTGTTTAGTTAGCCAACTCAACTTTCATCCTTTTAATACTTTTATTAGTTGAACTAATAATCACACAACACAACCATCAATCAATTAGTTGATTAGCTTTTCAAATATATATAACTTTTATATATCAAAAATCATATTTTCGAAAATTGAATTATATATATAATCACAAATATGTTAGTTATAAACTTGTCACTCCCAACTCATTCTAGGGCATTTCTAACCCCATCTCTAACGAAATTTTTCATTCTAGGATACTACTTATCCTATCTTGAATGAGAATTCTTTTATAGGGTATTACTAATCCTACCTCTGATGAATCTTTTGTTCAGTTCTAACGAGTTGTACCCCAAAGATTTGAGCTAACCAAAGCTCTGATACCAGCTGTAATGACCCGAAAATCCCCCTCTTAGGAAATGGCCGGATACACTAACTTTGGGCATACAGTACATCAACATAAATAACAGAAGACTTTTATAAACATTATAAAAGTGTTACATCATAGTACAGAATATCAGAGTACATCGAATAAAATACAGCGGAAGATTAATCTACAACAAATTTAATACAACGCAGCTGAATTAAACATAATGTGCTAAATGAAGCCTAAGTAGCATAATAGAAATGATAGTATCCATCTTCATCTCCATAGCTATACAGAATGAATCTGCTAAAACCAAAATACAAGGCTACCTGTGCAGAAAAGAGGGCACCCGAGTTTGCAAGTGAAACAAACTACAGGTCAGTCATGGGGCTGGTATGAGAAATCTCACTTAACTTATCTAATAATAAGGCTAATCACAGGACCACGCCGCTGATGCGGAACGGGTTTACTCCATTGGATTTCCAGTGCAAGAAATAAAGTAAATCATTAAACAATGCAATGCTTTTTGAAAAATGAAGCCATTATAAGACTCAAGTCCCATCACACAATGCAACGCAAACCAGAGGATAGATTTTTACCTTATAATGGTCAAAAATGCTTGATACGATAAAATGGATTTGATATTATTTTTACTGTACATATGTTTCAAAAACATTTCAATCATAATGTATTAATCATAGATGGCATAACTACCATATACTATGTCGCCATACTCGTTATACAATCAAAACCGCATGGTGCGTATTGGAAGTTGGATTTCCATCATGAACCAAGGCAAGAGATCGTCCTTACCGAATTCAAGACTCTCTAGCCCGACCCTCAAGATACATCCGCAACTGCACGTAGGAGCGCCAGGGCCGGTCCACAAATATATTAGTAGATTAGTTATGCCTGAACAATACGCCTCCCCGCCCTATGGGGCGTAAAATACAGCCACTAGGGACTTAAATCCGAGGTACCTCATTTTCCATCATCCACATAAGTAAAAATATCTGGTCTTGTAAAAACCAGACACCACTTTTAGCTAGAAATAAATGCATGCTCTCCCTGGGGTCTTTCTCCCGTTTTTGGTTCATACCAGGATGTGTATCTCGCGAAGTATCGCTACACAAAGCTATGCAAAATAAAGCTGTGCTTTGATCATCAACCACAAGGCTCTACTTTTCAAAAAAAGCCTTGATCATTTGCTTCTTAGCATGCCACATTGTCAATCCATACCATACCATTGATTTCTGCTAATATATAACCTCTAAGCTCGTACGTATCGTAGATGGGTGTTAAGCAAGAGAATAAATTCTTTGCCACCAAACAAATATATATTTAGCATCGATCAACGAATATAGCATAAAGGAATACAACGTCAGACATACCATCCATTTACAAGTCCGTTCTGGGTCTGAACGAAACCGGAGGTACCTTATTCCTCGTCCCATATGTCCAATACAAGAGAGAGGTCCTTGCATATCTGGTCGATCTCCAAGTACGTCTGGATGATCACCACTTATTACCTTGTCTTGGGATGCCTCCCAATAAAGACATCAGTAATCATCCAAACGATGTGAAGACCTCCGGTCTTCAACCACCGTCTTCAACTTCAACTCTTAATCGTCATAGTAATTATTCAGAATGGATTGAACCCGGTCTTTTCGAATAACTCACGTATTTTATAATCAATAATTAAGTGCTATAGAAACACATCATATGCCTCATTCCAATTCAGAATATTCTTTTAACAAAATATTCACAATACTAGGGAAAGGTTCCCATTAATTTTATTAACGATAAATTCTGTAACACCCCACCTTCGCTAGGGTCACTCACAAAGGGAATGCACTAGTTTTGGTGGAGTATTATCTAGGTAAACATGCACACAGAAATCACAAGGCGGAACATAAGTAAAGCAGCTGTAGAAATTAAAAACCAACTTTTTATTATTTTCCAAGAAAGAGTCAAAAGCTCATATATCCAAGATACAATTTATTCCATTACATCAAGTTCATAATAAAGAAGCATAAACTTTAAAACAAAAGTAAATTAATCCCCATAAATAGCAGAAGCAACCATAGCATAGCCCAAGACCAAACCGTACATGAGCTGTCAGAAAGCAAGTTGAATCCCAGCTAAGAGCTAGTGTTTCCTCCCTGAGAACCTTGGGGGGGGGGGACAAAAGAAAAAGGGGCAAAAGAAAAAGGGTTAGTCATAAAGACTAGTAAGCCCTAGTGACTTTCAGTATGAAAACTAGTAACGGTAACATGATATGTGAAAACTGGAATTAAACATAAGGATGATAACAGAACTAGCTGGATAATTAAGATAACAAGATAAGTCAAGTCTGGCATCGCATGTTGTAACACCCCACGCCCGCTATGATCACTCACTAAGGGAATGCCATAGCATCGGTGGAGTATTTTAGTGAATATAGAACAGAAAAATTACAACAAGACAGATATAATTAGTACTTGAAATTTAAAAATATCATCTCACAACAGCGGAAATAAACATGTCTGGTTATATCATAAAACCACGATAAAAGTCAAGTACAATATCCATCAAAATAAAGAAATACATAATCCCACTCTCTCATACAATAGCCATAACAAAAGAAAAGATAACTGGATAACTGGAGCTTTACATCTACCCAAGCTCCTAAAGACTGGAACAACAATCCGATCAAGCTCTACTACCGCTAGGATCCACCGTAGGACCTGAGGGTTGGGAAAAAGATAAAAACAACGGGGTCAGACATAAGTCTGAGTGAGTCCTATAACTTTAACAATACAATCATTAAAGTAACCAGAGAAGACATAAACTTGACCTATGGTAATATTTGGGGATGAATGGCTACACTAAGCAGCTTGGTAGACTTAGGATAAACAAAGATAACCGTCAGGACGCATCTACCCACCCAAGGATAATTACTAACTGCACCACACCAGTCATTCCTACTTAAAGGTTGATCCCTTCCAAGGACTTATAAAATTTCCCCAGTAGTTTCATGTACCCCTAGCCCACTACATAGGTGCCGTCTGCCCCTATCTCCACTAGGTGTACCCAGTAATTCTTACCCAGTAGTTTCGTGTACCCCTACATAGGTGCCGTCTGCCCCTATCTTCATTAGGTGTACCCACTACTCCCCAAGCGATCGGCTCCCTACCGTAGATACCCGTGCTGGTCCCACAGTGGGGTGTATCACTCCCCTAAAGTGGCTACCCAATACTAACGGTGCACGGCTTTATATCTACACGATGCAACAACGGCTTATCTACCAGCCCGGGCCCACACACGCATATGAAACCCGTTGGACTTGCGTTGCCACCGCTAACCCGTTTTGGCTTCTTATAATCAAGCCCAATATGCGTGTCCCGTCACTCGACATGGGTCGAGCCCACAAAGATACGTTTGGGATATTGGTTGAAATGGGCCCCCACAAGCTACCCACTTAAGCTTGTCAAATATCTAGTGTATCCCACTTAACCCTTTAATCATGTTTAATTACATGTTTCCACTTGGTTAAGTATTCTAATCGTATTTTCTATTGCCACCCCAGGCAACCTACTAGATTCCACATGCCACCCAAGGCAACCACAAAATTTCCTCATGCCACCCAAGGCACCCACTTAACCCCTCATGTCCCACTACATGCTACTATGGTTAAGTGTTTCTTAATTAATTAAGACCGTGATCTCCCATAAAGACCTCCCACATTAGACTGGCTGTTATGACCGCCTGGTTAAGCCGGTAGAATCCGGGTAGTCTTACGTCATAACAGAGTCTAACCTCGTGTCGTTACCTTAATCACGTATTTAATTTATGGCTAAGACCTCTCACATTGGGCTGACATTTGTAGCAACTGGTTAAGCCGGTCGGGTCCGGGCAGTTTTACACTACAAATGAGCCCAACCTCGTGTCTTAGTCGATTAATTACACCTAATTAGTCACCCCCATATTAATTATCCCTAATTAATATCAAGTTTTCCATAACATGGGTAGACCTAACTCAATAGGTAAATTCCCATGGGGTAGACCTAACTCAATAGGTAAATTCCCACTTATGGTAATTTATTTTTATGGTATGCTTAATCATACCCAATCATTCATTTATTAACATATTTACCAACCCCTTCGTTCCCCACGTAAATCGTTCTCATTACATGACATAATAAAGGGGAAGATCCATCACAAATATCATGGGTTTAGTATAAAACTTTGTCATGGGTTAAGAGGATGTCAACTTGCATATATGAGCATATATTAAGCCAACTACATTTAACCCAAACTTGCATATTATCATGCACATGATTTGCATAACATGTTGCATATGAGCTTGCATATTATCATACACATATCTTGCATAACATGTTAAACTTGCATATAGGCATTCTCATAACTTGCATAACATGTTAAACATGCATTTAAGCATACACATAACTTGCATAAGCATTCACATACTTGCATAAGCATCCACATACTTGCATAAGCATTCACATACTTGCATAAACATGCATAACTTGCATATCATGTCATTTAAGCATATACATATCTTGCATAAGCATTCATATACTCGCATAAGCATGCATAACTTGCATATCACATAAATCTTGCATTTAAACATATATATGACTTGCATAAGCATCCATACACTTGCATAAGCATGCATAACTTGCATATCACATTAAACTTGCATTTAAACATATACTTAACTTGCATAACTCACTTTGTTAAACATGCATAATTCCACTCATTAAATATGCATAAATCCACTTGTTAAACATGCATAAACCAACTTGTTAAACATGCATAAATCAACTTATTAAGCATGCATAAACCAACTTATCAAATATGCATAAACATAGAACAACATAGAGTAACATATCATTATAAATGATTCAAACTCACTAATCCGCATTTAAGACCATAAGTCTCATTACACCCAATCTACTTACTTTAACAATTGATGTTAAAGTGATAGAAACTCACCAAACCCAAAATTAACCAACTTATGAAGAGGAATTAGTTGCTAATTATGAAGATGGTGATGATTAGAGAATGATTTGAGAGGGATTAGCTTGAAACTTCCTTCTAAGATTAATGGAGACTCCTTCTAGGATTTAATTTGGCGGCATGAGGCCTTCATTTCTATTTTTAGTATGGATTAAGGTAGGTTTAGGGTGTATTTATAGATTAAGAGAGTGTTTTAGGCCCTTAGATTAACCCTAGATTAATTTAGGTCCGTTAGATTTAGGAAATCTCTAGAACCAGCCCTCCAAGCCAGCCTAGAACCCAACCTGGTGCACCCAGGTTCACTGGACGGCGCGCCCCTGTCGACAGGCAAGTCGACACCCCTGTCGACAGGCCTGTCGACAGCCCTGTCGACATGGGTAGGGCGGGAATCTTCCCGCCTGACCCCGCCTGTTCCATTCCACAATCTAAAATTTAAATTTTTAAATCTGTTTTAAGTTCTAATTTTTCTGCAAACTTCTTTGGGCCATAACCGGGCCATACGGACTCCGATTCTCGAAAACTCGGACTCTATTTCGCGTATTTTTCCGAGACGAACGCAATAACGCAGCCCGTTACCCCCAATTCCCACATCTGAGATTATTTATTCTGTAATTAGTGAATTTTAGTATTGACTAAAATTCGGGGTGTTACATTCTCCCCTCCTTAAAGGATTTCGTCCCCGAAATCTCTAAGCTAAGGAGAATGCATATCCTACCATCCAAACAACCATCTACTCAAATCATCAACCACGGGCATCCATTGTCCTTAAACAGTTTCTAATGATGTATGAGCATATGCAAAAAGTGTGTGTATATGTTCCCTATCTAATGTATGAACATATGCAAACCATGATAGTGCCATGCATCCATTATGTATGCGAGAAAACCCTATCGACACATACAATATCTACATGAGTGCACAATCATTCACCAAAATGCATCATCCATGTGATAACACAACCATTATACATCCATAAATATATTTTCCTACACACAATTTTATGCAATATGCAACATGAAGTGACTGAGCCGATCTAGTGCCTAGAGTGTGTGTATATGCATCCACGAGCAACCACTAGCAAAAACTTGCATCCACTTGCATCCATCAACCATAACATGTCTCAAACACATGTTTCAACCATAGGTTTACCCTATCTAAAGGTCAAAGGTACTAACGAGAGGACATACCAAAGATAAGATAAGTACTAGACAAGCGATAAAGGAGAAAGTAAAGACGTACCCTAAAAAAGAAATGGGTACAATGAACGCATCTTCGCTTCCGTCTCCCAAGTTGCGTTTCTCTCATCTTCTCCCCATTGCACTTTGACTAGCTGAACCTCTCTGTTTCTCAACTTCCTAGTCTCTGACCCAAGGATGCGAGTAGGGGCTCGTCGAATAGTCGCATCACGCTCTACCTCTACATCTCTAAGCAAGCTTGGCTCTACCACCTCTGCGGTCTCATGTAAGCACTTCCTCAAATGTGATACATGGAATACATCATGAACACCATTAAGTCTGTCGGGCAACTCCACCCTATATGCCATCCGTCCAATCCTTTCCTTGATAGGAAACGGCCCAACAAACCTCGGTGCTAACTTCCCAACGGATCCGAAGCGAACAACATTTCTCAACGGGGATACCTTAACAAAAACCATATCCCCAACCTCAAACTCAAGATCAGTCCTTCTCTTGTCCGCATAAGATTTTTGCCTATCCTGCGCTGCTTTCATCCTTCTTCGAATCAAGTCAATCTTCTCAGAAGTCTCCCTAACCATATCAGGCCCAAGCAAGATCTTATCCGTATATTCCCACCAACATGTAGGTGATCGACAAGGCCTTCCATAGAGAGCTTCGAAAGGAGCCATACCAATACTGGACTGAAGGCTGTTATTATATGCGAACTCTACCAATGGAAGATGCTCTTCCCATGTACCTCCAAAATCTAAGATACAAACCCTCAAAAGGTCTTCTAGAACACGATTCACCCTCTCAGTCTGGCCGTCCGTCTGAGGATGATATGCGGTGCTCAGACACAATTGAGTCCCCACTGCTTCTTGCAAACTTCTCCAGAACTCGCTAGTGAAGATAGGATCTCGATCACTCACTATGCTAGAGGGTACCCCATGTAATCGAACTATCTCTCGAAGATATACTGAAGCTAGCCATGGAGCAGTCCTCTTACTCTTCACAGGTATGAAATGGGCGCTCTTAGTAAGTCTATCTACCACCACCCAAATTCCTGTATTACCCTTCCTCGACCTGGGTAACCCGTCAATAAAATCCATCGAGACGCTATCCCACTTCCATTGCGGAACCTCCAATGGGTGAAGCAACCCACCTGGTTTCTTTTGCTCCGCCTTTACTTGTTGGCACACCAAACATCGAGCGACATACTCGGCCACATCTTTCTTCATACCGACCCAGAAGAAAACCCTCTTCATGTCTTGGTACATTTTGTCCCCACCGGGATGAATGGTCATCCTAGAACGGTGTGCATCATCAAGAATAGCCTTCCTCAAACCCTCGTCTTGCGGTACACAAAGTCTACCGTCTCTGCGCAAGTACCCCCTATCGTCTAGGGTGTACCTACTCAAATGTCTGGATGACTCCCCCCTTATGAGCTTCTCTACTAACTCAACCAACTGTGGGTCGCCCCTCTGTGCTTCTCCAATCCGCCCCAAAAGAGTAGGTCTAACTTCCAAAGAAGCTAGCAAACCGGGTGCATAGTCAACGGAAGGTCTGAAATCAAACATCGAGATAAATTCCAAGCTTTGTCGTTCCACGAACAATGGACTCAAGGACAACCTCTTCCTGCTCAAGGCGTCCGCCACCACGTTACCCTTGCCAGGGGTATACGCTATCTCGAAATCATAGGATGCTAAAAACTCCATCCACCTTTGCTGTCTTAAGTTTAAATATTTCTGAGAGAATAAGTACTTCAATGATTTATGGTCAGTGAACAACTCGAATCTCTCACCAAGAAGATAATGACGCCAAATCTTAAGAGCAAAAACAATAGCGGCCAGCTCTAGATCATGGGTAGGGTAATTTTTCTCATGTGCCCTCAACTGCCTTCCACCATAGGCTATTACCCTTCCCTCTTACATTAAGACTGCGCCAAGTCCTGTCCCACAGGCATCGGTATAGACAACAAATGGCTTGCTCCCATCTGGCAACACTAAAACTGGAGCGGTGGTTAAAGCTCTCTTTAACCGTCGGAACGCATCATCACAATCTACGTCCCATGTGAAAACAAGATTCTTCTTTGTTAAGCGGGTTATTGGGGCTGATATCTTCGCGAAGTCTTTAATAAACTTCCTATAATAACCCGCCAACCCCAAGAAACTTCTTACTTCGGTAGCATTCTTCGGAACCTTCCAATCCTGAATTGATACCACCTTCGCGGGATCCACAGCTATCCCTTCCTTGGAGACCACGTGCCCCAAGAATCGTACTTCCTTCCTCCAGAAGTGACATTTAGAGAATTTAGCCTTAAGGCTATGTGCTCGAAGAGTCTTCAACACTTCCCCAAGATGTAGGGCATGCTCTTCTTCACTCTTAGAAAATACTAAGATATCATCCACAAAGACCACCACAAATTTATTAAGGAACTCCCTGAACACCCTACTCATCAAATCAACAAAGTATGCAGGGGCGTTCGTCAACCCAAATGGCATTACCAGCCACTCATAGAAACCATCCGGAGTCCTAAAGGCAGTCTTGTCTATGCTATCCTCAGCCACTCTCAACTGATGAAACCCCGTGGCTATGTCCAACTGAGAAAATACTGAAGCGCCAACCAACTGATCGAAAAGATCATCAATCCTCGGCAATGGGTGTCTATTCTTCTTTGTGAGCTTGTTGAGTTCTCTATAGTCTACACAAAGTCTGAGGGACCCATCCGCCTTCGTAGCAAATACTACTGGAGCACCCCACTCCGATATGCTCCGTCTTATGAACCCCTTCACAAGCAACTCCCCTACATGCTTATGGAGTTCCCTCCTCTCACGAGGAGCCATGTGGCGCACTGGTAAAGATACCGGTTTAGCATTATCCACCAAGTATATTCGGAAGTCAATCTCTCGCTTCGGAGGTAAGCCCTTCACCTCCTCAAACACATCCGGATATTCCCGGACCACTCTAACAGATTGCAAACTCTCGACCGAAGCGTCAAGCGATTCAAGATAACTTAGCATAACAGAGTCCCTGGGATTACAAGAAATCTCGAGAGTGTTACTCAAGCGGGTCATGAGCCTAACAACTCTCCTTTCGCAATCAAGAACGGCACCATTACTGGATAACCAGTCCATGCCCAAAATCAACCCATAGCCCGTGAAGCCCAATACAAAAGCATCACATGTAAACTCAATGCTAAGTATAGAAATCTTCAAACCCAAACATATCATGGACAAATAAGTGGAGCCCCCAATTGGGTTTGAAACAACCAAGGGATCATCTACCAGACTGGTGTCTAAGTGCAGTAACTCAACTAATGATGATGAAATAAACGAATGCGATGCGCCTGAATCAAACAATGTACGGACATGACGGTCAAATAGAAAAACCAGACTTTCAACGGAAATAGTTCTACCTCTCTCCTGAATCGGTGGAACCGCGAGAGCCTGTACTTGCCCCCTAGCCTGACTCGGTGCCATAAGAGCTTGCACCTGTCCTCCTGAGGTAGATCCCGTCCTTTGCCCTTTCTTAGGGCAATCCTTCACTAAATGCCCTGCTTCGCCACAGTGGAAGCAGCCAGTCTTCTTCTTCTTGCGACAATCCTTGCTTAGGTGGCCAGGTGTCCCACAATTGAAACACTTCTTCTTCTTGCCCTTGCCACCGTTGCCTTTCCCACCTTTGCTTTGTTGTTGTTGCTGAGGTCTCTTTTGATCTCCCTTCTTCTCGGGTGCCTTATTAGCATTAGGACCCTTCTCTTCCTCATACATGAGTGCCATGTCAACTAGCTTCTCAAAGGTGGCCCCCATAGGGATGTGAGTCATAGCCAACCCATGCATCGGTTCATTCAAGCCTTTCACGAACCTCAAAGCCTTCTTCTCCGGTGTATTCACCATGTCTAGGCCAAACCTTGCTAATTGATTAAACTTGTTAACATATTCCTTCACCGAAAGATTTCCTTGCTTTAGAGTCAAGAATCTTTCCATATACAAGTTTTCCTCCACCCTTGAGAGAAACTTTGCCACAAATCTTTGCCTAAAATCCACCCAAGAGTCAACTGGGCGTTCTCCATTAGTAACCTCCCACCAGAATGAGGCCTCTCCCTTCATTAACCAAGCAGCCAACTTGACTTTCTTCCCTTCTTCCATCTCAAAGATATCTATCAACTCTTCCACCTCCTTAAGCCAATCTCTAGCCTCCACAAAAGTTTCATATCCTTGAAAAGATTTCCCTCCCATAGCTTTAAATTCCTTGTAAGTCTTAGCAAAAGTATCCATGCGAGGAGGAGGGGGAGGAGGAAGATCGGGTGCTACGGTTGGTGGAGGAACATTTGCTGGACCCGCAGTGGTGACCCTAGCCTCCATCAATCTCCTATACCATACTGGTACCGTCACACCCTCCGGAAGATTAAGATTCTCGGCCATGCTGAAACGAAAAAGGGAAGATTCAAAACGGAGAATTCGAAGGATATAGATATGGCTATTGGGGATTATGCTTTTCTTTCAAAAACTTTTCTCTTTAAAGACATGTTTTTGAAAATATCTCTTCCAAAAATGTTTTTAGAAAAATAGTTTTCTAAAAATTTTATCTGTTCCGGTAACCTTTGCTCTGATACCACGTGTAACACCCCACGCCCGCTATGATCACTCACTAAGGGAATGCCATAGCATCGGTGGAGTATTTTAGTGAATATAGAACAGAAAAATTACAACAAGACAGATATAATTAGTACTTGAAATTTAAAAATATCATCTCACAACAGCGGAAATAAACATGTCTGGTTATATCATAAAACCACGATAAAAGTCAAGTACAATATCCATCAAAATAAAGAAATACATAATCCCACTCTCTCATACAATAGCCATAACAAAAGAAAAGATAACTGGATAACTGGAGCTTTACATCTACCCAAGCTCCTAAAGACTGGAACAACAATCCGATCAAGCTCTACTACCGCTAGGATCCACCGTAGGACCTGAGGGTTGGGAAAAAGATAAAAACAACGGGGTCAGACATAAGTCTGAGTGAGTCCTATAACTTTAACAATACAATCATTAAAGTAACCAGAGAAGACATAAACTTGACCTACGGTAATATTTGGGGATGAATGGCTACACTAAGCAGCTTGGTAGACTTAGGATAAACTAAGATAACCGTCAGGACGCATCTACCCACCCAAGGATAATTACTAACTGCACCACACCAGTCATTCCTACTTAAAGGTTGATCCCTTCCAAGGACTTATAAAATTTCCCCAGTAGTTTCATGTACCCCTAGCCCACTACATAGGTGCCGTCTGCCCCTATCTCCACTAGGTGTACCCAGTAATTCTTACCCAGTAGTTTCGTGTACCCCTACATAGGTGTCGTCTGCCCCTATCTTCATTAGGTGTACCCACTACTCCCCAAGCGATCGGCTCCCTAACGTAGATACCCGTGCTGGTCCCACAGTGGGGTGTATCACTCCCCTAAAGTGGCTACCCAATACTAACGGTGCACGGCTTTATATCTACACGATGCAACAACGGCTTATCTACCAGCCCGGGCCCACACACGCATATGAAACCCGTTGGACTTGCGTTGCCACCGCTAACCCGTTTTGGCCTCTTATAATCAAGCCCAATATGCGTGTCCCGTCACTCGACATGGGTCGAGCCCGCAAAGATACGTTTGGGATATTGGTTGAAATGGGCCCCCACAAGCTACCCACTTAAGCTTGTCAAATATCTAGTGTATCCCACTTAACCCTTTAATCATGTTTAATTACATGTTTCCACTTGGTTAAGTATTCTAATCGTATTTTCTATTGCCACCCCAGGCAACCCACTAGATTCCACATGCCACCCAAGGCAACCACAAAATTTCCTCATGCCACCCAAGGCACCCACTTAACCCCTCATATCCCACTACATGCTACTATGGTTAAGTGTTTCTTAATTAATTAAGACCGTGATCTCCCATAAAGACCTCCCACATTAGACTGGCTGTTATGACCGCCTGGTTAAGCCGGTAGAATCCGGGCAGTCTTACGTCATAACAGAGTCTAACCTCGTGTCTTTACCTTAATCACGTATTTAATTTATGGCTAAGACCTCTCACATTGGGCTGACATTTGTAGCAACTGGTTAAGCCGGTCGGGTCCGGGCAGTTTTACACTAAAATGAGTCCAACCTCATGTCTTAGTCGATTAATTACACCTAATTAGTCACCCCCATATTAATTATCCCTAATTAATATCAAGTTTTCCATAACATGGGTAGACCTAACTCAATAGGTAAATTCCCATGGGGTAGACCTAACTCAATAGGTAAATTCCCACTTATGGTAATTTATTTTTATGGTATGCTTAATCATACCCAATCATTCATTTATTAACATATTTACCAACCCCTTCGCTCCCCACGTAAATCGTTCTCATTACATGACATAATAAAGGGGAAGATCCATCACAAATATCATGGGTTTAGTATAAAACTTTGTCATGGGTTAAGAGGATGTCAACTTGCATATATGAGCATATATTAACCCAACTACATTTAACCCAAACTTGCATATTATCATACACATGATTTGCATAACATGTTGCATATGAGCTTGCATATTATCATACACATATCTTGCATAACATGTTAAACTTGCATATAGGCATTCTCATAACTTGCATAACATGTTAAACATGCATTTAAGCATACACATAACTTGCATAAGCATTCACATACTTGCATAAGCATCCACATACTTGCATAAGCATTCACATACTTGCATAAACATGCATAACTTGCATATCATGTCAATTAAGCATATACATATCTTGCATAAGCATTCATATACTCGCATAAGCATGCATAACTTGCATATCACATAAATCTTGCATTTAAACATATATATGACTTGCATAAGCATCCATACACTTGCATAAGCATGCATAACTTGCATTTCACATTAAACTTGCATTTAAACATATACTTAACTTGCATAACTCACTTTGTTAAACATGCATAATTCCACTCATTAAATATGCATAAATCCACTTGTTAAACATGCATAAACCAACTTGTTAAACATGCATAAATCAACTTATTAAGCATGCATAAACCAACTTATCAAATATGCATAAACATAGAACAACATAGAGTAACATATCATTATAAATGATTCAAACTCACTAATCCGCATTTAAGACCATAAGTCTCATTACACCCAATCTACTTACTTTAACAATTGATGTTAAAGTGATAGAAACTCACCAAACCCAAAATTAACCAACTTATGAAGAGGAATTAGTTGCTAATTATGAAGATGGTGATGATTAGAGAATGATTTGAGAGGGATTAGCTTGAAACTTCCTTCTAAGATTAATGGAGACTCCTTCTAGGATTTAATTTGGTGGCATGAGGCCTTCATTTCTATTTTTAGTATGGATTAAGATAGGTTTAGGGTGTATTTATAGATTAAGAGAGTGTTTTAGGCCCTTAGATTAACCCTAGATTAATTTAGGTCCGTTAGATTTAGGAAATCTCTAGAACCAGCCCTCCAAGCCAGCCTAGAACCCAACCTGGTGCACCCAGGTTCACTGGACGGCGCGCCCCTGTCGACAGGCAAGTCGACACCCCTGTCGACAGGCCTGTCGACAACCCTGTTGACATGGGTAGGGCGGGAATCTTCCCGCCTGACCCCGCCTGTTCCATTCCACAATCTGAAATTTAAATTTTTAAATCTGTTTTAAGTTCTAATTTTTCTGCAAACTTCTTTGGGCCATAACCGGGCCATACGGACTCCGATTCTCGAAAACTCGGACTCTATTTCGCGTATTTTTCCGAGACGAACGCAATAACGCAGCCCGTTACCCCCAATTCCCACATCTGAGATTATTTATCCTGTAATTAGTGAATTTTAGTATTGACTAAAATTCTGGGTGTTACACATGTTCAAGGTTCGCTGCACCAACTGTACTAGTATTCTAACCCATGTCAAGTATTAACCATGAAATGATCCCTTGGCCCAGTGTCATGAAGTGACCCAATACGGGGTCCTACGGTATGACCTACTAATCGATCGGCTACCTACATGCCCTAGCTCGTCATGTGTCTGTGTCATACGGCCCTGTCCAGAAATGTAGTTACCTGTGCTAGGTCCACCATAGGGTGTATCAAGTCCTGTGGTGCCAACCACCGACACGTATCAAGCACGCACAGTGTAAATCTACGGGTGCCCAATGCCTGCTTTTTCAACTCCGGACACGTGCACGACCATAGCCCGCCTGAACCTACAATGGCGCACCTACTCAGCCGTCGTTCTGGTCGCTTACAATCAGCCCAGTAATCGTGCCCCACCCTGCCTAGTCCCAGGGTATTGTGATACATCTAAGTGGGTTACTGCTAAAAAGGACCGCGTAACTAGGGTTTCTAATGGGTTAAGTGTTGTCATTCAAATTCGTGACTTAACCCTATCTAGATCATGTATCAAGTTTGGTTAAGTGTGTTCAAGCAGTTCATGACTTAACCCTACCAAGTCATCGTGTCAAGTTGGTTAAGTATATTCAAGTGGTTCATGAATTAACCCTATCATGTGGCATTAATTCATTAGTGCACGCCAACCTCTCACATTAGACTAACTGTTGTGGTTACTGGATTTGTCGGGCGGTTCCGGGTAGATTTACACCACAACATAGTCTAACCTCAGGTTTTTACATGCGATATGACCAACTACCCACATTGGATCCTATTGTTTGCAGCCACTGGATTTTTCGGGCGGTTCTGGGCTGATTTACACTGCAAACTCAACCCAACCTCGAGTTGGCCATTTTCAAGTTATCTAGTTGTCATGCCCACGTTCAAGTTTTCATGTCTAGATTGATGACAAGTTTTCAAGTCATGTTTCATGTCAAATCGTGTCAAGTTCATGTCCATATTTAGGTAATCGTTCATGTTCAAGTTTGAAGCTAATCTATGTTTTACCTAGTCTACCCAAATCGTATTCCCATCGCACGTAAGTTCGAATCGATACAAATAAATCTAATTAGGGAGTGACATAAAAAGAATTGGGTATAAGGTGACAAGAGTGATTACTAGCATAGCATAATATGGCTTGAAATAAAACATTACTGGCTTATGAAATATTGGCCTCAAACATAAGGATTCCAATTCTAGCAAAACAAGGTACTAGTCAAGATAACAGTTGTCATAAGGTGATAGTATAGTCATGGTGTCGATTGTCATAAGGTGATAGTATAGTCGTAGCAACTGTCATAAGGTGATAGTATAGTCATAGTAACGACTGTCATAAGGTGATAGTCATAAACATGTGACTAATAACAGATTCAACATCATAATAAGAGGGGTTTTCTTTTTGATTTACAACATGAATAGGCCCCAAATCAATGTCATAGTAATACTCAAGAGTCAAGATCCAAGATGAACAAGAGTGAATATAAACAGTCATCATACAGAGGTCCAATTTCAATTTTACATCATATTCATAATACATTTACAGTTTAAATCTAAAAATAACCGGGGCTTACAGATCGTGGTTCGGGAATTAGAAAAAGGGAGTTGTTTGTTGCTTAGTCAAGTCCTAATAGAAGTCCCCTAATCAGCAATTCATTTAACGCGGTCTCAACGTAGTAGAAGCAGTCCCTCTTTCAAACTTTTCAACCAGAATCAGAGCAGCATAAAGTCAGAAAGAATTTTGTGTAAAGAGACTGGTGTTAGGGGCTGTATTTATAAGGTCAGGTCAACGAATGTGGACAGAAATGAGGCTACATACATCAGAGTGAATCTAGCTTCAGAAATGGGCTCGGACACCAGGTCGACCCCCAGGTCGACACTATGGTCGACCTGGCCCTAGGTAGGTCGACTACATAGTCGACCCCCAGGTCGACCTAGTCCTGGGCGGGATTTTTCCCGCCCAGTCCATTTGGAGGCTTGAAATTCGAATTGAGTCTGTTTTGAATTTGAAAATTTCTGAAAACTTCGAATGGCCATAACTTGGTCATACGGACTCCGATTTTTGAAAACTCGGACTCGTTTCCATGTAGAATTTCGAGACGAACGCAATGGCATAACCAGTTTCCCTTGAATCTTATTTTTAAAAAACTTAATTCTGCCTTGATTTATGGTTATTACACGTTATAAAAACACGGGTTGTTACATTCTTCCCCCCTTTAAAGGATTTCGTCCCCGAAATCTCTAAGTTAGGGAGGATGTTTCCTACCATCCAATCATCCATCTACTCAAGCATCATCCACAGGTAACCATTGTCCTTAAAAGATTTCTAGTGCTGTATGAACATATGCAGTAAGTGTGTGTATATGTACTTATCTAATGCAAAAGATCAGGCGCTTACTGATTCAGTAAACCTCCTTAATGCAAAATATGTTAGTGTCATGAATCCAACATGTATGCAAATTCCTAACATAGTTCATAATCTCTACATGAGTGCACAGTCATCCATCCATATGCAACATCCAAGTGATAGCATAGCAAGTTCCATCCATGTACAAGTATAAGCACCCATGCATATGCAACATGAAAATGTGACTGAGCCGATCTAGTTCCTAATGTGTGTCATGCATCCACTAGCAACCACTTGCAACCATTTGCAAACATCAACCATAACATGTTTCAATCACATGTTTACATCCATATGGTTTTACCTAAGGTTCTCAAGATAAGATCGAGAAGATAACAAGAAAACACAGATATTAGAAGCATGATACGAAAAGGTTTTCAAGGAAAAAGAGATCGAGAATGTACCCTCAAAAAAAAATGGGTAAAGCGCGCGTATCTTCTCTTCGGTTTCCCAAGTTGCGTCCTCTTGGGCTTCACTCCACTGCACTTTCACTAGCTTGACTTCTCGATTCCTTAGCTTCTTAATCTCCATTCCTAAGATACGAATCGGAATTCGCCTCAATGTTTCTTCTTTCTCCACTTGCACGTCTTCAAGGATGCTTGGCTCAACCACTTCGGTTGTCTCATGCAAACACTTCCGGAGATGCGAGACGTGAAAGAAATTGTGTACTCCAGACAACTTCTCGGGTAGTCTACCTTTTAGGCCATCCGTCCAATCCTCTCAATGATGGGGAACGGTCCTACAAATCTCGGTGCTAGCTTTCCAACTGCTCCAAAACGAACAACATTGCGTAACGGAGAAACCTTTATAAAGACCATATCTCCGACTTCGAACTCTAAGTCTGTTCTTCTCTGGTCCGCATAAGATTTCTGTCTATCTTGGGCCGATTTCATCTGTCTTCGTATCAACTCAATCTTCTCAGAAGTGTCCCTTATCATATCAGGGCCATGTATAAGCCTGTCTGTCATCTCCCACCAACAAGTTGGTGACTTGCACGGTCTTCCATACAGGGCTTCGAATGGTGCCATTCCGATGCTAGCTTGATAACTGTTATTATATGCAAACTCCACGAGAGGAAGATGGTCTTCCCAAGTACCACCAAAGTCAAGAATGCATAGCCTTAGGAGATCTTCTAGTACCCTATTTACCCTTTCGGTTTGTCCATCCGTCTGTGGGTGATAGTCCGTGCTTAGGTTCAGTCGTGTTCCCATTGCTTCTTGCAGGCTATTCCAAAACTGGCTAGTGCAAATCGGGTCACGATCACTAACTATACTAGAAGGAACTCCATGTAATCGTACTATCTCTCGAAGGTAAATAGACGCTAGCCCTGATGCGGTCCTCTTGCTCTTCACCGGAATGAAGTGAGCGCTCTTCGTGAGTCTATCAACTATGACCCATATGCTAGTATTTCCCTTCCTAGACCTAGGCAATCCATCCACGAAATCCATCGAGATACTCTGCCATTTCCATTGCGGAACCTCCAAAGGATGTAATAGCCCACCAGGTTTCTTCGACTCGGCCTTTACTTGTTGGCACATCATGCCCTTCGAAACGAATTCTGCCACGTCCTTTTTCATCCCAACCCAAAAGAAAATGCGTTTCATATTCCTGTACATCTTATCCCCTCCGGGATGTATAGTCATCTTCGAGTGGTGCGCTTCTTCGAGAACTTTCCTTACTAGGTCTCCAACTTGTGGGACACATAGCCTTCCATCGCGCCTTAGCCATCCCTTGTCATCTATGGCATACCTACTGAGGTGACTTGACGTCTCACCTCTAATCAGCTTGTCCATGATTTCAACTAAATGTGGGTCTTCCTTCTGTGAAGTCCCTACTTGATCTAGAAGTGTAGGTCTTAATTCAAGAGATGATAACGTAACAGTCAATGACTCAACAGCAGGTGTAAAATCAAAGGTTGCTATAAACTCAAGGCTTTTCATTTCAACAAACAAGGGGGTCAAAGTCAGCCTTTTTCTACTTAGCGCGTCTGCCACCACATTACCCTTGCCAGGGGTATAAGCTATATCGAAGTCATATGATGCCAAGAACTCCATCCACCGCTGTTGTCTTAGATTCAAGTCTTTTTGTGAGAAGAGGTACTGGTGCGATTTGTGGTCGGTATACAGCTCGAACCTCTCCCCTAGAAGATAATGGCGCCAAGCTTTAAGTGCAAAAACAATCGCGGTCAACTCCAATGCGTGGGATAGTTTCTCTCATGGACTTTAAGTTGTCTGCCCCCGTAGCATATTACTCTTCCTTCTTGCATTAGGACAATGCCTAATCCCGTGTCGCACGCATCTGTGTACACGGTAAACATCTTACCTTCATCGGGTAATGCTAAAACTGGAGTTGTGGTGAGGGCTCTCTTATGTCTCTGAAAAGCAGCATCACATTCTAGGTCCCATGCAAAAGGTAGGTTCTTCTTTGTTAATTTAGTAAGAGGGGCTGAAATCTTAGCGAAGTCCCTATTGAACTTCCTGTAGTAGCCCGCCAAACCGAGAAAGCTCCTCACCTCCGTTGCATTCTTAGGAATTTTCCAGTCCTGTACCGCAACTACCATTGCGGGGTCCACGACTTTGCCTAGCTTAGAAACTACATGTCCAAGGAACCGAACTTCCTTCCTCCAAAAATGGCATTTGGAGAACTTAGCCTTTAACTGGTGTGCTCTAAGCGTTTCCATGACTTCCTTGAGATGCCTAGCATGCTCTTCTTCATCTTCTGAAAAGATCAAAATATCATCCACGAAAACTACCACAAACTTGTTATGGAACTCCCGAAACACCCTGCTCATCAAATCTACAAAGTATGCGGGTGCATTCGTTAACCCAAACGGCATAACGAGCCATTCAAAAAACCCATCCAAAGTCCTAAACGCAGTTTTGTCAATGCTATCCTCTGCCACTCTGAGCTGATGGAATCCTGTGGCTAGATCGAGTTGAGAGAAAACAGATGCTCCCACAAGCTGGTTAAACAGATCGTCGATTCTTGGTAATGGGTGCCTATTCTTCTTTGTCATCTTGTTTAACTCACGATAATCTACGCACAGATGAAGCGATCAATCTGCCTTAGTAGCGAATACTACCGGAGCACCCCATTCAGAAATGCTTCATCTTATGAAATTTTTCTCAAGCAACTCGTTGATTTGTTTACTGAGCTCTCTTCTTTCTCGCGGGGCCATTTGCCTAACGGGCAATGAAACTGGCTTGGCATTATCAACAAGATAAATTCGGAACTCTATCTCGCGTTTAGGAGGTAATCCCCTCACTTCATCAAAGACATCTGGATATTTTCGGACCACTCTTACAAATTGTAAATTATCGTCGGACGAGTCAAGGGATTCAAGATAACATAACATGACCGGACCCTTTGGGTTACAAGAAATTTCAAGGGTATTGCCAAGGCGAGTGATGAGCCTGACTACCCTTCGTTCACAATCAAGAATGGCTCCATAATCGGACAGCCAATCCATACCTAGGATCATACCGTATCTCATAAATCCGAGAACATAAGCATTACACGTGAATTCTACGCTTAAGATAGAGATCCTCAAATCCACACACATCATAAATAAATGGGCGGAGCCCCCAATTGGATTTGAAACTGTAACGGGATCCTCAACCAGACTAGTACTTAGGTGTAGATTTTCAACAATATCAGAAGAAATAAAAGTATGCGATGCGCCAGAGTCAAATAAAGTTCAAACAGAAAAGTCAGAAATGTAAACAAGGCTTTCTACGGAAATATTACTACCTCGGTCAGGAGCTGGAGCGGTGTTGAGAGCATGAAACTGCCCTCTAGAAGGTCCTGCTCGCTGAGTCTGCCCTTGCCCCTGCCCTTGCTTCTTAGGGAAATCCTTGCTGATGTGTCCAGTATCTCCACAATGAAAGCATTCACCCAACTTCCTCTTCTTCCTTCTACAGTCTTTAGCTAGATGTCCAGTAATACCACAGAAGTTGCACTTCCTCGTCTCACGTGATTTGTTGTTGCTCTTGTTATTCTTACTATTCTTGTCGTTCCCCTTCTTGAAATCAGCTTTCTTATTCTAAGTTTCAGTAGGCTTAACCTCTTTCCTGCTATTCTTATCTTCCTCATGGAGTAGAGCCATATCCACCAAGCTTTCAAAGGTCACCCCCATGGGTATATGAGTTAGGGCCAAGCTGTGTAGTGGCTCGTTCAATCCTCGAGCAAAGCGTACAACCTTTTTCTGGGCTGCGTTGACCAAATCCAAACCGAACCGAGCAAGCTGATTAAACTTATTCACGTACTCCCTCACAGACATATCCCCTTGCTTGAGTGCTAGGAACCTCTCCATCTGAAGGTTCTCCTCTGCGGACGATAGGAATTTGAGCCCAAACCTCTCTCTAAAGTTTGCCCAAGTCTCAATTGGCCTGGTAGCGTTGGTGACTTCCCACCAAAATGCAGCTTCCTCTTTCAACAACCATCCTGCCAACTGAACTTTCCTATGGTCCTCCATATCAAAGATAATGAACAAGTCTTCTGTTTCCTTTAGCCAGTTTCGTGCATCAACGAAGGTTTCAGTTCCAACGAAGTTCGTGTCGCCCATCGCTTTAAAGTCTTTGCATATTTTGGCAAAGGCGATACCAGGAGGAGGAGGAACCGCGACCACTGGGGGAGGAGGAGGAGGGAAGTCTGTCGTCACCGCGTCGTTGACTCTGGCTTCTAAGTACCTTCGGAACCATCCAGGCACGGGTATTCCCTCAGGAGGGTTAAGATCAGCCATGCTGAAAAACGAAAAGAAAAGATTCAAACGAGGAAACAAAAGGGAAGTGCTGATGGCTTCTTGGGGAATAACCTTTTTAAACATAAAACTTTCCTTGAAAAATTCTTCTTTATAAATGGTTTTGAAAACAGTTTCAGAAGGTTTTTAAAACTTTTGCCTAGCCTGGTAACCTTCTGCTCTGATACCAAATTGTAACACCCTACCTCCGCTAGGGTCACTCACAAAGGGAATGCACTAGTTTTGGTGGAGTATTATCTAGGTAAACATGCACAGAGATATCACAAGGCAGAACATAAGTAAAGCAGCTGTAGAAATTAAAAACCAACTTTTTATTATTTTCCAAGAAAGAGTCAAAAGCTCATATATCCAAGATACAATTTATTCCATTACATCAAGTTCATAATAAAGAAGCATAAACTTCAAAACAAAAGTAAATTAATCCCCATAAATAGCAGAAGCAGCCATAGCATAGCCCAAGACCAAACCGTACATGAGCTGTCAGAAAGCAAGTTGAATCCAAGCTAAGAGCTAGTGTTACCTCCCTGAGAACCTGGGGGGAAACGAAAGAAAAAGGGGCGAAAGAAAAAGGGTCAGTCATAAAGACTGGTAAGCCCTAGTGACTTTCAGTATGAAAACTAGTAAAGGTAACATGATATGTGAAAACTGGAATTAAACATAAGGATGATAACAGAACTAGTTGGATAATTAAGATAACAAGATAAGTCAAGTCTGGCATCGCATGTTCAAGGTTCGCTACACTAAATATACTAGTATTCTAACCCATGTCAAGTATTAACCATGAAATGACCCCTTGGCCCATTGTCGTGAAGTGACCCATTACGGGGTCCTACTGTACGACCTACTAATAGATCGGCTCCCTACAAGCCCTAGCTCGACATGTGTCTGTGTCATACGGTCCTATCCAGAAATGTAGTTACCTGTGCTAGGTCCACCATAGGGTGTATCAAGTCTTATGGTGCCAACCACCGACACGAATCAAGCACTCACAGTGTAAATCTACGGGTGCCCAATGCCTGCTTTTTCAACTCCGGACTACGTGCACGACCATAGCCCACCTAAACCTACAATGGTGCACCTACTCAGCCGTCGTTCTGGTATCTTACAATCAGCCCAGTAATCGAGCCCTACCCTGCCTAGTCCTAGGGTATCGTGATACGTCTAAGTGGGTTACTGCTGAAAAGGACCACGTAACTAGGGTTTCTAATGGGTTAAGTGTTGTCATTCAAATTCGTGACTTAACCCTATACAGATCATGTATCAAGTTTGGTTAAGTGTGTTCAAGCAGTTCATGACTTAACCCTACCAAATCATCGTGTCAAGTTGGTTAAGTATATTCAAGTGGTTCATGACTTAACCCTATCATGTGGCATTAATTCATTAGTGCATGCCAACCTCTCACATTAGACTAACTGTTGTGGTTACTGGATTTGTCGGGCGGTTCCAGGCAGATTTACACCACAACATAGTCTAACCTCGGGTTTTTACGTGCGATATGACCAACTATCCACATTGGATCCTATTGTTTGCAGCCACTGGATTTGCCAGGCGGTTTCAGGCAGATTTACACTGCAAACTCAACCCAACCTCGAGTTGGCCATTTTCAAGTTATCTAGTTGTCATGCCCACGTTCAAGTTTTCATGTCAAGTTTTCAAGTCATGTTTCATGTCAAATCGTGTCAAGTTCATGTCCATATTCAGGTAATCGTTCATGTTCAAGTTTAAAGCTAATCTATGTTTTACCTAGTCTACCCAAATCGTATTCCCATCGCACGTAAGTTCGAATCGATACAAATAAATCTAATTAGGGAGTGACATAAAAAGAAATGGGTATAAGGTGACAAGAGTGATTACTAGCATAGCATGATATGGCGTGAAATAAAACATTACTGACATATGAAATATTGGCCTCAAACATAAGGATTCCAATTCTAGCAAAACAAGGTACAAGTCAAGATAACAGTTGTCATAAGGTGATAGTATAGTCGTAGCAACTGTCATAAGGTGATAGTATAGTCATAGTAACGACTGTCATAAGGTGATAGTCATAAACATGTGACTAATAACAGATTCAACATCATAATAAGAGGGGTTTTCTTTTTTATTTACAACATGAATAGGCCCCAAATCAATGTCATAGTAATACTCAAGTGTCAAGATCCAAGATGAACAAGAGTGAATATAAATAGTCATCATACAGAGGTCGAATTTCAATTTTACATCATATTCATAATACATTTACAGTTTAAATCTGAAAATAACTGGGGCTTACAGATCGTGGTTCGAGAATTAGAAAAAGAGAGTCGTTTGTTGCTTAGTCAAGTCCTAATAGAAGTCCCCTAATCAGCAATTCCTTTAACGCAGTCTCAACGTAGTAGAAGTAGCCCCTCTTTCAAACTTTTCAACCAAAATCAGAGCAGCATAAAGTCAGAAAGAATTTTGTGTAGAGAGACTGGTGTTAGGGGCTGTATTTATAGGGTCAGGTCAACGAATGTGGATAGAAATGAGGCCACATACATCAGAGTGAATCTAGCTTTAGAAATGGGCTCGGGCACCAGGTCGACCCCCAGGTCGACACTATGGTCAACCTGGATCTGGGTAGGTCGACTACATAGTCGACCCCCGGGTCGACCTGGTCCTGGGCGGGATTTTTCCCGCCCAGTCCATTTGGAGGTTTGAAATTCGAATTTTGAATTCGAATTGAGTCTGTTTTGAATTTGAAAATTTCTAAAAACTTCGAATGGCCATAACTTGGTCATACGGACTCCGATTTTCGAAAACTCAGACTCGTATCCAAGTAGAATTTCGAGACGAACGCAATGGAGTAACCCGTTTCCCTTGATTCTTATTTTTAAAATAATTAATTCTGCCTTGATTTATGGTTATTACACGTTATAAAAACACGGGTTGTTACAAATTCTTTTAAATTTATTCTTTAATCTTCTTTCTAGAGATTAATTAAAATTCCAATTTGGTTTTAATATAGAAAAATCATTAATTTATGATTATTCAACTTTAAGAAATTAATCTTGTCTTTAACTGGGTTAAAGAACCAATGTCATTTAAAACACAGTTCATGATAAACCCAAAATCATCTTCCATTAAATAAGGAATTTTCAAAGAAATCAAGTCAATATATAATCGGTATAAATTTCCGTATCAGACTAATAGTATAATTGAATAATGGCAAAGCCTTTTAAATTCCATATATAATAACGGTCTTCTTTTACTAAAGCTCATCTCGATTATTATTCAATCGAATTGCATTAAATTCTAATTTCTTCTATTAAATTGGAAAACTTTACTTTGGAAAATTTCCATTTAAATCTTAATAAAAGATTTATAAATTCCAAATTATATTTTCACTGTTAATCGAGTTAAAGAACAAATGTCGTTTAAAACACCGTTCACAATAAACCTAATTCACATTTCATTTTATTCCAATTACTAAATACAATTGGAAACTCTGATAATCTCAATTAAAAGATTTAGTTTTTTCATACGGGGTTTAAGTGCAGTGTTATTGAAGACACCATTCATGACAAACCCAAAAATCCAATTTATTTTATTCAAAAACATTGGATTATTATTCTAGTTAATAAATAGTTCATTTTGATAAAAATATTTTTTTATCTTTTCAAATATGGAAACTTTCATCCAAAATCTTTCCAAATCATTTATTATGATTTTACATAATTTTTCCATATTTTTAATAATTTTATTAAGGCCTGTACAGTTGGTTTCCAATAACGGCCACCGAACTACATCCATAGCGACCTTTTTTGAAATTGATTTGGATATAATTCTAAATTCAACCGTTAGATTTCAAATCTCTTATATTCATTGGAAAGCTCTTTTCGATACGAACCCAACGGTTTTAGGAGCATCCGACAGTCAGATCTCCCGTTACATCAATTTGAAGTTAATGGTCGAAATTTATGAACGGTCGCTGCGCGACACGTTCTATTTAGGCCATTAAATATATATAATATATATATTTCATCGATTTCCATTTAAATCATATTTTATAAATCTTCTATGAATTTATTTTAAAACTATTCTAATTCATTTTCAAATTTGAAATCAAAATTGAATATTCTATATCTGAATCATATTAAAATATTAATATTTTCAAAACAGTAAATTTTGAAGCCACTTCCTTTCGATATTCATTATAAAATGAACAAAATCGATCAATAAACCCGTTCGGGTTAAAATGGCATTTCTATACTTCTCTTGGCTTCATATTTTTATATTTTTGTGTCCATTCTAAAACGGACATAAAAATCATAACTTTATTCTTCACTAAATTTAAAATACTCTTTATTTTAAAATATTCTTTATATTAAAATATTCTTTTAAAAATGTTCTTTATTCTAAATCGGAATGTGACTCAATCAATTACCATATAAATTAGGTTATGTGGATTTCATACCTCGAATGTATATAACAAAAATGATAAATAATCAATAAACAATCCATTCACATCCAGAGTGAAATTTATAACTATGTGAGCATTATAATAAATAAATAGCGCTCATCGTAGACTATTAGTCTATCGATTCACAATTCATTAAATATTGGGACTAGTGTATGTCAAATATCATCCCAATACCCGTGTGGGGTTTTCAAACAACAACAATTTACATAAATAAATCATTGGTTAGTAGATTTAACCAATTATAATTCAGTTCGAATTATTTTCTATATAATTTTCACTGTTGGAATTATAAATGGATATTTATAATTTAATTTTACTATCACATTAATGTTAACATTATATTTAATATGTTAAACATTTCGCATCACAAACACATATTTCAAGACATGATTCTTCTTATTTAACAAAACGTATTCTAACAAGATGACATTTCTATTTGATAAAAAACATAATCTAACTAAACGTTATTTTTATAAAATGAAAACATATTCTAACTAAATGGCATATTTATTTACAAAATATGTTTCCTAACATAAATGACATATTTATTTGCAAACAATTTTATATGTATTCCAATGATTAATAAAAGAATAATTTATTTGCAAAGAATTTATACGTTTGCTAATGACAAATAAAAAGATATTTTTATTTGCATAACATATTTCAATGTATTCTAATGACAAACAAAAGAATAATTTATTTGTATAACAATTACAATGTCTCTAATAACAAATAGAAGGATATTCTATTTGCATGCCAGTTTTCTACTTTTCTAATGTCAAATAAAAAGAAGTATTTTATTTGCATATGCTCTATGTCGTTAAAATCAAATAAAAAGATATTGTTTATCTACATAACATGTGCTATAATTCCAATGACAAAATAAAAATTTAACTTTGTCTGCATAACATGTTCTATAATTCTAATGACAATTACAAAATAAAATGGTAATTTTGTCTACATACCATTTCAATGTCCATATATGACAAATAAAAGATAATTTTTATTTACAACAATTCCAGTATTTGATATGACAAATAAAAATGAAATATTTTTATTTGTATACACTTTTATCTTCATATGACAAATAAAAATGAATATTTTTATTTGTATACAATTTCAATATGTAACATGACAAATAAAAATGAAATATTTTTATTTGTATACAACTCTATTTCAACAAAACAATTAAAAATAATATTTTATTTTTATTGACCATTTTATTTTAACAAAATGAATAAAAGTGATAACTTCATTTTGTTAATTATTCTATTTTAACAAAAAAGATGATATTTTGGTTTTAACACAAATGTATTTGACAAAAAATATAATTTTTGTTTTAACACAAATCTATTTACCAAAAATGTAATTTTTGTTTTAACTCAAATCTACTTAACATAAAGGATAATTTTGTTTTAAATAATTCTATTTAACAAAGATGATAATTTTTGTTTCAACTATTCTCTTTAACAAAAATGATAATTTTGTTTTAACACTTTTTTATCTAACAAAAATGATAATTTTGTTTTAACACTATTCTATCTAACAAAAATGATAATTTTGTTTTAACACTTTTCTATCTAACAAAAATGGTTATTTTTTTAACACTTTTCTATCTAGCAAAAATGATAATTTTTATTTCAACAAAACATATCCAACCAAAATGACATATTATTTTACAAGAACACATAATTCAGCAAATCAACACAACCATCATCAGTCAATCAATCTAAATGCCTACATTTGATACTACAATCACAATCAATATGAATATATATATATATATAATTCTCTCTCTATATATATATTTAATTTTAATTTTAAATCAAGAAATCTCACATTGATTTTTTCGTCTGAATTTCCAACATGCTCCGTTTTGGTTTTGGTCAATTCCATCGTGTAGATCTCATTTTTATGATTCCAACGCAACTGAAATTTCTGAATTTCGATTTCATACGAAGAAGATATTAAATTTGGATCATTAGATAAATAGTTAATTAATTAAATTAAATAATAACCTTTATTACAGAAGAAAAACGTTACCGTTATTTTCTATCATCTTCCTTGTTTACAGGAACCCATCGCTCCTCCTTAAATCCCCAAATCGCACGCTGCTTGAGACATCGGGCCAATGATCCAAGCATCTCACCTCGAAGAGCCGAGCTCCACCTCTTAGCGCCATCAGCGACAGCCCATGCGATGCTGCCCCATGCGATGCCGCCCCATGCCCTAAAGACGACTGAGAAGTCCTCTCATTTGAGCCCCAAATTCTCTCACGTCGGAGCACCAAGGATGATCAACTCCGTATGAATTAAAAGCTTGGAAGATGCTCTTCGATTCTATATTTAAAGTTTTTGAAATTATTTATTGGATTGAGAAATTTTAATGATTAAAATCCAGTGATTATCGGCCATGAAATAAGAACTGGTGGTGGCTATGTATTGTTTAGAATTAGGGTTAAGTTAATCTTAGTTGGGGGTATTTATAATATTTTAATAATTTAATTCCTAGTTTTCACAAAAAAAAAACACGTTTATTCCTACCAACCCCAAATCAAATCCAAAGATTGCCGTCCCTAGCTAATTACTCCAATTCCGGACATAATGGGATATGTTTCATAATCCAATTCGGCTGTTTGATTAGTTTTTATCAAACTTAAAATATAAATCAATGTATATTTAATTTAAACATACATTTTAAATTACTGGGGCCACATACTGACTCCGAAAATTCCAGAAAAAATATTTCTAGTTATGTTTTGATGATATGATCCTAACAAAACTAATTTCGTTGAATTTGGAGACCGTTTGAAAAATGGCCATTTTCTGGTCGATCCAATTTGACTGAAATTGACAAAACACGTTTATATTCACTGCGCTCACATATTAATTCCAAAAATTATGAAAATTGGAATCTTGAAATAAATTGACATTCCGAATCCAACAAAGGTGGTCTCGTCGAAAACGGAGGTCGTTTGCAAAATGGTTATTTTTTAATATATATATATATATATATATATATATATATATATATATATATTTCCATAGCGACTATTCTGAATATTAAACTGGGCATAACTTTTGATTCCCGCCATGAAATTTCAATTTTTCAAATACGGTGGAAAGATATTTTTAAATAGATTTAAATATTTTTGGCTTTACCAAAATCCAATTTATTTTGAATCCTGTACATTCGATCAAAGTTCAAATTCAAATTTTCAAACTGTCGCGCTATTTCTAACTTTGATTTAAATAAATTTTTAGTCGTTATTATTTAAAATAAATTATTTTAAATATTCAAAATCCGTTAAAATTTCTAAAATAAAATTTTTAAATTGGTCCCAAAATTCCGGGTTGTTACAATTCACTTTGAATGCCACATCATCAGATCCATTAGAAAATCAATAATTGGCGTCCACAAAAATATTCTACGTATTTAGCTAAGAGAAGGTGTCCATTCTTCTCCGCCATTAACAGAAATATGTTTGAAGAAATCAACATATGTGATCCTTTGGAAATACTTTGTTAGACATTCATCTATACAAGTCATCCAGGATCAGTATGAACCGAAGGCACTCTCCTACCACATCCTACATAAGTATCATCCCAAGGATCAATAGCGAGTAGTCCTTGCAATCCGAAGATTCCAATCACGACAGAATCACTACCGAAGTATTTTTGGGAGCTAACCAGATAAATTCAACAAGTAGTTATTCCGCCCATGAAGATCCATGGTCTTCAATTGCTCCATCTTCAATCAGCATCTTCATGTATTTGCCGGTTCGGAATGTTTTTTGAATATAAATTCGATCTTGGTCTTTTCGTACTAACAATCGTATTGTCCAGATTTGATAATTGGTAATTTTAACTGTCAAATAAATAATCATGAGTTCACTGATTCAGTACTCGGCATTACTTAGCCATTTTAATTAACATATGTTAATTGTATTCTTAAAATCTTCCAATAATTGAAGTTTATCTTTTGATTCTTATTATAAATAAGAATATTCTTAAAAAAATCATTTCATTCACTTATAAACTTTTCAAATACAGTTTATAATATTATTTACGGAAATCATAACTTATGCTTCCCTCAATTGTTCTTGTTTATAAACTAACATATTCTTGGATAATCGTGAAGTCATTCAAGTTGGGGTATTTATTTACCTCTCAGACCTTGACCAATAACATTCATATCTCTAGAATAGATAGAAGTTTATTAACCACGTGTTTTCCTTTGAAAAACTTATTTAAATCTCAACGATGTTTACATAATTAATTATTAAGTAAACTATTATTTTACTTCTTTATTAATCTTTGATAATCCTTTCTAATATTATACTGGAGTTCTGATTCCATTATTAATAGAATCCTTTCTAAAATTTCTTCAATGTCTCTTTATAAATATTCTTTAACTTGTTTGCAACAACAATACTATATTTGTTTTTGAATCTTATATAACTATCTTTATCAAATCTAATATAAATTATCTTTACAATTCTTACATAAATATCTTTATTAATCTTATATAAATATCTTACGAATCCTTACTTTTTTTTTATCAAAACAATTCAACCTATCATCTGTAACAAACAATATAGATTTCATTTCAAATCTTTTTTTTTAAATATACCCTTTCAAATTATTCCCACAACTTATGCTTTGTCTAAAATCACATAGCGATTTTTTTAATGATCTTTTATCTATAAATAAAATCGTTCAATTTATTATTTGTAACAATTGTTACAAATGCATTTTTCAAAACTCTTGCTTCATTTACAAATCTCATTTGTAAATTATTATCGACGACTAATGTTTTCGATTACATTTCTAAACTCTTTAACTTCCATTTATAAAATCTATGTAAATCATTTACGACACTTATATTCATTGCCATTTCCAAAACCTTTTACTTAGCTTACTCTCGACTCTGCTTAACATTCCGAAATTCGGAATATCACATTCCAAACCTCGGAATAAATCTCACTTCGTTAACCATTTCATACCATTTTTCGGTTTCTCAATTTATTTTCTAACTTCAAATATTAAGTAAATATTTGATTTAAGCTATCATATTCGCTTAAAATCCCATTTATAACTTTGTTATAGAAACTCGGGTTTTATGTTAAAACCCATCCATAAACTCCTTTCACATTTCTATTGGATTCATTTCATCTTCGATAAATTTTTGTATGAATTTCAAATAAAAAGTGTTCTCCTAAATTATTATTAATTAAATAGTAATTAACTTCTCATTAACTACTATAGCAGTAGTTAACTTCTTTTATTTACGAAAATAAATAGTAAATTCCTTTTTAAAATCTTATTAAAATTTAACAAATATTCATTAAACTAATTTATTAATTTAATTCAAAATAAATAATTCAATAATTATTCTCAATTAATAATGGTTGACTTAGTCAACCTAAAACACAGTTGTCTCGTAACCAATTCCAATTAGTTCTCATTTTAAATTAACTTATAATGTAATAAATTTAAATAATTCCATTTACTTGTTTCTTAAAAACAATTATTCAAATCTTAACCGTTAAGTTAATTTTATATTCTCTTACCTATCAATCTTATTAACATCGGAATTTACTTTAAAAATCATTTAATAATTAAATATAAACTTAAATAATAAATAATTATTTTCTTTTAACAAACTTTTATTCAAAATAATAGATTTAAAAATCTATTTTCAGTTATAAAATAAAATTTTTAACTTCATTCTCGTCGATTCACCTGACGGTAAATCGATATTTAGAAAACGATTGATTTGCAGGCTATATACTGCCAATTACTCAAACAATATTACCCATTGGTTTAAACAAAACAAATGTTGAATTTCAGGTCAACGGTCAATAATCAAATCAATCACCCAATCAGAATAGTTCATATAATGATAATATGGAAATAAATAACGTCTAATATGTTTGAGGAATCTAGTTGGATCCTTCCAACCTATTCTTCCCTGCATTAAAATAGATTATCTCACATAAATTATTTCAATTTCAATTAAACTGATAATTTCTATAACGATAAATGACGAATATTTAACACCAACCAATTAACAAAACAATTCACACAATTCAACACGTTTATTTAATAAACGTGACCAACAAGGTCAGTTACCTTTATGGGATCCAATTATTAAAATAATGATTTAAAATTTCATTGAAATTGAATAATGGTTTTATCTCACCTGTTAAATCAATATATGAATATATATATATATATGTATGTATTTAACAAACGCTCAACCATTAGCAACCATAGTACACAATTATATATAAAAAAAGAACCCAACTTATATAAAATATAAGTGAGAAGAACTAAGTGAGTTTAACTCACCTTGATTTGGTTTGATCAATTCGGTTATTATTAAATTAAACAGTAGTTTAATTTATTTGTAAATTATAGTCGTCTCCTTCACTGTCCAGATTAGTTCCAGAATGTTCTGCTCGAAAATACGATTCCATTCAACTCGTTTGGTTGGATTCTAGTACTATATGAATGAGTTGTAAACATTTAAAGTTTACACTAAATTAATTATTAATTAATTTTCTCAATTACTAGTCTTAAGCTAATTACTTTTATAAAATATATGATCAAGTGGTTTCTGTTTCTCGCTCAAAATTTGTTCTGCTTCAAACAACTACTTCTTTATTTCTTTTTTTTTCCACATCACACGTTCACCACAACGCTCCATTGCTGCCAGTTAAAAATATTTTAATTAATACGATTTATATTAAAACAATTAACCTAAATTAAGCTTTAATTAATACTAACATGCACTATTTATATGGTCGACCGACTCTCTTTGTTTTACTGTCTTCATTTGTTCTGGTCTTGTTTAAATACATAAGATTATTAATATTTAAGTTAATAAAATTTTACTTAATCTAATTTATCCATAATTATATAATTAAACAACTAATTACGTTTTCATTACAAGAAAAGTGGCCGATCAGTTTTCACGTGGCCTCCTATTTGTTTTAGCTATTCCAAATCGCAATAACCCACGTTCGCCATCAACAAGCTCCAACTGCATCTCCACCACTTTTCCAGAGGCTGATCAAAGGCCGGCGATAGTTGCACCTTTCCCTCCTCCCATATCGACAGTATTCCTTCTCCAAACTGCACCAGTCGCCGTCAAAACCCCGCAGATCGCCAAGACTTCCTACATCATTTCTGGCTAGCTCGTCGTCCCAAATCTTGTCATGACCAATCATATCGGAGCCCTCAGCAAGCTCTTCACTTTTGTAGTTAAAAGTTTCTGAAGATAATTTGTGGATTGATCGGAAATTGAGGTGAAACGAAATGAATTTCTATATGTAGTTTTCATTTGAGTTGCGGCATTTAGAAGAGTTGACCAGGCAAGAGAGAATATTAGGTTTTGATCGGCTTTCGTTGGTGTATATATATAAATGATGGACAAAAATATACTAATATATTATTTTTAGAAACTTCGTGATGAAGTATCGAGTTAAACGAGCTCATATGATCTTCTTTTTTGACAAAATAATGTAATCCTAGCATATAAAAATATTCCGAACCCAATGGGACGGGTTTCGTCAAATTCGGAGGTCGTTTGTATAAAGTCCCTTTTAAATCACAGGCTAAAAATCACGCATTTAAATTTCCCACGATCACAAAATAAATCCAATCAACTTGAAACTTTGAAATTATACTAGACCTTTTCCTTACGGACCCAACAAAATCTATTTCATTAAAATCGGAGTTTGTTTGGTCAGTTGTTTATTTTTCAAAGTTATCCCTATCTAAAGATATAAACGGTTAAATAAAAACAGAGGCATTTATCCATGCCACAGTCAAACGATAAGTCCAATTGAAACGAAAATTGAAAACGTACAATAACTAGCTGATATGATTCCAATGGCACATATTTCGTCGTATTCCAAGACTGTATCTCAGTACGCTATTTTTATACGCACCACAATGCTATTTTGAACACCAAATTACACGGTCTCCAAAAATAACAAATTATATATCTATCCAGGCTCTAAATGTGCAACGACCAGGAATTCCGCTCGATCCGAATCAGTCGCTAAACCGACCCAGACCTTTCGAAACGCCTGATTGTTTTGAGAACACGACAAAATAGAACGCAGACAGAAGAATATTTCATTGTATATTAAAACAATTCATCAGATTACAAGAATATACAGAGTATAAATCAATATTAGACATTATAAAATATCATAGATTACAATACATTTAAATACATCGCAGCGGAAAAATAATAATACAATACACAACTGAAAGGGATAGACGGATACAGAGCTTTCAGGATATCGTTCCAGCTGTAAATCAGGATCCTGTGAATATAAATCTGCAAAACCAAAGCTACTAGCTGCCCATGTCAAAATAAGGGCATCCAGAGTTTAGGTTAAAACAATAAACTCCAGGTCAGTCATGTGACTGGTGTGAGAACTAAAACAGTTATTAATCTTTATTTTAAAGTTAGGTAAATCAAGGGACCACGTCGTATAACACGGAACGGGTTTCCTCCCAAGGATACCAGTGCATAAAACAACAGCGCAATGCTAAATAAAGAACAATGAAGCTATTATAAAACCCAGGTCCCATCACACAATGCAATGCAAGCCGGAGGATAGGGTTTTCCCTTATAATAGCCAAAGCATGCTTGATACGTTTAAAACAAGTCATTTGATACTATAATAAGTGTATAGTGTTTAAAACAATTTCAATCATAAATATCAATCATAGACGGCATGAGTACCATATATCATGTCGTCATACTAGGCTCTACAATCAAAACCGCAAATGTCACGTATTTGGAAGTTGGATTTCCATCTGCGAGCCGAGGCAAAAGATATTCCTCTACCGATTAGAGACTCTCTAGCCCGAGCCTCAGGCAAGTACTCAGTCAAGCTTTTGGAGCGACAGGGCTGGTCCACCGATGTGGATTAAAATGCCTGAACACTGCGTTTCCCCGCCCTCTGGGGCGTAAATGAGCCAACGAATGACTCCATCGGACCCAGATCGTCCGATCTAACCGAGGCGCCTCGCAACATCAACAACTACATAAGTCAAACTCGTCAGGGCGTGTAAAACCACTGACGCCACTTCTAACTAGAAAGAAACACATGTCCTCGCGGAGGTCCTCTCCCGTTTTTGGTTCACCACCGGGGTGTGAGGCTCGCGAATCAACGTTACACAAAGCTACGCCACACAGGCAGTTCTTTGATCATCACCCACAAGACTTTGCTTTTCAATAGAAGCCTTGATCATCTGCCACTTTGGCATGCCACACAGGCAATTCACTCCATGCGTTTGATATCCATCAATATATAACCCCTGAGCTCGTACGTCTCAGAGAAGGGCGTTAAGCAAGAGAATAAATTCTCCGCCACCAAACAAATATATATTTAATAGAAATCAATCACACAGAATAAAGTCCAATGTCAGACACACAGTCCATTTACAAGTTCGTTCTGGGTCTGAACGAAACCGGAGGCACCTAGTACGCCGCGTATCCATCGATCTCCAAGTACGTCTGGACGATCACCAACTGATTCCCTCCTCTGGGTGTATGGCCTAATCAAGATCATCAGTAATTATCCAAATGACGTGAAGACCTCCGGTCTTCAACCACCGTCTTCATCTTCGACACCACGTCGAATTAGTTATTCAGAATGGGATAAACCCGGTCTTTCTAAATAACTCGCGTATATAATAAACAAGTGTTACACAAACACAACATACGCCTCATTCCAATTCAGAATATTCTTTTATTCAAATATTCTTATACTTTTGGAAAGGTTCCCATTAATTTTATCAAAGATAAATTCTTTACATTTATTCTTTAATCTTCTTTGAAAATCAATTCAAACCAGTCGGGATTAACGAACCTTACCGAAGTAATCAATTGTTAAATTTCCTAACCCCAACCTATTCATCCCAGGAAGTAAAACTGGTAATACTTCATATCTAACACCACGGTGTTATCGGTAAACTCAATTACAATTTCACGTTCAAGTCTAATTAAAGATTTAACTATCGCCTGGAGCAAAACTGGTTGTACTCCATTCTCGATCTTTTCAATCTAATTAAAGATTCATTAAAACTCCACTTAGTTTTAATCCTTAACTGGGTTAAAGAATCAGTGTCATTTAAAACACGGTTCACGATAAACCCAAAATCACATTTGATATTAAATACAAGGCTCTGAATAGAAAATATATCGGCTTATATTCAATATCAAATTCTACGACCAACAAATATCGTATGGGAAATAACGATATAAATATGTCTTTCAAATTTCCATAATAATATCTGTATAATCACGAAATCCAACATCGAAATATTCCAAAGACAATTTCGATTCAAATCCATTCCAATTTAATTATTGGAAATTCTGGTTACTTTTAAAACCCTTTTCAAATTCAATTTATTTATTTAAAAATAAATACAATTATAATTCTAGTTCAAAACCAGTTCATTTCGATAAAAAACTATTTTTATCTTTTCAAATATGGATTTTTTTTTCATCCTAATTCTTCACAAATCATTTCTTATGATTTTACACAAATTATTATTATTATTAGTAATTTAATCAAGGCCCGTACTGTCGATTTCCATCAACGGCCATCGAACTGCACTTACAGCGACCTTTTCCAAATTTGATTTGGACATAATTCTAAATCCAACCGTTAGATTTCAAATCTCTAATATTCGTTAGAAAGCCCTTTTCGATACGAACCCAACGGTTCCGGTTTTAGTAGAATTCGACTGCCGGATCTCCCGTAATCTCCATTCAAAGTCAATGGTTGAAATTCACGAACTGCCGCGGCGCGGCGCGTTCTATTCAGGCCATTATATATAAATAATATATATATATATATTATTTATATTTAGTCGATTTCCTTTCAAAATGTGTTTTATAAGTCGTTTTAAATTCGTTTTCAAAACGATTTCAACTTCCTTTTTCAAATTCAAATCAAAATTGAATTTTTTTCAATATAAATTCGTTTTTATTTCATTTCAATTCAATTTCAATTTAATTCGAATTTCAATTCATTTCAATTTATTTAGAATTTCAATTTAATTCGATTTAATTCGAATTTCAATTCAGTTCCATATAATTCGAATTTCAATTCATTTCCAGTTCGTTTTCAATTCAATTTGAATTTCAAATTAAATCAATTTCAAGACGAATTCATTTCTATTCAATTTCAATTCGAATTCATTTCTATTCAATTCTAATTCGAATTCAATTCGAATTCATTTCTATTCAATTTCAATTCGAATTCATTTCTATTCAATTCGAATTCAATTCGAATTCATTTCTATTCAATTTCAATTCGAATTCATTTCTATTTAATTTCAATTCTTTTCAAAATATTAGATTTTGAAATCACTTTCGATATTCATTATAAAATGAATAAAATCGATATAAATATCGTTTGCGTCGAAATGGCGTCAATCTAATCAACACAGCTTCATATCTTTCTATTTTCAAATATTCTATATCAAATATTTCTTTTTCAAAACTGGAATGGGGCCCAATCAATTACTATAGATTTTATTTCTATGGATTTCCATACAACGCATGTATATATCAACAATGATAAATAATCAACCATCATCTAAAGTGCATTCTACACTGTATATAAGCATCAAATATAATTATTCAACGCTTATAACAGTCTGTCAATCAATCGATCAACATACAACTAATTATTGGGATTAGTGTATGTCATATATCACCCCAATACCCGTGTGGGGTTTTCAAACAATCAAATACAGATTTTATTTGTGCAGTTGGGCGATGTGTAAAATTTATCGTCCCAATCAGTAACAGTCAAATGTGCGTATATAAACAAATCGTCCGATTTGTTTATTTTTATTTCATTTTAAATACACGTTAAAAATTCTATTTTCAACTATAAAATATTTTTAACTATATAAATATTTTATTTCATTTCACATCACACAATCAACTACACAGCAAAATCAAACAAACAAGCATACAAGCCGTCCATGGTCTATGGACGACGGGTGTCGGGTGCTACTAAACACCGTCTGCATCCTGGTATATAATTAAAACTAGAAATAAATTAAAGGTGAGAAGTTCTCACCGAGGGTTCCACTCCGCCGCGCATTGCTTTTGAACTGCTGAACCGCCTGGATTTGTTTGAAATTCCAATGTAGTCCTTTTCATGCTGTTTATAATAAAAATTATATTTATCCCTAACTAAAAACAATATTTTCCTATCGCCCTTCAAATTATAAAAATCATATTTTTATAATTCCTATAATATAAAAATCAAAATTTTAATATCTACATTATATAAAAATCATATTTTTCTCTACTAATAAAAATTATACCTTTCTCGTATATAAAAATCAAAATTTTCTTGTATATAAAAATCAAAATTTTCTTGTATATAAAAATCAAATTTTCTTGTATATAAAAATCAAAATTTCTTGTATATAAAAATCTATTCTTTTCGATTATAAAAATTAAACATTCTCATGTTATAAAAATTTAACCCTTTCAAGTTATAAAAATTTAATCTTTTCAAGTTATAAAAATTTTAACCTTTCCAAGTTATAGATCTTATATTTATTCCTATGCTTATATTTAAAACAATGTAAATAAATGAAATAATGAAAACTCACCTTCGCTGTTCGAATTGGAAAAGGGGGGGGAGTCGTGGTGTCGTTCGAAGCGGCCAAGGGGAGGGGGTGTCTCAAGTGGTGGTTTCGGGGTTTGAAAAAGGGGCAGTGGAGCATGAAGAAGAGGGAGAGAAGGGGAGGGGTGTCTCAAGGGGTGTTTAAGGGTTTAGGTTTTGGGTCCTCATTGATTCGAGAAGGGAGAACGACGGGGGAGGTTGACGGAGGGGGTGTGAGGCAGAGCGGAGGGCGCTAGCGCTAGCGGCGCTCGACGGATGGGGGCGACGGCGATCGTGAGGGCGGCGGGTTGGCTAGAGCAGGCGTAGTTTTTGTTTTTGTTTTTATTTTCTTTTTAAAATGGAATCAGGGAGAGAAAACTGAAGGGGGGAGTCATATATATAATTATTATTTTTTATTATTTTTTTTCTCCAAAAATGTTGACTTCTCATTCGAACTCGAATCGAGACACAACGACTGTCGCCCCTAGCTAATTACCCCCATTCTGAACCCAATGGGATATGTCTGGTAAGCCGATTCGACTGTTTCGATCAGTTTCCATCAAATTTAAAATATAAATCTGTATATTTAATTTGAACACGCATTTCAATTTACCGGGGCCACATACTAACTAGAAAAATTCCCGAAAAAATATTTTCTAGCTTGGTATTGACGATACGTTCCTAACAAAACTAGTTTCGTCAAATTTTGAGACCGTTTGAAAAATGGCCATTTTCAGGTCGATTAAAATTGTCAAAAGATGTTTTCCTTTGCCACGCTCACATATTAATTCGAAAAATTATGAATTTTGAAATCTAGAAATAACTTGACATCACAGATCCAACAAAAATGGTTTCGTCGAAATCCGAGGTCGTTTGTAAAATTTCCATTTTTAAGTGTCAGAATTCCATAGCGACTAATCTGAATTTTCAACTGGGCATATCTTTTGATTCCCGCTATGAAATTTTGATTTTTCGGATTCGTTGAAAAGATATTCTCAATTAGAATCTAATATTTTTGGTTTCGTTAAAACCAGTTTATTTTGAATCATGTACATTCATTTGAAATTTGAAATCGAATTATCGAACTACCGTGCCATTTTTCAATTCCTTTTATATTTAAAATAAAATATTTATATTCTAACAACGATCTATATAAATATATACTTTCGAATTCTATTCAAAATAAATTTCTCGTCATTTTTATTTAAAATAATTCATTTTAAATATTCAAAATTCACTTAAATTGCCAAAATAAAATTTTAAACTGGCTCAGATTTTCAGGGTTGTTACAATCTCCCCCACTTAAAACTTTTCGTCCCCAAAAAGGAACGAAGCCGAAAGTTGTTCAACTAATCAACTCAACTTCCATTGTTTTCTTTACGGCTTAGGTTCTTCAACTTTTCAGTTTCTAAGAACTTTTCATATTCTTCAAAAATTTGGCTAACACCCTAAATTTTCGAAAAATTTCGCCATAACCTCCCCTGCACCGGGGACATGGGGATATTTCATATAGCCTCCCATGGCCTTCTTCAATCCAAAAGAAAAAGAAAAAGCCAAGCGGCTAGCCAATCGGCTCATAAAATCACCCAAAACTCAAGAAATACAATAAACATGTACCTATTTGTCGGCCAAACAATTTTATTCATTTGTTCTAGCCTCCTTGCTATGACCTATTCAATGTAAGTACATGTATATGCAAGCAAATGCGATAAATTGTCAATACAATTGACTATTTGGTACAATTTGGCTAAAGGGCTCAAATTTTAATTAATCAACCAATAATCAAACAACACAACCATCAATCAATTAGTTGATTAACGTTTCAAATTCTTAACTTTGATACATAGTCTAAAAATAAGATTTTTGATGCCAAATCGCAACAATATGCCCTATCTAATTTTTGGTTCTCACACCAGTCTAATGGAAATATACAGATATCTCACCTTCGATACTCGAATATAAATGCTGATGACACCGCGACATCATTAGAATCATCTCCGGGCGACTAGATTGATTCTATATCTATCCAGTATATTAAAACTTCAAATACACGCGGATCATACATATACACAAAATCTATATATACTGGATTGTCCAAATCAATATAAATAAATATTCAAATACGAATAATTGAATTCAAATTTTCAAACAAAAATTGTTTTCATTTTTAAAAGTATACTCATCACACTCGTTCTAGGATATACTGATCCTATCTCTAACGAGTCATTCTAATTGGATATTACTAATCCAAATTCTGATGAATTCTTTCGTATGGTTCTAATGTGTCTTGTTCTCTGAGCTCTGTAAACCAAAGCTCTGATACCACGTTGTAACCACCGGGAATTCTGCTCGATCTGAATCAGTCGCTAAACCGATCCAGACCGTTCGAAACGCCTGAATGTTTTGAGAACACGACAAAATAGAACGCAGACAGAAGAACATTTCATTGTATATTACAACAATTCATCAGTTTACAAGAATATACAGAGTATAAATCAATATTACACATTATAAAATATCAGAGATTACAATACATTTAAAACATCTTTTTAAGGGCCAGAATTCCATAGCGACTATTCTGAATTTAAATATCATTGATTTCTATTAAATATATATCTGTTTCGCTGCAGAGAATTAATTCTCTTGCTTAACGCCTTCTCGGAGACGTATGAGCTCAGGGGTAATATATTGATGGATACCAAACGCATGGAGTGAATTGCCTGTGTGTCATGCCTAAGTGGCAAATGATCAAGGCTTCTGTTGAAAAGCAAAGTCTTGTGGGTGATGATCAAAGCACGGCCTGTGTGGCGTAGCTTTGTGTAACGTTGATTCGCGAGCCTCACACCCCGGTGGTAAACCAAAAAGGGAGAGGACCTCAGGGAGGACATGCGTTTCTTTCTAGTTAGAAGTGGCGTCAGTGGTTTTACACGCCCTAACGAGTTTGACTTAGGTGGTTGTTGCTGTTGCGAGGCGCCTCGGTTTGATCGGACGATCCGGGACCGATAGAGTCATTCGTTGACTCGTTTACGCCCCAAAGGGTGGGGAAACGCAGTGTTCAGGCATTTTAATCCATATCGGTGGACCGGCCCTGTCGCTCCAAAGGCTTGACTAAGTACTTGCCTGAGGCTCGGGCTAGAGAATCTCGAATCGGTAGAGGACTATCTTTTGCCTCGGTTCGCAGATGGAAATCCAACTTCCAAATACGTGACATTTGCGGTTTTGATTGTAGAGCCTAGTATGGCGACATGATATATGGTACCCATGCCGTCTATGATTGATATTTATGATTGAAATTGTTTTAAACACTATACACTTATTATAGTATCAAATGACTTGTTTTAAACGTATCAAGCATGCTTTGGCTATTATAAGGGAAAACCCTATCCTCCGGCTTGCGTTGCATTGTGTGATGGGACCTGGGTCTTATAATAGCTTCATTGATCTTTAGTTAGCATTGCTGAGATGACCCAAAATCCCGTTCAGACGGAGACCAGGGTTATCTTTGGAATATAACACAGAAACAGATAATAGCAGAACAAAATTAAATAAATACACCAGGTAATGAACAATAGAATATACTGGATAAAAGTAATCATCAGAGTTACACAGCATACAGGATCTTACTTAGTACAAGTACAGTTCAGCTATACATAAATGTCTACAGCGGAAATAAACAAAATATGTACAATAGGAGCTGAGCAGCATAAAAAGAAATAAATGATAGAATCCATCTTCAGCTCCAGCAATCCAGAAAAAGAACCAGCTAAACCTGAATACAAGGCTGCCCGTGTAGAAAAAAGGGGCACCCGAGTTTGAAAGTGAAACAAACTACGAGTCAGTCATGGGACTGGTATGAGAAATCCACTCAACACATATATATGATTTGGCTAATCACAGGACCACGCCACTTTCGTGGAACGGGTTTACTCCATTGGATTGCCAGTGCTTTACAAAAAATCTTTCTTTTAAACATCGCTATGCTTTTTATAAAAATGAAACCATTATAAGACTCAGTTCCCATCACACAATGCAACGCAAACCGGAGGATAGAGTTTTACCTTATAATGGCCAAAATATGATTGATACGAATAAAACAAAGGCATTTGATATTTTTGCTAGTGTTAATATGTTTTGAAACCAATTTCAAATCATAACTATCAATCATAGACGGCATGGGTACCATATATCATGTCGCCATATATATATACAACCAAAATCGCACGATGTTGTATTTGGAAATTGGATTTCCGTCATGAACCAAGGCAAAAGATAGTCCTTACCGAATTCGAGACTGCCTAGCCCGAGCCTCAGGGTCAGAGCGCATCGACCCTTGGATCGTCAGGGCCGGTCCACCGATGTGGATTAAAATGCCTGAACACTGCGTTCCCCCGCCCTTTGGGGCGTAAATGAGCCAACGAATGACTCCATCGGACCCGGATCGTCCAATCAAACCGAGGCGCCTCGCAACAGCAACAACCACATAGGTGAAAAGTATATAAATGTCAGGGCTGGTAGGTCACTGACACCACCCTAGCTAGGAAGAAACGCAGGCCCTCCCTGATGTCCTCTCCCGTTTTAGGTTCATACCGGGTTGTGAGGCTCGCGAATTTACGTTATACACAAAGCTACGCCACACAGGCGGTGCTTTGATCATCACCACAAGACTTTGCTTTTCAACAGAAGCCCTGATCACTGCATCTTAGCATGCCACACAGAATAAATCATATGTCAGACACACAGTCCATTTACAAGTCCGTTCTGGGTCTGAACGAAACCGGAGGCACTAAATACCTCGCAAACCCATCGATCACCATGTACGTCTGGACGATCACCACTCATTATCCATATTTCGGGATGCCTCCCAATCAGGACCTCGGTTACCATCCAAACGAGGTGAAGATCTCCGGTCTTCGACCATCGTCTTCATCTTCGACTTTCAATCGTCGGTCAATCATTTGAAATGAGAATTAACTCGGCCTTTTCAAATAATTCACGTATATTTAGAATTTCAAATCAATTTATTTCAATGGTTAAATTATTCGACAACACCAATTTTGTTCTTTAATGTTATTTTCACACCAAACACATTCAACCATCAAATACAACATAAATCAAGCAAATTCAGTTTATTTCCATTCCATATCGCTTATGATATTTTATAACTATTTATCGCTATTTTTATTTATTTTAAAATAGCTATTTTATTCAAAACGACGCTTCGGGCCATAAAGCAGCCGTGGCGCTGTTTTTCTTCAGATTTGATTTACACATATCTGAAAATCTAACCGTTGGATCTTCGCAAAATTTACATCATTAGAAAGGTCTTTTCAAAACGAATCCAACGGTTCCAGTTTCGGGAAATTCCGACGGTCGGATCTCCCGGTACAATCGTTTGAAGTTTCGATTTCAAAATACGAACTGCAGCGTCGTTATTCGATTAAATATATAATTATATTTATATATATATAAATATAATCGCTTCTGGCGCTGTTTTTCTTCAGATTTGAATTAAACATTCCAGACAATCCAACCGTTGGATTTTTACAAGGTTGGTGCCGTTGGAAAGATTATTCCAAGGCGAACCCGACGGTTGAGGTTTCGGGAAAATCCAATGGTCGGATTTCCCGCATTAGTTGTTTGAAATCACGGTTTCAAAATACGAACTGCACGGTTTCGTTTCGTTTTAATTTTATTTATATTTATATATTTATATAAATATAGTTCATTCAATGATTTCCATATCGTTTTCACTTCAAATATTTTTCTAACATCTTAAAATTTTGGAAAATTTTGCCATAACCTCCCCTGCACCGGGAGCATCGGGAAATCGCAAATAGCTTTCCCGGTCCTTCTAATCTCAAAAAGAAAAAGAAAAAGTCAAGCGGCTAGCCAACAGGCTCATAAAATCATCACCCAAACAAAACAGTAAATGTGTACCTTTTTGTCGGGCACAAAATTTTATTCCTCTTCTCTAGCCCCTTTGCTATAACCTGTTCAATGAATATGTATGTACATATATACATAGTTCTTATCATTTATCATTTTCTATTCGACTTCATATTTGATTTCTATTTGGTTTAAAAACACCATTCATTCTAATGTTACATAAATAGGTGCAAATCATTCCATTAGCTAATTAATGAATATTTCAACTCATATATGTTTATTTTGAACAAGTGGCTATTTTTAACACTTCACATTTCAACGATTTATGCATACAATAAAAATGTGATTTTTATTGTAAAACAATTCATTTCAAAACACTATTTTTCTATATGTTTCATATAGGTGACAAAAATAGGATTTTTATCATCAAACAATTTATTTCAAAATATGAATACCATTCAACACATGAATTTCTAATCAACGAATGAATATCAATTCAACACATGAATGTTTTCTATTCGATGAATAAATATAGTTTAAGCATATGAAAATAATTCAAACACACGAATATTATTCAAAAATTTCGGCAGCATAACGGCAGGGTAGTTAAAACCGGGACCGTCCCTAGTACGGCTCCTCGCTCTACCTTAAAACCTCGCGGTTTTTGACAATGGGGATCATGCATCTAGTTCGCACGCAGGCGGCATGTATATATTTATTTCATTTCCACAAAACTAATCCTATGTGGTTTCAACCAAATATTTCTCAATCACAAATGGGTATTTTTCAACCACAATCAACCACAAACAATCCCAAACAACCATTCACTATCAATCAATTTTCACAACAATTTCAATCAATAAATATCGTCCATGGTTTGTGGACGAGGGGCGTATATATATATATATATATATATATATATATATATATATAGCAATTCATTTTTATTTCAACACATATATATATAGAAAAAGAAATTGAAGAGTGAGAAATTCTCACACATTTATAATTTTTAAATCAGAAATCTCACCAATAGCTATCCAATACCACGACTCTTCCTTTAGAGAAATCTTCGCCAATCTCACCTTTTTGTCGCTTCGTTGCCCGTATTCTCTACATATGTAAAAATCGAATTTTTACTATGTTATTCAATATATAAAGATCGAATTTCAAAAATATATATTCCGCCTTTTCAAAAATAAAGATTATATTTTTAATATTCCTATGATGTAAAGATTATATTTTTATTACTTTAAAAATATAAAAATCATATTTTACTTCTTCTACTTAATAAAAATTCCGTCTTTTCTATTTTAAAAATATGATCTTTTCTTTTCTAAAAAATCTGATCTTTTTCTATCTAAAGTTTAAACCTTTTTCCTTTTAAAGTTTAAACCTTTTTTTCTTTTTAAGTTTAAAATAAAATCAGTTTTAACCTTTTTAAAAAAAATCTGTTTTAACCTTTTAAAAATTCAGTTTGAAACCCTTTTAAAAAAAATCAGAATTTAACCTTTAAAAAAAAAATCAGATTTAAACCTTTTGAAAAATCAGTTTTAAATCATTTAAAAAAAATCAGTTTTAAAATGCTTTTTTTTAAAAAAAAAAACAGTTTTACATCCTTTTCAAAATTAGTTTGTAAATCATTAAAAACTCAGTTTTTAAAACTAAAAAAACCGTTTTAAACCTTTAAAAAATCAGTTTTAAAGTCCTTTAAAAATCAGTTTTAACTTTCTGTTTATATAAAATAATAAAATAATAAAAAAAATACTTACAGGGAGGGGGGGTTTCCGCAGATCGTCAGAGCTGGCTTCTAGGGGGGCGGCGGCTTCAGCGTCTCGAACTGGGGGGGCTCGCGAATCGAGCGCCGCGACGCTTCAGGGGGGGTGGATGCGTCACTGGCGGTTCGACATACGAGGGGAGGGGGGTGCGGTGATAGGCGGCGGTGGCGTTCGCTTCAGGGGAGCGGTCGATAGTTTTTAGGTTTTTTTTTTTATTTTCGTTTGAAATTGAAATGAACGGGGAGGGGCCAAAACGACAGATAAAGGGAGGGAATTAAAATTATTTTTATTATTTTATTATTTAATTTTTCAAAAAAAGTTGACTTTTACATACGACCTCGAAATGAGGCCCACCGCCTGTCGTCCATAGCGTTTTACCCCCATTCCGAACACAATGGGATATGTATCGTAAGCTGATTCGATTGTTTCGAATAGTTTCCGTTGAATTTACATTTAAATCCTTATGTTGAATTTTAAACGTACATTTCAAATCACCGGGGTCACATACTAACTAGAAAAATTCCAGAAAAATATTTTCTAGCTTCGTATTGACGATACGGTCCTAACAAAACTAGTTTCGTCAAATTCTGAGACCGTTTGAAAAATGGCCAATTTCCAGTCGATTAAAATCAACGGAAACTGGTCAAACGCGTTTTCCTTTGCCACGCTCACATATTGATTCGAAAAATTATGAAATTTGAAACCTAGCAATAACTTCACATCCCGGACCCAACAAAAGTGGTTTCGTTGAAATCCGAGGTCATTTGCAAAATGTCCATTTTTAAGGGCCTGAATTCCATAGCGACTATTCAGAATTTTCAACTGGACATATCTTTTGATTCCCGTTATCAAATTTTGATTGGTCGGATTCGTTAGAAAGATATCCACTAACAGATTTAAATATTTTTGGTTTCACTAAAATCCGGATTGTTTTGCACCCGGTATATTCAATTGAAGTTTGAAATCGAATTATCGAACTACCGCGCCATTTTCAATTCTATATATAATTATAATTAATTATATTCGTTTTCAAATGTCGATTCAAACTCAGTTTTCATCGCCATTATTTAAAATATTTATTTTAAATATTTAAAATCCATTATTTTAGCCAATTAAAAAAATTTAAATTGGTTCAGATTTTCTGGGTCGTTACAATCTCCCCCACTTAAAACTTTTCGTCCCCGAAAAGGAATAAAGTCGAAAGTGGTTTGATAAATCCATAATCATACAACACAACCAACCAATTTGTGTCTAACCTTTCTAAAATATTCTGATCAAATCCTATTTTCCTTTAAAAATCATTCAGAGTATAGAATATAAAAGTGCACATCCATGAAAAGAAAATAACAACAGAGTAGAGAATTAAATGGTAATGCAAAGTATGACAGATGTACCTTGCACCGGAGTCAATCAGAGATATCTACTCGGCATCTGGGGTAAGCTTTCTGAATGCTCTCCTCAGTTTCCCAAGTACAATCTCGCGGATCTCCACTCCATTGCACTTTGACTAAGCGAACCTTCTTGTTCCTCAGCTCTTTGGTTTCTTTGCCGATGATCTTCAGCGGCTCTCGCCTCACGGCTAATTCTGGAGTAATTTCAATGTCCTGTTGAGCTGCTTCTTCCACGATCAAGTCTGGATCATGAACGTGCTTTCGAAGTTGAGATATATGAAATACATCATGCACTCCAGGCAACCAGTCAGGCAGTTTGACCCTATAAGCGAGAGTTCCAATCCTTTACAGAATAGGAAACGGACCAATGAATTTGGGCGCTAACTTTCCAGTTTTACCGAACTGGATAACTCCTCTCATCGACGATACTTTCAAATATACATAGTCACCAACTTCAAAGGATATATCTCTTCTTCTTCTATCGGCATAGCTCTTTTGTCGGCTTTGGGCGGCGAGTAATCGCTTCTTAATAAAATCGACTTTGTCGGCAGCTTCTCGAATCATATCGCGACCTAACACAAGTCTATTTCCAGGCTCGACCCAACAAGCAGGAGATCGGCACGGTCTACCGTACAATGCTTCGAATGGCGACATTGTCAGACTCGCCTGGTAGCTGTTGTTATAAGAGAATTCAGCCAAATGCAGATGGTCTTCCCATGATCCACCGAAATCTAGAACACAAGCCCGCAATAGATCTTCTAAAATGCGATTCACCCTCTCAGTCTGACCGTCTGTTTGAGGATGATAAGCGGTGCTCAAGTTTAACTTTGTTCCCAACTCGACTTGAAATGCTTCCCAGAATTTTCTAGTGAATATTGTATCTCTATCACTGACTATACTGAGCGGCACTCCATGTAGTCTAACTATTTCCCTGAAGTATATCTGCGCCAGACTCTGAGCAGTTCTGTTTGATCTGACAGGTATGAAATGGACGGTCTTCGTGAAGTGATCTACGATCACCCAAATACTGTCATTTCCTTTCCTGGTTCTGGGCAAACCATCAATGAAATCCATAGAAATATGTTCCCACTTCCAGCCAGGAACTTCTAGTGGTTGTAACAATCCAGCCAATTTCTGTTGGTCACTTTTGACTAGCTGACAAGTAGGGCATCGGCTAACATATAATGAAATGTCCCTTTTCATCGACTTCCACCAGAAAGTGCGTTTGATGTCATTATACATTTTGCTTACTCCCGGATGCATACTGAGTTTTGACTTGTGGCATTCATCCAGTACTTCCTTTCGAAGCTCAGGGATGTTAGGAACACATACTCGGCCTTTGAGCCTTAAAATCCCATCATTGTCTACCTGAAAACTCGAGGGTTCGCCTTGTTGAATTATCCCTCTGATCTTCTGAATGAAGTGATCATCCTCCTGAAGAGCAAATATCTTATCTAGCAATGAAGTCGTGATAATAAAACTGGCGATCATTTCATTCTTTCTGCTTAACGCATCAGCCACGACATTGGCTTTTCCTAGAGTATATACAATTTCAAAGTCATATGCTGCAAGGAACTCTAGCCAACGTTGCTGTCTCAGATTCAGGTCCTTCTGAGTGAACAGATACTTTAATGACTGATGATCTGTAAATAGTTCAAATCTCTCACCCAGAAGATAGTGTCTCCAGATTTTCAAAGCGAATACTATAGCCAATAACTCAAGATCATGAGTTACGTAGTTCTTCTCATGCGGCTTCAGTTGACGGCTAGCATAAGCAATCACTTGGCCTCTTTGCATTAACACTGCGCCAAGGCCTTCTCTAGAAGCATCAGTCCACACTTTTAAATCTTGGTTGCCATCGATAATGGTTAACACTGGAGCAGTTGTTAGTCTCAACTTCAGCTCTTCGAAAGCCTCCTCACTTTCTGGAGTCCATTTGAATTTAGAATGCTTCTTTGTAAGCTTCGTTAAGTGACCAGATATCTTCGAAAAGTCTTTAACGAACTTCCGATAATAGCTAGCCAATCCGAGAAAACTGCGGACTTCAGTGGGGGTACTGGGCTGTTTCCAATTTTGAATTGCTGTGATTTTGCTTGGATCCACAGCAATTCCTTCTTTTGATACGATGTGGCCCAGAAATTTCACTTCATCTTGCCAGAATATACATTTAGAAAACTTGGCTTTTAACACATTCCTTCTCAAGATTTCTAACACTTGTTCCAAATGTTTTTCATGCTCGGCCTTTGTTTTAGAGAAGATTAGAATATCATCAATAAAAACCAGAACAAATTTATTCAATACTCCTCTGAATACTCGGTTCATTAGATCGACGAAGTAAGCGGGAGCGTTACATAAGCCGAACGGCATTACTAACCACTCGTAGAATAAGTCGGGGCCTCTGAACGCTGTCATTGGAACACACTCTTCGGCAATACGAAGTTGATGGAAGCCTGTAGCTAGGTCCATTCGTGAGAATACTTGTGCTCTATTTAATCGATCCAACAAATCATCTATTCGCGGCAATGGATATTTGTTCTTTATTGTCTGTTTGTTCAGATCACGATAATCCACACATAGACGTAGAGTACCGTCAGATTTTGGGACAAAAACCACTGCTGCACCCCAATCAGAGAAACTAGGCCTGATCAGACCTTTCCATACTAGCTGTCGTGTTTGATTGTCCAATTCCTCCTTCTCTTTCAAGGACATTCTTCGAATAGCATGAACTACCGGCCTTGCATTAGGAATCAAAGCAATCTTGAAATCTATCTCTCTCTGCGGAGGTAAGCGAACAACTTCCTCGAACACATCCGCATAGTTCTTGACGACAGGAATATCTTTGATTAGGTCAGGAATATTCTCTGTGACTTCAGGAATATTTTCAATTTGGGCTGGAGAAACATTCAAAGCTGCCCAGAAGTCTTTTCTATTAGCATTCTGACCTTCACACGGTATGGTTATATAACTTCCTGATTTAATCTTAGCTCTAACAACCCTCTCGGCGCATCTAACCTCTGCTTCATATTTGGTTAACCAATCCAATCCCAAAATAAGATCGAATTCATCAACATTCATGACGACAGAGATAATAGGGAATTTATAGCAAGAAAAAGAGACGGGTACTGCACAAACCCAACTGAGATTGACGGAACCTCCAACTGGATTTCAGACAGTCATTGGCTCTTTGAGCTTCTTCAAATTCAAATCCAACTTCTTGACTGCACTCTTTGCAATAAAGCTTCGTGATGAGCCAGTATCAAACAGTACTTTAACTGGAATGTTCTTGACATTGAGTGTGCCTTCTAAGACATCTGCCCTTTCTTGACTAGCTGAGGGCTCAGAAGTTTCTGCCAATTCATTTACATGTACTGCTTCGGCCTTGTTTAAGAGCGGGCAATCCTTTGCAAGATGACCGACCTCGCGGCATTGTTTACAATGCCTATTCTCTTGAAACTCCCCATCTTTTCCCAACCTTTTCTTCTTTTGCTTTCGATTGGCTCTATATCCATCCTTTATTGGTTTCTTTAAAGATTTACATTTCCTGGACAAATGCCCCCTCTGATTGCAGTTCTTGCATATGGCAGTCGTGCCAGGTTCTTTTTCAGATCTAGCCCTTTTTCTCTTGGCACTGGGCTTCTTACTGGCTTCAGGAATATCAGTTTCCGACTTTTCTTTGTCACTAGAGCAGACTTCTTCTTCGTCGCGTAACATTCCTTTCTTATGAAGATCTTCATATTGATAAGCCATATAAATCATTTCTGAAAAAGGAAGCTTTACATGCCCCAATACTTTATTCTGGTATTTCCTTTGAAGCCCATTGATAAATCTCAAATTCTTCCTCTTTGGGTTTTGAATTAGATGAGGAGCAAAGTGAGCAAGTTCATTGAATTTCTTATGATATTCTGGGATGGTCATATCACCTTGTATTAGATAAGAAAATTCATCACATAATCGCTCCATCGCTTCGGGAGGAGTAAATCTTTCTAGGAAAATCACTTTAAATCTGTCCCAGGTGATATCACCTTCTGGATTATCTTTGATGATTGTTTCCCACCAGATTAAAGCTTCTTCTTTAAGCGCCCAAGATGCTACTAACCGTTTCTGGTCTTCTCTTAGCTGGATATGCTCAAAGATTCTTTCGACAGAACTCACCCAAGCTTGGGTTTAAATAATAGATTCATTGCCCGAGAATTGTGCTCCACCCAGATTTCGATATCTCTTGAATAGAGCCTCTAGATCGGGTTCTGTATTCCTTCTGTTTCTGGCACTCATTTTTCTAGTACTTCTGCAAATGGCAGATCAAGTGTCAGGTCACAGAAAAGATAGTTTAAAATATAGAAACACATACTTCAATGTAAATGTGTCTATCGAGGTGTAATTTCATTCTGCTTTACTCATACTAGGATATTGCTGATCCTATCTGTATAGAGTTACCCGTCCTAGAACACTACTGGTTCTATTTCTGACGAGTTCGTTCAAATGTTATATTCCAGAACTAAGCTCAACCAAAGCTCTGATACCACATTGAGACGATACCGCGAAATACGGTAGGCTTTGCAACCATCCCTTCATCCTCCAGTACAGCAGGTTAAACCCACCGTGGCTCCCAATAGTACCCCAACCACTTTTTTTACGGCGACCCTCTCGAGTCTCGCACCCACTGGCGAACCAACCCTCAACAGGGACATGTAGGGGTAAGAGTCTCCCGTTCGCCACCAAACTGCGAAGCGAGAACCCCCTATCACGCGTACCCAGCCCACGCAGGGCCAGCAACAAGGAATGGTATGAGAAATCCACTCAACACATGTATATGATTTGGCTAATCATAGGACCACGCCACTTTCGTGGAACGGGTTTACTCCATTGGATTGCCAGTGCTTTACAACAAATCTTTCTTTTAAACATCGCTATGCTTTTTATAAAAATGAAACCATTATAAGACTCAGTTCCCATCACACAATGCAACGCAAACCGGAGGATAGAGTTTTACCTTATAATGGCCAAAATATGATTGATACGAATAAAACAAAGGCATTTGATATTATTGCTAGTGTTAATATGTTTTGAAAACAATTTCAAATCATAACTATCAATCATAGACGGCATGGGTACCATATATCATGTCGCCATATATATATACAACCAAAATCGCACGATGTCGTATTTGGGAATTGGATTTCCGTCATGAACCAAGGCAAAAGATAGTCCTTACCGAATTCGAGACTGCCTAGCCCGAGCCTCAGGGTCAGAGCGCATCGACCCTTGGATCGTCAGGGCCGGTCCACCGATCTGGATTAAAATGCCTGAACACTGCGTTCCCCCGCCCTTTGGGGCGTAAATGAGCCAACGAATGACTCCATCGGACCCGGATCGTCCGATCAAACCGAGGCGCCTCGCAACAGCAACAACCACATAGGTGAAAAGTATATAAATGTCAGGGCTGGTAGGTCACTAACACCACCCTAGCTAGGAAGAAACGCAGGCCCTCCCTGATGTCCTCTCCCGTTTTAGGTTCATACCGGGGTGTGAGGCTCGCGAATTTACGTTATACACAAAGCTACGCCACACAGGCGGTACTTTGATCATCACCACAAGACTTTGCTTTTCAACAGAAGCCCTGATCACTGCATCTTAGCATCCCACACAGAATAAATCATATGTCAGACACACAGTCCATTTACAAGTCCGTTCTGGGTCTAAACGAAACCGGAGGCACTAAATACTTCGCAAACCCATCGATCACCACGTACGTCTGGACGATCACCACTCATTATCCATATTTCGGGATGCCTCCCAATCAGGACCTCGGTTACCATCCAAACGAGGTGAAGATCTCCGGTCTTCGACCATCGTCTTCATCTTCGACTTTCAATCGTCGGTCAATCATTTGAAATGAGAATTAACTCGGCCTTTTCAAATAATTCACGTATATTTAGAATTTCAAATCAATTTATTTCAATGGTTAAATTATTCGACAACACCAATTTTGTTCTTTAATGTTATTTTCACACCAAACACATTCAACCATCAAATACAACATAAATCAAGCAAATTCAGTTTATTTCCATTCCATATCGCTTATGATATTTTATAACTATTTATCGCTATTTTTATTTATTTTAAAATAGCTATTTTATTCAAAACGACGCTTCGGGCCATAAAGCGGCCGTGGCGCTGTTTTTCTTCAGATTTGATTTACACATATCTGAAAATCTAACAATTGGATCTTCGCAAAATTTACATCATTAGAAAGGTCTTTTCAAAACGAATCCAACGGTTCCAGTTTCGGGAAATTCCGACGGTCGGATCTCCCGGTATAATCGTTTGAAGTTTCGATTTCAAAATACGAACTGCAGCGTCGTTATTCGATTAAATATATAATTATATTTATATATATATATAAATATAATCGCTTCTGGCGCTGTTTTTCTTCAGATTTGAATTAAACATTCCAGACAATCCAACCGTTGGATTTTTACAAGGTTGGTGCCGTTGGAAAGATTATTCCAAGGCGAACCCGACGGTTGAGGTTTCGGGAAAATCCAATGGTCGGATTTCCCGCATTAGTTGTTTGAAATCACGGTTTCAAAATACGAACTGCACGGCTTCGTTTCGTTTTAATTTTATTTATATATTTATATAAATATAGTTCATTCAATGATTTCCATATCGTTTTCACTTCAAATATTTTTCTAACACCATAAAATTTTGGAAAATTTCGCCATAACCTCCCCTGCACCGGGAGCATCGGGAAATCTCAAATAGCTTTCCCGGTCCTTCTAATCAAAAAGAAAAAGAAAAAGCCAAGCAGCTAGCCAACAGGCTCATAAAATCATCACCCAAACAAAACAGTAAATGTGTACCTTTTTGTCGGGCACAAAATTTTATTCCTCTTCTCTAGCCCCTTTGCTATAACCTGTTCAATGAATATGTATGTACATATATACATAGTTCTTATCATTTATCATTTTCTATTCGACTTCATATTTGATTTCTATTTGGTTTAAAAACACCATTCATTCTAATGTTACATAAATAGGTGCAAATCATTCCATTAGCTAATTAATGAGTATTTCAACTCATATATGTTTATTTTGAACAAGTGGCTATTTTTAACACTTCACATTTCAACGATTTATGCATATAATAAAAATGTGATTTTTATTGTAAAACAATTCATTTCAAAACACTATTTTTCTATATGTTTCATATAGGTGACAAAAATAGGATTTTTATCATCAAACAATTTATTTCAAAATATGAATACCATTCAACACATGAATTTCTAATCAACGAATGAATATCAATTCAACACATGAATGTTTTCTATTCAATGAATAAATATAGTTTAAGCATATGAAAATAATTCAAACACACGAATATTATTCAAAAATTTCGGCAGCATAACGGCAGGGTAGTTAAAACCGGGACCGTCCCTAGTACGGCTCCTCGCTCTACCTTAAAACCTCGCGGTTTTTGACAATGGGGATCATGCATCTAGTTCGCACGCAGGCGGCATGTATATATTTATTTCATTTCCACAAAACTAATCCTATGTGGTTTCAACCAAATATTTCTCAATCACAAATGGGTATTTTTCAACCACAATCAACCACAAACAATCCCAAACAACCATTCACTATCAATCAATTTTCACAACAATTTCAATCAATAAATATCATCCATGGTTTGTGGACGAGGGGCGTACATATATATATATATATTATATATAGCAATTCATTTTTATTTCAACACATATATATATAGAAAAAGAAATTGAAGAGTGAGAAATTCTCACACATTTATAATTTTTAAATCAGAAATCTCACCAATAGCTATCCAATACCACGACTCTTCCTTTAGAGAAATCTTCGCCAATCTCACCTTTTTGTCGCTTCGTTGCCCGTATTCTCTACATATGTAAAAATCGAATTTTTACTATGTTATTCAATATATAAAAATCGAATTTCAAAAATATATATTCCGCCTTTTCAAAAATAAAGATTATATTTTTAATATTCCTATGATGTAAAGATTATATTTTTATTACTTTAAAAATATAAAAATCATATTTTACTTCTTCTACTTAATAAAAATTCCGTCTTTTCTATTTTAAAAATATGAACTTTTCTTTTCTAAAAAATCTGATCTTTTTCTATCTAAAGTTTAAACCTTTTTCCTTTTAAAGTTTAAACCTTTTTTTCTTTTTAAGTTTAAAATAAAATCAGTTTTAACCTTTCAAAAAAAAAAAAACTGTTTTAACCTTTTAAAAATTCAGTTTTAAACCCTTTTAAAAAAAATCAGAATTTAACCTTTAAAAAAAATCAGATTTAAACCTTTTGAAAAATCAGTTTTAAATCATTTAAAAAAAATCATTTTTAAAATGCTTTTTTTAAAAAAAAAACAGTTTTACATCCTTTTCAAAATTAGTTTGTAAATCATTAAAAACTCAGTTTTTAAAACTAAAAAAACCGTTTTAAACCTTTAAAAAATCAGTTTTAAAATCCTTTAAAAATCAGTTTTAACTTTCTGTTTATATAAAAAAATAAAAAAAATACTTACAGAGGGGGGGGTTTCCGCATACCGTCGGAGCTGGCTTCTAGGGGGGCGGCGGCTTCAGCGTCTCGAACTGGGGGGGGGGGCTCGCGAATCGAGTGCCACGACGCTTCAGGGGGGGCGGATGCGTCACTGGCGGTTCGACATACGAGGGGAGGGGGGTGCGGTGATAGGCGGCGGTGGCGTTCGCTTCAGGGGAGCGGTCGATAGTTTTTAGGGTTTTTATTTATTTTCGTTTGAAATTGAAATGAACGGGGAGGGGCCAAAACGACAGATAAAGGGAGGGAATTAAAATTATTTTTATTATTTTGTTATTTAATTTTTCAAAAAAAGTTGACTTTTACATACGACCTCGAAATGAGGCCCACCGCCTGTCGTCCATAGCGTTTTACCCCCATTCCAAACACAATGGGATATGTATCGTAAGCTGATTCGATTGTTTCGAATAGTTTCCGTTGAATTTACATTTAAATCCTTATGTTGAATTTTAAACGTACATTTCAAATCACCGGGGTCACATACTAACTAGAAAAATTCCAGAAAAATATTTTCTAGCTTCGTATTGACGATACGGTCCTAACAAAACTAGTTTCGTCGAATTCTGAGACCGTTTGAAAAATGGCCAATTTCCAGTCGATTAAAATCAACGGAAACTGGTCAAACGCGTTTTCCTTTGCCACGCTCACATATTGATTCGAAAAATTATGAAATTTGAAACCTAACAATAACTTCACATCCCGGACCCAACAAAAGTGGTTTCGTCGAAATCCGAGGTCATTTGCAAAATGTCCATTTTTAAGGGCCTGAATTCCATAGCGACTATTCAGAATTTTCAACTGGACATATCTTTTGATTCCCGTTATCAAATTTCGATTGGTCGGATTCGTTAGAAAGATATCCACTAACAAATTTAAATATTTTTGGTTTCACTAAAATCCGGATTGTTTTGCACCCGGTATATTCAATTGAAGTTTGAAATCGAATTATCGAACTACCACGCCATTTTCAATTCTATATATAATTATAATTAATTATATTCGTTTACAAATGTCGATTCAAACTCAGTTTTCATCGCCATTATTTAAAATATTTATTTTAAATATTTAAAATCCATTATTTTAGCCAATTAAAAAAATTTAAATTGGTTCAGATTTTCTGGGTCGTTACAATTGCGCTGTTGTTTTATGCACTGGTATCCTTGGGAGGAAACCCGTTCCGTGTTATACGGCGTGGTCCCTTGATTTACCTAACTTTAAAATAAAGATTAATAACTGTTTTAGTTCTCACACCAGTCACATGACTGACTTGGAGTTTATTGTTTTAACCTAAACATTGGGTGCCCTTATTTTGACAAGGGCAGCTAGTAATTTTGGTTTTGCAGATTTATATTGACAGGATCCTGATTTACAGCTGGAACGATATCCGAAAAGCTCTGTATCTGTATATCCCTTTCAGTTGTGTTTTGTATTATTATTTTTCCGCTGCGATGTATTTAAATGTATTGTGATCTCTGATATTTTATAATGTGTAATATTGATTTATACTCTGTATATTCTTGTAATCTGATGAATTGTTGTAATATACAATGAAATGTTCTTCTGTCTGTGTTCTATTTTGTCGTGTTCTCAAAACAATCAGGCGTTTCGCACGGTCTGGGTCGGTTTAGCGACTAATTCGGATCGAGCGGAATTCCCGGTCGTTACAAAATGTTGATACGAATTCAACAGAACTATTTTATAGCTTAATTCGATCGTTTACATAAGTTAGAATGAAATACATCTTTATTGAATTAAATTACTTTAATTGCGCGCTATATAAAATGATTGGGCACTTACGGCTGTCATGGTCACATAGGACATTGTTTCCCATGAAATTTAATATTGTACAATAATTTAACGTTACGGTTCCAATGAAACTGATTTTGTCGGAAACTGAGCCCGTTTGCAATATCGCTATTTTAAAGGTCTATAATAATATAAATAAAATATTATTAAATTCCATAATAATCAAATAAATTAATAATTAAATTTTATTTTTGTAAATACCCAACTGTAAATATCATATAGCTTCAAATATAAATTGTACAACTCAATATCATCAATTTCAAGTTAAACCATGTCCAAATTATATTAAAACTATTTTAAATATATTAAATAAATGATATAATTTAATAATGATTTCCATAACGACTATTTTAAAATTTGATTTGGTTATAACTAACAACCTATAACATGAAATTTGAATTTTTTGCTTTCATATGAAAATTATAATCCGCAAGATTCCAACATTTCTTATTTCATAGAAATCTGACTTAAAACGGATTTGTATATTTAATTGAAGTTGAAAACACAATATTACGAACTACCACGCCACTTCGAGCTCTATTTAAATTATATATATACTTAACGTTCAAACTTCGTTTTATATACGATTTTAAATATTAAAATCAATTAATATTCCAAATATATTATTTAAAATAAATTAAATACTAGACTACCAAAAATATGGGACATTACAATTAATAACAAATATCAACCAAACAACAATCAACAATCAACCAATCAACAATAGAACACCCAATTCTTCCAGTCACACAATTTATATTATCAACGATAAACATGAATTTAACACATCAAAGTATTTTATAAAACATGAGAATTAACACACATTTCATTTTGGACATCGATTCTTGTTGTTTCATGCAGTTTCAAACGAGCGTTTGAAACTACATAAAATTCTAAGGTGCTCTAAATTATTTTGAACGAGCTCTACAGTGTACTGTTTTCCGATACAATTCCATCATCCATTATTTCATTGAATTCTATTGACGAATGAAACAATTACATGTGTTATAGGATTTGTATTTGTATTACATGGTTCAAACATCAATTAACTCAATAAATAATTTAATTACTTCCCTAATCATCTCGTTAATCCGCCAAAACTAAATTACTGGTTCAAAGAAATCTTGTCTTCTCCATTTACAGTATTTCGAACCCACCATCGAAGGAAACAACTTAGAAGCAAATAACCTTCCATCATCTTCTTGTACCACATAAGGCCACCTGACCAACTGCCATCCCTCCGTCGCATGCGCCTCCAACCAGACTCCCTGCTCAGATGAACTTCGTCAGCACCTACACCATACAGGCCACCCAAAAACAAATTAAACCCAAACCACCCTCCAGGAAAATCGCGTTGAATTACTACTTACGTCGTTATTAGGGTTCATCGGAACCGTCTTATCCCCTTACGCTACGACCGCCATCAACCTAGGTCTCCTTTGCCACAATGCTTCTCAGAAACTCCGATCCTCGAGCTCGAAAAAAAATTGGCTACAGGAAAGTAGTGAAAAAATAAACATCTTATATTCTGGTCTCAATGAAACTTGTTTCATCAAAATCAGAGTCCTTGGAAAACTAGCGAAGTTATATATACTTTGAGAACTGTATACAATTGAAACGATATGATACTTTGAAACTCTTCAGTTTAGAGAAATTTCTTCTTTATAAGCTCTCAAAATGAAAATCTTATATTCCAGACCATACATCTGAAAAACTTGATATCCTCAAAGCCATAATCACATACTTTTAATTATTCCTCCACTAATATAAGTTCATTTATTTGTAAGGATATTCAAATTAGCATATATACATGACTACATACTTGTAAAGACAATATGTACTAGTATACAACTTGAAATTGAATACTTGCTTATGGTCAAAAGTATCTGAAACTGACATGTTTCAGTTGAGTACACATGCATGAAATTATATATACTTATGTACTAAGAAACTTCTATGATGCTCTAAGAAACTATTTTTTACGTCTGGTACTCTATGAAACTATGTATACAAGGAAATTTGCTAAAAACGTGAAAACTTTTAAAAACAGGGCATAGAAAAAACATGGAAGCTTGAAATGTTTGTCATAAATTCTTTTAAAGTCTCATTTACGAAATTAAATGTGTAGGTATGGAACCATCTCATATACTTTTAAGATTATAAATGCAAGCATGTATATTAAGTATTTCACATAAGTGTTGAACTGCCCCTACTTGATGGTTCTACTCATATTTAGAATTAGGACTTAAGATGCATATTAAATTCTCTTGTAATATAAGATATACTTGAAATCATTGTATTTTATGGAGTCTGCTTATTTTGGAATTTTATATGTTATCAAATCAAAAAGTACCCCAAAATGGGTATCAAATCTATGGAAATTATATGCAACTCTCATACTATCTAGAACTGGAGTTTGTGAATCCAGTAACCCTTCATGATTTTTGAAAACCTATTCTTCTTAAGATTATTTAAAGCAAAATCATTCAATTGAAGTGAAATTAGTTAGTAGAAAATTGAGCAATAATATTAGGTACCTTTTCATGTTTCTGATTTACTACTATGAACATAGATTATAATTCATATATTGGTGAATTTCTGTAATGCATGAAAAAAATGGAGTTTGTCTTCAGTTTAAACTATATACATCTAATTAATAATAAGCATGATTATCTAACCCGCTAGCTTCTTATTTTCTGAATTCTTTGTAATTTGTATAATAATTTGTATAACCTTAGTGAACATTTATTGCCTTGCATTTATCTCCAGTGAAAAGTGCTATCTGAGAAATGACGTTTTCCAACAATTACAAAGGATTTACAATGTAAACGTAAGATTTTAATATTATGTAAACAAAAACTTTATTGTTTTGCCACGTAAATTCTGAATTTAGTTTGAATATAAAATTTTTCTCAAATTTTACAAGCACTAAGTTCAATTGTTATGTGCTTACATGTTATTTCCAGATTGGTTTTATTTTTCCAATCATAACTGTTGAAATTTATTATGTAAACTTGGTAAATTAAAAATCATAGATCTAACTCTCTCTGTTTAGTCAGAAGTTGGGGTCTTTAGATAAAATTATAAGAATACCTCTAATCATGACTAAATTTAAAAGATTTTCTCTATCCGTGACAAACAAGTTTGATTTCCTACACTCGATTCATCTTCATATATACTGCTCTCAAAAAAATTTCATGAATGATTATGGGGTTAAAGGATCAAAAGAACATATTAGCGAAGCAGGTCAAATTGATTTGTAACACTTAAAAATATATTTCATTATCGAGCTAATGATACTTAGTGTATGTTCCAATTTATCAAAAAATATAGTTTGAATTTCCATGAATCATGGTTATAGTTCAAATACTATATGAACTGACAGCTTAAGAACATTTGGGTTGTCTTACATATATTCATGGACGAGCTACCTAACTTTATCAAGTCATCACATACAGCAAATGTTATATATATAATATTGTGTTTTCTTTGCTCTATGCAAGCTAAAAAGCAAGATATGAATTGTCCTAGTACTGAAAAGGTAGTTAAAAATAATATCGTAAACTTGCAAGACATACTATTATCCGTAGTAATCACATCTTCTTTAATCTTCAAATTCTGAAAACAAAACATAAGTGCACATATTTATTGTGTAACCATAATCATATGAAATAAACAATTACAGGTAAGATCTTGCTAGAGAGCAAAGGTAATTAAGAAGAAATAAATATGTGATGTTATTTTACCTTCAATGACTTTATCGTCATTTCCACACTCATTCTCCTCTGGCATACTCTAGCAGCTCACCCTTTTCTGTCACGTAGTAATTGCAATGCATCGACATGTAATCAAAATCCCACCAGTAGCTTATCATGTGTGTTTTATACCTTTTCCCATGCAACAACTTTGAAACCTGCTCATGTTATCACAAGTAATTTCATTATATGCTTCGCAATTTCTCTATCAACGTTAGATTCTTGTTTGATTGCATTCTTACCTACACTGTTTTTAAATTATACAACATTCATAGTCTATTCACGTTCCTATATTGCCTTTAGCAATATTTTCCTTTGGGTTAACATATTGTATTGTTTACCCAAAACTCAAAAGCTTATACACTCAGTTTAAAACAAATTTGAAATAATAAGTTATGTGGAAAACATCGATTGCGAGTGCTTATTTTAGCGACAATGACCAATAATGGATTGTGAATTACCGTTTAATAAAGGCAGCGGCAACGGATTGAAGATACCTATTTACTGACAGCTCAATGCAACGAAGGCGAGTAATTTCTATTAGCAACAGAGGCATGCAAACTCTAGTAGCAATGGAGGCGAGCAAATGGTGGAGATTAGCAGGTTAGAGTTTGTAGGGGTGTTTTTTTGGTGGACAGCGGCTGAAAGCGATGATGAGGTTAGGGTTTAGAATAAGTATTTTGTGCGTGGATTTATTTTACTTCAAAAAATTTAGCGGGCAAAAAAGGGAACATGTAGATTTTTAGTAAACATTTATTATAAAATAACTTTTACAACTGCCAGCTTGTGCAAGTGGTAATGAAAAGGTTGTAATATTGCTATTTTGTTGTAGTAATAAGTCAATATGCGTTTATATCTCGCATTACAATCAAAATAGCTCTAACTAACCCAAAACTAGAAATCTTACAATAATTATCTATTATGGATTTTATAAAATTTATTTCAGTGAAATTGGAGAACGTTTGAAAATGGACTATTCTTAAGTTCTATATTAAATCGATAAAACGATTAAATAGAAATATAGGCGTTTACAGTTATCGCTATCACATACAATACCAAATCGCCACGAAACTTATTTTCATATAAAAATTGAACATTACGAATTCAACAAAACTGATTTCATCGAAAATGGAGGTCGTTTGCAAAAAGGATATTTTAAGGCTTGAATAAATCAATAAAATATAAACAAATTCAAAAATAATTCAAATTAACAATAATAATTTGATATTATCGTATATATATCTGAATAGAATATCATATAACATATTTGGATTTTAAACTCAATATTTCGAATTAAAACGACGTTCAGACTATTAAAATCAATTTACTTATATATTCAATCTTTATAATTTATAAACGATTCCATAGCGACTATTCGAAAATTTCATTTGGACATAACTCACAATCAATAAGACGAAATCTGGATTTTTTCTTTCGTTAGAAAAATATAATCAAATAGGTTTGAGTGTTTCTTGTCGTAAAGAAATCCGACCTATATTGGATCATGTATTTCCAATTGAAGTTTAAAGCATTAAATTATGAACTACCACAACGTTACGAGCTCGTTTTAAATTTAATTATTAATTATACGTTCAAACGTTGTTTTATAAATAAATTTCCTTATAAATTTCTATTTATATTTCTTATATAACATTTAAAACTAGTTTAAATGTTCAAAATAAAATGTTTAAAAATCGGGTCGTTACAATGAGTGACAGATCATGTATAGCCGGGTTGCAAGATATTTTCCTAGAACCCCAGTGTTCTGGTCATTGCTTCCTTATGAACTAGAAAAATGCGAATTATGAAATAAATACTGCAATCTTACAGGTCGCGTAATATGCAGGTCGAATCACAGGGAGGTGTTTTAAATCTTATTATTTATCTATTCTAAGGTGAGTTAGGCAAATTCTGGAGATGTTTTTGAATTAATATATTGAATTTACTGTTAATCCGAATCTAATAAGATCAAAATCAAACTCAACAACTGAAATGAAAAGAACCAATTACTAGAAGAAGAAAACAACGACTAGAATGATAATAGAAATTAAAAGTAGGACTGCCGTTGAATCTAATCAACGGTCAATCGCTAACACACAGTAATAAAAGAAAATAACAATATGTGTTCTACCAAAACTAATTGAGGAGACACACAAATTGTTATGAAAGAAAAGGACAATCAACTAAAATGAAGAAAAACTTTATTATTCATAACAAGGATACAGAATAATGGGACGAGCATTTACAATGAGTACAATGTATATTTATAGGTGGGATAGGCCAAACCCTAATCAGATATATGAATAAATGGGCCTCTTTTCCTAAGAATTATTATCATATCTCATGCCTTTCCTGACCAAGCTTGTTTGGAAATAATCTTTAAGAATGTCATGGTAAATATCGTCCATATCTTCCAAATCTTCCATGTGGCTAATTGATTGACAAAAGATTTGCATGTGATTAATTCTTCCAAACATGGACTCTTATTAGACTCCAAAAGTGCATAAGATCAAATCTTCAAATCTTCCATATCTTCCATGTGGCCAATTGATTAGTAATCAGATTGTATGTGATTAATTCTTCCAAACATGGACTCTTACCAGACTCCAAAAGAACATGAGATAAAATCTTCGAAGTTGATCTTTTTCTTGTGTTATATCTTTCTTATGAGGATTTATGAACGACCTGTGAAAATATACGAAAAAAACCCAATGTAAAATTTATTTATTTACAATAAAGATATGACAGAGCATAAAAATAAGCACTTTTACATGTTAATCAAATAACCCCACACTAATCTTTTACTCGTCCTTGAGTGAAAAGAAAGAAGAATAAAAAAATGAAAAGCTAAACAAGATAAGTCACACTTTCATAGGAAACACGATTGCATTGATCGTATGCAACAAGCCGTTAAACCTCTATGTACCCCTTGTAGGACGAGTGGTGTCTCGTGAGGGTTTTCAGTGGATACTACGCACAAAATCCAAATGCAGTATGCGTAGATCTAATGTAACTACATGAATGCAATGGATGTATACAAAAAAAAAAATATGACAACACGACTTGTTTTAGAAAAGTGGTACAACAAATTAAGTTAACAATATCTAGTCAGTTGATTTTACTTTAGATACCTCAACTTGTCATAAATTTTCAATATAAATCGAGTTTTTCAAATGTTAAATTCCAGTTTGGCCAGTTAGTTCGGTCGATAACATAGTGCAGCCATGAAATAGATACTTAGTTTGCTTGGCACAGTTTGTAAAGTGGTATTATTATTTCCTCGTATATGGCTAGTCAAATCAATAAGGTCAAGAAGTGTTTAGGCATCATCGCTTATTCTCTATTCTATAAAATTTTAAAATTTATGATTAATTACATACACCTAACTTAAAAGACCAAGGTATACCACCCATACACTGCCTTGCGGACTGACGGAGAGTTAGGACAGAGCTTGGCGGATTGTGCAGACTGATGCTGACTTTGTCAACAACATGTCGGTAATCCTTAGGTGTCCAATCTCATAAAATGAGACCAAGTTATTCCAACGCTGACTTTGTCAACAACATGTCGGATAGAGCTTGGCAGGTTTGCACACCAATGCTAGATATATAAGCAATGTTGGATACCCTTGGATTATTATTATTATTATTATTGAGAATATAAACACAAAAGAGAGTTACGTGAATTCAACTTAACACAACTTAGTTTTAAAGATTTGAAAAGCCAATATAAGTATTTTAAGTCCTCCACTTATTTAAACAAAGACTACAATATAGAATAGATTTCATGGCCATCACCTAAGAATCTCCCTATGTACCGATTACACTATTATCCCTCAACATTAAACTTTTCGTTACATTTCTTGTTCAATCTAAGTTGAGAGAAAAAAATACTATCAACTGACTAAAAATTGTAAACTTATTTCATGGTATCACTCTAAAATGAGTCGTGTTTGTGTTTCTTTTTTTTAATGGCAAAAAACATGTAGTTAAAATGTTTTTTTTTTGAGACGATATGATGCAGACTTGACTCCCCTACACTAGATTGAGACAGTGTCCCAACTGTCTAAGGTATGCAGACCAAAATGGAAGGAAAAAATGAAAAATAAAAGAAAAAAACGTGTACCACCTGATTTCATGGTGGATGATCAGGCTCATGAAGATAGCTAATGTCATCATCTTCGTATTGATCGAATTCCAAAAATGGTTTCAGTCGTTGACCATTTACTTTGAGGACTTTTCCATCCTTAGGATTTTCAATTTCAACTGCTCCATGAGGATATACTGTTTTCACAACATAAGGTCCAGTCCATCGAGATCTGAGTTTTCCTGGAAACAAATGAAGTCTAGAGTCATACAACAGAACTTTTTTACCTACATTGAATTCCTTACGAAGTATGTTCTTGTCGTGTTGGGCCTTGGTTCTTTTTTTAAGATTTTTGCGTTTTCATATGCTTCATTTCTTATTTCCTCTAATTTTGAAATCTGTAACTTCCTATGTGAAACGGCTTTTTCTAAGTCAAAATTCAAAAATTTTATAGCCCAAAGAGCACGATGCTCCAATTCAAGAGGTGAGTGACAGGCCTTTCCAAAGACTAATCGATATGGTGACATCCCTAGATTGGTCTTGTAAGCAGTGCGAAATGCCCAAAGTGCATCAATCAGTTTTATGGACCAGCCTTTTCTATTGGAATTCACGGTTTTCTCAAGAATTTGTTTGATTTGTCTATTGGAAACTTGTACTTGCCCACTAGTTTGTGGATGGTAAGAGGTAGACAGCTTATGGTGATTGAGTGCTTCTTGAGCAAGGATTCAAAAGCATGATTACATAAATGAGTGCCATTATCGCTAATGATCGCTCGAGGTGTGCCAAAGCATGAAAAGATGTTTTCTTTGAGGAATTTGATAACAACCTTGTTATCATTGGTTTTGGTTGAGATGGCTTCAACCCATTTTGAGACATAGTCTACCGCAAGCAAGATGTATAGATTCCCAAACGAGTTAGGGAATGGTCCCATTAAATCGATGCCCCAAACATCAAATAATTCAATTACTAAAATGGGGTTGAGAGGCATCATGTTTTGTTTAGTTATTCGACTTGTTCTTTGACATTAATCGCATCTAGATCAAAATTCGAAAGCGTCACAGAAGAGAGTGGACCAATAAAAACCACTTTGCAGTACTTTTGCAGCAGTTTTTCTTATTCCAAAATGACCGCCACAGGCATGGTCATGTGAGAAAGAGAGAATACTTTGGTGTTCATGATTGGGCACACACCTTCGAATGATTTGGTCGGGGAAATATTTGAAAAGATATGGATCGTCCCAATAGAAGTTCCGAACTTTAGAGAGAAATTTGTGTGTCTTGTTTCAACCATTCAGCAGGTGTTTGCTGTGTGACAAGATAGTTCACAATGTCAGCGTACCAAGGGATGTTAGAGATCAAAAGAATTTGTTTGTCGGGAAAATAGTCATTGATTTGTGTGTCATCAACATTTTCGTGCACAATTCGAGAGAGATGATCCACTACAACATTCTCAGAACCCTTTTAATCTCGTATTTCTATATCAAATTCTTGAAGAAGAAGAATCCAATGAATCAAGCGGGCCTTGACATCCTTTTTAGAAAGAAAATATCGTACGGCAGCATGGTCAGTGTAAACTATGACTTTGGATCCTATGAGATATGCTCTGAATTTCTCAAGAGAGAAGACAACTGCCAAAAATTCCTTTTCATTAGTTAAGTAATTCAGTTGGGCCTCACTTAAGGTTTTGCTAGCGTAATAAATAACTCGAGGGAGTTTATCGATTCATTGATACAAGATGGCTCCAATTGCAAAATCAGAAGCGTCACACATAAGTTCAAAGGGTTGAGTCCATTCAGGGGGTTGAATGATGGGAGTTGTGGTCAAGATTGACTTAAGAGTTTCAAAAGATGTTTTGCAATCATTGGAAAATTCAAACTTGACGTCTTTGGCAAGTAAGTTTGAGAGTGGTTTTGAAGTTTTTGAGAAATCCTTAATGAATCTTCTATAGAATCCCGCATGGCCAAGAAATGAATGAACATCTTTAACAGACTTAGGAGGGGGTAGATTAGCAATCAAATTGATTTTGGATTTATCGATTTCAAGGCCATCTTTTGAGACGACATGACCTAGAACTATCTCGGCTTTTACCATGAAATGACATTTTTCCCAATTAAGCACGAGTGATTTCTCCTTACAACGTTTTAGGATGAGTTCTAAATGAGTGAGACATTGGGAAAAAGATTATCCGTAGATTGAAAAATCATCCATAAATATTTCCCAGAATTCTTCCACCATATCAGAGAAAATACTCATCATACATCTTTGGAAAGTCACGGTGGCATTACAAAGATCAAAAGGCATGCGATGATAAGAAAAAGTACCAAAGGGACAAGTAAAGGTGGTCTTATTTTGATCCTCTAAAGCAACAGGGATTTGGTTATAGCCAGAGTATCCATCGAGAAAACAATAGTACTGATGACCCATTAAGCGTTCGAGCATTTGGTCAATAAAAGGCAAGGGAAAATGGTCTTTTCGTGTGGCTGAATTGAGCTTTTGATAGTCAATACACACATGCTATTTTGTTCTGATTTTTGTTGGGACAAGCTCATTACTTTCATTTTGATCACTGTGACTCCCGATTTCTTTGGTACAACTTGTACCGGACTCACCCAAGTACTATCAGAGATGGGACAGATGATGTTATTGTCTAGGAATTTGATTATCTCCTCCTTGAAAACTTCTCTCATGTTTGGTTTTAATCGCCTTTGAGCCTCACGGGTGGGGTTTAGCCTCATCAACTAAATGTATGCAATGTTCCACAATTGATGGGCTAATTCCTTTTATATCGCTCAGTTCCCACCCCAAAGCATCTTTATTTTCCCGTAAAATTTCTAAGAGTTTTTCTTCTTGGTCCTCAGTAAGATCAGAGGCGAAGATTACGGGAAAAGTTTCTGAGGAGTCTAAGTATGCTTACTTAAGGTCTTGTGGCAAGGGTTTAATATCTAACTTAGGATGTTATTGAGTGTTAACATTGGTCAACATTCCTTGGTTAGATTCAGATGATGAAGGATTGAAGTCAAGAAATTCATGCAGTTTAGGAATGTATTCGAGTTCATCGAAATTGGAGTCGAAATGGTCAAGACACATTTTCAAGGCTACAGAAGTGTCATTAGAGGTTTCATCAACTATGGTTTGAATCATGTCGATTTCATCGGTCTCAAAATCCCTAGGTTGTTTGCTGAGATTAAAGATGTTAAGCTCAATGGTTAGGTGCCCGAAGGAAAGTCAGAGTTGCCCGTTCCTACAATTAATGACAGCATTTGAGGTTGCTAAGAAAGGGCGTCCTAATATCAACGGTATTTGAACATTGGAATTTGAGACAGGCTCAGTTTCTAGAACTATGAAATCGACAGGGAAGTAAAACTATTCGATCTGTATCAAGACGTCTTCAATTATTCCCAATGATTTTTTGATAGATCGATCAGCTAACTGAAGAGTGATGTTTGTTGGTTTAATCTCCCCTAGTCCAAGTTGATGGTAAACGGTGTAAGGAAGAAGATTGACACTAGCACCAAGATCAAGTAGATCACGAGAGATGTGAGTGTTTCCTGTTTTACAATCAATCGTAAGGTAGCTATGGTCTTTGTACTTGACCGGGGCAATACTCGAAAGAGTAGAGCTTGTATTCGCAGTTAGAAAGGCGGTTTTTGGAACATTAGTCACACTTTTTTGTGTGCACAGTTCCTTAAGACATTTAGCATATTGAGGAATTTTTTCAATGGTGTCTAAAAGAGGAATGTTCACACGGACTTGTTTGAAAATTTCCAAATTTTTTTTGAAATTTGCCTTCTTCTTATTGTTATTGAGTCTATGGGGAAATGGAGCTATTGGTTTTTCAACTCTGTGACAGTTTCATCATTCGAAGAAGAAGGTTTATCCACGGAAAAAGAAGGTGGTAAGGTTGTAGAAGATGGAATGTTGGTATTGCCAACATCGATTTTCGAAGGTGGGTCGAGTTTGCCGACACTGGGAGAAGAACTGTTGGGATTGCCAACATTTGAGGAAAATGGAGGTTTAGAAGAATTGGCATTCGTAGCCAATGGGTGATCATCAAGATTTGGCATTTGGGTCGAGTTCGAAGGCTCGCCAGGGTTGCCCACATTATTATCAATCCTCTATTCAGGTCGAAGTGTTGTAATAGCATTGACCGGATTATGGTTTTCGTCCTCACAAGAATTTACAGCACGAGAGTAATATTTTGGATTCACCTCGGGTTGACTAGCCAACTTTCCTTTCTCATTATTTTTCATTAGTTCCTTTATCATATTCATCATTTGGTCGAGTTTAGCATCGTGTGAGTTCATTTTAGCTTCATGAGATTTCAACTATTTCTCTAAATGTATAATTTCTTGTGACAATTGAGAAGGTTGAGAGGATTGGTTTGATGATTGAAAGTTGGGGTGCCTATAAGGCTGTTTGGATTGAGGTGCAGCTTGAGAGGTTTGATAATTAGAAGGTGGAGCTTGATAATTCGGATTTGGAATAAAGGGTTGCACGTGAGATGGGTTAGCCGAATTATTGGGGTTTGACCAAGAAAAATTTGGGTGGTTCCTCCAACCAGGATTGTACGTGGATGAGTAAGGATTATTTTGAGCTATAGCATTAGCTTGGTCCTGAGAGTAATAGTGGGGTAGCCCTTCTCTGGCTTGAGGAGTTTGATTTTCTAAGGAAATTTGACCTGGGTCGACGACATGCACTGTAACACCCCGTAATTCTGTTAATATAAATATTCACAAATTAAAGAATAACTAATCTTAGACGTGAGAATTGTCGGAAACGAGTTGCGCCATTGTGTTCGTATCGGAATTCTGGTTGAAATAGAGTCCGAGTTTGCGTGATTTGGACTTCGTATGAAGGAGATATGGCCATCAGAAGTTTCAGAAAATTCAAAATTCAAATTTCGAAGTCAAACAGGCCAGGCGGGAAATTTCCCGCCCAGCACCCCAGGTCGACTGGGGAGTCGACACTCCCAGGACCAGGTCGACTGCGCAGTCGACTGGGTTTTGACTTGGTCAAGTCAGCCAGGTTTTGGCAGAGCCCAATCTTGAGCTGCTGATGTGTCTTTAGGGCTGAGTTGGCTAATTTAACGGTTCAAGTTAGTTCTGAGTTGATCTGACAGTCTAAATAAATCCTAAACTCTATATATACCTAGGTAGTCTCTCACTCTAAAATCACATGAAAAATAGAATAGCCGTCGTCATGCCATCGCCATGGAACTCAGTGTAGCCGCGACCAACTAAGAAGGAAGAAAGCTAATCAAAACTCTAATTCTACTCAACTCTAAAGCAAATCAAGACTCTCTTTCTTTTCTAATTGTGAGTATGATGATCTTAATAAGATTATTAGCAAACTAATTAGATTAAGATGTGATATGGATCATAAGAAAATGATGTGAATTGTCATATATGTTGTTGTAAACCTTATGCTATCATGTATGTTGTAAATCCTATGTTATGTGATGATGATATCCTATATGTTGTAAGTCATGCTATGATGATATTATATATGTTGCAAGTTTCTATGCTAAGTTGCGATGTTACAAAGCCGTGATGTTATTATGTTGTAGTTAGCTTATGAATCATGATGTTGATTATATATATTTGGGCTATGGTGATTCACATGATAAATCACATGTACCTATGCAAGTTTAGATTTATTAGTATGTATAATCTCACATATTGTATGACATCTATTTAGATCTAGAATTATGACATCTATTTAGATCTAGAATTATGCTATGACATGTGTGAGTTCTATGTGTTAGATGCTAGTTCACACCATCATTATGTTGCATAAACCACATATGCAAGTTTATACATGAACTTGGGTTATGATCATATTATGTAAGTTGTGACATTTTAGATCCATGGCATGTGTAGTTTTATGCAAGTTTCACCCCTATTATGATTAGATCTATTTTATTTGTCTATATGTTGTGATAATTTATCTTTGTGCTATGAGTTAGACTATTCGAGTCTAACGTATATTTTGCATTGAATAAGCGAACGTATAACGTGGGGTATGGGTAATATTAAGGATTTAATATTAAGAAATTGGGGTGCAATTGATATGATTTTGCATACCGTAAGTGGATGGCCATAATTGAGTCAATTATGGACATCATTAAAATTGGAATTAATTAATGATTTGAATAGGGATATATTTAAAACTGGGGTAAAAGATTATAAGAGTTAATCAATGCTTAGGACACGAGGTTGGACTCGTTTGTGACGTAAAACTGCCCGGACCCGCCCGGCGAATCCAGTAGTCACAAATGTCAGCCCAATGTGAGAGGTCCTAGGCCCAAATTAATGCATAACAGTTGTAAAGACACGAGGTTAGACTCTTTTATGGTGTAAAACTTCATGGACCCGCCCGGCGAATCCAGCTGCCATAAATGCCAGTCTAATGTGAGAGGTCTTTATGAGGTTATGGCCTGAATGAATTAAGAAATACTTAACCAGATAAACATGTGAAGTGGGACATGGGGGTTAAGTAGGTGCCTTGGGTGGCATGAGGAATCTAGTGGGTGCCTTTAGTGGCATTTGAAATACGATTAGTAAGACTTAACCAAACACACATGTAAATGAACATGACTAAGAAGAGGGTTATGTGGGATATACTAGTGGGGACAAGCTTAGGTGGATAGCCTGTGGTAAGTAATTGGGGGCCCATTTCAACCAGTAACCCAAACGTATCTTTGTGGGCTCGACCCAAGTCGAGGACGGGACACGCACACTGGGCTTGACTATAAGTGGCCAAACGGGTTAGCGGTGGCAACGCAAGTCCAACGGGTTTCATATGCATGTGTGGACCCGGGCCTGGTAGGTAAGACGTTGTTGCATCGTGTAGGTATAAGTCGTGCATCCTTAGGCTGTATCGGGTTGCCACTTTAGGGGAGTGATACACCCCACTGTGGGACCAGCACGGGTATCTACGAGTAGGGAGCCGATCGAAAGTGGGTAGTGGGGTACACCTAGCGGAGATAGGGGCAGGCGGCACCTATGTAGTCAGCTAGGGGTACACGAAGTTATTTATAAAATGTCTAAGTGAAGCAAGTGGGATCAACCTTAAGGGTGACTAGTGTGGTGCAGTGTAGTAATTATTCGTTAGTATTAGGTGTGCCTTTAACGTTATCTTTATCTGCTCTTCCACACCCAATAGTTCATAGACATTTCCTTGTTTTCCAGCTTATGCCTTAGTCTAGTTATTTTGATAATAGTATTGTTAGAATTGTCATACTCGCCAGACTTTATGTCTGACCCCCTATATTTCTATCTTTTTCCCCCTCCAGGTCCTCAGGGTGGACCCAGCTCTAGTGGGGTCTGATTGAATTGCTTATTCTCTCTTTTGGAAAGCTTGGACCGCTGAAGTAAAGTCCAGCTTATTATCTTCTTTAATGGCTATTTATGTAATGGGATTATGTATTTTGTTTTATCAAGATGGATATTGTACTTGACTCTGATTTATGGTTTTATGATGTAACAAACATGTTTAATTTCCGCTGCAATGAAATAAAGTTTTAGATTTCCAAGTACTACTTATTATCTGTCTTGTTGTAATTTTTATGTTCTATATTCACTTAAAACCTCCATGGAAGTTAATGCATTCCCTTTGTGAGTGACATTAATGGACGTGGGGTGTTACACGCACTCCTCTAGTAGAAGTACGAATGGGAACACGAATTGATTCCCATTGCATGTCCTTTTCTGAATAATCTTCTAAGAATTGCCAAGCTTCATCGGCCGTCTTAGACATAAAGTCTCCTCCACACATTGATTCTAGTCGAGTTCTACTTTGATAGTTTAGCCCTTCATATGCAATTTGACATAAGTGGTCTTTTAGAATTCCATGATGAGGACATATATATAATAGTTAGTTGAATCTTTCAAAGTATTTTGAAAAAGTTTCCCCCTCATTTTGACAAAATTGATTTATCTCGTTTCGAATTTTGAGAGTTTTACGGAAAGGGAAAAACTTTTTCAAGAATGCAGTGACAAATTCATCCCAACTTCTTATGGAATGTTTTGGAAGAGAGTTTAGCCATCTTTTAGCGTTATCAAGTAGTGCAAATAGAATTAGCCTCAGCTTTATCGATTCGTTAGACAATTGTTGCATTTTTGTTGTGGACGCATACAATTCAAATTCACTTAGAAATTCATAAGCATTTTCAGGCCCAGTAAATTTTGGTACCTCTTGAATAAAAGAATGTTTAAGCTCAAAATTGTTTCCTTCAGCTGGTGGGGACACGATGACAGAGGGTTGAATGGTCCTAGTTGGATAAAATCGATCATGAAGAGATAAGGGTCTATCCATTTCGATATTGAGATTTTGAAAATTTTGATTTACTTGATTTTGATCCAACTCGTTTGGAAAATTTGGGTTTATTCGAGAACCCCTAGGAGAATTTTGTTGGCTAACACTTTTCTCACTCATTGTTGTTAAATGCACACGCGGAAAAATTCTAGACTTAAGGTTGACACAAGAAGCTCCTAATCAAAATAAATAACGAATACAAGTGTATCTTATTAGTTGATAATCTCGATTTGAAGGGGGAAGAGGGTCTTATGGCCGTTCACATATAGTATAAATACTAAGGGATATGACCAATGTTTTACGGGTAGTATGCAACCTCTTTTGCTAAAAGTTCAATAAATTGAACTAATATATATTCGCGATCAAACCCTTGAGAAAATCAATTTCACAAAATACATTTTTGCAGTTAAATATTTTGCAAATAAAAATAAATAAATAGATTGAAAAAGTTAATTTGCTACAATGTCAAAAAATTCCTGATGTAATACGTATCACCGTCCTTTACAAAAGGAATAGAATGAATTCCACACAGCAAAATAAATTTTTAAATCTAATATATTTAACCCAATTTGTTTGTCCAATTGAGCTTGAGTTTTGCTCCTGAGGCCAACGTCTAATCAATTTTTATTTAGGTCCGAGGAGTATGCAAATGACCGAATTTAATTGTTTTTGAGCCAAGGAAAGGTAATGACTTCCTCACCTTATGTTTGTTAGGGCTTTGCTCGTATCTAGATTTATTTCAGAATGCAGCCAAAATAACAATCAAACAATAATTGCAGAAATTAAAAAAAAATTGTACAAGCAAGCCGCTGCCCCTGCAGAATTTTTTTACAAGCAATGTCTATATATTTTTTTCTTTGTAGCAAAGCACCTGTAGAGTTAAGAAAATATTATAGCGGGGTATGGTAGTCCTTCCAGAGCAAGTGAGTGGTGCTAGTTATTCAAATCCCACCGTTTGCAAATCGGTTGACCGCTGAATCCTTTGTCGCTTGCTTGAGTCTGCTTCTTCCTTTGACCCTTGATTTGTTTTGAGGTTTTTTTCTAGAGAAGAGAAGAAATAAACAAACAAAGGAAAAAAAACTGAAACAAAGCTAAAACAAAAACTAAACTAAAAACTGATTAGACTAAATACCATAAATGAACAACTAAATCTCAACTTTAAAACGGAACTAAACCAAGCTTGGAAAAAGAAAAAAAAATCAAAAGAACTAATTTTTTTTAAATAAAATGGAAAGGAATTGTAAATAAAAGGGAGGAGAAGGGATGTAAGAAATTGGAAGAAAATTGGCAGCAGAAGAAATATAGAAAATATGAAGAGAAAAAAGGAAAGAAATTAAAGCAATAGAAATGTACAACAAGGAAAGAATTTCAAAAGAAGAATCTTTTTTATGACCTCTTTTTTTTATAGTTGAAAAAGGGATAATAGGAAAAGAAAGGAAACAGATGTAAAAGGGGGAAAATTGTAAAAGCGGGAAGAGATCTAATTATTCAAGTAGAGAATTTATCACAAGGCAGAGAGGAAAGAAAGAAATCAATCAAGAAAAACAAAGGTTGCAAAAATGACTATTATTTTTTAATAATTTTTAAAAAGGAAAGAGTTCGTAGGGAAGGAGAAATAAATGGAAAAAGAACGGAAATTGAAAAAAAAGAAAGAAATTAAGAAAAATTGGCAAGTTATTTTTTGTTTTTTGTGAAGGAGAGAATAGGAAAGAAATAAATGAAAAAGAATGGAAAGAGAGATTGTAGGAGATGAAAGAGAAATATAATTGGAAAGCAATCAATAAAAAAATGCAGGTTTTTTTTTCTTTTTTTTTAAAGTAAATTTGAACAAGAAGAAAGGGAAAGAAATGAATGGGAAAAAGGGAAACAAAATGGAAAAGAGGAAAGAAATAAGGAAGATATGAGATTGAAAAAAAAATTGTAAAAAGAAAAAGAAATAAAAAATGAAAATGAAAGGAAAATCAAGGAAAACTGGCAAGGTTTTTTTTTCTTATTTAGAAGATTACGGTATCAGCATATAATACCAAATCAACTAATCGAGATTTTTTTTCTATATATACAAAAAAACAAAAGGGAACAAAATAAAAATAAAACTAACACGAATCAAAAATTAAATAAATAATAAAATTTAATCGTTACCTCCCGGCGACGGCGCCAAAAACTTGATCGTCGCTTCCCTATGAACTAGAAAAGCGCGATTTATGAAATAAATACTGCAAGCATACAGGTCGCGTAATATCAGGTCGAATCATAGGGAGGCGCTTTAAATCTGATTATTTATCTATTCTAAGGTGAGTTAGGCAAATTCTGGAGATGTTTTTGAATTAATGTATTGAATTTACTTTTGATCTGAATCTAATCAGATCAAAATCAAATTCAACAACTGGAAAGAAAAGAACCAATTACTAGAAGAAGAAAACAACAACTAGAATGATAACAGAAAATTAAAAGTAGGACTGCCGTTGAATCTAATCAACAGTCAATCGCTAACACACAGTAATAAAAGAAAATAACAATATGTGTTCAACCAAAACTAATTGAGTAGACACACAAATTGTTATGAAAGAAAAGGACAATCAACTAAAATGAATAAAAACTTTATTATTCATAACGAGAATAAAGAATAATGGCATAAACATTTACAATGAGTACAACGTATAATTATAGGTGGGATAGGCCAAACCCTAATCAGATATATGAATAAATGGGCCTCTTTTCCTAAGAATTATTATCATATCTCATGCCTTTCCTGACCAAGCTTATTTGGAAATAATCTTTAAGAATGTCATGGTGAATATCTTCCATATCTTCCCTGTGGCTAATTGATTGACAAAAGATTTGCATGTGATTAATTCTTCCATACATGGACTCTTATTAGACTCCAAAAGAGCATAAGATAAAATCTTCAAATCTTCCATATCTTCCATATGGCTAATTGATAGGTAATCAGATTATATGTGATTAATTCTTCCAAACATGGACTCTCATTAGACTCCAAAAGCACATGAGATAAAATCTTCGAATTTGATCTTTTTCTTCTGTAATATCTTGCTTATAAGGATTTATGAACAACATGTGAAAATATATGAAAAATACCTAATGTAAAATTTATTTATTTACAGTAAAGATAAAATAGAGCATAAAAATAAACCCTTTTACATGTTAATCATGTTCATCTGTAGAGAACACTGATCGAAAGATGGTTTCATACCTAGTCATGTTGGAAATCCAGTCTCCAATACGAGTTGGAAATTTTTAGATGTATACCAATTACCAACTATGTTGGAAAGTGAAATGCAAGCTTTCCAGCTATACTCTTATTTTATTTGTGATTTGATAAACATTATTATAATATCACCAGATTTTAATATAAAAATTGATTTTGTTATCGTAAGGTAAAAACATGTTCCATGCTTATGTGTGGTCATATCTTATGTAACACCCCGAAAATTCTATAACTCTGAAATTAACAAATTAAAGTATAATTAATTTGAAATCAAAGAACCAAGGGAAACGGGATACGCCATTGCGTTCGTCTCGGAAAAATACGCGAAATAGAGTCCGAGTTTTCGAAAAACAGAGTCCGTATGAAGAAGATATGGCCTTCGGAAGTTTGAGAATCAAGTTTAAATTCAAACAGAATAAATCAGGTTTAAATTCGAAAATGGGGCCCAATGGGTCATGGCGGAAAAACACCCGCCTGACCCACCAAGTCGACTGGGCTGTCGACCTGGTCTAACCAGGTCGACAGGCCTGTCGACAGGGTTGTCGACAGGGGTGTCGACCTGGTCCAGACCCAGGTCGAGCCCAGTCTAACCCGGCTGGCCTATTCTCTATGTGGTCGATTTTCTGTGGTCTGCTTTGTCATTAGGGCTAGGTGGCAGGCTCTAATTTGTCTCTCTATCGAATGAATGGCTACGATCAATCCAAGCAACATCAATGGTCCTAATCAGTTCCTAACCTCTATATAAACAACCCTAGACTAAACCCTAATCTATTCATTCAAAAATAAGAACATAGCCGCCATGTTGCTGAGGAACGACTAGGAGTAGCCACCAAATTTGAGAGAGGATTAGGAGGAAGATTCTAAAGCTTAAAGCAACCTAAACAAATCAATTCAACAAAGGAATTTGCGTCTTCAATCCCTAAATTAGAGAATTCATCACACCATTGTAAGTAGAGTATTACTTTGGTATGAATAAACAATTGTGTTGGTTTGTATGCTTGAATTGTGGCAATAAAGTTATTCATATTTGTGCGTTCTTATCAATTTGAAATATTATATACGTTTGGATATCCTTGAATTATGTTATTCATGTTATAAAGAACTACATGCGGTAGTTCTATGCAAGTATACGTTGGAATATTTCGCAAATTATGTAATCCATGTTGAAGCTACATGTATGTAGTTGATTTAAATTTATGCAAGTTTGGGGTTTTGCTACTATGCCATCATGATGTATATTTTTGTGCATAAATCATTTTGTAAGTAATTAGAACAAGTTTGGTTATCATAATCCATAGGAAATTATGTTGAGAATTTGGCATCATGTATTAAGCCATGCTTTTGTACTAGAAAACCTATTTGCAAACTTATGAATATGGCTAGGCTATGAATGATATTTGGCATAATTGAAATCCATGATTAAGTCTATCTTGTTTACAAGAATTATATGATGACATATGTGGTACATGGCTAGGTTAGGTTCAAAAAGTCCCTTTTTTTAAGTTTACATGACTAAAGTAAGAATCATGATTTCATGTTAGAAATATTTGTGCCATGAACAAATTTAACTATACTTATGCCATGCTTATGTTTGACATTATGCCATGTTTATGCTAGAAGTATTTATGCCATGCTTATGTTTGACATTATGCTATGCTTATGCTAGAAATATTTATGCCATGCTTATGTTTGACATTATGCCTAAATAAAAATATAGGTTCATGTGTCAATAATGATATCTCAATTACAAGTTCACATGCTTTGATTCATGTCACCTATGTTTTATGACCAAAGTATATGTCACCACTATGCAAGTACACCAGTTTCTATTTTGTATTCCCAACGTCATATTGCAAGTTCATACGCTCACCTTCCCCTTTTTTGTGTATGTAATCACGCCGTAAGCCTCCCCTTTTCGCATGGCTAAATTGGGCTTTAGAAGGCTAAGCCCAATATATATATAAACGGACGTGTAAAACGGGGGAAAATAACGTTGGGTTAAAATTAATTAATGAATGAAAATATAAAATAGAAGGGCCCAAATTCAAGTATGGGTTGGGCCCATGATTGGTGTAACCTTTACACCATTAACTTAATAATGGGCCGCAAATATTTACATATAAGAAATAAAGAAGAATGACAAAATATGTAAATGTAGAACATACGATGTGTTTAACCCGAGGTTGGATTGAGTTGTGATGTAAACCTGCCCGGAACCGCCCGGCTGTCCAGTAGTCACAACAATACCTATCCAATGTGGGAGGTTAAACATGGAGCCCAATAAGGACCCGAGGTTAGACTGAGTTGTGGCGTAAGACTGCCCGGAACCAACCGGCAACAGGCAGCCACAACAATACCTGTCTAATGTGAGAGGTCAGGGCCTTAATAAGACAATTAAGGCTGAGTCAGGATTGTTAGGATTAAGTGAACTAAAGACTTAATCAAAATGGAACATGCTAAACTAAACGGACTGGTGGGGGTTAGGTTAGAAAACACTTAACCAACTTAGCATGTTGGCTAGAGATAGAAAACCTAGTAACGGGGGACCCTTTTCAGCAGTAACCCTAAAAGGTGTATCAGGATACCCTGAAACTAGGCAGAGTGGGGCACGATTACTGGGCTGATTGTAAGAGGTCAAAGCGACGGCGGTGGTGTAGCAGTGTAGGTTCTAACGGAGTGCGGGCGTGCACACACTCCGGCGCAGAAAAATAAGGCACTGGACACCAGTAGCATACCTGTGCACTCTAAGGTTGTGTCGGGTTGCCACTATGGGACTTGATACACCCCATGGTGGGACCAGCATAGGTAACTACAACATCGGGGGCCGTAAGACACATGTAACTATGCGAGTAGGAGCCGATCATCATAGAATGGATCACATCACCCTGATTATGGGGTGCAAATTGGAAACTAGTTTATATGGGTTCAGAGATCAACATGGGGTACGATAGTATATTCGACCCTAGACAACTTAACCAAGTTTATAGTGCATGCCCACTTCTTGTTTATACTTATCATACCCAGTTCTTTATTCATAGACAAAATAGTACTAGACTTACTCAGGCTTTATGTCTGACTCTACTTTTCTTTCGTCTTCTTTCTTCCGTTTCCCCCCCCCCCCCCCCAGGTCCTCAGGGAGGGAACACAGCAGCTTGACCAACCTCAACATCCAGCTTGAAGAAGAGAAATGTATTGCTTGGACTTTCCTGTTTTGAACTATGGCTTTGGACAATCCACTATGAGGCTTTTGCAGTTTATCTATGTTTTATTTATGCTTCTTTAAATAATGTACTCAAGACAGATTATGAAAATGTTATGTTATGGACAATCATGGTGATGTTTTGTAACACGTATTTATTTTTATGAAATAAAAAGTTGTTGTTCTTCCGCTGTTTACAAATATGTGTTCTTATATCTGTCTTGTATATCTGTGACTTGTACTTATAAACCTCCACCAAAATTAGGGCATTCCCTTTGAGAGTGACCCTAACGGAGGTGGGGTGTTTCATCTTATGAGAGTTCCATTCTTTCAAAAGATTTTCTAACGTTAAGAAAGTTGTTTTATGGTGAATTTTATCACTGAAAGAAATCCAGACTGGCTCGGGTGAATTTGCTTTCCTCAAAATCTGCTCGAGTCAGTCTGAATATATTTCCAGGTTGGATTTTTCTTGGAGCTTTCAGGAGAGAAGTTAGAGTCAAGACATGTTTCTGTATTTTTTTGGTATTAAATTTTTTCCGCTGTGTGTGTTGTATTGATCTAGTGTGTACTCTAATGTTGTAATCGTATATATACATTTTTTTTGTTGAGTAAAGAGTTTTGATATATTATTTTTATTGGTTTCAGTGTGAGATTGTATTTTTCTCTGATTTTGTAGTGTTGATATTCTCCTTCTTCTATTTTAACATTTCTTTCTTTCTTTTCTCACCCTCTAATTTCTTTATATTAATTATCCAGGTTATTCGATACTTGAGTTTTAGCAAGTGGATACAGGATAAATATATTATTGTTGACATTCAAGCATTGAATTCTGTCGGGTCGTTAAATTTACAAATTCAAGGTTTGTTAGTTAATAAAATACAAACTAATGAAAAATGAGATGGTGCAACTCAGAAATAAGTTTTTTAATTAACTACACTTGATTTCATCATAAAAACATGGCTACATATTTTTGATAACTAATTAATCTTGAATTTGTTAATCATATATATTTTGTAAAAAAAAACAATTCACATGTGAAGCATACATCATCATCACATGTGAATCACGTGCCGTGATGCTCTTGTAAAAAACAAATAGTGCACATTGACTTATTTGAGGTGGTTTGTCCACTTTTTGTGCAAACATTACCGGTTTCATTCATAAAAAAATTAACATTTTTAGTAAAATTTCAAATTTCACTCAAAATTCAAGTTAAAATTTGAATACTTTAGTTTTAACCTAACCAGCTTTAAAGTTCAAACTTATACAATTCAATACACTAGTTTTAACTTTAACAACATAAAATTTGCAACTACAATATCAAGTTAAGGACCACTAGCTCAAGCGGTAAATGATACATCACTTTAAACTTAGTGTCGAAATGTCATGCGTTTATAGCCTAGTGACACATGTTAGTGTAGTACTTGAATAAAACATCTTTCCTATTCCAAAGAAAAATTAACATCTCCAAACTTTTAAAACTTCAAAGGAAAAAAATTAGAAAATTTTCGGTTTTTTTTTATATGGATGTAAACATTCAGTATTCCACTTTTCAAATATATTTTTTTAAGACGAAGTTCAGATTTTGAAATATAAATTCAAATTTTATATTTTATAATTCAAAATTTATGTTTTGAAAATTTCAAAATGTTTTATTTTGAAAATTTAAAATTTCAATTTCCATGTATATTTTATTTTCTTGTTTTATCTTATATCTCGAAAGTTGGATATTTTAACTTTTTAAGCCTTAAAATAAAATCAAATTATGTTCTTTGTATTTTTCTAAAATCATTCTTTGAATTCATATTTTCATATTCAAAATTTATATATGAACCTCAAGTTCTAAATTCAAAATTAAAATTTTATTTTTCAAAATTCCGAGTTATTAGAATTTTCTTTTCAACATATTTTCATCATATGTTTGATTTAAATTATTGGAATATCTTTATTAATAGTTGGTATGGAAATTGCACGTAACAATCCAATTTTTAGGAGTACATAATTGGGAGTCGACTAATAAATTAAAAATATTAATATTAACCTTTTTTCGGAAAAATGTAATTATTAAATAAACGGAAATAAAATATACATATGGATGAGAGAAATAAAATGATGATTAATGAATCATTTATGCATAACCGGTAACAACCAAGAATTTCTGAACCAATTTAAAATTTTTATTTTGGCTATTTTAATGGATTTAGAAAATTTAAAATGATTTATTTTAAATAATAACAACTAAAAATTTATTTAAATCATAGTTAGAACATATAAATTTATTTTAACTATAAAACGAGCCTGAAATGGCGCGGTAGTTTGAAATTCAATTTCTAATTTCAATTGAATATACAGAATTCAATATAAGTCAAAATTGGACAAAACAAGAAATGTTAGATTCTATTTAACTAGTTTTTCTAATGAATGTGAGAAACTAAGCTTTCTCTTCATATATTGTAAGTTATGCCCAGTTTAAAATTTAGAATAGTCGCTATGGAATTTACGTATATTTTATATAATATATAGCTCTTAAAATAGCCATTTTGCAAACGACCTCCGTTTTCGACAAATCAAATTTTGTTGGATCCAGAATGTCAAATTATTGTTAGATTTCAAATTTCATAATTTTTAGAATTAATATGTGAGTGCGGTGAATTTAAACATGTTAGGTAAATTTAATTTGAATTTAATCGACTAGAAAAAGGCCATTTTTCAAACGCCCTCCAAATTCGATGAAATTAGTTTTGTTAGGACCGTATCATCAAAACATACCTAGATTTATTTTTCTAGAATTTTGGAGTCAATCTATTGCCCTGGTAAATTAAAATGTACGTTAAATTCAATATTGACTGTTATATTTATTTATATTTTAGTTTAGTAAAAACTGATCGAAACAGTCGAATTGGCTTATGAAACATATCCCATTGTGTTCGAAATGGGGGTATTTAGTTAGGGACGATAGTCGTTGGGTTTGATTTGGAGTTTGAATGAAAAACTTACTTTTTATGGAAAAAAATAATATAAAAAATATATAAATAACCCCTTCCCAACCCTAGTCCCCAAACCATCGATCCCATCATTCAGCCTCCCTTCATGTCGCGCTCCAGCCCAGCACCGCCGCCGCACTCCCTCCGGCCACCACCAACTCTGACGCCGCCTTCTCCTCTTCTCCCTTCCTCCAACTCGAAATCCCCAAAGCCTTAAACCATCCAAACCGCCGTCGTGGGCCCCCACTACCCCAGCGCCGCCACATGCACCACCTCACCACTGCCAGACCCCCACGTCGCCCCCACTTGACCACCAGCGCCGGTCGTGGTCCCCCTCCTCCTTAAAAACACAATTTCCAAAAAAATACCAGTTTTGCAAATAAGACCCTGTCCGTATTTCTTCAATAACTCCCAAATTGTGCACTTCTAACCAAAACTCTGTAGTACCAAAATCAAAAAGCACGATTTTCTCTTTGATTTGAGTATATGACACTCGAAGTTTGGAGTTTGGAGCTATTAAGAAAATGATGTCAATAGTCCAAATACTTTCTTTTCGTGATTTCCGACGAATTGGCACATTTTTGGAAGGAAGCCCACTAGGCACAAGTTGTCTGGAATAGCGCGCTTGTGCTAAAAAAAGGTTTGGTGAAGATTGGAGCTCATATGCAAATATTGGAATCATAACGACAAATTCGGACGACGGACAATGACAAAACGGAGAACGCACGTTTGGATTCTTCTGTAGAAGTGTCGAGGCGATTGGTTTAGCTTGGGTGAGAACTCTCTCACTCAAATCATTTTTGTTACGTCACTATATCCTAGGTTGCAGATGGGGCTTAGTAGCTCCTGACACTACTTTTTGTACAAACATTGGAAGATTTATGTGATATGATTGTGTTTTGGAAAAATTGATTATATTGTGGAATTATTGGATTGACTGATTGTGGTGTATGGTGCGAGTCAGTATCAGGAGAGGGATAATGCTAGACATTATTCTAGTTCTAATATCGCACCGTTATAATGCCGAATTTTTCTGAAACTGAAATATATTAAATTTACATAAAAAGAAATTGAAATAAATATTCATTTACAAGTCGGACGACATGTTTATGTACATCTATTTAACTGATATTGATTGGGACGATAAATTTTACACGTTGCCCAACTGCACAAATAATAATCAGTATTTGTTGGTAGAAACCCCACACGGGTATTGGGATGATATTTGACGTACACTAATCCTAATATTTAGTTTTATGCCAATCGATCGGTTGACAGACTATAGTAAGCGTTATTTATTTATTTATTTTAATGCTTATATGGTTGTAGAATGCACTTTGGGTGTTGTTCAAATTTTTAATGATTGTTTATCATCATTGTTGAATACATGCGATGTATGAAATCCATATAACCCAAATTATATGGTAATTGATTGAGTCGCATTCCGATTCAGAATATAAACGAATATTTTAAAATAATATTTAGTGAAGAATTAAATTATGATTTTGATGTCCGATTTTGGATGGACACAAAAATAGTGAATGTGAAGCCGAGTTAAGTAGTCAAACACCATTTTAACTCGTACGGGTTTATTAACGAAAAGGAAATGGATTTCAAAATCTGATATTTTGACAATATTACCATTTTAATATTATAATGATACGGAATATTCAATTTTGATTTAAAAATGAAAATGAAGTGGAAATTGTTTTAAAACGAATTTATAAATATTTTATAAAATACCTTTTAAACAGAAATCGACGATATATATATTATATTTATAAATGGCATGAATAGAACGCGTCGCGCAGTGACCGTTCGCGAATTTCGACCATTGACCTCAAACTGATGTAACGATAGATCCGACCGTCAGATTCTCCCAAAACCGGAACCGTTGGGTTCGTACCGAAAAGGGCTTTCCCATGAATATTAATATCTGTCCATGTAACGATACCATACCACTGATAACACCGCAGGTGTTAGATATGGAGTACTACCAGTTTTACTCTATTGGACGGATAGGTTGGGATTGGGTTAAGATAAATAAATGATTACTTCGGTAAGGCTCGCTAATCTCTCCTAGTTGATAAACCTTACTTTGGTTTGGAATTGTTAAAGGATTAAATAAAATCTTTGGAAATGATATCTAAAGGAAGATTAAAGAATAAATTTAAAAGAATTTATCTCTAAAAAAATTAATAGGAACTATTCCCTAAAGATGTGAATATTTGAATAAAAGAATATTTTGAATTGGAATGAGGCGTATGATGTGTTTTTATAGCACTTGATTATTGATTATAAAATACGCGAGTTATTCGGAAAGACCGGGTTTAACCCATTCTGAATAATTAATACGACGATTAAAAGTTGATGGTGGTTGAAGACCGGAGTTCTTCACATTGTTTGGATGATTACTGATATCTTGATTGGTCTGTACACCCAAGACGAATTAATAAGTGGTGATCGTCCAGACGTACTTGGAGATCGACTGGATATGCGAGGACCTCTCTCCTGTATTGGACATATAGGACAAGGAATAAGGTGCTCCGGTTTCGTTCAGACCCAGAACGGACTTGCAGATAGATGGTATGTCGGACATTGTATTCCTTTATGCTGTATTCGTTGATCTCTGCAAAATATATAACAGTTTGGTGGCGGAGAATTTATTCTCTTGCTTAACACCCCTTTTTGAGACGTACGATCTTAGAGGTTATATATTTGTGGAAATCAGTGGTATGGTATGGATGGATAGTGTGGCATGCTGGGTTGCATGGATCAAGGCTTTTGTCGAAAAGCAGACTCTTGTGATTGATGATAAAAGCACAACTTTAATTAGCATAGCTTTATGTATAGCGTTAATTCGCGAAACTCACACCCATTATGAGTCAAAAACATGATAGAGACCGCAGGGAGTCCACAATGTTTCTTTCTAGCTAAGAGTGGTGTCATCGTATGGAGCACAGACATTTTTACTTATGTGGATGTTGGAATGAGGTGCCTCGATTATGGAGTCACTAGTGGCTCAGAGATAGGTCCGATAGAACTGAGAAACGTTTGTTCAGGAATAATTAACCCACTAAAGTATGTGTGCACCGGCCCTTCCGCTTCCAAGGGTTGCCTCACGGTGTGTAATCCTGAGGCATTTGCTTGAGTGTCTCAAATCGAAGAGGAGTCATCCCTTGCCTCGACTCATTGATGGAATCCAATTTCCAATACAACATTTTTCAGTTTTAATTGTAAAACTAGTATGGCAGCATAATATATGGTACCTATGTCATCTAGGATTGATATATTTATATTGAAGTTGTTTTTGACACTATACACTTATAGTAATATCAAAATGATTTGTTTTAAACGTATTAAGCATGTTTGGCTATTATAAGGGAAAACTCTATGCGCCGGCTTGCATTGCATTGTGTGATGGGACCTGAGCCTTATAATAGCTTCATTTTTCGAAAATCATTTAGTTGTTTAATAAACCGTTTTACTTCAGAATATTCATGGGAGTAAACCCGTTCCGTGTTATACGGCGTGATCCCATGATTCCCAACTTTTAAAGTAAAGATTTAATAATTTTTTTTGTTTTCACACCAGTACCATGACTGACTCAGAGTTTATTGTTTCTGCCTAAACTCTGGGTGCCCATATTTTCCATACGGGCAGCTAGTAGTTTTGGGTTTGCAGATATTCATTTTTACTGGATCTTGGATTACAGCTGGAGCTATATTCGGAAAGCTTTGTATCCGTGTATTTCTTTCTGTTGTGCTAAGTGATGTATTTTCCACTACGTACTATATTTATATATTTTATTTCCGCTGCTATGTACTTTGAATCTCTGATATTTTCTGCTGTATATTATTTGAACTATGATATATTCTTGTACTCTGATGTAATTGTTGTAATAGCAATGAAATCTTCTTTTGTTCGTATTCTGATGAGCCGTGTTCTCAAAGCAATCCGGGCTTTCTCGTAAAGGGAAGTTTGGGCCGTTTCATAACCAACGTAATAAATTGCACCTTTTAGTTTACAAAATGGAATTTGATTTAATGATTGACCTAGTTTTAGGAAAAGAAAAAAAATGTATATGTTTGTTCGTGGAAAAAAGGGAACAGATTCCAATGTAATGAAAAAAATGTAACGTTAATAGAAAATAATAATTTATGTTTGATTTCATTATGTGTGTTTTTTTCTGTATGAGAACTTGTAATAATATAAAATGATGTTTTTATGTTAAGTTTCAAGTCATTGAGAAAAGAAAGATATTTCAGTAAATGTAAAAATGTGAGTAAAGTAAGGTAACAAGAATAAGCAATTTAATCTTTCGTAAAAAGGAAAAGAAAGAAAAATTATTTTTTATGCATATAGAGAAATCTAGAAATAAACTTAAAGAATGGTGTAAATAAAATATCTTAGCATAAAATGACATGTAATCATTTTATCCCTTAAAAGTAAAAAAAAAAAAAACGAAGATATTTATTAAGAAAAATCTAGAGAGGGGTGCAATGATAAAATCCTTCTCATCCTCATTCAAAAGGGGGAAGGCACGTACATTTTCAGGGGGGAAGGAAGAAATCAGAAAACCTAAACCCTTTCTATTCTTAATCAAATTCTCATACAAAATCAAAGGTTAGGAGAAAAGAGATTTCTAATTCTAGTTCAACTGATAAAAAAAGGGTTGTAATCAAAGGGCTTGCTATTATAGAGCTTAAAGATTGTATTTTTTTGAGTTTGAGGTTAGTGAAGATTTCCTTTTCTTTTTCATGGATGGAGATTACATGTCGATAGGTACAAAATTTGCAAATAATTGCTTGTTGAATTTATTTTTGTGAAGATTGCTGTATTGAAACAGCGATAACTTATAGAAAAATTATTCAAAATAAACCAATCTTTTTACAGTAAAAATATATTTCAATCATCTACAAGTTGCCTTTTAATCATCTTTTGAAATTTTTCTGTATATAGGATCGAAACTTTGTTCGAATCTAATAGTATAGTTCTGACCTATGTATTTTCTAAATTGAAATTTGACACTGGAATCACCATAACTTTCGATTGGTAAGTCAAAATTAGATGTTGTTTTTTCTAGTTCAAATTAATTTTTGTACGCAACAACTTTCATGTTTTACATTTCCATAGTTTTGAAGTTAAGACTGTCAAAAACCTATTTTTGTCGCTATTCTATAGATAAAAGTTTGGGTTAAAATTTCAAGCTGAAAATGATTATTAATGAATATTAAATCTATAACAATTGGTAAGGAATTTGGTTTTTAAATTTTAAATAGAATAAATAGATTAATAAATGAAACTATTGCAAAAAAATTGACTGTAAATGATTAATTTTGGTTTTTTATGAATTTTCCAAACTTGGTATATGAAAGTGAGACTTATAAATCTAAGTTGATAATATTAGCTAAAGAATATGAAATCTATACCAAATGGTAAGGAATTTGGCTACATAAATTTGTACAAATAATCTAGACTATTAAACAAAGCTACCTTTAAAATTTTGGATGATAACGTTTAACTTTCTAATTTATATGATTTTTACAAATTAGGCGTTTACAATTGTGATTTATAAATCCGAGCCAGAAGTGGTTGATGAAGAATGATACATCTGTACCAATTAGTAACGAAATTAGCTATGAAATTTTGGATATAGAATCTATACTAATGTATTAAGCTACTAAAGAAATTTTTAATGAAAATATTAATTTTTTTAATTTATGTGATTTATCAAATTGAGTATATTCAAACTAAGTTTTATAAACATGAGCTGAAAGTGGTTGATAAAGAATAATATCTATGTAGCAAATGTTAGGAATTTGGCTATGAAATTTTTCATAAAGAACATGGACAGATAAATAAAGCTATTATAAAAATTTTGAATGAAAATGTTTAATTTTCGACTTTATATGATTTTACAAAGTAGGTTTAGAATTTTGGAATTGTATGGTTTTTGGTGTGATTCTTGCTCATTTTAAGATGTTTTACTTCAAGAATTTTGGAGCAAGAGTGCTTTGAGCTTATTAAAAAAAATAACCATATCATTATTGAAATTAATAAAAGTTTTAACTCATATTTGTATGAATCTTTCAAATGAGTTTAGAAAAGTTATGCGCATAAGCATTTCCGTATAGAAATTGAACTTATTGTGTATGTCTATAATTGAAAATAAATGAGTTACTTTTTAAAGTATTCGAAGTAAATATTATGTGTATAAACTATTCTGAAAATTAATTGTTTATGAATAGATATAATTTTTCTATTTAAGTATTGTTTTGAAAAAAAATTAAACATTTGAAAATAAGTCATGGATTTTGGAAGGTGTTGCAAAAAGTTTTTGAGATATTTTAAAAGCTTATATAATTATTTTTGGCAAAACCAGCTGGTTTTATAGTGGTCGTAGCACTTTTATAAGAATAGGGAGAAGAAAAGGAATACTATACAGGCACGGTATCCTAAACTGGTTTGAAGCGCCAATACACTTTACATTACAGGAGAGAAACTGAGTGTTTCTACTACTAGCATTGATATCTATTCCTCCGATTCAGAGGAGGATGAGGTGATGCTGTAGGCAATCAGCCACTCATGCAGCACCTTGGCGAATAGAGCAGGGAGGTTAGGAACATAATGTGTATATTCCATGCCATACTGGTATTTCCTATCCCAATCGTTAGCTTCAAATATAGATTTATTGCTAATTCCATAATGTCCATCAGTTATAAGTGTATGTCATCATCTTCCACACTATAATGCAAGCATCTATTCTCTCTGATATCTTCACCAATAAACAGGTAATATACCTTTTTGTGGGGATCATATCTCATATCAGAACGTAGATCATGCCAAGCTTTATCCTGTTCATTCCAAACTATTGTATTCTCTACGACATCCAAGGTAGAGCGTTGGGAAGGCACTACAATAAAACGAGACTTTGATAGCAAAGATGAACAGTGTTTCCGCATAATCTTGTTGAACGCTCTGTAATGTAGGGGTTCTAAGGCTATTTGAAAAACAAATCTCGAGTACTCAACGCTATACAACGAGAAAGGCAAGAAACAAAAACGTGCGGGAACTAAGAATAAACTTCTTTTGTCATTCCCTTCAAAAAGAAGCTTCTTTTTTCACTCTATGTTTAGAAGAAAACTAATCCCTAATCTTAACATTGGTTCACAAAATCCCTAAACCAAAAAATCATGAATCAAAATATTGAAATTTCGATCATTTCTCTCTTCTTTGTAATCATGGCATGTGAGTGCGTGTCAGGTATCTTCCAAGTGCAAATCGATTGTCGCCCTAGGAAAAGGCCCAGATGGGATGTCTGTCCTTTGGTAATTTCCTTGGTTTTTTATCAGTACTTAGTTTATTAACTGAAATTTGTCTGTTGTTATTTATGTATTCTGTGGCATAAACATGCGATGAGTAGTCGATACACGAAATCAGGTATAGTTTGCTTTACTCGTAAATGTACAGCAAAATTATTTTTCTTATCTGCATTCGATAATTTGAACCAATTTTGTTTGGATGCTATCTGAGCACTGCATTTTAAATGTAAAGTATATTACCATGGAGGATTAGCTATCTTACGGTTGCCTCTACTTATGAATTGTTCATTTTATTTGTTGGTAAACCGGAAGAGCCCCTAATAAGTTCTGCTAAGAGAAGTTTAGTTTGTTGACAATAAAAATATCTTTTCTAAGTTTGTCCTTAGTTGAGTTAGGGCCATGAAGTAACTATGTTTAAAATGATATCAGGAAGAGATGCGTTTTGTTTCAGATGGTGTTAGGTTTTGCTCTTAAAAATCTTGATTAGGCTTTGGTCTCCAGTATTAATTGTAGTATGATGTTTAATTGTTGATATACACATCTTTCAATTTTCTCTTAAATTGCACTTGAGATGTCACATTTATTGTTGATCATTTATTAGCTTTCATTGAATGAGACATATTTCATTATTTTAACTGTCATGAATCATGAGTTGTATTATAGAAAAATGGGATCTCAAAATATTAGCTCTGTTTGCATCATCTGTTCTAATCGAGAAATTTTTTGTTCATAAGCAAATTTTCATTAAAGTTGCAGTAGAAGCTGGAAAAAATGTTTTGTTGTTTATATATAAACTTTGATTTCTTTGCCAACTTAGTTACTAATTAGTTTTAAGTATGAAGTAATGGCTTTGTGTAGGCCTAGATAGGAATGTTTTCTAAAAAGGATACCCTTAGAGACCTAACAAACTTTGTATCATCAGTTTTACCTTTATATCATCTTAAAGTGACTCAAAAGGCCATCGCTCCAAAGAGGAAGGATAATAAGGAATACCTCGATTATGTTGCTTCTTATTTATGCAACTTTGAAATATTGGTCATTATTAGCTATCCTCATCCATCTATTGAATAGGAGCTTCAGGTAGTTGACACCGAACTTGGCTTGCATTTACTTCTTTGTTACTTAATTCATGTTTACATATTTGCAAATAAAAAAAATCATGAATAGCCAAATTACCAGTGTCTTCAAAAGTCTATCCCGCAACTCTATCAACTCGAACAGGATTGAGAGATACTGCCAACTTTATTATATATTTTCACTACATGATTGTGAGTCTTTATTTATTTATTATTTGAATGATTTAATCGAAAATTAAATAAAATTTAAGTGTTTTAGAATGTATTAATTATTTTATCTGAATTAAAGTACCAGTTAAACAAAAAAATTAATTTTATGGCAATTTCTCTCTAATCTAAATTACTGTGTTTTCGCATGGCTACTTATAAATATATATTTTGCTTGTCAAGAAATCAACTTCTCGTAGTTTCGACATTACTTAATAATTTCCTGGCAACATAACTTAACTTTTGATCCCATCATTTTACAGGGAAATAAAAGATACTTGACAGGATGATATATGAAAGCAACAGTTATAGAATTAGCTTCTTACGTGTTACATCACTCAGCATTAATTTATCGATTAGGTAAGGATTGTATCCACCATTAAAGTTATTTTTAATCATCTAGCTATTATAATAATTTTTTATCTAAGAATGTTTTATTTATCCATGAAACATGATTGTGCAATATATTTTAATGAACAATATACTGTGAATGTTCTTATATTATGATTGCACATAATGTGTTTGCAGATTTGTTCAATAAGCTGATAGTGAACTAGTCTATAACAGTAAATATTTTCATTATCATATGGGTAAAAATTAAATATAATAATCAATTAACAGCTAGCAATGCATTGATAATGACTTGATATTGATTTTGGAACTACAAAAAGTAAAGAAAAGGTGGTTGTTTGTTGGAATAAAACTTAAGATGAGTCATTTATTCATTTTCAAAGGTATATAATATATGTGTATATATATGATATTTTGAGTAAACATATCCAAACTAGAGATTCTTTTTTATATATTTATTTAAACTTGAATGAACCCATATAATGCATCTTTTTTATCAATCGACTATAAAAATATTTTATATGTAGAAATATATTAGTAAATGATGAATTTGTGTTTTACAAATAAAATTTTTGGTCGGCGATATCATTGTTGTATAATTAATATGGATATGGAGAATGTGGAAGTTACTCCGAGTTATAATTAGTTGTCAAAAAAGGATTCAGTTGCACAATTAGTTGTTCTTGTGCCAACTATAATCATACAAAGTACGTCATTATTATTTGGTTATAGTTTGTTGTTTAATTTTTTGTAGTTATTTGAAATCATTTCAGAATAAAACATTTCATAAAATGCAATAATATCGTGTGGAAGGACAGTTTGATAAAATTGATAGCAGAAGTAAAGGTTGAACAAACAAATACAATATGACGTTAATGCTCTATCCTGATTTCTACATAAAATAAATCCAGTCATCAATTTGTCACGTTTTAACCGATGAATTAATAGTCTAATGATCAATTTAACATCGTTTTATCCAGTGACTTATTTTTAAGTCAAAATATTCATTCGTTTTGTTTCTATTTGATTGTACCTAACACTGTTTTCCATCACATAAATTAAAAAGGGCTTGGGATTAGACAATATGATGTTGCTTGTTCTTCTTCCTATTTTTATTTTTAAAGTAGAAGAAGCAAAGTCAATAACATGAAGAATGAATGATAATAAAAATTTGTAATACAACTACTTACTTGGTTAGCTACGTGAAAGAACATATGGAAAGATTATGACTCTTTTAATCCTGCTTTTACAACGCGGTTTTCAAGCTCAATGCTATGGATCGGTGGCTACATACAAATCATTGGTCGCTAATGCATGCTCGCAGGTCCCTGAAAACTTACATGGGTCATTCATGTAGTGACAATGGATCGTTTACACTTCTGGAATAGGTCATTTAAATAACCATGCAGTTGTACATATTAGTTCGTGGATACAAAATATTGAGGCCGCAAAACATGCTACAACAAATATACAGCAAGCCACGTACATTGCATACTGGATCGAGAGCGAAGGCATGGACCGCACAAGTATGGTACATGGCAAGCAAATCGAATATTATCAATCTGATAAGAGAAAATAGGATGCAAAGCTTCCTTTGATCATGGGTTGTTAAGCATGTACGTAAATAAATATGTGAAGCATGGCGTAATAACGTATAAATACAGGGACATAGGACCGTATAAACACAGCTGGCAACATATATTGCAATGAGTCGCTGATTATATGGAGTGGCTGCACGAATAACATGGAATGTGAGAATGGCCACGTGCAAGCATGAAAATAGGTCGGCTATATATGCCAGCTGTTAGAGAATGGGTGGCTGATGTAATGACTTGCATGAGTTAAAAATGGGACACTTGCACAATTTAAAAGAGGACGACCTATACATGCAAAAGCAGATCGTTCAAGCAGCAGGTCAGTTTGTTGATACGAAAGTTAGGTCATTCTCACATATAACCAGGTCGTTCAAAGAAAATTTCCAGGCCGTTCAAAGAAAATGTGTGCCAGGTCATTCCTGAAATAAAGCATGGGACATTTTGTATAAGAAGAGGAACAGATTGTCCATATACTGAAGTCAGGTTGTGCATGTTAAGTCGGGTCGTCCACTGACCCGAGCCTCTATGCACGCATAATTATAGCTCTGTTACTCCACTTCAGACCACTCCTTATCCATTCCTACATGAAAGTGATCGATTTCTCCAGCCACGAAGTGCTTCCATTTTCATTTCTCAACAACTGCAAATCAACCTGACCTCCATTAAGCCTCTTTCAAGCTTAGATTCAACATCTCAATCATCATGAAATCATCAAAGATCGTCTAACTGCTCAGTTGTTGAAGATTTACTCCAACAGTCATCGCAATCAAAGAGATCTAATCATTTCCATGGTGAAATCGAGAGAATTAAGTGATTAAAGATAAGAAGTAGAGGTAATTGTTGTAAAAAGAGAAAACAATCAAAGTTATAGAAATTATGTACCTTGTAACATTGAGAATGATAATGAAATCTCTCTTCAAAGTGGACGTAGGCCAGATCTAAGCCAAACCACTATAAATCTCTGTCATTTTATTTTTGGTTTCCCATAATCTAGACCTATATCATTTGAACGTGTTCATACACTTTCTGGGGTGTTAGTGATCCATTTTAGACATTTAAATTTTTGGCGCCAACCGTGGGGCCACATCCATATCCAAAGGTTAAGTGCTTTGTAAGGGACTTCTAAGTTTAAGGCTTGTTTTTTTACAATAGATTCTCAAAATCTAAAATCCAAGACTGTTGAGAGATTGTCTTCAAAGTTCAAGAGATTGTCTGAGATAATGCCACCAAAGAAAATGGTTAGCAAGTCCGCAAGAGCTTCAGACTCGGGAAATGTTACAGATTATCCTACTACTCCGTAACTAATCTTCATGAAGTTGTCCAATCCTTATGAGCAAGAGCTAGTGTGACTAATAACAAGTCAAATGAAATTGTTAATGAAGTCGTTTCCAGTTTGACTCAGTGGATGGAGAGCTCAAACAAAGATATGATGGCTAGATTAGAAGTTCTTTTTGCTTCTCAGACCAATGCGACAAAGGTGAATGGAAATGTTAATCATGAAGAGAATGCGAACTCCTCTTCCTCAAATCCCGATCGTGATAGCTCCATTCAAGAGGTTGATGATTCGGATAATGCTGATTTTGAAGAATCCAAACTTCCTGCTGGGAATCATTCTTAAAGAGGCACTTCTCGGAAAGTGGTTAGTTCCACCAAAGGGGCACCTTCCCATAAGGGAGGCACAGGACCCCGGATCCCTAACTGAGATTGTTTGCGTAGGCAAACATCCGGCAAAGCAGATGACGTCCACTCTGTGGGTCGGCACGGTGAGGAAGAACGTATTTCGGAAATTGTCCAGTAGATTATGAGAGAAAATGGAAAGAAATGATGATGAAAAGGAGTGGGACTTTGCTCTAATCAAGACTCCTCTCACTGAAAGAATTCGAATGGCCAAGTTCCCAAAAAAGTTTGTTTCGCTAACGATTGCAGCTTATAAAGGGACTGGTGATCCTAATTTGTTCTTATACAAGTACGACCAACACTTGAATGGTGCACGAGCTATATATGAGATCAAGCGCTTATACTTCCCTATCTAATTGGAGGGAGTAGCGTCACTTTGGTTCACCAAGTTATCGCCAAAGTCTGTGGATAATTTTTCCATCTTGGCTAAGAAGTTCAGGGTGCAATTCATTGTTGGAGAATGGAGTTTTGATGATAACAACCTTATTTCAATATTAATTGATTGTAAAATATATACTAACATCTCTATCCAGAATATATATATAAATATATATATATATATATATATATATGCCGGAGTTATATATAGGAATTAATACCGAAGACTGTATAGTTTTAATTAATACCGAAGACTCATGAGTAATCAAGAAATCAAGAGTTTAAGATAAGTGAAAATTAGGCACACATCCCTAAAACGAAACTTAATTAGGCTCACATCCGGTCTAACTTTTTATGTAAATTAGGTCCCTATTTTTCAAAAACATATAAAAAATATAAAAAAAATCATGAAAATTCATTATTAAATAAAACATGTTCACACCAAAAAAAAACAGGTGGAAAAACAATCGATAAACAAGTCAAAATCAAAAAATACACAAAACAGCAGAATATGCAGTAAAATGCATGAAAACATGCACATATTTCAAATATTTGCATACATGTATGCACATATTGTCATGCCCTATGCCTTTCAACGCATTACTGCATACAAGTATGCAGCTATTCTGAATAGCAGCATATTTGTATGCAAATATTCAGCTGGTTTGCGGTTTTTTTTTTGCATGTGTATTTAAATAGTTGCATACATGTATGCAACTATTAGTAATAGTTTCATACATGTACGCAACTATTAGTAATAGTTTCATACATGTACGCAACCTTTTTTTTTTTATTTGCATGGACTAAGGGGAATATTTCTAGATTTTAGATAATTTTTTTTTAATGCAAGAGCGCATTTTTGTTGTGAAAAAATGGAAAAGGCAAAGTGGAAGGTGGTGGAAGGAGGTGGAAGGCGGAAGGGACAAAAATTATTAGGCGGCAGCTCAAAAGGATGGGACGAAAACGAATGGAAACTTTGTCCCTTTTTTTTACTCTACCTTTTCTTTATATATTTTTTAAAAAAAGCGCTACAATGTAAAAAAAAAAAAAAAAAAAAAAAATCTAAAATCTGAAAATATTAACAGAAGTTCACGAAAATTTAAAAAAACTTGCATACATATATGCAACTATTTGAAATACTTGCACACACATGTATGCAAGTATTGCATGTAAAAATATGAAGCGAAAATTTTGCCCGAAGATTGTTGCATACTTGTATCCAAGAATCCGTTTACCTTGCATACATGTATGCAAAAAAACAAATGCAAATTCAACATTTGAAATACTTGCGTAGATGAATGAAAGTATTGCAAATATGTGCATGATTTGATGCAAATTACTGCATTTTTCGTTGTTTTATTGTATTTTTTGATTTTGATGCATTTTTTGATTTTTTTACGAGCTGTTTTTTTGGGTGGGTACACGTTTGATTTAAATACGAATTTTCGTGATTTTTTTTTTGTTTTTAGTGTATTTTTGAAAAATAGGGACTAAATATACATGAAAAGTTGGACCAGATGTGAGCCTAATTTTGAAACTTAATAGGGACCTATGCCAAACGGACCCTTAAGATAAATATAGTAATATAGTCTAGTTTAATTGTAAGACTCTGAATAGCACTCCAGGTTCAAATTCAAATTTTGTTTTTCAAATTCTGATTTTCAAATTCTATTTTCAAAATTCTGATTTTAATTAGTTTTTCTATGTTACCTTTGATTGTAGACTTAAGTTTCAAAGCTGATTAGTTTATATATATTTATATAGTTATGTACTATTATAATTTTATATTTATATAGTTTTAAACTTTATAAATTTATAGATATGTTTATATAATTTATATTCATGATTTCACATGATTTTCTACTTTATAATACTCACTTATATCATTATGTTTTAATTCAAAAATTTCCAGAATCATATATATAGTAAAACACTTGAAAAATATTAAAAATTCAAAATTTTAAAACATATATGTTGACTTACATAGGAGCATATGTTGACATACAACTGTCATATTTTCAGTTTTGAAAGGAAGTGTCTTTTCACTATTTGTATCGTTTCAGAAGCGTTGCAACATTTCAAATCTTATAAATAGGGGTTGATTCAATTTTTAACCATTCTTCTTCTCCATCTTCATCCCTTTTCATTCCTCCATTATTATTTCATATTTTTATGATTTCTACACTTCTCCTCTGCCAATTTCTATTCTAAATACATAAAACATCTTTTCTTCTCACTCTCTACTCATTACTCTTTGAATTGAAGCGCTATTGAAGAGTTATATGGCTGTTGTAATCATTTGGGACTGTTTGGGAAACGGTGTGTTCCCTGTAGTTGTGAAATCAAGTAAAGAAAACGGTGTGAACCTAGTTGTCGTGAAATCAAGGGTGGTGGAATCAGTATTAACCTTGTAGCTGTGAAATCAAGTGGATTATACTTAGATATTGATCTAGTAATAAAACTCTATGTAATCCAGCGTTGCGTGGGACTGGACGTAGGAGAAATCCGAACTAGTATGAAATCCAGTGTGTTCTTTCCTTTTCTGCATTTTATTTTTGTTTATTTTTGTGTTTGTGTTTGATTTTGTGTCTATCTGTGGTGTGTGATTCATATAGTAGATCATATAAGTTTTAGATTTTCTTAAATTCCTTGAAAACACTATTCATACCCCTCCCCCACTCTAGTGTTAGTTTTGCCTTCAGATCCGCATTCCGCATTCCCTAACAATTGGTATTGGAGCAAGGTTTTCCAAAAAGTTCATAATCTGATTTTTGAAAATATTAAATGGAAACTGTTAGACCCAAATGTGGTTCTAACACCCAAATTGATTAGAAACAAGATAAAATAAAATAGAAACAAAGATGAACACACAAGATTTATAGTGGTTCGGCGAAGAAATGCCTACGTCCACTTAGTTTTCACTATATTCAGTAATTCAGTTACAAATGCAATGTAAGATTCACTCACAACTCACTTTTGTTCACTCAAATGATTAAAACAAGAAATGAAAGATGATTTGGATTCTCCGGGAGTAAAGGAGTTCGGATGATGGAGGTACTTCGATTCTCAAAAATGCTGAAAAAAGATCCTTCTCTTTGTCTCTAGATGGGGTATTTATAGGTGTGAATTTGCCTGAGATTCAATCCGGGTCGGAACACGTGTCATCCATCGCACTCTCTTCGGGTTCGGATGAACTATCAAGCTGACAACACATCAAAGAGATGGACGTTAGGGGTAGGAATCAGTCATAGCCGGTCCGGTTCTCCAGGCTATTTTATAGGAGATTAACCTGGATCATGGGTGCGGGTCGGAGGTGTGCATGTTGGGGGTCGGATCGGAATACCCGATCCGAACCGGAGTGGCTTGGACGTCTCTCCTTCACTGATCATACTCCGCTCCGCTGCAGCGTCGTGGCAAGCAAAAGGCTTTCCGATCCATTTGAGATTTATTGGCCTTCCGATCCGATCAGATATGCTTTGCCAATTTACCCAGTAAGAGCCATCCGATCCGAACAGGGAACTCTATCCGATCCGAACCAATATGCTGCTATCAATCTGAATTGTGGTGTTTTCTTCCGATCCGAACCGGAGCCTTATAACTTAGAATACTCTTCAATGGTTGGTTCCTTGGCTTTGTGTTGCCTAGTTCACAAAGTAGGCTAACATTTTGCCCCCTCAAAGGATGCTTCTGTTGTACGAAGCGTGCTTTGACGTCGTTTAAATGCTAGTTCTTGAGTCAGAACAATCAGGAGTAATGCACAGATTTCCATTCGGTTCGGCGTCCGACCCGAACACATTTTCTTCATTTCTGAGCAAATTTGAGAACTCATCTCGCCATGTAATGCTTCTTGCAGGTATGCTCCTCCTTTACTCTCCTTCTCTTCAATTCGAGTCGGATGCTGAACTAGCGTGTGAAATTTCCACTCGGTTCGGATTCCGATCCGAAGCGTTTTCGTGGATTTAGCTCTTAGACATTGGGCTCTCAGAGAGAATTGTGCTTCTGGGCCTTCATTCCGGTCCGAGCGGGTGAGACAAAATAGGAAGACGAGGGGTCAACACCATTCCTTTTATAAACTCACCACCGTCTTCATTCCTTCCTTCTTCTTTTCTGCTGCCGCTCCCAACCATAGCATTGAAAATTTTAAAAACTTTAAAACTCCGAAATCAATTCTTGTAGATTCCTCAAATCAAGCACATAGGTAGTTTTTTAATCTCGAATAACATCGTAGTAAACGTACTTGATTTCAATTTGCGGTCGATTGGAATGGTTTAGGCACAGAGCTTCGCTTGAACTCCACGTCGTTACTGGCGGATGTGCCGTCACTTCGAGGCATCGCGAAGCTGGAGAGGGCAAATATCTGCCCTTAACGATAGCTTTGGTGATAAAAATGGACTCGTTTGTGAGAAAGGGGGGAAAGAGGAAGAAGATGAGGAGCGTGGTGACCAACTGGAGTCGGCTCGGGTAGAAGACGGAGGACCAAAAAAGGAAGGAGAAGGAAAGGGGATCGGCTCGGATTGCATATTTTAGAAAGATGGAAAGGAAAGAAAAAGTCGGTTCGGGTCGGAAAAGTGAATGGGATAAGAGGTTGAAGTACACGGACCGGTTAAATGGTGTTGATTCGGTTTGGATCGGGTTACCCGATCCGATCAGATCAGTCCTGCTTCCGAACCTGTTGCTTCCCTTGTCTTGAACTGACCATGCTTTAATGAGGCATCCGAACCGATCGCTATCCACATCTGTATTGAGCCAGTTGTCATATGCATATCCGAACCGAACCGAACGTACCAAACTTGGCACATAAAGACTACTCAACTAATTCAACTAACACTTACTCTAGACGAATATGCTTCGCGGACAGTTAGGATAGTGCCTTTTGAACATAAACGAGAATTAAGAACAACTCTGACCATCACTTTCTCTTTAAAGCTTCGTCTTACATTGCTGTACTTTTATTTTGTATTTCCCACATTTGCTGCATACACTTTAGTTCACATACATACACAAAGAGGGGGACACGGGATAATTCACTCTAATCCGTGCTATTGCTTCTTCAATAGTTCCATGACAATGAGGCCCAGACGCTCTTCTCGTTTAGCTGAGAGGAAAGAAGCTCCAGAAACTTCCAACAAAACCACTCTCGAGGATATATCTTCTTCATCTGACCCAGAATGGGACAGCGAGGGTCCGGATTACGGAGTTGGTCATCGGGAAAGTGACGAAATGTCTTCAGAAAATGAAGTTTCCCTAGGCTTTGAGGAGGAAGGAGGGATTGGTGACAATCGAGCACCCGATGAATTTGACTCAGCCATTATATTGGAGTCACCTCCAGATTCCGTAGAATCAACAATTGACAACGACCGACTCGTGAGAATTTGCTTGAAGTATGGAATAATGAAGAGAGACACTTTAGTGCCCTCACGTTCTGACCGTCCCCATAACCCTCCAGAAGGATATATGACGGTCACTCGTCTGATGTGCATGGTTGGCGCCATTCCTCCATTCTCGCCCTTCATCGTCGACTTCTTAAGACAAATGCGGATTGCCCCCATGCAGCTGCATCCCAATTCATATGCCTATCTGCATACCTTATTCATAGCATATCGTGAAATTCTAGGCGTGGAGCTCACGTTCGACGATGTTCATTTCTTCTATAATTTCAAACATCGGACTAGAGAAACCCCTTCTTTCTGTTACTTTGAGTCGGTCCCAAAGAGGAAGATAATCTCTACGCCGTTTAGCAGCAAAGCTGGAGATTCCAGACTAGAGTGGTTCTATATAAAGCAACAGTCTGGATGCGCCAGAAGATGGACAAAATCAAGTAAAGCACTGATTTTCTGATCCTGAACTCTATGCACTTGAATCATCTCCCTGACCTGTTTTCCTTTTTATTTGCAGTCGACAATCCCAAACAGGTATCAGACCAAGCGTTCTTTGATCGAATGCACCGTCTTCTCAACGGCGACCAAAAATTCCTTACTATTGACGAGGTCCTTAAAGATGAGTACCTTCATTTTCACGGGCTGCTATCCGTCTTCCGTAGCATCGGTCATGGGACGGTCCCTTATGCATATATTCCTCCAGTGGAAACAGTTCCAGAAATAGGAGAAGGCTCGGGAATTCCTGCAGCTCCTCTTCAAACTTCACCTTCTCCCTCTTCCACTCAAGATGATGAACTGGCTAATCTGGCCAAGAAACATCGTGAAGGGTATATTGCCCCCGAGGAAACTACCTCGCTAGACAAATCAAAATCTCCCCAAGGATCGCCACTTCACGCTTCCGAAGGGGATGTTCCTAGCACCGACGAGCACATATTTCAGGGTTTGGGGGATCTCCCCTTACCCGAGACTATATATACTTCAGAAGATTTCAGAAAGGACCCTTTAGTCTTCACTTCTTCTGAAGAGACTACTCCTGCTAAGGCCAAAGAGCCTGCCCGCACCAGTCTAGCTTCAGACTCGGGTTGGTTGGGGGGACACACACACACCACATAGGATGCACTTTACACCGTAGCACTAGCATTCATTGCACTTCTTTCTCCATGGATCCGTCGATTCTAAACTTTGTTTAATTTATCGTGCAGGTACAATGTCTCGATCCTCTTATGATATAAGAAAGCTTCGCCGCAGCATGTCCAATCCTCCTCAGGATGCTGAGTATAATCGCCGGGATGACCGTGGTAGGGAGGAAAGAAGACCCTATGATCCTTATCGATCTCGATCCTCACGTTCCCGCTCACCAGTTCGACCGGAACAAGAAAAATACAAAAACTATCAAGGTCGTAGGGAGGAGGATAGACCACAATCTAGGGATTCCACTTCCTCCCATGAAAAGCGGAGTAGAGAGAAAACTCCTCCAAAGGAAACTGGGTCTAGAAGTAAGCAAAAAGTCCCTGCTACTAAGCGACCTCGGACAGACAAGGGTTCTACAGAATCTTCTTCAGGAAGGGACACTGAACTAACAATCCTCGCCCCTCCTCCACCAAATGCGGGAACCGCAGTAAGGCTGGCATATTTAAAGGAGCAATTTCCCGAGCACTACTTCGAGACTCTGACCTTTCTACCTTCCCTTGAACCTATTTCTTCTAATTGGGCAGAGGAGGCCAGAGCAAAGATTGATTTGGTGGAAAAACAGTATACCGAGATGTTCAAGTATTCCCGCACTCTTTCTAGAATCATCCGCACGCTAATGACAAATGCTGACTCAATGCACAAAACTGCGGAGGAAGATGCTAAGGCCCTAAAAACCTTAGGAAAAAATTTAGAAGATACTCAAGCTCAACTAGCTATCGCTCAGAAGAACGCTTCTAACTTCAAACAACAGTTTGAAGACATGCAAAAGCGCTATCATGATTTGCTTGAATCCCACACTCAGGAGCGTTCTGAGTTGAAGAAACAAGCTGACGAGGCCAAATCAGAGGCTGCTAAGACACGCCTTGCTTATGCTGAGCTTGAGCAGAAAAATGCCGAGTTAGCGAAAAGGAGTGCTGAGTTGGAAAAGAAGAATGCTGATTTGGCTTCAAAATTGTTAGAGGCGGAAAACAGGGCTGCTCTGGCTGAGGGCAACGTGGAATGCGCTATTAAATCTGCGGAGGAAACCCGCAAACAACTATCAGAGGCGGAGGCCGATATTCAGGGCTTCGGCGAGCTAATGATCGAATTTTTCGCGCACATTATTCGTCGTCGAAACATTTCCTGGATCGAGGACTATCCATCCACTTTGGTTCATGTGTGGAATCAAATCGTCGAGTGGGAAAAAGAAGAACTTAAGGTCGATTCCCTCGATGAAGATAAGCTGATGGAGAAGTACTTGAGAGACGACGAACCGGAGCGCCTAGCTGAAGGGCGCCGTCTAATTGCTGAGGCCATGGAAGAAGAGAGGCGGAAGTCTAAACAGAAAACCATTCCTGAAGCTGGTTCCTCTTCTTCTGCTCCTGTAACTCCCGAAGTAGAAGGGTATGATCCCGAAAACCCGGGAATTTCCCGAACAACTTTGTTATCTCCCATTCCTGAAATAACTCCAGAGGTAGTAGTCACCCCCGCTGAAAAGTCTTCAGAAGGTATCCCTATCTTTTCTCCTCAATTTGTCAAGGCTACTACTACCTTTGGCTACATGACTGAACGTTTGATGAGAAATCCTTTGCTTTCGTCTGAGTTGATAACCGATGTTTCTCATTTTGTAGGCGTTGAATCCTCCGCGAAGACAGATGTAGTTCAAGGAACTACCACTGGGACAAAGCCCGCTGATAGGGTCAAAGAAAGGGAAGACAAGGCTGCTTCAACAGACTTGGGGGAAAGAAGTGAGCCAACTAAGGTCACTACTCCCCATGATGAAGAAATGATTGCAGCTTTAAAAGACGACGGAGGAGACGAGGGACATGATGAGGAACCGGAGGTTGTAATAACTGGGGAATCGAAAAGCGCTGATGACGTTACCTTGGCTGCCATGAAGGCTGATCAAGACAAGCGCTTGCAATTAAAGACTGAAGAATTAGACCCTGAGGTCCTCAAGCCCCTCGCAGTTGTGGATGCAGGTTCAAGGTTAGTTGTTAAGCTCTCCACTAGATCTATTACCGAAGAACTTGCTAAAAAATCTTCTCTTGATTCCAGTGCCCCGCCCTCCGGGAAAAAGTCTGCTGGCCCCAGTACTACATCTTCAGGGAAAAAGAAATCAAAGCGAATCTTGACTGAAGCCGAGAAGGAAGCAAAGGATGCGGAAAAAGCTGCCAAGAAATCGAAGGCTCATCCCAAACCCAAATAGTGGGTTCCCCTGTATCTTTTTAGCATCTTTGTAAACCAATAAGTGCTGCTTCACCAGCAGCTTCCGCACTCTCTTTTTCAGTTATTTCCCTGTACAAATTCATTCATTTGTAAATACAAATAATTCACCTTTTGCAATGTTTATTTGTTAGCAGTGCTGCACTTATGTAAAAATGCATATCTATAGTTATGAAACAAAGTTGTGGAGAGGGGAGATATGTGTATGTATATGTGTCCCCAGTCAATCTCCATAAGTTATTCAGTGCTTAATCATGCAATCTGAATGCTCCCGATTCTCTAACGGGATAGCATTTCCTGTGTCATCAATACCTGTTGTTTTTCCTGGCATTTCTTTTATACTCTCTCTCATTCTCTTGAGAGTTAGAGTTCGAGTTCAGTTATTTGTTTATTCCCTGGTCATTCAACGGGAAAAGATTTCTTTCTCGGCGCTCGTTCGGAGACGCCTTTATACTCTCTTTCTCTCTGGAAAGTTAGAGTTCAGAGTTGAACCTCTTTCTCTGCGCTCAGTCGGAGACGCTTTTATACTCTCTCTCTTTCTCTGGAGAGTTAGAGTTCAGAATAGAATTTCTTTTTCAGCGCTCAGTCTGAGACGCTTTTATACTCCCTCTCTTTCTCTGGAGAGTTAGAGTTAGAATGTCGTTTTTTCATTCTTTTATGTCTTATTGCACAAATAATCATTGTGCCTCTTTTTATGTCCAAACTGTTTCAACCTTTTTTTTTTTTTAGGTTCTGAGTTATCCTGTGTTTTATAATCACAACAGAACAACTAACGAATGTAAATGCATAAAAGTAAATAACATACAATATTTTTATAGTGGTTCAGCTAAGTCATAGCCTACATCCACTTTATAGTCCTTTATTCATATCATCGGATTTTCCCAAGGCAAGTCGTGCCTTATTACAGAGTTTACAGAAAGAACAGCAAAAAGTATAGCATTTCTAATCCAAATATCGCATTAAGTGTTGGGCATTCCATGCTCGAGGAACTTCTTCGCCATCTACGGTCATTAACTTGAATGTTCCTTTATCAAGTTTCCGTTGGATGACAAAGGGTCCTTCCCATTTTGGGCCGAGGTGAGGAAGAGATGGAAAAACTCTCTTTAGCACCAAATCTCTTGGTTCAAAAGTTCTGAGGCGAACTTTTTTGTCATAATAGCTTGCCATCTGACGCCGATGTCTTGCTGCACGCAAGTCTGCTTCGTCCCTTTTCTCTTCGACTTCATCAAGAGACTCAAGTAAAAGTGCCTGATTCGTCATCGGGTCATAGTACGTAACCCTGTGGGAAGGAACTTCCAGTTCAACTGGAATTACTGCTTCTGAGCCAAAGGAGAGAGAGAAAGGGGTATGACCGGTAGCCGTTTTAAACGTTGTTCGATATGCCCACAAAGCTAGGGGCAATTCATCAACCCATTTTGCCTTTGCACGCTCTAATCGCTTCTTGAGGATGGATTTTATTACCTTGTTTATTGCCTCTACTTGCCCATTAGATTGTGGATAGGCACCTGCAGTATATCGTTTGTCTATCTTATATTTCTGGCAAAAATTTCTGAATTCAGTGCTATCAAATTGGGTCCCGTTATCAGTAATAATCGTCCTTGGGATCCCGAATCGGCATATAATATTTCTGACCACAAAACTTATCACCTTTCTTGCGGTGATCTTAGTCAAGGGCTCAGCTTCCACCCACTTTGTGAAATAATCCACGGCTACTATGGCATACTTAGCTCCCCCTTTAGCAATCAGTAAAACCCCAATGATATCGATTCCCCATGTGGCAAATCATCGATTTAAGCTGGGTCGACGGTGCCCTGGGGATTTTGGCGAATCTCTGGCACTTATCGCAGCGTCGTGAATAATCAGCTGCATCTTTGTTGATCGTAGGCCAGAAGTATCCGTACCGCAATATTTTCTTTGCTAAAGTTTGACCTCCTGTATGATCTCCACACTCACCTTCGTGCACTTCTCTCAGTACACGTTTGATGTCGTCGTGTGCGATACATCGTAACAGGGGCATGGAAAATCCTTGTCTATAGAGAGTATCGTCTTGCATAACATATCTGGCAGCTTTGCGAACTACAGCTCTTTTCTCACTTTTCTTCGATGGGAGTGTCCCATTCTTAAGAAAACTCTTGATTGGAGTCATCCATGACTCCTTCTCTGGTTCCGCTTCATGAACGAATTCAATTTCCACTGACTCAAAGCTTGGCGACTCCAACGTTTCAATTGGAATTACCTAAGTCTCTTCTGGATTGTCGGAACTAGCCAATTTTGCTAGTCTATCCGCTTTCTGGTTTTCTTCTCTGGGAATATGTGTTATGTTGTACCGCTCTAAGCTATTTAATAGCTCTTTCACTTTCTTGAGGTAAGCGACAAGTCGAGGTCCTCGAGCCGCGAATTCCTCTCGCACTTGACAAACAACAATCTTAGAGTCACAAAATATGTCCATCATTTTTACTCCGAGGTCTTTAGCGAGTTTCAGCCCGGCAATCAGGGCTTCATACTCAGAGTCATTGTTTGTTGCCGAAAATTCTAGTCGCAGGGCGTAATATAACGACCGTCCCTCGGGAGTGACTAAGACAATCCCAGCTCCGGATCTTCGGTCATTTTTAGCTCCATCTGTATATAATTTCCACGGATTCATCTCTAGCTTATCCTCGGATTTGACCACTCGGTCATTGATTATTTCTTCCTCTGGAATGGTGAACTCCGCAATAAAGTCTGCTAGAGCTTGCCCCCTGATTGACTTTCGTGGTTGAAAATTCAAATCAAACTGGCTTAATTCTATGTTCCATTTAATCAACCTTCCCGACGCTTCGGGTCTCTGCAACACCTGTCTTAACGGCTGATCGGTGTATATGGTTATTGGATGGGCTTGGTAGTAGTGACGAAGCTTTCGGGATGCAATCAGGAGGCTGTAAGCAAGCTTCTCGATCTTTGGGTAGTTGCGCTCTGCCGCTGCTAATTTCTTACTCACATAGTATACTGGCCTTTGTACTTTATCTTCTTCTCGAACCAGGACTGTGCTGACAGCGTGAGCCGAGACTGCTAGATAAACAAATAGTTCTTCGTGATCTACGGGCTTTGACAAGATTGGCGGTTTCTCTAACATCTCTAACAGATTTTGAAAAGCCTCGACACAATCGGGAGTCCACTGGAAGTTCTTTTTTCCCCTTTTTATCAAATCAAAAAATGGAACACATTTATCGGTGGCTTTGGAGATGAATCTACTCAACGCCGCTACCTTCCCTGCCAGACTTTGGACGTCTTTAATTCTCCTCGGTTCTTTGATATTTCTAATCGCCGCTATCTGGCTAGGGTTGATCTCAATTCCTCGGGAACTCACAATGAAGCCAAGGAACTTTCCCGACGCCACTCCAAATGAACATTTTAAAGGATTCAATTTCATACGGTATTTTCGCAAGATACCAAACATTTCTGCTAAGTCTTGCGTATGACTGGAGGACTGCTTTGATTTAACAAGCATATCATCCACATAAACTTCCATAGTTTTTCCTATTTGATCATAAAACATTCTATTTACCAATCGCTGATAAGTAGCTCCAGCATTTTTTAATCCGAACGGCATTACAACATAACAATATAATCCCAAATTCGTAATGAAACTTGTATGCTCTTGGTCTGGTACATGCATAGGAATCTGGTTGTATCCAGAGTATGCATCCATGAAAGAGAGAAGTTCATGACCTGCTGTCGAGTCTACAAGCTGGTCAATCCTGGGAAGTGGGAAACTATCTTTTGGGCAAGCCTTATTTAAATCTGAAAAGTCAATACAAGTTCGCCACTTTCCGTTTGGCTTTTTTACCAAGACAGGATTCGATATCCAGTCAGGATAAGTCGAATCTCGAATAAATCCATTTTGCTTCAATTTCTATATTTCCTCTTTGAGAGCAGCCGACCTCTCTGGGCCCAGCATGCGTCTCTTTTGCTTTACAGGCGGATGCTTCGGATTTACATTCAATTTGTGACTGATAATGGAAGGCGATATCCCACACATGTCCGCATGGGTCCAGGCGAACACATCTAAGTTTGCCTTCAAGAAGTCCGTCAGTTCTTCAGCACGACGTGGATCCAATTGGGAACCAATCTTCAAAACTTTCGTCGGATCAGTTTTATCAACAGGAATTTCCACTGTCGCTTCATTAGGAGTTGCATTCCTAGCCTCTGGTTCCTCGTCTTTTCTAGGATCCAGGTCTTCAGGCGTTCCTTTGGGCAACTCCCTTGGGTTCAGTCTCTCTAATTGCTATGCCGAGTCCCCCTTCGAGGGAGATGAGGCATCCTTACTCTCAGCATTAACTCCTTTCATCAACATCTTCAGTTCGGCCACATAGCAGGCCCGTCCAGAAACCTGATCCCCTCTTATTACTCCAGTTCCGGCTTCGGTTGGGAACTTTAGTAACAGGCACCAAGGGGCAATACAAACTCTAAATTCAGCGAGGGCAGGTCTCCCTAAAAATGCGTTATAGGGCGAATCTACATCCAATACTACGAATTGAAGCATTCGCACTCTTCTACGTTCTCCTTGCCCTAAAGTCACGGGCAACTCTATGTATCCCATGGGAGCTGTCGTCGCTCCGTTGAAGCCTCTAATCCATCCTTCACAAGGTTTCAGATCTTCGGGCTCAAGCTTCATCTGATCAAATGACTTCTTGAACAAAATATTAACGGAACATCCATTGTCTACTAATACCTTATGGACCAAGGCCGGCCCAATAGTGGTAGTAATAACCAACGGATCGTTGGTGGGAGATTGTATTCCCGTGTGGTCTCGGCTGCGAAATACCACGTCATCGAACATGGTTTTTTGTTGTTTTATAGGGGTGACATCTTCCAAATTGTCACCTTCATTCACCTCTAGATGCTTGGCAGCATTCACATATTGGTCCATTGACCTAAAACTTCGGATTGCCGGGTGAGGTCCGCCTACTATGGAGTTGATGACGATCCCTTTACCTTTCTGCTGCGCGGTAGGCTTAGGAGCAGGTAGGATTTGTTTTGGAGCCTGCTCTCCTTGCCCCCTGTCCCTTGGGGCAACCTTGTACTCATCCAACTTTCCTTCACGCAGCAGCTTTTCAATTACATCCCTCAGATGCCGACATTCATTGGTCGAATGTCCATGTGTTCCGTGAAACAAGCAAAATTTCCCTGTCGCCATTTCTTTCTCGGTCGAATCACGAGGTGGCGGTCTTTTGTACTGCAACACATTGTACGTGTCCAGGTAAATATTTTCCAGGGTGTCATTCAATGGTGTGTAGTTCTCGTAGTTCTGGAATCGGGGCCTTTTGTTTGGGTCGCTTCCCCTATTCCTGTTTCTCCTGTTACCGTTCGAATTACGGTTGTTGTTGTTTCCCCTGTTTCCAGTATTGCCGTTTCCACCCTTGTTTCCTACATTTACCTCGACCTTGCCAGAACTTTCCCCAGACTGCTTCACGGCAATATTACTCTGCACATTCTCCTTTGAAGCTGTCTCAGACTTTCTTTTTCGGTTTGCCCTGGCTTCCTCTCGTCTCAGATAAATATCGGCTTTTTCGTAGAATATCGCCCTTGTGGGAGGTGTTTTCCCAGAAAGGTAGTCTCCAAACTTGGATTCAGGATCGACTCCTTCCTTTAATGCCATCAGAATAGTGGGCTCGTGCGGGTCACTGACCTCAGTTACAGCTTGGTTAAAACGATCTAAATATGCCCTTAAAGACTCTCCTGGTGCCTGTTTGATTCTCGACAATTCAATAACACTCTTGGACTTTCGGGCATGTAATCGGAACTGGTTCATGAAACGCTCGCTTAGTTCTTTGTGATTAGAAATTGAACGAGGAGGAAGTCGGGTAAACCAAAATAATGCCACATCTTCTAGGTAGATTGGGAACGCTTTGCACTTTACTTCATCAGGGGCAGCAGCGGCATTCATAAGCCACGAATACCGCATCAAGTGCTGTCCTGGATCAGTCCTTCCGTTATATTTATCCATCTGTGGCAAGTTAAAGCGTCGGGGAAACTAGAAGTCTAGGATATCGTCAGTGAACGGAGTATGGCTTCGCTCAATGCCATAGTCTTCATTTGTATAATTCCGGCTCTCGGACATAATTCGGCGAACCATTGCCTGCACATCGACACTCGTTAGGGGCTGCTCAGGTTCCCTGGCCCTAGTGTCCGAGTTCCTTTGGGGCTCTTGCTCAGGAGATGCCCTTCTTCTTCGAGCTGCCTCTGCTCGATTCCTTTCCCTGCGTTCCCGGTCGATCTCGGGAAGAGGGGACTGGAGTCTTTGCCCCCGAGTGGGGCTATCGTTTCCTAACGCTCGTGCGATATCCTCGCGAGATCCCAAAGATCCAAACGTTAGCTGCTCCACATTCTGAGGTCGTTCGAGTGGCCTTCGTTCACGGGGCCTCTCTTCCTCGGAAGATGAAGATTGATCTATGGGTGTGTGACGAACCGGTGATGGAGTTCTCTGCCGGCGGAGCTCATTGATCTCCCGACTCATGAGCCTCATATTTTCCTACATCATGAGATTAGTGCGCTAATGAACTCTCATAGCTTCCCTCGTGCTCTCAAGCATATCAAGCAAGCGCGAGAAATCTCCTTGAGTGATGGGAGCAGATGGATTGACCTGGTCTCCAACCCTGGCGGCTGGAATTGGAGCATTCGCGGGGACTCGAGTAGATGTTCCAGCTTCACCAAGCATCGGGTCGGATCGGAGGTAGGAAGTCGGGTCGGATCGGAGCTGGGGTGCCGGGTCGGATCGGTGGGTAGCGAGCAACTCAGGTCGGTTCAGATTGGGGGAGTGCACTGCTTCAGAGTCTCCTACCCGGATCGGATCGGAGGTTTCCCCTTGTTGTCGGTTCGGATTTCCTGCATTGACTCTTCCTGCTGCTGAACTCTGCCCCCGAGACCTTGTTACAACAGCATGTTGCTGATCTTCGCCAGCTCCATTTCCTTGAACAGACTGAACTTCCTTGCCTTTTCCTTTGGCCATGAATTTTTGACAATTACTTCAACGAATGTAAGAAAGCGGAGGAACTTAAGGATTCACTTCTTTGAACTCAACGGTCCAAAAAGTAGAAAGAGATCCCGGAAAATAAAGAATTTAGATGAGGATTCTCAGTGAAAGCACCAAAATGTTAGACCCAAATGTGGTTCTAACACCCAAATTGATTAGAAACAAGATAAAATAAAACAGAAATAAAGATGAACACACAAGATTTATAGTGGTTCGGCGAAGAAATGCCTACGTCCACTTAGTTTTCACTATATTCAGTAATTCAGTTACAAATGCAATGTAAGATTCACTCACAACTCACTTTTGTTCACTCAAATGATTAAAACAAGAAATGAAAGATGATTTGGATTCTCCGGGAGTAAAGGAGTTCGGATGATGGAGGTACTTCGATTCTCAAAAATGCTGAAAAAAGATCCTTCTCTTTGTCTCTAGATGGGGTATTTATAGGTGTGAATTTGCCTGAGATTCAATCCGGGTCGGAACACGTGTCATCCATCGCACTCTCTTCGGGTTCGGATGAACTATCAAGCTGACAACACATCAAAGAGATGGACGTTAGGGGTAGGAATCAGTCATAGCCATTCCGGTTCTCCAGGCTATTTTATAGGAGATTAACCTGGATCATGGGTGCGGGTCGGAGGTGTGCATGTTGGGGGTCGGATCGGAATACCCGATCCGAACCGGAGTGGCTTGGACGTCTCTCCTTCACTGATCATACTCCGCTCCGCTGCAGCGTCGTGGCAAGCAAAAGGCTTTCCGATCCATTTGAGATTTATTGGCCTTCCGATCCGATCAGATATGCTTTCCCAATTTACCCAGTAAGAGCCATCCGATCCGAACAGGGAACTCTATCCGATCCGAACCAATATGCTGCTATCAATCTGAATTGTGGTGTTTTCTTCCGATCCGAACCGGAGCCTTATAACTTAGAATACTCTTCAATGGTTGGTTCCTTGGCTTTGTGTTGCCTAGTTCACAAAGCAGGCTAACAGAAACCAACATTGGTAATAACAATTCTGTTGTAGTGGGTCAGTCCACTGTTAGACCACCACTGTTTAATGGTAGTATTTATTCATATTGGGCATGTAGAATGAAAATATATGTACAATTAGTACGATTAGACACATGGAATATCACACAAACTGAACATGTAGAACCCATAACTAATTTTGCACAATAAACTGATGAACAAAAGGATGCTGCACAAAGCAATTCTAAAGCCATGAATATGTTGTACTGTTCATTAGATGGGAATGAATTTAACAGAGTGTCAGTTTGTAAATCTTCTTATGAAATTTGGAGAACTTTACAAGTTACTTATGAAGGAACTAGTAATGTTAAACAAACAAAGATATCAATGTTAATTAATCAGTTTGAGTTATTCAAAATGATCGAGAATGAATCTATCTCCGATTTGTATTAAAGATTTCAAGAGTTAGTGCATTCATTAATAGCACTTGGAAAAACTTATTCTGAAGAAGACCAATTTAGAAAAATATTGATTTCATTGACTTCAGAATGGGATCAGAAAATATTGGCGATTGAAGAAGCCCATAATGTTAGTGAAATAAGAATTGAGGAGTTAATCAGAAATCTGATGTCTTTTGAAGTCCACTTACAGAAAATAAAATAAAATAGACCAACTTAAACGAAATATATTACATTCAAAGAAAAAACAAATGGTTCGGACTTGAGCAGTGAAGACAATAAAGAAACGAACTTAATGAAAAAAATAGTTCAGAAAATTTTTGAAATACAGAAAGAGAAATAATTTTCAAAGTAATAACCAATGAAGTTCAAGAAGAAATGATAATCGGTGTTATAACTGCAATAAACTAGGCTATATAAAGAGAATATGTCCATACCTAGATAAATCAATTCAACAAACGGACAATAGCAATTCATCAAAGAAATGAAAGAGAGCATATGCAACAACTTTAGATGATTCAGATTCATCATCAAGTGATGAAGAGCTAGAAACTAGAAATTCAAACATATGCTTCACAACTATTCAGAATTCAGAAAATATCGATGAAATGGATCTAAAATCCAGGCACGCCTTAACTAATTTTTAATTTTTTTGGTGGATGCTTTGATTGCTTGCTTTGTTTTGATTTTAAACTTTAACATTCAAATTTGAATTTTGAATTTTGAAATTCAAAATAATAATAGTAAAATAAAATAAATTTTGGATGTTTGCTTGGATTAGTATTATTTCAGGAAATAGTTAAACCTGAAATATAAACCGATAATTCAAAACCAAAAGTCACAAAACCATATTCCTTGTGCAAATTACACATGTATGTCGACATACATATGTCCATATGTCGACATATCAGCTTATAAAATGAAATTCAAAATTTGAAGTTCAAAGGTTTAAACTTTCAAACTTCCCTCCAACTTTTCACGAACTCCCAAGGTCTGGAAAGGTGTCATTGATTTCGGAAAATTTGTGCCTATTCAATTCATATTTATTCAATCTCTATTTATATATCTATTCTCTCTACATCTTATTCAAAATTCAAACTACATTCTTCATATCTATACTCTTCAAAACCAACATTCAAATGGCTTCCTCAATCATATCTTAGAAATTGAAATTAACCAAAACCATCAAAGGATATCTCCACAATGATAAAGAGGCAATCAAAACCTATGTTGACTATATAGCAAATGCAAAAGTCAATACAGGTGCTTTCGCCATCTTTGGGGACTTATCATCCTATGATCTTACTTCTCTTTTCAATCACAATGAAGTATTGAGCCAAACTAACTCTCGGAATAACGATGACGTGTGTTACCCGAAGCTTGTCAAAATGTTCTATGCAAATCTTAATCGTGGCTTTTATGAAGGAAATGAAGATCAAATTTGGAGTAGCGTAAAAGGAACACAAATTGTTCTAGATTGCGAAATCTTGGGGAATATCTTGAATTGTAGAAGCACGGGCTCAGATTTTTTGGATTTCAAAATTGATGAAACCAATTTAGAAACTTATCACCACATATTTGAAAGCGATTCTCACATGGAATTCATAATTTGCTTTTTCCGCCCAAAAACAAGAATCGTAAACCTCCTCCTTCAACATACCATAATTCCTCATTCCGAAAATTTTAAAACCCAACTCTCAAGGTCCAAAAAGCACTCTTTGCTATTGTTGGTGGATATAATATAAACTGGGCTGACATGATCTTAATAGAGATATCAACAAGAGAAAACACTCTTTATTATGAGTTTATCTCACTCGTATTTTCAAGTATTTCGGATTTGATCTTCATGGAGAAGAATTTGTATCAAGAAAGGTGTTTGACTCCACAAACATACTCCTTATGTTAATTCCGCTCACTTTTACACCTTATGAGACATTCAAAAACAACAAGCTCAACTACAATAAGAACAAGAACCTATGGAAATCGAAGAAGAGGAAACTTCTTTGGAAAGCATTGAGTGTCCAATCAACAATAGAACCATTTCCAAAGAGATGATTGTTCAAAATCAAGTGAAAATTGTCAAAATCAAAAGAAGTTCAAAAAGAGTTTTACCAAAATGACTAAGTTTACGGGAAAGACAAGAAGAAAACTTGGAATTTCATGTTCCTCCTCATCATTCGCTGATATCTAGCACTTCTATTTTAAGTTATCTTTAGTATTTGCTTGTATTTTAATTTCAAATCTCGTATTTAGTGTCTCGTAATTAGTTGGGTGTATTTTTTTTGAAGAAATAATGAATGGAGTTTTATTTATGTCAAATCATCTTTAAGTTACTGTAAAAACTTTATAATTAAATATAATTAAATATAATAACAAAAGATTCAAAATTTCAAAAAATTTAACAAAGTATGTCGACATACATAATTGCTTATGTCGACATACATAATTGCTTATGTCGACATATATTTGCCAGTTTTTCAAAAAAACTCAAAATTTAAAATTAAATATCTAACTCATGTCCATTCAAATCCAATGAATTCCAGACCCTATTTATGCCTATTTCTTCCAGAAAAAATCACTATATTATTCCTCCTTCTTCTCTATCCAATTCTTATCAAAACTATAGCAAATACAATTCATAACTTGAGTGAAAAACCTGAAGAAACACTGAAGTCCTTTAAGAACATCCTTTCATAACTTGAGTGAAAAACCTGAAGAAACACTGAAGTCCTTTAAGAACATCCTTTCTATAATACTACGAAACCAGTATCATCTTGAATTAAGCCAAATAAAGATGTTTGAACAACAAGAGAAGTAGTTCGATACCATTCGTTGGCTAGTATCTTCTCCTATAAGAGATGAAGATAACATTCTTGCTAAGGCACCACCAACAAAAGAAGATGAAGACTAGGAAGTCAACAAGAAGTGTAACAACCCGGAAAATCTGAGCCAATTTAAATTTTTTATTTTGGCCATTTTAGTGAATTTTGGATATTTAAAATGAATTATTTTAAATAATAACGTCGAGAAATTTATTTTGAACTGAATTAGAACGTATATATTTATTTGAATCGATGTTAGAATATAAATATTTATTTTTAATTATAAAAGGAATTGAAAATGGTGTGGTAATTTGAAATTTCGATTTCAAATGAATGTACACGATTCAAAATAAACCGGATTTTGGCGAAACCAAAAATAATTGAATCAATTTAAGAATATCTTTCCAATGAATCTGAAAAATCAAAATTTCATAGCGGGAATAAAAAGTTATGCCCTGTTGAAAATTCAGAATAGCCGCTATGGAATTTTGGCACTTAAAAATGGAAATTTTGCAAACGACCTCCGTTTTCGAAGAAACCACTTTTTTGGATCCGGGGTGTCAAGTTATTGCTAGATTCCAAAATTCATAATTTTTTGAATTAATATGTGAGCGTGGCATGAGAAAACGTGTTTTAACAGTTCCAGTCAATTTGGATCGACAAGAAAATGGCCATTTTTCAAACGGTCTTCAAATTTGAAGAAATTAGTTTTGTTAGGATCGTATCGTCAATACGAAGCTAGAACTAATTTTTCTGGAATTAATGGGGTCCGTATGTGACCCCAATAAATTGAAATGTATGCTTAAAATTCAATATAATGATTTAAATGTTAATTTAAATGAAAAGTGATCGAAACGATGGAATTGGCTTATGAAACATATCCCATTGTGTTCGGAGTGGGAGTGATTAGCTAAGGGCGACACTCATTGGGTTTGATTTGGAGTTTGTGGCGATTTGGGGTTTTAAAAAGAATTAAAATATTAATAATATATATATGTATATTCAACTCTCTGTTCGACCCTAACATAACTCCAACCCACGGTCAAACTGATTCCCCCCAAATCAAAAAGGCCGTAGCCCTAACCAAAAAATGGCGGCGACGAACGCCATCGTGTCTCTGACAGCCCCGCCGCTGCTCCAGGCGGGGCTGCTCCCCCAGTCGTGGCCCCTTCCCTCGCGACGCCCTCTCTCACTCTCTCTCCTCTCTCCTATTACCCAATGCAAGACCGAACCCTAAACCGCCTGAACCCGCTCCACCAGCGACTTCACCTCCACCGCACCCTTGCCCCAGCGACGCCACACCCTGCCACCATCTTCATCCACTCCCGATTCAAATGTGATTCCTTATTTTAATTATTTTATTTCCTTTTTATTTTTTTGATAGTTAAATTAATAAATCAACATTGTTTTAAAATCTGATTGTCAACATTGTAGCAATGTTTAGAAAGTAATTTATATATATGAATGTATGAATAGATTAGGTTTCTCTATGATCAGAAAAGATTAGATTTTTACTAAAACAAAGATTTGATTTTTAAAATGTTAAAGACTTGTTTTTTTTAAAATGAAAAAGATTTGATTTTTAAATTAGGAAAGTTTAGATTTTTAAAATTGAAAGATTATATTTTTATACGAAGAATGACCTAAAAATATAATCTTTATTGTATGAAGAACGAACTAAAAATATGATCTTCATTGTATGAAGAACGAAATAAAAATATAATCTTTATTATATGAAGAGATATAAAAATATAATTTTTATATATATAACGAAGTAAAAATACAATTTTTACATAGAAAGTAGCATTGGAAAAATCTGATTTTTATAATGTAGTTTTGAAATAAAAATATGATTTTTAATATATAAACATCCTATTAAAAATGTGATATTTACTCTGAATAGTGTGAAACTGATTTCGATGGAACCTACGGGAATCAAATCCAAATCCGAACCGTTTAGAGATAAGGAATGGAGAATTGGATCCCAAAGGTGAGAACTTCTCACTTTTATTTCATTCTCTAGTTTTAAATATATACTAGGATGCAGACGGTGCTTAGCAGCACCCGACACCTGTCGTCCACAGACCATGGATGACTTGTTTGTTTGATTGATGTGTTGTGAAAATTGATTGTGTGATGTGGAATGGAATAAAATATTTTATAGTCAAAAATATAATTTTAACGTGTATATAAAATAAATATTTATAAACAAATCAGGCGATTTGTTTATGTACACACATTTGACTGATATTGATTGGGACGATAAATTTTACACATTGCCCAACTGCACAAATAAAATTCATTATTTGTTAATTGAAACCCCACATGGGTATTGGGATGATATATGACATACAGTAGTCCCGATAATTAGTTGTATGTTGAGCGATGGATTGACAGACTGTTGTAAGCGTTAAATATTTATATTTGATGCTTATGCAGTATAGAATGCACTCTGGATGATGGTTAATTATTTATTATTGTTGCTATATACATGTGTTGTATGAAATCCATATAATCAACATTATATGGTAATTGACTGTGTCTGATTCCAGTTTAGAAAGATTGAATATTTTAAAATAACGGTTATTTTAAAATAACAAATATTTTCAAATAATATTAAGAAAAGAATCAAAATATGATTTTGATGTCCGATTTGGGATGGACACGAAAATATTTAAATATATAAAGTCGTGTTGATTAGATTAACGCCATTTCGACGTGAACGATATTTATATCGATTTTATTCATTCATATAATGAATATAGAAAAGGAATTGATTTCCAAATCTAATGTTTTGAAAATACTATCATTTATATATCGATGATATGTAATATTCAATTTTGATTAGAAATTGAATAGGAAGTTGAAATCATTTTGAAAACGAATTTAAAACGAATTATAAAATACGTTTTAAATGGAAATCAACGAAATATTTATAATATATATATAATATAATGGCCTGAATAGAACGCGCCGCGCTGCGGCAGTTCGTGAATTTCGACCATTGACTTCAAACGGACATTACGGGAGATCCAACCGTCAGATTCTCCGAAAACCGGAACCGTTAGGTTCGTATCGAAAAGAGCTTTCTAACGTATACAAGAAATTAGAAATTTAATTATTTGATTTGGAATTATGTCCAAATCAAATTTGGTAAAGGTCGTTGTATGTAACGACCCGGATTTTCGGCGACTTTGGTTATCGACATAAACTCGATGTCGATAACCAAAACATCGAAAAATCCTGGTAATTAATGAAAGAAATTAGAGGGTGAGGATAGATAAGATAGAAACTTAGAATAGAAGAAGAAGAAGAACACAACATCATAGTAACACGAACCTCACAGCGGAACGAATAACATATAATATATAACATAACTTTGAAATATAACAGTTATGTATACAATAGCACTTATCAGAGTACAGCACTTACAACACAGCGGAAATAAACTATAGCTATATGATCCAGAAGCCTCCTGCTCCAGCTCTTCAAGTATATCTGTAAATCCCGACTACTTGACTGCCCGTACAAATTTAGGTACCCCAGAGTTTAGGGAAAACAACAAAGTAAACTCCGGGTCAGTCATGGGACTGGTGTGAGTAAAACAGTTTAAACAGGTATATGAACAAGTAAACGATATCTCATAAGACCACGCCGCAGAACGGAACGGGTTTTTCCCTTATGTGAATCCAAAATATATTTATATCAAAAACCTTTTGATATTATAATAATGTCTATGTACAAATAGATATCAACTAGCAGAAACGCTTTCATCTCACATTCTACATATATAGTATACAATCAAAATCGCAAGCACGTATTGGATAATGGATTTCCAACTATGACAAGGTATGGAACCACCTTCCGATCAGTGTACTCTAGGAACGATACATTGGAGTTCAATAAGAACATCTTGTAACTCAGCCACACATGACCAACCACTCATTTTGCTTGAGTGTATCGAATGTATATCACCAACAGTTGGGATTAGCAACCGTTCCCGTATATATATATGGGACAGCATTGATAGATTTAAGAAACAAATGAATATTCTCTAGATAGGTGATTATACACCCTACTTCGGTGCGACCGACTTAGCCATGCTGCCTGCCCGAGTTCTGTCATTTACCGGTTGATGAGGCTAGAAGCTACGCTTTATCATCACATCAGATTCACTTCAAACGCCACATTGTCTGATCCATCGAGAATCACTAATTGACGTCTACAACAGTACATTACGTGTTATCTAAAGAAGTTTCTTCTCCGCTTCCACTCTTGGTATAGTTGAAGAAATCAATGTACGTGACCTTTCTGGAAATACTCTGTCAGACATTCATCAACACAAGTCATCCTCATTCACTTAGAATGTCACTTCGTCATACCTGCCAAATCACAAATTGATTTATCCAAAAATAACACGGGTGTACAGCTTAGAGAAACGAATTCCTCTGCCACCAAACGTGAATACGTTTGAACAGATCAACTTACGCAATCCATTGGATATACTCTGTCAGACCTTCGTCCATACAAGTTGTCCTCGGACTGGACAAACCGAAGGCACTATTCAGTATATCCATCTTAGTCACTGTTATCTAAGACTTATACAACAGCCCATGCACTTTACTCGTCTTCAATTATCTTTGGCATAAATGATTTGCAACGCTTATGCCAATACAGAGTGGTTCTTTGGATAATAATCCAACTGGTCTCTCCATATTAACAACGTTAAAATGGTCAAAACTTCGATAGTCTGTGATTTAACCATCAAAGAAAAACAAGTGTGCAAACAACGATATTATTTCCAGATGGAAATTATATTGGTAAATCATCAACATCTATCTACATATATATTCACATTGCCTTATTTTCTATGTTTAGAAAATATATGTTATTAACACTGGAAAACGTTTTTCATTTGCTTATTTACAAATCACTACTCTTCCCCAACTATCAGTCCCTGACTGTGAACTAGTATGAGAACAATTCCCTAAGTATAAATCCCGAAGGCCGAAACCAACATTAGATAGACACTTAGAAAACCATTCAATTTACTAATCTCTAGTCAGTTCTAATTTTACTTAACTCTATTTGATTAACTCTGATTGATTAACTCTAACTGGTTAATTCTAACCGATCAACTCTAACTGGTTTTACTTGGTTTGACTAACTCAATTTATTAACTCGACTGACTAATTCAACTCGATTAACCTAACTTGATTTACTTATCTCGATTAACTAAACTAATCACTTTGATTAATTCGACTAATTCACTTTGGTTAACTTAACCAATTCACTTAACTAATTCACTTAGTTTAACTTAACTAAATCACTTAACTCCTGTCGAATAAACTTTATTCCATAACTCCTCTAACTCTATTCGAATAAACTATATTCGATTAACTCATTTACTCTATTCGGATAAACTATATTCGATTAACTCCTTCGATTTAACTCTAATCGATTAACTCCATCAAATAAACTATATTCGATAACTCCTTCGATTTAACTAATATTCTATAACTCACTTCAATTAACTAATAATCGATAACTCCTTCGAATAAACTGTATTCGATAATCTCCTCTCGAATAACTAAATTCGATTAACTTAACTTATTTAACTTAACTTGATTAACTCCTATCGAATGACTAGATTCGATCAACTTAACTTATTTAACTTAACTTGATTAACTCCTATCGAATAACTAGATTCGATTTAACTCCATTCGCTTGACTCTAGATCGCAACGATCACAATGGTTACGCCTGATTCCCTTAGGCAACATCCGACCGCCTTAGGCTATTTACAGCCCTGCGAATTACGCTAGCAGTCGTACGAGATGGCAACTTACCCTGAATACTATGTTTGACTAACTCTGTCTCAAATAACTATATTTGATTAACTCTAGTTCGTTTTAGCTCTAATCGATTAACTCTAACTGAGTAACTCTAACTCGATCAACTCGACTTGATCAACTCGACATACTTAACTCAACTGGTTAACTTGACTTACTTAACTCACTGGTTAACTTGACTTGCTTAACCCAACTGGTTAACTCTATTGAACTGGTTAACTCTACTGAACTGGTTAACTCTACTGAACTAGTTAACTCTATTCAACTAACTCGACTCGACTAACCCCTTTCGAATACCATATTCGATTTAACTCCTTTCGAATAACATATTCGATTTACTCCCTTCGAATATCATATTCGATTTAACTCCTTTCGAATACCATATTCGATTTACTCCCTTCGAATACCATATTCGATTTAACTCCTTTCGAATACCATATTCGATTTACTGTATTCACTTTACAAAAATTTCCTTTTTAACAACGTTTTATTCATTTGAAAAGATTTACTTTTAAATAACGGTTCTACACTTTAAAAATGATTTCCTTTTTATAACGTTTCCTTTTCAATTCTATTTGTAAATGGTTTACAAATATTTCCATTTCAAATTTATTCTTGAAATATTCTAACTCCTTAATTTCTCTGAAAAATTCGCCATAACCTCCTTTGTAAGGGGAGCATCGGGAAAATCCCCAAACCCGCCACACAGGCCTTTCCATTCAAAAATAAAATGGTTTGTAATCATTTCCTTCTTGAATATCTCCTATTTATAAATATTCCAATTTATAAACATTTCTTATTTATAAATATTCCACTTTATAAATATCTCTTATTTATAAATATCCCATTTTATAAATATTCTATTTTCAATATCACTTTTAAAATCCCCTTATCAACATTTCGGTATGTTATGGTATTCAATCATATCAAATCACGATGTTCAATATCGTCCAAGTACATATAATCGCCCACAGATTTTATATCACATCATATAACAATATATGAAAAACAATAAAATAACTGTTGAGGAATCCAGTTGGATCCCTCCAACCTATCTCCCTGCATCCACAGATGTTACACAATATGATTATCATCACTTTCAGTTCAATATAAATTATTCTGATAGCAGAATCAATATATAAATATTTAACGATTTATATATATATAATTACATATATATATATATATATAATTTTCACTAACTGACTAGCAGTTCAATCAATCAACCAACACACAACAATCAACAGATGATTAACAGTTCTAAAAATACATTATAAAAATATAACTGTTCAGAGTTGGTGAGTTTTACTCACATTGGACTGTTATCATTAAAAACGATTAACTGTCTTTGATTCAGACGGACAATTTATTTTGCCATAAATTGTAATGAGCTCTGTTTCTCTCCCGGTCAGTCTCATTGTGTTGCTCCCGTCCATACGATCCAAACGGATCCAACTATTCATGATTCTGATATCGTATGTGAAAGTTACGATAAAACAAAGTTGAATACACACTTAAATTTTAAATAAACTTAGAAATTAAAATCCCCTTTTGGGCCTTACCCTCATAACCCTGGCCCAAGCCCATCCCACACCGTTTAAAACCCGAACTGTACGTTGGTCTTTCTTCCCCAAATCATACTGTAACCTGCTCCTAAATCCCCAAAGCCACAGTCGACCCTCTCACCTCCTATTCTCCTCCTCTAATAGTTTTAAATTCAAATAAAAATTTCCATAAATCACCTCTTCATCTCCTCTTTCACGTCATACCACCATCTCCCAACTCGGCCTCTCCCATCAAGAACCGATGATGGCACCAACGTGCCAATACAGTGACGATTGCGTCACTTCTGGACTTCGATCCTCACCAAAAGCTCAAAACACATTCCACTCGACACCACAACCACCAATCCGTCATCAAAAATCCATATCGACGCTCCTATGATCCACGATTTCAAACCCTAGGCCTTCAGTCAGTTTTTCAAGCATCAGGAATTCGCGTCGAGTATACCAGAAGTTGTACTGGGGTGACGGGAATTGCTAGAGGAACTCAATTATGTATAAATATTAATTTATAAGAATTTATTTGTATATCCTTTGATTTTTCTTTGCTGCCATTTTTGCTGCGTTTTTTATTTGTGGCGGCGGATTTATTTTGGCTGAGGGAATTAGGTTTTAAGAATGGTTAGAGGGGTATTTATAGCATCACAAAATATCTAGATATTTTTTTTAATATTTAATATTTTATTTTGTCCATTTCTCATCATATCCGACTTCTAAAAATTTCTGCGGTCACATACGATACCCAAAAATCACGAAACTGGACATGTAGCTACAGCTCGACATTACAGTCCCAACGAAACTGGTGTCGTCGAATTCCGACTTCGTATGCTCACACATCGTATTTTTAACAATCAAAATACTGACTGTTTTACACTCTAAAAATCCGTACGGCCACACAGTGACTCTAAAAATCACGAAACTGGAAATCTAACAACCATTTGATATTGCAGATCCAACAAAACTGGTTTCATCGAATTCCGACTTCGTTTGCAAAACCGGCTATTTTTAAAGCTCTGGATGACCCATTTAAATATATAAATATAATTAAATTAAATATAAATAAATTTATTTTATCGTATATCTTCACATATGATATCGTACAGCTCCAGAATATCATATCAGAATTTACAGCTTGATATTTCAGATTCTAGATTATCTCCATATTCAGTTTATACTGAAAATCCATTTATAACGTATATAAAGCATCGCAAATTATAAAGGAATTTCACAGCGACTTTTCTGAAATTTGATTTGGACGTACATCAAAATCTACCCGACGAAACCCCGATTTTTCTCTTCCACCAGAAAGATATACTCCACCAGCTCCACACGTTTCTTGTTTCATTGAAATCCGGCTTAAAACGAATAATGTACATTCAGTTGAAGTTCAAATCGCCAAATCGCGAACTGCAGCGCCATTTCAAGCTCGATTTTAATTATAATATAATTATACGTTTCAAACTGACGTCGATTGAATATATTCGTCAATATAATTCAACTCTAAGCTGAATTAAATCCTAGGGATAAACCAGTTCACCTTATATTGTGATATCCAATATTTTTTATTATTTCTGAATAAAATATATTATTTAATTTAATTAAATATTCCATATTATTTAATTAACGACGATTAAATTCCCTATATCACTATTTTAAACAATTAAATAAATTAATTATACCCCTAGAAAATGCGGGTCATTACATTTTAAGTGCATTTCGATGGCCGTTTATGGAAATCGACTGTACGGGCCTTGATAAAATTATTAAAAATATCAATAATTAGTGTAAAATCATAAGAAATGATTTGGAAAGAATTGGGGAGAAAATTCCATATTTGAAAAGATAAAAATAGATTTTTATCGAAATGAACTATTTATGAACTAGAATTATAATCCTAATATTTTTAAATAAAATAAATTGGATTTGAAATGGTTTTAAAAATAACCAGAATTTCCAATATATAAATTGAAAATGGATTTGAATCGAAATTGTCTTCGGAATGTTTCAATGTTGGATTTCATGATTATACAGATACTGTTATGGAAATTTGGAAGATATATATATCGTTATTCCAATACGATATTTGTTGGTTTCAGGATTTGATGTTAAATATAAGCTAATATATTTTCTATTCAGAGCATTGTATTTAACATCAAATTGGATTTTGGGTTTGTCATGAATGGTATCTTTAATAATACTGCTCTTAAACCCAATGGAATTAAGGAAATTAGCATCTGACTGGAGATTAGTTAAGTTGAATGGTTTCCTGGGTGTTGATCTGATGTTGGTTTCGGCCTTCGGGGTTAATACTTAGGGAATTGTTCTCTTACTAGTTTACGGTTAGAGACTGATGGGATTTTTGGTTTGTCATGAACTGTGTTTTAAATGGCACTGTTCTTAAACCCAGGGTGAAAAGAATAAATCTTTTAATTAATATTTGAAGAAGAATTACCAATTAATTAACATTTAATTGGAACTGAAAATAAAAGGTGAATTGGGTTTATTGTGAACTGTGTTTTTAACGACATTCATTCTTTAACCCGATTTATCGTGAAATGTGATTTGGAATTTTTAAATCCTTTTTTAAGATTTAAAGGAGATTTTCTGAAGTAAAGTTTACCAATTTAACATATTAAATTGGAATTGAATGGAATTCTATTTGGTGAAAATCAAAGTAAGCTTCTGTAGAGGAAGACGGTTAATATATATGGAATTTAAAAGGCTTTGTCGTTATTCCATTTATATTATCGGTTGGATATGGAAGTTTATATCGATTATATGTATATATATATATATATATATCGATTTGATTTCCATGAAGATTCCATTGTTAATGGAATGTGATTTTGGGTTGTCGTGAATGATATCTTTAATAATATTGTTCTTAGACCCAATGGAGTTAAGAAAATCAGAAACTAACTGGCGATTAGTTAAGTTGAATGGTTTCTAGAGTATTGATCTGATGTTGGTTTCGGCCTTCAGGGTTAATACTTAGGGAATTGTTCACATGCTAGTTTATGGTTAAAGGCTGATGGAATGGAATGTGATTTTGGGTTTATCGTGAACCGTGTTTTAAATGACATTGGTTCTTTAACCCAATTAAAGACAAGATATGATTTCCCAAGTTAAACAATCGTTAATATTGATTTTTGGGAAGATTAAAACCAAGTGGAGTTTTAATGCATCTTTAATTAGATTGAAATGATATCCAAAAGACGATTAAAGAATAAATTTAAAGAATTTATCTTTGATAAAATTGATGGGAAACTTTCCCAAAGTACAAGAATAGTTGAATAAAGAAATATTCTGGATCGGAATGAGGCGTATGTTGTGTTTTATAGCACTTGGATGATTAACTGATTCAACGATATGTTGAGGATGAAGACGGTGGTTAAAGACCGTAGGTCTTCACGTCATTTGGATGATTACCGATGTCTTGATTGGACTGTACACCGAAGGCAAGGTAATAAGTGGTGATCGTCCAAATGTACTTGGAGATCGATCGGATATGCGAGGGCCTCTCCCCTGTATTGGACATATGGGGGAGGAATAAGGTGCCTCTGGTTTCATTCAGACCCAGAACGAACAAGTAAATGGATGTGTGTCTGACATCGAATTTCATTATGTGTGATTGATATACATCGATTGCAAAGCGTGAATTGCCAGTGCAGCATGCTGAGATGCCAATGATCAAGGCTTTTGTTGAAAAGTAGAGTCCTGTGGTTGATGATCAAAGCACGGCTTTAATATAGCGTAGCTTTGTGTAGCGTTAATTCGCAAGCCTCACACACCGGTGTGAACCAGATACGGGAGAGGACCTCGAGGAGGGTATGTGTTTCCTTTTAGCTAGGAGTGGTGTCAGCATTTTGCAAACCCTGGCATTTTACTTATGTGGATGATGGATAGCGAGGCGCCTCGATTATATCGGTCGATCCAGGACCGATGGAGTCATTTGGCTCACTGACACCCCATAGGGCGGGGAAACGCATGTTCAGGCATTCTAATCCACTCTATGTGGACCGGCCCTCACGATCCAAGGATCATTCGAGATCTGATCCTGAGGGGTGGGCTAGAGAATCTTGAAGTGGTAAGGACGATCCCTTGCCTTCGTTCACAGATGGAAATCCAACTTCCAATACGTAACATTTGCGGTTTTGATTGTAGAGCCTAGTATTGTCAACATGATATATGGTACCCATGTCGTCTATGATTGATACTTATGATTGAAATTGTTTTGACACTATACACTTATAGTAATAATAAAAGATGAAATTTCACGTACCAAGCATATTTGGCTATTATAAAGTAAAACTGTAATAACCCGTGTTTTTATAACGTGTAATAACCATAAATCAAGGCGGAATTAATTTTTAAAATAAGAATCGAGGGATACAGGTTGCTCCATTTCTTTCGTCTTGAAATTCTGCTTGGAAACGAGTCCGAGTTTTCGAAAATCGGAGTCTGTATGACCAAGTTATGACCTTTCGAAGTTTTCAGAAATTTTCAAGTTCAAAACAGACTCAATTCGAATTCAAAAATTCGAATTTCAAACCTCCAAATGGACTGGGTGGGAAATTTCCCGCCCAGGACCAGGTCGACCTGGGGGTTGACCATGTAGTCGACCTACCCAGGGCCAGGTCGACCATAGTGTCGACCTGGGGGTCGGCATGGTGCCCGAACCGATTTCTGAAGCTGGATTCACTTTGATGTATTTGGCCTCGTTTCTGTCCACGTTCGTTGACCTGACCCTATAAATACAGCCCCTAACACCAGTCTCTCTACACAAAATTCTTTCTGACTTTATGCTGCTCTAATTCTAGTTGAAAAGTTTGAGAGAAGGACTACTTCTTCTACATTGAGACTACGTTAAGGAAATTGCTGATTTGGGGACTTCTATTAGGACTTGACTAAGCATATTCAACATCGACTCTCTTTTTCTAATTCTCGAACCACGATCTGTAAGCCCCAGTTATTTTCAGATTTGAACTGTAAATGTAATATGAATATGATGTAAATTGAAATTGGACCTATGTATGATGACTGTTTACATTCATTCTTGTTCATCATGGATCTTGACTCTTGAATATTACTATGACATTGATTTGGGGCCTGTTCATGTTGTAAACCAAAGAGAAACCCCTCATATTATCTTGTTGAACCTGCTATTAGTCACAAGTTTATGACTATCACCTTATGACAGTCATATCATGATTATACTATCACCTTATGACAGTCGTTACCATGACTATACTATCACCTTATGACAGTCGTATCATGACTATACTATCACCTTATGACAGTCGTTACCATGACTATACTATCACCTTATGACAACTGTTATTTTGACCAGTACCTTATCTTGCTAGATTTGGAATCTTTATGTTTGAGGCCAATATTTTATATGCCAGTAAGGTTTTAATCTTTTATTTCAAGTCATATCATGCTATGCTAGTAATCACTTTTGCCACATTATACCCGTTCCTTTTTAAGTTATTCCCTATTAGATTTATTTGTATCGATTCGAACTTAGTGCGATGGGAATACGATTTGGGTAGACGAGGTAAAACATAATTTAGCTTTAAACCTGAACATGAACGTTGTTATGACTTGAACCTAAATATGGACATTAACTTGACACAATTTGACATGAAACATACCCAGGAAACTTGACATGAAATTTTGAACGTGGGCATGACAATTAGATAACTTGAAAGCGGCCAACTCGAGGTTGGGTTGAGTTTGTAGTGTAAATCTGCTCGGAACCACCCGGCAAATCCAGTGGCTACAAACAATAGGATCCAATGTGGGTAGTTGGTCATATCACATGTAAAACCCGAGGTTAGACTGGGTTGTGGTGAAAATCTGTCCGGAACCGCCCGGCAAATCCAGTAACCACAACAGTTAGTCTAATGTGAGAAGTTAGCATGCACTAATGAATCAATGCCACATGATAGGGTTAAGTCATGAACCACTTGAATATACTTAACCAACTTGACACGATGAATTGATAGGGTTAAGTCATGAACTGCTTGAACACACTTAACCAACTTGATACACGATCTGGATAGGGTTAAGTCACGAATTTGAAGGATAACACTCAACCCATTAGAAACCCTAGTTACGCGGTCCTTTTCAGCAGTAACCCACTTGGATGTATCACGATACCCTAGGACTAGGCAGGGTGGGGCATGATTACTGGGCTGATTGTAAGTGACCAGAACGACGACTGAGTAGGTGCGCCATTGTAGGTTCAGGCGGGCTATGGTCGTGCACGTAGTCCGGAGTTGAAAAAGCAGGCATTGGGCACCCGTAGATTTACACTGTGCGTGCTTGATTCGTGTCGGTGGTTGGCACCATAGGACTTGATACACCCTATGGTGGACCTAGCACAGGTAACTACATTTCTGGATAGGGCCATATGACATAGACACATGACGAGCTAGGACTTGTAGGGAGTCGATCGAATAGTAGATCATACTGTAGGACCCCGTAATTGGTCACTTTATGATACTGGGCCAAGGGAAAATTTCATGATTAATACTTGACATGGGTCAGAAAATGTAACGTCTCGCATTTTTGTCGGTTGGTATTTGGATATTTAAATCAGTTTAAATATTGAATTCGTAATATAAATGGATTTATATATTAATTAAAACGAAGTAGAACGTATAAAAATATATATTAATTATAATTGAGCCCGTAATATCGCGGCAGTTCGTAAATTAACGTTCTGAACTTCAACTGGGTGTACAGGATTCATTTTGAATCGGATTTCTTCGAAACGAGAAACGTCGGAATCTGTTGAACTGTATCTTTCTAATAGAAGTGAAAAATCAGGATTTCGTTGTATATACTACAAGATATGTCCAAATCAAATATTCGAAAAGTCGCTGTGAAATCATATATCGACCGTAACAGTTATTTGGATATAACTTGATATCGGTTGCAAACCGGGACAAGGTTCTTTCGAGGCGCAGCGATAATTTAATTTTTAGAATTTTACTGTAATTTTTAATTAATTAAATATGCATCTTTTTATTTGGAATATTTGGCACCCTGTATCGGTATTTCGGGGTTTCAAAATATAAGTCAATCTACCGGTATTATTATATTTTTGGGACCGGGACACCTCGTTGAGCACGACTGTATTTTTATTTCGGTCGATAACAGTCCCTAAGCAATATATTTTATTATATGACACGGTACCCTAAAATATCTACACAACAAAACAAAACGTAAAATCATATTACTTAAGAATCCCGCAAAACCCATTACTCTACGTGAAGCCGCATGTCTAACCTAAAGCTAAAACAAGAAAATATCCCTAAATTCACGGCATCATTTCTGGGACTAGCACGTCCACCTATTGCTTACATTCAACGCAACCCTCCATTTATATAAAAGCAGCCTTGTTCTTCTTCTACCAACACGCAGCAAAAACAACTCATACTCACCGATCTGAAATCCATAAAACTCATTTCTTAATGGAATTAAACCTCTTTTGATCCAATGAAAACGCTGCGAGCTCACTCATCACACCAGTAAGGAAAGTGAAGGGAACAACCAAGCATCAGGCCCTTTCGTCATCTTCAAGTAGGAAGAGACTAACGCACTACATGAAGCAGAAGGGGATGGCATAAAGTAATTATGGTGCGAGTTTAAGTCAATGATAGGGTACGGCTGTGAAACCATGAAGATGAAGTAGTGTATTTTTGGGTAATATGGACATGAAACGGTGAAGCAGTGGATAGCTGGAGCGGTCATGGCAGTACAAGGTGACGGAGTTCGGGATCTGGTTTGTGTAGTAGTGCGTGGAAAGAAGGGAAGCACGCAAGTGATGAGTGCAATAGTACATGGCGTGTGTCCTCAACTGAAGTGGCGAGTGTGCTGACAAGTGCGGAACTTGTGAAGTGGGAGTTACTGTGTTAATGGATCAAAGGAGGGGCACTTTCGTACAGGAAGAAAACGCAAGGAATGAGGTCATGAAAATATGGTAATGCTGTTCTAAATGACATAATGGAGCATGCAGTTTAACACGTTGAGGTAAGTGGTGATCTTTGTGTGATGTTATAATGTGTGAGGAAGGAACACCGTACGGTGGAAACCGGTTGGGAGGTGCTGCATGAAATAGAGTCACAGCAGGGTTTGTGAAAGTCTTGGTGCTTTTTTTGATAGTGTATTAGATGCTACTTTCACTAGAGCAGGTGGTGCGTTGAAACGAAATGATGGAACAATGAAATGGAGAAAACGAGGAGCTGAAGACGTTCAGGGTTGTGTAGGAGTTGATGAAAATGGGGTGTGGAACCACATGGTGTGACTGGAAGGAATTATGGGGTGGCACCATTCTGTGAGGTTATGTCATTAAAGAAGAAGTGTAAATGGACGCGGGCATGGGTATTTATGAAAGTTGATGGGCCGATTTCTATTAGGTGAAGCCCATGTAATCATTAAGTAAATAAAATAAAGAGAGAGGAAAAAGGGCAGCAAAGAAGAAGTATAACATGAGGAAGGGCAGAATGGTAAACCAGATATTTGGAGTGCGGATACGAGTCTAGTATCATATTATTGGTACCGTCGGAATCATCTAGTCACAGGCTTCACAACGGGAATGGTCTAGAGGCGTTGGAGCTCATTTGAATTTTGATGAAACAAACCGTCCGACTAGATCAACTAACGCAAATCGTTATTTAACGGTTAACGCGCGAAGGTGAGTAAAATCACTAACTCTGATCTATTTTTATAATTATATTTTAATGTTGTCTGAATGCTGTGTGATGGTCGATTAGGTAGATTACAAGTAATTTGGTTCAATATTATATACCGTTACATATGTACACACCATTGGTTGGACACTGATTCCATCGATTAGAATGTCCCCTAGTATAGAGTTAGTGTAAATTGTGTTGACAGACATCTGTGGATGCGGAAACCGGTTGGAAGAATCCGACCGGATTCCTCAATATTTGTATGTACTGTTTGTTGTATAGTATTTATATATACGACCTGAACCTAAATAACATTATTAGGAATTATAATCTGATAGGCTAGTTAATATATAGTTTTAAACCAACAAATTATAATAGGATATGTAATCAGTATTTAGTTATAAACTTGATATTGATTTAATAAGAACCTGACTTAGAAACAGAGTTTATCAAATGAAATGAGAATATAGCAGCGTATTGCAATAGCTATAAAAGAGAATACAACAGCGTATTGCAGTAGTTATAAAAGAGAATATAGCAGCGTATTGCATTAGTTATAAAGGAAAAGATAGCAGCATTAGTAAAATATAACGGTTTTAAAGTAAGTCGATAAGTTATAATGTTTTAAAAAGATATACTGAGCATGATAAGGAAGGTGATATAGTTTGAAAGAAATTAGAACCCGTTGTACGTTGGTTAAGTTGAGTAACTTTCGAGGCGTCAATCTGATGTTGGTTTCGGCCTTCGGGGTTGATACTTAGAAATTTATTCACTTACCGATTTATAACGAGGAACTAATAGAGTAGAAATGAAGGGAAGTCAGGAAGAGTTTATAGAAATATGGGAAACTAGAAAGTTAGTATTAAATAAAAGGGCCAGTGTTTGTGAATGGATGTTTGTTTTTACTTCGATAGTTAAATAACCGACTATCGAAGTGTTTTGACCATCGTGTCAATACGGAGAGACCGGTTGGATTTATTATCCGAAAACCACTCCGTATAGGCATAAGCGTTGCGAATTAGATATGCTGTAGATAATTGAAGACGGAGTTAAATGCAAGGGTCGTCCAGTTCTAGGACGATGTTTAATTGTTTGTCCAGTCCCAGGGCAACTTGTATGGACGAGTGTCTGACAGGGTATTTCCAACGGTCGCGCCGTTGATTTCATGAATATACCAAGTTGGTGGGGAGAAGGTGACTTCTCTTTATTCTACACCCAGTGTGCATTTGTGTAATCAATGTGTGATTACGGATTTGACGATGTGACATTCAAAGTGAATGGTGATCAGATGTTCTGAAGATAGACGTAGCCTCTAGCCTCACAACCAGGAATGACACAAGTTGGGCTAGGCAGCATGGCTAGTTGGGTCATCCCCAAGCAGGGTGTATTGTCACCGATCTAGAGAAAATTCATATTTATACTTCTTTTCGATTCTGTATCTTCGGATGACGGTTGGATGGCCTACAACCGTGGTGGCAATATATTCGCGACACTCAAGCTAAATGAGTGAGCGGTCATGTGTGGCCGGGTTGCAAGACGTTCTTGTTGAACCCTGAGTGTATCCCCTCTAGAGTACACTATTCAGAAGGTGCTCCCATACCTTGTCTGTTGAAATCCATTCGCCGATAAGTGCCCTGCGGTTTATGATTTTTCACTATATATATGTGGAACGTGAGATGCAAGCGTTCTGCTACTTGTATAATTATTTGTTTAGACACTATCATAATATCACTGAAGTTTGATATAAAAATATGTTGGGTTATAGTAAGGTAAAAACCGTCCATGTTTATGTGTGGGCTGGTCTTACTATTATCTTCTTGTTTTGAAAAGGATTTTCAAAGTTAAACAGTATGGTTGGAATTTACTCACACCAGTCCCATGACTGACCCAGAGTTTATTTTGTTTGTTTTCCCTAAACTCTTGGGTGCCCAAATTTGTACGGTCAGTCAAGTGTTTCAGGCTTTGCAGATTCACTTGGAGGAGCTCAAAAGCAGGAAGCTTCACCACTAGTTATGTAGAGTTATTTTCGCTGTGATATGATGTATTGTACTCTGATAATGGTATGTATATACAATACAGTTTTGTATTCAAAGTTATGTTATATAATACATCTCATTTTGTTCCGCTGCGAGTTTCGTGTTACTCTGATTCTATTCAGTTGTGATCTTCTTCTTCTTCTATTCTATTAGTTCTATCTTTTCTTTCTCACCCTCTAAATTCTTCTATTAATGTCCTGGTGTTTTCGATGCTTGAATAGTCAACAGTGTGTTTTTATGTTGATTTTCTGGGTCGAAAATCCCGCCGTTACAGATGGTATCAGAGCTGAAGGTTAAGTGATTACCTTGGCTCTGTGGCGTAACTCAATAGAGATGGAGTTAGTTGTACTCTAGATTGAGTTTGAGTGTATATAGATGAGCGCGTATTTGTGAATTAATAAAAAAACTGTTTTATATTGTGTTGACTGGTCAGTCGAGTGGTTTATGAATTCTGGTCGAAACAGTAATGCAAACTGGATCGATAGGTGTTTCTAAACTCTTGAACAGAGTAATTCGACATGATATTGTTTTGAAAGCGGGGTAAATAAAATAATTTTACCCAAAGTATATTTTGATATAAAAAGAAGTGTATATCTTGATATTAATATAATATATTGGATATGTGATCATTATTATGATCGAACAGGATTATAATTAAGTTGGTTATATAAACTACCAATCGAAATATTATATAAGTATGATATGCAAAATCAGATGAGCTGAATCTGAATTAAAGACCAGAATTGAAATAAAACTCTAGAAACTTGGAAAAGAATTGAAATTGAATTTGGATAAAATATAAGGGAATTTTAAAATCCTGGGAGATTTGAAAATTTGTTTTCCAAGTGCTGTGAATGATATTTTGAAGTAATATTCAAAATGAAAATGTTTGAAAAATGAGTTTTGAAAAATGATAATAGTATTGAACTCACTTCGATTACTGGAAAATAAATTCCGATGATGAAGCGCGCCGTTATCGGTGTTCATTTTCGAGTTGCTAAGTGACGGATTACTACCAAAGATTTTGTTTTGTATTGTTTGAGAAACAAGTTGTCAGAAATTCAAATGTTTTGAATTATAAATGATTTCAAACTAATTTGAAATAAATCTCAGGAATTTGAATTCTAAAATAAAAATTTAACTTATGGAGTTAAAATGGTAAAAATGGAATTTAAACAAAGATAACAAAACTGGACTGAATTTGGAAAGAACAGAATGAAAATTATAAAAGAAAAATATTGGAGATTCGAGTTATTGAAAATGAATTGATTCTTGGAGAATAAGAATCGAATTTTGAATTAGAGATGGAGATAACTGATTTGAGAAATAAATCAGTAAATGGAATGTCGTAATAAAACTTAACAAGGTTAAGAACTGAGAGTGGAATCGTAGTTGAAATTGAAATTTGGCTTAGTAAAAGCGAAAGACTGGTTTGAGAATGGATTGATGGGAGATCAACCAAGGATGCTTGGATATGCTGGTTTGATAGCAGATGGCAGAGATAGAGTTGAATGCCCAACAGAGAAGGTACACGTTTTTATATGAGTATGAGATATTTATGAGCCGGTTTGACAAGCCGTTTGGCTGTTTGATTTCTTTTGGATTGGAGGAGGCCCGGAGTGGCAAGTTGTTGTAGTACCGATTGAGCCGTGCAGAGGAGATGTTGGCGAGATTCTCTGAAAATTTAAGCTGTTAGGAAATTTTCAGAAATTTTGAAAATATTCGAAATAATAAGGAGTTAATATTTTAATTGGAAATAATCAGTTCAGTGGAAACTGGAATTATGAAGTAAACCAAAAATATTTTTAACCATGTTATAACAGAGATTGTAGCATTTTCCCTATCTTAGCAATTTCGAGGACGAAATTATTTTAAGGGGGAAGGTCTGTAACGTCTCGCATTTTTGTCGGTTGGTATTTGGATATTTAAATCAGTTTAAATATTGAATTCGTAATATAAATGGATTTATATATTAATTAAAACGAAGTTGAACGTATAAAAATATATATTAATTATAATTGAGCCCGTAATATCGCGGCAGTTCGTAAATTAACGTTCTGAACTTCAACTGGGTGTACAGGATTCATTTTGAATCGGATTTCTTCGAAACGAGAAACGTCGGAATCTGTTGAACTGTATCTTTCTAATAGAAGTGAAAAATCAGGATTTCGTTGTATATACTACAAGATATGTCCAAATCAAATATTCGAAAAGTCGCTGTGAAATCATATATCGACCGTAACAGTTATTTGGATATAACTTGATATCGGTTGCAAACCGGGACAAGGTTCTTTTGAGGCGCAGCGATAATTTAATTTTTAGAATTTTACTGTAATTTTTAATTAATTAAATATGCATCTTTTTATTTGGAATATTTGGCACCCTGTATCGGTATTTCGGGGTTTCAAAATATAAGTCAATCTACCGGTATTATTATATTTTTGGGACCGGGACACCTCGTTGAGCACGACTGTATTTTTATTTCGGTCGATAACAGTCCCTAAGCAATATATTTTATTATATGACACGGTACCCTAAAATATCTACACAACAAAACAAAACGTAAAATCATATTACTTAAGAATCCCGCAAAACCCATTACTCTACGTGAAGCCGCATGTCTAACCTAAAGCTAAAACAAGAAAATATCCCTAAATTCACGGCATCATTTCTGGGACTAGCACGTCCACCTATTGCTTACATTCAACGCAACCCTCCATTTATATAAAAGCAGCCTTGTTCTTCTTCTACCAACATGCAGCAAAAACAACTCATACTCACCGATCTGAAATCCATAAAACTCATTTCTTAATGGAATTAAACCTCTTTCGATCCAATGAAAACGCTGCGAGCTCACTCATCACACCAGTAAGGAAAGTGAAGGGAACAACCAAGCATCAGGCCCTTTCGTCATCTTCAAGTAGGAAGAGACTGACGCACTACATGAAGCAGAAGGGGATGGCATAAAGTAATTATGGTGCGAGTTTAAGTCAATGATAGGGTACGGCTGTGAAACCATGAAGATGAAGTAGTGTATTTTTGGGTAATATGGACATGAAACGGTGAAGCAGTGGATAGCTGGAGCGGTCATGGCAGTACAAGGTGACGGAGTTCGGGATCTGGTTTGTGTAGTAGTGCGTGGAAAGAAGGGAAGCACGCAAGTGATGAGTGCAATAGTACATGGCGTGTGTCCTCAACTGAAGTGGCGAGTGTGCTGACAAGTGCGGAACTTGTGAAGTGGGAGTTACTGTGTTAATGGATCAAAGGAGGGGCACTTTCGTACAGGAAGATAACGCAAGGAATGAGGTCATGAAAATATGGTAATGTTGTTCTAAATGACATAATGGAGCATGCAGTTTAACACGTTGAGGTAAGTGGTGATCTTTGTGTGATGTTATAATGTGTGAGGAAGGAACACCGTACGGTGGAAACCGGTTGGGAGGTGCTGCATGAAATAGAGTCACAGCAGGGTTTGTGAAAGTCTTGGTGCTTTTTTTGATAGTGTATTAGATGCTACTTTCACTAGAGCAGGTGGTGCATTGAAACGAAATGATGGAACAATGAAATGGAGAAAACGAGGAGCTGAAGACGTTCAGGGTTGTGTAGGAGTTGATGAAAATGGGGTGTGGAACCACATGGTGTGACTGGAAGGAATTATGGGGTGGCACCATTCTGTGAGGTTATGTCATTAAAGAAGAAGTGTAAATGGACGCGGGCATGGGTATTTATGAAAGTTGATGGGCCGATTTCTATTAGGTGAAGCCCATGTAATCATTAAGTAAATAAAATAAAGAGAGAGGAAAAAGGGCAGCAAAGAAGAAGTATAACATGAGGAAGGGCAGAATGGTAAACCAGATATTTGGAGTGCGGATACGAGTCTAGTATCATATTATTGGTACCGTCGGAATCATCTAGTCACAGGCTTCACAACGGGAATGGTCTAGAGGCGTTGGAGCTCGTTTGAATTTTGATGAAACAAACCGTCCGACTAGATCAACTAACGCAAATCGTTATTTAACGGTTAACGCGCGAAGGTGAGTAAAATCACTAACTCTGATCTATTTTTATAATTATATTTTAATGTTGTCTGAATGCTGTGTGATGGTCGATTAGGTAGATTACAAGTAATTTGGTTCAATATTATATACCGTTACATATGTACACACCATTGGTTGGACACTGATTCCATCGATTAGAATGTCCCCTAGTATAGAGTTAGTGTAAATTGTGTTGACAGACATCTGTGGATGCGGAAACCGGTTGGAAGAATCCGACCGGATTCCTCAATATTTGTATGTACTGTTTGTTGTATAGTATTTATATATACGACCTGAACCTAAATAACATTATTAGGAATTATAATCTGATAGGCTAGTTAATATATAGTTTTAAACCAACAAATTATAATAGGATATGTAATCAGTATTTAGTTATAAACTTGATATTGATTTAATAAGAACCTGACTTAGAAACAGAGTTTATCAAATGAAATGAGAATATAGCAGCGTATTGCAATAGCTATAAAAGAGAATACAACAGCGTATTGCAGTAGTTATAAAAGAGAATATAGCAGCGTATTGCATTAGTTATAAAGGAAAAGATAGCAGCATTAGTAAAATATAACGGTTTTAAAGTAAGTCGATAAGTTATAATGTTTTAAAAAGATATACTGAGCATGATAAGGAAGGTGATATAGTTTGAAAGAAATTAGAACCCGTTGTACGTTGGTTAAGTTGAGTAACTTTCGAGGCGTCAATCTGATGTTGGTTTCGGCCTTCGGGGTTGATACTTAGAAATTTATTCACTTACCGATTTATAACGAGGAACTAATAGAGTAGAAATGAAGGGAAGTCAGGAAGAGTTTATAGAAATATGGGAAACTAGAAAGTTAGTATTAAATAAAAGGGCCAGTGTTTGTGAATGGATGTTTGTTTTTACTTCGATAGTTAAATAACCGACTATCGAAGTGTTTTGACCATCGTGTCAATACGGAGAGACCGGTTGGATTTATTATCCGAAAACCACTCCGTATAGGCATAAGCGTTGCGAATTAGATATGCTGTAGATAATTGAAGACGGAGTTAAATGCAAGGGTCGTCCAGTTCTAGGACGATGTTTAATTGTTTGTCCAGTCCCAGGGCAACTTGTATGGACGAGTGTCTGACAGGGTATTTCCAACGGTCACGCCGTTGATTTCATGAATACACCAAGTTGGTGGGGAGAAGGTGACTTCTCTTTATTCTACACCCAGTGTGCATTTGTGTAATCAATGTGTGATTACGGATTTGACGATGTGACATTCAAAGTGAATGGTGATCAGATGTTCTGAAGATAGACGTAGCCTCTAGCCTCACAACCAGGAATGACACAAGTTGGGCTAGGCAGCATGGCTAGTTGGGTCATCCCCAAGCAGGGTGTATTGTCACCGATCTAGAGAAAATTCATATTTATACTTCTTTTCGATTCTGTATCTTCGGATGACGGTTGGATGGCCTACAACCGTGGTGGCAATATATTCGCGACACTCAAGCTAAATGAGTGAGCGGTCATGTGTGGCCGGGTTGCAAGACGTTCTTGTTGAACCCTGAGTGTATCCCCTCTAGAGTACACTATTCAGAAGGTGCTCCCATACCTTGTCTGTTGAAATCCATTCGCCGATAAGTGCCCTGCGGTTTATGATTTTTCACTATATATATGTGGAACGTGAGATGCAAGCGTTCTGCTACTTGTATAATTATTTGTTTAGACACTATCATAATATCACTGAAGTTTGATATAAAAATATGTTGGGTTATAGTAAGGTAAAAACCGTCCATGTTTATGTGTGGGCTGGTCTTACTATTATCTTCTTGTTTTGAAAAGGATTTTCAAAGTTAAACAGTATGGTTGGAATTTACTCACACCAGTCCCATGACTGACCCAGAGTTTATTTTGTTTGTTTTCCCTAAACTCTTGGGTGCCCAAATTTGTACGGGCAGTCAAGTGTTTCAGGCTTTGCAGATTCACTTGGAGGAGCTCAAAAGCAGGAAGCTTCACCATTAGTTATGTAGAGTTATTTCCGCTGTGATATGATGTATTGTACTCTGATAATGGTATGTATATACAATACAGTTTTGTATTCAAAGTTATGTTATATAATACATCTCATTTTGTTCCGCTGCGAGTTTCGTGTTACTCTGATTCTATTCAGTTGTGATCTTCTTCTTCTTCTATTCTATTAGTTCTATCTTTTCTTTCTCACCCTCTAAATTCTTCTATTAATGTCCTGGTGTTTTCGATGCTTGAATAGTCAACAGTGTGTTTTTATGTTGATTTTCTGGGTCGAAAATCCCGCCGTTACAGAAAACTAGTACAGTTGGTGCAGCGAACCTTGAACATGCGATGCCAGACTTGACTTATCATGTTATCTTAATTATCCTACTAGTTCTGTTATCATCCTTATGTTTAATTCCAGTTTTCACATATCATGTTACCTTTACTAGTTTTCATACTGAAAGTCACTAGGGCTTACCGATCTTTATGACTGACCCTTTTTCTTTCGCCCCTTTTTCTTTCGTTTTTCCCCCCAGTTTCTTAGGGAGGAAACACTAGCTCTTAGCTTGGATTTAGCTTGCTTTTTAACAGCTCATGTACGGTTTGGTCTTGGGCTTTGCTATGGCTGTTTCTGCTATTTATGGGGAATAATTTACTTTTGTTTTAAGTTTATGCTTCTTTATTATGAACTGGATGTAATGGAATAATTTGTATTTTGGATATATGAGCTTATGACTCTTTTCTGGAAAATAATAAAAAGTTGGTTTTTAATTTCTACCGCTGCTTTATTTATGTTCTGCCTTGTGATTTCTCTGTGCTTGTTTACCTAGATAATACTCCACCAAAACTAGTGCATTCCCTTTCTGAGTGACCCTAGCGGAGGTGGGGGTGTTACATTTGGTATCAGAGCAGAAGGTTACCAGGCTGGGCAAAAGTTTAAAAAACCTTCCGAAACTGTTTTCAAAACTATTTATAAAGAAGCATTTTTCAAGAAAAGTTTTATGTTTAAAAAGGTTATTCCCCAAGAAGCTATTAGCACTTCCCTTTGTTTCCTCGTTTGAATCTTTTCTTTTTGTTTTTCAGCATGGCCGATCTAAACCTTCCTGAGGGAATACCCGTGCCTGGATGGTTCCGAAGGTACTTAGAAGCCAGGGCCAACGACGCGGGCACGGCAGACATCCCTCCTCCTCCCCGAGTGGTTGCGGTTCCTCCTCCTCCTGGTACCGCCTTTGCTAAAATATGCAAAGACTTTAAAACGATGGGCGGCAAGAACTTCGTTGGAACTGAAACCTTCGTTGAGGCACGAAACTGGCTAAAGGAGGCAGAAGACTTGTTCATTATCTTTGATATGGAGGACCATAGGAAAGTTCAGTTGGCAGCATGGTTGCTGAAAGAGGAAGCTACATTTTGGTGGGAAGTCACCAACGCTACCAGTCCAATTGAGACTTGGGCAGACTTTAGAGAGAGGTTTGGGCTTAAATTCTTATCGTCAGCAGAGGAGAACCTTCAGATGGAGAGGTTCCTAGCACTCAGGCAAGGGGATATGTCTGTGAGGGAGTACGTGAATAAGTTTAATCAGCTTGCTCGGTTCGGTTTGGATTTGGTCAACACAGCCCAGAAAAAGGCTGTACACTTTGCTCGAGGATTGAACGAGCCACTACACAGCTTGGCCCTAACTCATATACCCATGGGGGCGACCTTTGAAAGCTTGGTGGATATGGCTCTACTTCATGAGGAAGACAAGAATAGCAAGAAGGAGGTTAAGCCTAATGAGACTCAGAATAAGAAAGCTGACTTCAAGAAGAGGAACAACAAGAATAACAAAAATAACAAGAGAAAGAACAAATCACGTGAGACGAGGAAGTGCCACTTCTGTGGTATTACTGGACATCTAGCTAAAGACTGTAGAAAGAAGAAGAGGAATTAGGGTGAATGCTTTCATTGTGGAGATACTGGACACATCAGCAAGGATTGCCCTAAGAAGCAAGGACAGAGGCAAGGGCAGACCCAGCGAGCAGGACCTTCTGTAGGGCAGTTGCATGCTCTCAACACCACTCCAGCTCTTGACCGAGGTAGTAATATTTCCGTAGAAAGCCTTGTTTACATTTCTGACTTTCCTGTTCGAACCTTATTTGACTCTGGCACATCGCATACTTTTATTTCTTCTAATATTGTTGAAAATCTGCACCTAAGTACCATTCTGGTTGAGGATCCTGTTATAGTTTCAAATCAAATTGGGGGATCCGCCCATTTATCTATGATGTGTGTGGATTTGAGGATCTCTATCTTAAGCGTAGAATTCATATGTAATGCTTATGTTCTCGGATTCATGGGATACGGTTTGATCCTAGGTATGGATTGGTTGTCCAATTGTGGAGCCATTCTTGATTGTGAACGAAGGGTAGTGAGGCTCATGACTTGCCTTGGTAATACCCTTGAAATTTCTTGTAACTCTAAGGGTCCGGTCATGTTATGTTATCTTGAATCCCTTGACTCATCTGACGATAATTTGCAATCTGTAAGAGTGGTCCGAGAATTTCTAGATGTCTTTGATGAAGTGAGGGGATTACCTCCTAAACGCGAGATAGAGTTCCGAATTTATCTTGTTGATAATGCCAAGCCAGTTTCTTTTCCCATTAGGCACATGGCCCCGAGAGAAAGAAGAGAGCTCAGTAAACAAATCAACGAGTTGCTTGAGAAAAATTTCATAAGACGAAGCATTTCTGAATGGGGTGTTCCGGTGGTATTCGCTACTAAGGCGGATGGATCGCTTCGTCTGTGCATAGATTATCATGAGTTAAACAAGCTGACGAAGAAGAATAGGCACCCGCTACCAAGAATCGACGATTTGTTTGACCAGCTTGTGGGAGCATCTGTTTTCTCTCAACTCGATCTAGCCACAGGATTCCATCAGCTCAGAGTGGTTGAGGATAGCATTGACAAAACTGCGTTTAGGACTCCAGATGGGTTCTTCGAATGGCTCGTCATGCCGTTTGGGCTAACAAATGCACCCGTGTACTTTGTAGATTTGATGTCTAGGGTGTTTCGGGAGTTCCTTAACAAGTTTGTGGTAGTTTTCATGGATGATATTTTGATCTTCTCAAAAGATAAAGAAGAGCATGCTAGGCATCTCCAGGAAGTCATGGAGACGCTTAGAGCACTCCAGTTAAAGGCTAAGTTCTCCAAATGCCATTTTTGGAGGAAGGAAGTTCGGTTCCTTGGGCATGTACTTTCTAAGCAAGGCATAGCCGTGGACCCCGCAAAGGTAATTGCGGTACAGGACTGGAAAATTCCTAAGAATGCAACGGAGGTGAGGAGCTTTCTCGGTTTGGCGGGCTACTACAGGAAGTTCATTAAGGACTTCGCTAAGATTTCAGCCCCTCTTACTAAATTAACAAAGAAGAACCTACCTTTTGCATGGGACATAGAATGTGACGCTGCTTTTCAGAGACTTAAGAGAGCCCTCACCACAACTCTAGTTTTAGCATTACCCAATGGAGGTAAGATGTTTACCGTGTACACAGATGTGTGCGGCACGGGATTAGGCGTTGTCCTAATGTAGGAAGGAAGAGTAATATGCTACGGGGCAGACAACTTAAAGTTCATGAGAAAAACTATCCCACGCATGACTTGGAGGTTGCCGCAATTGTTTTTACACTTAAAGCTTGGCGCCATTATCTTCTAGGGCAGAGGTTCGAGCTGTATACCGACCACAAATCGCTTAAGTACCTCTTCTCACAGAAAGACTTGAATCTGGGACAACAGCGGTGGATGGAGTTATTGGCATCATATGACTTCGATATAGCTTATACCCCTGGCAAGGGTAATGTGGTGGCGGACGCGCTAAGTAGAAAAAGGTTGACTTTGAGCCCCTTATTTGTTGAAATAAAAAGCCTTGAGTTTATAGCAACCTTTGATTTTACACCTACCGTTGAGTCATTGACTGCTACGTTAGCATCTCTTGAGCTAAGACCTACACTTCTAGATCAAGTAGGGACTTCACAGAAGGAAGACCCACAGATGGTCGGAATCATGGACAAGCTGATTAGGGGTGAGACGTCAAGTCACCTCAGTAGGTACGCCATAGATGACAAGGGATGGCTAAGGCGCGATGGAAGACTATGTGTCCCACAAGTGGAAGAATTAGTAAGGAGAGTTCTCGAAGAGGCGCATCACTCGAAGATGACTATACATCCCGGAGGGGATAAGATTTACAGGGATATGAAACGCATTTTCTTTTGGGTTGGAATGAAAAAGGACGTGGCAGAGTTCGTCTCGAAGTGCATGGTGTGCCAACAAGTAAAGGCCAAGTCGAAGAAGCCCGGTGGACTATTACACCCTTTGGAAGTTCCGCAATGGAAATGGAAGAGTATCTCGATGGATTTCGTGGATGGATTGCCTAGGTCAAGGAAGGGAAATACTAGCATATGGGTCATAGTTGATAGACTCACGAAAAGTGCTCACTTCATTCCGGTGAAGAGCAAGAGGACCGCATCAGGGCTAGCATCTATTTACCTTCGAGAAATAGTACGGTTGCATGGAGTCCCTTCTAGTGTAGTTAGTGATCGTGACCCGATTTTCACTAGCCAGATTTGGAATAGTCTGCAAGAAGCAATGGGAACACGACTGAACTTGAGCACGGCCTATCACCCACAGAGAGATGGACAAACCAAAAGGGTAAATAGGGTACTAGAAGATCACCTGAGACTGTGTATTCTTGACTTTGGTGGTACTTGGGAAGACTACCTTTCCCTCGGGGGGTTTGCGTATAATAACAGTTACCAAGCTAGCATCGGAATGGCACTATTCGAAGCCCTGTATGGAAGACCGTGCAAGTCGCCAACTTGTTGGTGGGAGACGACAGACAGACTTATACTTGGGCCTTATATGATAAGGGACACTTCTGAGAAGATTGAGTTGATACGAAGACGGATGAAAACGGCACAAGATAGACAGAAATCTTATGCGGACCAGAGAAGGGCAGACCTAGAGTTCGAAGTCGAAGATATGGTCTTTATAAAGGTTTCTCCGTTACGCAATGTAGTTCATTTTGGGGCAGTTGGAAAACTAGCGCCAAGGTTCGTAGGACCATTCCCTATCATTGAGAGGATTGGACGAATGACCTATAAGGTAGACTTACCCTAGAAGTTATCTGGAGTACACGATGTCTTTCACGTCTCGCATCTCCGGAAGTGCTTGCATGAGTCAGCCGAAGTGGTTGAGCTAAGCATCCTTGAAGACGTAGAAGTGGAAAAAGAAGCGACATTAAGGCGAGTTCCGATTCGTATCTTAGGAACGGAGATTAAGAAGCTAAGGAATCGAGAAGTCAAGCTAGTTAAAGTGCAGTGGAGTGAAGCCCAAGAGGACGCAACTTGGGAATCCGAAGAGAAGATACGCGTGCTTTACCCATTTCTTTTTGAGGGTACATTCTCGATCTCTTTTTCCTATAAACTTGTAAACCTTTTCGTATCATTCTTTTAATATCTATGTTTGTCTTGTTATCTTCTCGATCTTATCTTGAGAACCTTAGGTAGAACCATATGGATGTAAACATGTGATTGAAACATGTTATGGTTGATGTTTGCAATTGGTTGCAAGTAGATGCATGACATACATTAGGCACTAGATCGGCTCAGTCACATTTTCATGTTGCACATGCATGAGTGCTAATACTTGTACATGGATGGAACTTGTTATGCTATCACTTGGATGTTGCATATGGATGAATGTTTGTGCACTCATGTAGAGATTGTAAACTATACTAGGCATTTGCATACATGTTGGATTCATGACACTAACATATTTTGCATTAAGGAGGTTTACTGAATCAGTAACCGCCTGATCTTTTGCATTAGATAAGTACATATACACACTCTTTTTGCATATGTTCATACAGCACTAGAAGTCTTTTAAGAACAATGGTTGCCTGTGGATGATGCTTTGAGTAGATGGATGATTGGATGGTAGGAAACATCCTCTCTAACTTAGAGATTTCGGGGATGAAATCCTTTGAGGGGGGGGGGGAGGATGTAACAACCCGTGTTTTTATAATGTGTAATAACCATAAATCAAGGCGGAATTAATTTTTAAAATAAGAATCAAGGGAAATGGGTTATGCCATTGCGTTCGTCTTGAAATTTTGCTTGGAAACGAGTCCGAGTTTTCGAAAATCGGAGTCCGTATGACCAAGTTATGACCTTTCGAAGTTTTCAGAAATTCTCAAGTTCAAAACAGACTCAATTCGAATTCAAAAATTCGAATTTCAAACCTCCAAATGGACTGGGCGGGAAATTTCCCGCCCAGGACCAGGTCGACCTACCCAGGGCCAGGTCGACCAGAGTGTCGGCCTGGGTGTCGACCTGGTGACCGAGCCCATTTCTAAAGCTGGATTCACTTTGATGTATTTGTCCTCGTTTCTGTCCACATTCGTTGACCTGACCCTATACATACAGCCCCTAACACTGGTCTCTCTACACAAAATTCTTTCTGACTTTATGCTGCTCTAATTCTGGTTGAAAAGTTTGAGAGAAGGACTGCTTCTTCTACGTTGAGACTACGTTAAGGAAATTGCTGGTTGGGGACTTCTATTAGGACTTGACTAAGCATATTCAACATCGGCTCTCTTTTTCTGATTCTCGAACCACGATCTGTAAGCCACGGTTATTTTCAGATTTAAACTGTAAATGTAATATGAATATGATTTAAATTAAAATTGGACCTATGTATGATGACTGTTTACATTCATTCTTGTTCATCTTGGATCTTGACTCTTGAATATTACTATGACATTGATTTGTGGCCTATTCATGTTGTAAACCAAAGAGAAACCCCTCATATTATCATGTTGAACCTGCTATTAGTCACAAGTTTATGACTATCACCTTATGACAGTCGTATCATGTCTATACTATCACCTTATGACAGTCGTTACCATGACTATACTATCACCTTATGACAGTCGTATCATGACTATACTATCACCTTATGACAGTCGTTACCATGACTATACTATCACCTTGTGACAACTGTTATTTTGACCAGTACCTTATCTTGCTATATTTGGAATCTTTATGCTTGAGTCCAATATTTTATATGCCAGTAATGTTTTAATCTTTTATTTCAAGTCATATCATGCTATGCTAGTAATCACTTTTGCCACATTATACCCGTTCCTTTTTATGTTATTCCTTATTAGATTTATTTGTATCGATTCGAACTTACGTGCGATGGGAATACGATTTGGGTAGACTAGGTAAAACATAATTTAGCTTTAAACCTGTACATGAACGTTGTTATGATTTGAACCTAAATATGGACATGAACTTGACATGATTTGACATGAAACATGACCAGCAAACTTGATATGAAAATTTGAACGTGGGCATGACAATTAGATAACTTGAAAATGGCCAACTCGAGGTTGGGTTGAGTTTGTAGTGTAAATCTGCCCGGAACCGCCCGGCAAATCCAGTGGCTACAAACAATAGGATCCAATGTGGGTAGTCAGTCATATCGCACGTAAAACCCAAGGTTAGACTGGGTTATGGTGTAAATCTGCCCAGAACCGCCCGGCAAATCCAGTAACCACAACAGTTAGTCTAATGTGAGAGGTTAGCGTGCACTAATGAATCAATGCCACATGATAGCGTTAAGTCATGAACCACTTGAATATACTTAACCAACTTGACACAATGAATTGATAGGGTTAAGTCATGAACTGCTTGAACACACTTAACCAACTTGATACACGATCTGGATAGGGTTAAGTCACGATTTTGAACGACGACACTCAACCCATTAGAAACCCTAGTTACGCGGTCCTTTTCAGCAGTAACCCACTTGGATGTATCACGATACCCTGGGACTAGGCAGGGTGGGGAACGATTACTGGGCTGATTGTAAGCGACCAGAACGACGGCTGAGTAGGTGCGCCATTGTAGGTTCAGGCGGGCTATGGTCGTGCACGTAGTCCGGAGTTGAAAAAGCAGGCATTGAGCACTCGTAAATTTACATTGTGCGTGCTTAATTTGTGTCGGTGGTTGGCACCATAGGACTTGATACACCCTATGGTGCACCTAGCACAGGTAACTACATTTCTGGATAGGGCGGTATGACATAGACACATGACGAGCTAGGACTTGTAGGGAGCCGCTCGAATAGTAGATCGTACTGTAGGACCCCGTAATGGGTCACTTCATGATATTGGGCCAAGGGAAAATTTCATGATTAATACTTGACATGGGTTAGAACACTAGTACAGTTGGTGCAGCGAACCTTGAACATGCGATGCCAGACTTGACTTATCTTGTTATCTTAATTATCCTACTAGTCCTGTTATCATCCTTATGTTTAATTCTAGTTTTCACGTATCATATTACCTTTACTAGTTTTCCTACTGAAAGTCACTAGGGCTTACCAGTCTTTATGACTGACCCATTTTCTTTCGCCCCTTTTTCTTTCATTTCTTCCCCCCCAGGTTCTCAGGGAGGAAACACTAGCTCTTAGCTTGGATTTAGCTTGCTTTCTGACAGCTCATGTACGGTTTGGTCTTGGGCTATGCTATGGCTTCTTCTGCTATTTATAGGGAATAATTTACTTTTGTTTTAAGTTTATGCTTCTTTATTATGAACTGGATGTAATGGAATAATTTGTATTTTGGATATATGAGCTTATGACTCTTTTCTGGAAAATAATAAAAAGTTGGTTTTTAATTTCTACCTCTGCTTTATTTATGTTCTGCCTTGTGATATCTCTGTGCATGTTTACCTAGATAATACTTCACCAAAACTAGTGCATTCCCTTTGTGAGTGACCCTAGCGGAGGTGGGGTGTTACAAAAACTCTATCCTCCGGATTGCGTAGCGTTGTGTGATGGGACCTGAGTCTTATAATAGCTTCAATGTTCTTTATTTAGCATTGCGTTCTTTGTTTTATGCACTGGTATTCTTGGGAGGAAACCTGTTCCGTATTATACGACGCGGTCCCTTGATTTATCGAACTTTAAAATAAAGATAAATAACTGTTTTAGTTCTTGCACCAGTCACATGACTGACCTGGAGTTTATTGTTTTAGCCTAAACACTAGGTGCTCCTATTTTCCATACAGGTAGCTAGTAGTTTTGGTTTTGCAGATTTATATTCACAGGATCCTGGTTTACAGCTGGAATGATATTCAGAAAGCTCTATATCCGCATATTCTTTTCAGTTGTGTTTTGTATTATTTTTCCGCTGTAGTAATGTATTTAAATCTCTAATATTTGAAAAATGTATAATATCGATTCATACTCTGGTATATTCTTGTATTCTGATGGAATTGTTGTAATAACAATGAAATGTTCTACTGTTTGTGTTCTGATTTGTCTTGTCCTCAATTAAATTCATGCTTTCCTTCATGGGGAAGTTCGGGTCGTTTCAGTTTAGTATCAGAGCTTTGGTTTACAAAGCTCGAGAACAAGACATATTAGAACCGAACGAAAAAATTCATCTGAGATTGGATTAGTAATATCCAATGAGAATGACTCTTTAGAGATAGGACCAGTAGTATCCTAGAACGAGTGTGAAGAATGATGTTTCTAAAATAAAATTGAAAACAAGTTTTGTTTTGAAAATTAAACTTTATTATTTGTATTTGAATATTTATTTTAAATTGATTTGGGCAATCGAGTATATAGAGATTTTAATATATGTCTGATCCAGTATATTTGAAGCCTCAAATATATTCGATAGATATAGAATCACACTCCAGACGCTCGGGGATCATTCTGGTGATGTCCGAACATCACCAGTATTTATGCTCGAGTTTCGAAAGTGGGATGTCTATATATTTCCGATTGACTGGTATGAGAACCAAAATTAGATAGGGTCCATTGCTACGAATTGACATCAAAAATCTGATTTTTGGACTATGTATTAAAATTTTGAATTTGAAAAACTAATCAACTAATTGATTGATGATTGTGTTGTATGATTATTAAATCAACATGTGAACGAACAGTAAATTTAGGCCAAATTAAACCAAATATTGACTGTATTGAAAACTGTTTGAAATTGCATGCATACATATGTGCATCCATTAAACAGCTCATTGCAATGAGGCTAGAGCAGAGGAATAAAATTGTTTGCCCGACAAATAGGTACATGTTTATTGTATTTCTTAGGGTTTTTGATGATTTATGAGCCGATTGGCTGTTTCTTTTTTTTTTTTTTTTGATTGGAGAGGCCTATATGGCAATTTTGGGATTTTCCCGGTGCTCATGTACAAGGGAGGTTATGGCAAATAATTTCGAAAATTTAGGGTGTTAGCCAAATTTTTGAAGAATTAGAAAGTTCTTAAAAACTGAAAAGTTGAAGAACTTAAGAGATAATGAAAATAATGAAAGTTGAGTTGGTTTGTAAAACAATTTTCAACTCCATTATTTTTCGAGGATGAAATGAATTTAAGTTGTGGAGACTGTAACAACCCGGAAAATATGAGCCAATTTAAAAAATTTATTTTGGCCATTTTAGTGAATTTTGGATATTTAAAATGAATTATTTAATAATAACGACGAGAAATTTATTTTGAACAGAATTAGAACGTATATATTTATTTGAATCGATGTTAGAATATAAATATTTATTTTTAATTATAAAATGAATTGAAAATGGTGCGGTAATTTGAAATTTCGATTTCAAATTTCAAATGAATGTACAGGATTCAGAATAAAAGGATTTTGGCAAAACTAAAAACAATTGAATCAATTTGAGAATATCTTTCCAATGAATCTGAAAAATCAAAATTTCATAGTGGGAATAAAAAGTTATGCCCAGTTGAAAATTCAGAATAGTCGCTATGGAATTTTGGCCCTTAAAAATGGAAATTTTGTAAACGGCCTCCATTTTCGACGAAACCTCTTTTTTTAGATCCGGGGTGTCAAGTTATTGCTAGATTCCAAAATTCGTAATTTTCTGAATTAATATGTGAGCGTGACGTGAGAAAATGTGTTTTAACAGTTTAAGTCAATTTGGATCGACCAGAAAATGGCCATTTTTCAAAGTCTTCAAATTTGACGAAATTAGTTTTGTTAGGACCGTATCGTCAATACGAAGCTAGAAATAAATTTTCTAGAATTAATGGGGTCTGTATGTGACCCCAGTAAATTGAAATGTATGCTTAAAATTCAATATAATGATTTAAATGTTAATTTAAATGAAAAGTGATCGAAACGATGGAACTGGCTTACGAAACATATCCCATTGTGTTCGGAGTGGGAGTGATTAGCTAGGGGCGATATTTCTTGGGTTTGATTTTGAGTTTGTGGCGATTTGGGGTTTCAAAACGAATTAAAATATTAATAATATATATATATATATTCAATTCTCCGGTCAACCCTAACATAACTCCAAACCATGGTCAAACTATTTCCCCCCGAATCAAAAAGGCCGTAGCCCTAACCAGAAAATGGTGGCGACGAGCGCCATTGCATCTCCGACAGCCCCGCCGCTCCAGGCGGAGCTGCTCCCCCAGTCATGGCCTCTTCCTCGCGACACCCTCTCTCACTCTCTCTCCTCTCTCCTGTTACCCAACGCAAGACCGAACCTTAAATCGCCTGAACTCGCTCCACCGTGCGCCACCAGCGACTTCACCTCCACTGCACCCTTGCCCCAGCGACGCCTCACCCTGCCACCATCTTCCTCCTTTCCCGATTCAAATGTGAGTCCTTATTTTAATTATTTTATTTCCTTTTTCTTTTTTTGATAGTTAAATTAGTAGATCAACATTGTTTTAAAATCTTATTGTCAACATTATAGTAGTGTTTAGAAGGTAATTTATATATATGAATGTATAAATAGATTAGTTTTTTCTATGATCGGAAAAGATTAGATTTTTACTAAAACAAAGATTTGATTTTTAAATTTGGAAAGTTTAGATTTTTAAAATAAAAAGTTTATATTTTTATATGAAGAACAACATAAAAATATAATCTCTATTGTATGAAGAACGAACTAAAAATATAATCTTTATTTCATGAAGAACGAAATAAAAATATAATCTTTATTATATGTAGAGATGTAAAAATATAACTTTTATATATATAGCGAAGTAAAAATATAATTTTTATATAGAAAGTAGAGTTGTAAAAATCTGATTTTTACAATGTAGTTTTGAAATAAAAATATGATTTTTAATATATAAACATCCTATTACAAATGTGATTTTTAATATGAACAGTGTGAAACTGATTTCGATGGAACCGACGGGAATCAAATCCAAATCCGAACCATTCAAAGATAAGGAATGGAGGAGTGGATTCCAAAGGTGAGAACTTCTCACTTTTAATTTATATTCTAGTTTGAATTATATAATAGGATGCAGACGGTGCTTAGCAGCACCCGACACCCGTCGCCCACAAACCATGGACAGCTTGTTTGTTTGATTGATGTGTTGTGAAAATTGATTGTGTGATGTGGAATGGAATAAAATATTTTATAGTTAAAAATATAATTTTTAACGTGTATATAAAAAAATATTTATAAACAAATTGGACGATTTGTTTACCTACACACATTTGACTAATATTGATTGGGACGATAGATTTTACACATCTCCCAACTGCACAAATAAAATTCATTATTTGTTGATTGAAACCCCATACGGGTATTGGGATGATATGTGGCATACACTAGTCCCGATAATTCGCTGTATGTCAATCGATGTATTGACAGGCTGTTATAAGAGTTAAATATTCATATTTGATGCTTATGCAGTGTAGAATGCACTCTGGATGATGATTGATTGTTTATTATTATTATTATATACATGTGTTGTATGAAATCCATATAATCAACATTATATGGTAATTGACTGTGTTTGATTCCAATTCAGAAAGAATGAATATTTTAAAACAACGATTATTTTAAAATAACGAATATTTTCAAATAATATTCAGAAAAGAATCAAAATATGATTTTGATGTCCGATTTGGGATGGACACGAAAATATTTAAATATATAAAGTTGTGTTGACTAGATTAATGCCAGTTCGACGTGAACGATATTTATATCGATTTTATTCATTCATATAATGAATATAGAAAAGGAATTGATTTCCAAATCTAATGTTTTGAAAATACTATCATTTATATATCGATGATATGGAATATTCAATTTTGATTTAAATTGAATATGAAGCTGAAATCATTTTGAAAACGAATTTAAAACAATTTATAAAATACGTTTTAAATGGAAATCGACGAAATATATATTATATAATGGCCTGAATAGAACGCGTCGCGCTGCGGCAGTTCATAAATTTTGACCATTGACTTCAAACGGACGTTACGGGAGATCCAACCGTCGGATTCTCCTAAAACCGGAACCGTTGGGTTCGCATCGAAAAGAGATTTCTAACAAATACAAGAAATTAGAAATTTAACGATTGGATTTAGAATTATGTCCGAATCAAATTTGGAAAAGGTCGTTGTAAGTGAAGTTCGATGGCCGTTTAAGGAAATCAAATGTACGGGCCTTGATAAAATTATTAAGAATATTAATAATTAGTGTAGAATCATAAGAAATGATTTGGAAAGAACTGGGGTGAAAAATCCCATATTTTAAAAGATAAAAATAGATTTTTATCGAAATGAACTAGTTATGAACTAGAATTATAATCCAAATATTTTTTAAAAAATAAACTGGATTTGAAATGGTTTTAAAAATAGCCAGAATTTCCAATATATAAATTGGAAATGGATTTGAATCTAAATTGTCTACGAAATGTTTCGATGTTGAATTTCGTGATTATACAGATATTGTTATGGAAATTTGGAAGATATATATAACGTTATTCCAATACGATATTTGTTGGTTTCAGGATTTGATGTTGAATATAAGCCGATATATTTAATATTCAGAGCCTTGTATTTAACATCAAATTGGATTTTGGGTTTGTCGTGAATGGTATCTTTAATAATACTGTTCTTCAACCCAATGGAGTTAAGGAAATTAGCATCTGACTGGAGATTAGTTAAGTTGAATGGTTTCCTGGGTGTAGATCTGACGTTGGTTTCAGCCTTCGGGGTTAATACTTAGGGAATTGTTCTCTTACTAGTTTATGCTTAGAGACTGATGAGATTTTGGGTTTGTCGTGAACTGTTTTTAAATGGCACTGTTCTTAAACCCAGGGTGAAAAGATTAAATCTTTTAATTAAGATTTGAAGAAGAATTACCAATTAATTAACATTTAATTGGAACTGAAAATAGAAGGTGAATTAGATTTATTGTGAACTATGTTTTTAACGACATTCGTTCTTTAACCCGATTTATCGTGAAATGTGGTTTGGAATTTTTAAATTCTTTGTTAAGATTTAAAGGAGATTTTCCGAAGTAAAGTTTACCAATTTAACTTATTAAATTGGAATTGAATGGAATTCAATTTGGTAATAATCAAAGTAAGCTTCTGTAGAGGAAGACGGTTAATATATATGGAATTTAAAAGGCTTTGTCGTTATTCCATTTATATTATCGGTTGGATATGGAAGTTTATATCGATTATATATATATATCGATTTGTTTTCCATGAAGATTCCATTGTTAATGGAATGTGATTTTGGGTTGTCGTGAATGATATCTTTGATAATATAGTTCTTAGACCCAATGGAGTTAAGAAAATTAGAAACTAACTGGAGATTAGTTAAGTTGAATGGTTTCTAGGGTATTGATCTGATGTTGGTTTTCACAGTCGGGGTTAATACTAAGGGAATTGTTCACTTGCTAATTTACGGTTAAAGGCTGATGGATTGGAATGTGATTTTAGGTTTATCGTGAACCGTGTTTTAAATGACATTGATTACTTAACCCAGTTAAAGACAAGATATGATTTCCCAAGTTAAACAATCGTTAATATTGATTTTTTGGAAGATTAAAACCAAATGGAGTTTTAATGCATCTTTAATTAGATTGAAATGATATCCAAAAGATGATTAAAGAATAAATTTAAAGAATTTATCTTTGATAAAATTAATGGGAACCTTTCCCAATGTATAAGAATAGTTGAATAAAGGAATATTCTAGATTGGAATGAGGCGTATGTTGTGTTTTATAGCACTTGTTTATTATATACGCGAGTTATTTAGAAAGATCGGGTTTATCGCATTCTGAATAATTGATTCGACGATATGTCGAGGATGAAGATGGTGGTTGAAGACCGGAGGTCTTCACATCGTTTGAATGATTACTGATGTCTTGATTGGGTTGTACACCCAAGTCAAGGTAATAAGTGGTGATCTTCCAGACGTACTTGGAGATCGATCGGATATGCGAGGACCTCTCCCCTCTATTGGACATATGGGGGAGGAATAAGATGCCTCCGGTTTCATTCAGACCCGGAACGAAATTGTAAATGGATGTGTGTCTAACATCGGATTTCATTCTGTGTGATTGATATACATCGGTTGCATAGCATGACTTGCCTGTGTGGCATGCTAAGATGCAAAGGATCAAGGCTTCTGTTGAAAAGCAGAGTCTTGTGGTTGATGATCAATGCATGGCTTTAATATAGCGCAACTTTGTGTAGCATTAATTCGCGAGCCTCACATACCGGTGTGAACCAGAAACGGGAGAGGACATCAGGGAGGGCATGCGTTTCCTTCTAGCTAGGAGCGGTGTCATCGTTTTGCATGCCCTGGCATTTTACTTATGTGGATGATGGAAAGCGAGGCGCCTCGGTTATATCGGTCGATCCGGGAGCGATGGAGTCATTTGGCTCATTGACGCCCCATAGGGCGGGGAAACGCATGTTCAGGCATTTTAATCAACTCCGTGTGGACCAGCCCTGACGATCCAAGGGTCACTCGAGCTCTGATCCTGAGGGGCGGGCTAGAGTGTCTCAAAGTAGTAAGGACAATCCCTTGCCTTTGTTCACAGATGGAAATCCAACTCCCAATACATGACATTTGTGGTTTTGATTGTAGAGCCTAGTATTGACGGCAGGATATATGGTACCCATGTCGTCTATGATTGATACTAATGATTGAAATTGTTTTGACACTATACACTTATAGTAATAACAAAGGATGAAATTTCACGTACCAAGCATATTTGGCTATTATAAGCTAAAACTCTATCCTCCGGCTTGCGTTGCATTGTGTAATGGGACCTGAGTCTTATAATAGCTTCATTGTTCTTTATTTAGCATTGCGCTATTTGTTTTATGCACTGGTATTCTTGGGAGGAAACCTGTTCCGTATTATACGGCGTGGTCCCTTGATTTACCAAACTTTAAAATAAAGATAAATAACTGTTTTAGTTCTCACACCAGTCACATGACTGACCTGGAGTTTATTGTTTTCACCTAAACCCTGGGTGCCCTTATTTTCCACACGGGCAGCTAGTAGTTTTGGTTTTGCAGATTTATATTCACAGGATCCTGTTTTACAGTTGGAATGATATTCGGAAAGCTCTGTATCCGTATATTCTTTTCAGTTGTGTTTTGTATTATTTTTGCGCTGTAGTAATGTATTTAAGTCGTTGATATTTATAAAATGTATAATATTGATTCATACTCTGGTATATTCTTGCATTCTGATGGAATTGTTGTAATAACAATGAAATGTTCTTCTGTTTGTGTTCTGATTTGTCTTGTCCTCAAATCAATCCATGCTTTCCTTCACGGGGAAGTTTGGGTTGTTTCAAGAAGGATCCAATCCTTAGAGAAGACGAATGGGTAGAAGTCCCAAGAAACGTTTGATTGTTCAGTATGATTTAGTTGATTTGATTTGTTTGAATTTGCTTAAACTTATATATTGATTGGTTTGATTTGCTTGACTTAAAACATGTATATATTAAAACATATGTAAATATTACATGGATTGATGAATTAAAACGTATGTAATTATGATATTTGGATTGATTTGTTTATATACTCAAGCATAAATTTAGGGGGAATTATATACAGTTTAGTATAAAATCAATTATAGGGTATGTATAGGTAGATACAGGATTTAGGGGGAGTATTTTTTGAATTTCTTTTTGATAATGCCAAAGCGGGAGAAATTATAAAATATGGACTTTGTTTAAGTAGAATACATAGGATTCATATTAACAAGGGGAGTATTAGAAGGATCAGCATCAACAGGTATAAACATGTATGAATATTTTATAAACTAAGGTTGTCATCATCAAAAAGGGGGAGATTATTGGAGAATGGAGTTTTGATGACAACAACCTTACTTCAATATTAATTGATTGTAAATTATATACTACCGTCTCTATCTAGAATATATATATATATATTCATATATATATATATATATATATATATACACAAATATATATACGCAGGAGTTATATGTATGAATTAATACCGAAGACTGTACAATTTTAGAGATTCAACAGATTCATAATTCAGAGAAGATTCAAGACTCATGAGTAATCAAGAAATTAAGCGTTCAAGAGTTCAAGATAAATATAGTAATAAAGTCTAGTTTATATGTAAGACTCTGAATAACACTCCAGGTTTAAATTCAAATTTTGATTTTCAAATTCTATTTTCAAAATTCTAATTTTAATTTTAATTTTAATTATTTTTTCTATCTTACCTTTGATTTCAAACTTAATTTTCAAATCTGACTAGTTTATACATATTTATATAGTTATATACTTATATAATTTTATATTCATATAGTTTTAAACTTTCTAACTTTATAAATATGCTAATATAATTTATATTCATGATTTCATATGATTTCTACTTTATAATACTCATTTATATCATTATGCTTTAATTCAAGAATTTCCATAATAATATATATAGTAAACACTTGAAAAATATTAAAAATTGATTTTTTTTTAAATATATATGTCGACATACATAGGAACATATGTCGACATACAACTGTCATATTTTTAGTTTTGGAAGTAAGTATCTTTTCATTATTTGTAACGTTCCAGAAGCGTTGCAATCTTTCAAATCGTATAAATAGGGGTTGATTTCAAATTTTTTAACTATTCTTCTTCTCCATCTTCATCCTTTTTCATTCCTCCACTATTATTTCATATTTTTATGATTTCTACATTTTTACTCTGCCAATTTGTATTCTAAATACATAAAACTTCTTCTCTTCTCACACTCTACTCATTACTCCCTGAATTGAAGTGCTGCTGAAGAGTTATAGAGTTGTTGTAATCATTTGGGAAACAATGTGTTCCCTGTAGCTGTGAAATCAAGGAAAGGAAATGGTGTGAACCTTATAGCCATGAAATCAAGGGTGGTGGAATCGGTCTTAACCTTGTAGCCGTGAAATCGAGGGGATTGTACTTAGATATTGATCAAGTAATAAAACTCTGTGCAATCGAGCGTTGTGTGGGTGGACGCAGGAACAATCCGAACTAGTATAAAATCTGGTGTGTTCTTTCCTTTCCTACCTTTTATTTTTATTTATTTCATTGCTTGTGTTTGATTCTGTGTTTGTGATCATCTCTGTGGTGTGTTATTCGTATAGTAGATCATATTTTCTTAAATTCCTTGAAAACACTACTAACCTCCCCTCTAGTGTTAGTTTTGCTTTAAGATCCGCATTCCCTTACAATTTAGCTTGCAGACCACAAAAGTCAAAGATATGTCATTAAATGACCTCGAGCAAAGTTTTGGTGAATCAGTTAAAGGCTTTCTTACACGATATATTGTGGCTGCAGCAGAGGTAGCAAATCCAGAATCTCGATTTATATTAATGGCACTAAACCGGGCTATAGAAAAGAAGTCAGAGTTTGGAAGGTGGATAAAGATGAAGAAGCCAAATACTCCGGAAAATTCTATTAGAAAGCAGATGAGTTCATCAGTGTGGAGGATGACCCTGATGTTGCTGGAAGTATTAGTGCATCAAAAAAGAAGGATAATGGTGTTCAAGCCAGTCAGAAGAATCTCGTAGGTCAAAAGAGAGGAAATGACGAGAAAGATAATCAAGATGGCAAGAGGACTCACTTCTTCACATCTACTAAATTGAACCCTCTGAATGATACCCCGGAGAACATTGTCTTCGCCACCAAAGATGACAAACATTATCCGGAACCACCATAGTCGAAAATTTCAAAAAGAGATGCAAATTGTGGAAAAAAAATATACGCTTTCACAATCAACCTGCGCATGATACTAATGAATGCCGACACCTGAAGAACCTGATTGAGGAGTTTATCAAGTAGAACAGGTTGCAGCAGTATGTGAAGAATCCGCAAGCCTCAAATTCTACTCCAACTCTTCAGGGACAAACTGCACCTATTAATCAAACCGGTCCAAGTAACGAAGCTCCAGAATGGATTAATACAAGGTCAGTGACTAACGAACGACTGTTGATGAAACTCCAATTCCGAAGGCTTGGAATAGTAATCATCTTCGTCGCTACTTTACTTGATGCTATGTTCAAATTTTCTTGTAAAAAAGTCTATAATATTTTACAAGCATTGTACTGAACACTAGCTCTGTATTTTACATGCATTGTACTGAACATTAGCTCTGTGAATAAGAGCATGCCTTCCTAAATCAATCTCTTACTTGCAAAATTTTCGTTAAATCAAAATTCGCTTAAAGATGATTTTATATTACAGGATATCCAATGAGCGCTTTTTACTTGAAAATCCAACAAGATGTTATGACCCCAACAACACTATCTCAACAGTCGAGTGCCATAAATGTCAATATGCCCAAGTGCGAAGATGAAGGGCACCGCCATGAAAAGTGAATGAAAGTCGCAAAGAGAAATGGTAAAAATCGTAGCAAGCAAGCGTAAGGGTTATAGGTTTCACCGAAGGGGAACCTCCCAAAATGAGAGGTCCAAGGCGCTAGTTCTTTAATTGAGATACCTTGCCAAGTCAAGTGCCATGTGAAGGAACTAGCGTCTTCTCCGTGGAATGACACAACAACAGAAAGCCTCTCATAGTGAAGCCTACAATAATCTCAGCCAAAAGGGGAGCACCCAATGGGATCGTCAGTGTTAGGAAGTACCAGACCCGTTTTCGACAAACATTTGGGCAAAATTAATAACCTCTTCGGAGGCGTCCAATTAATTTGCGTAGCGTATGATCTTCTCGGATGCGATGAATGTTGGGATTTAAATCCAAAGTCCTCCCTAAGATGGGGCACAAAATTCAAAGTCCTCCCTAAGCGGGAGCACAAAATTCAAAGTCCTCCCCAAGCGGGGGCATAGAATCCAAAGTCCTTCCTAAGCAAGGGCACAAAATTCAAAGACCTCCCCAAGCCGGGGCATAAAATGCAAAGTCCACCCCAAGCGAGGGCACAAAATTCAAAATCCTCCCCAAGTAGAGGCACAGAATCCAAAGACCTCCCCATGCGGGGGCACGAAATTCAAAGTCCTCCCTAAGCGGGGGCACAATATCCAAAGTCCTCCCCAAGCGGGGGCATAAGAATCAAAAATCCTCCCCGAGCGAGGGCATGAAATTTAAAGTCCTCCCCAAGTCGGGGCACAACAATCAAAAGTCCTCCCCGAGCTGGGGCACAAAGATATTGAAAAACTTCTCCAAGAAGAAGCCTTGGAACAGCCAATAAAGCCAGGATTCCTGTTGTATTGACAAGTTCAGGGGCTTCAAGCATGTTGGCAAGTCTAAAGATCTCTCGCCGACAAAGTGCAAGCTTCTAGCATGTCAACCACAATTTAGGAAACTCGGCACGCTGATCACGTCTAGTTTTTGCGGCCCATGATGACCCATGGTATGGGGGTAACATAACCATAAAAGGATTGGTTAAAGCTCGGAAACCATACCATGGGTTCATCACGACTTCTCATAAAAAGGCCAAAAACTAACTAGCAATTGACAAAGAGGCAAATACACTTGGAAATAAGTGAGCTGGATTGCAACAAACTTGAGATTTTGCCTTGAAAAAGCTTGGCAAAAAATGACTTCGCCTTCAAAAAAAGGGGTATTTGAAAATTTTGATAAAATCGGTATGCTCGATATGTTGATAAGACTCACTATAGCGATGAAAATCAACCTTGGAAACCCAATCAAAATATCCCAACATAAAAGCTCCATCGTTTGCAAAGCTCCAATCGTAAATAACTCAAAGAAATCGATGGTATTCGGCTTAAAACCCAAGAACAAGCGATGCTTAAAAAGTGACTATGCAAATATGGCATGGTTCGAATCCAATAAAGAAATAAAGCTTCCTAAGGAATTGAAGCTAATATCCATCAATGGTGTCAATATGAGATATAAAAAGAATATTAAGCAATAGTGATGCATTGGGCAAGCCGTTGTGAGGTTGAGATTCAAAGTTTTATATAGCACGGGATGATCCACGTTATCAAACACTGTTGGAAGAGACAACAGTACCATGAGGATACTACAACAAAGTCCCAAGGCATATAACCAACATATTCCTCTTTCCTTGACAATTTTGCGTCAAACTCGGGAATGTCAAACTTAATGCGTGCTTGATTAAAAACATATTGAGTTAGCATAGAATGGCATCTCTCTGGTGGATTGTCAGGAGGATGGGGATAGCCAAAGATTAGTTCATTTACAATTCAGAAGATCTGCATTTGCTGTGGCCTTCGAAATTCAAATTAAAACTCTAGTTTAAGCACAAATGATCTCCTTTCCAAAAAAATAACTGGTCATTTTCTGGTATTCACTTTGTATCTGGAACTTCATTTTTCAACAAAGTACAGGTACATGTTTATAATATTTGAACCATCGTACAACATTACACAAGTCAATTAAAAGAAAGGCTTGAAATTTGTAGTCGGTGTACATATATCGATTAACAAAGCTCAAGTGTCGTTGCGTATTTATCGTGTCTATGCAAACAATGTTTGATGAGTTATAAACAGTTGAATGAAATAGTTATATAGGCACGTCATTCAGTCCTAATCAGGAAATTCGTTATAGTTCATTTTTAATGATTAAACTAATCCGTTATCAATGTGGATGACTGATAGTAAAGTATAAGTCCAAAAATTGTGTAAATACCTGTTGTTGTTGTAGAACAGGTAACATGAAAAATTTATGTTCAGCCTTTGAGTCATGAGCTCAGGACGTTAAAAGCTCCGGTCATTTGAAGCTCAGGACATGATTGGGTCGCATTTGTGTTCAAGATGCTCGATAGCTAAAGACCAAAAGGGTACATCCTGATACCAAAGACTTAGGATGTTTAACGACCCAAAGTTTCAGGTCGCATAGCAACTCGAAAGGTCAGGTCGTTAACCGACCCAAAAGAAGTAGGTCGTTCTACGACCCATGGAGATGACTGTCCACGACCCAAAGAATATGAGTTGCTCGCCAACCTAACAGCTTGGATCGTTTACCAACTCAAAATCAAGTATGTGTCATTCAATAACCTGGGTACATGGAGCATTCTACAATTGAAATCCAAGAAGTATGGACACTAGATTATAGTACTATCATCTACAAGATGGGGGCGTGCATCATCAGTGAAACATAAGTAGGGTCCAGCATCAAAATTTCAAATTCAAAGAACTAAGATCAAGCTTGAAAAACAAATGGCATCAAGTCAGATTTAATGTGCAAAATCAGCAAAATGTTGTAACAACAGTATCAAAATATTCGAGGCATTTTGCACATGTTTAAAAAAATATACTGATAAACAAGAGCGTGCTGATTTCAAAAGCCAAGACATACCAAGTGGATATACAAATTCTAAGTGTTCGACGACATTAAAGTGAAAAGTCAACACATAAAGTATTTTTACATATAATTTGCAAACGGTACTATCCAGATTCATCAATTTAAATAACAAATTGTTGGGATATATGAAGCTCTCGAATTCAACTCAACAACCAAAAGAAAACATCGAAGCACAAATTAGCATCAAAATAACAATAAACTTCGAGAGTTTTTCAAAGGCAATCATATAATGTTACAGAAAAACACATCGCATTTGAGAAACAACCGAAAATGTCAAAATTACTGGCCATTGCAAACAAATGTTGCTGAAAACTATACAGATCTCACGTTGAAATTCATTATTTGGCACAAGAATTGGGAATAATTGATTTCCCAATCTAAATCTAAAGCTTCCGACCTAAGTTAGAAGAAATGGCTTAGGTACCAGTTCGAGAATATAACGCACAGGTCATTCATTAAGCCACTCCCCAAAACAACCAATCAACTCACAAGCCCTGAATGTCTAGAAAATTGATTCAGCAACGAAGCTTTGAAAAACCGCAACCTTCGGTTATGATGATTGATCATATTTTGATAGCTGAGGTGGCCGCGGGTTGAACGATGATAAGACACCATAAATCTGACGAGCTTGGCTTCCGATGGATTCAAACTAGCTTCGGTTAAGATGATGGTCAGATTTGGGTATAAGTTGAGACACAAATCCAGTTGGAATCGAAGTCAATCAATGGAGAAGCAACAGGCTGAAGTTGAAGAGGCTTCTCAGAAAATTATGACTGCCATTAAAGTGCTTTCTGATAAAAGGAAATGAAGAGAGAGTAATGAAATAGCCGGATCTGAAAAGCAAAATATAGCGTAGCTTTGAAGTGGGCCTTGGGCCTTCACGGTCCATCAGAGTAACTTGCATGTGAATGGTTCATTAGTGTTGCAATGTTCAGATCCATCAGTCGAAGTTAATTACGATCCATCAGAATGACACCAATACAATTGAGATTTCGAAGTTCACATTTTTATAAGCAAATATGTAAACTACGAAGGGAAAATGTTATCCCCGTTTTTACAACGCGGTTGTCAAGATCAATGCTATGGATCAGTGACTACAAACAAATCATGGGTCACTCATGCATGCTCGCAGGTCCCTAAAAACTTACATGGGTCATTCATGTAGTGACAATGGGTCGTTTTGTTAGGGAATGCGGAATGGATCGTTTAGGCAAAACTAATACTAGAGGGGGGGTGAATAGTGTTTTTAAGAAATTTAAAAAAATCAAAAACTAATATGATCAACTAGAAGAATCACACACCACAGAATAAATCACAGACACAGAATCAAATATGAACACAAAAATAAATAAAAATAAAATGCAGAAAAGGAAAGAACACACCGGATTTCATATTGGTTCGGACTACTCTTATGTCCAATCCCACGCAACGCAGGATTGTGCAGAGTTTCATTACTATATAAATATCCAAGTACAACACCCTTGATTTCACAACCACAAAGTTAACACCAATTCCAACACTTTTGATTTCATGGCTATAAGATTACCACTGATTTCCTTGATCAAGTATATTCCCTTGATTTCCGGGCTACAAGGTTAACACCAAACCGTTCCTTGATTTCATGACTACAAGGAACACACCATTTCCAAAATTATCCCAAATGATTACAATAGCCATATAACTCTTCAATAGCACTTCGATTCAGAGAGTAATGAGTAAAGAGTGAGAAGAGAAGAAGTTTTATATAATTAGACTTGAAATCGGCATAGTATAAGTGTAGAAATCATAAAAAGATGAAATATTGATGGTGTAATGAAAGAGGCTGAAGATAGAGAAGAAGAGTGGTTAAAAAATTCGAAATCAACCCCTATTTTTAAGATTTGAAAGGTTGCAACGCTTTTTGAATGTTGCAAATGGTGAAAAAACACTTCCTTTCAATTATGAAAATGTGACAGTTATATATCGACATCCCTATCTTTATATGTTGATATATCCTCTTCAAAATTTGAAATTTGTAAAAAAAATCAAGTGTTTTAATGTATATACAATTCTAGAATTAAAATTCTTGGATTAAAGCATGTGACATAAATAAGTATTATAAAGTAGAAAATCATATGAAATCATAAGTATAAACTATATAAACATATATACAAATTTATAAGGTTTAAAACTATAAAAATATAAAGTATATAACAATATATAACTATATAAATATATAAACTTATAATCTTTAAAATTTGAGTTTAAAATTAAAAGAAAAATAGAAAAACTTTTATTTAGAAAAGAGTTTAAGATAGAAATTGAAAATAGGATTTGGAATTGAAAAAACAGAATTTGAATTTGAATATGAACCTGTGGTGCTATTCAGAGTCTTACATAAACTAGACTCTATTACTATATTTATCTTGAACTCTTGAAATCTTGAAATCTTGATTACTCATGAGTCTTGAATCTTCTCTGAATTCTGAATCTTTTGAATCTTTAAATCTCTAGAACAATACAGTCTTCAGTATTAATTCCTGTATACAAATCCTGCATATATATGTGTGTGTGTATATATATATTCTAGACAAAGGTCTTAGTATACATTTTATAATCAATTAATATGGAAATAAGTTTGTTTTCATCAAAACTCCATTCTCCAACAATCTCCCTTTGACATACACTAATCCCAATTGTTTAGCTGTATACGCAGACTTCAAGGAACAATTTCGAATTATTTACATAACAATAATTGATCACTACCATAAAGAAGATAGAGCTCTCTTAGCTCTTCAATTTTGTCTTTATAAGTTTTGAAAATTATAGAGTGGATTTGGAGAAAAAAGATATGCGATTTCTGGGATGATTTCTTACCTTGATAGGTTTATGGCGGCTGCTCAAAACGTGAATGGGAAGAAAAAAAATTTGTATTTAAATAATATATATATGTGTGTGTGTGTGTGATGTGAAAAATATACCTATGTGATGTGAAAAAAATATACATATGCGATGTGAATAAAATATACATATGCGATGTGAATAAAATATACATATGCGATTTGAATAAAATATATATATATGCGATGTGAATAAAATATATATATGCGATGTGAATAAAATATATATATGAGATGTGAATAAAATATACATATGCGATGTGAATAATATATATATATATATATATATATATATGTATGCGATTTGAATAATATATATATATATGAGATGTGAATAAAATATATATATGAGATTTGAATAAAGTATATATATGCGATGTGAATAAAATATATGTATGAGATATGAATAAAATATATATATGAGATGTGAATAAAATATATATATGCAATGAGAATAAAAATATATATGAGATGTGAATAAAATATATATGCATTGTATAAAATATATATGTGTTGTATAAATCATATACATGCATTGTATAAATTATATATATGCGTTGTATCAAAAATATATAGTAGCGATGTATAAAATGGTCATGAAATAAAATAAATTTTTTAACATATATATGCACTGTATAAAATTGTCATGTAATGGAATATTCAATTTTGATTTAAAATTGAAATGGAAGTAGGAATCATTTTTAAAACGAATTTGTAAATGATTTATAAAATACATTTTAAATGGAAATCGACGATATATGTATGTTATATATATAATAGCTTGAATAGAACGCGCTGCACAGTGACCGTTCGCGAATTTCAAACTATTGACTTCAAATGGACGTAACGGGAGATCCGGCCGTCGGATTCTCCTAAAACCGGAACCGCTGGGTTTGTATCGAAAAGATATTTTTAATGAATATAATAGATTTAAATTTGAATGGTTAGATATTGAAATATATATAAATTAGTTTCAGAAAAGTTCGCTATGGATACAGTTCGGTGGCCGTTATCGGAAATGGACTGTAAAGGCCTTAATAAAATTTGGAAAAATTGTGTAAAATCATAATAAATGATTTGAAAAGATTTTGGATGAAAAATTCTAAGTTTGGAAAGATAAAAAGATATTTTTATCGAAATGAACTAGTTATTAACTAGAAGGATAATCCAATGTTTTAAATAAATAAATTGGATTTGTAAATGGTTTTGATATAACCAGAATTTTTCAACGTATGGATGGAAAGGTTTTAAATGGAAATAATCTTCAAAATATTTCGATATTGGATTCCGTGATTATACGGATACGGTTATGGTAATTTGGAAGATACCGATATCGTTATTTCCATACGATATCCGTTAGTTTCAGAATTTGATATTGAATATAAGTCGATATAATTTCTATTAGATCCTTGTATTTAATATTAAATTGGATTTTGGGTTTGTCGTGTATGGTGTCTTCATTAACACTATTCTTAAACCCAGTTGAGAATAGAATAAATCTTTTAATTAAGATTTGGAGAAGTTTACCAATTAATTAATATTTAATTGGAATTAAATTGAAATTGGATATTTGGTTTATCGTGAACTGTGTTTTAAATAACATTAGTTCTTTAACCTAGTCAACCGCGAAGATATGGTTTGGAATTTATTAATCTTTTAATTAAGATTTGATGGAATTTTTCCAAAGTAAAGTTTTTTGATTTAATATATTAAATTGGAATTGAATGGAATTTGATTTGGTGATAATCGAGACGAGCTTCTGTGAATGAAGACCGTTACTATTTACGGAATTTAAAAGGCCTTGCCCCTATTCCACTCATAGCATTAGTTTGATATGGAAATTTATATCGATTACATACTGTTATGGTTTTCGTGAAGATTCGATTTTTACGGAAGATGATTTTGGGTTTATCGTGAACGGTATTTTAAATGGCATTTGTTCTTTAACCCAGTTAAAGATATGATTAATTTCTAGAAAGTTGAATAATCATTAAGTAATGATTTTTGAAGATTAAAATTAAGAAGAGTTTTAATAAATCTTTAGTTAGATTGGAATGAATGAATGGTGATTAAATTTACCAAATTATGAACTGTGGTTTAAACCAAATATACTTGGTTGTTGATATTGATTGTGATTTATTGACGGTTCGGATTGTGCTCGAATAGTTTATAAGGAAAATATGCTTTTACATTTAGCATTGGGTTGGGTAGAAATACTTGTATGCTAACATCTTGTGAAACACTTCATGATTTAACTATGAGATGTTTGGCGATGTGGTTGAGTTCATTTCAAATTTAGTGAATGATTTTGAAATGATTTTCTTAAGTGAAAAGAAATGTATTCCCATTTTTGGATAGGGAATGTTTTATAAAAATGTTTTATAAAACAGAAAGGATTTTGAGGCCTAAACCCGATGTTGTCGAAATGATTTCGAAATGTATTATGTGTTTGACATTGTAGTACATCACGTAACCGATTAGTTGCTATCGATGGTATATCTGTTTGGTGCGGAGAATTTATTCTCTTGCTTAACACCCTTCTTTGAGACGTACGAGCTCAAAGGTTATGTGATTAAAGGTGACTGATCATATGTGTGAATTGCTAATGTAAAGTACCGTATTTTGGAAAGTACTTATGATTATTATGTTGTGAAATGATTTTTCCCTACTTCGGGATGTGAAATGATTTAGTATGCGGCTAAAGATTCGGGTAACCCTGGATGACTAAAAGTGTGAAGGCGGTGGATTTTCTCCGAGGGCGTAGGAGATGCATCGTCAGTGTAGCCTCCTCCATCGTGGGAGGACCACATATATATATCGAGTTGGAGAGGCGCGTACAGCCTTATCTGAGGGCTATGCCCAATATTTGTTTGTGTACTTGTTTGCATGCATTATGATATTTTAGAATCCATATTTCCAAATATTTTGTTTTGAGATCCGGAAGTGAAATCTACTTTGATATAAAAGCTAGATATGTATTTCAAGTGATTTGAAAAAGAAATCGGGAAATAAATTCCAAAGAAATAATTTCTGTAAAGTGAATTGGATTTTGAAAAAACTAAATTTGGGGTTAAGCCTAAATGGGTAGATTGGAAATTTGCATGTTGTACGATGCATTGTAAATCCACATGACTATTATTGGTTATTGTTTCTACACTGGTATTCATGGGGGTAAACCTGTTCCGTGACATGAGGCATGGTCCCTTGATTTACCCTATTTTAAAATAAAGATTAATAATTGTTTTAGTTCTCATACCAGTCCCATGACTGACTCAGAGTTTACTGTTTCTACCTAAACTCTGGGTGCCCATATTTTCCACATGGGCAGTTAGTAGTTTTGGCTTTACAGATTATTTCATTTAGCAGGATTCTAGCTCGAAGCTTAAAGTTGTGTCCAGAGCATTGATAGTCTTCCGCTGTATTAGTTTATTTGTTTCCGCTACATTACATTGCATTTATTGTAAATTTATTTTCCACTGTATATTATTTTCGATACTCTGATATTCTGTACTCTGATGTAACATTATTATGATGTTAATAAAAGTCCTTTGTTGTTCATTCTGATGTGTTGTGCGCCCAAAGTTAGTGTATCCGTCTTTTTGGTTCGATTTAAGTTGGTTTAATGATCGATTTGGATCAACCGAGAGGGAGGGTCGTTACACTCCCCCTTTTTGATGATGACAACCTTAGTTTATAAAATGTCATATAATCTCATACCTGTTGATGTTAATCCTTCTAATACTCCCCCTATCTATATGAATCCTATATATTCTAAGTCAATATTTTGTTATTTCTCCCCCTTTGGCATTATCAAAAAGAAATTCTGAAAATAGTAACCCTAAATCCTATGACTATCTAAATAATTCCTATAGAAAAATAAAGTACTCCCCCTGAGTCCTAAATATATATACATCCTATAATCATGCTAGCATAAAATATTCCCCCTAAATTTATGAATATACAATTATCAATACTAAGTATACAAATAAATCATTCAAAATGTCATAATTACATATGTTTTGATTCATATACAAATCAATTCAAGTACACCACACCAGGAATTATTTACATATGTTTAATATATACATGTTTTAAGTCAAACAATCCAAATAAATCAAACAAATCGAATCAATTAAATCATACCATACAATCAAACGTTATTGCGACTTTGTAATAATCCGGAAATCCGAGCCAATTTAAAATTTTTATTTTGGCAATTTTAGCGAATTTTGTTTATTTAAAATGAATTATTTTAAATAATGATGACGAGAAATTTATTTTGAATAGAATTAGAATGTATATATATATATATATACGTCGTCGTTAGAATATAAATATTTTATTTTAATTATAAAAGGAATTGAAAATGGCACGGTAGTTCGAAAATTCGATTTCGAATTTCAAATGAATGTACAGGATTAAAAATAAGCCGGATTTTAGTGAAACCAAGAATATTAGAATCTAAGTGAGAATATCTTTCCAACGAATCCGAAAAATTTAAATATCATAGTGGGAATCAAAAGTTACGTCCAGTTGAAAATTCAGAATAGTCGCTATGGAATTCTGGCCTTAAAAATGGAAATTTTGTAATCGACCTCGGTTTTCGACGAAACCACTTTTGTTGGATCCGTGATGTCAAGTTATTGCTAGGTTTCAAAATTCGTAATTTTTCGAATCAATATGTGAGCGTGGCGAAGTAAAACGCGTTTGACCAGTTTAAGTTGATTTTAATCGACTAGAAAATGACCATTTTTCAAACGGTCTCAGAATTCGATGAAACTAGTTTTGTTAGGACCGTATCGTCAATACGAAGCTAGAAAATATTTTTTTGGAAATTTTCGAGTTAGTGTGTGGCTCCGGTAAATTGAAATGTGCGTTCAAATTCAATATATAGAGTTATATTTTGATTTTGGCGAAAACTGATTGAAATGATCGAATCAGCTTACGATACATATCCCATTGTGTTCGGAATAGGGGTAATTACCTAGCGGTGACAGTCGATGGGTTCAATTTTGAGTTCGAATGAAAAAGTTACTTTATGGAAGTAATTAATTAAATAAAATAATATAAAATTAAAACCTTTCTCTCTCACCCCTCCTCTCTCATTACTCAGTCAACGCCCCCCCCCCCCCCCATTCTCTTTCACGATCGAACGAGAGGAAAAAGAAAAAAAAACAAAATTAGAAAACCCGCGATGCCCCCCTCCCCGTTCAGCTTCAGCAGACGCCCTAGCCAGGACCTCGAAGCCGCCGGAGGCGACCTCCGGCCTCCCTCATCGTCCGGCCGACCCCCCTCCTCTCGCACCTCCTCTCTCCTCCGCGATTCCACCCCCCTTCAAACACGCTCTTTCTCCCCTCTAAAACCCCCTCGCCACGAATTCCTCCGCCACAGCAGCCGCCTCCGACAAGCACCAACCACGACGCCTCCACCGTCCGCGTTGCCACCATCTGACCAAGGCCATCCCCACTTCCAAAAGCTTCAGTAAGTTTTTATTTCAATTCCTATTTTATTATGTAAAGGAAAATTCGATTTTTATGTAAATAGGTTTGGAATCTAAACAAGATAGAAAATATATGATTTTGTTTGCATAGAAAATATATGATTTTGTTTACATATTAAAAATATGATTTTTATTAGTGTAGAGTACTAAAGATATGATTTTTTATAATAGAGAATATAAAAATATGATTTTTATATTATATAGATTGTAAAGATTTGATCTTTATTATATGAACACCGTGTAAAAATAGAATTTTTATCTATATAATAGCGGTGTAAAAATAGAATTTTTATCTATATAGTAGCGGTGTAAAAATAGAATTTTTATCTATATAGTAGCGATGTAAAAATAGATTTTTTATATATATAGTAGCGGTATAAAAATGCGATTTTTATCCATATAGAGTGATTATAAAAATGTGATTTTTATATACATAGCAACAATATAAAAATGTGATTTTTATATATGTAGTGACTACGGACAATGAAATTGAGGAAATGCAAGCACGACGAAGATTTCTACATATGAAGAGTCACGGTGTATTGGTTTAGCGAGTTGGTGAGAACTCCTCACTTTTATTAGTTTGAAATATATACTAGGATGCAAACGATGCTTAGTAGCACCCAACACCCGTCGTCCACAGACCATGGATGACTTGTTTGTTTGATTGTTGTGTTGTGAAATTTGATTGTATGATGTGGAATGAGATAAAATATTTTATAGTGGAAATTATTTTATAGTTAAAAATATAATTTTTAACGTGTATATAAAATAAATATTTATAAACAAATCGGACGATTTGTTTATATACACTGATTTGACTGATATTGATTGGGACGATAAATTTTACACATCGCCCAATTACACAAATAAAATATGTGTTTGTTGATTTGAAACCCCACACGGGTATTGGGATGATATTTTATGTACACTAATCCCGATTGTTTAGTTGTATGTCAATCGATGGGTTGACAGACTATGTAAGCGTTGATTATTTATATTTAATGCTTATGCAGTTGTGTGGTGCACTCTGGATGATAGTTGATTATTTAACGCTGCTGTTATATGCATATGTTGTAGGGAATCCATATAATTAACGTTATATGGAAATTGATTGGGCCTCATTCCAATTTGGAAAATAAGAAATACAAATTCATGTGTTGAAATGAAATATATATTCATGTGTTGAATAGAAAAATAAATATTCATGTGTTGAATAGAAATATAATTTCATGTGTTGAAATAAAATAATTTCATGTGTTGAAATAAAATATATATTTATGTGTTGAATAGTAAAATATATATTCATGTGTTGAATAGAAAAACAAAAATTCATGTGTTGAAGAAAATATTCATTTGTTGAATACAATAACGAAGTTATTGAAATATATAAAGCCGTGATGGTTAGATAGACGCCATTTTGACGCGAATGATATTCATATCGATTATATTCATTTTTATAATGAATATAGAAAAGGAAGTGATTTCAAAATATAACGTTTTGAAAATATTATCATTTATAGATTAATGATATGGAATATTCAATTTTGATTAGAAATTGAATATGAAGTTTAAATTGTTTTGAAAACGAATTTAAAACGATTTATAAAATACGTTTTAAAAGGAAATCAATGAAATATATATAATATATTTATATTACATATAATGGCCTGAATAGAACGCGCCGTGCCACGGCAGTTCGCGAATTTCGATCATTGACTTCGAATGGACATTACGGGAGATCCGACCGTCGGATTCTCCTAAAACCGAAACTGTTGGGTTCGTATCGAAAAGAGCTTTCTAACTAAAATTAGAAATTAGAAATATAACGGTAGGATTTGAAATTATGTCCAAATAAAATTTGGCAAAGATCGTTGTAAGTGCAGTTTGATGGCCGTTGATGGAAATTGACTCTTCGGGCCTTGATAAAATTATTAAAAATAGTAATAATTCGTGAAAAATCATAAGAAATGATTTGTGAAGAATTGAGATGAAAAATTCCAAATGTAAAAAGATAAAAATAGATTTTTATCGAAATGAACTAGTTTTGAACTAGAATAATAATTTATTTATTTTTAAATAAATAAATTGGATTTGAAATGGTTTTAAAAGTAACCAAAATTTCCGATGATTGAATTGGAATGGATTTGAATCGAAATTGTCTTTGGAGTATTTCGATGTTGGATTTCGTGATGATACAGATATGGTTATGGGAATTTGAAAGATATATTTAGATCGTTATTTCCAATACGATATTTGTTGGTCGTAGAATTCGACATTGAATATAAGCCGATATATTTTCTATTCAGAGCCTTGTATTTAATATCAAATGTGATTTGGGTTTGTCGTGGATGGTGTCTTCATTAACACTGTTCTTAAACCCAGTTGAGAAAAAGATTAAATCTTTTTATTTAGATTTAATGAAGTATACCAATTAAATGGTATTTAATTGGAATTGAATTTGAATTGATTTTTGGGTTTATCGTGAACATTGTTTTAAATAACACTTGTTCTTTGACCCGATAATTAATGAATGTGATTTTGGGTTTTTCGTGAACCGTGTTTTAGATGACATTGGTTCTTTAACCCAGTTAAAGACAGGATATTGATTTCTATGAAGATTAAAACTAATTGGGGTTTTAATGAATCTTTAATTAGATTGAAATGGTCGAGAATGGAGTATCACCAGTTTTGCTCCAGGCGATAGTTAAATCTTTAATTAGATTTGTACGTGAAATGGTAATTGAATTTACCGATAACACCGTGGTGTTAGATATGAAGTATGACCAGTTTTACTTCATGGGATGAATAGGTTGGGATTAGGAAATAAAATAAATGATTATTTCGGTGTAGTTCGCTAATCCCGACTAGTTTGAATGGATATTCAAAAGATTATTAAAGAATGAATTTAAAGAATTTATCATTGATAAAATTAATAGGAATCTTTCCCAAAGTATAAGAATATTTGAATAAAAGAATATTCTGAATTGGAATGAGGCGTATGTTGTGTTTGTGTAACACTTGTTTATTATATACGTGAGTTATTCAGAAAGACCGGGTTTATCCCATTTTGAATAACTGATTCGACGTGGTGTCGAGGATGAAGACGGTGGTCGAAGACCGGAGGTCTTCACGTCGTTTGGGTGATTGCTGATGATCTTGATTGGGCCGTACACCCAAGAGGAGGGAATCAGTTGGTGATCGTCCAGACGTACTTGGAGATCGATGGATAGGCGGGGTACTAGGTGCCTCCGGTTCGTTCATACCTAGAACGAACTTGTAAACGGACTGTGTGCCTAACATTGGATTTTATTCTGTGTGATTGATTTCTATTAAATATATATCCATTTGGCGGCGGAGAATTTATTCTCTTGCTTAACGCCCTTCTCTGAGACGTAGAGCTCAGAGGTTATATATTGATGGATATCAAACGCATGGAGTGAATTGCCTATGTGGCATGCCTAAGTGGCAATATGATCAAGGCTTCTGTTGAAAAGCAGAGTCTTGTGGTTGATGATCAAAGCACGGCCTGTGTGGCATAGCTTTGTGTAACGTTGATTTGCGAGCCTCACACCTCGGTTGTGAACTAGAAACGGAAGAGGACATCAGGGAGGGCATGTGTTTCCTTCTAGCTAGAAGTGGCATCAGTGGTTTTATATGCCCTGACGAGTTTGACTTATGTGGTTGTTGATGTTGCGAGGCGCCTCGGATATATCGGTGACTGTGTGGAGACGATGGAGTCATTGGACTCATTGACACCCCATAGGGTGGGGAAACGTAGTGTTCAGGCATTTTAATACACATCGGTGGACCGGCCCTGATGATCTAAAGGCTTGTCTGCGCTTGCCTGAGACACGGGTTAGAGCGTCTCGAATTCGGTAAGGCCGATCCCTTGCCTTGGTTCACAGATGGAAACCCAACTTCCAATACGTGACTTTGCGGTTTTGATTGTAGAGCCTAGTATGGCGACATAGTGGGATGGGGCACTTATGCCTTATATGATTGATACTTATGATTTGAAGTTGTCTTATATACTATGCACTTATTATAGTATCAAATGATTTGTTTTAAACGTATCAAGCATTCTTGGCTATTATAAGGTAAAACCCTATCCTCCGGCTTGTGTTGCATTGTGTGATGGGACCTAGGTCTTATAATAGCTTCATTGTTCTTTGTTTAGCATTGCGCTGTTGTTTTATGCACTGGTATTCTTGGGAGGAAACCCGTTCCGTGTTATACGGTGTGATCCCTTGATTTACCTAACTTTAAAATAAAGATTAATAACTGTTTTAGTTCTCACACTAGTCACAGGACTAACCTGGAGTTTATTGTTTTAACCTAAACTCTAGGTGCCCTTATTTTGACACGGGAAGCTAGTAGTTTTGGTTTTGTAGATTTATGTTCACAGGATCCTGATTTACAGCTGGAATGATAATCGGAAAGCTCTATCGTGATTAATTCTAGTTGTGTTTTGTATTATTTTCCGCTGTTATGTATTTTATTGTAATCTCTGATATTTTCTGTGTAATATTTATTCATACTCTGTATATTCTTGTATTCTGATGGAATTGTTGTAATATACAATGAAATGTTCTTCTGTTTGTGTTCCGATGTGGCTTGTCCTCAATTCAATCCGTGCTTTCCTTACCGGGGAAGTTCAGGTTGCTACAGTGGTATCAGAGCTTTGGTTTACAGAGCTCGGAGAAAAGGCACATTAGAACCATACGAAAGAATTCATCAGAGATTGGATTAGTAATATCTAATGAAAATGACTCGTTAGAGATGGGATCAGTAGTATCCTAGAACGAGTGTGAAGAGTATATTTTTAAAATGAAAACAAATTTTGTTTTGAAAAATTTAATTCAATTATTCGTATTTGAATATTTATTTGTATTGAATTTGGACAATCCAGTATATAAAGGTTTGCATATATGTCTGATCCGCGTGTATTTGAAGTTTTAAAATACTGGATAGATATAGAATCACACTGTAGTCGCCCGGAGATGTTTCTGATGATTGATCATTCATCATCAGAATTTATGTTCGAGTGACGAAAGTGAGATTTCTATATATTTCCAATTGACTGGTGTGAGAACCAAAATTAGATAGGGCATATTGTTGTGATTTGGCATCAAAAATCTGATTTTTGGATATGAATTAAAGTTATGTGATTGAAAAGATAATCAAATAATTGATTGCTGATTGTGTTGTTTGATTATTGTTTGATTAATTAAATGTTGAACCTTTAGCCAAATTGAATCAAATATTGAACTGTATTGAGAATTTGTCGCATTTGCTTACATATACATGTACTTACATTGAACAGGTCATAGCAAGGAGGCTAGAGAAGAGGAATAAAATTGTTTGCCCGACAAATAGGTACATGTTTATTGTATTTCTTTTGGTTTGGATGATTTTATGTGCCGATTGGCTAGCCGCTTGGCTATTTCTTTTTCTTTTTGGATTGATGAGGGCCATGAGAGGCTATTTGAAATATCCCGAAGTCCCTGGTGCAGGGGAGGTTATGGCGAAATTTTTCGAAAATTTAGGGTGTTAGCCAAATTTTTGAAAAATTTGAAAGGTTCTTAGAAACTGAAAAGTTGAAGAACTTAAGCCGTAAAGAAAATAAGGAAAGTTGAGTTGATTAGTTAAACAACTTTCAGCTTCATTCCTTTTCGGGGACGAAAAGTTTTAAGTGGGGGAGATTGTAATAACCCGGAAATCCGAGCCAATTTAAAATTTTTATTTTGGCAATTTTAGCGAATTTTGATTATTTAAAATGAATTATTTTAAATAATGACGACGAGAAATTTATTTTGAATAGAATTAGAACTTATATATTTATATACGTCGTCGTTAGAATATAAATATTTTATTTTAAAAAGGAATTGAAAATGGTGCGGTAGTTCGAAAATTCGATTTCGAATTTGAAATGAATGTACAGGATTCAAAATAAGCCAGATTTTAGTGAAACCAAAAATATTAGAATCTAATTGAGAATATCTTTTCAATGAATCTGAAAAATTGAAATTTCATGGCGGGAATCAAAAGTTACGTCCAGTTGAAAATTCAGAATAATCGTTATGGAATTCTGGCTCTAAAAAATGGAAATTTTGCAAACGACCTCGGTTTTCGACGAAACCACTTTTGTTGGATCCGTGATGTCAAGTTATTGCTAGGTTTCAAAATTCGTAATTTTTTGAATCAATATGTGAGCGTGGCGAAGTAAAACGCGTTTGACCAGTTTTAGTTGATTTTAATCGACTGGAAAATGACCATTTTTCAAACGATCTCAGAATTCGATGAAATTAATTTTGTTAGGACCGTATTGTCAATACGAAGCTAGAAAATATTTTTTTGGAAATTTTCGAGTTAATGTGTGGCCCCGGTAAATTGAAATGGGTTTTCAAATTCAATATATAGAGTTATATTTTGATTTTGACGAAAACTGGTCGAAACGATCGAATCTGCTTACGATACATATACCATTGTATTCGGTATATGGGTAATTAGCTAGGGGTGACAGTTGGTGGATTCGATTCTGAGTTCGAATGAAAAAGTTACTTTATGGAAGTAATTAATTAAATAAAATAATATAAAATTAAAACCTTTCTCTCTTGCCCGTCCTCTCTCATTACTCAGTCAACGCCACCCTATTCTCTCTCTTGAACGAACGAGAGGGAAAAAAACCAAATTAGAAAACCCGCGATGCCCCCCCTCCCCCCTTCAGCTTCAGCCGACGCCCTAGCCAGGACCTCGACGCCGCCGGAGGCGACCTCCAGCCTCCCCCATCGTCCTACCAACCCCCCCTCCTCCTCTTGCACCTCCTCTCTCCTCCGCGGTTCTACCCTCCCCCCCCCCCTCACGCGCTCTCTCTCCCCTCTAAAACCCCCTCGCCACGAATACCTCCTCCACAGAAGCCGCCTCCGACATCCACCGACCGCCACGCCTCCACCCTCCGCGTTGCCACCATCTGACCAATGCCATACCTACTTCCAAAAGCTTCAGTAAGTTTTTATTTCAATTCCTTTTTTATTATGTAACGGAAAATTCGATTTTTATGTAAATAGGTTTGGAATCTAAACAAGATAGAAAATATATGATTTTGTTTGCATAGAAAATATATGATTTTGTTTACATATTAAAAATATGAATTTTATTAGTGTAGAGTATTAAAGATATGATTTTTATATAATAGAAATATAAAAATATGATTTTTATATTATATAGATAGTAAAGATTTGATCTTTATTATATGAACACCGTGTAAAAATAGAATTTTTATCTATATAGTAGCGGTGTAAAAATAGAATTTTTATCTATATAGTAGTGGTGTAAAAATAGAATTATTATCTATATAGTAGCGGTGTAAAAATAGAATTTTTATCTATATAGTAGTGGTATAAAAATGTGATTTTTATCCATATAGAGTGATTATAATAATGTGATTTTTATATACATAACAACAATATAAAAATGTGATTTTTGTATATGTAGTGACTACGGGCAATGAAATTGACGAAAGACGAGTACGACGAAGATTTCTATATATGAAAGGTCACGGTGTATTGGTTTGGCTAGTCGGTGAGAACTCTGCACTTTTATTTTTATTTCTAGTTTGAAATATATACTAGGATGCAGACGGTGCTTAGTAGCACCCGATACCCATCGTCCACAGACCATGGATGACTTGTTTGTTTGATTGTTGTGTTGTGAAATTTGATTGTGTGATGTGGAATGAGATAAAATAAGTTATAGTGGAAAATATTTTATAGTTAAAAATATAATTTTTAACATGTATATAAAATAAATATTTATAAACAAATCGGACGATTTGTTTATATACACTGATTTGACTGATATTGATTGGGACGATAAATTTTACACATCGCCCAACTACACAAATAAAATTTGTATTTGTTGATTTGAAACCCCATACGGGTATTGGGATGATATTTTACGTACACTAATCCCTAATGTTTAGTTGTATGTCAATCAATGGGTTGACAAACTGTGTAAGCGTTAATTATTTATATTTAATGCTTATGCAGTTGTGTGGTGCACTCTGGATGATAGTTGATAATTTATCACTGCTGTTATCTGCATGTTTTGTAGGGAATCCATATAATTAACGTTATATGGTAATTGACTGGGCCTCATTCCAATTTGGAAAATAAGAAATATAAATTCATGTGTTGAAATGAAATATATATTCGTGTGTTGAATAGAAAAATAAATATTCATGTGTTGAATAGAAATATAATTTCATGTGTTGAAATAAAACAATTTCATGTGTTGAAATAAAATAAATATTCACGTGTTGAATAGTAAAATATATATTCATGTGTTGAATAGAAAAACAAAAATTCATGTGTTGAAGAAAATATTCAATTGTTGAATAGAATAACGAAGTTATTGAAGTACATAAAGTCGTGTTGGTTAGATTGACGTCATTTTGACGCGAACGATATTTATATCGATTATATTCGTTTTCATAATGAATATAGAAAAGGAAGTGATTTCAAAATATAACGTTTTGAAAATGTTAACATTTATAGATTAATGATATGGAATATTCAATTTTGATTAGAAATTGAATATGAAGTTGAAATTGTTTTGAAAATGAATTTAAAACAATTTATAAAATACGTTTTAAAAGGAAATCGACAAAATATATATAATATATTTATATTATATATATAATGGCCTGAATAGAACGCGTCACGCCACGGTAGTTCGCGAATTTCGACCATTGAATTCGAATGGACGTTACAGGAGATCTGACCGTCGGATTCTCCTAAAACCAGAACCATTTGGTTCGTACCGAAAAGTGCTTTCTAACGAATATTAGAAATTAGAAATCTAGCGGTTGGATTTGAAATTATGTCCAAATCAAATTTGGAAAAGGTCGCTGTAAGTGCAGTTCGATGACCGTTGATGGTAATCGATTGTACGGGCCTTGATAAAATTATTAAAAATAGTAATAATTCGTTAAAAATCATAAGAAACGATTTATGAAGAATTGAGATGAAAAATTCCAAATGTAAAAAGATAAAAATAGATTTTTATCGAAATGAACTAGTTTTGAGCTAGAATAATAATTTATTTATTTTTAAATAAATAAATTGGATTTGAAATGGTTTTAAAAGTAACTAGAATTTCCGATGATTGAATTGGAATGGATTTGAATCGAACTTGTCTTTGGAATATTTCGATGTTGGGTTTCGTGATGATACAGATATTATGGGAATTCGAAAGATATATTTATATTGTTATTTCCAATACGATATTTGTTGGTCGTAGAATTCGATATTGAATATAAGCCGATATATTTTCTATTCAGAGCCTTGTATTTAATATCAAATGTGATTTGGGTTTGTCGTGAATGGTGTCTTCATTAACACTGTTCTTAAACCTAGTTGAGAAAAATATTAAATCTTTTTATTTAGATTTAATGAAGTATACCAATTAAATGGTATTCAATTGGAATTGAATTTGAATTGATTTTTGGGTTTATCATGAACATTATTTTAAATAACACTTGTTCTTTGACCCGATAATTAATGAATGTGATTCTGGGTTTTTCGTGAACCGTGTTTTAGATGACATTGGTTCTTTAACCCAGTTAAAGACAGGATATTGATTTCTATGAAGATTAAAACTAAGTGGGGTTTTAATGAATCTTTAATTAGATTGAAATGGTCGAGAATGGAGTATCACCAGTTTTGCTCCAGGCGATAGTTAAATCTTTAATTAGATTTGTACGTGAAATGGTAATTGAATTTACTGATAACACCGTGGTGTTAGATATGAAGTATGACCAGTTTTACTTCATGGGATGAGTAGGTTGGGATTGGGAAATAAAATAAATGATTATTTCGGTGTAGTTCGCTAATCCCGACTAGTTTGAATGGATATTCAAAAGATTATTAAAGAATAAATTTAAAGAATTTATCATTGATAAAATTAATAGGAACCTTTCCCAAAGTATAAGAATATTTGAATAAAAGAATATTCTGAATTGGAATGAGGCGTATGTTGTGTTTGTGTAACACTTGTTTATTCTATACGCGAGTTATTCAGAAAGACCGGGTTTATCCCATTTTGAATAACTGATTCGACGTGGTGTCGAGGATGAAGACGGTGGTCGAAGACCGGAGGTCTTCACGTCGTTTGGGTGATTGCTGATGATCTTGATTGGGCCGTACACCCAAGAGGAGGGAATCAGTTGGTGATCGTCCAGACGTACTTGGAGATCGATGGATAGGCGGGGTACTAGGTGCCTCCGGTTTCGTTCAGACCCATAACGAACTTGTAAATGGACTGTGTGTCTGACATTGGATTTTATTCTGTTTGATTGATTTCTATTAAATATATATCTGTTTGGCGATGGAGAATTTATTCTCTTGCTTAATGCCCTCCTCTGAGACGTACGAGCTCAGAGGTTATATATCGATGGATATCAAACGCATGGAGTGAATTGCCTGTGTGGCATGCCTAAGTGGCAATATGATCAAGGCTTTTGTTGAAAAGCAGAGCCTTGTGGTCGATGATCAAAGCAGGGCCTATATGGCATAGCTTTGTGTAACGTTGATTCGCGAGCCTCACGCCCTGGTTGTGAACCAAAAACGGGAGAGGACATCAGGGAGGGCATGTGTTTCCTTCTAGCTAAAAGTGGCGTCAGTGGTTTTACACGCCCTGACGAGTTTGACTTATGTGGTTGTTGCTGTTGCGAGGTGCCTCGGATATATCGGTGACTGTGTGGAGCCAATGGAGTCATTGGACTCATTGACACCCCCATAGGGTGGGGAAACGCTTAATCCACATCGGTGGACCGGCCCTGACGATCTAAAGGCTTGTCTGCGCGCTTGCCTAAGACACGGGCTAGAGCATCTCGAATTCGGTAAGGACGATCCCTTGCCTTGGTTCACAGATGGATACTTATGCCGTCTATGATTGATACTTATGATTTGAAGTTGTCTTATACGCTATGCACTTATAATTGTATCAAATGATTTGTTTTAAACGTATCAAGCATTCTTGGCTATTATAAGGTTAAACCCTATCCTCCAGCTTGTGTTGCATTGTGTGAAGGGACTTGGATCTTATAATAGCTTCATTGTTCTTTATTTAGCATTGCGCTGTTGTTTTATGCACTGGTATTCTTGGGAGGAAACCCATTCCGTGTTATACGGCGTGGTCCCTTGATTAACCTAACTTTAAAATAAAGATTAATAACTGTTTTAGTTCCATACTAGTCACATGAATGACCTGGAGTTTATTGTTTTAACCTAAACTCTGGGTGCCCTTATTTTGACACGGGCAGCTAGTAGTTTTGGTTTTGCAGATTTATATTCACAGGATCCTGATTTACAGCTGGAACGATACTCGTAAGGCTCTGTATTCGTGTATTACTTCTAGTTGTGCTTTGTATTATTTTCCGCTACAATGTAATTTATTGTAATCTCTGATATTTTTCTGTATAATATTTATTCATACTCTGTATATTCTTGTATTCTGATGGAATTGTTGTAATATACAATGAAATGTTCTTCTGTTTGTGTTCCGATGTGGCTTGTCCTCAATTCAATCCGTGCTTTTCATACCGGGGAAGTTCGGGTTGCTACAGACTTCTACCCAACCGTCTTCTCCGAAGATAGGATCCTTCTTGTTGACATCCAAATTTTCATCTTCTTTTGTTGGTTGTGCCTTAGCAAGATCGTTATCTTCATCTTTGAAAAGAGAAGAGATTAGCAAACGAATGGCAACAAAATTCTTCCCTTACTGTTCTTGAAGGAATTCAACGTTTCTTCAAGATTTTCACATAGATTATGGATCGGATTTGCCATAGTTTTGATAAGAAATGAATAAAGAAGAATGAGAAATGAAATAATGAAGTTCTCTTAAAGAGATAGGCTTAAATAGGGTCTGGAATTCGTTGGATTTTGAATGGACATGAGTTAGTTATTTAATTTTAAACTTCAAAAAGTTTTGAAAATATAGCAGTTATATGTTGACGTAGAAAAGTACGTATGTCGACATACCTGTTTGAAAATTTTCAAATTTTGAATCTTTAGTTCTTGTATTATATTATATTTTAAATCTGAAGTTTTTGCAGTAATTAAAAGATGATTTTGAACTAAATAAAACTCCATACATTACTTCATGAAAAGCAGGTACATCCTACTAATTAAAAAAAACTAAATACGAGATTTGAAGCAAATAATAAAAATAAATTAAACTAGATAGACTAGTTTTCAGCGGATGATGAGGAAGAAGACGAAATTCCAAGCTTTCTTCCTATCTTGACCATGAGCTTAGTCATTTTCGAAAAAAAACGATCTTCTTTTGATTGTTGGCAATCTTCACTTGGTTTTGAACAATCATCTCTCTGGAAATGGTTCTACTGTTGATTAGACCCTTAACACTTTCTAAAGAAGTTTCTTCTTCGACTTCCAAAGGTGCTTGTTCTTGTTGCATTCGAGCTTGTCTGTCTTCGAATGTCTAATATGGTTTGAAAGTGAGTGGAATTTGCATAAGGTGTATGTTTGTGGAATCAAACACCTTTCTTGGCATAAATTTTTCTCCATGAAGATCAACTCTAAAGTATTTGAAAATACGAATGAGATAAATTCTATAGTAAAGAGTGTTCTCTCTTGATGAAGTTTCTATGGGCTTGAACTCCCTTAAGATCATGTCGGCCCAATTGATGTTATAGCCATCAATAATAGCAAAGCGGGGTTTTGGACCTTGAGAGTTGGATTGTTAAAGTTTCCGGAACGGGCAGTGGTGGTATGTTGAAGGAGAAGGTTTACAATTCTTGTTTTTGGATGGAAAAAGCGATTCTTGAATTCCAATTGAGCATCGTTTTCATATATGTCATGATAAGTGTTGTAACACCCCGCGAATTCTATAACTGTGAAATTCACAAATTAAAGTATAATTAATTTCAAATCAAAGAACTAAGGGAAACGGGATACGCCATTGCGTTCGTCTCGGAAAAATACGCGAAATAGAGTCCGAGTTTTCGAAAAACGGAGTCCGTATGAAGAAGATATGGCCTTCGGAAGTTTCTGAATTAAGTTTAAAATTCAAACAGAATAAAACAGTTTAAAATTCCGAAATCGGGCCCAATGGGCCAGGGCGGAAAAACACCCGCCTAAGGCACCCAGGTCGACTGGGCTGTCGACCTGGTCTAACCAGGTCGACAGGGCTGTCGACAGGGCTGTCGACCTGGTCCAGAGCCAGGTCGAACCCAGTCCAACCTGGCTGGCCTATTCTATGTTGGCCGATTTTCTGTGGTCTGCTTTGTCATTAGGGCTAGGTGGCAAGCTCTAATTGGTCTCTCCTTAGGATGAATGGCTACGATCAATCCAAGCAACATCAATGGTCCTAATCAGTTCATAACCCCTATAAAAATGACCCTAGACTTAACCCTAATCTATTCATTCAAAAATAAGAACAAAGCCGCCATGTTGCTGAGGAACGACTAGGGGTAGCCACCAATTGGAGAGAGGATTAGGAGGCAAATTCTAAAGCATTAAAGCAACCTAAACAAATCAAAGCAACAAGGAATCGCATCTTCAAATCCCTAAATTTGAGAATTCTCCACACCATTGTAAGTAGAGTATTATTTTGGTATGAACAAATAATTGTGTTGGTTTGTATACTTGAATTGTGGCGATAAAGTAATTCATATTTGTGCGTTACTATGATTCATATCGATTTGGAATGTTGTATACGTTTGGATATTCTCGAATTATGTTATTCATTATGAAAAACTACATGCGGTAGTTTTATGCAAGTATACGTTTGGAATATTCGCAAATTATGTAATCCATGTTGAAGCTACATGTATGTAGTTGATTAATTGAAATTCATGCAAGTTTGGGGTTTTGCTACTATGCCATCATAATGTGTATTTTTATACAAACACCATTTTTGTGAAGTAATTGGAATAAGTTTGGGTTATCATAGTCCATATGAAATTATGTTGAAAATTTGGCATCATGATCTATGTATTAAGTCATGCTTTTGTACTAGAAAACCTATTTGCAAACTTATGAATATGACTAGGCTATGATGGATATTTTGCATAATTGAAATCCATATTTTTAACAAGAATTATATGATGACATATGTGGTACATAGCTAGGTTAGATTCAAAATCCCTTTTTGCAAGTTTGCATGACTAAAGTAAAAATCATGATTTCATGTTAGAAATATTTATGCCATGGTTATGTGAACAAATTTAACTATACTTTTGTATTAGTCACAAAAGTAGACACCTTTGTAAACATGTAGTAGTCTTATGAACATGATTTGCTTATGGTTGACATTATGCCTGAATAAAAATATAGGTTTATGTTGTAGTTAGGCCTATGTGTCGATAGTGATATTCTTAACTTAACTACAAGTTTACATGCTTTGATTCATGTCACTTATGCTTTATGACCAAAGTATATGTTCACTACTATGCAAGTACACCAGTTTCTATTTTGTATTTCCAACGTCATATTGCAAGTTCATGCGCTCACATTCCCCTTTTCGTGTATGTAATCACGCTTTAAGCCTCCCCTTTTCGCATGGCTAAGTTGGGCTTTAAAAGGCTAAGCCCAACATATATATAATAAACGGACGTGTTAAACGGGGGAAAATAACGTTGGGTTAAAATTACTAATGAATGAAAATATAAAATAGAAGGGCCAAAATTCAAGTATGGGTTGGGCCCATGATTGGTGTAACCTTTACACCATTAACTTAATAATGGGCCGCAAATATTTACATATAAGAAAATAAAGAAGAAAGACAAAATATGTAAATGTAGAACATACGATGTGTTTAACCCGAGGTTGGATTGAGTTGTGATGTAAACCTGCCCGGAACCGCCCGGCTGTCCAGTAGTCACAACAATACCTATCCAATGTGGGAGGTTAAACATGGAGCCCAATAAGGACCCGAGGTTAGACTGAGTTGTGGCGTAAGACTGCCCGGAACCAACCGGCAACAGGCAGCCACAACAATACCTGTCTAATGTGAGAGGTCAGGGCCTTAATAAGACAATTAAGGCTGAGTCAGGATTGTTAGGATTAAGTGAACTAAAGACTTAATCAAAATGGAACATGCTAAACTAAACGGACTGGTGGGGGTTAGGTTAGAAAACACTTAACCAACTTAGCATGTTGGCTAGAGATAGAAAACCTAGTAACGGGGGACCCTTTTCAGCAGTAACCCTAGAAGGTGTATCAGGATACCCTGAAACTAGGCAGGGTGGGGCACGATTACTGGGCTGATTGTAAGAGGTCAAATCGACGGCGGTGGTGTAGCAGTGTAGGTTCTAACGGGGTGCGGGCGTGCACACACTCCAGCGCAGAAAAATAAGGCACTGGACACCAGTAGCATACCTGTGCATTCTAGGATTGTGTCGGGCCGCCACCATGGGACTTGATACACCCCATGGTGGGACCAGCATAGGTAACTACAACATCGGGGGCCGTAAGACACATGTAACTATGCGAGTAGGAGCCGATCATCATAGAATGGATCACATCACCCTGATTATGGGGTGCCAGTTGGGAACTAGTTTATATGGGTTCAGAGATTACACGAGGTACGGTAGTATATTCGGCCCTAGACAACTTAACCAAGTTATAGTGCTTTCCCACTTCTTGTTTATACTTATCATACCCAGTTCTTTATTCATAGACAGAATAGTACTAGACTTACTCAGGCTTTATGTCTGACTCTACTTTTCTTTCGTCTTCTTTTCTTCCGTTCCCCCCCCCCCCCCAGGTCCACAGGGAGGGAACACTGCAGCTTGACCAGCCTTAACATCCAGCTTGAAGAAGAGAAATGTATTGCTTGGACCTTTTCGTTTGAAACTATGGCTTTGGACAAACTCTATGGGGCTTTTGCAGTTTATCTATGTTTTATTTATGCTTCTTTAAATAATGTAATCAAGACAGATTATGAAAGTGTTATGTTATGTTTTGGAAAAGATGTAAGACAATTATGGTGATGTTGTTGTAGCACGTATTTGCTTTCATGAAATAAAAGTTGGTTGATTTTCCGCTGTTTACAAATATGTGTTCTTATATCTGTCTTGTATATCTGTGACTTATACTTATAAACCTCCACCAAAACTAGGGCATTCCCTTTGAGAGTGACCCTAACGGAGGTGGGGTGTTTCACTTGGTATCAGAGCCAGGTTTACCAGATAAGATAAAAAGTTTTGAAAAATTATTTTCAAAAAGGAAATTTAAAGAAGCATTTTTAAAAGAAAAATGTTATTTTATTTTAAAAAGGCAAAGTCCACTCCCCAAAGCCATAGGTATTATCTCTTATCCTTCGTTTGGAATCTATCCTTTTTGTTTCAGCATGTCCCAAGAACTTAACTTGCCGGAAGGGGTGCCAATACCTGGTTGGTTTAGACGGTTCTTAGAAGCAAGGGCCACTCAGCCAGGTCCTACCGTTCCTCCTCCCCCAGCTGAAGGAAATCATCCAGCTGCAGTAGCACCTTTTCCTCCACCTCCTCCACGGGGAAACACTTTTGCTAAGATATGTAAAGATTTTAAAGCTATGGGAGGAAAGGATTTCCATGGAACTGAGTCCTTCGTGGCAGCTAGGAATTGGCTGAAAGAAACTGAGGACCTATTCATCATCTTTGAGGTAGAGGATAGACAAAAAGTACAATTGGCAGTGTGGCTATTGAAGGGCGAGGCTTCCTACTGGTGGGAAGTCACTAATGCTGAAAGACCAGTGGAGACATGGGAGGACTTTAGGGCAAGGTTTGAGACTAAATTTCTCTCAGATGCGGAAAGAAGTTTGCAGTTGGAAAAATTCTTATTTCTTAAGCAAGGGGACAAGACAGTCAGAGAGTATGTGAATCAGTTCGATGAGCTGGCTAGGTTTGGGCTTGACCTAGTCAACACCCCGCACAAGAAGGCTCTCCGTTTCGTCAAAGGGTTGAATGAGCCATTACACAGTTTGGCCATGACCCATATACCCATGGGAGCCACGTATGAAAGATTGGTGCAAATGGCATTGCTGAATGAAGAGGATAAGGGCAAGAAGGAGACTAAGGCAGAAAGCTCTCAAGGGAAGAAAGAAGGTTTGCAGCCTAAGAAGACAGACTTTAAGAAAGGCGGGAAAGGCAACAAAGAGAAGAGGAAGTGCAATTTCTGTGGCAAAGTGGGGCACATAGTAAAGGACTGTCGGAAAAAGAAGGCCAAGGAGAATGGTGGGTGCTTTTCTTGCGGTGAGACAGGCCACAGGGCTAAGGACTGCCCAAAGAAACGAGGACAGGGGCAGAGGGATGGATCCACCCCAGGGGCACAGGTTCATGTGCTGGAAGCGCCACCTCTGCAACAGCGAGGTATAAATACTTCTGTAGAAAGCGTAGTTTATCTTTATGATCAGCCCGTTCGCACTTTATTTGATTCTGGAGCATCACACTCCTTTATCTCGTCTGCTCTAGTAGAATCTCTGCACCTAAAAACTAGTATGGTAGAGGACCCCTTAATTGTTTCAAACCCAATTGGGGGCCCAGCTCATTTGTCTATGATCTGTGTGGGATTGAAAATTTCTATTCTAAGTGTAGAATTTCAATGTAGTGCCTTTGTTTTGGGCTTTTCGGGTTATGGTTTGATTTTGGGTATGGATTGGCTATCCAGTAATGGGGCCATCCTTGATTGTGAGAAAAGGGTTGTTAGGCTCCTAACCCAGCTCGGTAATACTTTGGAAATTTCTTGTAATCCCTCGTATGCGGTTATGCTTAGTTATCTAGAATCGCTAGATGCCTCTGTTGAAAATTTGCAATCAGTTAGAGTGGTCCGGGAATATCCGGATGTCTTCGAAGAGGTGAAGGGCTTGCCTCCGAAGCGGGAAATAGACTTCCGCATATATCTTGTAGATAATGCAAAGCCCGTTGCGTTGCCCGTTAGACACATGGCTCCACGGGAAAGGAAAGAGCTCAGTAAACAGATTAAAGAGCTTCTAGAAAAGAGGTTCATTAGGAGAAGCATTTCAGAATGGGGCGCTCCAGTGGTGTTCGCTACAAAGGCGGATGGTTCACTCCGTCTATGTGTTGACTATAGGGAGCTCAACAAGCTAACGAAAAAGAATAGGCACCCTCTCCCTAGAATTGACAATTTGTTTGACCAGCTTGTAGGAGCGTCTGTTTTCTCCCAACTCGATTTAGCAACCGGTTTTCATCAGCTAAGGGTGGCTGAAGATAGCATCGATAAAACGGCGTTCAGAACCCCAAACGGCTTCTTTGAATGGCTTGTCATGCCTTTCGGCTTGACAAATGCACCTGCTTACTTCGTGGACCTGATGAGTAGGGTATTTAGAGATTTCCTCAACAAATTCGTAGTGGTCTTCGTAGATGATATCCTTATCTTCTCAAAGAGTGAAGAGGAACATGCTCAGCACTTAAGGGCAATCATGGAAACTTTGCGAGTCCATCAACTAAAAGTCAAATTCTCCAAATGCCACTTTTGGAGAGAAGAGGTGAGGTTCCTTGGGCACATAGTATCCAAACAAGGGTTAGCAGTGGACCCTGCTAAGGTAGTGGCGGTACAAGATTGGAAGACACCAAGGAATGCAACTGAGGTCCGAAGCTTTCTAGGACTAGCAGGTTTCTATCGAAAATTTATAAGGGATTTTGCGAAAATCTCTGCTCCACTCACGAAATTGACTAAGAAGAATCTAGTGTTCAATTGGGATTTGGATTGCGAATTTGCTTTCCAACGACTGAAAAGGGCTCTTACAACAGCCCCAGTTTTGACGCTGCCAGATGGGAGCAAGATGTTCACTGTTTATACGGATGCATGTGGGACAGGGCTAGGCGCCGTCTTAATGCAAGAAGGAAGGGTAGTAGCTTATGGCGGGAGGCAGTTGAAAATGCACGAAAAGAACTACCCAACCCACGATCTTGAGTTAGCCGCCATCGTCTTTGCACTCAAGTCTTGGCGACACTATCTCCTAGGTGAGAAGTTCGAACTTTACACTGACCATAAATCGTTGAAATATATTTTCTCGCAGAAGGATCTTAACTTGAGGCAACAGAGATGGATGGAGTTTCTTGCCTCGTACGATTTCGAAATCTCCTACACTCCGGGCAAAGGCAACGTAGTGGCAGACGCATTGAGCCGAAAGAAATTGACCCTAAGCCCGTTGTTTGTTGAAAGACAAAGCCTAGAGTTTATAGCCAGCTTCGACTTTAGGCCCTCCTCCGATTTCGTACCAGGCTTGCTAGCATCTCTCGAAGTGCGCCCAACATTAGTGGATTCAGTAGGGACAGCACAACGCGAAGACCCTCAGCTTGTGGAAATAATGGATAGGCTAATTAGGGGTGAGACTTCAAGTCACCTCAACAGATACTCCATCGACGATAAGGGTTTGCTAAGGCGAGACGGAAGACTATGCGTCCCACAGACAAAAGAACTAATAAAGAAGGTTCTCGAGGAAGCACATCACTCCAAGATGACGATACATCCAGGCGGGGATAAAATGTACAGAGACATAAAAAGGACTTTCTTTTGGAACGGCATGAAAAAGGACATGGCAGAGTTCGTTTCTAAGTGTATGGTGTGCCAACAGGTTAAGGCGGAACAGAAAAAGCCTGGCGGACTGCTACATCCGCTGGAGGTCCCGCAGTGGAAGTGGGATAGCATCTCAATGGACTTCATCGATGGGCTGCCTAGGTCTAGGAGAGGCAACACTAGCATTTGGGTAATAGTGGATAGGCTTACTAAAAGCGCACACTTTTTACCTGTCAAAAGTAAAAGAACTGCCTCATCCCTAGCATCACTTTACCTTAAGGAAATCGTTCGACTCCATGGAATACCATCTAGCATTGTTAGTGACCGAGACCCCATCTTCACCAGTGAGTTTTGGCGGAGTCTGCAAGAAGCAGTAGGAACGCAGTTATGCTTGAGCACGGCCTATCATCCCCAAACCGACGGCCAAACAGAGAGAGTGAACAGAATTTTGGAAGACCTCTTAAGGCTATGCGTCCTTGACTTCGGAGGGACATGGGAAGACCACCTTCCTTTGGTGGAATTTGCCTACAACAACAGCTATCAAGCAACCATCGGAATGGCGCCCTTCGAAGCTTTATATGGAAGACTGTGCCGATCGCCCACTTTTTGGTGGGAGTCTACGGACAAGCTCATACTTGGACCAGATATGATCCGAGAGACTTCAGAGAAAGTAGACTTAATACGAAGAAGGATGAAGACGGCCCAAGACAGACAAAAGTCCTATGCCGACAAGAGAAGGACCGACCTTGAATTTGAGGTTGGAGACAGAGTTTTTCTCAAGGTATCACCACTAAGAAACGTTGTTCGTTTTGGAACCACAGGAAAACTAGCACCAAGGTTCGTAGGGCCATTCCCTATCATCGAGAAAATTGGGAAAATGGCCTATAGATTAGAGCTACCCGAGAAGTTGGCTGGAGTCCACAACGTTTTTCACGTTTCACATCTCCGAAAATGTCTACACGAGTCTGCTGAGGTGGTAGAGCCAAATATCCTCGAAGAGGCCGAAGTGGAACGCGAAGCAACCATAAGAAAAGTTCCAACCCGCATATTCGGAACGGAAGTGAAGAAGCTACGCAACCGCGAAGTCAAGCTCGTCAAAGTTCAGTGGAGCGACGCCGAGGGAGACGCGACTTGGGAAACTGAAGCTAGAATACGCACTGCCTACCCTTTTCTGTTCGAGGGTACATCCTTGATCTTTCCTTTTCCTTAAGTTGCGCTTTTATCTATCTTTTTAGGTATATTTCCTCGACCTTATCTTTTAGGTAGAAACCCTTTGGATGGAAACATGTAATTGAAACATGTTATGGATGATGGTTGCAAGTGGTTGCAAGTGGTTGCAAGTGATTGCTAGTGGTTGCTCGTGGTTGCATATACACACACAATCTAGGGTTTAGATCGGCTCAGTCACTTCATATTGCATGTGCATATATGTTTGCCTTCGTATGTGGTTGAACTTTAATGTGTTGTCATGTGGATGCTGCATTTGTATTGAATGATTGTGCACTCACGTAGAATCATGAATAGGAAATTTTGCATACATAATGGATTCATGGCACTTACATAATTCGCATTAAGGAGGTCAACTGAATCAGTAGACCGCCTGATTTTGCATTAAATAAGTACATGTACACACACACTTCGCATACGATCATGAAGCATTAGAAGTCTCTTAAGGACAATGGATGCTCGTGTTTGATGGATGAGTAGATGGATGATTGGATGTTAGGATATACATTCCTCCTAACTTGAAGATTTCGGGGACGAAATCCTTTTAAGTGGGGGAGAATGTAACACCCCGCGAATTCTATAACTGTGAAATTCACAAATTAAAGTATAATTAATTTCAAATCAAAGAACTAAGGGAAACGGGATACGCCATTGCGTTCGTCTCGGAAAAATACGCGAAATAGAGTCCGAGTTTTCGAAAAACGGAGTCCGTATGAAGAAGATATGGCCTTCGGAAGTTTCTGAATTAAGTTTAAAATTCAAACAGAATAAAACAGTTTAAAATTCCGAAATCGGGCCCAATGGGCCAGGGCGGAAAAACACCCGCCTAAGGCACCCAGGTCGACTGGGCTGTCGACCTGGTCTAACCAGGTCGACAGGACTGTCGACAGGGCTGTCGACAGGGCTGTCGACCTGGTCCAGAGCCAGGTCGAACCCAGTCCAACCTGGCTGGCCTATTCTATGTTGGCCGATTTTCTGTGGTCTGCTTTGTCAATAGGGCTAGGTGGCAAGCTCTAATTGGTCTCTCCTTAGGATGAATGGCTACGATCAATCCAAGCAACATCAATGGTCCTAATCAGTTCATAACCCCTATAAAAATGACCCTAGACTTAACCCTAATCTATTCATTCAAAAATAAAAACAAAGCCGCCATGTTGCTGAGGAACGACTAGGGGTAGCCACCAATTGGAGAGAGGATTAGGAGGCAAATTCTAAAGCATAAAAGCAACCTAAACAAATCAAAGCAACAAGGAATCGCATCTTCAAATCCCTAAATTTGAGAATTCGCCACACCATTGTAAGTAGAGTATTATTTTGGTATGAACAAATAATTGTGTTGGTTTGTATACTTGAATTGTGGCGATAAAGTAATTCATATTTGTGCGTTACTATGATTCATATCCATTTGGAATGTTGTATACGTTTGGATATTCTCGAATTATGTTATTCATTATGAAAAACTACATGCGGTAGTTTTATGCAAGTATATGTTTGGAATATTCGCAAATTATGTAATCCATGTTGAAGCTACATGTATGTAGTTGATTAATTGAAATTCATGCAAGTTTGGGGTTTTGCTACTATGCCATCATAATGTGTATTTTTATACAAACACCATTTTTGTGAAGTAATTGGAATAAGTTTGGGTTATCATAGTCCATATGAAATTATGTTGAAAATTTGGCATCATGATCTATGTATTAAGTCATGCTTTTGTACTAGAAAACCTATTTGCAAACTTATGAATATGACTAGGCTATGATGGATATTTTGCATAATTGAAATCCATATTTTTAACAAGAATTATATGATGACATATGTGGTACATAGCTAGGTTAGATTCAAAATCCCTTTTTGCAAGTTTGCATGACTAAAGTAAAAATCATGATTTCATGTTAGAAATATTTATGCCATGGTTATGTGAACAAATTTAACTATACTTTTGTATTAGTCACAAAAGTAGACACCTTTGTAAACATGTAGTAGTCTTATGAACATGATTTGCTTATGGTTGACATTATGCCTGAATAAAAATATAGGTTTATGTTGTAGTTAGGCCTATGTGTCGATAGTGATATTCTTAACTTAACTACAAGTTTACATGCTTTGATTCATGTCACTTATGCTTTATGACCAAAGTATATGTTCACTACTATGCAAGTACACCAATTTCTATTTTGTATTTCCAACGTCATATTGCAAGTTCATGCGCTCACATTCCCCTTTTCGTGTATGTAATCACGCTTTAAGCCTCCCCTTTTCGCATGGCTAAGTTGGGCTTTAAAAGGCTAAGCCCAACATATATATAATAAACGGACGTGTTAAACGGGGGAAAATAACGTTGGGTTAAAATTACTAATGAATGAAAATATAAAATAGAAGGGCCCAAATTCAAGTATGGGTTGGGCCCATGATTGGTGTAACCTTTACACCATTAACTTAATAATGGGCCGCAAATATTTACATATAAGAAAATAAAGAAGAAAGACAAAATATGTAAATGTAGAACATACGATGTGTTTAACCCGAGGTTGGATTGAGTTGTGATGTAAACCTGCCCGGAACCGCCCGACTGTCCAGTAGTCACAACAATACCTATCCAATGTGGGAGGTTAAACATGGAGCCCAATAAGGACCCGAGGTTAGACTGAGTTGTGGCGTAAGACTGCCCGGAACCAACCGGCAACAGGCAGCCACAACAATACCTGTCTAATGTGAGAGGTCAGGGCCTTAATAAGACAATTAAGGCTGAGTCAGGATTGTTAGGATTAAGTGAACTAAAGACTTAATCAAAATGGAACATGCTAAACTAAACGGACTGGTGGGGGTTAGGTTAGAAAACACTTAACCAACTTAGCATGTTGGCTAGAGATAGAAAACCTAGTAACGGGGGACCCTTTTCAGCAGTAACCCTAGAAGGTGTATCATGATACCCTGAAACTAGGCAGGGTGGGGCACGATTACTGGGCTGATTGTAAGAGGTCAAATCGACGGCGGTGGTGTAGCAGTGTAGGTTCTAACGGGGTGCGGGCGTGCACACACTCCGGCGCAGAAAAATAAGGCACTGGACACCAGTAGCATACCTGTGCATTCTAGGATTGTGTCGGGCCGCCACCATGGGACTTGATACACCCCATGGTGGGACCAGCATAGGTAACTACAACATCGGGGGCCGTAAGACACATGTAACTATGCGAGTAGGAGCCGATCATCATAGAATGGATCACATCACCCTGATTATGGGGTGCCAGTTGGGAACTAGTTTATATGGGTTCAGAGATTACACGGGGTACGGTAGTATATTCGGCCCTAGACAACTTAACCAAGTTATAGTGCTTTCCCCCTTCTTGTTTATACTTATCATACCCAGTTCTTTATTCATAGACAGAATAGTACTAGACTTACTCAGGCTTTATGTCTGACTCTACTTTTCTTTCGTCTTCTTTTCTTCCGTTCTCCCCCCCCCCCCCCCCCCCCCAAGGTCCACAGGGAGGGAACACTGCAGCTTGACCAGCCTTAACATCCAGCTTGAAGAAGAGAAATGTATTGCTTGGACCTTTTCGTTTGAAACTATGGCTTTGGACAAACTCTATGGGGCTTTTGCAGTTTATCTATGTTTTATTTATGCTTCTTTAAATAATGTAATCAAGACAGATTATGAAAGTGTTATGTTATGTTTTGGAAAAGTTGTAAGACAATTATGGTGATGTTGTTGTAGCACGTATTTGCTTTCATGAAATAAAAGTTGGTTGATTTTCCACTGTTTACAAATATGTGTTCTTATATCTGTCTTGTATATCTGTGACTTATACTTATAAACCTCCACCAAAATTAGGGCATTCCCTTTGAGAGTGACCCTAACGGAGGTGGGGTGTTTCAAGTGTCTAAGTTGGTTTCATCAATTTTGAAGTTCCAAAAATCCGAACCCGTGCTTCTACAGTTTATGATATTGCCTAAGATTTCAAAATCTAGGACAATTTGTGTGCCTTTATTGCTACTCCAATTTTGGTCTTCACTGCCTTCATAAAATCCGCGATTAAGATTCACATAAAACATCTTGACAAGCTTAGGAAAACACACTTCGTCATTATCCTGGAAGTAATTTAGACTCAAGACTTCATTGTGATTGAAGAGAGAGAAAAGATCATAGAAAGGAAAGTCTCCAATGACGAGGAAAGCACCTGTATTAACTTTAGCATTCGTTAAATAGTCAGCATAGATTTTGATTGCATCCCTATCATTATGAAGATAACCTTTGATGGTTTTTGTTAACTTCAATTTCTAAGATGAACTTTAGGAAGCCATTGAAATGATTGTTTTGAAGAGAATAAATATGTAGAATATAGTTTAAATTGTGAATGAGAAGTAGAGAGAATGGATGTATATATAAAAATTGAATGGATATGAATTGAATAGGCACAACTTTTCAGAAATCAATGACACCTTTTCAGACTTTGGGTGTTGGTAAAAAGTTGGAGGGAAGTTTGAAAGTTTAAACCTTTGAAATTCAAAATTTGAATTTCAAATTACAAGCTGATATGTCGGCACATGGACATATGTATGTCGACAAGTGTATTCAATTTCAAAGGACATTTGGTTTTTGTGACTTTTGATGTAACGACCCAAGGATTTTCGGCCCCAAAAATCGACATAAATACATTTACCGTTACTCACGCCGACCTCCCAAACACTGAAAACAATGGATAGTTATAAGAAAGAAATTAGAGGGTGAGGCAAGAATGAAAGAAAGTTAGAATAGAAGAAGAAACACCACAACACAGAATTAGAGTCTCACATCACAGCGGAACAAAATATAATATAGAAATAAAACTTTACTGAGAGATTTTAAAATACTTACAATCATTAGAGTACATCACACATCTAGACGGTGATAATGACCTGTCCTCATGTACAGTCACACAGCGGAATAAATACTAGATATCATACGTCTGAACATTCCAGCTCGTCTCTGGACTTCGCAGCATCCGATAACCTGGACCTGTACACTCTGGTCTAACCCGAGCATTTACAAAACACCGGGTCAGTCTGGTGAGCCAGCATGAGAAAAACTCGCACAGTATTAAGGGTAATCATCTAACTTGCTTTTAAAGTTCAAAAATCTTTTCGAAAGAAAAGGATAATTGTAAGACTAAATCCACACATAAATACGGATGGTTTTTACCTTAAGATAACCCAAAACATTTTTGAAATCAATATCTTTTCTGATATTATAATAGTGTCTAAATACAAGTAGATATCAATCTAGCAGAACGCTTTGCATCTCACGCTCCACATATATAGTATACAATCAAAACCGCGGGTGCTTATTGGAGATTGGATTCCGACTATGACAAGGTATGGGACTACCTACCGATAGTGTGTCTCTAGAGGGGAATACACTGGGTTCAACAAGAACGTCTTGCAACCCGGCCCACACATGACCGACCACTCATTTCGCTTGAGTGTATCGAATGTATATCACCAACGGTTAGGCTCAAACCACCATTTCCCAAAAAGGGACAGTATCGAAATAGATTAAAGAAGCAAATGGAATTTCTCTAGATGATTATACATCCGAATGGGAGCGACCCACGTAGCTATGCTACCTGCCTGATTTTTGTCATTTCCCGGTTGATTTGGCTTGAGGTTTGAATTATCTTTTGAAACATCTAGTCACCATTCACTTTGAATACCACATCGTCAGATCTGCCAGATATCACTAATTGACATCCACAAAATACTCTAGTAATTTGGCTAGAGAAAACCATTTCTCCACCACCAACTATGGTACGTTTGAAGAAATCAACGTACATGACCTCTTTGGAAATACTCTGTCAGAAATCCGTCCATACAAATCATCCAGGAGAAGGATGAACCGAAGGCACCCTCCTACGACATCTAATATAGATTAGTAGCGAGTAATTCTTGCAATCCGTAGATTCCAACCACGACAAAACCACAACTTATATCTGGGAGCTACCCAAAGATTATTAGCGGTTCTTCCGTTTAATAGAGATTCACGGTCTTCAATGCTCCATCTCGATCATCTTCTGATATCTTCACGTATTTGTTGGTCGGAATGGTTTTTGAATATAAATTTGATCCCGGTCTTTCCGTACAAACAATCGAGTTGGACAGATTTGAGAGTCGGTGATTTAACTATCAAAATAACAGTGATTCAATCATGAACATGCAATGAGTTCACTGGTTCAGTATTCAGCATCAATTGGCCTTTTAATTAAAACAAATGTACATTTAAAACTGTTAATTCTTTTGATTAAAATAACAGTGATCTAACCCTTTCTATTCTCAATTCCCTTTTTTACTTAATTCGAATATTTAAGTCACATTTATTTTAAGCTATCGCTTAAATTTCCCTTTTATAACTTCATTATAAAGCTCAAGTTTAAGATAAAATATGTTCATAACTCCTTTCACCATTCCTTTAGAGTTCATTTCCCCTTCGATTACTTTTTAAATAATTTTCAATTAAAAAGTAAATTTCTAAAGTATTATTTATTTATATAATAATTTACATTGATCATTAACTACTATAAAAATAGTTAATTCCTTTATTAACTAAAATAAATAGTAAATCCCTTTTTAAATATCTTATTAAAATTTAAACAATATTCATTAAACCATTCTATTCAAAATGAACTAATTTAATCCCAATTAAAATGGTCGATATAGTCAACTCAAAACATGGTTATCTTATTAACCAATTTTAACTCGTTCTCACTTTAAATTAATTAATTATCTAATTAATTTAAATAATTCCATTTAATTGTTTCCTAACTGAACAATTATCCAAATTTAACCATTAGGTTAATTTCTAATCACTTGTTTATATTAACATCAGAATTTACTATATAAAATCAATTAACAATAAATTATAAATTTAAATAATAAATAATAAATATTTATTTTCTTTAAACAAGCTTTTGTATAATATAATTTAATTTAAAATCTATCTCCAATTAAAAATAAATTTTATAACTTCATCTCTGTCGATTTGCCTGATGGTAAATCAACATTTACAAAACGACTGATTTTATAGGCCATATGCCGCCAATTTCTCAACTAATACTGCCCGTTAGTTTAAACTAAATAGATGTTGAAATTTCAGTCAACAATCAACAATAGATTTAATAACCCAATCATATCACTTTATATATGATAACATGAAAATAAATAATATATTTGAGGAATCCCGTTGGATCCCTCCAACCTGTTCTTCCCTATATTCTAATTGGTTATCATAAATCAGATCATTCAATTCCCTTTACTGATATATAATAGTAAACAACAACTATTTCACATCAACCAACTAACAAAACGATTCAATCAGATCAAACAGTTCAAACTATTAAACACGTTTATTTTATAAATGTGACCAATAAGGTAAGTTACCTTCATTGGATCAAATCGTTAAAATAACGATTTGGAATTCCACTGAAATTAAACACAGTTTAATTTCATCAGTTGAATCAACCAATAAATATAATTATGAAACAGTCAACCATTGGCAAACAGAACATACAAAATAAAAACATAATTTACATAAAATATAAGTGGGAAGAACTAAGTGAGTTTAACTCACCTTGATTTGATTCCGTTGTTAACCGGCTCGTTTCAGTTAAATTAAATCAGTGTTTAATTTAACTGAAAATCCAGTTGATTCCAATTTCGTCCGGTACTGCTCCAGAATGTTCTGTCTATCGATAAAATTCCAGATTGTTGTGTTCATCGCCACGATCCTAACTGATTTGAGTCCATTCAATTCTGATAACACAGATAAGAGTTATATATGTTTCAGTCCATGACTTTTAAATTTTATAATTAATCTTTTTAAATTACACTATTAGTTTTACTAATTACTTTCTTTTATCATCAAAATAGACCAACCCCAATCTGCTTCCTTTGTTTTATGCTTGAACCCACCCATTTACTGTTGTACCACATTCCTTCATTGGTTATAACATTTAAAATCATATGATTTTAATTAACAATTAAATTCCTAATTATGATTTAATTATCAATTACGTTCTAATTACATTGAATAAGCGGAATCAGCTCCAATCCCTTCTTCCCTTTCTTCATTTCTGCTCTTTGTTCATGAATGCACTAAGCCTTCAGTTCAAAATACCCTGTAGATAGCTGCCACGAATGTAATTGTATTATATTAGCTAATAAGATTTTTAATTAGAACTTAAAGTTTTAATTTCTTTTTAATTACAACACCAGGACCGATTTACTCAGCTCATTACGTTCACCATATTGTTACCGCTCCTACTCCATTATTTCTTCGTTCTGCAAACCCAACATTCCTGCGTCAATTATGCATTAGAATTTGGAGTCTGACTACTTAAAAATATTTCCTTAATTACTGTTTAAAGTAAACTAATTACGTTTGAATATAAGATGGCCGATCAGCACTTTCTCCATTGTTCTTTAGAAACATCTGCTCGTTCCCTTGTTAATGCGGTATCCAAATCTAACACCGACACCCTACCACGATGTCAACTCCTTCATGTTGAACTGTTATATTCATCTAGAACTTTCATCAATAACCATTAAGGCAGAGCCCTTCACTTCCGTTCATAGCTTCGAAGTCTTCGTTCACAATTTAGGACCACGCACGCCCCAGTCGGTTGAACGGAATCCCATCGAAGACTGCTGCTCCAAACCACTCACCATTTCCTACCCTCACACCTAGTAGCAGGCCACTTCAGGCTGCCGTTCATCGGC